>CM053158.1:72678928-73930000 GCA_028571685.1 Heterohyrax brucei
ATGTATGTATGTGTATTTACCTATATTATGTATACACACACACATATATATGTACATGTATGGAGATATGTATGTAGACACTTCACTGGTTTTACTTCTTTAGAGAAACCAGGCACAGGCAGCCAGAAATCCTAAATATCTCCCCTATAGATATTACTCTAGGAGTCTCTTTTTATTCCATCCCACACCTAGGGATAGTGTCTTAGTCATCTAGTACTGCTATAACAGAAACACCACAAGTGGATGGCTTTAAACAGAGAAGTTTTATTCTCTCAGAGTCCAGTAGGCTACAAGTCCAATTCAGGGCATCAGCTCTAGAGAAAGTCTTTCTCTGTTGGCTCTGGAGGAAGCTTTTTGTCAGCATACTTTCCCCAGACTGGGAGATTTTGAGGCACAGGGACCCCAAGTTCTTGCAAAAGGATACATTCTGCTCCTGGCACTACTTCTTTCCTGGTGGTATAAGGTCCCTAACTCTCTGCTAGCTTCTTTCCTTTATATCTCAAGAGATTGTCTTAAGGCACAATACAATCTTATACACTGACTTCTGCCCCCCTCAACACAACTGCTGCCCATTCGCCTTCATTAACATCATAGCAGCAGGGTTTACAGCATATAAGACATTATACAACACTAGAAATCATGGCTAGCCAAATTGCTACACACATCTAGGGGGGGACACAATTCAATTCATGATAGATAGCAATAAAGATGAGATGTGACTACTGGGAGTACAAATCTCAAATTAACAATATGCTTGCTTTGAGACAAATAACACGCTCAGCTCTCAACAATGTATAAAACATATCACAATATAAATCCAAATTGAACAAAATCCCAAATATCAGGCAATTTCTCATTTCACCAAAGAGCACACTGTTTTGTCCAATTTAGAAAGATTGGCTGTCCTATATATAGATGGCATACCAAAAATTAATTTATTAATTTATTAATTTACTCAATTTGTTTATATATACTAAATGTGTATTAAAGTATGTATTTTAAATCACATACATATAATAAGTTACCCACTTGTAAATATTATTGTTTTTCCACTTGTCACATTTCATGAAATAATTTGATCCAAACTCTTTATACAGCATACATTAAGAACACAGACACAGTACTTAGGTTGTACGAGTTCAAATGGTTCTTTCTGTTTATTAGTGGCATTAACCCCACTGTGCCTCATTCCTCTCTTCTGTAGAATGAAGATAATAATAATTACCTCACAGAATAGTAGTGAGGATTAAATTCATAGATGGATAGCATTAATAATGCACAAGACAGAAAAAGCTTCTATAAGTGACTGCTAGCACTATTAGTATTATAGGGTTACCATGAGTTAGAATCGACTTGATGGCAAAGGTTTACTGTTATTATTCCTGCCAGAGCTATTCTACAAATCATCTAAGATTTTTCAGATGAAACACCTCTACCTTCCAGCTAAGTTGTTTAAGTTGTGACACTTTTTAAATCCATGTGATCAGTGGATATTTCATCCCAAACCATACAGAGACATAGGAACTTAATACTACTAAGAAAGCACTACTGGGAGCAGAGCATGACTTTTGTGTATTTGGGATCATTTAGTTCCTTTCCTGAGGGCATAAGTGTTTTATGCAATATCCTGGTTGTGGTAAATTAGGAAGATAGTGCTAATAGAAGGTAGTAATCAAACAGATATCACAGTTTTTTTGAGCTTTTTAATTTTTATTTTGTTTTAAGTCGAACTATAATTTCAGTCAGCTTCTCATATGAAAACTTACACACTTTGCCACATGACCCTCACTGCTTATACACACTGCCGTGTGACCCTAGCTGCTCTCCTTACACTGTGACAGCATACTCCTCGCTTCCACACAGGATTTCTAACGTCCATTTAATTAGTTCCTGTTACCCTCCACCTTCTCATCTCACCTCCAGACAGAAGCTGCTTAGTTAATCTACTCTGTCTGTCCAAGACAAGACACTCACTCCTCACACACACCAGTATCACTTTATATAAGTTTGATCTTTGTCCCCATTCCTCTCACAAACCAGTATCATTTTATGTAAGTTTGATCTTTCTCCGAGGAGTTGGCTTCCAGAATTGCTTCAGTTCTTGGCTAACAGAATCTGGAGACCCTGTCTGGAATTCCAAAGACCTTTCAGTATGAGGTCTGACAAGTCCGTGAACTTAACTGTTATAAGTGCTACAAACCTTGTTGAGGAATATCACTACAGGCACCTTCAAAGTACTCCCCTCCTGAAGCTATGCACCCATGCCAGTGCCTAGTCTACTCTTCAAAGCAATTTGGAACTCTTTTTGGAATGGCCATCGTGAATGGTGGCATGATGTAGTTCATGAACTGAATTGTATAGTCACCTGTAAGTGGGTTTTTATCCAGCCAGTAAACAAATAACTATATCAGAAAACCCTCCCTACTCATCTGATCTGGACCCCAATGACTTTTTTCTTTACCCCAAAACAAAGGAAATATTCAAAGGAAGACACTATGATCACATTCAGGACATCAAGGGTAATACGATGATGGCTCCGATGGCCATTCCACAAAAAGAGTTCCAAAATTGCTTTGAAGGGTGGACTAGGTGCTGGCATCAATGCCAGTACTCTCCAAAGGAGAATACTTCCCATGTGACTGTAGTGATATTCAGCAATGAGATGTGTAGCACTTTTTCAAGGACGAGTTTGTGAACTTAATTGGCAGACCACATATGCTCAGAGTTTGAGCTCTATATTCACATTTCTCCTGCTCCATCAGGGACTCTGGTGAGTTTCCTTTAAGGGAAGTCATTGGTGGTTGCCAGACACCATTTAGTTCTTCCAGTCTCAAGCTGATGTAGTCTCTGGTATTATGTGGCCCTTTTTGTCTCTTCAGTTCATGATTTCCTTGTTTCTTTGATGTTCCTCTTTCTCCTTTGCTCCAGGTGGGTTAATATTAAAGGATACTTCTTAGATAGCCACTTGCTAGCTTTTAAGACCCCAGACACCACTCACCAAACGGTGATGCAGGATATTTTAATACAGTTTGTTATGCCAGTTGACCTGGAAGTCCCCTGAAACCATGGTCTCCAGACTCCTGATCCTAATACTATGTCCTTTGAAGTGTTTGGTTTTTTTAGAACACTTCTTAGCTTTGGGTTTAGTCCATTTGTGTTGACTTCTTCACTATTGTATTCTTTCCCTTCACCTAAAATAACTCTTGTGAATTATCTAATTCATGAATACTTCTCTGCCTCCTCACTTAACCATCAAAGAGTATTTTCTTCTGTTTAAACTTATTCTTGAGTCCTTATAATATGGTGCCACATAATATTTGTCTTTTAGCAATTGACTAATTCACTCAGCATAATGCCTTCCAGATTCTTCCATGTTATGAGGTATTATTCCCCCAGTTCTTTATCACTGTATAATATTTCATTGTGTGAATATACCATACTTTGTTTATCCATTCACCCACTGATGGGCATCTAGGTTGATTCCATCTTTTTGCTACCATTAACAGTGGTGCCATGAACACTGGTGCACATGTATCTATCTGTGGCAGTTGTTATTTTTCTAGGATATATTCCAAGAAGTGGGATTGCTGGATCCTATGGTGGTTATTCCTAGCTTTTTAAGAAAGCTTCAAATCAACTTCCAAAGTGGTTGCAAAGACCAGCCACTTGGTCTTTGATACCAGTCTTCCAAAGACCCTTCTAGAACACTGTTATAAGTGCTACAAACCTTGTTGAGGAATATCACTACAGTCACCTTCAACGTATTCCCCTCCACCTTCTGTCAACAAATCTTTGGAAGATTTAACACAAAGGAAAGTTTTGTGTTTTATCCCACCAGCAGTGCATAAGTGCTCTCATCTCTGCATATTCTCTCCAACATTTATTATTTTGTGTTTTTTGGGTGAATGGAAGTCTTATTGAGGTATTATCATATTTCATTGTAATTTTAAATTGCAGGTCGCCATGAGTCGGATCCGACTCGACGGCACTTGGCTAATGGTTAATGATCACGAAAATTTTCTCATGCATCTGTTAGCCACCCGAATGCCTGTTCATATGCTTGCCCATTTTTAATTGAATTATTTGTCTTTGAAGTTTTGCAGTATCTTGTAGATTTTAGAGATTAGATACTGTTTTAGTTAGCTAAGGCTGCTATAACAGAAATACAACAGAGTGGATGGCTTTAACAAAGGAAGGTTTATTCTTACACAGTCCGGTAGGCTACAAGTGCATATTTAGGGTGTCTGCTTCAGGGGAAGGCTTTCCCCTTTATCGACTCTGGAGGAATGTCTGGTATTGCATCAGTCTTTGTCCAGGGAGCATCTTTGCACAGGAACCTCAGATCTGAAGGACACATTCTTCTCCCAGTGCTGCTTTCTTGATGGTAAGAGGTTCCCAAATCGCTGCTTGTTTCTCTTTCCTTTTATCTCTTGTAGAATGAAATGATTAAGAGTGGGGCAAGCCATACTCCAGGGAAACTCCCTTTACAGTGGAGCAGGGAGGTGATCTTATAAAGGGATTTATAGTCCCACTCTAATCCTTTAACATACAGCATAGGAAAATCACAAAATGGAGGAGAGTCACAAGATACTGGGAGTCATGGCCCAGCCACATGGCTACACAAATTTTTGTGGGGACACAAGTCAATCCATGGCAGATACTGATAGGATTTGCCATAGCCAATTTTTTTTTCCCAGTCTGTAGATTGTCTTCTTACTCTTTTGGTAAAGTCTTTAGATGAGTATAAGTGATTTTTAGGAGTTCCCAATTACCTATTTTCTCTTCAGACGTGCATCTTGGATGGATATCCTCTCATCTGTCGTGATAACAGGGAAGTTTTCTGTCAACAAATCTTCAATATTTCTCTCTGTATTTTCTGTTGTCACCCCTGTTCTGGTATTCCAATCACAAATAATTATTCCTCCCACCTAACATTATTGTTTCTTCATTTTTTGAAAAATTGTTTTACCTGATTTTTTCTCAAATATATTGGTACAATTTCTTTATCTCCAGTCTTACTAATTCTGCTTTCCATTGCCTCATTTCTGCCCCTTGGACTTCCTATTGAGTTGTCTAATTTTGTAATTTTATTAATAATCTGCAGAACTTCTGATTGCTGTCACTTAATGTTTTCTTATGCTCTGTTCAATGTGTCATTATGCTCCACTGTATTTTGCATGATCTCCTTCCTGATGTCTTGAAGAGTTCTAAGTACTAATCTTTCATATTCTACCTCTAATAATGCTAAGAAGTTCTCTCCATATGGAAAATTTTTCAATTCTTTGTTTTAGGAACTTTCTGAAGCCATTGTTGTCTGTCTCTTTATATGACTTGATATTACCTGTTGTCGCTGAGTCATCAGTAAGTTGTATTTATGTTTAATTACTGCGTTCTAACTTCTTTTTGTTCATTTATTTCATTGTATTGAAATCCTCAAATAGGTTTGTGATGTAAGCTAGTTTGACTATTAGTGCCTTAGAGTTTCTAACATCCTGTCAGCAAGTGGTTAGAGCTGTTATTAGCCATGAAGACACAGGCATCCATTTTTTGATTTTCTTGGATGCATTCAGCTCAGGTACTCAGGTAGTCTGTCAGCAAGTGTGCGGAGCCGGCTCTCCTCTGCAGTCCTAGAGGAGATTGGTGTAGGTAGAGGTAACTGGCTGCTCTCACTGAGAAAGGTAGGGAGCTCACAGATAAGTGTCTGTGAGGAAGGCTTATCCCTGATCCTTCATACAAGTAAGTAAATAGCTTTTTGCTGAAGGATGATAGACTTGATGGATGCTATATGCAGTGCTGAAAGACATTATACGTCCCTGGTGCCCTTATACCTGTAGGTAGGCAGTGGACCTGTTTCTGTCCTGAGTTCCCAACTTAAGGGAGCCAGAGGATTTTTCCCCCCATTCATTTGTCATGATAACAGGGAAGTTTTCTGTCAACAAATCTTCAATAATTCTCTCTGTATTTTCTGTTATCACCCTCTCCAAGTCTGGGAGCATGACTCAGGGCACGCAAAGGCAATCTTATGTCCAACCCAAGTAGTGATCAGAACACAGAGCCTGGCACAGTGCAGAGGCAGAAGTGGAAAGTTCTGGTAAAACAATGAGAGATTTAACACAAAGGAAAGTTTTGGATCCTCCTGCAGCTGATTAGATGGCAAGCCAATTAGCTTTTGACAATTAAATGCAGCTTTTCACTGCTTCTGAAGGCATGAATGGGTTCTCCACCACTCAGTCTCTCCTGCTGAGGAGATTCTCTCTGAACCCTAGTATTTTGCTCACCATGTTTCTCTAGTGGGATCCAGATTCTTATCAGGTCAGGTCTGCTCAGCTGTAGATACTTCTGGACCTACTCTCCTGCCTCTGTTGCTTAGTCTGATTTCTTAATTTTTCCTTTAATGGTCAGGGCCCCCAGAATGTAATATATAATCAATTCATTTGCTTCTTTTTGGTTCTTATTGTTAGAGAAATCACAGGAAGCATCTGACTACTCTACCATCTTAGTGCTGCCTCTAACATCTTGTTGTTATAAACAGAACATCTCTAGACCTACCGAACAGAAGTATTACTAGAATCACTAAAAGAATGTGTATTACCCTTCAGTCAGTTCCCAGAATTGAACACTCCCACAGACTGAGATCCCCATCAGTGAAGAGGAGGCCAAGTCCCAAGAAGGGACTTCAATGCCAAAATGTGTACTGCTAAATGCCAGAAATGTATACTGTTAAATATTTCTCCGAGCCTTCTGCAAGGAGATATATAACCATTTACTAAGATGACTGCTTTGAGGAAAGGGAAATAATCAAGTTTTTTTCAGAAAAAGTGGACAGTGGCTCTAAACTGACACATATTCCACGTGACTCAAAACACTGCTGCAGTCCTACATAGTAGGTTCTTACTGAGGTCAGGTCATCCTGAGTTTTGGTTCATGTCCATTTCACAGTGGATTCAGAGTATTACTGAATTCATTCTGTGGTAATCTTCTTAGGTCCAGAAAGTATCATTAAAATAGATATATTGATAAACTGGCAGAACTGCCACTTTATCCTTGTCTTGTGGTGTGAAAACTATTAAGGTAGGGAAGGCTGAGTAGAAACCACAAGAAATGCTTCTGCTTACCAAAAAAAAAAAAAAAAGTAAACAAAAGCAACTTGCATTCCTAGAGAAATTGTGGAGAATCACCACCACCAAAGACTTAAAGGCAAATGTGGTAAATCCCATCACACCTCCATTCTTCTGGCCTGTGCAAAACACAAACAGGTTTTTTTTGGAATAGTATAAACTTAATCAAATAGTGATTGCAATTGTAGCTGTCATTTGAGATGTTGTTTCTTTGATGGAGCCAGTCAGCATATCCCCTAGCACCTGGTATACAGTTATTAATCTTTCCCCTCTATATCTGTACTAAAGTTCATCAGAGCATATTTCTTTCAGCTGGCCTATATCAGAGGTATATAAACTCTCCAGCCATATGTCATTATCTGATCCTCAAGAATTTAAATTACCTTCCCTTTTCAAAGGAAATCGTATCAGTTTATAAAATGATATCGATTATACCTACTAAGCAGGAAATAGCAGCTACTGATCAGGAAGTGTCAGCTATTCTACATACAGTGTTAAAAAACTCAGATATCAAAGGGTATCAGTGGCAGGCTGAGGTAATGTTTGGAACCATTGGCTGGACCCATAGGTGAATGATAGTGCTAACTCTGGAAGATTGTTGCAGCAAACAGATGACACCCTATGCAAATAACTGCTCTCCTTTTAAGAAATCACTTTTGGTTTACCAAAGCAAAGATGTTACCTTTAGGACTAAAGGCCATGACCCAAGCCATGCTGTTTTCTATCACCTCATATGTATGCAAAGCTGGATATTTAATGAATAAGAAATACCAAAGAAGAATTGATGCTTTGGAATTATGGTGCAGGCCCAAAATGCTAAATATACCATGGATTGCATGACATATTCTGTGTTGGAAAGCTCCTTAAAAGCTAGGATGGCAAGACTTTGTCTCACTTACTTGGAACACATTATCATGAGGCATTTGTCCCTGGTAAAGGGAACCAAGCTTAGTAGAGAGTCAGTGGAGAAGAGGACAATCCTCAGTGAAGTGGACTGACACATTACTTACAACAATGGGCTCAAACATAGCAATGACTGTGAGAATGGTGCAGGACCAGGCAGTGTTTTGTTCTGTTGCACACAGTGCTGCTATGATTTGAGGCAAACTCAACAGCACCTAACAACAATAGGAGACCTTAGTAAAGGCTGAATGCTTGACTATGGTCCACAAAAGTACTATGTTATCTGAGTTCATTACCATGAACTAGGCACTATATGACCCACAAAGCCATAATGTTGGGCATGCACAGCAATATTCCAACATTGAACGGAAGTGGTATATAAGATGTCAGAATTGAGAAGCCCACGTAAGTAAGTTCTAATGGAAAATGCCCCAGATGCCCATGGTCCTTCTTTAGCTCAGTCTACATGTATGACTTCACAGGGAGTACCCTATGATCTGTAGATTCAAACCAAATTTACAGATGGTTCTGCATAACATGCAGGTACCATCCAATGTTGACAGCTGAATCACCATATCCACAGTTTGGAAAAGCCTTGAAGGATGATGGCAAAGGAAAACTTTTCCTGTGGATAGAACTTTCAGTAGTATATCTGATTGTTCATCTTGCCTGAAAAGAGAGATGGCCACAGGTCTACAATGACTCACAAGCTATAGTTAATGGTGTGGCTGAATGGAAAGCAACTTGGACACACACATAGACTTCTCTGAGTAGGCACAAAATATAAATATTTTGTTCCATGTAATTGCTCATCAAATGCTCATTAGAGGAGAATTTTAGTAATCAGGAATATAGGATAACCAGTTCTGTGGATATCAGTAAGTTTTCTTCTATAGGCATTCCCATCATTGTCCAGGAACACAGACTGTGAAAAGGCTCAGCAACATGGACTTCCATTCACAAAGGCTGACCTGACTGTGAGAACTGTTGAGTGCCCAGTATGTCAATATCAGAGACCAACATTCAGCCCCCAATATGGAAAAAAAAGGTTATGGTACTAGTAGAGATAATCTTGATTTATCAAGAGAGAAACAAGGTGCTATTACACAACAGAAGAAGGAGAATTATATTTGAAATGCACTAGATCTTGTAGGGCACCTCTTAGTACTGCCATGTCTTGAGACTAGGGTCAATGAAAAGCTACTAGAATCCAACTAAGGAAGGACTGTCAATGGTCCAGATCCTTTAAGAACGAAGGTTTGGGCTGCCTCACTAGGCAAGGAATCACAATAAACTGGGGTATTTTCTGAGACAGCAAAGGGAATATGGAATAGGTAGTAAAGAAAGTAGGTATAAACACCAACTAAAACTATATGCATAAACAAAAACTACAATAATTATGAGTATCTCTTCCCTATTTTGATATGAATATTTTCATACATGTTAAGTTAATATGTTTTATTTCCTTCTCTCATCCCCTTATCATCTAAGATAAAATATGATAATAGTAGTCAAATTTACAGCTCATTATTTAAACTACAGGGTATCCAAAACGGGTATAAACCAGCTAGAATAAGAATATTACCCAAAGGCAAAAAAAAAGGAATTTTGTATCCTCCCCCAGGGAAAGGGTTAGCATATTTTTGATAGTTTTCATGATAACTATGTTATGCTAAGGTGTCTTAATTATTGTCTTTATCTGATGACAGTTTAAGTAGATAAACATGTGTGCCAGGTTGCTAAGAGTTAAACTGTGGTGACTTTGAAATGTGTCAACCTGATGAGGGTGACCTACATTTCTAAGAATCCCTTTCAATGTATGTGTCATTAGGGTAGACCACAGAGATTCTTGGGAGAGATTTGGAGGGCATAAGTGAAGCAGCAGCTATTTTCCCACTTTATATGTTGTCACTAATCTAACTCACTGAACTGTGGTAACAGGCCTACCACTACTTCCGCTTACCTGGGAGCCTCCCTCAGCTTCCCAGATGTGATGGTTAAGGTTGTACATCATCCTGGCTGGGCCATGATTCTCAGTGGATGGGAAGTTATGATGTAGCTTGGCAACTATTTAATGGTGCCATCAACTCCATAGTAGGATTTCATATAATGCAGTCACTTCTATGATGAGATCTGATATGAAATAGCAGTTGGTTGAAAGTAAATTTCCTTTAGGGTGTGGCTTTTATCCAATATATGTGGAGTTTCCAGCAAAGTTCTCTGGCTCTTGGGCACACTGGATCCTGCATCTTGGTCGCCTTCTGACCTCCAGTTCTTGGGACTTGAGCTTATCTGCTCATCTTAAGATTAGTCAGCTTCTGCAGTTTGTGAGCCAGAGGACTACCTGCTCTCTTTCTGTATACATGTATATGTGTGTGTATCTGTGTACATATATGTGTACGTATACATGTGTGTGCATGCGTGTGTGTGTGTATTGTTTTTACTTCCCTAGACTTTTGGTAGTGCATGTGGTCCTAGAGAAACAAAATTGTATGGACAAGTTTTCTAAATCAGTTCCCAAGTCTAGTTGGTCTTGAAGATGTCGATGACTCTGCTTTCAGTAGTAAACTGGGCACTGCTAATCCACGGCATGAGGTGGCAATAGAAATACACAAAATATCAAAATATCAAATACCAATAAATTAAGTATTGGAGAAAGGTGAGGCTCTGTGTGATTGCATGTTTGATACCGTTTTATTCAGCTAGTGGTACTCTATGAGAAATACCATGAGTGGATGGCTTTAATAGAGGAAAGTTTATTCTTACACAGTCCAATAGGCTACAAGTACAAACTCAGGATGTCCGCTTCAGGAGAAGGCTTTCCTCCTTGTCAGCTCTGGAAGAAAGTCCTTGTGTTGCATCAGTCTTTGTTTAAGAAGCATCTTGGCACAGGATCCTCAGGTCTGGAGGACATGCTTTTCTTCCAGTGCTGCTTTCATAATGGCGGGAGGTTCCTGACTTTCTACTTGCTTCTCTTTCCTTGTATCTCTTGTAAGATGAAAACATAACGGGTGGTACAAGCCACACTCCAGAGAAACTCTCTTTACACTGGAGCAGGAAAGTGACCTTTGGAAGGGATTTACAGTCCCACCTTAACCCTCTTCAACATACAGCATAGGGAAATCACAAAATGGAGGACAATCATAAACTACTGGGCATCATGACCCAGCTAAATGGCTACAAACATTTTGGAGGGGACACAATTCAATCCATGACAGATACCTTTCTACAGTTTTCTCAGAATGAAAAGTGTAAAGATCCTTAGTTTTGCTTTTTTAGAGAACCCAGTCTCAGGCCCCACACTTTGGGACCAGATATGCAAGTGTAGTGCCATGACAAATACCCAGCTTCTAAAGGACACCCATACCACAAAGTCAGAGGCAACGAAAACTGAAATGGATGTCAGTCCGTCCACATAAGGTTCTAGTTAGTATTAGTGGGTCCTAGCTTTTTCTTGCTCTCCCTTACTTTACGGCAATCTGTACTTCCTGACTGCCTGCCCTGTAGACTTAAAGCTCTATGTACAAAGATAATAATAACCTTAGAGAGACAGGTTAACCATCTTCTACAACTATGTAAGGTCATTTCCCTATAACAAATCATAAATATCTCCTAGTTGTTCTGCTTCCCTAATTGAATCATACTATTGTGGTTTAGCATGGTTTAGCATGGATTTTTCCCTTCTGGTACAATGAATTTAGGGTTAATGAAGTTATACAAACATATTTTATTGACTGTAGAAATTTGCAGCATCTTTAATAAGCTAATATACATTGTGAACTTTCAAGAGGAGAAATAAAGTAGTGTTGCCCATACTTACTGAAAAATATCCAGTTGCCAATGAGTCTATTCCAACTCATGGTAACCCCCTGTGTGTCAGAGTAGAATTGAAATCCCTGGAGTCTTTGAAGGTTAGCTTTTTGGAAGTAGACTTCCAGGCCTTTCCTTCAAGGCACTTCTGGGTAGATTCAAAACTCAAACCTCCAAACTTTCAGTTAGTAACCTAGTATGATAAGCTGACAAGCAATGTCACCACCCAGGGACTCCTTATCTGAACACAGAAACATCTTCCTTTTTTTTTTATACTAAAGCAAACACCAGACTCAGTGCCATCAAGCTGATAAATATAGTAACTCAAAAAACACTTGGTAGCACTGTCCACCAGCCCTGCAACACTAGAGTGAATGTGAGGGCTAAGAGTCCAAACTACTCAGCCTCTCCCACTCCCTGACCACAAAGTCTGTTTTCTTATTCAGGACAGTTAAACTCTCAACAATGCAATAGCAATTTTTACTTCCCAAGAATGCCACGCTCTCACTTTACAACAGTCCAGTCATACTTACAACTTAGGTTACTGTCAAGAATCCAGTGATGTAGAGACATAACTTCACTTAGTTGATAACTATAGGTCATAATAATGCTGAGCTAGATAATAACATTCCCTCTCAATTTTTATTTTGTGTAAAAATTATCTTCTTAGCAATCTTATAAAGTAACAGAAATCTCATGTAAAATGATACAACAAAAAAATTATATAACAACATGAGGTAGAGACTCTAAGTCCTTGGTTGATCAGTGGTTGCGACTGATCAGATAAGGCCTACATATCCCTGTCCACAAGACTATCTTGTATTGGAACTTCATGGCTCTGCCTATACCAATCATCAGCATGTTTCTCACACTAGAAACCACTAAAAGAATTGCTGTGCATGCAACAGCCAACTAAGACTTCTTGTATGCCATGAAAACAAGTACTTGGAGTGAAATATTTCATAAAGCACATTCTATGCTTCTAGGCCACTTCTTTCTATCATGATGCTACCTACATTTAGCCTGGAGGATTCAGGACATAGCCCATTTCCAAAGCCTTACTCCCTCAGAGGCTCTGTAGATTTTTAAGAAGAAATATAAGCATTTGGTGGACATTTCATTTAGTAAGAGTGACCAAGAGTTAGCATTCAGGTGTTACCAACCCAGCATAGTGACTAATTCTCCTGCCTAACTCCCGTGGTACCTGTGCGGGACAGCTTATGCAAGGTGGCTCTCAGATGCTGAAGAACAGCTGGTGAAACTTCATATTGGTATATGTCTATCACTGGAATCTTATGGCATCTTCCAAACACTCCATCTGTCAGAAGAGGAGGAGGAGAGAAAGAAGAAATTACCATTATGCTCTGAGAGGAGAAACGTACTATGCACATAGCACAAAAAAACAAACTGCTTGCCATCGAGTTAGTTCCAACTCATAGCATCACCACAGGACAGAACAGAACTGCCCCACAGAGTGTTGAAGGACTGCCTGGTGGATTTGAAGTGCCAACCTTTTAGATAGCAGTTGTAGCACTTAACCACTGCACTAGCAGGGTTTCCACTATACATACACTTTCAATATATTCTAATTATGCACAGTAATGAGGCTTCAGAACTTGGCTTCAAAAAGCCATCAGAGAGGGGTTGGTGTCAAGATGGCAGACTAAGCACATGTCTCCCTAAATCCCTCTGGAAACCAAGACATGAAATGATAATTAAACACAGACTCCTGGGCACCTAGTGAGCCCTAGCACGTGTCATAGAGCTGTTAATTTGGACTTCATGTCACTGAATGCAAAACCTCCTCTCTTTCACTGAACCCACTCTTGGCTTGCACAGACCGAGGGTAACTCACCACTGAAATTTTTTTTCTCTGTCTTAGCTGGTGGGCAGAGCTGGGAATTGACTAGCCACTAATCTCAGACACACTTCTGGGGGGATTGGCAAGCAAAAGTGCTATATTTTGAGAGCTTGGCTTTGGACTCTGTGCATCTGGGAACCTTTGGCCTCTCTTTCTGCCTCTGCAATATAGTACCCAGTACCGAGGTGGTGGCAAGCTTGTGTGGAACGCCATATTGTTCCATTGGGAGGCAGATACACTCATGTGGAGGCCCCAGCTGGACTTAGTTCCTAGGCTGGAAGGCAGTGCCTGCCTGGGAGAGAGCATTTTTCCAGTAGAAAAACAGTATTTTAGACAGTGTTGCCTACGGCTGGGGCCTGGCAACAGAGACTGTGAACTCTGTGCATCTTGGCAACTTTGGCCTCACTTTGGTCCCAGCCAGGTGGCATGCTTGTGCAGGACACCATCTTCTTCCACTGGAAGATGCACATACCCATATGGAAGCCTCAGCTAGACCTAATTCTTGGACAGGGAGGCAGTGCCTTCCCAGAGAGAGCTTTTCTGGCAGAAAAGCAATACTCTGCACAGTGTCACCTACAGAAAGGGCCCAAGAGTAGTGCCCAGCAGAGCAATAGCCTTTCTTTATTTTGAGCTAGTTTATAACATCTGGGGTTCTATACAGAGGTGCTTACATTGCCAGCTGGGAAGAGAGGCCTATACACCTGAAAATCTGACAGACTTTGGAAGTTGTCAGTTAAATTTTACCTCTCATTTTAAGATGGCCTAGAGAAACACTACAGTCCATCCTTACAGCATCTCTTCCAGCCCCTATTGACTCATATGATGCTCAAAAAGCAACAAACTCTGCAGAAAACTATAGCCAAGAAATCTTCCATGGCTTCCGAAGGCCCCCAAAAGAAAGGACCTCACAACTTAACAGAAGAAGAAGCTTTTCTGAAACTATCAGAAGGTAAATACAAAGGGATTATATAGATAGCCATCCTATACCTTATACAAAACGCAGCACAGCAAAATGAAAAATTAAGCAAGCTGTTCAACCTGATGGAAACCAGTACTTGGAAAACCAACAGATCAAGAACAAAATCAAAGACATACAAACTTCAACCCAAAGCCAAGAAAACAGAATGGAACAAATGGAAAAGAGACTTTCTGGCTTGGAAGACGGAAACACTGACTTCAGCATCTAAGAGGAGAAATCAGAAAAAAAGAAACAAGAAAAATGAATGAGCACTAAGAAGAATGTTGGACTCTATCAGGAGGAACAATATACAATTAATTGGAGTTACTGAACAGGGCAAGACACCTGAGAACACAGCAAGTATTGTTGCTGAGCTGCTGACAGAGAACTTCCCAGAAATCATGAAGAAAGAGAACATAGATATCCAAGATGCACACTGAATGTCACTCAATATAGATCTCAAAAGAAAGACTCCAAGACATATTATAATCAAGCTTAACAAAATGAAACATAAGTAGAAACTCTGAAAGGCAAGAAGACTCAAAGCAAAGCTAACATTCACAGGGAAACTCTGTAGGCTTACATTAGATTTCTCAGCAGAAACAATGCTGGCACGGAGACAGTGGCATGACACATTGAAAGCCTTGAAGGAGAAGAACTTCGAACCAAGAATTATATATCCTGTAAAACTATCTTTCAAACATGAAAATGAAATTAAGATATTCCCAGATAAACAGAAGAGACTTTGTAAAAACCAAACCAAAGCTACAAGAAATACTGAATCTCTTGGTTTAAAAGAACAAAACTACTAACTTTATATTTCAGACGGACATATGATCCAGAATCCTACACAGATAGGGATGGTTCCAAACTCAGAGCTATAACAGTGAAAGAAATAATTCAGTGATCATACCATGAAAACTATGACGTCATCATACTAAAAAGAGGGATTTACTACAGTCATTACAGTCCTTCCAGATAGAGAGGAAGTTGATAAAACTGGTAGTAACTGAAATAGGGTTTATACATAGTTTATTAAGGGTGGGTGATCATAGGGGCAGCCGTAAACCACAATACAGATACAACACATCAAATCAAGAAATGTAATACAGGAGTCTCAACAACCACAAAACCAATCCTGAAGAAGGTGAAAAATCAAACTTACAAAGAAGAATGTCCCAGAATAGATTATTAAGAACAACAGAGAAAACATCAGCACAAAAATAAACATATCACAATGGCAGTACTGAACACATACCTATCAATAATCACATTGAATGTGAATGGACTGAATGCTCCAGTAAAGAGACATCAAGTGACATCTTGGATCAAAAGACACGGCCCATCCATATGTTGCCTACAAGAAACTCACCTCAGACTGAAAGATAGGAACAAACTGAAAATTAAAGGATGGAAGATTATGTGTCAAGCTAACAAAACACAAATAAGAGCAGATGTGGCAATTCTAATCTCAGATAAAATAGATTTTAATGTAAAATACACCATCATGGATAAGGATGGACACTATTGCTGAAAGGTTCAATACACAAACAGGACTTAACAATGTTAAATATTTACGTGCCTAATATTAGAGCACCTAAGTACATCAAAGAAACACTGGCTAAACTCAAAAATGATATACATCACAATAATAGTGGGAGACTTCAACATTCCACTCTCAATATTGGACAGATCATCTAGAAAAAAAGCTGAGTAAAGACACAGAAGACCTCATTGCCACAATTAACAAACTAGACCTCATCAACATATATTGAACTTTCTATCCATGAGCGGACAACTATACCTTCTCCAGTGCACATGGAACATTCTCCAGAATAGACCATGTGTTAGGACATAAAGCAATTCTCAACAAAATCCATACCACTGAATTAATGCCAAGAATCTTCTCAGACCATGTCATAAATGTCAAAATCAATAGCAGAAAAAAACATATACACTGGAACTCATGGACACTGAATAACACTTTGCTCAAACAGCCATGGGCTATAGAAGAAATCAAGAATGAAATAAAGAAATTTATGGATTTCAATGAGAATGAAAATACTTCCTACCAGAAGCTGTGGGATACAGCCAAAGCAGTGCTCATAGGTCAATTCATCTCCATAAATGTACACATCTGGAAGGAAGAAAGAAACCAAATCAAAGAACTAACCCTACAGCTTGAACAAATAGAGGGAGAACAACAGAGGAACCCCTCAGGCACCAGAAGAAAACAGATCATAAAGATTAGAGCAGAACTAAACAAATTAGAAAACACAAAAACAATTGATCAAAAGCTGTTTTTTTGAAAAGATCCACAAAATAGGCAAACCACTGGCTAAACTTACTAAAGAAAAACAGTAAAGGTAACAAATAACCCAAGTTAGAAATGAGAGAGGAGTTGTCACAACAGATCTAACAGAAATCAAAAATAGCATAGCTGAATACTATAACAGACTGTACTCTAACAAATTTGAAAACCTAGAGGAAATGGACAAATTCCTTGATTCATATTACCTGCCAAAATTGTCACAAGGTGAAGCAGAACAACTTAATAAACCCATCACAAAGTAAGAGATTGAAAAAGTCATTAAACAATTACCAATGAAAAAAAGTCCAGGCCCAGACGGCTTCACCCCAGAATTCTACCAAGCTTTTAGAGAATAGTTATCTCCAATACTACAGAGAGTATTTCACAGTATAGATAGGGATGGAACACTATCAAATCCATTGTATGAAGCCAGCATAACCCTGGTACCAAAGCCAGGGAAAGACCCAAAGGAAAAGGAGAACTATAGACCAATATTACTCATGAATGTAGATGCAAAAATCTTCAACAAAATTCTTGCCAACAGAATACAAAACATATCCAAACAATAATCCACCATGACCAAGTTGGATTCATACCAGGGATGCAAGGTTGGTTCAACATCAGAAAAGTAATTAATGTGATCAGCCACATAAATAACACAAAAGACAAGAGTCACCTCATCTTGTCTGCTGATGCAAAAAAGGCATGTGAATAACAAGTCTAACACCCATTCATGCTAAAACTTCTCAGCAAAATAGGAAAAGATGGCAAATTCCTTAATGCAAAAAGGGCCATTTATACAAAGCCAACTGCCTACGTCATCCTGAATGGACAGAGACTGAAAGAGTTTCTGCTAAGAACAGGAACTAGACAAGGATGCCCACTCACACCTCTCCTATTGAACATTGTACAAGAAGTTCTAGCCAGAGCAATTGGACAAGACCAAGGAATAAAGGGCATCTGCATTGGCAAAGAAGTAAAAATCTTGCTATTTGCAGATGATATGATTGTATACGCACAGAACCCCAAAGAATTTGTAAGTGAACTACTCCAACTGATAGAAGAGTTCAGCAAAGTCTCAGGATACAAGATAAACATAAGTAAATTAGTAGGATTCTTTTATACCAACAACCAGATTATTAAGGAAAAAATCACCAAGTCAATACAATTTACTATAGCCCCTAAGAAGATAAAATACCTAGGAATAAATCTAACCAGACAAACAACAGACCTTTACAAATAGAACTACAAGCCCTTACTACAAGAAACTAAGAGAGACTTACATAAATAGAGAAACCTACCCTACTCTTGGATAGGAAGACTTAACATTGTGAAAATGTCTATTTGACCCAAAGCAATCTACTTACATAATGCAATCCCAATACAAGTTCCAGTGGCAATGTTTAATGAGATGGAGAAACAAATTACCAACTTTGTCGGAAAGAGACCCCGGACAAGTAAAGCACTATTAAAGAAGAAGATCACACTGGGAGGCCTCTCATTACCCAACATTAGACCTATTACACTGCCACAGTAGTCAAAACAGCCTGGAATTGGTACAAAAAGAGACAGATAGATCAACGGAACAAAATTGAGACCCCAGAGATGAACACTTGATATTCGACAAAGGCCTAAGACATTGAACTGGGGAAAACACACTCTCTTCAACAAATGGTGCTGGCAAAATTGGATACTCATCTGTAATAAATCGAAACAAGACCCATATCTTACACCTTATACAAAAACAAACTCAAACTGCATAAAATTCCTAAATATCAAATCTAAGATGATAAAGCTCATCCATGAAAAAGTAGGAACAACAATGGAAGTTTTAATATACAATGTAGACAGACTCCAAAATCTGTCAAACAAACCACGATCAACAAAAGGGAAAATAAATAAATGGGAACTATTAAGCATCAAAAACTTTTACTCATTCAAAGACTTTATTAACAGAATTAAAAGACCACCTACAGAATGGTAACAAATAATTGGCAACTATACATCAGACTGATATCTGAGCTCTATAATCTACAAGGTACTACAAAATATTAACAAGAAAAGGATAAATGATCAATTAAGTGATCGGCAAAGGAGATGGGCAGACACTTCTCTAAAGAGGAGATCCAGACAGCCAAAAAACATATGTGGATATGCTCATGATCATTAACTATTAAAGAAATTCAAATCAAAATGATAATGAGGTACCATCTCACCCCAGCAAGTTTGGCCATGATCCAAAAAACCCAAAACAACAAATGCTGGAGAGACTGTGGAGAAACTGGAACTCTCCTACACTGTTGGTGGGATTGCAAAATGGTGCAACCTCTTTGGAAAGCAATCTGACGCTCACTTAAAAAATCGGATCTAGATATACCATTTGATCCAGTAATTCCACTGCTTGGAATATGTCCTACAGAATCAAGGCCATTCACACCAACTGATACACACACACAAAACTTTACTGCAGCACAGTCTACAATAGCAAAAAGATGGAATCAACCCAGATGCCCAACAACAGAGGAATGGATAGGACAACTATGGTATATACATTCAATGGAGCACTGTGCAATGATAAAGAGCAACCACGATTGCAGGAAACATCTCATAACCTGATTTCAACTAAAGGAAATTATGCTGAGTGAAAGTAGTCAGTGACAAAAGGACAAATATTGTATGAGACCCCTACGATAAGAACTTAAAATCAGACTCATGCATAGAAGAAAAGACTCTATGATGGCTGCAAGGGTGGGGAGAGTAGGAGGTTCGCGGTTGAGTGTTTAGATTAGATAGTTGATAGAAATTTGGTTGGATGAAATCAGGGACAGCACACATTAGAAAGAAGATCAGTATTAGCTGGACTTCAACACAACTTGAGTACTCCTACCATCTTAACCCAATATTGCAAGGTCAGAGTAGCTGGGGCAGGAGGCCAGGGACCATGCTCTCAGTTGAATTGAGGCCAAGTGGCACAACTAGCATTTTTTTTATTTTTAAATCTTTATTTAACTTGACTGAGTGAAAATGTACATTCATGTATAAATTTACATGCCCACCTATATGCAGCTTCCACTGCTCTCCCTGTCCGGTGACTGCACACTATTCGTCTCTGCTCCATACATGTCTCATCCTCCCAACAGCCTCCTTTCCCCTCATCTCCATCCACTCCCCTTCCTCCAGCCAGATGTCAGCAAGATGATATCCTATAGATGTATAGAACCATAAAGTGCTTCCAATATATGGTCACTCTGCATTGCCAAGTCCAATCCATTCCTGTCCAAAGAGTGGACCTTTGTTATAATTTATGGGAAAGGGCAGCATCAGGGCTGGGGGCCATGCTCTCAGAGGAACCCCAAAACCGCTGGACCATCAGTTGAGGTCTTTTAGTGGAGATCTCATGATGCACCACTTTTTATTCTTGTGTTGCCAGTGAGACTCCTCTCTGTGAGCTCCAACGTGGCTATCGCTTGTGGTGGCTGGGCACCATCCGGTTCTTCCGGTCCCAGATTGATGTAGGCACCCACTCTTGTGGGCCTCTTTGTCTTCTCGGTTGTCTTTACCACATGTCATTTTGGTCCTCGGTGAGCATCTGTTCCTGCTGAGTTGGGACCATTTGGGCACAACTAGCATTTTGCTAACAGAGTTCTCTGCACCCCACATTGGTGAGTGACATCTGGGGTCTTAAAAGCTGCCAAGCTGCCATATGAAGGTACAGCAAATTGTCCCAACTCAGCAGGAACGGTTGATCATCAAGGAACAAAATGACATGGGGGACAGAGAACCCAGATGATAGAGAGACCCACGTGAGTGGAGTTCTACATCAACTCGTGACCGGAAAAACCAGATGGTGCCTGGGCACCACCAGTGATAGCCGTGATGGAGCTTACCAAGTTGAGTCTCACCGGCAACACAAAAATAAATCGGGGTGCACACTGAGATCTCCACTAAAAGACCACAATTGATGGTCCAAGGATTTCAGGGTTCCCCTGGGAACATGGTCCTGATGTTGCACCTGTCCATAAATCGAAGCGAAGCTCAACTCTTCGGACAGCAATGGATTGGATGTGGTTACGCAGAGTGACCATGTTTTGGGGGCACTTTATGGTTCTACGCGTCTATAGGATATCATCCTGCTGACCTTTTACCGGAAGAAGGGGAGTTGGTGGAGAGGAGGGTATAGGAGACTGTTGGGAGGACAGGACATGTATTGAGCAGATAGGAAGAGTGTGCTGTCACCGGGCAGGGAGAGCAGTGGGAGCTGCAGATATGTGACCATGTGAATTTATATGGGATGTACATTTTCATTCAATCATAACAAATAAATAAATAACAATTGAATGGTGTTAAAAATAAAAAGTCATCAGAGAGCTATTAGAATTCAGAAGGATTAGAAAGTTATGATTTATTTAAATAAAACACAGTGCATCATGCAAAGCACAAACTTGAAGGTAGAGAGACAAGGATTTACTAATCCAGGAAAGTTTGAAGATGTTTATTGTACTTCTTCTATCCCTGCTTCCTCTGCGCACTGCCCCCGCCCCCTCCCCCACGCCGCATCTCCTAGGTTTCTGTAATTTCCTTCCTTTAGTGTTCACGTTTTTGATGTCAAGCTTTCTTTGAACAATTCAGTGATAAAAAAAAGTTAATAACATTCAGGGCCTGTTTTCCAGATGAAAACAGAACATCCAGAAAATATAAATATTAATTTGCAAGGTTTTGTTGAAATATCTTTAATGCAGGCTCTGTGTGCTAGGCCTTGGGAAATGAGGGCTGAATCCATAATGGCCTGCAAAGGCTTATTTCAAGGGGAGCTTTCTAATGAATGCAATAAAAGAATGCTGCTCACAGAACAATGAGATATTAATGTAGACTAATTTATTTAGCTCTATTCCATTTGTCTAAAATGACAGACTCTTCTCATCAACATCCTTTCAAGCCACACCTTCTAATTAATTTAGGCCCTAATTAGTCTTTATTCGGTGAATTGTTCATTTTGAGACAAGCTTCCTGTGGGAGGTTCAAACATTCAAATTACCTTCTTTCCTGTAGACAAAAGACTAATTCAGTGGCTACTGCTTTGCACACAGGGCTGCCAACTGCAGTTTTAGGCATTGGGTAGAAGGGGGAAATGGTTTCTTTCATTGTTCATAACAGTCTCAGTGCATACAGTATCACCAAAGAAAGTCATTCAAATGCAACAAGTTCAATTAGCAGAAACACGTTCTGTCTAGTGTTCAGCTGACTCAATAATTGTTGGTCTAATATTACATATATGCTTAAGATGGATGACGCTATCCTATCTGATTAACAGAATTATCTTAAGTATTGCGAGCATTTCATGGATTTCTATGGGACTTTGCAAAGCCCAAAGAATACAGGAAGACAACTTGCCCAGCTGCTCAAAGCAGGCAGATAATAGGCACAAAGAAGACAGCCTTTGGCCATTTTTTTCCCCTCAGTGCTGGGCTGTACCACGTTGTCCCTTCTATCCAAGGGCCATGCCTACATTAGTGCAAGTGTTCAGTAAACTGAGGGTGGGTTGTCCTTCCTACTGCCACCACCCAGGATGAACAGTCTGCTCAGCAGGAACACGGACAGAATAAATATGGAAGAACTCAGTACATGTATGGCTTTGTGTTAGGGTAGGGGAGAGGTGGAAAAAATGGACAACAGAGAGAAAAAGAATTCCTTAAAACATACCTAAAATCTCACATTTCACATGTAAATATCTTGAAAGCCAAATCATAATATACAGGAACTAAAAGAAACACTGTATCTCCTTTGAAGTGAGAACGGCAAGAATTTAGCTCCCCTACCATGGACATATCATTAGAAAAGATACATCACTAGAAAAAGACATCAAGTTTGGTAGAGAGTCAGTGAAAATTAAGGAAACCCCCAATGAGATAGATTGACATAACAGCCACAGTGGACTCAAACATATCAAGATCATGAAAATGGGACTGGATTTCTAAGGTCCCTGTGAGTCAGAGTCAACTGGAAGGCAACTAACAATGACAGAGGCTTATCTATTATTTTACAGATAAAAAATTAAGATGTGAATGTCTTGTTCAAGGCCACAGAGGTGGAAACTGAGGCAGAAAAAAATAGGAACCAGGTTCTTTGGTACCCAGGCTGGGGCACTTCACTGCAGACCATCAAATCCTGGGTCAGGGCTAATCCAACATTCCCATCCCTGAAAGCAGAATGGGAGGCTACACACTGAGCCAGAAACTATTGCACACTGTTAGTGTTCAGCACAGCAGGGTAAGTGTTTCTGCTTCACCCCATAGTACCATGTCTGGCTGCCAATTGCTTATTAAGGCACTCACACACAAACCAGAAAACTTACCTGTCTGGCGGATGTGCCATGTGGGTACAGGGCTTGCCTTAGCCCCATTGGGGATTGTAGATCCCACCTATCCACTCATTGGACATCTTTGCGCAATTTGTAGTTTTGTCACATTGAATGAAGCTGACAGTGAATAGAAGAGAAACATATCCTTGGGCACCTCTAAAGATCTTACCTACCTATTAAGAACCACTTTCCTAAGAAAACTCATCAGATTGTTCATATCTTCAATTAAGTAAAAAAAAAGACTTTTGCTATTTTTAAACTTTCAGAATATATTATTCCTTTACAATGGCATCATTCTTAAAATTTGATTCATTGCATATAATATTGTTAACACATTCCCAGGGTATTTAGTAGATTTTCTTGAAACCTTTAAGCATATATAAATATATTTAGAATATATATCTAATATACAATATTGTATGTTTTTAAGGCTAATTTTAGCTAATAATTTTTTATAATGGTTGGAAAGTTGAAAACAAAACTAATCGTTGATCATCTTCATAGGCTATACTCATGCTGATCAGAGACAGAAATTCACCTCAATGGATTTTTCAAGAACGGAATTCATACATAGTCACCACATAGACATATAGACATCATATACAGATATCACAATGTGCCTTTTATTTAAATTCGTAAACACACACACACACACACGCCAGGCATGTTGGTGGTAGTAATGACCAAAATTAAAGAACCTTGAAGATTCTACAGATGTTCTACACATATACATCACCACACCTTTTGATTTTAAGAGGTTAGCAGTCTGTTGGGTCTGTTGGGTTTCCTCAAAATGTGTCTACTGTGGAATAGAACATTAAAAAAAATCATAATTACTTTGTTAAAGTTAATTTTCAGTGGTCAGAATTTTTAAGCTATTGCTTTCTTCCTCTATATCATTTAACTAGTAGGCAAGATCTTCAGTGGGGTTTCCAAGAAAATAATGAAGACTAGGGAAAAAACGAAAAATCAGCCCACTAGAGCAGAAAGTTTAACTGCGAGTCCCAGATATATGGAGCCAGGATGATCAGTGGCAGCAAAGTGCACCTGAGTTGCTGGGAGTCAACAGTAGAAGACTTGAAGCTTTCACAAATCCAGAGGTAGAGGTCTCCACTGTTTAGAAAATTTAGTCTCTAAAATGATGTCAGCTAGAAGAGTGCCAAGCCAAGTGCCGTCGAGTCAGATCCTAGAAGAGTAAGGTGGACCTAATCCAAGCCATTGTATTTTTCAACTGTGTCACATGTATGTGAAAGCTGGACAATGAATAAGGATGACAGAGGAATTGATGACTTTAAATTGCGCTGTTGGTGGTGAAGAATATTAAATATACATACCACAGGCTGCCAAAAGAACAAATAGCTCTGTCTTAGGAAAAGTACAACTTGAGAGCTCTTTAGAAGCAAGGATGGCGAGACTATGTCTTACATACTTTGGATACGATGTCAGGAGAGATCAGTCCCTGGAGGACACCACACTGGTAGAGTGAAGGGTCAGTGGGAAAGAGGAAGGCTTTTGTCTTAGTCACCTGGTACTGCTTTCTTGATGGCATCTTCTGCTCGCGTCTCCTTCCTTTTTTTTTTTATTTTTTTTATTTTTATTTAACATAACTGAGTGAAAATGTACATTCACATGTAAATTTACATGCCCCCCTATATGCAGCTTCCGCTGCTCTCCCTGTCCGGTGACTGCACATTATTCCTCTCTGCTCCATACATGTCTCATCCTCCCAACAGTCTCCTTTCCCCCCCTCTCCTTCCACTCCCCTTCCTCCAGCCAGAGGTCAGCAAGATGATATCCTATAGATGTATAGAACCATAAAGTGCTTCCAACATATGGTTACTCTACATTGCCATGTCCATTCCATTCCTGTCCAAAGAGTGGACCTTTGTTATAATTTATGGGAACGGGCAGCATCAGGGCCGGGGGCCATGCTCTCAGAGGAACCCCAGAACCGCTGGACCATCAGTTGAGGTCTTTTAGTGGAGATCTCATGATGCACCTCTTTTTATTCTTCTGTTGATGGTGAGGCTCCTCTCTGTCAGCTCCGTCATGGCTATCACTGGTCGTGGCCGGGCACCATCCGGTTCTTCCGGTGCCAGGTTGATGTAGGTACCCACTCTTGTGGGTCTCTCTGTCTTCTCGGTTGTCTTTACCGCATGCCATTTTGGCCCTCGGTGAGCATCCATTCTTGCTGAGTTAGGACCATTTGCTGTCTCCTCGGATGGCAGCTTGGCAGCTTTTAAGACCCCAGACGCCACTCACCAATGTGGGCTGCAGAGAGCTCTCTTAGCAAAACGCTAGTTGTGCCAATTGGCCTGGAATTCGCCTAAGAGCATGGTCCCCCGCCCCCCGCCCCAGCTACTCTATCCTTGCAGTATTGAGTCAAGATGGAAGGAGTACTCAAGTTATGCTGAAGTCCACTTAATGTTGTTCTTGTTCCTAATGTGTGCTGTCACCGCTTTCTCCCAACTAGATTTCTAGTAACTACCTAAACTAAACCCTCTCCCCCTCGCCCTCCCTCCCTCCCTCCCCTCCCTTGCAGCTGTCAAAGAGTCTTTTCTTCTATACACGAGTCTGTTTTTGAGATCTTATCGTAGAGGTCTCATACAGTATTTGTCCTTTTGTCGCTAACTACTCTCACTCAACATAATGTCTTCCAGTTGAAACCAGGTTAGGAGATGTTTCCTGGAATCATCGTTATTCTTTATCATTGCGTAGTGCTCCACTGAGTATATGTACCACGGTTTACCTATCCATTCTTCTATTGTTGGGCATCTGGGTTGATTCCACCTTTTTGCTATTGTGGACTGTGCCGCAATAAACATTCTGGTGCATGTGTCCGTCGGTGTGAAAGGCCTTGAATCTGTAGGATATATTCCAAGTAGTGGTATTACTGGGTCAAAAGGTATATTGATATCCATTTTTTTAAGGAAGCGCCAGATTGCCTTCCAAAGAGGCTGGACCATTTTGCAACCCCACCAACAGTGTAGGAGGGTTCCACTTTCTCCACAGCCTCTCCAGCATTTGTTGTTTTGTGTTTTCTGGATCATGGCCAATCTTGTTGGGGTGAGATGGTATCTCATTGTTGTCTTGATTTGAATTTCTTTAATAGCTAAAGATCATGAACATGTCCGCATGTGTTTTTTGGCTGCCTGGATCTCCTCTTTAGTGAAATATCTGTCCATCTCCTTTGCCCATCGCTTAATTGGATGGTTTACCTTCTTGTTATTGATATTTTGTAGTATCTTATAGATTATGGAGATCAGGCGTCGATCTGACATAGAGTTGCCAAATGTTTTTCCCCACTCTGTGGGTGTTCTTTTAATTCTATTAATAAAGTCTTTGGATGAGCAAAAGTGTTTGATTCTTAATAGTTCCCATTTATCTATTTTCTCTTCTGTTGATTGAGGTTTCTTTGACAGATTTTGGAGTCTGTCCTCATTGTGTATTAAAACTTCCATTGTTGTTCCTACCTTTTCTTGGATGAGCTTTATCGTTTTAGGTTTGATATTTAGGTCTTTTATCCAGTTGGAGTTGGTTTTTGTATAAGGTGTAAGATATGGATCTTGATTCAGTTTACTGCAAATGGATAACCAATTTTGCCAGCACCATTTGTTGAAGATACTGTTTTTACCCCAGTTTAATGTCTTAGGGCCTTTGTCGAATATCAACTGTTCATAGGCAGATGGTGTCATCTCTGGGGTCTCAGTTCTGTTCCATTGATCAGTCTGTCTGTTCCAGTACCAGGTTCCAGTACCAGTTCCTTGTACCAGTACCAGGCTGTTTTGACCACTGTGGCAGTGTAGTATGTTCTAAGGTCGGGTAATGAGAGCCCTCCCAGTGTGTTCTTCTTCTTTAGTAGCACCTTACTTATCCGGGGCTTCTTCCCTTTCCAAACAAAATTGGTGATTTGTTTCTCCATCTCATTAAAAAATGATGCTGGAACTTGTATTGGGATTGCATTATATAAATAAATTGCTTTGGGTAAAATAGACATTTTCACAATGTTAAAGTCTTCCTATCCATGAGCAGGGTAGGTTTTTCCATTTATCTAAGTCTCTCTTAGTTTCTTGTAGTAAGGACTTGTAGTTCTCTTTGTAAAGGTCTGTTGTTTCTCTGGTCAGATTAATTCCTAGGTACTTTATCTTCTTAGGGGCTATCACAAACGGTATAGATTTGATAATTTCCTCCTTAACAGTCTCGTTGTTGGTATAAAGGAATCCTACTGATTTACGTATGTTTATCTTGTATCCTGAGACTTTGCTGAACTCTTCTATCAGTTTGAGTAACTTACTTATAGATTCCTTGGGGTTCTCTGCATATACAATCATATCATCTGCGAACAGGGAGATTTTAACTTCCTCTTTGCCGATGCAGGTGCCCTTTATTTGTTCCTCTTGTCTAATTACTCTGGCTAGAACTTCTAGCACAATGTTGAATAGGAGAGGTGACAGTGGGCATCCTTGTCTAGTTCCTGATCTCAGGGGAAAGTCTTTCAGTCTCTCTCCATTCAGGATGATGTGGGCAATTGGCTTTGTATAAATGGCCCTTATTGTGTTGAGGAATTTGCCGTCTATGCCCATTTTGCTAAGAGTTTTTAGCATGAATGGGTGTTGGACTTTATCAAATGCCTTTTCGGCATCAATGGACAAAATCAGATGATTCTTGTCTTTTGTGCTATTTATGTGGTTAATCACATTAATTGTTTTCCTGATGTTGAACCAGCCTTGCATCCCTGGTATGAATCCCACTTGGTCATGATGGATTATTTTCTTGATATGTTGTTGTATTCTATTGGCAAGAATTTTGTTGAAGATTTTAGCATCTAAGTTCATGAGTGATATCGGTCTGTAGTTCTCTGTCTTTGTTGGATCTTTCCCTGGCTTAGGTATCAGGGTTATGCTGGCTTCATAGAATGAGTTTGGGAGTACTTCATCCCTTTCTATACTGTGAAATAGTTTCAATAGTATTGGGGATAACTCTTCTCTAAATGCTTGGTAGAATTCTGCCGTGAAGCCATCTGGGCCCGGACTTTTTTGGGTTGGCAGTGTTTTGATGACCTTTTCAATCTCTTCCTTTGTGATGGGTTTATTAAGTTGTTCTGCTTCACGTTGTGATAATTTGGGTAGGTGGTATGAGTCAAGGAATTGGTCCATTTCCCCTAGGTTTTCAAATTTGTTAGAGTACAGTCTTTCATAGTATTCTGTTATGATGTTTTTGATTTCTATTGCATCTGTGGTGACAACTCCCTTCTCATTTCTAATTTGGGTTATTTGTTTCCTTTCCTGCTTTTCTTTAGTAAGTTTAGCCAGTGGTTTATCAATTTTGTTGATCTTTTCAAAAAACAAGCTTTTGGTCTTTTCAATTTTTTCAATTGTTTTTCTATTCTCTACTTCATTTAGCTCTGCTCTAATCTTTATGATCTCCTTTCTTCCGGTGCCTGAGGGGTTCCTCTGTTGTTCTCTTTCTACTTGTTCAAGCTGTAGAGTTAGTTCCTTGATTTGGTTTCTTTCTTCCTTCCCGATGTGTGCATTTATGGAGATAAACAGACCTCTGAGCACTGCTTTGGCTGTATCCCATAGGTTCTGGTAGGAAGTGTTTTCGTTCTCATTGGAATCCATGAATTTCTTTAATTGATCCCTGATTTCCTCTACAACCCATGTTTTTTTGAGCAAGATGTTGTTCAGTTTCTAAGAGTTCCACTTTCTATCTCTGTTTTTTCTGCTATTGATTTCAACTTTTATGGCTTTATGATCTGAGAAGATGCTTTGCAATAATTCAATGGTATGGATTTTGTTGAGCATTGCATTATGGCCTATCACGTGGTCAATTCTGGAGAATGTTCCACGTGCACTAGAGAAGAAGGTGTAGTTGTCTGCTGAGGGGTGGAAAGTTCTGTATATATCAATGAGTTTTAGTTGGTTAATTGTGTCAATGAGGTCTTCTGTATCTTTACTGAGCTTTTTTCTAGATGATCTGTCTAGTAATGAGAGTGGAGTGTTAAAGTCTCCCACTATTATTGTGGAGTCATCTAACTCTCTTTTGAGCATAGTCAGTGTTTCTTCGACATATTTAGGTGCTCTGACATTAGGTGCATAAATGTTTAATATAGTTAAGTCTTGCATGTGAACTGAACCTTTCAGCAATAAATAGTGTCCATCTTTGTCCACGATGGTGGATTTGACATTAAAGTTGATTTTGTCTGAGATTAGAATTGCCACCCCTGCTCTTCTTTGTTCATTGTTAGCTTGATATATATTCTTCCATCCTTTAATTTTCAGTTTGTTCCTGTCTTTAGGTCTCAAGTGAGTTTCTTGTAGACAACATATGGATGGGTCATGTCTTTTGATCCAAGATGACACTTGGTGTCTCTTTACTGGAGCATTCAGTCCATTCACATTCAATGTAATTATTGATAGGTATGTGTTCACTGCTGCCATTGTGATATAGTTATTTTTATGTTGATGTTTTCTCTGTTGTTCTTATTAGTCTGTTCTGAGACACTCTTCTTTGTGAGTTGATTTTTCACCTTTTTCAGAACTGGTTTTATAGTTGTTGAGACTCGTGTGTTAGATTTCTTGAAATGGTATGATATATCTTTGTTGTGCTTTACAGCTGCCCCTATGAACCCCCTTAATAAACTATTTATAAACCCAATTTTAATTACTACCAGTCTGGTCATCTTCCTCTCCATCTGGAAGGACTATAACAACTGTAGTACATCCCTCTTTTATTATGATGACAGCATAGTTTTCATGATCATCACTGGATGGCTTCTTTCCCAATCGAAGCTGTGATTTACTTTGGAGCCTTCCCTAAATGAGTATTGAGTAGTGTGTCGTTCTAAAATACCAAGTTAGTGGTTTCGTTCTTCTAAGCCAAAGCCAAGAACTTCTTTCAGTATTTCTTGTAGTTTGGGTTTAGTTTTTACAAAGTCTCAGAGTTTCTGTTTATCTGGATGTCTTAATTTCATTTTCATGTTTGAAAGACAGTTTTGCAGGATATATAATTCTTGGTTGGAAGTTCTTCTCCTTCAAGACTTTGAATGTGTCTTGCCACTGTCTCCGTGCCAGCATGGTTTCTGCTGAGAAATCTGACGAGAGCCTACAGGGTTTCCCTCTGAATGTTAGCTTTGCTTTGAATCCTGCTGCCTTTAAGAGTTGCTGCTTATGTTTCATTTTGTTAAGCTTGATTATAATATGTCTTGGAGTCTTTCTTTTGAGATCGATATTGGGTGGCGTACGATATGCATCTGAGATGTGTATATTCTCTTCCTTCATGATTTCTGGGAAGTTTTCTTTCAGCAGCTCAGCAACAATACTCTCTGTGTTCTCAGATGTCTCACCCTGTTCAGGGACTCCAATTAATCGAAGGTTGTTCCTCTTAATAGAGTCCCACATGCTTCTTAATGTTTCTTCATTTTTCTTGTTTCTTTTTCTGATTTCTACTCATAGACACTGGCATCAGTAGCTCTGTCTTCCAAGTCAGAAATTCTTTTTTCCATTTGTTCCATTCTGTTTTCTTGGCTTTGCATGGAAGCTTCTATGTCTTTGATGTTCTTCTTGATCTGTTGGATTTCAGAGTACTGGTGTTCCATCAGATCGAACAACTTGCTTAATTTTTCATTTTGTTCTGCTGCATTTTGTATAAGGTCTAGAAGGGCCCTGTATATAATCAATTTGTATTCACTTCCTGATGCTTTCATAAAAGTTTCTTCATCTGGAAAACTCCTTGGTTGCTTTGTTTGGGAGCCTTCTGAAGCCATGAGTGATTGCTTGTATGCCACAATTGTCTGTTGCTTTTTGGGTCCCATGTGAGTATATAGAGGCTGGAAGAGGTACTGTGAGGATGGATTGCAAATGTTTCTCTAGGCTGTCCTCAAATGTAAAGCAAAAAGTATCTGACCAGTTCACAAGTCAGTTAGGTTTTCAGGTGTAGAGGTCCCTCTTCCCATCTGACAAAGTAAAGCGCCACTGTATCCAACCCCAGATGATAACAAACTAGTTCAGAATACAGCACTGCTAGTGCCCTGGTGGCCTCTGCTGACAGGGCCTAGCCTTATCCAACACTGCATCGAGTACTGGTTTTGTGATAGAAAAGCGCCCTCTTGTGGGCAGGCTCTGGCTCCCAAGCTAAGAATTAGGTCCAGCTGCGGCCACCGTACCCAAGATGGCGTCCTCCACACAGGCAGCAGACAGGGGGGCTAAAGGTGCCCAGAGGCAGCGATTCCTCTGCTTCTGTTGCAGGGCCCCCAATGTAGGCAGCACTATGCAAAATCACTACTTTTCTGACGGAGAAGCGCTGTCCTGTTTGCAGGTGCTCGCTCCCAGGCTAAGAACGAGGTCCCACTAAAATCTCGGTACCGACATGGCGTCCCGCACCCCGACCACGGAGTTCTGCACAAACCCCACAGCGGCGGCTACAAAACGAAAGGCTCAAAGTGTCTAGATCAACAGAGTCCCGAGCCTGGCTCTCAGAACATGGGAATTTCACCTGCCTATCCCCCCTGCAGCGTGTCTGAGTCCAGCCGCCGGGCAAGGCCCAGCTCCGCCCGCCAGCCGAGACCGAGGAAAAAAAAGTTAAAACGGTGTGTTTACCTTCTGTCCATGAGAGCCGGGGCTAGCCAGGAGCGGGAGTCAGCAAAAGAGAGGAGATTTTTCGCTGAATGGTATAAAGTCCCAATTAACAGCTCTGTGCCGTGTCCTGAGGCTGATTAGGTGCTCAGAAGGCTCTGTTTGATTGTCAGTTCAGGTCTTGGTTTCCAGAGGGATAGAACGAGACGTGGGCTTAGTCCGCCATCTTGACTCCGCCCCCCGCTTCTCCTTCCTTTTATCTCTTACTGGATGAAAGGATTAAGGGTGGGCAAGCCGTACTCCAGGGAAACTCTTTACAGTGGAGCAGAGAGGTGATCTTCTAAAGGGATTTACAGTCCTACCCTAATCCTTTAACATACAGCATGGGAAAACCACAAAATGGAGGACAGTCACAAGATACTGGGAATCATGGCGAAGCCACACGGCTACACATATTTTGGGGCGGGGGGGCGCACAATACAATCCATGACAGCTCTCAAAGCAATGGCTTGACATAGTGGCTGCAATGATGGGGTCTACCGCACAGGACAATGCAATGCTTCATTCTGTTTTACACAGAGTTGCTATCAGTCAGAAACAATTTGATGGCACCTAACAACAGTCTCTAGAACCATCACTGAAAGTTCCACAAGACTGAGTCATTTGCTTGATTATCTGTCTAACCACTCCCAAATTTACCTAGTCTTTCAAGACTGTTCCCATATTTAACTTTCTTTGAGTCTTGTCCATGCTTCTTGCTCCACTAGCCTCAGTATTCCTGGAACAGTCACTGCCAAGACTCTATTTAGCATGTAAATTGTTCAGTGTCTCCTTTGAAATTCCTGTTTACTTTGACTTCTTGTATAGCGTTTCTATGCTCATCATCCTGTACCCCAACAAAGTAACTTCTTCATCACAACTTAGAGTAAGCTCAACAACACTGAGTGTATGCCTTGTCCCCTTAACACAAGGACTGACAGTTAAGTTCACAAATTCATCCTAGAAAAAGTGCTATATACTTCACTGCTGAATATCACTATGGTCACCTTCAAAGTATTTCCTTTGGGAAGCTATGCACTCACACCAGCACCTAGTCCATGCTTCAAAGCAATTTTGGACTCTTTCTGTAATGGTCATCAAAGCTGTCATTGTATTACCCTTGATGTCCTGAATGTCATCAAAATGTCTTCCTTTCAGTATATTCAATATTTCCTTTATCTTTTGGTAAAGAAAAAAGTCATTAGGGGCCAGATCAGGTGATCTGGAGGCCAATACATCTGTTTACTGGCTAAAAAGTCCCTCACAGACAACTATACAATTAAGTTTGAAAACTTGCCACCTTCCTACTGTGTACAATGGCCATTCTAGAAAGAATTCCAAAACTTCTTTGAAGAATGGACTAGCACTAGTGTCAGTGCATAGCTTTCCAAGGGGAGCACTTTGAAGGTGACTGTAGTGATATTCAGCCGTGAGGTATGTGGCTATTAGTACAATTAAGTTCTCTGACTTAATCATGGCCCTCATGAATTCAAAGCATACTGCAATAGAAAATAGTCAAGGTAGGATACCTTAGAGTTTATCTCTGTATTTATTAGATTCTCAAAACATCAAGTTCTTCTTTACTCTTGAAAGAACTGACATTACAGGAATGGCTTTGGTTCTGAGTTTCACAACTAGAAACTATGTTTAAATTGGGAGCATCCAGAAAATGTTTTTGTAGTTAATTGCCATTAATTTAACCCCAACTCAGGGAGAGCTCAAGTAGAACAGAAAGAAGTGCCGCCACCTTCACAACTGTTGGTATGTTTGAATCCACTATTGCAGCTATTGTGTCAGTCTCTCTTACCAAGGGCTTCTCTTACCTTCACTCACCTTTCACTTCACTAACTATGATGTCCTCTCCCTGTGACTGGTGTTTCCTGGTGGCATGTGCAAAGTAAGCAAGCTGAGGTCTTTATATCCTGATTTTTAAGAAGATTCTGGTTGTATTCCTTCTAAGAAATAGAGAAAATAATAGAGATAAGAAAGGGCTTGCCTATTAAAACTGTATAATCTCTAATTCCTCCATTATCACCTCTGTGTGTGTGTGTGTGTGTGTGTGTGTGTGTGCGCACGTGCATGCGTGCATGTGTTGTAACAGATTACTTTTGTGTGGACTGTTTTAGCCAGTCTTGTAACTCCCACTCATGTGAATGGACAGAACTGTGCAAATAACTGTGGCCCACCAAGGGGATTCTTATATTTTGCCTTCAATGAAAGCCAGTTCCAGAGCAGAGCCATGAGCTCACCAACATCATTAAGGAAACAAAGACCAGCAGCAGAGACTGTCCAGCAGAGATGGCATGGTGGGCTTCCTGGCCCAAAGAGAGAGAAAGCTGGGCACCTTTGGGCAGAGGTCTAGGGCCAGGGAGAAAGCATGGCTGGGAAGCAGCTGCCCTGATTGAAGTATTGTATCCTGACTGTTCCTGAATCTAAACTGTAAACTCTTACTTCTCGGATAAACCCTGTAATTGTAAGTATTCTCTATGAGTTCTGCATGGATACTCCCAGCAGAATTACATAATTACTAAACCCAGCAGAAAAGTGGAGTATCAGGAAGAACAGTTGGTGTGAGAATGATAAGGTTACCAAGGGAACCTGATCTGCCACAAACCAACAGTTCTCTGCCGGTTTATGATGCAAACGTAACAGTTTTCTCCTGACAGTTGTGATGCAAATATAACAATTATTCTGGCAATTGTGAAGTGACTACATCCAGCCTCAAAACCTGAACTAAGAACTAAGCTATTACCTCCCACTCCCATTTTGCTGGTGTTTGCCAATAAAACCAAAAACCCAACCCACTGCCATCGAGTACATTCTGACTCATAGTGACTTATAAGTTAGAGTAGAACTGCTCCCGCAGAGTTTCCAAGGAGCACCTGGTGGATTTGAACTGCTGACTGTCTGGTTAGAAGGCATAGCACTTAACCCACTGTGCCTCTGTGTAAGGGGTCCTCAAAACTAGGGACCTGAGAGACATTGTTTCAGATCACCTCTAACCCAAAAGGAAAGATGTGACGTCTACAATGCGCAAGTCCCAAGTGGTAACACTAGGCTGGAGCCCTCTGTAGGCTTCACTATAGATTCAGTGAACTATAGACAATAAATGACTCTTTTTGTTTTGATAAAACCAATGATAAAAGAATCAAGCAGGAGGCAGAGAGGATGAGGAACTTGTGTTTGAGCATTATTCTTCTAGGTTACTGGCCAGACAAGTCTAACAACACTTTGTTTTCCTTGATGGCTGCTGATGGCCTTCGAGATTGTGAAGCCGACCTCCACCCAGTTGACCGCCTTCTCCCAGTTGGCCTCCACCCAACTGACTTCCACTCAGTGGACCTCCAGATGTCCCAACTGCCCACATTGTTACCTACATCAGCATGTGGTCTTTCCCTTTAAATACTCAGACTTTACCTGTCCAATTTGGACAGGTTTTGAGGATGAGCATATCTCTCTGTCCCTTTGCAATGCTGGCTTGCAAATAAAACTTCTAATCTCACCCCCAAAGCTCCTGTCTCTGTGAATTGGCTTTCTACAACAGTTAGCAGAATTCCCAGGCTTTTCCAGTAACACTTCCCTCACAGCTTTTTACAGTTAAGGTCAAGAATGGGATTTGTATTCATGCCTCCAACAAGCAGCTGCTAAGCCATACTATACTTTTCAGCAGAGGGTCCAAGACTGTGCATATAGGAGTGGAGAAGATAAAACTGGAATGTTTTAAAAACAGTTACATATTTAGGATTGTATATTTGTCTGAATGTATTATGAGCAGTGAATGTTTCTCCTACCTAGTGTTATGCAGCAGAGCAGAATTTATGGTAAAAATGAGTATTGAGTATTATAAATTACAGTAAGCCTGTAACTCTGCCTTCAGGCAGTACTTGATTGGATATGATAAAAGAAGAACTAGGATTTGCCCCAGGGAAACAAAGGCTGTCTCTTTCAGTGCAGTAGCCCTGTGTACAGATGACATGGGTTGAAATACTTGACCCCCACCCAGATTTGCATTTGAAAAGACATGCATAACCCCCAGAGCAGCTGACAGAACAGAATATTTACATTTAAAAATAGGAACCATAGAAGAGGGAAAAAATGTTGTGCCTTTTAAATCGTGAGCAAGCAGTTTGCTGTTAGGTGCCTCATGTCAGGAAAAGTGAACACTCATCAAAGGGAACCACCTTCTAGAACCAGATGATAAAGGTAGCCCAGCAGACAGCTTGTTCAGCTCTTGTTCATCTCACTTGCGGTGACCAGCTGAGTCCACTCAAGGAATGGAAATGGGAAGTATAGCAGAGAAGAGATTGGCTGAGTTTGAAGTTGTTCTACTGGCACTCACCTAGTGCAGGGCTAGGGATGAGCAAGTGACAGGAAAGGCTGTTCATAAGTAAAATGAGTTGTTTTACAGGTAGAACCCCATGACCTATCCCCAGGGCATCTAGGTGATTTTAGAACAGAAATTTAAAAATAGACAGCCAAGATTTAATTCTTTTTGTAAAACTGACTTTTTTGTCTGTCTTGTCTCCTGTCTAAAAAATTCCTGGTTTCTTTTACCAAGGCCCTGGCAGGAAGTCACATACTAGCTTGACAGGAGCCACAGAAATAATGTCTTGGCTGTTTTCACAGTTTTTTTGGAAACATCAAAACAGATAGGGAGTCAACGGAAGGTGCCAGTTAGGACTCCCTGCTTCACACAGCAACTGAAAGCAGTTTGGATCCCTACTTCTGATACATACCTTAAAAGGACCCTGGAGACCCCTGCATGGATAATCTTCTTTGCCCCTAATCAATCACATTGTTTGCCTGGTGGCAGCATCTACACCTGTATTTGTACTTACATGTAAACCTTTTTCGTTATATACCCCTACCTCACTTGATGATTTTTGAACAACTTTTTGGAGAGATTCCGCCCTGTTCTCTGTGTCTGCTAGTGCACAGTAATAAACTTTTTTGATCACTCATCCAAGTATCTGTCTCAGAGATTGGTTTTGGGGGTAAGATAATGAGAGTCTGGAGCTTTTGTCCTGTAACAAGCATGTGTGAAGGGGCTGTATGAAGTGTTAGGAGTTGTATGTGAACTCTGGAACATAAAGCTGCTACCCATTGTGACTCAGCTTGGATGACTATGGATAAGCTGGCCAAAAACTAACTGAATGAGGAGAAAGGTGTTTGATACCATGAGCTGGTGTAGACTGCTGCAATTTGACAGCTTGATCTGGATTGAATTTCACTTATGGACGCTGATGCTTAAAGTTTCAACTGGAAGTGAAGATTCTTCAAAATCAAAGTACTTTCCTCAAAGTACTGGTTGATAGGGATGGGCAGTTTATACATAGGCTGTTTAAAATAAGTGAAGATAAAGGCATGAAGTGGCTGGCTCACATACTTTCATTTGTGCTTTACACTCAAAATAAAGGGGACAAGTGAGGTTCTCCATTGAACAGATTCCTCTTTTCCTGATGGGTCTGGGGAAGAGAAGGTAGGAGAAGATACTAAAAAAACCTACAAAAGACCTGAATGGCTGGTACCTGAATAACTTCACCACTTTGAAGGACTTCCTAATGACTGCTCTGGAACGGTAAAATGAATGGGAGGGGAAAGTTATCCTCCAAACATGAAAAAATTATAGCTAGAAAAGTCAGGAGGCCATGCAATTTTTGTGTGTAACCTTTTAGCCAGAGTCTTGTAGCTCCTATGTAAGCAATTGGGTGGGGCTATACAAATAGGATAATTGTGGCACCCCAGGGTCGCCATGAGTCGGCTCCGACTCGAAGGCACTTGGCTGGCTTGGCAGGGGATTTGTAAGTTTTGCCTTAAAAGAGAACCAATTCCAAAGCAGAGAGAAGGGCTCACTACCACCAAGGAAGAAGAATTCAGCAGGAGAGAGCCAGTGGCAGCAGAGACCTGGCTACAGAGATGGTTGGTGGGCATCCTGGCCCATGGGCAGAAGCCTAGGGTGAGGGAGAGACATGCCTGTGACCATTAATGGGAAGAGGCTGACCTGATGGAAGAATTGTATCCTGAGTGTTTCTGAATCTCATTTGTAAACTGTTGCTTCCATAATAAATTACAATCATGCATATTGTCTGTGAGTTCCCTCTAGCCAGTGCAGTGAACTAGCAAATCCAGCAGAGAAGTACAGAGTACAGCTGGTAACAGAATTGTTAAAGACGGTGGAGAGAAGAGGCATGTCTGACCCTTGCCTCATAGGAATTACACTACTATGAACAATGACAGCGGCCACATTGACCACAAAAGCATTGCGATTAGATAAGGTTAGCTTAAAGTTCTAAATCTGACAAATTCAGTTTGTCAAGGTTCTGTAACTGATTAGACCCTCAGTGACCTGGTTCAGGTTCTGGAGACTGGGCTAAAAAGTCCAGTCTCCTGATGGGTGGCAAACCAGGCTCCCCTTCACCAGAGGCACACAACCTACTCGGCACCAAAGTTTTATTAAGTGAAAGTACTTTCCAAAGAAGGAACAGGTCAGTCTCTGCCAGTGGAGAAGAGAACCTGTATGGATTTTAGGGGTCCCTTTTATATATTGGCAAGAGAGGAGAGTGGTGACTTTGTTCCTGGTTCAAGTGACATTGCTCCCGGATCCGAGTCTTGGGCCCTATGTCAGCAATTGCATGATGGGTCCCCTCCAGGAGAGTATGATAATGATATGGAGATAGGATAGAAATAACAGCTAGCTCATCCCCAGGTTGTCCTTCCCGTGTGTGGTCATATTCCAGGCTGCTAGGAGAATTGCTGTGTTCTACCACAACTCTCAGGAAGGGGCTATCCTATTTGTAATTACAAAGTCCCAAGCTGTTCCCAAAGTTCCCTTGGTAACTTTATCAAGTTGAAGTCTGTTACTTTGGACCACCTCACCTCAACTCCCTTTTATTTTGCAGCTGAATCCTTTTGCTTCTGGGGACCGAAGAATAAAGGACTCAAAAGACAGAAAGAAAAAGAAAGTTTGAGTTATGGAGAATGTATGCTATTGTCCTCCAGTTAACTACGTTCAATGCAATTAATACAAAAGAGCTCTTCAGAAACAGTTTTGAGGAGCAAAACCCTTTTTTTTTCTCAGAGCCATTTTTACTAGCACTAATGTAGAACTGACTGGTTAATTTCTTCCATTAGAAGAGGAAACTGTTTACTTTTTTTAAACTGACTTGTAGAAAAATATGAAAAGCTAGTTTTGTGTTCATTTGTTTGCTTTTAACCAGAGCTCCTTGAAGCATTGTTCCCACAGGCAAAAGTCATTTTTACTCATAAACACCACCGTCCCCTAAGCACAGATGAAGTAGGCCTATCTCAATGCCTCTGTTCAGTACGGTCACCCCTCCTGGATCAGCACTTAAGGCCTGGTTCAGTTCTCTGTGATGTCAGGAGCCATGGGTGAGCTCCCAGGCCCCAACATACAGGAAGCTTGTAGGGCTGAAAAAGCCCGCGCCCGCGAAAAACTTCCTGCCTGATGTCACTGCCTTAGTCCTATGTATATCCAATCCCCAGCCGACAACTACCTCACTCCAAAGGTCACTCCATCCCTACGTCACTTGATCCCTCCCTCTATTCCCGCTGCTATAAATATACCTCATTTTAACAATAAAACTTTGAGGCTTGATCAGAATCTTGTCTTGCCTCCATTTTTCCGCCTTTATTGCTCCACTTTCACAGGCTTCCCCTCGTCCCTTCGTTGATTTGTCCCGCGGGTCGGGGCACTGTGAAACCTGCAACTATCCCTTTAGTCTGTACTGCAGACACATACACCCACTCTGACACCAGACAGTCCTTGGATTAACAAGACTACTTCTTCGTTTTTCTCTCCCCAAGTGACTTATTTTTCCTCTTGAAGGCAAGCATCATAATTCAAGCTCCTTTATGTTTCCACAGCATCTAACACCCTGCCTTGTACCTAGTGCAGATTAAATAAATTGTTCTGATTCTTAAGTGTTATTTTTCTATTTGCCTAAAAGAAAACTGAAATGCCCATGGAAACTTTTAAAATAATTAGCTGGAAGCTTAGCTTGTTAGAATCTGATAATAGAGTCAGATGCTTTCCAGTTTTGACAGAGGACCTAACTAGGTGAAAAAGAACTCACAAGGTCTCTGGGAACAAAACTGAAGGTTTTGGTGGAGGCCTCAAATGAGGGGTATGTTTCTGTTGAGTTCTTGAACACCACTACCCCTTCACTTGCTCCTTGTATGCTGCCTCAGCTCAGAGCATCCATTCTTTTCCTGTGCTTCCATTCCTAGCCTCCTACACAGAGGAAGAGCACCTAATGAGTTGTGGCTTTAGGGGATGGAGAGTAGAGCACTCAACAGAGAAGCCTTGATGTGGGGTAATCTGAAGGGGCAGCTTATGCTAAGAGACACAGAACCCACACTTTCAAGATTCCATGCCTTCTGGTGACTGCTGATGTGCAGTCACAGACTGCAGAGAACAATCCACAGTCATTCTTTGATTCAGTCAGACCACCAGAAAGTGTTGTTTGGTCTACCCACCAGAGAACTGTTTTGGCTAAATTTCACTTACATAGTATGCCTTGGGGCTACTTTAAAGGACAGGATTAGAACACTGGCTGGTAGAGACGTGCTCGGCCACTACCTGAGGTTGGAGGTTCAGAGACCACAAAGAGGCACACTGGAAGAATACCCTGACAATTTATTTCCAAAATGTCACAGCCACTGGAAATCCTACAGAGCACAGTTCTATTCTGATACACATGAGGTTGCTATGAGTATGAATATACCAGAAGGCAACTAGTAATTTGTATAAGGAAAAAAGTCTATGGAACCTAAGTCTCTGTCTGGTGAGAACTGTCATCTACTCAACCTATCACCCTACATCTCTACCATGAAGATCCATGGAGAATAACTCAGATCTTAGTGCCAGAAATCCAAATACTGTCCTCTTTGCCTTAGGAGCTAGGAATCCCACAGAAATTCAGTAATTTTTCTTCATTATACAAGCTCTTATGGACATATAAGTCAGTGAGCTGTTTTATTTGCATCCCTAGTATTTTAATTCTCTTTTCTCTTTTGTCTAATATCCTTACTTGTATTTATTCCATGTCTCTTAAATTTCTTTAATATCTCTTTGGGGAGAGATAATGTGACTTGGGAATTAATAAACACAATGTGATCACCTAATTTAGTATTTCAAAGTGAGGTAATTAGTGTAGGGCATTGTTTAGAAATTGTACACTGCACATACCTGTTCAATAATTTGTGTAAATACAAATAATGTAGACTATTTATGCATGTCAATAATCTCCATCATAAGTTTATTATTACCTTAGTCCCCTGGAAACCTTAACAATAAAGTTATTGCTTTTTTAGTAAGAAGAGATACACAGAAGAAGTGCCACAATTACAAGATATTTGCTAATGGGGGTGTACAAGACACTAATAAAATAATTATGAGGCAAGAGAGAGACGTCCAACTCTGTAAGATTCCTTGCAGGAGTAAGAACAAGACAGCAGCACTGACCAGGGCTGGAACAGGAAACTAGCCTTACTTCTTTCTTGTAGTTACAGAAGCAATAGGGCTTGTGGCACACATTCAGGTTTTCCAAGTACTCGACCGTGAGTTTGGTTTGGTTTTGGTACACAGTAAACACTGCACTCATTCACCTTGTGAAGCCACCAACTGACACTGCCTGAACAAAAGTGAGCCTATTATAAAGCAGGTCCCTGGGAACATGCATGGGAAACTTGTTAAGTAATAATAGGTTTGACAACAGGACCTCCTAGGGGAACATTTGAAAATTTAACCCAGCACTTAGAAACAGCAACTGCTGACAAGATTCAGAGCAATGGCTTTTCAGAGGAAAGCCAGTTCCCAATCATGGGAACTGCATGCTGTGCCTGCTGTATTTTAAGTATTCATCAGTGCAAGGAGGGAAGCTGGTTCCTAGGAAGCAAACACATCATATTAAATTTTTTAAAACTGGTTCAGCATTTAGTCTTTGCCTGGATTCAAACTTAGGTGGAGGTGGGAGCACCCTGCTGAACCCAGCAAGGAACAAGTGACAACAGTGACCCCTAGTGACTATCATGACCAGATTTTTCATCTGGTAACAGGTGCAAGTGCTCTGTGTTCTGGCTCAAGGCTGAATATTGTGGAGTTTGACTTGAATAAAAGCATTGAAGGTAGCCTAGAACTTATCATTAATCCAGAAACTGGAATTTACATGATCCAGTGGGCTAAACATAACTGTGCCCTTTGTATTAGAGTTAGGAAATAGTTTGGCTGTTTTCCCAGTAATGCACAAATAGCAAAAATCGCATAAACAATGAAAATAAAAGTGAAAGCCCTTTCCCAAATTTCCCCATGAATGTTGGCCAATGTAGTTTGCAAGTCTCTCTCAAGTCAGGTATTCCCATGAACCAGTAAGGCATACTGCTTTACCCCAAGGAAAACATTTCACAGAAACTGGCCTATACAGGGAAGGATCTGTATTGCAGGCTGACATGTCTTGCTATTTTTCTTTTTCAGCTGTACAACCCTAGACACATTACTTAAGTTCTCTGACTTATGGAAAATGCAGGCAGCAATTCTCACTGTGAAGGGCTATTGTGAGGATTAAATGAGTAAATGGACACAATGCACCTTAGCTCAGTGGTTAGCATGAAACACATACTCAGGTGTTGTTATGTACCTCCCTCTTCTCCTCTGATGACATGCAAAAGCCATCACATTCTCTGCAGCACATGCCATGTAACTGCTGAGAAACTAACACTCTGAGAATGAGAAGTAACCAAGAAGCCCTAATTCAAATGAATGGTGCCCTCTTGGGCCCACGTGACCTCCGCTCCTGTCAGTTACCAAGGCAGTCAGTCAATTGTTAATCTATTGCATACTATCCACACATTTGGTTCTGCAGGAAAAATGACTTCTCCCTTTAGCAGTAAATCATGCCTTGGGCGTTCTGTGACAGCAGAGCCATTCACCACAGGGCAAGTGACACCAGAGGTCAGCAATCAGGCTGAGTGATTATTCATCTGCAAACAGCCTCCTGTACGCATCTTGCAGGCTCAGGTTGGAGACCTGCCCATGGGCCAGGTGTCATGCTATTCAAGGCTAGACCTCCCTTTCATACAGTCAGAACTACAGGCCTTCCACTCCCTCTTCTAGATGGAAGCAGCCCTGCCTACACAATTTCCTCAGACCTGAAAGAAGTGTCTTGAAATCTGGAAGTTTCTATGTCCTGGAAGCCGAAGCTGCTTTCTGAAGTTCCCTCCCAGCAGGAAGCCAGCAGCAGAGAAACTGGCAGATTCTCCCACTCTGTGCTGCCTAGAGACCCCTCTTAATTTTAGTAGGATTTCTCGCTCTCTCGGGATACGTAAGAGAGGCCACTGATCCCTTAGAGCACTCAAGATGTCCAAGAAAAAAAATCCTCCCCAGCTATTTTTGGAGAAGCAAAAAGTATGACAGTCCTGTTAAAAAGAATTCTCCAGAGTGGGTGCAATAAACCTTCTTCGTATTGGTAAAATGTCTTCCACATATATTTCTACAAAGAAACTATAAAACACATTCTGAGGAAACTCAACAGCAGCCATTCTACCTAAGCAACCATTGCAAAATTCCAGAAAGTCAAAGATGAATCCTGAGGGAAAGTAATGGCTACTGAGGTTCAAGGAAACAGGCATCCAGCTCAAGAAGCTTCCAGGCCAGATTTAAGAAGCTGTGAACATTTTCAGGGGCAGGATTGCTGGTACAGTGCCAGTAGCTTAGCTCTTAATGAAACCTATGGATAAGACAGTACCCTACTCACTTGAAAATTGTTGTACTGTCAGAGATTTCACTCTAGCCCTAGAGCAGCACACGGTCAAGCGGCAGGAGGCAGTGATGGCCAGCTAACGAGGCCCTCGCACATGAAGCAGGCACACAGAACGGCAGCCTTGCTGGCCAACACAACATATACTTTTGGAAAAACAAGCTGAGGCTTCTACGTGTGGTATCTATTGTGTCCAAAAGGTGCTTGCATTAAAGCTATCTGCATTAGTTAAAGGCTAATGTAGGGCTGAGAGGTCCTGTAGCCTGCTGGTCATTCAGCTGGCCTTAACGTTCAGGCCCCTGAAATGATGGTGCTCCTTCATGCCTTCTTGTGAATATTCCCCAAGGATAATCATCTGTTCTTCAAAGGTAAATCTGACTAGCATGCCCTGCTGACTGTCCTGTGAGCTAGCCTCTGCTCAAAAGCTGCAGGTGTCTACTGGAATTTTCACGTGCTCAGCAAGCAGCTCCTAGCTCCCAAGGGTTTGGCTGTGCCCAAAGGGACAGCCTCAAAACAAGAATCTCTAGGGTCCCAGTTACAGTCCTTCAAGGAGGTCAGGGACGAGAGCTATGAGGGGAAACTTGGAGATAGTGATGTATCCCAGACATATCTACCCTTCACTTGGGACAAATAATGTGCCATGTACTTTTCTAAGTATCTTCCAGGTAGTAACTCACTATAATACCATCACAACCCCATTGAGTTATCACTGTGTGAGCAGTCCTACTCCATTCTACTCTGTGTGGAAATGAAGGCGCAAAGAGGTAAAATGAACAAATTCAACAGTGCTATAAGCACCTTATATGACAACTGGAAATCATGCTCTAGGATTTTTCAGAATATATCTCATTTCACTCTTTCTGGGCCATCATCATGTGGGCATACACATTACCTTTTCAGAACATGTACCCCGATTTTTGACTTGGAAAACGTGATCATCTTAGTTATGCTGAAGAGATGGAATGTCTTGTTCTGAAACCAATAAACAAAATCATAGTAATCCCTTGTACATCAACTTTCAAAATAATGTTGTTCTTGTTAGAGCTGCTGTCGAGTCAGCCTTCAATTCATGGTCACCCCGTGCCCAATGGAGCAAATGTTGCTGAGTCCTATGCCATTCCCATGGTCATTTGTAGATTGGACCACTGTGATCCACAAGCGTTTTACTGGCTCATTTTTGAAAGTAGATCACTCACCAGGCCTTTCTTCCTAGTTCATTTTAGTCTGGAATCTCCACTGAAATTTATTCAGCAAAAGGCAGACTTCCACTAACAGATGAATATTTGACTATACTTGAGGTACATTGGCTAGGAAACAAAACTGTGTTTCCCACACAGAAGATGAGAATTCTACCACCGAACTACCAAAGCCTCCATACCAAAAATAAAAACTAATGCTTATACACTATTTATAATGCACCAGGTAGTATTCTGATACATACACATGTACCCACATAATACATGCACACACACACACACACACACACAACTCAATTCTTATGAAAACCCTAAGTGGTATAAACTATCACTTCCCCATTTCAGAGTTGAGAAAACTAAGGCCCATAGAGGTTTAGTAACTTGCTCAACATCACAAAATAAGTGGCAGAGCTGGAACTGAACCCAGGTAGTCTGCATCCAGAGTCCACAAATTATGACATTACAATGGCTTTCTTTACTAGAGAGAAAGTGTGACTATGATGGTAACGAAGAAGTCAGGGCAATAGGATAAACTATTCCAAATATCCTATACTTCATTCTGATCTCTTGTGCCTAAATCCAGGAAAAATAAAGTACTCTGAGATTTAAAGGGGACAGAGGAAAAGAAGAACCATGGATAATAGTTACCAGTTCTGTGAACAGACTTGTACAGTGCAAGATGAGTCTTGTTCTTTTGTGGGTGCCCTGGAGAGAAACTCATTATATGGGCCCCCCAAGCAAGCCTCATCCAGAGTTCACGGACTATGGCAGATTCACGTTTTGTTTCATCTAAATTGGGCCATGGGACTAGATGTGGCTAAAGAAATGTCAGCAAAAGTTATGCATTACTTGTGGGCACGGTGGTTACAAATCCCATGTGCCTTTCCAGCACTTCCATCTCCTTCCACCCAGATGTCACATGGAGAGGCTACAGCTTCATAAAGGGAAAGGGTTGTGGTCTTTCCCTTCTGTGAGGTACACCCACACCAGAAATACATACTTTAGACTTGCATAAGCAAGAAATGAGCGTTATTACATTAACCCACTGAGATTTGGGATTATTTGTGACAACTGTGAGCTTGCGCTGATTAAAATGTGATACATAACTCAGCAGGTCTCAATGCTGGAAAGACCTTAAATCACCAAACTTTCCCCAGACTCTCAAAACTAAACCTTCTGATTCTCAGGCCACAGAGTGCTTCTCCTAGAAGTGGACATTTTACACAACAAGCATAAATCCAACTGTGAGTTTATCTACGAATGCTCAATAGCTGTGTGATGATCCAGCTTGGCCTACAGCTGAGAAATGTGTTAAGAGGACAGAAAACCGTCTTTGATTCTCAGCTACCTGGATATTGTTCAGTGAAATAAAACCAAAGTAAAAGCAACTAATATTTCTCATGTCTTACTGATGTGCTAAGTGTCTGTAGAGATACCCACAACTATTAGGAATCCCGGGTCTCAAGAAATTTACAATCTGGGTGAAGTATCAACACAAATACTTTGTTTTGCTTTGTTTTTAAGTGAACAATTTACAAATCAATAGAAAGTAAAAATAAAAGAATATAGCAAATAATTATTTTGTTAAAAAGCAAAAGAAATATGTGGATAACAATGTCAAATGGCCAAACAAGTCCAGGATAGAGTTCAACTGGAATGGCCAGGGAGGAGGTGAGCTGTCTGCTTCAGTTTCTACTGTGGGTGCTGTTTCCACAACCACTATTATGTTTGGTTGACAGAACTTCATTTGAGAGTATAAAATAGCATTTCCATCCATCAGAATGGGCTTATATCCAGCTCAATTCAGATCAATAAACACATATTTTGCATCTACACAAGCTATGCCATAAGAAGTACACATTAGGAAAAGAACAGTGTCCTTTAAAAATCTAACACAATAACTAATAAATACCAAAAAGTTTCCAGAATTGTAAACTGTTTCAGAGTAAATAGCGAGAGACAAGTCTGGATGTCAAGGTCAATCAGGAAGGGCTTCCAAGAAGCAGTGGGATTTTTACTGTAATTTACATATGGGATTTCATCCTATCATTGGTCAGCTATGCAAAGGCCAAGAGGTTCTATCCCAATGAGGCTGTGTGATGAAGTTTTCCTCCAGGGAAGTGGCAGGCAAATGATCCAGTGCAAAGAAGGAAAGGAAGGATCCTGCCTTTGGAAATCACAGAAGTTATGACAACGGGGCAAAGGACAAAGGCTTGCTATGGTTGGCAGTGGAACCTCCTGTGGGTCCCCACGTATCTCTTGTTCCTATAAAGTTGTCTTCTGGCATTGGGAACAGCAATCCCTACGTGACTTTCTCACATGAATGGTTAGTAGATAACATGAGAAAAAACAGGTGATAACACATCAAGCTACTCATGAGTAACCAATGTGGAAATACTCTAGTATCACCTCCTGTGGTTGAACTCTACTTCATTTGCCAAAGATAAAAGCCTGTTCCCTCAGCCTCCAGTGTAGACTTCTACTGTCATCATGCCAACAAAAAAAAATTTTTGAATTATGATTGAAAGAAAATGTGCATTCCCATATAAATTTGCATGCTCACCTATGTGCAGCTTCTACTGCTCTCCCTGCCCACCGACAGCACACTCTTCCTCTCTGCTCCATACATGTCCTATCCTCCCAATAGTCTCCTATTCCCTCCTCTCCACCCACTCCCCTTCCTACAGTAAGAGGTCAGCAGGATGACGTCCTATAGACACATAGAACCATAAAGTGCCCACAAGATATGGTCACTCTGCATTACCAAGTCCAATCCATTGCTGTCTAAAAAGTTGACCTTCATTATGATTTATGGACAGGGGTAGAATCAGGGCCAGGAGCCATGCACCCAGCCATGCACCACTCTGAAGCCCCTCGACCATCAGCTGTGGTCTTTTACTGGAGATCTCAGGGTGCACCCTGATTTATTCTTGTGTTGCCAGTGAGACTCAATCTTGCGAGCTCCATCATGGCTATCTATCACTGGTGGTGGCCAGGCACGATCCAGTTCTTCTGGCCACGAGTCAATGTAGAGATCCACTCATGTGGGTCTCTCTATCTTCTGGGTTCTCTGTCCCCCATGTCATTTTGGTCTTCAGTGATCATCCATTTGGGACCATTTGTGGTACCCTCAGGTGGCAGCTTGGCAGCTTTTTAGACCCCAGATGCCACTCACTAATGTGGAATTCAGAGAGCCCTCATTAGCAAAATGCTAGTTGTGCCAACTGGCCTCAGTTTTTCCCGAAAGCATGGTCCCTGGCCCCCTGCCCCAGCTACTCTGTCCTTGCAATATTGGGTTAAGATGGGAGGAGTACTCAAGTTGTGTTGAAGTCCAGTTAATATTGATCTTTTTTCTAATGTGTGCTGTCCCTGATTTCATCCAACCAAATTTCTATCAACTATCTAATCTAAACCCTCCCCCCCCCAACTTCCCACTCTCTCCACCCTTGCAGCAGTCAAAGAGTCTTTTCTTCTATGCATAAGTCTGTTTTTGAGATCTTACCACAGGGGTCTCATACAATATCTGTCCTTTTGTCTCTGACTACTTTCACTCAACATAATGTCTTCCAGTTGAAACCAGGTTATGAGATGTTTCCTGGAATCATCATTATTCTTTATCACTGCATAGTGCTCCATTGAGTATATACACCATAGTTTACCTATCCATTCCTCTGTTGTTGGGCATCTGGGTTGACTCCATCTTTTTGTTATTGCAGATCATGCCAACAAATTAACAACACTATCCTACTAGAATATTATCTCCATAGTCTACTTTCTTTGCCAACACTATGATCCATATGCCAACACTATGTCATCAGGGTGACATCTTTAAAGGTGCTACTTGAAGCAGATTTGCCCAGTGCAATATAGTTGAATTCTTCACTGTTGCTTCCACGGGTATTCATTGTTAAGCCATAGACTGAGATGTAAATAATCTTTCCAGAAGAACCTCAAGAGGGACACTTAGCAGCATATGGGTTGTGGCATGGACAGCAGGCACTGGGACTGGGGTAGGAGAAGAAAGCCACACCTCAGCCATTTCCAACATTAAACAGATCCATAGCACCTTCTGGGAATACAAAAACACACTCACAAAACAGCTAGTCTCCAGGGCTATGAGAGACGCTGTGACTGCCAACTTAAAAGGGTAGGCTATGTCCCTCAGGGCTCATTCACTCATGCAAGTGAATACCAACCCTCTTCCATATCTCCAAAAGGAAGGACGGAATTACAGCAGCACACATTCTTTCCCCAGTCTAAACAGCAGAAGACGCCAGCTCAGCCTACAGTAGGAAGAGATTGAGTTGATAACTAGAAGTGAAAAAAGTATAAATTGGATTGATTTGCCTTTAAAACCCTCCCACTCAATAGAAGAGAGATGGCAGTTGTCATAGACAGCAGTGGCAGTCAGTAGCAGAATTCTCACCTGTATGGGATACCAAGATTTTGTTTCTGGCTAATTCACCTCACAAGTAGCCACAACTCATCTGTCAGTCAAAGTTGCATGTTTCTGTGATGCTGAATAGATTTCAATGGAACTTCCAGACTAAGACAGACTAGGAAGGAAAGCCAGTTTCCAAAAATCAGTCAATGAAAATCCTAGAGATCACAATGGTCAGCTCACAGAGGTTCATGAGCATGGCACAGGTCTGTGTTTATTAGGGGTCACTATGAATCAGGGGTCAACTAGATGGCAGATAACAACACCAAAAAGTAGCAAAAGTAAGACTGTTTCACATTTATACCTCAGCAAAATAAACCTTTTCAAACTGGTTATATAAATTTTTCATTAATACATTAATGCTTGCAACACAGTGCATCTGGGTTTTGAGTGTTAATTATACTACTGGGAATTTAAAAAAAAAATCTTTGGAATTTTGAAATTCCAAACAAATTAGAACTGCCTAGTGAAAGAATAGGAAAAATGTACTAGCCAAAAAGCCCCCATATACAACCCACTTAGAGAGAAAATGTGAGGCAGTATTGCTGAGAGGTGACATTTTCCTTAAAGTTCAATTTTAATGGGAATGAGATATGCTGGAGCAGACATCAGTTGTTTTCATAGAGTAATAATAATAAGTAATAATAAGTAATAGCCAAGAGAAATCTGACACTTACTTGTGAAGAAATCATGCATTTGTTTCATGGTACTGTGTCACTGGAAATAACGCCTTCCCATGAATCTCCTTGCTTGCCTACAAATAGGATTTTGTCAGTAAGCCAATTATATTGTTGAAGTGAAAACCATAATTGATGGAAGATTCCTACCCTCTAAGTCAGGGTTTTATTCAGTAGGGACCTCAGTTCTAAGACCTTAGACAGGTTCTGGAGGAAGAGTGGAACAGGAAGTATGGAAAAATTATTAGGTAACTTTTTAGATTGCAAAGGGTAGAGGGAAAGAATCAGAAAGCAGGTGGGCTTTTATATCATAAAATCATATAGGTGCAGTTGTTGATGACTCTGACATTCTGTAGCCCACAGTAATATCTCTGAGGGCTGTCTATTGGTTTGGGGGAACAATTTAAAAGGGACTCACAGGGTATAATGCCCCCCCAGGAGTCTCCCGGGGGCCTAGTGGCTATATTGTTAAGAGCTCAGCTGCTAAACAAAAGGTAGGCAGCTAGAATCTACTGGTTGCTCCTTGGAAACCCTATGGGGCAGTTCTACTCTGTCCTCTAGGGTCACTGTCTTAGTCAGCTAGTGCTGATATAATAGCAACACCACAACTTGATGGTATTAAGTAAGAAAAATTTATTCTCTCATAGTTTAGTAGGCTACAAGATGAAATTCAAGCCATCAACTCCAGTTAGAGTTCTCAAAATACTCTAATTTTATATAAGTATTTCTTCTGTCTCCTAAGGGTTTCCAAGACTACAATGTTTACAAAAGCAGACTGCCACATTTTTCTCCCACAGAATGGCTGATAAGTTCAAACTGCCAACCTTTCAATTGGCAGCCAAGTGCTTAACCACCATAAGATCAAGGTTCATTATCTCATTTATTTCACTAAAAAACATAATCAGGAGGTAGGGCCAAGATGGCAGACTAGTCAAACATCTCCTTGATTCCCTCTGAGAACGAAGGCCTAGGGAAATAGCTGAATGAAGCACAGTGGAAATCCTGGGAGCCACAAGATCAGGTGTAGTCTTGCAAGATCATACTGTGTGATAGGAAGAGGGAAATTACCTTGTCAGAGATGAGACAGTGGTGTAGTGAGTCCTACTTTTGCTGGCACAGCAGCTGAGCAGATTACAGGTACAGATGCATTCTTTGTTAACCAGGAGACTGGGGCTGCGACTGAAGAGCGTGAAAGCCTCAAATGGGACAGCTACTATGTTGAACTAAAGTGCCTAGCTAAACAGTGTATCCTGCAGCAGATAGGCTGTGCTTGGCACAGCCACATCTAGAGAATCCAGTAGCAGCTGGGGATTGAGGGTGCCAGTGCCCTTGCCCCCTCTCTTCTTTGAGCTGCACCATAGACACTGCTGACTCAGAGCAGGAGAGGCGGCTCAGGTTGGATGCTGTCTTGGTCAGCAGAGAGGTGGAGTCAGTCACAACTGAGGGCTTGGCTGGGGCTAACTCCCATGCTGAGCAACTGTCTGTATGGATAGTGCTTCTCCCAGCAGAAAAGCCTGTTCTTAAGACAATCATACTTAGAGTATGTAATGATGGCTAGCAGCTTAGTATGGGAGTGCCCCTCCCCCCTCTCTTCTCTGAGCAGTGCCATAGATACTGCTGACTCACTAAAGTAGAGGCGGCTCAGGCAGGGTACCATCTTGATCAGCCAAAAGCTAGAGTTAGCCACACCTGAGGGCTTGGATGGGGCTAATTTGCACACTGAGCAACAGTGTCTGTCTGGACAGTGCTTTGTTCAGCAGAAAAGCTGTTTCTAATACAATCATACCCAGAGAACAAACTGGCAGCTGGTGGCAAAGTGTGGCTGTGCCCTAACATCACCCTACTTTGAGCCACATCATAGCATCTACTGATGTCCCTGAGAGACTCCATAAGAAGGGTGATGCGTTTTTCAACCAGACCCCTGAGGGTCTGGCTGCTATCGGCTGCTGCTGGCCAGTGCCCCTCTGAGCAGAAAAGCAGTTTTTAAAATAAGGGCATCTAGAGAACACAGAAGTGACTGGCAGACAAGCGTGGGAGTGCCATTTCCACCATCCTTCACTAAGCTATGTCATAGAGTCTGCTGATGGCCCCTGAGAGACTACATAAGTAGGGCATCATCTTTGCCAGCTAGGAGGCAAGGCCTGCCACCCCTAAGGTCCTGGCTGCTTTGGGTTGCCACTGGACAGAGCCTTTCTCAGCAGAATAGCGGTTTTTAAAATAAGTGCATCTAGAGAATGCAGTGGTCTCTGTGACAGAGCACGGAGGCATACTTCTCTTCTCCCTTCCCTGAGCTATGCCTTAGTCTCGACTGATGTGACACCAGAGAGGGGGCACAAGTGAGTCACCATCTTTATCAGCGGAGTCGTGCCCTGCCACCCTTGAGGACTCAGCTTGGCAGCCACTAAGCCAAGCAGCACTGTAGAGCCTGACAGCATCTCTATTACCAGAGAAGGTATACATAAGTCAGCTGCACCTAGAGAACACAGGGGTAACTGGTGGCAAAGTCTAGGAATGCCTTTACTCCATTTTTAGAGCTTCGCCACAGCTCCCATTGACGGAACACTGGAGAAATTGAACAGCTTTCTGGTGGCATGAAGATAACAATAAAGAGCAAACCATTTAAGGAAACAGACTACCATGGCTCTGGAAAACTCCCAAAATAAAGAATCAAAACACTCTCCAGATGCAGAAGCTCTTCTGAAATTATTGGAGAAAGAATACAAAAGAATTGTGTATAGAGCCTTCTAAAGATTAAACAAAGTGAGGGAGAACAAAATGAAAAATTAAGTAATATGAATTGCTAGAATATCAACAATCTGAAATCCAGCAGATCAATAATGAAATTACAGAGTTAGACAATTCAATGCAAAGAGAGCAGGACTTAGGAAATGGAATGCAGAGTCAGTGAGACTGAAGATAAAGCAGCTGACATCAGCTTTTGTGAGGAGAAATCAGATAAAAAAAAAGAAGACAAAAAATGAAGACATATGTGGGACTTCATTGAGAGGAACAATCTATGAATAATTCGAATTCCTGAAGAGGGAAGGAGAGCAGAAAATGCAGAGAGAATTGTCAAAAGAGTTGCTCACAGAAAATTTCCTTAACATCAAGAAAGGAGAGGACATAAACATATCAGATGCTTGTTGAACACCACAAAATATAAACCCCAAAGAAAGTCATCAAGACATACTATAATCAAGCATAATAAAATGAAACACAAGGAAAGGTTTTTAAAGATAGCTAGGCTTAAAGCAAAATTAAAATACAAAGGGAAACTTTGTAGGCTTTCCTCTGACTTCTTGGTGAAAGCATGTTGGCAATAGGCAGTGGGATGGCACATACAAAGCCTTGAAAGAGAAAAACTTCCAACCAAGAATTACATATCCTGCAAAATTACCTCTCAAATATGATGGTGAAATTAAGACATTTTCAGATAAAAGAACTTTAGAGACTGCAAAAACAGAACAAAACTACAAGAAATACTGAAAGAAGCTCTTCATTTAGAAAATCAGTAACTCCAGATGTCTACTCAAAGGATGCAGTGCAAGACACAGCATGCAGAATTGTACTCAGGTAAGTCACAAAGGTCAATCAAAGCTAAAATATTAAAAGTAGAGAAACAGAGATCTTCACATGTAAACTATGACATCATCATAATATGAAGGGGATATATTACAGGAGTTACTACTGCCTTTTCAGACACAGAGGAAGGTAAGGAGATATGCATAAATTAAAGACTGGTTTAAACTTAGAACATGAAAGGGGATTAAAAGTGAAACCATAAAGCAAACTAACAATGCTACATATCAAAACAGGAAACACAATACTGGAGTCTCAAAAGACACAAAATCAACATTGAAAAAGAGAAAAAGAAAACCCATAGAGAAACACAACCAAGAAGAGAATATTAAGTGAAACAGAAAACATCAACAACACCAAAAATAAAGGCACCAAACGTGTGTTTATCAACAAATACGCTGAACGTAAATGGGTTGAATGCTTCAATTAAGAAGCAGAGAGTAACAGATTGGATCAAAAACACAATTCATCTATATGGTGTTTACAAGAAACACATTTTAGACTCCAAGAACAAACTGAAAATCAAATGATGGAAAAATATATTCCAAGATAACAACATGCAAAGAACAACTTTAGTGGCAATACTAACCTCAGATAACACAGCCTTAATGTAAAATCCACCACTGTAGACAAGGATGGTCACTATTTATTGCTTAAAGGTTCTGTACATAAGCAGGATATAACAAGATTAAATATTTATGCACCCAGTACTAGAGCATCTAAATACATCAAACAAATGCTAGCAACATTGAAAAATGAGATCCATCACTCCACAATAACAGTAGGAGACTTCAACAGTCCACTTACGGTAATGGACAGATCATCCAGAAAAAAAGCTCAATAAAAATACAGAAGATCTTATTGCAACAATCAACAAACTAGGCCTCATCAACATATACAGAACTTTTTACTCAGCAACAAATAAATACACTTTCTTATCCAATGCACATGTAACATTCTCCAGTATAGGTCATGTATTAGGCCATAAGGCACATCTTAATGAAATCCAAACTACTGAATTACTGCAAAGCATCTTCTCAGACCATGAAGCCATAAAAGTTGAAATCAACAGCAGAATAAACATGGGTAGAAATTGAAACTCATGGAAACCAAATATCATATTGCTGAAAAAAATCATGGGTTATAGAAGAAATCAAGGATGCAATAAAGAAATTACTGGAATCAAATGAGAATGAAAATACATCCTAACAGAATCTATGGGATACAGCAAAAGCATTCCTCAGAGGTCAGATTATCTCTATCAATGTACACATCCAGAAGGAAGGCAAGGCCCAAATAAAAGAATTAAGCCCACAACTTGAGCAAGTAGAAAAACAACAACAAAAGAACTCCTTGGGTACAAGAAGAAGAAAGATAATAAAGATTAGAGCAGAACTAAATGAATTAGAGAACAGGCAAACAACTGGAAGAATTAACAAAACCAAAAGCTGTTTTTTTTTTTTTTTTTTTTTTTGGAAAAGATCAACAAAATTGATAAACCACTGGCTAAACACACCAAAAAGAAAAAAAACAGGAATGGAAAGAAATAATCTGAATAATAAATGAGATGGAAGATGTCACAACAGACTCAGCAGAAATTTAAAGTATCACAATGGAATACTACAAAAAAATTGTACTCTAACCGATTTGAAAGTCTAGGGAAATGGACACAGTTTTAGATTCACATCATGTACCTAAAGTATCACAAAGAAAAGTAGGCCAGTTTAATAAACTCACTACAAAAGAAGAGACTGAAAAAGTAACCAAAAACTACCAACCAAAAGAAGTCCTGGGCAGATAGCTTCACCAGCAAATTCCACCAAACTCTGAGAGAGGAGTTAATTCAAATACTCCTGAGGCTATTTCACAGCATACAAAAGGATGGAATACTCCCTAATTCATCCTATGGAGCCAGGATAACCCTGATACCAAAGCCAGGGAAAGAGCCCACTAAAAAGGACAATTACAGACCAATATCACTCAAGAACTTAGATGTAAAAAATTTTCAACAAAATCCTAGCCAGTAGAATTCAACAACATATCCAAAAACTAATTCATCGTGAAGTTGGATTCATCCCAGGGGTGCACAACTGGTTCAACATCAGAAAAACAATTAATGTAATCAATCACATAAATAGCACAAAGGATATGAATCACCTGATTTTTGTCAATTGATGCAGAAAAGGCATTTGACAAAGTCCAATGCCCATTCATGTTAAAAACTCTCAACAAAATAGAAATAGAAGGGAAATTCCTCAATGCAATATGAGGTATCTATGCAAAGTCAACCTCCTACATCTCCCTGAATGGAGAGAGACTGAAAGAACTCCCCCTGGAAATGAGAAGTAGACAAAGATGCCCACTGTCACCACTTCTATTCAACATTGCTAGAGATTCTGGCCAGAGCAATCAGACAAGACAAAGAAATAAAGGCCATCTGCATCAGTAAATATTTACAGATGATATGATCATATACACAGAGAGCCCCAAAGAATGCATAAATGAACCACAGAACTAATAGAAGAGTTCAGCAAAGCATCAGGACATAAAATAAACATAAGTGAACTGGTAGGATTCCTTTACACCAACAGACAGATCATCAAAGAGGAAATCACCAAATCAACACCATTTACTATAGCCCTGTCATGAATTGAATTGTGTCCCCCCAAAAACAGGTGTGGCCATGTGGCTGGGCCACGATTCCCAGTATCTTGTGATTATCCTCCATTTTGCGGTTTTCCTAAACTGTATGTTAAGGGATTAGGGTGGGGCTGTAAATCCCTTCATAGGATTGCCTCCCTGCTCCCCTGTAAGGGGAGTTTCCCTGGAGTATGGCTTGCCCCACCCTTGATCCTTTCACCCTGCGAGAGACAAAGAGACAGAGAAGCAGGCAGAGAATTGGGAACCTCATACCATCAAGAAAGCAGAACTGGGAGAAGAGCGTGTCCTTCAGGCCCGAGGTTCCTGTGCCAGGATGCTCCCTGGAGAAAGACTGATGCAGTGCCAGACTTTTCTCCTGAGCCGACAAGGGGAAGGCCTTCCCCTGGAATGGACACCCCAAATACGAACTTGCAGCCTACTGGACTATGTAAGAATAAACCTTCCTTTGTTAAAGCCATCCACTCTGTGATATTTCTGTTGGAGCAGCCCTCGCTGACTAAAACAAGCCCCCAAGAAGATAAAATACCTACGAGTAAATCTAACCAGAAAAGTTTAAGAAAGCTATACAGAGAAAATTACAAGGACCTAACGCAAGAAACCAAAGAGACTTACACAAGTGGAAAAACCTACCTTGTTCATCCATAGGAAGATTGTGAAAATGTTGATTTTAATGCAAAGCGATTTACACATACAATGCAATCCCAATACAAATTCCAGTGTCTTTTTTAATGAGATAGAGGAAGAAATCACCAACTTTGTTTGGAAAGAGAAGAAATCCCACATAAGTAAACTGCTACTGACGAAGAGAAACACAGTGGGAGGCTTCACATTAGCTTATCTTAGAACCTATTACTCTGCCACGGTAGTCAAAACAGCCTGGTACTGGTAGAAAAACAGACATATTGACCAATGGAACAGAATAGAGACCCCAGTAATGCCACTGTCCTCTTATGAACGGTTGATATTTGACAAAGGCACAAAGGTCATAGACTGGGGTTAAAACAGTCTCTTTAACAAATGTTCTTGGCAAAATTAAATACCCATCTGCAAAAGATCTGAAACGAGACCCATATCTCACATCTTACACAAAAACTAACTCAAAATGGATAAAAGACCTAAAGATTATGGAAGAAAAAATAAGCACAACAAGGAAAGTTCTAATACATGGCTTAGACAGACTACAAAATCTGACAATGCACAAACAACAGAAGAGAAAATAGATAAGTGGCAACTACTAAAAATCAAACACTTCAGGTCATCCAAAGACTTTATCAAGAGAGTTAAAAGACTACCAACAGAATGGGAAAAAATATTTGGTAACTACATGTCAGATCAATGTCTGATTTCCATCATCTACAAGGTACTGCAAAATATCAACAAGAAAAAAGTAAATTACCCAACTAAACAAAGGGTAAAGGAGATAGAAAGACACTTCACCAAAGAAGACATTCAGGCAGCCAAAAGACACATGAGGAAATGCTCACCATCATTAGCTATTAGAGAAATCTAAATCAAAACTACAATGAGGTATCATCTCACCCAAACAAGGTTGGCAATAATCCAAAAAAACAACAAACAAAAAATCTTGGATAGGCTGTGGAGTAATCAAAATTTTCCCACACTGCTGATGAGAATGCAAAATGGTACAGCCTCTTTGGAAAGCAATATGGCACTTCCTTAAAAAGCTAGAAATGGAAATACCATATGAACCAGCAATCTGACTGCTCTAAATATATCCCACAGAAATAAAGGTGGTCACACAAACAGATAGATGCACACAAATGTTTACTGCAGTACTGTCCTCAACAGCAAAACAATGAAATCAACCTATGTGCCCATCAACATATGAATGGATAGAGAAACTATAGTACATATACACAACAGAACAGCATATAATGATAAAGAATGATGATGATTTTAGGAAGCATCTCATAACTTGGTTTTAATTGGGAGACATGCTGAGTGAAATCAATCAGCAGCAAAAGGACTTAAGAATCGACTTAAGTATAGAAGAAAAAACTCTTTGATGGCTACAAAGGTTGGGAGGGAGGGAGAGGGTTGTTCACAGATTAGACAATTGATAGGGATTTGGTTAGGTGAAGGGAGTGACAGTACATAGTAGAAGGCAGATCAACATAACTGGACTATACTATAAACTGAAAGGTTTTATAAATTAAACTCAATATTTCAAAGGAAGAGTGGCAGGGATGGGGTTTGGGGGACTATGTTTTCAGGGGACATTGAGATCAACTGGCACAGCTAGTCTTTAGCTAAAACAGTCTTCTGCACCCCGCATTGATGAGTGGTTTCTCGGGTCTTAAAAGCTAGCAAGCTGCCATCTGAGGTACGGCTAATGGTCCCAACCCATTTGGAATAGATGACAACTGAGAACATCAAAAACACAAGGGAAAATGAGCCCAGGAGGCAGAGGGACCTATATGAATGGTCACCACCAAGGGCAGCCATGATGGGGGACACAATATAGAGTCCCTGAGACAGCATGACAGAAAAGAAGTGTGCAGTTCAAGAATTCTTCTAAAAGACCAGAACTGATGATTCAACAGCCTAGAGGCTCCCTTGGGAATATGGCCCCTAGACTTGCTGCTGGCCCTGAGCTGAAACCGGTACTGAGGTCAATTCTTTAGACAAGAATGAACTGAACTCAGCAACACAGAGTGAGCATATGGTGTGTGTACTTTATGGGTTTATCCACTTGTAAGAGGCTGTCCTACTGGTTTCTTTCCTGATGGGAGAGAAAAAAGGTGGAGAGGAGGGGACAGGTGCTCATTAAGAGGATACTATGAGTATAGTGTGAAAAGGAGGAATGTGCCGTCACTGGGTGAGGAAAGCAGATGGAGCTGCAGATAGGTGGGCAAATGGAATTGATTTGGATTGTATACTTTCACCTAATCATAATAAAAGGGAAAAAAACCATGATCACTGCACTTTAAAGGCACACTATCAACACAACCCTTGTATAGAGACATTTACACACTTAACTAGATCCAAAAGAAGGCAATTGAGAAAGGAGAGTTCTCTAACTGAGGTGTCCCTTTGACTCTACCGGAGAAGGGTTACTGGTGAGGAGGGGAATCCCGAGAGCAAAACCAGTATCTACCATGAATATCTGAGGCAGCGGAACTTCAGGTCAATAGAAGAGTGTCCCCTACCCATTGCCTAGATCCTTCTAACACATCACTGCTCTCAGATCTCTGGACTGCCTCCCCATAAGTTAGGGAATTCACTGTAAAATAGATGTTCCTCCAAAACCACCTCTCACCCACTAGCACCTCCACCTCCAAAAAGGCTTCAACATGTGCAGTCAGGAGCCCTTATCCAGCCAGGTGACCGTGACTTTCCTTCCAGTCCTTGTGGGTGGTGCACACTAGGCACCACTGTGCCTGTGCTTCTTCAGCATCTCTCCCTGTTGAATCTAAGTCCAAGGTAGGAGGCACTGGTAGTTCAGTGGTAGAACTGTCTCCTTCCATACAGGATACCCAGGTTCAACTTTTAGCCAATGCACCTCATTTGCAGCCACCACTTGTCTGTAGGGTGAAGCCTATATGTTGTTTTGATGCTTAATAGGTTTCTGCACAGCTTCCAGATTCAGACAGGTTGGTAAGAAAGGCTTGGAAATCTACTTCCAAAATTCAGCCAGCAAAAATTCTATGAATCACAATCACATGCTGTCTGATTTGCAATTCATCATGGGGATAACATAAGACTAGGCAGCATTTTCATTCCATTGTGCTTGGACTTACCATGAGCCAAGAGCTGACTCAATGACAGCTAACGACAACAATAAGCTCAGGGCTAGCCTGCTCCACTGGATTATGGTCTTCTTTGATGAGGATAATGGCCTGCCTTTCACAGTTGTACATCACCCATTGTACGGTTACTCTGACACACCAATATGTTTCCTCCTAAGTTAAAAAAAAACAAGCTACCTAGAAGTGAAATGACTGAAGGAACTACCTTATTAACTCTCCATTTTTTAGGGTAAGTGGTGTCAATTGAATGTAAGTCTTTAACATCTCCACTTCCACCCACAGGCAACTTTGCTGGCTCGAAGTGAAACCTGCTGGCCCATTATCTATAGCCCGCTACATGAGAACCCCAAGGAAGAGGTCTCTGGCAAAGCACACATAAAGTTCATTAACAGTAACATAAACTCAAGCAAGTTGAAAGAGTTAAGAAAGTAGCAAAACATTCTGTGTTGAATAGGAAAATCTTCTCATCATATGCCTATTCCCTGGCTGGCTACAAGAGAACAAATTCATAGGAGCACTTTTGCCTCTGCCGCTGATCCCACAATATGCTTTGATGGGATGTTTCCCAGAAGTATCTGAATAGTCTTTAGAACAGCTCTTAATTCTCCTTTCGATAATTACTGAAAACTGAAGAGGAATTAGGCTTCTGTAGTACTGATTGATTCACAGTTATATTTAAACTTCTTATTGACTTTTGATGTCTGAAAATGAGATAAGGCAAATCAAGTGTTAGGAATTACTGGGAACAGAATGTTCCAAGCTCCAGTATCTTTTGGGAGGGTGTGACTGGCATAGGCCACTATTGGTAATCTTGAGTACAATATCGACCAGCAACATGAATCACACCTGAGCCCCCAAAGCTCTTTGTCCTTTCCTGAAAAGAAAATTTGTCTTCTAATATTATCAAATATGGCTTTCAATCTCTTGAACCTAAATGTTTCAGGTGAGAGCAGTAACAGATTTTCAAATGGAGGCATTAACCTTTTGAACTGCTTTCCTCCATCTCAGGCAAAATAGTTCTGCCTGTCCTGCTCAGTTCCAGAAATATAGCAGGCAACTGCTGTGCTGTGGACACCTAGCGAGGTCACCTGCACAACAAAAATGTCATCCTAGCTAAACAGACTAACTGCTCCATTATACAACACCTGGCTAGTCTGTAGTTTTTTAACAGGAGATCAACACAACACATCCTGTTCCTATTTAGAATACATTAGATTTCTCTCTCTCTCTTTTGAGAGTTGAAAAGAACTGTAGTGTGTATTTAACTCAGGCTTTTCCTTTTTACAGAATACTGAGGTCCTGAATACAGTTTTACCAAAGTCACACCACCCCCCTAGTGGCAGAGCTGAACTGGGGCTCCTGTCCCTGTCTCCTTATCCTGAATTTTTCCATTGCCACACACTAACAGAGAGACTAGATCTCATTACACCATCAAAAGATTGTGATGCCCACATGACCCTTTTCTTGGCCTTGATGTTACGATAATCTAGCATTTCATGTATGTCCTTTGATAGAAAACAATGGAATAAAATATGAGGTCAGAGTTTTAGGCATAAGAGATGGCATAAAAAACCTATGTCGTTTCTCAGAACCATTTTGATACAGGCAATAAATACAGTAAACAAGGAAGAAGGCCACCAAAAACCTGTCTCAGACAGTCCTAGGGCTACTGTCCAGTATCACAAGAGCCAAAGGTCTGATAGAGAAGTCTCCTCATTCACTAGCCTACATGAAAAACATCTTTCTGCTAGTGTTGTGAGAGGAATTATAGAATTTGGTGAGTCGAAGTGTGGAAAAGGAAGAGAAATAACTGTGAGGACTGGAAAAACCCTAATGATTTTTCTCCCCAGATTGTTTTTTAAGGATTTCTGCAGACAAAAAGGAATAAAATTTCAAGCTAGGGTGGAATAAACCCTCAGCCACCTCAATAGTAGGGTCTTTCTGATTAACCCTGGAAAGCCTGTGTCACATTAGCTCAACAGAAATTACTGAAGTGTGGAGACTTAAAAATAAATTATGTGAGGACCCAAGCTTGCAGCTTAGACTTACCATACTCATGCTCTATAGAAGGGACTTAAGAAACCAAGTGAAACAGATACAGATTATGATTCAGGAGCCCTGATCATCAAAAGGAATGATAAAGAATTGAATAGAATTTCAACTGGAAGAAGAAACTGAACCAACACAGATAATGAATAGTCACAGGGAGAAGGCATGCTCCAGTAGTCACCCCAGCACAGTATGGCCCACCTTGAGAAAAAGCCAGTATTGACCCCAGGTGAGAATTACAAGAAGGCAAACTGTTTTAGTCAGCTAGTGCTGCTCTAACAGAGATACCATGAGTGGATGGCTTTAACAAAGCAAAGTTTATTCTTACATAGTCCAGTAGGCTACAAGTCCAAATTCAAGATATCTGCTCTAGGGGAAGGCTTTCCTCCTTGTTGGCTCTGGAGGAAAATCCTTGTGTTGCATCAGTCTCTGGTCAGGGATCATCTTGGTGCAGGAACATCAGGTCTAAAGGACATGCTCTACTCCCAGTGCTGCTTTCTTGATAGTGTGAGGTTCCCAACTCTCTGCTTGCTTCTCTCTCTTTTTATCTCCCATAAGATGAAAAAATAAAGGATGGTGCAAGCTCCACTCCAGGGAAACTCCCTTAGCAAGGGTGTTGCAGTCCCATCCTATTCTTCTTTCAACATAATCATTCTATCTATTAGCCACTGAAAGAGATTAGGATTTACAACATGAGGAAATCACAAAATGGAGGGCAATCACATAATACAGGAGAGCCTGGCCCAGCCAAATTACTACATATATTTTTGGGGAGACACAATTCAATTCCATGACAGCAACTTCAAGGACTTCCTAGTAAGAGATTGAAAAATGTATAGCCATATCCAGAGTGAAACAAAATGAGTGAAACATGATCCAGATCTGAGGAGGGAAAGTACACGAAGGAAGGTGAGATAACCAAGGATACTGACGTTCACAGAGTACGGAGAAAGCTGGGACACTGAGACATCCATACTCACCAGCTATACTCCCTGACCATTAGGGTAGGTGATGTTCACAAAGTAATAAATCCATAGAGTGTCAGAAGGAGGTCCCCCATTTAACTGGAATCCAGAAAGCCCCTACCTCCTTGTACTAGGTCATGGCCAAATCCGGAATGCTAGCTACTATCAACAGAAGTTTCCAGACACTGATATCTGCTAGGGAGAGGAAGACATTTATACTCTCTCTAGTCTCATGATTATTATTGGCAAAAAAAAAAAAAAAAAAAAATCCATACTTTGGCGACTCTGCCCACCCACTTAGCTCCATCTGCTACCTCCTGCTCAAGTAATGAGCAGCAGTAATCACACTTCTGCATTGCCACTTACGTGCCACACAATCCTGCCTGCTGATTCAGTGAGTGCAGAAGTGTAGGCTCCCATGATCCTTCTGCCTGCCATCCACCCCAACAATTCACCCCCACTAGCCAACCTCATGACCAAAAAAGAGCATACTTGTGCCCCCGCTCATCTGCTGACCTGATGAGTAGCCGAGACAGAGTATGTGTATGCTTCTACTGCTCAAAACCATTCATCAGTCCAGAAAGAGGCAGAGAGCACACTCTTGTACTTCTGAGCTGCCACCACCTTCCCCCAACTCAGTGAGAGGCACAGACAGAACTCCATACTACCCATCAACCCAGTGATTAATAAAGTACACTCATACATCCCCACTCAACCACCACCCACTTTTCCCTCCCTACCAGGCAAACAGAAGAGGGCACTTCCATGCTCCCATTTGCACAACACACCCATTGTCCCCCAAACTCAGCAAGTACCATCACCCAATCCTGCACCAGTGAACTGATGAACTGACAACCAACAGCAGTCAATACTCACCTAGTACATGCTCAGTTGCCCTGATCAACAACTAGTGAACAGAGACATGCACTCACACAGCCGGCCACTGCCTCAGCCACCTAAAGGCACGTGATGAGAGCTCCCATACTTCCAGACTAGCAGCCCACCTCACCTACCCAGAGATATCAAATCAAAACAAAACAAAAAGCCAGGACAAAGCAAACATGCAATCAATCAATCAATCAATAAAATAATGTCTTAATACCTCATAGACAATAAAAGCCAAATCAAACACATTGTCATCAAGTAAATGGCAACTCATAGCAACACTACATGACACAGCAGAACTTTCTCATAGAGTTACAAGGAGTGCCCAGTTGATTATAAACTGCTGACCTTTTGGTTAGCAGCCATAGCACTTAATCACTGTCACTAGGATTTTCTCGAAGACAACAGAGAGTATCAAATGATATAAAGAAGTAGGATGAAATCTCTCTCGCAAAGACCCAAAATAAAGGACAAGGAAAGCTCCCTGAGTAAGAAATGGTAATGAAACTATCTGATACAGAATTCAAATGACTTTTGTATAGGATTCTCACAGAGTTCAAGAAAAACACAGACAAAACTATAGAATAATTCAGAAAAACAATACAAGAACAAAATGACAAAAATTGACAGTTAGAAACCATACACAAACAGCAACTAAAAATCCAAAGGATTAACAACAAAATTTCAAGAATAAATAATTCAATGGAAGCATACAGAAGTAGAATTAAATCACTGGACTACAGAGTAAGTGAAATAGAAGACAAATATCTTGATATTAATTTGAGGACAAATCAGAAAAAAAGAATGAAGAAAAATGAAGAATGCTTAAAAGTTAAGTGGAACACTACCACAAGGAATAATGTACACATGACCGGAATTCCAGAACAGGAGATAAAATAAGGCACAGAAATTTTTTTTTTCGAAGATATGCTGGAAAAAAACTTCCTAATAATATTAAAGACAAGACGTTAAAGATCAACGTACAAAAATCGGTTGGATTAATCTACACTAACAAAGAGAACTCCAAAAAGGAAATCCAGATGATAACACCATTTACAATACTCCACACAAAGATAAAATACTTAGGAATAAATCTAACTATGAATAAATCTAATTGGGTTATACAAAGAAGAACAAGGCATCAGGATTAGAGGACAACTCATTAACAACTTGCATTGCACAGACGACACCACCTTACTTGCTGGAAATGAAGAAGATTTGAGACACTTACTGATGAAGATCAGTGATCACAGCCTTCAGTATGGATTACACCTCAACATCAGGAAAACAAAAATCCTCACAACTTGACCAGTAAGCAACCTTATCATAAGCGGACAAACGACTGAGGTTGTCAAGGATTTCATTTTACTTTGGTCCACAATCAATGCCCATGGAAGCAGCAGTCAAGAAATCAAAAGATGCACTGCACTGGGAAAATCTATGGCAAGCCAAGCCAAGTGTGGACCTCTTTAAAAGTATTAAAAAGTAAAGATGTCACTTTGAAGACTAAAATGTGCCTGACCCAAGCCATGGTATTTTCAATTGCATCATATGCATGAGAAAGCTGGACCATGAACAAAGAAGACAGAAGAAGAATTGATGCCTTTGAATTGTGGTGTAGGAGAAGAAGCTGAAGGCACCATGGACTGCTAAAAGAACAAACAGATCTGTTCTGGAAGAAGTACAACCAGGGTGCTCCTGGGAAGCAAAGACGGCAAGACTGCATCGTACATACTTTGGACATGTTCTCAGGAAAGATCAGTCCTTGGAGAGGACATCATGCTTGGTAGAGTGGAGGGTCAGCAAAGAAGAGCAGGGCCTTCAACAAGATGGATTGACACAGTGGCTGCAACAATGAGCTTAAGCATAAAACAATTGTGGACTTGGCTCAAGACTGGGCAGTGTTTCGTTCTGCTGTTCACAGGGCTACTATGAGTTGGAGCTGACTTGGCTGCACCTAACAACAACAACATGAACATAAAAGACTACATAAATAAAGCTACTACTGTAAGAAATCAAAAAGACCTACATAAATGGAGGGAAAATTATCATGCTTGCTGAAAGGAAGACTTAACATTGTAACAATTTCAATATTACACAAAGTGATCTAAAGATATAATACAATCCACAATCAAGTGCCAAAAACATTCTTTAACAAGATGGAAAAACTAGTTTCCAACTTTATTTCCAACCACAGACAGGTAAAGCACTACTGAAGAAGGACAAAGTAAGAGACCTCGCAATTCCTAATTTTAGAACCTACCATATAGCTACAATAATAAAAACAGCCTGGTACTGTACAACACAGACACATAAACCAATAGAGCAGAACTGAGAACTGAGAAGTAAATCCATGTACCTATAGACAGCTGTTATCTTAAACAAAGGGCTGTAGTCCATTAAATGGAAAAGAGATAGTCTAACAAATGGTGTTGACAAAACTGCATATCCATTGGCAGAAAAATGAAACTAGACCTATATCTCACACTAACGCAATATAGCTCAATGACCTAACTAAATGTAAAACCTAGAACTACAAAGTTCATAGAAGAAGACATAGGAATAAAGGTCTTCAGTCATTAGTATTCAACACATCAAATCTGTTGTTAAGATGGTCTCTAAACTCAGGTGTGCTATAGTCAAGGTTATCCTTCAGCTGTCATGGATTTATTCTAATTTTCTTCACTTTCAGTTTGAACTTACATGTGAGCAGTTGATAGACTGTGCTGCAGTCAGCAATGGACTTACACTGATTGCTCATACTGAGTTTTTCCATCATCTTTTTACAAAGATGTAGTCAATTTGATTCCTGTGTATTCCATCTGGTGACGTCCATGCATATAACCACCATTTATGTTGGTGAAAAAAGGTAGTGGCGATGAAGAAATCATTGGTCTTGCCAAATTCTATCACATGATCTCTGGCATTGTTTCTATCACCAAGACAGAAACTTCCAAGTACTGATCTTTATTCTTTGTTTCCAACTTTTGCATTGCAATCATCAGTAATTATTAATGGATCCTGATTGTACATTCAATCAATTTTGGACTGCAGAAGTTCATAAAAATCTTCAGTGTCTGCATCTTTGACCTTAGTGGTTGGTGCACAAATTTGAATAATAGTCATATTAACTGGTCTTCCTTGTAAGGCATACAGATATTATCCTATCATGGACAGCACTGCATTTCAGAACAGATCTTGAAATGTTCTTTTTGACAATGAAAGCAACATCATTGCTCTTCAAATTTTCATTCCTGGCATAGCAGACCATATGAAAGTGTAATTCAAAATTGCCAGAATCAATCTATTTCAGCTTACTAATGCCTAAGATATTGATGTTTATGTGTTCCAGTTCACTTTTGACAATTTCTAATTTTCCTAGATTCATACTTTCTATAAATTTCACATTCTGATTATTAATGTATGTTTGTAACTGCTGCTTCTCATTTTGTGCCATGCTACATTAGCAAATGAAGGTCCCAAAAGCTTTACTCCATTCACTTCACTAAGGCTGACTCGTTTGTGGAAGTAGCTCTTCCCCGGACATCTTTAGAGTGCCTTCCAACCTAGGAGGGCTCATCTTCCAGCACTGTATCTGACAATGTTCTCCTGCTATTCATAAAGTTTTCAGCGGCTAATTCTTTTCAGTAGGAGACTGCTGAATCTTTCTTCCTAGTGTGGAAGCTTTGTTGAAACCTGTCTGCCATGGGTGATCCTGTTGGTATCTAAAAACTGGCAGCATAGTTTCCAGAATCACAGCAACACACAAGCTTTCACAGTAGATATGTATGCTAAATAGGTGTGGGAGGTTGTGCATGAGTACATCCAAGTGTATATATGGTTGTGGCTATTTCTATATGCATATTTGTATGTGCTGTGTCTATATTCATATATAAAATAGACCACATATGGAACATAGTTATGGAAACTTCTTAGACATAACCAAATACTTCACAGGACTGAATTACTGGGCAAGCAGGACTATAGTCTTGGAAAGCATTTAGGTCAATTGGCATAACAGTTTACGAAATAATGTCTAGGGTCTTAAAAGTTTGGAATACAGCTGTGGGCCTCTTCCCAGCCAGAGAAAAAAAGGGTGAAGAAAGCCAAAGATTTATGGAAGTAACAGTCCATGGGATTAATGTCCACATGAACCATAGCCTCCACTAGCTTAAGACCAGTAAACCTAGAATAGTGCCCAGCTACCACCACCTACCTGTCTGGCCAGGAACACAGTAGAAGATCCTGCTTCGAGTGGAAGGAAAACACAGAATAAATTTCAAATTCGTAGAAAAGACCAGACTTACTGGCCTGATAGAATCTGAGGAACCCCTCAAGACTATAGCCCTAAGACACATTCTTAAGACAGAACTGAAGCCGTTCCCAGACAGAGTACTTCAGCCAATTAATAGGCCTATAAAACAAGCAATATCACCTGTGAGGAATGTGTTCCTCAGAACAATCAACTACACAAGACCAAAAGGACAACATTTTCCCCAAAGCAAAAGTTAAAAAGCAGAAAGCAGCAGTGAAACTGGTAACACAGCAAATCAAATTTTAAAAAGAGCTAAGAAAAGTACTAACTAATTCTAGTACCTGTAGTTCTCTTTACATTTTCCACAGGGATATCACAGAAAATTTACTCAACAGGAACATCTGTGTGTAGACCAAAAATCATCACCACTGTCACCAAAGTGTTTGCTAAACAGCAGAATGCAACCTGTGTGAAACCTGGACTGGGAGCAGTCGCAGTTGGGAAGTAGGTCTGGGTCTGGGTGGTGCAAACAATTAAGTACTTGACTACTATCCAAAACGCTTAAACCCACCCAGAGGTGTGGCTGTAAAGACAAGTCTGGCAATCCACCTTCAAAAGGTCACAGCCTTGATAATTCTACAGAGCAGTTCTACTGTGCACACATGAGGTCACCATGAATCTGAATCAACTTGACAGTAATAATAACAGTGTTGGCTCTGCCACTAACTGGCTGTGTGACCTTCATCTAGCTGCTTAACCTCTCTGGATTTTAGCTTCTGTTTTTGTTTTGTTTTTTTTTCCTGAAGATAATAGAGTAGAATGAAATGATTTGAACATCGCTATCAATTCTAGAATTCAGTGGTCTGTGCAAACAGCCAAATAGTAGCAGTCAAGAGCTGAGCCTCCTTGAGACAACAACAGCAGAAGAAATGGCATGAACAGAGTTTACTTTCAGAACAGCACTCTCCCCAAACACAGCACTTGAGGGGGATGGATTGTATTCTGCAATTAATTTTTCTTCACGCTCCTAACACAGCTAAAGGGAGTTTAGTGGGAGAAAAAAATTAAAAGATGAGGGGGAAAAGGCCCTCAATGCATGCCCAATTTGTAACATCCCAGCTACAAACACGTTGGCTTGCTGAATTCTATGACATTTCCTCCAAAGGTAGGTGCAACATTCTGTTATATGCTTTCCTTTGATCTATAGGAGACTGGATATATTCAGTAACATTTCAGCAATTTCCAGGTGGTACTTTTTGTGGAAGTGACAGGAGAAATCATAGTCATTTATTAATGAATGTTTGCTTCCTTGTTCTGCATAAAGGGACAAAAGATAGCTGGGCCCCAATTTCCCCACCACTCAAAGCATCTTCCGAAAGCTCGGCTTCTCAGAGGCTCTGGCCCTGACAGGGACAGACCATCAGCTGCAAGGCTGGCCCCACACACTGCTCAGCAAACTTCATTTGCTGTGATGCACCAACCCATCCACTGAAATCACTGAGAGCTGTCACCAGTTTGGTGCAGCCTGTTGTGGGTGTAAAGATAAGCAGCAGGGAAAAGAAAAAAAAAAAGAGGCAGTTTATCTGTGGCAGCTAATCTCCTCCATCAGCAGCCCACTGCTCTGCTCACTGCCGTTGCCAAGTAACTGGGGTTGCTTCTCTTATCAGTTTCATAATGTTTCATTGACTATTCAGACAAGAATAGAACTCCCTGACACTTAAGATTATATGCAGTACAAAATGAAAATGGCACATTATGTGGGCTGGGGGAAGGGAGAAATCTTTTAGCCCTCTCCTTATCTGAACAGTTATAGTTATGCAAAAAACAGCCATCGGTTACTCGATTTTTTGTTCATGTTTATTCTACCAACTAAGCTGCACCTCACCCCAACTCCCTTACCCAGAGAGACGGAGGAAGGGAGGCGGTGGTAGAGAGACACAGGACACACAGAGAGACACTAAAACACAGACTGGAGTGACGGGGGTGGTGGGGTGGTAGGCAGAGACAGAAGAGAAAGGGGAGTAGTGTGTCCATAGGCAGGTTTATCATAGGATCTCCTGCTCTCTGGCTCTGGCAGCTGACCATAGGTTTCTTCTCAGAATGTCAAGTTTCACCTATTGAGCTGCTTCTCAGATCTAGGAACGAAGAAAACAGCACTCCTCTCTAGTGGATCACATACTATACAGCCTTGTCTTGAGGCTGGGGGTATTCACCACGCAGGAGTTGCAGAGCCTGCTCCTGGTATGGCCTCGGAAGGACCCCTCAAGCCTCATATACAGTGGACCAGATAACACTATCCTTCTTCCCACGCTATTCCAGTTTGGCTGTTAAACTGAGCTTGAAGAAAAAAATGCCAGGACAGAAAGAAGGCTTGGAGGGGTAGCAAGGACTACCTGGGAATCCTGGGGAGAGGGAGGGAGCAGGAAGGAGGGACTGGGTCCATCCTCCTGCCCCAGCTCCACCCCTAGTAAATCTCCTTAATTTCCACAGCATCTACATTCGATCTCACAGCCCACCCTGCAGGAGACAACCAGAAACAGCAAAAGGCTGGAGAAGGGCTTCGGAAAGCCCTCCACCCTCCTCATTTGCCCTGCAGATGAAGCCCTGAGCAGAAGACGGCAGATAGCTAAGACCTTGATGAACGTTCTAGGGCATGTGTCCTTAGTTTGTAAGCAGAATTTTTAAAAACTTTAGATTCAGTTTTCATCTTGTCTTTTTCTAAGTTTATCTCTTTCCTCTCACATTTCACTGTTATCAGTGAGAAGAAACCATGCAGCCCCTTTGCAATCTTCCTTAGAAAACTCATCAGCCAGATATCACAAGTTCTACCTACCACCAAACATCTGAACAGGGCATATCAGATCTGCATAGCTTTCACTGTTATCCTCTGTTTCCTCACCTGTCATTCTAACAATGGAGGTGCCGGATGCTGTGCACCTTCCAAAGCAATTCATGCATTCAAAGCAATTCATGCATTCCAAAGCAATCCATGCTTGGATTGAAATACACTACCATTATTCCAAAGTAATTATTCCAAAGTAATCCATGCTTGGATTGAAATATACTACCAAGACTCATAAACATCATTTTTTTTTGTTGTTGTCAGCTGCCATCAAGTTAGTTCTGACTTATAATGATCCTACGCATGAGGTGTGACAATTGGGTTCACAAACTAATTCTAGAAAAAGGGTTGTATACCTCATTGTTGAATATCACTACAGTCACCTTCAAAGTACTCCCTTTGAGAAGCTATGCACTGAAGCCAGTACCTAGTCCACCTTTCAAAGCAACTTTGGAATTCTTTTTCTGCAATGGCCATCAGAGCTGTCATCAAATCACCCTTAATGTCCTGAATGTCATCAAAATGTCTTCTTTCCAATATGTAGTTTATATTCAGGTAAAGAAAAGAGTCATCAGGGGCCAGAGCGGGTGAGTATAATTGCGTAACAGTTATACCGTGTAACAGTTATACTGAGTATAACAGTACATTTACTTGTTTACTGACTAAAAACTCCCTCAAAGACAATTATATAATTACATTTTGGAAGTTTCCACTACGCCACCGTGCACAAGGGCCATACCAGAAAGAGTTCCAAAATTGCTTTGAAGGGTGGACTAGGCACTGGCATCAGTGCATAGCTTCCCAAGGGGAGTAGTTCAAGGTGACGTGGTGATATTCAGCAATAAGGTATGTAACACTTAAAACAATTAAGTTTCCAGACTTAATTGTAAGAATTTGTACAGCAAAATGACAAATTGCCCCGACCTACACCAGGCCCACAATCTTAGTCATACTTGAGCCCATTGTTGCACCACTGTATCAATCCATCATATTAAGGGTCTTCCTCTTTTTTGGTGACTCTCTACCAAGCATGATGTTCTTCTCCAGGAACTGAGCTCCCCCGACAATATGTACAAAGTATGTAAAATGTAGTGTCACCATCGCTGCTTCCAAGGAGTACCCTGGTTGTACTTCTTGCAGACAGATCTGTTTGCACCTTTGGCAGTCAGTTATACATTCAATATTTTTCTCCAAACCCACTGTGCAAAGACATCAGTTCTTTTTTTTGTCCTCCTTGTTGTTCAGCTTTCACATGCATATGATGCAATTGAAAGGTATATCTGACTTGGGTCAGATATACCTTAGTCTTCAGGGTGAAATCTTTTCTACTTTTTGAAAAGATCTTTTGCAGCACTTTTCCAATGCAATGTCTTTTGTTTTCTTTCTTTTATTGTGATTAAGTGAAAGTGTACAGTCCAAATCAATTTTGCATGTCCACCTATCTGCAGCTCCTTCTACTCTCCTTGCTCAGAGATATCACACTCCTCCATTTTATTCTATACTTCCAGTATACACTGAACAAGCTCCTGTCCCATCCAGAAAGAGAACAGTATGACAGCCTCCTCTAAACATATATAACCATAAAGTACACACACTGTATGGTCACACTGTATCCTTGAGTCCAGTCCATTCGAGTCTGAAGAGTTGACATAAGTAGTGTTTTCTGGTTACGGAAAGTAGCAGGTCTAGGAGCCACGCTCCCAGGGGACCCTCCAGGCCATTAGACCATCAATTCTGGTCTTTTAGTAGAGCTCTTGTGCTGCACTTCTCTTTTTATCATGTTGCCACAAGCATTCTATGTTGTGTGTCCCATCACAGCTGCCTTTGGTGGTGGCCAGGCACCATCTGGGTCTTCTGGTCATATGTTTATACAGTCACCCATTCACATGGGTCCTTCTGTCTTCTGGGCACAGTTTTCCTAGTGTCTTTGCTGTTCTTGGTCATTGTATGTTCCAGATGAGTTGGGAACATTTGGTGGCCCTCAGATAGCAGCTTGCTAGCTTATTTATGTATTCATGATTTATTACACTAAGTGGATAAAATTTCTAACAACTAGCTCATCCATGATAAACCCTCACTCCCCCCCGCCTTGTAGCCATCAAAGTTATTTTCTTCTGTAGATAATTCTATTTCTAAATGCTTATAAAAGGGGTCTCATGCAATATTTGTCCCTTTGACACTGACTGATTTCATTCAGCATAATATCTTCCAATTGAAACCATGTTATTAGACGTTTTCTAAAAGCTACATTGTTTTTTATCATAGCATAGTGTTCACTGAGCATATGTACCATAGTTTATCCATTCATCTGTTCATAGCCATCTGAGTTGATGCTGTCTTTTAGCTATCATGGACTGTACTGCAATAAACATTTGTGTACATGTGTCTGTTCATGTGACAGCCTTTGTTTCTTTGCTTGCTACCTTTTAAGACCCTAGACAGCACTCACCGGTATAGGTGCAGAAAACTCTCTTAGCAATAGGCTAGTTATGCCAATTGGCCTTGATGTCCCCCTAAAGCATGGTCCACAGTCCCCACCCCTCATATTTTATCCTTGCAGTACTGGGTTGAGATTGCCAGGCCAAGTGCCATCAACTCGGATCCGACTCATGGTTGAGATTAGAGGAGCTTTTAGTTAATTTTGAAGTCCTGTTACATCGATCTACTTTCTACTGTGTGCTGTAACCCAACCAAATTTCTATCAACTATCTAATCTGTAACCAAACCTCTCCCACCCTCCCTACACTTACAGCTGTAAACACTTACAGCTGTAAACACTTACAGCTGTAAAAGTCTTTTCTTCCATACATAAGTCTATATTTAAGTCCTTATAATAGGGGTCTCATACAATATTTGTCCTTCTGCTGCTGACTGCTTTACTCAGCATAATGTCTTCCACTTGAAACTAGGTGATTAGATGCTTCCTAAAATCATTATTGTTCTTTATTATTGCATAGTGTTCCACTGAGTATATGTACCATAGTTTGTTTATCCATTCATCTGTTGATAGGCATCTAGGTTGATTCCATCTTCTGGCTACTGGAGACTGTGCTGCAATAAACATTTGTGCACATATATCTGTTTGTGTGACATTCTTTGTTTCTCTAGGACATATTCCAAGCAGTGGGATTACTGGGTCAAATGGTATATCTATTTTCAGCTTTTTAAGAAAGCATCAAATTGCTTTCCAAAGAGGTTGTACCATTTTGGAATCCCACCAACAGTGTAGGAGAGTTCCAATCTCTCCACAGCCTCTCTAGCATTTGTTGTTTTCTGGTTTTTGGATTATGGCCTACCTGGTGGGATAGTATCTCACTGTAGTTTTGATTTGGATTTCTCTAAGAGCTAATGACTGTGAGGATTTCCTCATGTGTGTTTTGGCTGCCTGGATATTCTTTTTAGGGAAATGTCTGTCCATCTCCTTTGCCCATAGCTTAAAAAAGTTATTTACCTTTCTCTTGTTGATATTTTACAGTACCTTGAGGAACTTTTTTGGTAGTCTTTGGTTGAACAAAAATGTTTGATTCCTAGTAGTTCCCATTTATCTATTTTCTCCTCTGTCCTTCGTGCTTTGTCAGATGTTGAAGTCTGTCTAAGCCATGTATTAAACTTATATTATAGACTCTGTTTTTCCTTTCATGATCTTTATTGTTTTAGGTTTGAGGTTTAGGTATTTTATATAATTCGAGTTAGTTTTATGTAAGGTGTAAGATATGGGTCTTGTTTCATTTTTTTTGCAGATGCATATCCAATTTTGCCAACAACACTTTTAAAGGACACTGTTTTTACTCCAGTTCACACCCATTAGGCCTTTGTTGAGTATCAACTGTTCATAAGAGGATGGTTACAGCCCTGGGGTCTCAACTCTGTTCCATTGGTCTATATGTCTCTTTTGGTACCAGTACCAGGCTGTTCTGACCACTGTGGCAGAGTAATAGTTTCTAAGGTCAGACAGTGTGAGGCCTCCTACTGTGTTCGTCTTCTTCAGTAATGCTTTACTTATCTGGGGTGTCTTCCCTTTCCAAACAAATTGGTGATTTGTTTCCCCATCTCATTAAAAAACATCACTGAAATCTGTACTGGCATTGCATTGTATATGTAGGTCATTTGGGGTAAAACAGACATTTTCAAATATTAAGTATTCCTATCCATGAATACAGCAGGTTTCTCTGCTTATGTAAGTCTCTTTTGGTTTCTTGCAGTAAGGTCTCAGAATTCTCTCTGTACAGGTCTCTTATTTCTCTAGTTAGATTTATTCCTAAGTATTTTATCTTCTTGGGGGCTATAGTAATTGGTCTGATTTGGTGATTTCTTCTTTGATGGTCTTTTTGTTGACATAAAGGAATCCTACTGATTTACTTACGTTTATCTTATATCCTGATAGTCTGCTGAACCCTTCCATTAGTTCCAGTAGTTCACTACTGGAATTCTTTAGGATTTTCTTCACATACAATCATATTACCTGCAAATAAGGAGACTTTTATTTCTTTGCTGACATGCACACCCTTTATTTCTTTGTCTTGTCTAATTGCTCTGACTAGAACTTGTAGTATACTGTTGAATAGAAGTGGTGAGAGTGGGCATCATTATTTCCATTCTCAAGGGGAATTCTTTCAGTCTGTCTACACTCAGGTTGATGTAGGCAGTTGGCTTTGTGTAGACGAACCTTATTGCACTGAGGAATTCCCCTTTTATTCCTTTTTTGCTGAGAGTTTTTAGCATGAATGGGTCTTGGACTTTACTAGTCTGCATCAACTGAAAAACTTAGGTGATTTTTATCATTTGTATTACTTATATAGCTGATCACGTTAATTATTTTTCTGATGCTGAACCAGCCTTGCATACCTAGTGTGAATCCTACTTGGTCATGATGAATTTTCTTTTTCTGATATGTTGTCGAATCCTACTGACTAGGATTTTGTTTAGGATTTTTGCACCTAGTTTCATGATATTGGTCTGTAATTTTCCTTTTTGGGGGGATCCATCCCTGGCTTTGGTGTCAGGGTTATGATGGCTTCATAGAATGAATAGGAATATTCCATCCCTTTCTATGCTTTGAAATAGCCTCAGGAGTATCAGAATTAATTCCTCTCTAAAATTCTGGTACAATTCTCTCATTAAGCTGTCTAGGCCAGGACTTCTTTTGGTTTGTAGTTTTTAGATTACTTTTTCAGTCTCTTCCTTTGTGATGCATTTATTAAGTTGTTCTACTTCTTGTGATAATTTTGGTAGGTGACATTAATCTAGAAATTTGTCCATTTCCTTTAGGTTTTCAAATCTGTTAGAGTACAGTTTTTCACAGTATTCTGTTATGATACTTTTGATTTTAGTTGGATCTGTTGTGACATGTCCTATCTCATTTCTTTTTTGGGTTGTTTCCTCTCCTGTTTTTCTTTTGTAAGGTTAGCCAATGGTTTATCCATTTTATCTTTTCAAAGAACAAACTTTTATTTTTGCTTTTCTTGAATTTTTTCTATTGTTCTTCTGCTATCTAATTCATTTAGTTCTGCTCTAATCTTTATTATCTTTATTTCCTTCTGGTGCCTGAAGCTCTCTTTCTACTTGTTCAAGCTGTACGGTTTGGTCTTTGGTTTGGGTCCTTTCTGCTTCCTGGATGTGTCCATTTATAGACATAAACCGACCTCTCAGCACTGCTTTGGCTGTATCCCATACATTCTGGAAAGATATGTTTTCATTCTTATTTAATTCCATAAATTTCTTTATTTTGTCCTTGATTTCTGCTATAATCCATGGGTTGTTGAGCAAAGTGTTGCTCAGTTTCCACGAGTTCAGATTTCTACACATCTTTCTGCTATTGATTTCAAACTTTATGGCTTTAAGGTCTGAGAAGATACTTTTCAATAATTCAATGGCTTGGATTTTGTTAGACTTGTCTTGTGTCCTAATACATGATCTATTCTGGAAAATGTTCCATGTACATTGGAGAACAAAGTGTACTTATCTGTTGTTGGGTAAAAAGTTCTCCATATGTCAGTGAGATTTAATTGTTGCAATAAGATCTTTTGTATCTTTACTGAGTTTTTTTCTGGATGACCTGTCCATTACTGAAAGTGTAGTGTAGAAGTCTCCAACTATTATTGTGCAGTAATTGATGTCATTTTTCAGTGTTGTCAGTGCATGCTCGATGTATTTAGATGCTCTGTTATTGAGTACATAAATATCAGTTGAACCTTTCAGCAAGAAATAGTGACTATCCTTGTCCACAATGGTGGATTTTACATTAAAATCTAATTTTTTCTGAGATTAGTATTGTCACTCCTGCTCTTCTTTGTATGTTGTTAGCTTGGTATACATTTTTCCATCTTTTGATTTTCAGTTTGTTCATATCTTTAAGTCTAAGGTGTGTTTCTTGTAAGCAACATACAGACGGATCATGTCTTTTGATCCACCCTGAGACTCTCTCTTTACAGGAGCATTCAGTCAATTTACATTCAGTGTAATTATTGAAAAGTATGTGTTGAGTGCTGTCATTTTGGTGCCTTTACTTTTGTGTTGCTGATGTTTTCTGTGTTGCTCTTAATATTCTTATTCTGGGTCCTTCCTATTTATGGGCTGACTGTTCATTTTTTTCACTGCTGGTTTTGTGTTTGTTGAGACTCCTGTACCATGTTTCTTCTTTTGATATGTTGGGTTGTTATTTTGCTTTGTGGCTGCCTTTAAGGATTCCCTTAATATCCTAAGTGTAAACAAAGTTTAACTTCTGCATATCTTTTTAATTTCCTCTCCATCGGAAAGGATTATACCTAGTGCAACACATCTGTCTTTTTAGTGTGATGATGTCATAGCTTTTATGTTAAGATTACTAGTTTCCTTCTTTTAATATCATAGCTTTGATTGAGCTCTGTGACTTCCCTAAGGGAGTATGATTCTGGACACTGTGTCTTGCATTGCCTACTTAAGTACATGCTTGGTGTTTTTCTTTTTTATGTGAAGAGCTTCTTTCAGTATTCCTTGTAGTTTCGACTTGGTTTTTACAAAGTCTCTAAGCTTTTGTTTATTTGTGAATGTCTTAATTTCACCCTCATATTTGAGAGAAAATTTTGCAGGATACATAATACTTGGTTGGAAGTTTTTTCCTCCAAGGCTTTGAATGTGTCATCCCACCACCTTCTTGCCAACATTGTTTCTGCTGAGAAGTCAGACAAAAGCCTACAGTGCTTCCCTTTGTACATTAGCTTGCTTTAATCCTCGCTGCTTTTAGAAGCCTCTCTTTATGTTTCATTTTATTAAGCTTGATTATAATATGTCTTCGTGTCTTTCTCTTGGAGTTTCATTTTGTGTCATTCAGTAATCATCTTGGATATCTATGTTTTCTTCTTTCATCATTTCAGGGAAGTTTTCTGTCTGCAACTGTACAAAAATACTCTGTATTTTCAGCTATCCCTCCCTGTTCAGGAATTCTATTTGTAGATTATTCCTCTTAACAGAGTCTCACAGTTTCTTAAAGCTTCTTCAGTTTTTTTATTTATTTTCTCTGATTTCTCTTCATAAATGTTGCTGTCAGTTGATCTGTTCTCAAGCTCACAAACTCTGGCTTCCATCTCCTCAATTTTGCTCTTTTGGCTTCGGGTTAAATAGTCTAATTCTGTAATTTTATTATTGATCTGATGGGTTTCAGATTATTGATATTCCATCAGTTCAAAGAGCTTAAATTTTCATTTTGTTCTGCTGCATTTTATTTAATCTCTAGGAGGGCTCTATATATGATTCTTTTGTACTCAATTGCCAGTAATTTCAGAAAGCTTTCTTCATATGGGAGTTTTTTTGACTCTTTATTTTGGGAGTATTCCAAAGCCATGGTGGACTGCTTCTTTCAATGGTTAGCTATCAATTGTTGTCTGCACCATCAAGAAGCTGTGTGGTTTCTCTGTTGTTACCCCAACAGGAGCTGAGGTGTAGTTCTAAGAGGGCAGTAAGGCCAGTAATAGATTTGGTCACCAGCAACCTCTGAGTTCTCTAGTGACCGGCTCCAGGTGGACTCTCTGGGGTGGCAGGCCCCTTCTTTTGGTTGCTAAAGGTGGGAGTTACTTGTGGTGACTCTCTGGCATTACACCAGTCAAGCCTATGGTGTAGCCTGTGGAGGATAAGAGGAGGCCACCCCACTTGGCTGCCTGAGACCGCTGAGCTCTGTAGATTTGTTTAGCTTAAAATTTGCTTATTTGCTCAGAGGGGCACTGTCCAGCATCCATCTGAAACAACCAGGCCCTCAGTGGTGACAGGCTCTGCCGACTGGCTGGCAAAGACAATGCCCTCCTTATAGAGTCACTGGGGGGCTGTCAGCTGACACTATGGTGTGGATCAGTGAAGGGTGGTGGAGATGCTACTGCCCCACTCAGCAGTCAGTTCTCTAGGTGCTTTACTGCTGAGTGAGGAGCTGTCCATCAGGTGGTGAAATCAGTCAGGCCCTCAGCACTATCCAGACAGGGACAGCTGCTCAATGTGAGAATTAGCCCCAGCTAAGACGTCTAGCATGGCTCACTCTGTCTCTCAGTTGACTAAGATGGCATCCCACCTGAGCTGGCCTTCCTGCTATGAGTAAGCAGAAAATATGGCACAGCTCAGAGAAGAGAGGGTAGGGGGCACTGGTGCCCTCAGTTGGCAGCTTGGCTGTCAATATGTGGCCATCCCAAGCAGTCTCTCTGCTGCACTATATGCTGTTTACCTAAGCACTGCAGTTCAATGTATTACCCAGCCCTTGCTCAGTCTCCATCTCTCAGATAACAAAGAAGGCAACAGTACCTGCTGTCCTCCAAAACGATGTATCAGCAGATGCAGGACTCAGTGTGCTGCCATCTCATCCTCAAGAGAGGTAATTTCCTGCTTACTGGCACATAGTCTAACCTGACAACCCTACACTAGATTCTAGAGCTCCCAGGGTGTCCACACTGCTCCACTCAATTATCATTCCAGGCTTCAGTTCTCAGAGGGAATAGAGAAGATGTATGTCTACTCTACTATCTTGGCCCTTTTTTTGATTTCTTGACTGCTGTTTTTGACTATGGATTCAAGTACTGTGAAATCCTTCACAACCTCAGTCTTTTCTCTGATTATCATGATGCTACTTACTGGTCTAGTTGTGAGGATTTTTGTTTTCTTGTTGCTGGGCTATAATCAATACTGAAGGCTGTGGTCCTTGATATTTATCAGTGTTTCACAATACTCTTTACTGTTAGCAAGCAAGGCTGTATCAACTGCATAATTTAGGTTGTTAATGAGTTTTCCTCTAAACCTGATGCCATTTTCTTCTTTACATAATCCAGCTTCTAAGATTATTTTCTCAGCATACAGACTTAATAGGTATGGTAAAAGGATACAACCCTGATGCATACCTTTCCAGACTTTGTTTGCTCACAGAACTGCCTCTTGATCCACGTACAGTTTTTTTATGAGCACAATTAAGTGTTCTGGAATTCCCATTCTCCATGACTTTTCCCAAAATTTGTTTTAATTCTCGCCTCCAAATGAGAGGTGAGATAGTCAGTTTCATTCCTGTGTATGCCATCTGGAAAGGTCTATGCATATAGTTGCCATTTATGAGTGTGAAAAATTACTGTCATGGTTTGAATTGTGTGCCCCCTAAAATATGTGTAGCCACATGGCTGGGATATGATTCCCAGTATCTTGGGACTCTCCTTCATTGTGTGGTTTCGCTAAACTGTATGTTAAAGGATTAGGGTGGGGATGTAGATTCCTGCATAGAATTACTTCCCTGCCCTGCTTTAGAGGGAGTTTCCCCAGAGTATGGCTTGCCCCACCCTTGATGCTTTCAGCTTGCAAAAGTTAAAAGGGAAAGAGAAACAAAGGACAATTGGGAGCCTGGCACCATCAAGAAATGTGCACCGGGAGAAGAGTGCGTCCTTGAGACCTGAGGTTCCTGCAGTTCCTGCGCCAGGACGCTCCCTGGACAAAGACTATGCAATACTGGACTTTCCTCCAGAGCCAACAAGGGGAAAGCTTTCCCCTGGAGCGGACACCCTGAATGTGGACTTGCAACCTACTGGACTGTGTAAGAATAAACCTTCCTTTATTGAAGCCATCCACTCTGTGGTATTTCTGTTAGAGCAGCCCTAGCTGACTAAAACAATTACATTGCATTGAAGAAGCTGGTGGTCCTGCAAAATTCTATCATGTAATCTCCAGCATTGTTTCTGCCCCCAGGCCATATTTTCCAACTACCCATCTTTCTTTGTTTCCAATGTTTGCATTTCAATCACCAGTAATTATCAATGTATTTTGATTACATAATCGAGCTACTTCAAACTGCAAAAGCTAGTAAAAATCTTCAGCTTCTTCATCTTTGGCCTTATTGGTTGGTGCATAAGTTTGAATAATAGTTGCATTAATTGGTCTTCCTTGTAGGAAAGAGATGTGGAGGCATAAGAATCATTAGGAACAAGAAAATCCAGTAGAAGAGCTCACCATTTAAACTTGAAAATATGGCTTCTAATTTGGATAGGATCAGTTTTTAAGGGGTAAAATTGATTATTATTATTTTTTTTTAAATAGTGGATTTTAAAAAAACCTTAATTTTGTATCGTGTTGGTAAAGGAATAATTTGGTGAAAGTTGTATAATCAATATTCTGTTTTCAGTTTGTGTGCCAAATAATTAATATCATCCTTCTGATGTAAAATCCAGTTAGTGCCATCAAAGTATCCTTCTGAGATAAAATTAAAGCACTGTCATAAGAACTTAGATAGCCTTTAACTATTTCCATGTAAATTATCAATTTCTACAACACTCTAGGTTGTTTTACCCAAAAACTAAAAAATAAATTCTGTAAAGCCAACATAAATCATCTTTAATCACTGCATCCAAACACAGCTACTTAAAAGCCCAGCCTCAGTAGATGACAAAAATTAATGAGCAATAATGCACATACAGCATTGTAAATGAAAGGATAATGAAAGCAATTTATTTCAAAATTAAAATATGATCAAGAATGGCAGTTCATACAAGAGCCCAGATGCCTAAAGCAAGCAACCAATGTGCAACCAAACTGTCATTAATTTAAGAGCCTTATGAAATTGCTTTCCTTTCTTTGACAGTTTTTGATATAAAGTAATTTACCTACTAGATAGTGTATATACTCTATGAGTTCTAAGACTTTTGGAGATATCTAGAAGCCATTCTCTAAAGTGCATACTCACTCATCTGAAAGTCTCACTGATATGTTACCAAACAGTGTCCTCAGCATGGAGTGGTGGCAGGTTGTGGGACTGGCGAAGATAAAGAAAACTGAAACTATGTGCCCATCCAAGCCAAACTCAATTGCTGGCTGACTGGGGAAAGGAATTTTGAAAATGTTTAAGTCTGCTTTCTCGCTGTCCAGACCAGCTACATGATCTAATGGAATTGTCGCTATTTGGTCCAATCTAAACTATGGGGTCTAATATTCTAGATACTGAAAGTGTCCAGTTGGAGAGAATAAGTTCAGAGATGGTTCGATTCAAAAAAGATGTTGAGATCTGGAGCCATCCTTATTCTTCAAGACAGTTACTCAACAGTATACAGATAGCATGATCTTCCAGATGGGCTCATGAGGCAGGTATTGACATGATACACTGAAATGCTTGGATCCCACCAGCCACACTGGCAGCACAGATGAAACCAATGAGGTCTTTCAGGAAGGTGAGTATCGTGAAGATAAGAATGTGGTGAGCCAGATAAATCTCAAATGCCCACATATACTTTTGAGTAACAGCACAGTATATCCAGGTGTCAAGGTCCTCCTGGGCACATTTTGCAAGCACTATATTAAAATAGAACACCAGTATTCATTGTTGTTTACAATATCTAAGGAGAAACAATCACCTCTACTTATCCCATAGCCTGTTTCCTGAACTCTTCCATTCATCCTGGATTCTGACTTTGCAACTCATTTTCCCACTTATATTCTTCCTTCAATGCTTGAAACTGATGTTCAGGCTCCTTCTCGGTTGCTAATGTATGCTCGTGTGTGTATGTGTGAAGTTCTATGGATCACTATTTATGTTTCCATTAAACTTGCAACCCAACCCTATTCTGTTACATATATATGGCCCAGTCCCAGGTATAACAAGGAAAGCACCAGTTTCCACCCCTGTGCTTGCTTTTCTTGGGGCTCCACACATCATCTTCTTGGTTCTTCTAAGCAAGTTGCAGTGTTGGTTGTCTAGATGTGAGGTTTCCTTCTGCCTGACTAATCACACCTAGCTATCCAAGTCAGCTAATATTTATTGACTCTTTACTAAATGTCAGTTACACTCTATGTGACAGTGAAATAAAGCAACATATGAAACATAATCTCCACCTTTGAGATATTCCTAATAATGCTGGTATAAAAAGATCACACTGAGAAAAATTTGTTCATCATTACACACACATACACATGGATCTTACATATCAACAAAACAAAAAACTCTGACAGAAAAACAGTGAGGGATAAAACAAGAAAACACACAGAAAATATCAAACAACCAATGCATGTTAGGGGGGAAAAAATTCCATTACTTCTAATAAAAATGGAACAAAAATAAACCAACATAATAACTAAGCCTATCAGATTAGCATACTTTTTTCTTTTTATACATATACATTTATTTTATTATTTATTTGTTATAGTAAATGAATAAAATTTCTAACATCTATCAACTAGCTTATTTGTGATAAACCCCCTGCCCTTGTAGCCAACGAAGTTATTTTCTTCTGTAGATAAGTCTATTTTTAAGTCCTTATAACAGGGGTCTCATGCAATATTTGTCCTTTTGACACTGAGTAATTTCACTCTGCATAATATCTTCCCATCGAAACCATGTTAGGAGATGTTTTCTAAAATCTACATTGTTTTATATCATAGCACAGTGTTCCACTGAGAATATGTACCATAGTTTGTACATTTACCTGCAGGATAAATTCAAAGCAGTGGAATTAATGGATCAAATGGTACAATCTATTCCAAGTTTTTTAAGAAAGCACAGTTTGCTTTCCAAAGAGGTTGTAGCAACTTGCAATCCCACCACCAGCATAGAAGAGTTCCAATTTCTTCAGTCTCTCAAGAACTTGTTTTGTATTTTTTTTAATTTATTTATTGTGACTCAGTGAAAGTTTACAATCCAGTTTAAATTTGCATGCCCACCTATGTGCAGCTCCCACTGCTCTCCTTGTCCGGTAACAGCACATTCTTCCTTTCTGTTCTGCAGATGTCAAATTCTTTTAATAGTCTCCTGTTCCTTCTTCTCCACTCCCCTCTAGCAAGAGGCTACAGTGCAACATCCTATAGATGCACAGAACCATAAAGTGCACACATGACACGGTCACTCAGTGTTGCTGAGTCCAATCTATTCCTGTTCGAGGAGTTGACCTCAGTAATGATTTATGAACAGGGGCTGCATCAGATTGAGGGACCATGCTCCCAGGGGAACCTCCAGGCCTTTGAACCATCAATCATGGTCTTTTAGTGGAGTTCCTAGGGTGCACTCCTTTTTAATCTCAGGTTGCCACTGGGATCCAACATTGTGTGCCCCATCATGGCTGTCTTTGGTGGTACATAGGCACCATCTGGTTCTTCTGGTCACATGTTGATACAGACTCCCGTTCACATTGGTCCTTCTATCTCCTGGGCTCTTTTTAATTTGTGTCTTTGTTGTTCTCGGTGATCATCTGTTCTGGATGAGTTGGAACCATTTGTTGTACCTCAGATGGAAATTTGCTAGCTCCTAAGACCCCAGGTGCCACTCAGTATGGGATTCTGTAGACTGTCATAGCAGTAGGTGAATTGGCCCTGATGTCCCCCAAGAGTGTCCTCAGATCACACCCATGCTACCCTATCCTTGCAATATTGGGTTAAGAGGAGTTTTCAGTTTATGTTGAAGTCCAGTGAAATTGATCTACTTTCTATTGTGTGTTGTCACTGCTTTCACCTAACCAAATTTCTATCAAATACCTAATTTATGGCCAACCTTCTCCCTCCCTCCTCACCACTGCAGCTGTCAAAGAGTCTTCTTCTGTGGGTCTCATACAATATTTGTCCTTTTGCTGCTGACTGATTTCACTCAGCATAATGTCCTCCAATTGAAACCAGGTGATGAGATGCTTCCTAAAATTATCATTGTTCTTTATAATTGCATAGTGTTCCATTGACTGTATGTACTATAGTTAGTTTAACTATGGAATCTGAGTTGATTCCATCTTTTTGCTATTGTGGACTGTGCTGCAATAAACATTCATGCACATGTATCATTTGTATGACAGTCTGTTTCTGTAGGATATATTCCAAGCAATGGGATTACTGGATCAAATGGTATATCTATTTCAAGTTTTTAAGGAAACACCAAATTGCCTTCCAAAGAGGTTGTACCATTTTGGAATCCCACTAGCAGTGTAGGAAACTTCTGATCTCTCCACAGCCTCTCCAGAATTTGTTTGGTGTGTTTTGGACCGCAGCCAACCTTGATATCTCACTGTAGTTTTGTTTTGGATTTCTCTAATGGCTAATGATCATGAGTATTTCCTCATGTGTCTTTTGGCTGCCTGGATGTCTTCTTTGGTGAAGTGTCTGCCCATCTCCTTTGCCCATAGCTAAATTGGACTATTTACCTTTTTCTTGTTGATATTTTGCAGTATATTGTAGATTATGGAGACCAAACATTGGTCTGACACGTAGTTGTCAAATATTTTTTCACATTCTGTTGTTAATCTTTTAATTCTTTTGACAATTCTTTTGATTAGCAAAAGTGCTTGATTCCTAGTAGTTCCCATTTATTTATTTTCTCTTCTGTTGATCGTGCTTTGTCAGATTTTGAAGTCTATCTAAGTTGAATATTAAGATGGCCATTGTTGACCCTACTTTTTCTTGCATGATCTTTATCATTTTAGGTTTGATAGTTAGGTCTTTCATTCATTTTTGAATTATTTTTGTGTAAGATTGGAGATATGGGTCTTGTTTCAGTTTTTTGCAGATGAATATCCAATTTTGCCACACCACTCGCTTAAAGAAACTGCTTTTACTCCAGTTTACAACCTCTGGCCCTTTCGCAAGTATCAACTGTTCATAAGCAGATGGTGGCATCCCTAAAGTCTCAACTCTGTGCCATTGGTCTATATGTCTATTTTTCTACAAGCACCAAGCTGTTGTGACTACTGTGTTAGTCAATAGGTTCTAAAGTAGGGCAATGTGAGGCCTTCCACTGTGCTCCTCTTCTTCAGTAGTGCTTTACTTATCCAAGGTTTCTTCCCTTCCTAAATCAAGTTGGTGATTTGTTTCTCCACCTCATTAAAAAATGTCACTGGAATTTGTAGTGGGATTGCAGTGTATATGTAGACGCTTTGGGTAAAACAGACATTTTCACAATGTTAAGTCTTCCTATCCATGAGCACGGTAGGTTTCTCCATTTATGTAAATATCTTTTTTCTTGCAGTAAAGTCTTATAGTTCACTCTGTATAGGTCTCTTATTTCTCTAGTTAGATATATTCCTAGGTATCTTCTTGGAGGCTATAGTAAAAGGTATAAATTTGGTGATTTCTTCTTTGAGGGTCTCTTTGTTGGTATAAAGGAATCCTACTATTTACTTAAGTTTATATTATATCCTGATACTTTTCCAGACTCTTCTATTACTTCCAGCAGTTTACTTACAGATTCTTTAGGATTCTCTGCATGTACAATCATATCATCTACAAATATGGAGATTTTTACCTCTCTCTTGGTGATGTGGATGCGCTTTATTTCTTGTCTTTCTAATTCCTCTCACTGGAACCTCTAGCACAATGTTGAACAGAGTGGTAAGAGTGGGCAACCTTGCCTAGTTCCCACTCTCAAAGGGAATTCTTTCAGTCTTTCTACATTCAGGATGATGTAGGCAGTTGGCTTTGCACACATGCCCCTGATTGCATTGAGTAATTTCCCCTATTTTGCTGAGAGTTTTGGCATGAATGGGTGTTGGACTCTGCTGAATGCCTTTTCTGCACCAATTGACAAAGTCAGGCGATTCTTATCATTTGTGTTTCTATGCAGTTGATTACATTAATTGTTGAACCAGCCTTGCATCCCTGCATGAATCCAACATGGTTATGACGGATGATTTTTTTTGATATGTTGTGAATTCTATTGTCTAGGATTTTGTTGAAGATTTTTGCATCTAGGTTCATGAGTGATATTGGTCTGTAATTTTCTGTTTTTGTGGGATCTTTCAATGGCTTTGGTATCAGCGTTCTGCTGGCTTCATAGGATGAATGGGAGTATTCCATCACTTCCTGTACTGTGAAATAGTCTCAGTAGTATTGGAGTTAACTCTTCCCTAAAAGCTGGGTAGAATTCTCCAATGAAACCATCTGGACTAGGACTTTTTTTGGTTGGTAGTTTTTTGATGACTTTTTCAATCTCTTCCTTGTGATGAGTTTATTAAGTTGTTATACTTCTCCTTGTAATAATTTTATTAAGAGATATAAATCTAGAAATTTGTCCATTTTCTCTGTTTTCAAATCTGTTAGAGTACAGTCTTTTATAGTATTCTGTCATGGTACTTTTGATTTCAGTTGGGTCTATTGTGACATCTCCCATCTTGTTTCTAATTTGGGTGATTTGTTTCCTCTCTTGTTTTTGTTCTGTAAGTTTGGCTAATGGTTTATCAATTTTATTTATCTTTTAAAAAAACCATAAGTTGGATCCAACTCGACAGTACTTGGCTGGCTTGGCTTTCAAGAAACCAGCATTTGATTTTGTTAATTTTTCAATTGTTCTTCTAGTCTCTAATTCATTTAGTTCTGCCCTGATATTTATTATCTCTTTCCTTCTGGTGCCTGAGGGGTTCCTCTGTTACTCTCTTATTAGTTGTGCAAGCTGTAGGGTTAATTCTTTGGCTTGGGTCCTTTCTTCATTCTGGATGTGCGCATTTATAGAGATTAACTGATCTCTGAGCACTGCTTTTGCTGTATTCCATAGGTTCCAGTAGGGTGTGTTTTCCTTCTCATTTGATTCTATAATTTCTTTATTTCATCCTTGATTTCTTCTATAATCCACTGATTTTTGAGCAAAGTGCTGTACAATTTCCATGAGTTCATATTTCTACCTATACTTTTTCTGCTATTGATTTCCACTTTTATGGCTTTACGGTCCAAGAAGATGTTTTGCAGTAATTCTATATTTGAGGTTTTGTTGACATTTGCTTTATGCCCTAACACAAGGTCTAGTCTGAGAAAATGTTCCATATGCATTGGAGAAGGTGTACTTATCTGCTGATGGTTAAAAAACTCTGTATATGTCAATGTGGTTTTGTTGGCTGACTGTTGCAGTAAAAGCTTCTGTATCTTTACTGAACTTTTGTCTTGATCATCTGTCCATTACTGAAAGTGAAGTGTTGAAGTCTCCAACTATTTGTAATCTGTCTCATTTTGAATGTTGTCAGTGTTTGTTCAATGTACTTAAATGCTTTGGTACTGGGTGCATAGATATTTAATATTTTTATGTTCTGCTTATATACTGAAACTTTCAGCAAGAAATAGTGATTATCCTTTTCCATGATGGTGAATTTTACATTAAAGTCTATTTTATCTGAGATTAGTACTGCCACTCCTTCTTTTTGTTTATTGTTAGCTTGGCACGTATTTTTCCATCCTTTGATTTTCAGTTTGTTCATATCTTTTTGTTAACTTTATTTTTTACTAATTACAGTAAAGAATAAATTTTTTTTTATTATGATTGAATGAAAATGTCCATTCCCATATAAATTTGCCTGCTGACCTACATGCAGCTTCCACTGCTCTCCCTACATGGTGACAGCACACTCTTCCTCTCTGCTCCATACATGTCTTATCTTCCCAATAGTCTCCTGTCCTCTCTTCTCTACCCAATCCCCTTCTTCCAGTGTGAGGTCAACAGGACAACCTCCTATAGATACCTAGAACCATAAAGTGCCCACAGAATATGGTCACTCTGCATCACCAAGTCCAATCCATTGCTGTTTGAAAAGTTGACCATCAATATGATCTATGGAAGAATAAAATTTCTAACATCTATCAATTATCTCATCTATGATAAACTCTCAGCCCCCCCATCCATGTAGCCAACACAGTTATTTTCTTCTGTGGATAATTCTCTTGTTAAGTCCTTATAACAGGGTTCTCATGCAAAATTTGTCCTTTTGACACTGATTGATTTCACTCAGCATGATCTCTTCCAAATGAGACCAGGTTATAAGATGTTTTCTAAAATTGTCATTGTTTTTTATCATAGCATAGTGTTCCATTGAGTATATGTACCAAGTTTGCTTATCCATTCATCTGTTGATGGGCATCAGAGTTGATTCCAAAGTTTTGCTATTGTGGACTGTGCTGCAACAAACATTTATCTACATGTGTCTGTTCGTGTGACAACTCATACCTCTAGACACTACCAGCCTAACACAACTTTTTTGCTAGAGAATTACTTTCCAAACAGGAGCCGCTGTTCCATATGAGAATTAGACCCAGATAATGCCTCTGGGTGGGTGCCTCTGCCTCCCAGATAACCAAGACAGTATCTCTCCCAGGCTGCCCTTCATGTTGTGAAACAGCAGAATGTATGTTGCATCTCAGAAATGAGAGGATGGAGGGGCAGTGCTGCCCTCAGTCAGCTGCCAGGCTCTCCATATGTGGCCATCCTAAGCACAGTCTCTCTGCTGTGCTACGCACTGTTTAGTTAAACACTGTAGTTAAGTGTATTAGCTGGTTCCTGCCCAGTTCCCACCTCCTGGATAACAAAGAAGGTGTCAGTATCTCCAGTTCTCCCAAACAATGAGTCAGCAGAAGTAGGACTCAGTGTGATGCTGGCTCATGTTAGAGAGGAGTAGTTTTCCTGTTAGTGGTGATTAGTCCAATCTGACAACCCTATGCCAGATTCTAGGGCTCCCTGGATGTCCACACTGCTCCATTCAATTATCATTCCATGCCTTCATTCTCAGAGGGAATTGAGGAGTCATGTGTCTAATCCACCATCTTGGCCCTATCCTCTTTATAAAAGTTTTAAAATATCCAAAGTCTACGATGCAACAATTTTTTATAGGGTTGCATTTTAAAGAAATAACTGGGAATGTACATAAAAATGTACATCAGCATTGTCAATGCCAGTGGAAAAAAATGGACAGGCAAAACAAAGGAAGTCTTGTTCAGGTGACAGGGAATGGAGGAAGGCAACAGGATCATGTGCATCCGGATATTTACAGGAATATCAATTCATTCCAGGAGTCCAAATATCCAAGTGGTCACAAGAATCTAATGCTATAACAAAACTAGCTCACATTTTTTTAGTGGTATATCACTCAGAGAACTGATCATAAATCAGAAAGAATTAACCAAAGAGAGACCTCAATATGATGTAGTTGTAAATGCATTTTCTAAGCCTGTGCCACCAAGTTACTGGCAATCCTAGAAGACTTTTATGAAAATATACCTCTTTAATGGATGCCAGATGTACCAAATTGACTCTATGCTTCATGAGTTATGTGGAACAAAATTCCACAGCAGCACAAATCTAATGAAGGATTTAGTCTATGTAGGCACCAGCATGGTCAGCAACATAGATAGCCAAATGAATGCCTGCTGTAGTGATTTGTTCAAACCTCAATGCAATTTTCACTCAGATAAGTTATCAGAATGATACTGTCGAAAGGATATCTTCTTAGAAACTACCCTGAAACTAAAACTCACCCAAGTGGAGGTGATACTGAATCCAATTTCAAAACAAATAAAAGCTAATCCACTGGCTATGAACATATTTCTCTGATTAGAAAGCACATGCAACCCCTTCAGAAGTTTGAAAATCATCTCTTGAGGAGATGTTTCTTAAGTGGAATAGACTATACCTGTTCTTGGAAGCTCATATCATTACAGCTTAAGTAGATATGAGAATCATATCTACACAGGAGATAATTCCATATGAAAATTAAGTTAAACACACAGTGAACCTTTTCTCATAATGTATAAACATCACAAGTGGCAAGATAGCTGCTCTAAGGTGACAGAGGAATAAAAGGTCAGGGAAAAAGAGAGGAAAGGGAAACTCTAAGGGTGCTTCAAATATGTATTTGTAAGGAGGTCTATATGCAGCAAAGAGGAATACTGGACTGTAGACATCCCTTTTAGGAGGTCAGAGACAATGACAATTGTCACTAGAAAGTGTGGATATAAATGATGGAAGTAGCCTATGGTAGTGTTAGAAGGGAGAATTTCAGATTAGTAATCAACCCCTCACCTGCAGACACATGAATACACACACACACACACATACAGTGACATGTACAACTCATCAAAACATAACTTTCAGTCTGACACAGAATTAAAAGTATTCCAACCCTCTCTTGAAGCACTTTGGAATCTTAAGGGTAATCTAAATAATAAAATTCTAGGCAGTAAGATTTTAAGGGATGAATCCATTAACTGAGATCAAGAAAAATCTGATTTCTGAACCATTCATCTGATAATAAATCTACCTACTATGATTTTTTTTTAAAAAAAACTTCTACCTTAACTTTAAATTCAGTTAAATCTGAGTAACAATGCTTCTTTTTCTGGCATAGAATAGCAAATCAATCTTTAAATATCACCAAAGATCTCAGAGTAGCAGAGGCAGAGATTCACACATAAGTTTAATAAAGTTCATATTACATGAGATATTCAATTAAACATCAAACCTCACACTGAAAACTTGTGCATAAGGTTTTCCATACATAAGTCTCTGTTCAAGAATAAAGCCACTTGTGATTTGCTCTTACATCTGGAAAACCATCATCCATGCTTCTTGACGTGTTTGTGGAGCCTTATCACCAACCCAGTTTGTTTTCCACACATCTACAGCTCACCTTGGCCCATTTATCTTTAAATGTACACCTCTGTCAGGAACTGTTATGTGGAGTTTCACAGGCAGGTAACTTCTACTAAAGAGTAGAAAAGAACAAAAACAAAACCCGTTTGTGATTTAAGTCAATCTCTGGCTACAGAATTTATAGAGCTGGTGTTTCAATACACAATAGCGACCTCACATTCAAATTAAACACATACACATGTACATTATAATCTGAAAGTAACTTATTTGTCCAAATCATTACAATAAACATTATTCATGCATCATCTACAGACTTTTTTATAATCCATAAATTTAGACTAGAAAATATACAGATGAAAATAATCCATGAAAAGTACTTCACAATAGCCATATTTTTAGAATAAAAAATTCTTTTTTATTAGAATAGTCATTTGAAATTTTTAAGAGGTCTCGAAGATGGAAGTAGATCTAATTGGCATTTCTGAAAACCAAATTTTTAAAGTTCATTATAGTCACCAAGAATATGATTTTTCCCCTTCCTCCTTTCCTGCCTTGTACTCCTTCCTTCCTTATTTTCCTTTCCTTTGTCTGTCCTGCCTTTCTTCCTATGAAGGAAATCATATTGCATCTATTCCCTATGTTCTGAATTCTGATCAGTCAACAAGAATGGCAGAGAAACACTTCAGCTTCCATAGGAAACAGAATATGTCCTGGAAAAGTGCTTACATGTAGTTGAAATCCCATCAGAAGTGATACTGAGTGAAATCGCTTCTTTAATGAATACGGCACATGTGTGTGCACACATGCACATGCATGAATATGCATTCACATACACACACACACACAAGCCTTATGGAAGCAGCAGCAGTACCAAAATAAACTGTCAATATCCAGCATAAAATTCTCTCTGCTATATAAGGATAATGAGAAATTACCATAGCAACCCTTGAGCAAGCATCCACAATGCCTTGTTTCTGTGCAAATAGTGCCGTAACAGCAATCTCTGTCTACTGAAGCATACACTGTTGGAGGACATGAGACAATGAGATCATGGAAAGGTTCTTCGTCCACATTTGGTGGACATGTCTTAAAGATGCTTTCCTTTTCAGCTCAACTGCCATTTACAGCCTAAGTTCTTGTTTCTGAATATGTGCCTCTGTCTCTGCTTACCAAAGATCAAAAAACTGATGTCATTGTGCTGATCTCTATTTACAGGAGTATTGTGAATGGAAATAAAAACACTGAAAGCAATGGAAAAATATATCAAGGAAAGTAACGAGGACTCTAGGCAATAAAGCAATTCTTTTAACGAATTCTAGTGAGTGTTTCTTCTGTCAGAAGCTTATACTGCTGGACAATACTGTTTTCTCCCACACAGGACTCAAAAGGGATAGCTTTAGGGGTTCGCGGGGAATGAAAACTAAAACTAAACATGAGAAGAGTCCTAGGTAAGTCATCAGGAATAGCAAGTTCAATTGAAATGAGGGAGTAAACTCATGATTGAGGATCTGATAGCTCATTTAAAAATCAGCCTGTGAATACTTCAAAGCATATGACAGAGGAAAATTATCCTCTTACATCTGAAGGAGTTAAACTAGGAGATATGATACAGGACAAGGTCAGGCACTAATATGCTATATGGGCTTAATTAAGTCTTGTAGATACATCAAGTTCCTGTTTATTCAGTTGTAAATGAAAGGAGTTGCACTAGGTAATAATGATTTCTAGCAACTGAGTCCTTCTATCATGTGAGAATTCAGGATAGTGAGTACGCGGGAGTCTCAAAGAAGAAAATCACCTCTGATTTCAAAGGCCACCTCCACCTTAGAGGCAACATGGAAGCAGTAGCTGGCTAAAGCTTGAGATACCCAGTGACCTACAGTGACATAAGGCATCAGTTTATATGCTCTCCGAGCACTTTAGTTCTGTTGAGCTCTTAGACTGCAGGATCAATGTGCCTATTTAATCGATCGCAAGTTTGTAAGGGGTGGAGGATAAGGAAAACTAGTGTGTGAAAGAGCCTGGGCTCCCCTTAGAAATAGCACTGAAAAATATGAGGTAAGTTCTACTAAGCTTTTTCTTTTATTTTCCAGTAGTGGAAAATAACCTCTTGAACATTCTTATGTGTATCAGAATAAAGAGAATAATAGTTTGATCTCTTTTACACAAAAGCCCATCTGGATGCTCCAAAAAACAAAACAAAACAAAACACTTAAAGGCAACTTTCTACACATGAACTCATTTTTCAATAGGTTCCACTGCCAATACGATCCATTTCTCCAGAATATTTACAGGTTTCAACTATGCTGAACAACATTTGAGATTGGTTTGTCTGATTCCATCTTAACTGAAGGTTGTATTTTGGGTTTTAAATGTGAATGCCTGATTTTGACTTTTACTTCTACAAGTTTCCTAGAGAAATAAACTTATTTAATTGAGCTACAGAGTAAAGAAGTTTTGACAAAAAGCAGAAGCCAATGGTGAGAACTACAATATAAACTTTATTGTTGGATTGTAATATCCAGAAGACTCTATATAATTTCATAATTTTAACAGGACAAGTGTTTACAGCAGGCATTGATTCAAGAGGCAGCTAGCTCGAGCAATGACTTCATGTAATATACAGGGACATGATGAACAGGACCATGACAATGTCTTTGCTGACACAGAACCCTGACCCCTTCTATTGTTGCAACAGCTTCCCATGGGTGATACTTTCTAAAATCAATTTTAAACAAGTAAACTTTCACTTTTCATAGAAACCACTTACAGTTCTGTTATTATTTTGTCTTAGACTTTCTTAATTTGTTTTTTTACTATTCCTACTGATGTCACATTCTGGGTCAGTGACTACTAGATAATTACTACCAGATATATGAAGCAGAGTTGATGTACACAGTAAATATCAAGTGATACTCATGACCTTGAAAAGTTCCCATATGGATTTTCAGGTTAACACACAAATGGCAGTGCCAGATTAATCTTGCCTTGCACAGTATTTGAAAATTGCATAATTGGAAATTATCACATATACCAATGACCTTTTAGACTACTACAGGAATTTCCAGCAACCAATGTGCATAGGAGTCTCTTGAGACAAAGCTTACTATCGGTTAAGAAAAGATTTCAACCCAAATCAACTTCAGGATACCTCTGAGATTCAGGATCTTCAATACCATATTTTCTGGAGCTAGTTTCTGGGTAGCTAGAGTCATCTCAACCCATCAATAGCCCTTTTAATTTTTTCTTTCTCTGTTTATATGAGCACGATTAACTTTAGACAACAAGGCAGCAGCAGAAATGTGAATGGAAAGGAATTCTGCTGGGAGGACTCTGGGTGCTCCAGCTTTCCATACTGCTTTATGGAATGGGAACAACTACATCATGATTCAGAAGATGTCGAAATAAATTCCTACACACATGGTCAGTGGAGCAAGTGACAAAAACAGGACTGCTCAACTCCATGAAGGCGCTAGATAAAAACCGCCAAACACCAGACCTATGGCTGGAGGCTACATACATAAGCAACCTAATTCTGAGGGGAAATCTTTCCATTACCTAGTGGTGAGGGGGGAGCCAACCAATGAGAATCCACTCATTTTGTTTACTGATAAATATCGGGCTGCAATATACTTCTCCTCATGTGTAGATTAAAAAATAGTTAAAAATAGGTAAAACAAATTGAGACACCAAAACTCCAAAACCACCTTAAGACATAAAACTGAATCTTACCATAAAAAAAAAAGCAAACTTATGTTGGAGGCAAACATTAAAAATATATTCTGAAAAATTACTACTGGAAATACATGTAAGATTCTAGAAAGCATCTGATTTGTGTTCTCAATAAAATGTAAGAAAATACTAGCACAAAAAACGAAATAATGGCTTAACAGCTAGATGGGAAGACGAAAGTTTGTGTAAGTTTTATGTGACAAACTGACTTGAATTGTAACCTTTCACATAAAACACTACAAAATATAAATAAAAAAGAACAATGTTTTTACAGATAAAAAAGCATAGAAACATTAAATTCTAGTTGTTTGAATCACTCGAAATATTTTTCTGTCTGTAGTCTATATACTACACAAGACATATATATTAATGATTGATGTGTGCCAATTACTTTGCATTTTGCCTTTCTCATTTCACATTACTTGATATGTAGCGTATACTTACTGATATTATCCACATAGTAGCACTTGGAGGTCTATCTGTGAGAATCATTAGGTGGCACAAATGATTACTTACTGCTAACAAAAAGTTAGAGGTTTGAGTCTACCTAGAGGCACCTTGCAGAAATCTTGATTTTCTACTTCTGAAAAATCAGACATTGAAAAGCATGTGAAGTCCTACTTTGACACATGTAGGGTATCTATGAGTCTAAGATAACTTAATTACTACTGGTTTTACTGGTTTCTATAGAAGAAAGGGGTAAGTGTCAGCAGGTCTTAAATTTTCCAGGTAGTAGAATTCACTGATTTAGAGGATTTGTAGTAACCTGGAAACCAGAAAACACATCTTAACAAAACCAATACCATATTGTCAAATTTTATTCAGAGGAATGATTAAGTCAGAAAAGTATTTAGGGAATAAAAGGAACCTCTGCTTTCTTACAAAACTACCACAAGTTCTATATGCATAAGTAAGGACCATCTCAATATTTAAATTTAAATTCACTAAAAAATTATTTAAGTCTTGACAGTACTTTTATTATAAAAGTTAGCTTCATTATAAAAGTAGAGACACTGAAGTACTGTCCAGACAACACATAAAGTTCGTAGATTTGTGGTCCCATGAGGTTACAATGGAAACCTAGCAGCATAGTGGCTACATGCTACACCTGCAAACTGAAAGGTTGGCAGTTCAGATCCAACAGATGCTCCTTCAAAACTCTCTGGGGCAATTCTACTCTGTCATATAGGGTCACTTTGAGTCAGAATCAACTTGATTGCAGTGGGTTTGATTTTGGTGGCATAAGGTTCTAACAGAGTGCAAAAATCCTGATCAGAGAATAGGATGTAGCAGACATAACCTTAGGTAGCGAATGAACACAACAGCTTCCCACATGCAACATGTGCATCTCAAGTCTCTTGAATACAAAGCAGTTCAGTTGCAAGGCATATAATGATACGATAAATATATACTCTATAATACCCATGTTTTCATAGCTCTAGCAAATACCTATCATCTTAGTCAGCTAGTGTCGTCTTAACAGAAATACCACAAGTAGATGGTTTTAAAAATAAATATTTTCTTTGCCACAATCCAGTAGGCTAAAGGTATAAATTCAGGGTGTCAGCTCCAGGGGAACACTTTCTTTGCTGGTTCTGGTGAAAGGTCCTCGTCATCAATCTTACCCTGAACTGAATGCTTTAGAGGTGTAGGGATCCCAGTCATTTCCAAAGAATCCACTTAGCTCCCTGCCACTGCTTCTTGATGGTATGAACAACAGTGCAACAAAACATAACAACATAAGAAAAACATCTGAGAATTTGTACTGTCATGTGTTGCTTAATGTCCAGGATATGTTTTATGAAATATGATGTTATGTGATTTGGATGTTGTGTGAACATGCCTATATTGCAAGCAAACCTCAACTCGCCGCTCTTAAGAGGCTGCCCCAAGCCACAATATAATCCCACACATTAAGTCCTGCCCTACCAACTCATATGCCACCTGTCCTCCCTTATTAACATTACAGAGGCAGGGTTTGCAGCATACACAATACCAAGGATCATGCACAGTCAAATTTGAACACAATTCAATCCATGACACCTATGTTACTGGCTTATGTACGCACTGTACTGTATTTTCTATCATTTTAATATAAACTTTTCCTACTAACAAAGAAAAAGTTAGTAACAATTTATGCTTTCTTGTTAAGAGGATAGAACAAGAATAGAATGAAAAGGAGGAGTGTGCTGTCACAGGGCAAGGAAAGCAGAAGGAGCTGCAGATAGGAGTGCATGAAAATTGATGTGAATTGTACACTTCCCATTAATCATAATATTAAAAAAAATATGTTTTCACTTGAAGGCAGCAATGTCCAATCTTATATGGTATGTCTCTTGAGTATTGAAGTGTTAACTCTCTTTTTAATTTGCTTTTAAAAATATTACCGTGAAGTACAGCAAAATATTACCAAAATGCAGCAAAAACAGTACTAGTGATAGCAGCAGCAAGATGCAAAAGGGAAGTATTGATTTGGAAGTGAAAGAAAAGTTTATTAAACAACAAGAAGGTAAAAAATTAGTGAATGCTACTGTTTGCAATTTAGGTATGATCATACAATGTCCAAACCACATAACATCCTATTTCATAAAATGTATCCTAGACATTAAGACATGACTGTACAGACATTCAGAAGATAATTTTGTGAGTCAGAGTGTCAACCAAACACATATAGTTCTTCATCTTTACCTATTCACTGAATTGATTTTTTAATCAATAATATTACTGCCACATCCTTACACAGTAAACTATTGCTGCTTTCATTTGGTACTTCAACATTCCTGAATATAGTTTTCTTAATATATCTGAGTTCTCCATTCTCCACTCACTCACCAAAGCCCCTAGCATACTGAATAACAAAGAGACAACTTATTCTTTCTTATAATGTATTCAAGAACTGACAGTGAGTCTTTATATAAGCCAACATTATTTGAATTCCACAATTACAAAAGCAGTTAAATGTTCTACTAGTAGCTCAAATGTCGGTGGTTGAAACTCACCCAGAGATGCCTTGGAAGACAGATCTATGGATCTACTTCTGAAAGGTGACAGCCTTGATAGTTCATGAAACAGTTCTACACTGCACACATGGAGTTGCCATGAGTCAGAATAAACTCAACAGCAACTAACAACAGCATAACAAAAACTAATAATATAAAGTTCTGGGTGTAATTTCAGCATCCAGTCAATTCTGTTTTGTCCATTTCAATTAAGGCAAGATATCGCAGAGAATTATACAAACCTGCAAAAATTTGCTGTGATGAAATTTCAGCTGTAAAAGATTTGAAAACACTGTACTAGTTCATCTGTTAAAGATTAACACACAGAATACAATTGATTCCTATTTTGAGGTCCATAAAAAATCTCATTGTACAGCAACCAAAGAGAACTGCCTGAAACGAACTAAATAGAAAACCATGAATTTGCTTGGTACACATAAAGCAATCTAGTTAAATAAAAAACACACACACACACACACAGAGAGGTGCTAACACAAAAGCCATAACACCAATTTTTCTTGGTGATTAAAGCATCAAATTATTTCAATTTTAATTTTCAAGTTTCAGAAAATATTCTCCCTTTTATAGCCTATTAAAGACTGACTCCCAGTCATGGTGAAGTCATAGAGAAATAACCACATAATAATGTTTGTGGAAGACACTCAACTCACCAGAATCACAGCCTATCAAATATGAGGCTAACTCTGCCCCTCCATTCTCTCAGGCATGCATCTTAAATCTGGTATGGGCCCAGTACTGTAAAAGCCAACCATCTGAACTCTCTCTAAATTGGAAAAAGTAAAAAGGAAACTTGAGGTAAATTTCCTGAAAACTCAGATCATCTATTTCCCCTGAAAATCTGCTTCCAAAGTTATGTGACCAGCAGTTGAAGATACTCCACTGGTTTTACTACATTTGGAACAAGAGACAGTAAAGAAAACCAAAGACACAAGGGCAAAATTATGGAGGCAGAGCTAAGATGGCAGAGTAGTTTGATACTTCCTGTGATCCTTCTGACAACAAAGAGTTCTGAACATCAAAGAGAAAGTCGAAAAATCTAACTAAGAGACAGTGAAGAGAGTAGGTCCAGAAATACTTACAACTGGCCAGACCTGACATTTTAGGAATCAGCACCACACAGGTGGACTGGCAGCAGCAGCTTAGTGAAGGGTGTCATGTTGTTTAGAAAACATCTACTGTAGTAGGAGAGACTGAGCAGCAGAAAACCCACTAACACCTCAAGAATCAGTGAAAAACAACATTCAGTGATCAACACCTAAGTGGCTTGGGATCTAAAACTTTCCCTTGGAATAAACTTCTCTCCCTTTTATCAATGTTCCCCTCTCCTGTCTCTGCACTGGATCTGGCTCCAGAGACTGACACACTACCTAGGCCAGAAGTAGGATTCCTTACAAGTGCACTGAGCCATTCTCCTGGGCTTGGAGAAGGAACAATTAACCAGCAAGAGGGAGAAACTAATTATTGTCATCTGCCAGCTCCCATCAGTCAGGAACTTAGGGCGGAAACTGTTCCTTTTCCCAGGTTAAGGCAAAAGAGATTATGCTTTCCTCACAAACACACACAGGTGGCTCTCAAGCCCTCGTCTTTGTAAGTGTGAGCCTCCAGACAACTGTGCCTATACTAATCATCCCTGTTCACCTAGGACTTTAGAGGAGAGCCTGTATCACGTACTTGGTGACTGACTACTTGGGCACCTGAGCTGAATACTGTAAGAAAGGTAAACTGACATGGGGCTCTCATGCCTAGAAACAATTCTAGCCACTGGTGATAGGATATTAGAACGTTGAATGTGCCAATAATCAAACTAGCTCATATGACCAGCCTGTTCTGACATTTCAAAATAAAACAAGACAGAATACAATAATCAAAAATATAATAAACATAAGAAATTACTGATGGCTCAAAGACAATAGTTAAAGTCAAACCACTTAAAGAGGCAGACCATGGTATCTTCAGAAAACCCCCAAAACAAAGAATCAAGAAATTTTCCCAGAGAAGACTGTATTCTAGAATTATCAGTGGTAGAATATAAGAGATTGATAGTTAGAACTCTTTAAGAGGAAGAAAATCAGGCAAAAAGCAGCAGAGCAAAATGACAAAGCATAGAGAGGCAACAGTAAGGAAGTAAGAAAATTAATAGTAAAATTACTTCAATTTGGACAACGCAATGGAAAGGCAAAGGAACAGAATTGAGGCAATGGAAGGCAGAAATGACTAAAGATGAAACCACTGACATCAACATATTTGATGAAAAATCAGATTAAAAAAGTATTAAAAATGAAGAAACACTAAGAATGATGTGGAACTCTATCAGAAGAATAATCTGTGACTGATTGAAGTGCCAGAACAGGAAAAGACAAAAAATACAAAAATAATTGTTGAAGATTTGTTGACAGAAAACATCTCTGATATCATGAAAGACAAGAAGATATCTATCCAAGATACCCTCCAAACTATACACAGACAGATCCCAAAAGAAACACACGAAGACATATAATAATCAAAATTTCTAAAACTAAAGTAGAGAATGTTAAAAGTGACTAAGAATAAATTAAAAAAATAATTTCCAAAGGAGATTCAATAAGACTAAGTTTGATTGTCAGCAGAAATCTTACTGGTAAAAAGACAATGGGGTAACACATAAAAAAAAACCTTCAAGGAAAAAAAATTGCAAGCCACAAATTATACATCCAACAAAACTGTCTCTCAAATAAGATGGCAAAATTACTCTACAGATAAATAGAAATTTAGAGAATCTGCAAAACACAAATCAAAATGACAAGAAATACTAAAGAGGGCCCCTTTGGTTAGAAAATCAATGATACCAGGTAAAAAGTCAAGACTAAAACCCAGAAAAAACAGATATCAACACTGATAGGGAAATTACACAGAATAAATTGACGCCCAAACACTGAAAATAGCAAAACAGAGATATCAATACTCAAAAGATGACAACATCCAGAACCAAAAAATAGAGACTGAGAAAAAAATGTAGTTACACATCTCCCCTGTGGAAAACAAGTCAAAGTGATACAAAGAAATAAAAGACTGGTTTAAACTTAGAAAACCAACAGCAAATATTAAAATAGCCACAAAAGAAGTAAACAATCCTACCCTTGAAAAAAAGAAAACCATGAAGTCTGAGCAAATACAAAATCAACAAAAATAAAAAAGATGAGAAGAAAATAGAAAAAGAAAAAAAATGACTCAAAACAAAAAAAATAAGTGGAACAAAGAAACTGTCAATAATTCACAAAAAGGCATCAAAATGACAGCACTGAACTCACACGTATAATCAATTCCACTGAATGTAAATGGATTAAACACAATAAACACAATAAAAAGACTGAGACTGGGGGACTGAAACAAGATGACAGACTAAATACATGTCTCCCTAAATCTCTCTGGAAACCAAAACCTGAATTGGTAATTAAAATGGAGCCTTCTGGACACCTAGTGAGCCTTAGGATACAACATAGGCCTGTTAATTTGAACTTCATACCACTGAACGGAAAACCTCCTCTCTGTTGCTGTCCCTGTTCTTGGTGAGAGCTGGTTTTCACAGACCAAAGGTAACTCACTGTTTTAACTTTTTTTTTTCTGTGTCTTAGCCAGTGGGTGGAGCTGGAACCTGACAAGCAGCTAATCTCAGATGCACAGCTGGTGGGATCGGTGATCAAAATTGCCACATTTTGAGAGTCCAGCTTTGGAATCTGTGCACCTCGGCACCTTTGTCCTCTCTTTCCACCTCTGCCACTGAGTAGCTTGTACCAAGGCAGAAAAGGAGCCTGTGCAGCATGTCATATTGATCCACTAGGAGGTGGATTACCCATACAGAAGCCTCAGCTGGACCTAATTCCTAGACTGGGAGGCAGCACCTGCACAGAGGAGAGGGTTTTTCCAACAGAAAAGCAGTATTTCATAGTGTCACTTATGGCTGAGGCCGAGTAGTAGAGGCCAGCAGGGCACTAGCCTTTCTGTATTTTGAACTAGTTTATAACATCTGGGGTTGGATGGTGCTTACTTCACCATCTGGGGAGACAGATCCGTAAACCTGAAGACCTGACTGACTTTGGAAGTTGTCAGATACCTTTTACCTTTCATTTGAAGATGGCCTAGAGAAACAACTGTGCTCCATCCTCACAGCATCTCTCTCAGCCTTTACTGACTCACATGATGCCAGAAAAGTAAAAAACTCTGGATAAATCGTAACTAAGAAATCACTCATAGCTTCAGAAGGCCCACAAAAGAAACAACCAAAGAATTTCCCAGATGTAGATTGTTTCTGAAACAATCTGAAGGTGAATACAAAAAGGTTAAGAGCCCACTTAGACCTTATACAAAATGCAGCAGAGAAAAATGAAAAATTAAGCAAGCTGTTTGATCTGATGGAACACTGGTACTCTGAAAGTGAACAGAACAAGAAGAAAATCAAAGAGAAAGAAACTTAAATTCCAAGCCAAGAAAAAAAAGTGGAACAACTGGAAAACAGACTTTCTGACTTGGAAGACAGACCTAATGACTCCAGTATCTATGAGGAGAAATCAGAAAAAAGGAACAAGAAACATGAAGAAGCATTAAGAAACATGTGAGACTCTATTAAGAATAATCTAAAATTAATTGGAGTTCCTGAACAGGGTGAGACACCTAAGAACACAGAGTATTGTGGCTGAGCTGCTGACAAAAAACATCCCAGAAATTATGAAAGAAGAGAATATAGATACCTAAGCTGTATATGCAACACCACTCAATACGGATACCAAAGGAAAGACTCCAAGACACATTATAACCAAGCTTAACAAAATGAAACATAAGCAGAAACTCTTAAAGGCAGCAAGACTCAAAGCAAAGCTAATTCAGAGGGAACCTCTGTAGGCTTTTGTGGGATTTCTCAGCAGAAACAATGCTGGCATGGAGACAGTGGCATGACACATTCAAAGCCTTGAAGGAGAACTTCCAACTAGGAATCATATATTCTGCAAAACTCTTTCAAATATGAAAATGAAATCAAGATATTTGCAGATAAACAGAAACTCAGAGGCTTTGTGAAAACTAAACCAAAGCTACAAAACCACTGAAAGAATCTCTTGGCTTAGAGGAACAAAACCACTAACTTTATATTTTAGAAACAAAATTCAGGACACATCACCCAGAAATCTACTAAGTTAAGCAAGGCTCCAAACTCAGTCAAAGCTATGATAGTGAAAGAAATGATCCAGTGAGCATGTCATGAAAACTATGATGTCACTATATTAAAAAGAGGGATGTACTACATTCGTTATAGTCCTTCCAAATGGAGAGATAGTAATTAAAATTGGGTTTACACAAAGTTTATTAAGGGGGATCATAGGTGTAGTCGTAAAGCACAATGAAGATGCAACATATTAAATCAAGAAATGTAATACAGGAGTCTCAACAACCACAAAACTAACCCTGACAAAGGTGAAACATTAACTCACAAAGAAGAAAGTCCAGAACAGATTAATAAGAACAACAGAGAAAACATCAACACAAAAATAAACGTATCACAATGACAGCACTGCACACACATATCAATAATTACATTGAATGTGAATGGACTGAATGCTCCAGTAAAGAGATATTGAGTGACATCTTGGATCAAAAGACACGAACCATCCATATGTTGCCTAAAAGAAACTCACCTTAAACTTAAAGATATGAACACACTTAAAATTAAAGGAAGAATATATATCAAGCTAACAATACACAAAGATTAGCAGGTGTGGCAATTCTAATCTCACATAAAATAGATTTTAATGTAAAATCCACCTTGTTGACAGGTTCAATACACAAGCAGGGCTTAACAATATTAAATGTTTATGCACCTAGAGCACCTAAATACATCAAAGAAACATTGATTACACTAAAAAATGAGATAAATCACTCCACAATAACAGTGGGAGACTTCGACACTCCACTCTCAATATTGGACAGATCATCTAGAAAAAAGCTCAGTAAAGACACAGAAGACCTCATTGTCACAATTAACCAACTAGACCTCACTGACACATACAGAACTTTCTATCCATCACTGCACAACTATATCTTCTTCTCCAAGACACAAGGAACATTCTCCAGAATGGACAGTGTGTTAGGACATAAAGCAATTCTCAACAAAATCTATACCACTGAATTAGTGCAAAATGTCTACTCAGATCATAAAGCCATAACAGTCAAAATCAATAGCAGAAAAAACATAGATAGAAAGCGGAACTTACAGAAACTGAACAACAGCTTGCTCAAAAAACCATGGGTTATAGAAGAAGTCAAAGATGAAATAAAGAAATTTATGGATCCCTATGAGAATGAAAACACTTCCTACCAGAACACATGGGATTCAGCCAAAGCAGTACTCGGAGGTCAATTTATCTCCATAAATGCACACATCTGGAAGGAAGAAAGAAACCAAAACAAAGAACTAACCCTACAGCTTGAAGAAGAGGAGAGACAACAACAGAGGAACCCCTCAGGCACCAGAAGAAAACAGATCATAAAGATTAGAGAAGAACTAAACAATTTAGAGAACAGAAGAACAACTGAAAATATTGAAAAGACCAAAAGCTGGTTTCTTCAAAAGATCAACAAAATTGACAAACCTTTGGCTAAACTTACCAAAGAAAAACAGGAAAGGAAACAAATAACCCAAATAAGAAATGATAGGGGCATTGTTACAACAGGTCCAACAGAAATCAAAAATATGATAACAGAATACTGTGAAGGACTGTACGCTAACAAATTTGAAAACCTAGAGGAAATGGACAAATTCTTTGACTCATTTCACCTCCCAAAATTATCACAAGGTGAAGCAGAACAACTTAAGAAATGTATCACAAAGGAAGAGATTGAAAAACTCATCAAAAAACTACCAACCAAAAGTAGCCTGGGCCCAGATGGCTTCACCACAGAATTCTACCAAACTTTTAGAGAAGAGTTACCTCCAGTACCACTAAGATTATTTCACAGTAACACAAAGGGATGGAATACTCCCAAATTCATTCTATGAAGCCAGCATAACTGTGATACCAAAGCCAGGGAAAGACCCCCCAAAAAGGAGAACTACAGACTGATATCACTCATGAATCTAGATTCTTGCAAAAGAATACAACAACATATCAAAAAATAATCCTGCATGACCAAGTTGGATACATATCAGGGATGCGAGGCTCATTCAGTATTAGAAAAACAATTAATGTGGTCAAACACATAAGTAACACGAAAGACAAGAATCACCTGATTTCGTCTATTGATGGAGAAAAGGCATTTGATCAAGTCCAACACCCATTCATGCTAAAAACTCTCAGCAAAATAGGAATAGACAGCAAACTCCTCAACGCAATGAGGGCCATTTATACAAAGCCAACTGCCTACATCATCTTCAGTGGAGAGAGACTGAAACAATTCCCTCTGAGAACAGGAACTAGACAAGGATGTCCACTTTCACCTCTCGTATTCAACATTGTACTAGAAGTTCTAGCCAAAGCAATTAGACAAGACCAAGAAATAAAGGGCATCTGTATTAGCAAAGAAGAAGTAAAAATCTCCCTATTTGCAGAACACTGTATATGCAGAGAATCCTAATGAACCCATAATTAAACTACTCAAACTTATAGAAGAGTTCAGCAAAGTCTCAGGATACAAGATAAACATAAGTAAATCAGTAGGACTCGTTTATACCAACTACGAGATTATTAATGAAGAAATCACCAAATCAATATCATTTACCATAGCCCCCAAGAGGTAAAGCACCTAGGAATAAATCTAACCAGAGAAGTAACAGACCTTTACAAAGAAAACTAGAAGGCCTGACTACAAGAAACTAACAGAGACTTACATAAATGGAGAAACCTCCCTTACTCATAGATAGACTTAACATTGTGAAAATGTCTATTTTACCCAAAGCAATCGTCTTATATAATGCAAACCCAATACAAAACCCAGTGACATTTTTTAATGAGATGGCAAAACAAATCACCAACTTTGTTTCAAAAGTGAAGAAGCCTTGGATAAGTAAAGCACTACTGAAGAAGAACACACTGGGAGGCCTCTTACTACCAGACTTTAGAACCTATTACATTGCCATAGTAGTCAGAACAGCCTGGTACTTGTACAAAAAGAGACAGATAAATCAATGGAACAGAATTGAGAACTCAGAGATGACACCATCTTCCTATGAACAGTTGATATTTGACAAAGGCCCTAAGACATTCAGCTGGGATAAAAACAATCTCTTCAACAAATGGTACTGGTAAAATTAGATATCCATCTTCAATAAATTGAAACAACATTCATATTATAAACCTTATACAAAAACCAACTCAAACATGAGAAAAGATCTAAATATCTAATTTAAAATGATAAAGGTCATCCAAGAAAATATAGAAACAACAATGGAAGCTTTAATACACAACAGAGACAGAGTTCAAAATCTGTCAAACAAATACAAATAACAGAAGAGAAAATGGATAAATGGGAACTACTAAGAATCACTTTTCCTCATCCATAGACTCAATCAAAAGAATTAAAAGACCACCTACAGAATAGTAAAAATATTTGGCAACTATATGTCAAACTGATTCCTGATCTCCATAATTTATAAAGTACTACAACATATCAATAAGAAAAAGATAAATCATCCAATTAAGTGCTGGGCAAAGGAGATGGACAGACACTTCTCTAAAGAGGAGACCCAGGCAGCCAGAAAACACATGCAGACTTGCTCACAATCATTAGCTATTAAAGAAATTCAAATCAAAACTACAATGAGATACCATCTCACCCCAACAAGGTTGGCCATGATCCAAAAAACACAAAACAACAAATGCCGGAGAGGCTGTGGAGAAATTGGGATTCTCCTACACTGCTGGTGAGATTGCAAAATGGTGCAACCTCTGAAAGCAATCTGGTGCTTCCTTAAAAAGTTGGATATAGATACACCATTTGACCCAGTAATTCCACTGCTTGAGATATATCCTACACAATCAAGGCCATTCACACCAACTGATATATGCACACAAATGTTTATTGCAGCACAGTCCACAGTAGCAAAAAGACAGAATCAACCCAAATGCCCAGTAACAGAGGAATGGATAGGTAAATTACGGTATATATGCTCAATGTAACACTATGCAATCATAAAGAACAATGATGATTTTAGGAAACATCTTATAATCTGGTCTCAACTGGAGGACATTATGTTGAGAGAAAGTAGTCAGCAATAAAAGGACAAATATTGTATAAGACCCCTATGATAAGAGCTTAATAACAGACTCATGCATAGAAGAAAACACTCTTTGACAGCTGCAAGGGTGGGAAGGAGGGGCAAAGAGGGGAGGGTTTAAATTAGATAGTTGATAGAAATTTGGTTGGGTGAAATCTGTAACAGCACACAGTAAAAAGAAGATCAATATTAACTGAACTTCAACATAATATGGTTACTTCTCCTATCTTTACCCAAAATTACAAGGATAGAGTAGCTGGGGCAGGGGGCTAGGAACCATGCTCTCAGTGGAAATTGAGGCCAAATTGGCATAAACAGCATTTTGATTAAAGAGCCCTCGGTACCCCACATTGGTGAGTAATGTCTGGGATCTTAAAAGCGTCCAAGCTGCCATCTGAGGGTATAGCAAATGGTCCCAACTCAGCACAAACAGATGATTACCAAGGACCAAAATGACAGGGGGAAAGAGAACCCAGAAGACAGACCCATGTGAGTGCGTGACTACATCGACTTGTGACTGAGAACTGGATGGTGCCCGGCTACCACCAGTGATAGCTATGATGGAGCTCACAAAGATGAGTCTCACTGGCAACACAAGAATAAAAAGGGGTACGCCCTGAGAGCTCTTATACTAAAAGATTGCAACTGATGATTCAGGGGCCTCAGAGTTCCCCTGGGATCATGCCCGTGGCCCTGCTGCTGCCCCTGTCCATTAATCATAATGCAGGTCAACTCTTCAGAGAGGAATGGACTGGACTTGGTGACAAAGAGTAACCATATCATGTATGCACTTTTATGGTTCCATGCATCCATAGGATGTCATCCTGCTGACCTCTTACAGGAGGCAGGGGAGTGGGTGGAGAAGAGAAGACAAGAGATTGTTGGGAGGATAAGACATGTACAGAGCAGAGAGGAAGAGTGCGCTGTCACTCGACAGGGAGAGCAGTGGAAACTGCAAATATGTGGGCATGCAAATTTATATGGGAATGTACACTTTCATTCAATTGTAATAAAAAAAATCTTGGAAAAAAAAAGACAGAGGCTGGCACAATAGAAAAATAGTAAAACCTATCTATACGCTGCCTGGAAACTCTGGTGGTGTAGTGGGTTAATTGCTACATGTGCTAACTAAAAGGTAGGTAGTTGAAATGCTCCAGGCACTCCTTGGAAACTCTATGGGGCAGTTCTCCTCTGACATCTAGGGTCGCTATGAGTCAGATCCAACTTGACAACAATGAGTTTGGTTTTTGGTATACGTGCTTCCTACAAGAAACACACTGTAGACTTAAAGATATAAGCAAACTAAAACTCAAAGCATGAAAAACAAAAAAACCAAGGAAACAACATTCAGAAAAGACAAGGAATGACAATATTAATTTCTGATAGAATAGATTTTAAAGAAAACTACGCCACAATGAAAAAAGGATACTATATAATAATTAAAGACTCAGTACATTAGGCTGACATAACTGTCATGGATTGAACTGTGTTACCCCCCAAATAGGTGTAGCCATGTGGCTAGGCCATGATTCCTTCTAGTCTAAAACTGTCCTCCATTTTGTAATTTTACTGCAATGTATGATAAAGGATTAGGGTGGAACTATAAATCCCTTCAGAAGATCACCTTCCTGCTCCACTGTAAAGGGAGTTTCCCTGTAGTATGACTTGTGCTACCCTTAATCCTTTCATCCTACAAGAGATAAAAGGAAAGAGAACTAAGCAGACAGTTGAGAACTTCACACCAGCAAGAAAGTAGCACCAGGAGGGGAGCGCGTCCTTCATACCTGAGATTCCTGTGCCAAGATGCTCCCTGGACAAGGAGAGATGCAACGCAGGATTTGCTTCCAGAGCCAACAAGGGGGAATGCCTTCCCCTGGAGTAGATATCCTGAATTTGGACTTGTAGCCTACCGGACTGTGCAAGAATAAATCTTCCTTTGTTAAAGCCATCCACTCTGTGGTATTTCTGTTAGAGCAGCACTAACTGACTAAAACAATAACCATATTAAGGCAACTTCAACACACCACTTTCAGTAAAGGAAAGAATATTCAGAAAGAAGCACAATAAAGATATAGAAGCACTAAATACCACAATCAACCAACTTGCTATCATAGACATATATAAAACATTCCACCCAATGGCAGCCAAGTATACTTTCTTTTCCAATGCACATGAAACATTCTCCAGAATAGAGTGTATATTAGTCCATGAAGCAAGCTTTAACAAAATCCAAAGCACTAAAATATTGAAAAGCATCTTTTCAGAACAAAAGTCTATAAAAGTAGAAATCAATAACAAAGAAAGTAAGAAAAGAAATGAAACACGTGGAAACTAAATATTTTTTTTTACCTAAAAACTGCTGGGTTATAGAAGAAATGAAGGAGAGAGTAAAGAAATTCATAGGATCAAATGGGACCCAAAGCACATACTACCAGAACCTTTGTGACACAGTAAAATCAGTGCACAGAGGTCAATTCATTTCAGTAAATGCACATCTCTAAAAAGAAGGAAGGACCCAAACTGAAGCATTAACACTAGAATTCAAACAAATACAAAGAGAACAGCAAAATAATCCCTGGGAACTAGAAGAAAAGAAATAATAAAGATTAGAGCAGAATTAGGAAACCCTGATTGTATAATGGTTAAGTGCCATATCTGCTAACCAATAGGTTGACAGTTCAAATCTGCCAGGTGCATGGGGCAGTTATACTCTGTCATGTTTGGTCACTATAAATTGGAATCTACTCAGTGGCACTGGGTTTGAGTTTTGGTTTTTAGAGCAGAAATAAAAGAATTAGAGAAAATAAAAGTAATCAAAAGAGTTAATGTCTTAGTCATCTAGTGCTGCTGTAACAGAAATACCACACATAGATGGCTTTAACAAGGAGAAATTTATTTATTCACAGAAAAACACACTAAAAGTCCAAATTCAAGGGTGTCAGCTAGGGGAGTCCTTTTTTATGTTGGCTTTGGAGTAAGGTCCTTGTCATAAATCTTCCCCTGGAATGAGAGTTTCTGAGACATAGGGACCCGAGTCCAAACAATGTGTTCTACATTTGACACTGCTTTCCTGATGGTATGAAGTACCCAAATCTCTGCTTGCTTCCCTTGCCTTTATATCCCAAGAGATTACCTCAAGTCACAATCAGTCTTATACACTGAATTCTGCATCATCAAGACAACCGCCACTCATGCTTCTTCATTAACATCACAAAGGAAGGTTTTATAACATACAGGAACATCATGTAATACTCAGGAATCCTGGCATAGTCCAATTACTATACACATTTTTGAGGGGTAGAGAGACACAATTAAATTCATAACAGTTAACAATATCAGAAGTTCATTCTTTTAACAGATCAACAAAATTGATAAACCATTGGTCAAAATGACGAAAGAAAAACAGGAGAGAAAGGAAATAACTCTAATAAGAAATGAGGTGGGAGACATCACAATAGACCTAACTGAAATTTAAATCATAACAAATACTATGAAAAACTGTAGTCTAACAAATTTGAAAATCTAGAAGAAATGGACAAACTTCTAGAAACATATTACCTACTTAAACTAACACAAATGGAGTTAGAAAATCTAAATTAACCCCTAACAAAAGAGATTGAAAGAATAATTGAAAAACTTCCAACAACAACCAAAAAAGCATGGCTCTGATGGCTCCACTAAGGAATTCTACCAAACTTTCAGAGAAGAGTTAACAATAATATTATTAAGGGTTATTTCAGAGCATACGAATCCATTCTATGAAGCCAGCAGAACACTGATACTCAAACCACATAAAGATACCCCCCAAAACAAAAATTGCACACCAATACTTCAAATGAACTTAGATCCAAAAACCCTCCACAAAATTCTAGCCAACAGAATTCAACAACATATAAAAAAGAAGTGGGATTCATAACAGGGATGGTTCAACATTAGAAAAACAATCAATTTCATCAACCACATATATAAAGTAACAGACAATAACACTTGATTTTATGATTTGATTCAGAGAAGGCATTTGAAAAAGGCCAACATACATTCATAGTAAAAAACTACCAGAAAAACAGGAATAGAATGTGAATCCCTCAATATAATAAAGGGCACTGATTACAAAGCCAATAGCCAACATCATCCTCAATGGAGAGTCTGAAAGCATTTCCCTTGAGAATGGAAACCAAAGGTTTCCCTTTGTCAACACTTACATTTAACACTGTGTTAGAGGTTCTAGCCAGAGCAATCAGGTTAGAGAAATAAGTAAGGGGCATTCAAATAGGAAGGGAGAGGTGAAAGTATCTCTGTACGCAGATGATATGACCCTATATATAAACCCTAAAGAATCCCCAAAATTCTACTGTAACTAATAGAATTCAGCAAAGAATCAGAATATAAGATGAACATACAAAAAGCTATAGGATTCTCCAACAGCAACAAAGGAAATCTCAAAGAGGAAATGATCGAATCAATACTATTTACAATAGCCCCCAAGGAAAATACTTAGGAATAAGTTGAACCAGAGATGTAAAAGACATGTACAAAGAAAACTAGAAGACACTCATGCAAGAAACCAAGATAGAGCTATACAAACAGACAAATCTGCCTTGCTTGGGCATAGGAAGACTAAACATTATGAAAATGTCTGTTCTTCTCAAAGTGATCTATGGATACAATGCAATCCTGATCCAAATTCCAATAACATTCTTTAATAAGATGGAGATGCAAATCACCAACTTCACATGGAAAGGGAAAAAGCCCAGATAAATAAAAGATTACTTATTGATGTTAGAACCTATTACAAGGTGATGGTAGTAAAGAGCCTGGTACTTGTACAACAACAAATACACAGAACAATGGAACAGAACTGAGAATTCAGTCATTAAGTGATTTATCTATGAGCAGCTCATACTTAACAAAGCCCAAAGTTCCATCAACTGGGGAAATGACAAACTCTTTAACAAATGGTGTTGGTATAACTGGATATCCATCTGCAAAAAAAAAGGTGAAACAAGACCCATATCTCACAACATACTTAAAAAGTAACTCAAAGTGAATCAAAGACCTACATATAAAATTGAAGATGATAAGATCATGGAAGACAAAATAGGGACAATGCTGGGAGCTCTAATACACAGCATAAACACAACACAAAACATTACCAACAATGCAGGAATGTCTTAAGAGAAAACACGTAATTAGGAACTCCTAAAATTCAAACAAAAGTGCTACCACTGCTAACCACAAGGTCAGCAGTTCAAATCCAGTAGGTGCTCCTTGAATACTCTGGGGTCAGTTCTACCCTGGCCCCTAGGATAGCCATGAGTCAGATCCAACTCAACAGCACTTGGCTGGCTGGCTACTTAAGTTCACCCAAAGACTTCATCAAAAGTCTAAAGATACGACATATAGAGTGGAGAAAAAATGACTGCAACAAATCTGATCAGCATTTTGTCTCTAAAATCTGCAAAATACTGTAAAATTTCAACAACAAAAAGGCAAATAACCCATTTAAAAATGGGCAAAGGACAGGAACTTCAGCCAAAAAGACATTCAAGCACCTAACAGACACGTTGGAACATATTCATGATCATTAGCCATTGGAGAAACACAAATCAAAGCTACAGCAAGATACCATCTCACCCCAACAAGACTAGCATTAATCTAAAATTCACAAAATAATAAATATTGGGAGGCGCTGTGGAGAAACTGGATCACTTATACACTTTCAGTGGGAATGTAAAATGGTATACCACTTTGGAACTCAATTTGGCACTTTCCTAAAATGCTAGAAATATAAATATCATACGATCCAGGAACATCATACTTGGACTATACCCTAGAGAAATAAGAACTGCCACACAAACAGATACATACACACCAGTGTTCATCAAAGCATTGTCCACAACTTCAAAAACATGGAATCAACTTATGTACCAAAAATACACAAATTGGAAAACTAAACATGGTATATTCTCATGATGGAATTTTATGCACAGTTAAAGAACAACCATAAATTTGCGAAATATCTCACAACCTGGAGAAATCTGAAAGGCATTAAGCTGAGTGAAATTATTCATTTGCAAAAGGACAAGTATGGTATGACACCACTTATAAGGGCTCAATAAAATGTTTAAGCATACAAGAAAACATTGTGGGCAGGCGGGACCAAGATGATAGACAAGTCACATATCTCCTTAATTCCCTCTGAGAACTATGGCCTGGAATGATAATTGAACAGAGCAACATGGACACCCCAGGAGCCCTAGGATCTGGGACAGGGTTGTCAGAACAGACTACATGCCAGTAAACACCAGGCAATGCACACTGAATCCTGCTTCTGCTGACTCATTGTGTGGAAGGACTGCAGGAACTGTCACCTTCTTTGTTACCTGGGAGGCAGAGGCTGGCCATAAGCTAGCCAGAATACTGAACTCCAGTGCTTAATTAAACACTGTATAATGTATCAGAGAGACTGTCCTTGGAATAACCACATTTTGAGGGCCCAGCTATTGACCGAGGGCACCACTGCCCTTCTACCCTCTCTTTTCTGAGCGGCATCATAGATTCTGCTGTTTCACAGTGAGAAGGGCAGCTCGAGTGTGATGCCACCTTGGTCAGTCGGAAGTGGAGTTACCCAACCAGCGGTTTCAGTGGGGGCTAACTCCCAAGCTGAGAAACGATGCCTGTCCAGAAAGCGCTTCTCCAGCATTAAAGTTGTGGTTAAGACAGTGGTACCTTATGGGCTGGGCCCAGCAGACGATGGCAGAAAGGCTGTAATTCACCCCTACTTTGAACCACATCATAGCATCTGGGGATGGCCTATGATGTGTTTTCACTGTCAGCTGGAAGGCAGGGCCTGCCACACCTCAGGGACTCACTGATTTTGGCAGCAGTTGTACAGCCCCTTGCTTAGTACTAAAGCACATGTTTAAATTAAGACTTCCTGGAGAACTGACTGTAGAGTGGCCCGGCAGCATCTCCTCCACCTTTAACTGATCCATATTATAGCATCAGCTGACAGCACCCTGGTGACTTCATAAGTAGGGTACTATCTTTGCCAGCCAGCAGGTGGAGTCTGCCACCCCAGAGTGTCCACCAGCGGCCAGTTACTGGAGTACATAGAGATGGCCGGTGACCAACTCCCCTCTCTGAACTATGCCTCAGCTCCTGTTGAGGTAACACCAGAGAAGTAGAACGGCGTCTACATAGTGTGTAGGCAAGAGTGAATTGCCTAACCATTTAAAGAAACAGCCCACCAAGGCTCTGGAATGAAGAATCAAAAAGCTTCCTAGATGAAGAAGCCTTTCTGAAACTATCAGAGGTCAAGTACAAAAGAATTATATAGAGAGTTCTCCTAGATATTAAACAAAATGCAGCATAACAAAATGAAAATAAACAAACTATTTGAACTGATAGTACATCAATGATCTGATATCCAGAAGAACAATAATAAAATTACAGAATTAGACAATTCAATTCAAAGTCAAAAGAGAATTGAAGAAATGAGAGCCAGACTTAGTGAACTTGAGAACGTAGTAACTGAAAACAGTATTTATGAAGAAAAATCAAAGAAAAGAAATAATAAAAGTGAAGAAACATGTGGGACTCTAGTAAGAAGAAAAAAAAATCTATGAATAATTTGAGTTCCTGAACAGGTAGAAATAGTTGAAAACACAGAATATTGTTGTAGAGTTACTGACAGAAAACTTCCCTGAATTATGTAAGAAGAGAACATAGTTTCTAAGATGCTTATCAAATACCACAAAAATTGGAACCCAAAAGAAAGACACCAAGACATATTATAATCAAGCTTAATAAAATGAAACACAAACAGAGGCTGTTAATAGCAGCAAGGCTCAACACAGAGCTAACATTCAAAGGGAAGATCTTCAGGCGTCTGTCTGACTTCTCAGCAGAAACAGTGTTGGCTAGGAGGCAGTAGGATGACTCACTCAAAGCCTTGAAAGAAAAAAACTTCCAAACAAGAATCATATCCTGCAAAAATGTCTCTCAAATATGAAGATGAAATTAACACATTTGCAGATAAATAGAAGCATAGAGACTTTCTAAAACCAAAGCAAAACTACAACAAATGAGAAACTCTTGACTTAGAAAAACAAAACCATTGAGAATACACTTAAGGACACAACGCAGGACACAGCACCCAGAATCTTACTGTTAGGGAAGCCACAGAGCTCAGTTACAGCTACAATATTAAAAGAAGGGAATTAGTGATCATATAACAAAAAAGATGGATAGTTATAGTCCTTTCAGATGGAGAGGAAATTAAAAAGATAAGCAGAATTAAAAATATGCTTTAAACTTAGAATATTATGAAACAGTTGCTATAAACAATAACAATGCAATGTATCAAAACAAGAAAAATAATATGAGTCTCAACAAACACACAAAAAAGATGAAAAGTCAACCAATAAAGAATGATCTAGAGCAGAATATTAAGATCAACATAGCAAACAAAACAAAAATAAATGCATCCTAATGACACCACTAAATGCATACCAACTAATAATTACACTGAATGTAAATGTAAATTACACTGAATGTTCCAATAGAGACAACAAGTGACATTCTGGATCAAAAGATACACTATACCAATATGTTGCTTACAAGAAACACATCTTAGTCTGAAAGACCTGAACAAACTGAAAATTAAAGGATGCAAAAATATATAACAAGCCAAAAATATACAAAGAAGAGCAGAAGCAGCAATACTAATGTCAGATAAATTAGACTTAAATGTAAAATCCACCACCATGGATAAGGATTGTCACTATTTACTGCTGAAACGTTCAATACATAAACAGGACTTCAAAATATTTGATATTTATGCATCCACTTTGGCATGCATCCAACACTAGAGACTCTGAAAACTTTGAACAAACATTGACTATATTAAAAAATAGGACAGATCACTCCACAATCATATTTGGAAACTTCAACACTTCACTTTCAGTAATGGACAGATCATCCAGAAAAATGCTCAGTAAAGCTACAGAAGATCTTATTGTGACAATTAAACAACTAGACCTCACTGACACATACAGAACTTCTTAACCAACAGATAAGTACCCCTTCTTCTCCAACACACTGGAAACATTTTCCAGAACAGACGACATGTTAGGACCTAAAGCAAGTCTCAACAAAATCCAAACTATGGAATTATTGCAAAGCATCTTCTTGACCATAAAAGCCATAAAAGTTGAAATTAATAACAGAAAAAACATAGGTAGAAATATGAACTCATGGAAACGGAACAACAGCTTGCTCAAAAATAAGTGAGTTATAGAAGAAACGAAGGATACAATAAATAAATTCATGGACTCAAATGAGAATGAAAATACATCTTACCAGAACCTATGGGGTACAGCAAAAGCAGTGCTCAGAGCTTAGTTTATCTCTATAAATGCCCACATCCAGAATGAAGATCCAAACCAGAGAATTAAACCTACAGCTTGAACAAGTAGACAGAGAGCCACAGAGGAAACCCTCAGGCACCAGAAGAAAACAGATCATGAAGATTAGAGCAGAACTAAATGAATTAGAGACTAGAAGAACAATTTTTAAAAATTAACAAAACCAAAAGCTGGTTTTATAGAAAGATAACTAAATTGATGAACATTGGCTAAACTTACAAAACAAAAATAGGAGAGGAAACAAATAACCCGAATATGAGATGACACAGGAAATGTCACAACACATACAATTAAATCAAAAGAATCCTAAAAGAATACTATGAAAGACTATAACAGATTAGAAAACCTAGAGGAAACGGACAAATTTCTAGACTCATATCATGTACTAAAATTATCACAAACAGAAGTGGAACAACTTAATAAACCTATTACAAAGAAATAGATTGAAAGAATCATCAGAAAAATTACCAATCAAAAAAAAAGTCCTGGCCCAGATGGCCTCACCAGCAAATTCTACTAAACTTTTAGAGAAGAGTTAACTCCAATACTACTGAGACTATTTCACAGCATAGAAATGTATGGAATACTCCCAAATTCATTTTATGAAGCCAGCATAAGCCTGATACCAAAGCCAGGGAAAGATCCCACTAAAAAAGAAAATTACAGACCAGTATCACTCATGAACCTAGATGCAAACATTTTTACCCAAATCCTTCCCAATACAATTCACAACATATCAAAAATGTAATACATCATGACCAATTTGGATTTATATCAGGGATGCAAGGCTGGTTCAACATCAGAAAACCAATTAATGTGATAAACCACATAAACAGCACAAAAGGTAAGAATCATCTGATTTTTGTCAATTGATGCAGAAAAGGCATTTGACAAAGTCCAACACCCATTCATGTCAAAATTCTCAGCAAAATAGGAATAGAGGGAAAATTCCTTAACACTATAACGGGCATCTATGCAAAGCTAATCGTTTACATCATCCTGAATGGAGAAAGACTGAAAGAATTCCCCTTGGGAACAGGAACTAGACAAGGATGTCCACTCTCACCACTGCTATTCAAAATTGTACTAGATGTTCTAGCCAGAGCAATTAGATAAAACAAAGAAATAAAAGGCATCTGCATCAGCAAAGAAGTAAACATCTCCCTATTCGCAGATGACATGATAGCATATGCAGATAATCCTAAAGAATCCTTAAGTAAACTACTGACACTAATGGAAGAGTTAAGCAAAGTATCAGGATATATGATAAACATAAGTAAATTAGTAAGACTGTGTTTTAGTCAGCTAGGGCTGCTCTAACAGAAATACCACAGAATGGATGGCTTTAACAAAGGAAAGTTTATTCTTACGTAGTCCGGTAGACTGCAAGTCCATATTCAGGGTGTGCGCTCCAGGGGAAGGCTTTCTCCCTTGTCCGCTCTCGAGGAAAGTCAGGTATTGTATCAGTCTTTGTCTAGGGACAGTCTTGACACAGGAACCTCAGGTCTGAAGGACACACTCTTTTCCTGGTGTTGCTTTCTTGGTGGTGTGAGGTTCCCAGTTCTCTGCTTGCTTCTCTTTCATCTCGTGCAGGATGAAAGGATTAAGGGTGGAGTAAGCCATACTCACAGGAAACTCCATTCCACTGCAGTGATCTTATGAAGGGATTTGCAGTCCCACCCTAATCCTTTAAGATATAGCACAGGAAAATCACAAAATGGAGGACAATCACAGGATACAGGGAATCATGGCCCAGTCACAGGGCTACTCATATTTTTGGGGGGAACACAATTCAATCCATGACAGACTCCTTTATATAAACAAACAGATCATCAAAGAAGAAATCATGAAATCAATACCATTTATTATAGTCCCCAAGAAGATAAACTACTTATGAATAAATATAACTAGAGAAATAAAAGAGCTATACAGAGAGAACTACAAGACCTTACTGCAAGAAACCTAAAAAAGACTTACATAAGTAGACAAACCTGCTCATGGATAGGAAGACTTAACATTGTGAAAATGTCTATTTTTACCTACAGCATCTAGATATACACTATAATCTTAATAGAAATTTTAGTGTCGTTTTTTAATGAGACAGAGAAACAAATCACCAATCTTGTTTGGAAAGGGAAGAAACCCTGGATATAGAAAGCATTACTGAAGAACAGAAACACAGCGAGAGGCCTCACGCTATCTGACCTGAAACCCATTACACGGCCACAGTATTCAAAACAGCCTGGTACTGGTACAAAAAGAGACATATAGACCAATAGAACAGAGTTGAGACCCCAGAAATGCCACCATCCTGTTATGAACAGTTGATATTTGACAAAGGCCCTAAGATTGTAAACTGGGGTAAAAACAGTCTCTTTAACAAATGATGCTGACAAAACTGGATATCCATCTGCAAAAAACTGAAACAAAACCCATTTATCTCACACCTTACACAAAAATGAACTCAAATTGGAAAAAAAGACCTAAATATCAAACCTAAAATGATAAAGATCATGCAAGAAACAACAGGATCAACAGCGGGAGTTGTAATATATAGCTTAGACAGACTTCAATATCTGACAAAGCACCTCAACAGAAGAGAAAGTGGATTAATGGGAACTACTAAGAATCAAACACTTTTGCTCATCCAAAGACTTTATCAAAAGAGTTGAAAGACCACCTACAGAATATTTGGAAACTACATGTCAGACCGATGTCTGATCTCTATAATCTACAATGTACTGTAAAACATTAACAAGAAAAAGTAAATAACCCAATTAAACAATAGGCAAAGGAGATGGATAGACACTTCATCAAAGAGGACATCCAGGGAGCCAAAAGACACATGAGGAAATGCTCATGATCATTAGCCATTAGAGAAATCTAAATCAAAACTACAATGAGACACACCTTACTGTGGTTGGCCATGATCTAAAAAACATAAAACAACAAATGCTGGAAAGGCTGAGGAGAGACTAGAACTCTCCTACACTGCTGATGAGATTGCAAAATGGTACAACCTCTTTGCAAAGCAACCCGGCACTTCCTTAAGCAGCTGGAAATAGGCAGACTATTTGATCCAGTAATCTCACTGCATGGAATTTATCCTACAGAAACAAAGGCTGTCACACCAACAGATACATACACACAAATGTTTTTTTGCAGCACAGTTCACAGTAGCCAAAAGATGGACTCAACCTAGAGGCCCATCAGTAGATGAATGGGTAAACAAACTATGGTATATATACTCAATGGAACACTACGCAATGATAAAGAACAATGCTGATTTTAGGAAGCATCTCAAAATCTGTTTTCAATTGGAAGACATGATGCTGAGTGAAATCAGTCAGTGGCAAAAGGTCAAATATTGTATGAGACCAGTAATACAAAAACTTAAAATAGACTTATGTGCAGAAGATTCTTTGCCAGCTGCAAGGGCAGGGGGGGAGGGAGACAGTTCATCATAGATTAGATAGCTGATAGAAATTTGGCTGGATAAAAGCAGTGACAGCACACAGTGGAAAGATCAACTTAAGTGGACTTCAACATAAACTGAAAACTCTTATAGTCTTAACCCAATACTGCAAAGATAGAGTAGCAAGGGTGGGCACTGGGGACCATGCTCTCAGGCGACAGTGAGGCCAATTGGCATAACTAGCATATTGCTGAGAGCCTTCTGCACCACATGTTGGTGAGTGGCATCTGGGGTCTTAAAAGCTAGCAAGCTGCCATCTGAGGTCCACCCAACTGTCTTAACTCATCCAGAACAAGTATCACTGAGAACAACAAAGACATGAGGAAAAAAGAACCCAAGAGACAGAAGGACCTATGTGAATGGGAGACTATATCAACACATGACCATAAGAACCAGACGGTGCCTGGCCACCACTGAAAACAGCCATGATGGGGCATACAATGTTGAGGTCCTGTGGCAACACGAGACAAAGAGGTGTGCACCTTATGAACTCTACTAGAAGACCACAACTGATGGTCCAACAGCCTGGGTATTGGCCTGGTAGCATGGCCCCTAGACCAGAAAACACTACTGATGTTCACTCTTCAGACAAAAATGGACTGGACTCGAGGACACAACGTGACTATATCTTGTGCATACCTTATGGTTCTATGCATTTATAGGATGTTGTCCTACTGGTCTTTTTCTAGATGGGAGAGGGAAGGGTAGAGAAGAGGGGACAAGAGATTGTTAAGAGGATATGACATATATAGAAAAAAAAGGAGGAGTGTGCTGTCACTGGGCAGGGAGAGCAGAAGGAGTGACAGATAGGTGGCCATGCAGATTTCATTCAGATTGTATACTTTCCCTTAATCACAATTAAAAAAAAGGGAAACACTGTGATGTTATGAGTGTAGTGAGGGAAGGAGAAGAGTATTCACTAATTAGATAATAGACAAGAATTATTTTAGGTCAAGGTAGGAACTACATGGTAGAGAAGAAGTCAGCATAACCGAACCAAGCCAATATCTAAGACTTTTCTAAGTAAAATCAAATATTTCAAAGGGCCTAGATACCATAATTTCAGGGGACATTGAGGTCAAACAAACTTTATTTAGAAACAAACTGTTCTGTATCTCACTTTGGTGAGTGGCATCTGGAGTCTTAAAAACTAGCAAGTGGCCATCTTGGGAGCATCAATTTGCCTCAACCTACCTAAAGTTAAAGAGAACAAAGTACATCAAAAACATAAGGAAAATATGAACCTGAGAGACAGAAAGCAGTAAATAAACCAGGAATGATACCAACATGAGATTTGAAGTGTCCAGTGACCATCAATGACTGCCCTTACAGTAAATACAACAGAGTTCCTGATGAAGTGGGAGAAATGTGGAGGGCAGAACCTGAACTGTACTTAAAAGACTAAACTAGTCACATGACATACTGTAGGATCCAGGAAAACATTGCCCCCAGGCTATCTGTTGGCCCAGAACTGAAACCACTCCAGAAGCCAACTCCTCAAACAATGACTGAATTTGTCTGTAAAACATAAAACAACATTGGTGAAGAGTGTGTTTCTTGGCTTAAGTAGGTGCATGAGACTAACTGGGTAGCTAAGGCCTGATAAGAGGTGTGATGAAAAGACAGTTAAGGTATGATGAAAATCAGGGGGATACGGGAGCTGTTTGAATGGATATGGGAAATAGCGGGTAGAAGAGTGTATTATCACAGTGTGGGAAGAGCGGCTAGTGTCACAAAACAAAGTGTGTTAAAGTTTTTGCATGAGAAACTGACTTGAATTGTAAATTTCACCTAAAACACAATTTAAACAAATACAATTTTAAAAAGAAAGTGAAAGATTAATCCAAAGCAGTAATGTTCCACAACTATCACAGTCTCTACCAGACTGAGTCCAACACAACGAGATGGACCTGAGTATCACTACGGACTGCTCCAACAGGATTCACAATAAAGGTTCTGAAAAGAGGTGGAGAAAAATGTAGAATAAAATTCTAACTCATGAAGAAAGACCAGACTTGTTGGCCTGACCAGAGACTGGAGAAGCCTCAAGAGTATGGCCCCAGATACCCTTTTAACTCAGTAATGAAGTCACCCCTGAGGTTCATCTTCCAGTCAAAGATTAGACAGGGCCATGAAAGAAAAGAAGACAAGCTGGGCACACCAGGCCAGGGGCCAGGACTAGAAGGCAGGAGGAGACAGGAAATCTAGTAACAGGGAACACACGGTTAAGAATGAAAAATGCTACTCAATGGTCCTAACTCAGTAGGAACAAATGATCACCAAGGACAAAAATGACATAGGGGAAAGAGAATCCAGAAGACAGAAAGACCCACGTGAATGGATGACTACATCAGCATGCTATCAGAAGAACCAGATGGTGGCTGGCCACCACCAGTGACAACCATATGGGTCTCACAAAGTTGAGTTCCGGTGGCAGTACAAGAATAAAAAGGGATGCACCCTGAGAACTCCACTAAAAGGCTGCAATTGATGTTTTGAAGGCCTGGGGGTTCCCCTGGGAGCATGGCCCTTAGACCTGAAGCTGCCCCTGTTCATGAATCACTACTGAGGTCAACTCCTCAGACACGAATAGACTGGACTTGTGCAATACAGAGTGACCACATCGTGTGTGCACTTTGTGGTTCCATGCATCTATAGGATGTCATCCTACTGGCCTCTTACTAGAGGCAAGCGGAGAGGTGGAAAATAGGGGACAGGAGATTGTTAAGAGGATATGACATGTATAGAACAGAAGGGAGGAGTGTGCTGTCACTGGGCAAGGGGAGCAGAAGGAACTGCACATAGGTGGGCACGCAAATTTAAACTGGATTGTACACTTTCAATCACAATAAATAAACAAAATGTATAAAAAAAGGAAGGAAATGCTGACATGTTGTATGGAGGGTAACCAATGTCACAAAACAGCATGTATACTAATTGTTTAATGGAAAACTAGTTTGTTATGTCACCATCTAAAGTATAATAACAAAAACAATTACAAAAAATAATGGACACTGAAGAAAATGTAGAACAAAATTCTAATTCACACACATACAAAAAAAAACAGGTTTACTGGTCTTACAGAGACTAGAGAAACCCAGAGAGTATGGCACCTAGAGACCCCTAGAGCTCAGTAATGAAGTCACTACTGAAGTTTGCTCTTCAGTCAAAAGTAAGATAAGCTGACAAAACAGAAGGAGACTAACTGGGCACAATAAACCACAGGCAAGGACAGAAAGGTAGCAGGGGACAGGAGAGCTAGTAGTGGAGAGTCCAAGATCAAAAAGGGAATAGGGTCATGTGTTGTTGGATTGGCAATCAGTGTCACAAAGCAATATCAATTGTGAAATGAAAAACCAGTCTGTTCTGTAAACTTTCATCTAAAGTGCAATAAAAAACAAAGAATAGATACTGACTGGCAAAAAAGAAAATCTCCTCCCAAAGTTAAATATGATCCAAATTGTCCACACCATTGATTTCTAATTCCAAGTCAAATAAATAAATTTTTGTCTCTCTGTTTCATCTTATTTCTATGAACAGAGTTGACTGATTATCCCACTGTAACCATATAGCCAAACATTTAATTTGTGAATGCACTGCACAGGAAGCATTCCAAGAAGACACAGGGTTTAGAAAGACTTCTTAGAAGCAAGAATATCAGTCTGAGGGGTTTGTCAAGCTCAGAGGAAATACGGAATGCAGACGTGATGGTTGCTCATACTAGAAAGCTTATGCTGTCAGACTGAGGAATAAAGAGAGGTTGTCAGACTAGGGAAAAAGCCTTCTCGCCATTCCACCCTGCTGGTGCGGAATGGGGAGAAGGATTTCTTCTGGAGTCTAAGAGGCTGCCCTCTATAACAGAAGTCACCACACCAGTCTTCAAAACAAAAGCAACATCTCCTCCTGCCCCTGGCATACTTCTGTTTATGAGCACTTATTTCCTGTCAGACAGGGACTAGTACTACAAAGTAGGAAAAGGTAGAGGAAGGCACAATGAGGGAGACAAAAGGAGAAAAACAAAGGATGTTCAATGGTGCAGTCTCTAATTACAAAGGCACAACTGGTTTACAGTTCTCAAGGTAAAAACCAGGAAATTTCAAGAGGGGAAAGACTACTGCAAGAAACTGAAAATTAAAGGACTAGATGTTTTTAATTTTACTGTGAGTACAGAATACTTAAGTAGCATATTTATTGAATTATTTTCTCAGTAAAGGCAGCATACAGATGCGTATTAGAGAACAGCAAGATCTCTTTTCTAATTCTCTTTACCTTAAGCCCACCACCATAGCAGCCCTCATTATTGGCAATCCAGCTGAAGCAAGCTTTGAGCAATCCTGTTAATGACATTAGATAAATGGAAGGCATCAGAACACAGACTCAAAGCAGATGACATGGCCAGCCTTCAAATCTGGAGTCAACAAAGATCTTTAACAGACTTTCAAGCTGTTTATCAGTCAAGTACTAGAGAATATTATGTATGTCATTATACAGTAAAAGATGAAAGAGATGTTTTCTGTGGTTCCTTTTCTCCATTTCGCCTCCACAGAGGTTCTGAAGCTCCATTTTCACAATTCAGCCCAACAACATTACAGTCTTTTCTGTAAGAATCGTTTCAGGACAGAAGCCATGTTAGCACTGCTGCAGTGAATTCATGACTTTTCAGGCCCTTTAGCTCAGCCATGCAAATATGCTCCTTTGTATAAACAAGAACTGACACTGTATCAAAGGGATACAGTTGTGAGACAGTAAAGTGGGAAATGGAAACATATAGCAGAAATGCAATTTTAAACTCCACATTGCTGTATGAATTCAAACTCCTAACAAGCACCTCCTTTAATAACAGGCTGAAATTATCCCAATCACAACCACTCTATCAGAGAATACGATGAATAAGATTATTGCTTTAAAAACTTTTTGTAAAGATATCAGTCCTTCTTTGGTAATGCTTTTCCTATTTAATTACTCTTTTAAGGTATCTTTCAATCTTTTCAAAGAAGAGAACTATTTGTATAAAAATTAGCTCAGACATCTACACACAAACACACACACACAAAGCATCTCAGGGCATGGAGAATTAAAGACATACCTAGCTCAGAAGAACCTGTCTTAGCAATTAATATCATGTTCATATTTGAGTTTATGCAAATCAATGACATTCATCATAGTAGAATTTTATTATTCGAATGTCACTATGATTGTTATATTTACATTTACTCAATAAATCTGAGATTTACAGTGTTATAAGTTATATAAGCACAAAACCTACCTAAATCCATTGCGATGAAGTCAGTTCTGACTCATAGTGACTGTCACAGATTGAACTGTGCCCCCAAAGAAATATGTGTCACCATTTGGCTGGGACATAATTCCCAGTATTTTGTGATTGTCCTCCATTTTATAATTTCGTACGCTATAAATCCTAATTTCTGCCTGTGGCTGATAGGATGATTATGTTAAAAGAGGATTAGAGTGGGACTCTAACACCCTTGCTAAGGGAGTTTCCCTGGAGTGTGACTTGCAACATCCTTTTATCTTTTCATCCTACAAGAGACAAAAGGAAATGGAAGTAAGCAGAGAGTTGGGAACATCATACCATCAAGAAAGCAGTATCAGAAGTAGAGTGTGTCCTTTAGACTTGAGGTTTCTGCACCAAGATGCTCCCTGATACAAGGACCTTCCAACAAAGAGGGAAAGCCTTTCCCCTATAGCAGACATCCTGAATTTAGACTTGTAGCCTACTGGACTGTGTAAGAATAAACTTTTCTTTGCTAAAACCAGCCACTCATGGTATTTCTGTTAGAGCAGCACTGGGTGACTAAAACAGCTACCCTATAGAACAGGGTAGACTTTCCAAGGACTCCTACAGAGTTTCCAAGGAGCACCTGGTGGGTTTGAACAGTCAGCCTTTTGTTAGCAGCCACAGCTATTATCCACTCTGCCACAAGGACATCCATAAGTACAAAGTCCATACCAATTTCATTTTAGTAAATTTTTTAAATAGAGTAATAAAAATAATCACATCAGTGCTGGAATTTTTTCTCTCTCTTTTAAATGTGGTTTAGATATCGCTAAGATTTTCCAAATGCTGGCATATAGGAAAGCACAAGTTCAGTCCTGCTATTATTATCAAGTAATACTTGATACCGAAAATCATTTTAAGGCCTTGGTCTAAATTTACAGTCTCAAGGAAGGGTACAATTAATTGGACCAGTTAGGTCATGAACCTAGAGAGGATCTAGCCAAATACACTGTCAATCAGTCTTAACGAACAAGTATGTAATCTAAAAACAAAGAAAACAAACTGAGGCATATGTATAATAATGGCCTCTTTCATAAACCAGAACTCATTGATTACTATCGGATGCTCCAAAACTCAAGAGCCAACTTGACAGCCAGTACTATCTCTCAAAGAAGCATCAAGAGTTTTTATTTAAGGACTCTTGTGACAAATATGAAAATGGAAACCCTGCTTTATAACAGGTACCAAACTCAGGCAATTTGGAGACTTGATCTTTGGCCAGCGGCACTTTTAAAATTCATCACTGGCATATAGAATACACATTTTTATTGCCCAGCTCTGATATTGTGCTGAAGGTGGAACGCTCACAAAGATTTTTTTTCTCAAAAAATCAAAATGGTTGTGACAACAGGTTTATATATTGAGACTAGTAACAGCAAGTGGTTAGTATCCATTCAAATCAGAAAAATCGAAGCTTAAGTTCCATTCTTAAGATAATAAATTATATCTAGGTATGAAAACCTTCAAAATGAAGATGAAGCACATGCCCTCCACTAGGACACTACAATTTCATGCCAAAAAGATATCAGAAAAATGGGGTTGTTTCTTTCCTTACCAGACCTATGTTTTTGCATGCACAAATCTCAGCAAGTGTCTGTATTTTAGATCATGATGTCTGTGCACGATGAATACAGCATCAGACCAATTATTCTACACCTTTAGCTCCTCAAAGATGGTAGGGTCAACCACAGATATGTTGTCTTGGATAATTTCCTACTGAATTCACTTTATAATGTGTGTGCTAATGTAGGCAGCTTGTTAAAGGGCATAATTAGACAGGCGAACCATACCCTCTATATCTTTCAGCCAGAGGTCTACTTATTAACATGCTCAAAAGTAGCTTTCCTCTAACTAAAAAAAGGAAGGGGCCAAATTACAACTGTAAATGCCCCACTTCTAACTAGAACCGGAAACTTTCACATTTGAGGTTTCTACTGTGGTGTTTAAGATCCAGGGCCTTCGGGAGGTGAGCCAAATTCTGGTTTAAAGTCAAATGGACTGAATTTTTGTCCATTTTTCTTCCCAAGGCTCTTCAGCTACAGCCAAACAGGACTATTAGCAGGTTCTGTACCTTGTTCTGATCCAAAGGTAGCCAGATCAGTTGTACGTGGGGCCTAATTTTAGTCTGGCACCTACAGAAGCAGTACCCAGGTGGCTGGATTGAGCCATGAACACGTGTGGCTCACCAACCCTGCCTCTTCTGTATCAGAGAATGGAGATTCGGCTTTCTTCTCCTGCCCTTCCCAGTGGATTGGACCTCTTCCAAAATCAACAGTGGTTGAAGCTAGTCAAATTTCAATACTACTTCCATTTGAATACTGAGCTGGGAGTTGTGTCCAGCTTTCCTGAGACCAGATACAACTTATTATAGTTTTGCCTAGCCAGGGTCATGCCTAAGCCTGGGTTCCTCCCCTCCTAGTATGAGTGATGACTGAGCTAGAAATTTCAAGCTAGAAGTAGTAGCAGCTTAGCAATAGCTATTTTTCCGCTTGGCTTCTCTCTTTTCTCATAGTCCTGTTATTTGTCCCTGCCTAGAGGAGATGATAGAAACCCTGGTGACATAGTGGTTAAGTGCTATAGCTGCTAAACAAAAGACTGGCAGTTCTAATCTACCGAGTGCTCCCTGGAAACTCTACTGGTCAGTTCTACTCTGTCCTATATGGTTGCTGTGAGTCAGAATCGACTGGGTGGCACTGGGTTTAGTTTGGTTCGGGTTGGTTTAGAAGAGATGATAGTGAGATAATGCAACATTGAGACACAAAAATCACTTTCATACAGGGAAGATCTGTATACTGATAGGCCAAAGGAGGTCAGTTCCGTCTTGTATCTGGGTCTGTCAATACCACAAATATTAGCAGCTCAGCCTCAACTCCATGAAGGTACCAGGTTCATTCCAATTCTTTCTCCTACTAATGGGCTAGTCTCCACCCAGGAAATCCTTCTAGAATCCATAGTATGACTATATACAACCATAGAAATGTATTAATACCTGATAATGTTTTTAAATGGCAACTCTAAAATTTAAGATTCGAATCTACCATCCTGTTGTGTTTAGTTACTGTCTAGCCAGGTCCAATTCAAGGCAACCCTATGCATATACGTGCAGTGTGCTTCAAAGCTGTGACCCCTTAAAAGCAGATCAAGAGGTCTGTCTTCCGAGATGCCTGTGGATGGGTTCAAACCACCAACCCTCTGAATAGTAGTCAACTTCTTAACTGTCTATACCACTTATGGACTCTGATTCAGTTTCAGTCCTTTAAATTCTTTCAATTCTCAAAACTTGTCATCAAGAAAAACAACCCAACATCATCAAATATAAATTTACAAGTTACCAACTGTCAAACTCAAGTGATTAGGGAAAAAAAACATTATCTGGTATCTTAAATCTTAGTGTTCATCATTGTATCTGCATATATTGCAGTTGTCTTGGAAAAGATACTACAAAAAATTTCTAATTCTAATTTGTCCTTTGTTTTCTACTTTTTATAGTTAGAATACATTACATAGAATTAAAAATACTTTATCACAAAAAATGGGTGAGAGAATTCAAAGTCTCTTAATATCCTATTTTAGAGTTTTCTAATCTATTATTTTTCATATTTGTTTATGCTTCATTATGATTTTATGATTGTTTGAGTGCTTTTTTTTTCTTTTTCACCCAACAATGATTTATTATTAAACTGATGAAAAAGTCTTAAATATAATCTACCTCCTCCACTCTCTATACTCTTCTTTCTAACTGTGGGATCCATTAGTGCATTGATTTACACATTTCCTCCACCACCACCCTTGGCAACCCAATGTTTGTGAGACTAGTACTGTATTCCATAGGGTTTTCTTTCAATGTTGATTTCTGTGGAAGTAGATCACAAGGCCTTTCTTCCTGGACACTTGTAGGTGGCTCACACCTCCAACCTTTTGGTTAGCAGTAAGCACATTAACCATTTTCACTACCTAGGGGCTCCTATAAAAGTTTAAAATGTGTTTTTTCCACTTTTTTGTAATATTCTTGCTAAACCAAGAAAGAGAAACCAGAAATTCATCCATAATCAAAATATTTACATTTAAACGTACAGATTGTATGGTGGCTACATTCTACAGCTGCTAATCAAAAGGTCAACAGTTCAAATCCATGAGGCACTCCTTGAAAACTCTATGGGGCAGTTCCACCCTGCCCTGTAGGGTCGCTATGTGTCGGAATCAATTCAGTGGCAGCAGGTTTGTTTTTCTGGTTTTTAATAATATCCAAGGAGAACACTTTCTTATCCTCGCTCACCTTCAACTCTTTTGGCTGTAATAGCACCAGTTAGGACTCCTGTCTGCAGAAAATAACAAAAAGAAAGAAATTCTTCCATCTGAAATGAACAAAATACAGAATCTTTACCTCGTGGAACTGAAATCTTCTCAAACTATAGTTGGATCTACGGTTATTGTGACTTTTTGTGGACTTAGCTTCACATAACAACTACATGTGCTACAAAAGAGAACTGCTCCATAGGTTTCTTGGCTGTAATCTTTGTGGAAGCAGATTGCCAGGTCTTTCTTCAGCAGTGTTGCTAGATGAATTCAAACCACCAACCTTGTGTTTTATAGCTGAGCACAAACTGTTTCTGCCATCCAGAGATCTTATAGTCAAATCTAGGAGCTCAAACACTGCTTTGGTTTCAGTCTATTTCCTCCCCTTATCTAAAGTTTCCTCTGGGTTGGCTTCATTCCTGCAAAACTCCTTCCATCAAGGAAGTGAAAGAGAAACCTAAAGCTGCAGACTTCATACCCTCTCCAGCAGAAAAGAGAGCATATTTCTCCTCAGACCCCGCAAAATTCCCAAGACCATCCTGAGCACCACCTGGCTCCCATGCCTGTCCTTGAGAACACACAGCTAAGGAATATGAGCTTTCACTAACTGAATCTAACTTACACGCTGACCCCTGAATCTGAAGGTGAAGTCAAAGCCTTCACAGGTGACATCCACTGAAAGTGGAGGAGGTAAGCTCTCCAAGGCAGGATGTTGTCTCCAAAAGAAGAATTGTGGAATCTGGGAGGCCAAAAGGACAGATGTTCACCACAGACATGTTTGCTAAGAAAAACAGAGACAAGTATGTTTAATGTGGTCATTTGTAATCTAACACGACACTTTTGGATCTAAGAAAGCTCATACACAGAAATTTCTTTGTTTCTTCTTAACATACACTGATAGGGAGTCTATTAACGCAAGCCTTTCCTCTTAAATAACACTGGTGTCGAGAGTTTACCGAAATGCACATTCTCACAAAAATAAGTTTAATCAAAATGGGATTTATTCCTCATAGATTACATGCTATGTTAAATGTGCTGAAATAATTAAGCCATTCTTAACTTACTACAGTAGTTACTTTTAGTAAAGAAGATATAATTTAAGACATAATCTATGTGCCTGCTGAGCACAACCCTTAGCATTTACTATGAAAGCATACGGCTATATCTGGGTATTCATGTTTGTATTTATTTCTATTATTTTTACTTTAAAACAAAATTGCAAATACACATTATAGATTTTATTGTTCGTATATGAATATAATAAAAATCTCTTGCCATCAAGTTGATTTCTACTCACAATGATCTTACAAGATACAGTAAAACTTTCTCGTAAGATTTCCAAAGCTGTAAATCTTTCAGAAGCAGACTACCACACCTTTTTCCCATGCAGCAGCTGGTGGACAGGAATTGCTAACCTTTCAGTTAGCAGTTAAGTGCTTAATACAACTAGAGGGAAGGAATCAGTGTCTGGAACACTGAGTTCAAACATGAGAACTATTGTAAAGAAGGCACTGGACCTGGCACTATTTCATTCTTTTGTACTTAAGATTGCTACGAGGAAGAATCTACTGGACAGCCGTTAATAACAATACATACGCATATTTGCCTGCATGTCCAGACACATATAGACATGTATATGTGTTTTAGTCAACTAGGCTGCTCTAACAGAAATACCACAGAGTGGATGGCTTTAACAAAGAAAGATTTATTCTTACACAGTCCAGTAGGTTGCAAGTCCATATTCAGGGTGTCCGCTCCAGGGAAAGACTTTCCCCTTGACGGCTCTGGAGGAAAGTCCGGTATTGCATCAGTCAAAGAAGGCACTGGATCTGGCACCATTTCATTCTTTTGTACTTAAGATTGCTACGAGGAAGAATCTACTGGACAGCCGTTAATAACAATATATACGCATATTTGCCTGCATGTCCAGACACATATAGACATGTATATGTTTATAGATTTCTTCTGAAATAAAACAGGAAAAATGGCATTCATCACTGGTCCCGTGAGGGGAGAAGGGGGAGAAGGGAACACATACTCTTAGATTTTAAAATGAAAAAGAAAACAAAAACCTTGCTCTTGACCTACCCAAACAAATATGTTTATTGGTATTTCCCTTATTTGTTCATGTTCTTCAGCCCACCTAGCTTGCACTCTTTTATGTGCTCCATTCAGTGAAATCTTCCTCATCCTTCAGGGCCTACCTCATGAGTTTCATGTTTCAGGAACCTCTAACAGCTCTCAAAAACACCAGACTAATGGCCATGCAGTTCAGTCCTGAGCTGATTCTTTATTTCATGTCACATTAGCTCTGTGATACTTGACATTATGAGCTTCTTAGAGATAGCAAAAGTAATGTATCCTCCTCTGCATTCTTCACAGGTTAGTTGTGTGTCTTCTTCTGCAGTGTTATAGGTAATTTTTTCATTTATTACATGTACACATACTGAGTATCAGCTAAGTAACTAACTCCCAGGTATTGTGACAAGTGCCAAATATAGAAAATTGCCATGTCAAAACTCAAGGTTAAGAGGGTAAAATAAAAAATGAATATATGTTTACAATGGACAAACCACTGTCCTTTGTCATTTATCATTATATAAGACCCAAAGCAAGGCCACAGTACTGGCATAAGTTTATATCTGTTTGTATGGGTGGGAGGGAAGTAGGAAACAAGAGGTAACTGGTCTTACTTTCTAAAGTATGTAACACTGTGCATTTTTAAAGTTTTATGTTAGTGGCTAGGTCCTGAAAGAAAAATAATCTTTCCCTGGTCTGCTAGCATTTTTCTATTAAACTCTAATACTCAAGGAGCTGACAAACCCTCCTGCCTGGTCTAAAAACTGTGGAGACTTCCACTAACATTAACATCTACAATCTTTTCATTCAACCTCCTGATGGATTATTTTATTCCAAGATATACACTTGGTATGACAGAGAGTAGAGGAAGGATGGTCATATCAGCCTCAAAGGCGGAGTGCCACTTAGGTTTCTGGGATTTTCCAGGAATCAGAAATGTATCCAATGGATACATTAATCCAAGGATAAAGCCCTATTTAACATACATGAACAATTTTTTTTCATTCATTCAACTATTGATTCATCAAATACTAACTGTCATGCATGGAATCGTGTCCCTAAACAAAATATGTATAGAAATTTAGCTAGGTCGTGATTACCAGTATTGTGTGATGGCCCTCCATTTTGTGATTTTCCTATGCTCTATGTTAAAGAGGATTAGAGCAGGATTGTAAATACTTTCCTAAGATCACCTCCTTACTGCACTGTAAAAGGAGTTTCCCTGGAGTGTAGTTTGCACCACCTTTTATCCTTTTACTCTACAAAAGACCAAAAGAAAGGGAAGCAAGCAGAGAGTTGAGAACCTCATACCATCAAGAAAGCAGCACTGGGAGTACAGCGTGTCCTTTCGACCTGAGGTTCCTGTGCCAAAATGCTCTCTGAACAAAGTCTGATGCCGTACAAGGACTTTCCACCAGAGCTGACAAAGATGGAAGCCTTCCCCAGGAGCGGACACCCTGAATTCGGACTTGTAGCCTACTGGACTGTGTAAGAATAAGCTTTGCTTTTGCTGCTAATCATGAGATGCCTTACAATATGTCTTGGTACCATGAAAGGAACTGAAACGGCTAGCATGAGTGATCCAAAGATTTTTTTTCTCAGAAACCAGAGCTGAAAAGAATAATTTACAAAGGTGTGTATTTATAGGCATTTATACCTTCACCTGTACCCTCAAAGTATATCACTCAATTCCTTTAAGTCACCTCTAGATATATTGTTTGATAAGACTTTAGGAGATACCAGCTGGACTTAAAGCTTTTGTCTAATGAGAAGAAAGACCACAATCATATATGTCCAGTACAACGTAAGAAGTGGTAGACACAGGTGCCTATAGGTTTCCTGGAAACACAGAGAAGGGACATCTATCCCAGTGAAAAGCTCTGGTTAGGACTTTTCTGAAAAGTAAACCCTGAGCTGAGTAACTCAAGTAATCACCTAGGTAAAGAATAGATAAATTTTACTCACAAAATATTCTACAGCGCTGTCTGATACTATTCATAATTGTACGTGATCGAATCACCTTAGAGTTTTTAAGAAGATAAATTTTTCTACTTCAGAAATTAGTAACTATCTAATTCTACCAAAGTACTTAACTTCTTAAGATGCATAAATTCTACTTAACAACAAGGTATTAAAGTGAGGTGCTAGATTTAAGAATAGAACTGAGACTAGGGTAAGGCCAATGCTCAAATTAAGGAGGGGTACTTCCTTAAATTCTGCACCCTAGACACCTCGCTTGCCTCTCCTAGCCCATGCTGTTGTTGTTCCTGTTAGGAGCTGCTGTGTCAGTTCCAACTTACAGCAACCCTAAGAAAAACAGAATGAAACACTGCACAGTCTTTCACCGTGACCACAATCATTTTTATGCTTAAGCTCATTATTGTGGCTACTGTGTCGATCCATCTCGTTGAGGGTCTTCTTCTTTTTTGCTGACCTTATGCTCTACCACGCATGATGTCCTTCTCCAGGGACTGATCTTTCCTGACAACATGTCCTAAGTATATAAGATGCAGTCTTGACATCTTTGCTTCCAAGGAGTACTCTGGTTGTACTTCTTCCAAACTAGATCTGTTTGTTCTTTTGGTGGTACTTGGTATATTCAACATACTTCTCCAACATCACAATTCAAAGGCATCAATTCTCCTTCTGTCTTCTTTGTTACTGTCCAGCTTTCATATGTATATCATGTGATTGAAAACACCACGGCTTGGGGCATGTGCACCTTAGTCTTCAAGGAGACAACTTTGCTTTTCAGTAAGAAAGAGGTCCTTGGCAGCAGATTTTTCCTGTGCAGCGAGTCTTTTGATTTCTTGACTGCTGCTTCCATGGGCATTGATTGTGGAGCAAAGTAAAAATGAAATCCCTGACAACCCTGACCCTGTCTCCATTTATGATGATGCTGCTTACTGGTCCAGTTGTGAGGGTTTTTGTTTTCTTGATATTGAGGTATAATCCATACTGAATGAAGGCTGTGGTCCTCCTTGGTCTTCATCAGTAAGTGTTTCAAATCTTCTTCACTTTCAGCAACTAAGGTAATGCCATCTACATCATACAGGTTGTTAATGAGTCATCCTCCAATCTTGATGCCTCCTTCTTCTTCATATAATCCAGCTTCTCAGATTATTTGCTGGGCATACGGATTGAAAAGGTATGATGAAAGGATACAACCCTGACACACACCTTTCCTGACTTTAAACCATGCCATGTCTCCTTTTTCTGTTTGTACAACTGCATCTTAAACCATATACAGAATCCATAACAGGACAATTAGGTGTTCTGGATGGATCCACTTTCTACTGTGTGGTATCACTGCTTTCACCTAACCAAATTTCTATCAACTATCTAATCTATGACCAACCCTCACCTCCCATCCTTGCCCTTATAGCCATCAGAGTCTTTTCTTCTGTATATAGTCTCTTTCTAAGTCCTTATAGCAGGGATCTCATACAATATTTTTCCTTTTGCCAATGACTGATCTCCCTCAGCATAACATCCTCCAGGTTATGAGATACTTCCTAATATCATTTTTTTTTATTACTGCATAGCATGCCATCAAATATATGTATCAGTTTGTTTATCCATTCATCTGCTGATGGACATTTAGGTTGATTCTTTTTTCTATTGTGGACTGTAATGCAATAAACATTCATGTTCATGTGCTTGTTCGTGTGACAGCCTTTGTTTCTAAAGGATACATTCCGATCAGTGTGATTACTGGATTAAGTGGTATACCTATTTCCATGTTTTTATGACAGCACCAAATTACTTTCCAAAGAGGTTTTACCATTTTACAATCCCATCAGCAGTATAGGGGAGTTCAATCTCTCTCACAGTCTCTCCAGCATTTGTTGTTTTGTGTTTTTAAATTATGGCTAACTTTGTTGGAGTGAGTTGATATCTCATGGTAGTTTTGATTTGGATTTCTCTGGTACTAAGCATTTCCACATGTGTCTTTTGGCTGCCTGGATGTCCTCTCTAGTGAAGTCTCTGCCCATCTCCTTTACCCATTGCTTAATTGGGTTATTTACCTTTTTCTTGTTGATATTTTGTAGCACCTTGTAGATTATGGAGATCAGATGTCAGTATGACATGCAGTTGCCAAATATTTTTTCCCATTCTGTATGTGGTCATTTAATTATTTTGGTAAAGTCTTTGAATGAGCCTGTGTTTGATTCCTAGTAGTTCCCACTTATCTATTTTCTCTTCTGTTGATCGTGCTTTGTTTGTCAGATTTTGAAGTCTATCTAAGTTGGTATCAGAATTTCCATTGTTGATTCTATTGTTTCTTGCATGATCTTTATCATTTTAGGTTTGATATTTAGGTCTTTTATCTATTTTGAGTTAGTTTTTGTGTAAGGTGTGAGATATGGGTCTGGTTTCAATTCTTCTCCAGATGGATATTCAGTTTTGCCAACACTGTTTGTTAGACACTGTTTTTACCCCAGTTTACAACCTTAGGGCATTTGTCGAATATCAACTGTTAATAAGAGGATGGTGGCATCTCTGAGGTCTCAACTCTGTTCCACTAGTGTATATATCTGGTTTTGTACCAGTGCCAGGCTGTGTTGACTACTGCAGCAGTGTAATAGGTTCTCAAGTCAGGTAGTGTGAGGCTTCCTACTGTGTTCCACCCCTTCAGTAGAGCTTTACTTATCCAGAATTTCTTCCCTTTCCAAACAAAGTTGGTGATTTGTTTTTCCATCTCATTAAAAAATGGCACTGGAATTTGTATTGGGATTGCACTGTATACGTAGATCGCTTTGGGTAAAATAGACATATTCACAATGTTAAGTCTTTCTATCCATGAGTAGGTACATCTCTCCATTTATATAAGTCTCTTTTGATTTCTTGCAGTAAGGTCTCGTAGTTCTCTCTGCACAGGTCTGTTATTTCTCTGGTTAGATTTATTCCTAGGTATTTTATCTTCTTGGGGGCTATAGTAAATGGTATTGATTTGGTGATTTCTTCTTTGATGATCTCTTTGTTGGTATAAAGGAATCCTACTGACTTACTTATGTTTATCGTACATCCCAATACTTTGCTGAACTCCTCTATTGGTTCCAGTAGTTTACTTATGGACTCTTTAGGGTTTTCTGCATACACAATCATATCATCTGCAAATAGAAAGATTTTTACTTCTTTGCCAGTATAGATGTCTTTTATTACTTTGACTTGTCTACTTGCTTTGTCTACAACCTCTAGTACAATGTTCAATAAAAGTGGTGAAAGTGGGCATCCTTGTCTAGTTCCCATTCTCAAGGGGAATTCTTTCTGTCTTTCACCATTCGGGATGATGCAGGTGGTTGGCTTTGTATAGATGCCTCTTATCGCATCACAGCATTTCCCTTCTATTCCTATTTTGCTGAGAGTTTTTAACATGAATAGGTGTTGGACTTTGTCAGATGCCTTTTCTGCATCAATTGATAAAATCAGGTGATTCTTATCCTGTTATGTGGTTGATCACATTAACTGTTTTTCTGATGTTGAACCAGCCCTGCATCCCTGGCATGAATCCAACTTGGTCATGATGAATTATTCTTTTGATATGTCGTTGAATTCTATTGGCAAGAATTTTGTTGAAGATTTTTGCATCTAGGTTCATAAGTGAAAATCTTGGTCTGTAATACTGGTCTGTAATTTTTGTTTTTAATGGGATCTTTCCCTGGCTTTGGTATCAGGACTATGCTGGCTTCATAGAATTAATTTGGGAGTATGCCACCCCTTTCTATGGTGTTAAATAGCCTCAATAGTATTGGAGTTAACTCTTCTCTAAAAACTTTGTAGAATTCTCCAGTGAAGCCATCTGGGCCAGGATTTTTTTTTGGCTGGTAGGTTTTTGATGACTTTTTCAATCTCTTCCTTTGTGATGGGTTTATTCTCCTTGCGATAATTTTGGTAGGTGATACGAGTCTAGAAATTTGCCATTTACTCTAGGTTTTCAAATGTGTTAGACTACAGTCTTTTGTAGTATTTTGTCAGGGCACTTTTGATTTCAGCTGGGTTTGTTGTGACATCTCCTGTGTCATTTCTTATTTGGGTTATTTGTTTCCCCTCCTGTTTTTCTTTTGTAAGTTTAGCCAATGGTTTATCAATATTTTTGATCTTTTCCAAAAACCAGCATTTGGCTTTAATTTTTTCAACTGTTCTTCTATGCTCTAATTCATTTAGTTCTGCTCTATTCTTTATGAACTGTTTTCTTTTGGTGCCTGAGGGGTTCCTCTGTTGCTCTCTCATTAGTTGTTCAAGTTGTAGCTTAATTTAGTTTGGGTCCTTTCTTCATTCTGGATGTGTGCATTTACAGAGATAAATTGACCTCTGAGCACTGCTTTGGTGCTCAGAATCCATAGACTGTGGTAGGAAGCATTTTCATTCTCATTTGATTCCACCAATTTCTTTATTTCATTTTTGATATCTTCTATAACCCACAGATTTTTGAGCAAGGTGTTCTTCAGGTTCCATGAGTTCCATTTTCCACCTATGATTTTTCTGCTATTGATTTCAACTTTTATGTCTTTATGGTCCAAGAAGATGCTTTGCAGTATTTCAGTGGTTTAGATTCTGCTGAGACTTGCTTTAGGTCCTAACATATGGTCTATTCTGGAAAATGTTTCATGTGCATTGTAGAAGAAGGTATACTTATTTGTTGATGGGTAAAAAGTTCTGTATATGCCAATGATGTCTTGGTTAACTATCTCAAAAGATCATCTGTATCTTTACTCAGCTTTTTTCTTGACAATTGGTCCATTACTGAAAGTGGAGTATTGAAATCTCCAACTATTATTGTGGAGTGATCTATCTCATTTTTCAATGTTGTCAGTGTTTGTTTTATGTATTCAGATACCCTGGTATTGACTGCATAGATATTTAATATTATTATGTCCTGCTTATGTATTGAAACTTTCAGCAATAAATAGTAACCATCCTTGTCTAGGATGGTAGATCTTACATTAAAGTCTGTTTTATCTGAGGTTAGTATTTCCACTCCTGCTCTTCTTCATATGTTGTTGGCTTGGTATATATTTTTCCATCTTTTGATTTTCAGTTTGTTCATATCATTGAGTCTGAGGTGTGCTTCTTGTTAAGCAGTATATAGATGGGTCATATCTTTTGATGCACAATGTCACTCATTGTCTCTTTATTGGAGCATTCAGTTCATTTGCATTCAGTGCAATTATTGATAGGTATGTGTTTAGTGCTGTCATTTTGATGTATTTATTTTTATGTTGATGTTTTCTATGTCACTCAGTATTCTGTTCTGGGTCACTCTTCTTTATGGTTAAGTTTTCATCTTGTTCAATGTTGGTTTTGTGTTTTTTGAGACTCTTGTACTGTCTCCTGTTTTGATTATGTTGCATTGTTATTTTGCTTTATGGCTACTCCTGTAATCCCCTTTAATATTCTAATTTAAATGAGACTTTAACTTCTGCATCTTTTTAATTTCTTCTCCATCTGGATGGGTTATACCCACTGTAACATATCCCTAATTTTAGTGTGGTGATGTCATAGTTTTCATGTTCTGATCACTAGTTCCCTTCTTTTAATAATGTGGTCATAATTGAGTTTATTGACTTCCCTAAGTGAGTAGGATTTTGCATGCTGTGTCCTGTATTGCCTCCTAAAGTATACACTTAACGTTTTTGTTTTTCTAAGCAAAGAACTTCTTTCAGTATTTCTTGTAGCTTTGGTTTGGTTTTTGCAAAGTATCTAAGCTTCTGTTTATCTGTGAATGTCTTAATTTTCTTGTCATATTTGAGATACAATTTTGCAGGATATATAATTCTTGGAGGTTTGTCTCCTTCAGGGCTTTGAATGTCCCATCTTACTGCCTTCTTGCCAACATTGTTTCTCTGGAGTAGTCAGACAAAAAGCCTATAGGGTTTCCCTCTGAATGGTAGCTTGCTTTGAGCCTCAGTGCCTTTAAGATAATCTGTTTTGTTTCATTTTATTAAGTTGATTATAACATCTTAGTGTCTTTCCTTTGGGGTCTAGTTTTTGTGGTGTTCAATATACGTCTTGGATGTCTATCTTCTCTTCTTTCATAATTTCAGGGAAATTTTTTTTTTGTCAGCAGCTCAACAGTAATGCTCTCTGTATTTTCTTCTCTCTTTCCCAGTTCAGGAACTTCAATTACTTGTAGATTATTCTTCTTAACAGAGTCCCACATGTTTCTTAATGCTTCTTCAATTTTAGTCTTTTCTCTGATTTCTCTTCAAAAACACTGGTGTGAATTGCTTTATACTAACTAAGTCTGAATTCCATCTCTTCAATCTGCTCTTTTGGCTTTGGATTGAATTGTCTAGTTCTATGATTTTGTTATTGATCTGCTGGATTTGATTGTTGATGTTCCATCAGTTCTAATAGCTTGCTTAATTTTTCAGTTTGTTCAGCTGGATTTTTTTTAACCTCTAGGAGGGCTCTCTATATAATTCTTTTGTATTTGACCTCTGGTAATTTCAGAAAGGCTTCTTCACCTATGAAGCTTTTTGATTTTTTATTTTGGGAGCTTTCTGGAGTCGTGGTAGACTACTTCTTTAATGGATTAGCAATCAGTTGTTGTCTGCATGCCATCTAGAAGCTGCTGGATTTCTGTGATGTTACCTCAATAGAGCTGAGGCATAGTTCTAAGAGGTGAGTTGGTCACCAGCCATCTCTATGTACTCTAGTGACTAGCCCCAGGTGAACTCTCTGGAGTGCCAGGCTCTGCTTCCTGGCTGACAAAGAGAGCACCCTACTTACAGGACACAGAGTTTCTGTCAGCTGACCTGATGATGTGGATTAGTGAAGGGCAGAGGAGATGTTGCAGGGCCTCTCAGCAGTCAGTTCTCCAGGTAGTCATATTTAAAAGTGCACTTTACTTCTGAGTGGGGAGCTGTCCAATTGTTGCTAAAAATTTTCTGACCCTCAGGTGTGGCAGGCCCCACCTTCTAGCTGACAACAAAAGTACCTCATAGGCCATCCCAGATGCTGTGACATGGTTCAAAGTTGGGAGAGTTTAGGGCCTTCCTGCCATCCTCTGCCAGGCCCCACCTGTAAATCTAGACAGGAATTGTCTCAAATGCTGCTTTTCTGCTGGAGAAGCACTTGCCAGATGGGCTGCTGCTTCACTTGAGAATCAGCCACAGCTAAGGACCATAGCTAGGTGACTCTGCCTCCCAGCCAACCAAGGTGGTATCCAACCTGAGCTGCCCTTCCTGCCATGAAACCACAAAGTCTATGGTGAAGCTCAGAAAAGAGAGTGTAGAGGGGCAGTTGTGTCCTCATTCAGCAGCCAGGCTCTCAATAGGTGGTTATCCCATACACTATGTCTCTGCTGTGCTATATACTGTTTACTTAAGCACCACAATTCAGTGTATTTGACAGCTCATGCCCAATCCCCACCTACTGGATAACAAAGAAGGCATCAGTACCTACAGTCCTCCAAAATGGTGCATCAGCAGAAGCAGGGGTCAGCAGCTCTCTTAGAGAGAGTCGTTTAGTCCATTACCGCTGCCTAGTCAAATCTAACATCACTCTTCCAGATCCTAGGTCTCCTTGGATGTCCACTGCTCCATTTGATTATCATTCCATGTCTTAGTTCTCAGAAAGAATTGAGGAGACACGTGTCTAGTCTGCCACTTTGGCCCCACTCTCTAAACACTTTATTTTCATATGTAGTTCTGTTGGAGACCCCACTCCTGGTACCAAATTGTCTTAGGCTGGGTTTTCTAGGGAAGCAAAACCAGTAACACGTGTAGGTATAAGGAAAGATTTATAATATATATATATAGACAGATAGATAGATACAAATATAGGAAACAGCTCACGTAATCACAGAAGCTGAATGTCCCAAGCTCTGGCACAAGCCTCACGTGTCCACGGAAGCTGAGGAACCCAAGGTCAACAAGTCAGAGGCCAGAGTTGCAGATCACCGGTTGTGTGGGTCAGTGGATCCCAAACTGGCGGCGAGACGATGCAACAGAGGCTGGAGGTCGGTGGATCCCAAGCTGGTGGCGAGGCGAAGTGACAGAGGCTGGAGAACCCAGGATCGGCAGGTCAGGGGTCAGTGCCTGCGCAGAGTTTTCCTCACGGAATGGGGTGCCTCTGGGCACTTGAATCGGTGGAGCTGGCCTTGCTGACCCACGGAGTGAGAGAGTTGAGTGCCTTTGGGCAGGACGCTTTCCAGCAAGAGTGGGGTGCCTCCGGGCACTTAAACCAGTGGAGCTACGGAGCTTTGGAACACTTGCCCGGCAGGGCAGATGTGGGCCTGAGGCCCGGGCCATGCGGCCATAGGAAGCTGAAGCTGAAGAGACATAGCATGAGAAGCTGAGCTGCCTCAGTCTCAAGAGGTATGGCCATGACCTCAGGGGTTTGAAAGGGTGGAACCACGGCGTGCTGTGTTCGTAAGGGTGGAATTGCCACTCAGTTGGGCTTAGGGTGCTCCTAAAGCCAATGGGACAGAGTTTCTGTCCAAGTGGGCCTTGAAGGCAGAGTTGTAGCACGGGGCTGAAGGTCTCCACTCAGAAACCTGAGTGTGGCCGATACCTAGAGTCTGGAGAGCATTGCTGTTGTGTAGAATGTCTCAGAAAACGTAAGAGTATTTCCAAAGCTTTGAGGGCTAATGTAATGTGTTCTGTTGACTTGCCTGTTGCCTGTTAATGCCTTCTAAGTTTCACAGATGTAGAAGAGTTTTTGTATTTTGGACTTGGAACTGATTTAAGACTTCTGTTATATGGATGGACATAATTTTGCTATGGTGAGATGAATGTGTTAAATGTTTTGTGATGTGATTTTTGGGTTGTCAAAGGGTGGGATGTCATGGTTTGAATTGTGTCCCCCCAAAAATGTGTGCAGCCATGTGGCTGGGATATGGTTCCCAGTATCTTGGAAATGTCCTCCATTGTGTGGTTTTGCTAACCTGTAGGTTAAAGGATTAGGGTGGGGCTGTGAATTCCTGCTATGGGGGAAGTTTCCCTGGAGTATGGCTTGCCCCACCCTTAATGCTTTTAGCTTGCAAGGAATAAAAGGAAAAAGAACCAAGGACAATTTGAGAACCTCGCTACCATCAAGCAAGCAGCAGCGGGAGCAGAACGCGTCGTTCAGACCAGAGGTTCTTGCGTTAGGACGCTCCCTGGACAATGACTGATGCAATACTGGACTTTCCTCCAGAGCCGTCAAGGGGAAAGTCTTTCCCTGGAGCAGACACCCTGAATATGGACTCGCAACCTACCGGACTGTGTAAGAATAAATCTTTCTTTGTTAAAGCCATCCACTCTGTGGTATTTCTGTTAGAGCAGCCCTAGCTGACTAAAACAGTAGTTATTCAATTAATTTTCTCAGATTTTTCCAGGCATAACATCATGTGATAATAGTGATTGCTTTACTATTTCTTTTCAAGATTTTATCTTCTAATTTCTTTTTCTTGTCTAACCGCATTGGCTGGTATCTACAGCAGACTTTAATGATAATGTTTATAGCAGCCTTTCATTAATAAGCATGATGCTGGCTTTTGTGTGTGTGTATGTCTGTGTATCTGCAAGTATGAGAAGAGAGAAAAAGAGAGATTCTTAAGCTAAAGGAATAAAATTCTTAAACTGAATTTTTTTTCTTACCAGTATACAAGCTGTTATGGATTCAATTGTGTCCCCCCAAAACTATGTGTAGCCATGTGGCTGGGCCATGATTACCAGTGTTTTGTTGTTATCCTCCATGTTGTGATTTTTCCTCTGCTGAATGTTAAGATTAGGGTGGGACTGTAAATCCCTCCAAACAACAACAAAACATAGAGAACAAATGAATCAATTATGTATGACATTCTATAGCACTTAACATCAAACACAAAGTTGAGAAATCCCTCTGTGCTCTACCGTAAAGGGAGTTTTCATGGAATATGGCTTGCCCCACCCTTAATCCTTTTTTCCTAGAAGAGATAAAAGGAAAGGCAAGCAAGCAGAGAATTGGGAACCTCACACCATCAAGAAAGCAGCAGTAGGTGAAGAGTCCATCCTTCAGACCTGAGGTTCCTGCACCAAGATGCTCCCTGACCAAAGACTGATGCAATACCAGACTTTCCTCCAGAGCCAACAAGGGGGAAAGCCTTCTCCTAGAGCAGACATCCTGAATTTGGATTTGTAGCCTACTGGACTTGTAGCCAACTGTGTAAGAATAAACTTTTATTTGTTAAAGCCATCCACCTCATGGTATTTCTGTTAGAGCACCACTAGCTGACTAAAACACAAGCCCAAGAGGTCTTCAGGTATTATTGTATAAACTTTGCCAATCTAACACATGATTAAGTTTAACTTTGCTCATAAAAACGATTGAGGACCCATGGAAAAGTGTCACAGGACACAAATCTGAACAATTTTGTAAAATTCACCATCAGCCACACTTAACTATCTTCAGGTCACAGACTCTAAAAAAATCAAGTTGTAATTATTTAAAATTCAAACAGCCATTTGATAATAATTGTTGAAGATTCAGCCACATAGTTTAGCTATTCCAAAATTTTATGTAACCTATTCATATTAATGAGGAGTCCACAGAGACAAAAGCAGAGCATGCATGGAACCAGAATTCACAAATCCACACTATCCCTCATTCAGGAGTTTGATATAAGCTTTCTCAAATCTTCTACCTCTTTTTCTCATAATTCGTATAATCAATAAAAATGTAGAGTGTCTTCTATGTGGCAGGCATAGTTTTAATACTGGGGATACATCACGATGATAGCAGACAAAAGTATCTGCTGTCATGGTACTTGCATTCCTATCATGTATGGCAAGACCCAAAATGAAAAATAATGTCTTTTTTCTTTAACTACACTATTGTCTGTCTCCTGTTGAGCTAGACCTCTGGGATCATAGATCCAGGCCAACTTATCTTTCATTTAGAAAAATAATCTCTTTAATTCATACAGCTAGATAAGTTTTTCTCTTAAGCCACTACCTTTATTTTGTCATAACTGAAGATTACCTTATTGATAGTCAGTCTATTTTTATGCCTTGTCATGATTGTTCTAAATGCTAATAAAACTCACTAGGGTTTGGGCCAACTCACTGAACTTACTACCTTTAGGAGATTAAACAAAGTTCTCAGAGATGGAACAAAGATGACAGAGTAGACAGAGGCTTCCTGTGATCCCTCCAACAACAATAACAAAACATAATGAACAAATGAAATCAATTATGTATGACATTCTAGAGCACTGAACATCCAAGTGAAAGTTGAGAAATCAGACTGAGTGATATGGAAAGGAAAGTAAGTCCAGAAGTACCTAAGACTACCCAGATCTGGTCCTCTGGGAATCAGCTGCAGCTAACATGGTGAACAGAGCACTGGCATTAGAAAACCATTATCCTCAGTGGGAGAGACTGAGCAAAGTCCACTTGATCCTCTAGAACCAGTGAAAAAAATAGTATTCAATCATTAAAACTTAAGTGGCTTACATCTAACCTAATGAGTGCAAATCTAAACCTTCCCTTTGAAATAAACTTCTCTTCTTTCTACAAGGCTTTCCCCCTCTGTTCTCTGCACTGCAATGAGCTATGGGGTCTGACACCATTACCTAAGAAACTATGTCTCCTTAACTCTTCCTGAGCTACGCTCTTAGATTACAAGAGGGAGTAATTTAGGGGAAAAGGGAAAACAATTTTTCCAACTCCCTAGAGCCAAAAATTCAGGGCAGAAACAGTTCCTTCACCTAGAATCAGGCACAAAGGGTCACATCATACTCACAGATACTTAGTGATGGCTGTTACTCACTTGCCTTTCTGAGTATTTGCAGCCAGATATTTTGCCTGAACCAATCACTCTTACCCATATGGAACTGTAGGGGAGAACCTGTACCACACAATTAGTGACTGACTATCTGTACACCTCAGTTAACTGCACACAAGATATCTTGATAGACTCTTGTCCTCGCATGTCTGGTAATAGCTCTAACCATCTTGTGACAGAAAGTGCCTCAAAGCACCAATAAGCAAACTAGGACACACAACCAGCCTATTTGGACATTTTAAAATAAATGAAAAAAAACAAGCTAAAACATCACAAGCAAACATAAAATAAAAACATTCAGCAACTTACTGATGGCTCAGACACAACAGTTAATATCACTCAAAGGGTCAGAGCATGACATCATCAGAAAGTGCCCAAATCAAAGAATCAATACATTTTTCCAGATGAAGAGAACTTCCCCAATTATCAGAGAGAAAATACAGAAGACTAATATTTAGAACTCTTCAAGAGACCATAAAGGAGATGAGGAAAATGCTGCAAAGCATGATGACGGATTGAACAAGCTGTAAGAAGGGAAAGTGAGACAGGAATTAGGAACTCAAAACATTAATACTAAAATTACAGAATTAGAAAACGTAGTATATAGTCAAAGGAGCAGCACTGAGACAATAGAAGGCAGAATTACTGATATTGAATATAAAGCAAGTGACAATGGCATATTTGAACAAAAACCAGATTAAAAAAATTTAAACAGACAAGAAACATTAAGAATGATGTGGGACTCCATCAAGAGGAATCATCTGCAAGTGACTAGAGTACCCAAACAGAGGGGGAAAACAGAATATTCAGAGAATTGTTAAGATTTCTTGATAGAAAACTTCCCTGATACTGTGAAAGATGAGAAGATATCTAGCCAAGAGGCTCATCGAACTCCAGACAAGATAGATCCCAAAAGAAAGGCACCAGGATGTACTATAATCAAACTTGACAAAACTAAATATAAGGACAGAATGTTAGAAGCGGCTGGAGATAAACAAAAAATAACCTACAAAGGAGAGTCAGTAGGACTAAGCTTGAACTACACAGCAGAAACCATGTAGCTAAGAAGGTAAGGGGATAACATATACAAAACTTCAACAGAAAAAATTGCATTTCCAGAATTATATATCCAGCAAAACTGTCTCTAAAATATGATGATGAAATTAGGACATTTTCCAATAATAGAAACTCAGACATCCAAGTCAAGTGCCATCGAGTTGGATCCGGGGAATTTGAAAATGTCAAACTAAAATTACAAGAAATATTAGAGTCCTTTAGTTAGGAAATCAGTAACATCAGCTAACAACCCAAGAGAAGAACACAGAATACAAGAACTGGATATGAACCCAAATAGGGAAAATACAAAAATAAATCAAAGGCAAAACACTGAAAATACAGAAGCAGAGATGTAATTCTGTAAATATTATAACCAAAAAAGGGAGATTTAAAAACTATAATCACAGATTTTTCATATGGAGAAGAAATCAAGGCAATAAAAAGAAATTAAAGACTGGTTTAAATTTATAAAAATAGGGGTAAATATTAAGGTAACCAGAAAGAAAACTGTCAATCCTATGCATCAAAATAAAAAACAAGAAAAACATAAAGTCTCAGCAGGTACAAAACCACCAATAATGGAAAAGCTGAAAAGAAGACACACAAAGAAAAAGATTCAGCACAGAAAACTTAGAGGAACATAGGAATTGTCTGTAACGCACAAAAAAAAGACATCAGAATGACAATTCTAAACTCATACCTATCAATAATTATGCTTAATAGAAGTGGGTTAAATGTACCAATAAATAGAAGAGTAGCAGACTGGACACACACACACAAAAAAATCTATCTATGTGTTACCTACAGTAAACACACCTTAGACTTAAAGACACAAACTAAAACTTAAAGGATAGAAAAAATATATACCAAGCAAACAACATTCAAGAAGAGCCAGAGGTGCAATATTAATTTCTGATAAAATAGATTTTAAAGTAAAACTCACCATATTTGTTAAGGAAGGTCACTATATAATGATTAAAGGATGAGTATGCTAAGACGGCACTTGGCTTGGCATGCTAAGAGAACATAACCATATTAAATAATTACACAGTCAATAACAGGGCTCCAAAATGCATAAAACAAATTCTAACTACAGTGAAAAGATAGACAACTCCACAATAATAATAGAAGACTTCAAAATGCCACTTTCCATGAAGCACAGAACATCCAGAAAAGAACTTAAGTAAAGATGCAGAATTACCATAGTCAACTAAGTTGACCTCACAGACATAAACAGAACACTCCACGCAACAACAGCCAAGTAAACTTCAATTCTCAACACTATGGAACATTCCCCAGAAAGCATGTATCAGGCCATAAAGCAAGTCTTAAAAAAATTCACAGTGTTGAAATATTATAAAGCAACTTTTCAGACCACGAAGTCATAAAAGGAGAAATTACTAACAGAAAAACAGGAAAAAAATCAAACACAGGAAAACTGAACAATGCCTTACTCAAAACCTATTGGGTTATGGAAGAAGTCAAGGATGGAATAAAGAAACTCACAGAATCAAAGGAGACAACACAACCTACCAAAACTTTTGGGACACCACAAAAGCAGCACTCAGAGATCAATTCATCTCAGTAACTACATGTGTCCAAAAAGGAGAGAGGGCCCAAGTCAAAGAATTAAGTCTACACTAGAACAAGTAGAAAGCAAGCAGAAGGAGCAGCCCTGGGACAACAGAACATTAGAGCAGAACTAAATGAATCAGAGAATATAAATCAATTGAAATACTTACAATAGCAAAAGCTGATTCTTTGGAAAAATTAACAAACCACTGGACAAATGACAAAAGAAAAACAGGAGAAAAGCAAATAACTCAAGAAAGAAATGACATGGGTAATACTACAACACATACAACTGAAATTGAAAAATCATAATATAATGGAAAATTGCACTTTAATAATTTTGAAATCCTACAGAAAATAGACAAATTTTAGAAACATGCTACTTACCTAAACCAACACAGAGGTAGAATGACTAAATAAAAAAATACATTAAAATGATAAAAGAAGATATTATTTAAAAAAAAAATTCCCAACCAAAAAAATCCCTGGCTCTGACTGCTTCAGGGCAAAACTCCACCAAACTTTTACACAAGAGTTAACATCACTATTACTAAAGGTATTTCAAAGTGTAGGAAATGATAGAATGTTGCCAAATGAATTCTACGAAGCCAGCATAACCCTCATACCAACATCAGGCAAAAACACCACAAAAAAAGGGAAAATTACAGACTAAAATCTCTCATAAAGTTAGATGCAAAACTCCTCAACAAAATCATAGCCAATAGAATTTAGCAATGTATCCAAAAAGAAAAAAAAAATTCATCATGTCCAAGTATGATTCATACCGGAGATGCAGGGATGGTTTCACAGTAGAAAAGCAATCAGTAAAATCAATAATATAAATAAAAAAAAGACAAGAACCACTTGATTTTATGAATTAATGTAGGAAAGGCATTTGACCAAATCTAACAACAACTCATGATTTAAAAAATCTCAGCTAAATAGGAAAAGAAGAGAAATCCCTCAATACAAGAAAGGGCATTTACACAAAGCTAACAGCCAACATTACCTGAAAAGGAGAGTCTATAAGCATTCCCCCTGAGAACTAGAACCAGACAAGGATGCCCATTGTCAACACTTTTATTTAACACTGTGCTGGAAGTTTTAGCCAGAGTAATCAGGCACGATAAAAAAAGGACATTCAAGTTTGTAAGGAAGACATAAAAGTATCTCTATTTGCAGATGATATGATCTTATACACACAAAATTCTAAAAATCTGCAAACAAAACTACTGAAACTAACAGAAAAATTTAGCAAAGTAGGAGGATACAAGAAAAACATACAAAAATCAGTTGGATTCCTTTACACCAACAAAGAGAATATCAAAGAGGAAATCATCAAATCAATATTATTTACAATAGCCCCCAAGAAAATAAAATACATAGGAATAAATCTAATCAGAGACATTGAATACCTATACAAAGAAAATTACAAGACACTGCTACAAGAAACCAAAAGGGACCTACATAAGCAGAGAAACTACCTTGCTCATGGATAGGAAGACTCAACATTGTGAAAATGTCTATTTTGTCCAAAGCCATCTATCGATACAATCCAATTCCAATACCAATTCCAATAGCATTTTTTAATGAGAAGGAGAAGCGAACCATCAATTTCATATGGAAACAGAAGAAGAACCAGATAAATAAAGCTTAGTAAAGAAGAATAAAGAGGGCAGCCACACACTATTTGATTTTAGAATTTATTAAACTGCCATGGTAGTCAAAATAGCCTCAAACTGGTACAAAAAAAGATATATAGATCAATAAAACTGAATTGAGAATTCAGACATAAAGTCATTCACCTATGAATAGCTGATATTTGACAAAGGCCCAAAGTCCATAAATTGGTGGAAAGATAGTCTCTTGAACAAATTGTGTTGGTGCAACTGGATATTCATCTGCAAAAATATGAAATAAAACTTGTATCTCACACATTCACAAAAGCTAACTCAAAATGGATCAAAACAACATTGCAGGCTAGTCACACATCTCTTCAATTCTGAGAAATAAGGCCTAGGAAAACAACTGGATAGAGCAGAGTAGACATTGTGGAGTCCCAAGATCAAGCAGAGGGTTGTGGGATAAGACTGGGTGACAGGAAAGGGAAAATTACCTTTGTCACAGGTGACTCAGCAGTACAAAGAATCCCACTTCTGCTGGCACAGTACCTGAGAAGCTTACAGGTACAGACGCCTTCTTTGTTAACTTGGAGATTGGTACTGGGAATGCTGAGTTTGACAGCTTGGCAGGGTCCAGCTTCCATGTTGAGCTGAAGTGCCTAAGTAGACAGCATCTTTCACAGCACAGAGATTGTGCTTAAGACAGTCACATCAAGGGAACCCAGCAGAGGCTTACAGCTGAGTGTACCAGTGTCCTTCCTCCCACTCTTCTCTGAGTCATACTGTAGATTCTTCTGCCTTAGTCCAGGAGAAGTGGCCCAGGCAGGATGCCATCTTAATCAGCGGAGAGGTAGAGTCAGCCACTGCTGAGGGCCCAGCTGTGGCTGGCTGCCACTCTGAACAACAGTGCCTGACTGGGCAGTACATCTCTCAACCCAAAAGCTGTTTTTAAGAATAATTGTGCCTAGAGAACATAGTGGTGGTTGGCAGCCAAGTATGGCAGTACCCTTAACCCTCCCTTCTTTGAACCATGTCATAGCATCTGCAGATGCAGGCCCTGAGAGACTCTACAAGAAGGTGATCATCTTTGTTAGCTAGGTGGTGTGGCCTGCCACCTCTGAGGGCCCAACTGGTACCAGTTGCTGCTAGACAGTGCCTCCCTCAGCAGAAAAGCAGGTCTCAGGAAAATCACATCTAGAGAACACAATGGCGGCTCATGGCCAAGTGTGGTGGTTCCATTTTCCCCTGAGCCACACCAAAACCTTTGCTGACAGACCCATGAAAGACTCCATAAGTAGGATGCCATCTCTGTTAGCCAGAAGAGGAGACTGCCACCTCTGAAGGCTGAGCAGAATCATGGTGCTGGACAGCATCTCTCTCACCAGAGAAGCTGTACTTAAGTCAGCTGCACCTAGAGAACACAGCAGTGGCGGGAGGCCAAGTCTAGCAATGCCCTCACTAATTCCCTTCTTAGAGCTATGCCATGGCTTCTGTTGGTGCAACACCAGAGGAGCTGAACAGCTTTTTGATGGCACAAAGACAACAGTCAATATGTAACCATTTAAATAAACAGACCATCATGGCTCCAGAAAACTCCCAAAATAAAGAATCAAAAAATATATATACATCCCAGATGAAGAAGCCTTCCTGAAGTTACTAGAGGTAGAACACAAAAGAATTATGTATACAGCTCTTTTAGAGAATACACAAAATGCAACAGAGCAAAATGAAAAAAAAAATTAAGCAAGCTATACAAACTGCTAGAACATCAACAATCTGAAATTCAGACGATCAATAATAAAATTACAGAGATTGACAACTCAATGCATAGTCAAAAGAGCATGACTGAGGAAATGATATACAGATTTAGCGAGACTGAAGATAAAGCAACTGACACAAACATTTGTGAGGAAAAATCAGATAAAAGAATCAAGAAAAATTAAGGAGCATGTGGAAATCTATCAAGAGGAAAATTTACAAGTAATTGGCGTCTCTGAACAGGAGGGATAGCAAAATACAGAGAACAGTTGAAGAGTTGCTGACAGAAAACTTCCCTGACATCATCGAAGAAGACAACATAGCTATTCAAGATGCTTATCAAACTTCACAAAAAGTGGACCCCAAAAGAAAGACAATAAGACATATCATAATCAAGATTAATAAAATGAAACATAAAGAGAGGCCTTTAAAGGCAGCTAAGCTTAAATCAAAACTAATGTATAATGGGAAGCCTGTAAGCTATCCTCTGACTTCTCAGCAGAAGCCATGCTGGCAAGAAGGCAATGGAGAAAAATCTTGAAGGAGAAAAACTTCCAATCAATTACACATTTGCAACACTGTCTATCAAACTTAACAGTGAAATCAAGATGTTCCCAGATAAACAGAAACTTAGAGACTTTGCAAACACCAAACCAAAATGATAAGAAACACTGAAAGTAGCTCTTTGATTAGAAAATAATATCAGATGGACACTCAAGGATGCAATGCAGGACATATAATTAAGAGTCCTACTCAGGAAAGTCACAAAGCTAAACCACAGATAATTTCAAAAAGAGAGAAACAAAGATCTTAACATGTAAACTATGACATCATCACACTATAAAGAAGGATATTTTGCAGTATTTATAGCTCTTTCAAATGGAGAGGAAGTTTAGGAGACATACATAAGTTAAAGAATGGTTTAAAATTAGAACATTAAGGGGAAACAAAGAGGTAGCTGCAAAGCAAACTAACAATACTACATATCACAAGAAACATAATACATGAGCCTCAGCAGACACAAAATTAACATCAAAAAGGATGAAAAGAAAACCCATAAAGATAGATGATCTAGAACAGAACATTACATGGAACAAAAAAAGTCAACAATACAAAAATAAGGACACTAAAAGGACAACAATAAATACATTATCTATCAATAATTACAATGAATTTAAATGGATTGAATGCACCAGTAAAGAAACAGAGAGCAATAGGTTGGATAAAAAACATGATCCAACTATATGATGCTTACAAGAAATACACCTTAGACTAAAACATATGAATGAACTGAAAATCAAAGAATGGAAAAATATATACCAAGCTAACAACATGCAAAGAAGATGAAGAAATAAAATAGATTTTATTCTCCACCATTGGGGACAAGGATGGTCACTACTTATTGCTTAAAGGTTTAATACATAAGGAGGATATAACAATATTAAATATTTATGCACTCAATATCAAAGTATCTGAATACATCGAACAAATTCTGAGAACATTTAAAAATAAGATAGATCACTCCACAATAATAGTAGGAGATTTCAACATTCCACTTTCAGTAATGGACAGATCATCCAGAAAAAGGCTCAATAAAGATACAGAAGATCTTATTGCAACAATCAGCCAACTCAACGTCACGGACATATACAGAACTTTATATCCCCAAACAGATAAGTACACCTTCTTTTCCAATAACAGCATAAACCAAGTCTCAACAAAATCCAAGCCATTGAATTACTGCAAAGTATCTCCTCAGACTATAAAGCCATAAAGTTGAAATCAATAGCAGAAAAAGCATGGGCAGAAATTTGAATTCATGGAAAACAAATAACGCCTTACTCAAAAATCCATGGGTTATAAAAGAAATCAAAGATGCAACAAAGAAATTCGTGGAATCAAATGAGAATGAAAACACATCCTACAAAAACCTATGGGATACAGCAAGAGCAGTATTCAGAGGTCAATTTGTCTCTATCATCTGGAATGAGAAAATGCCCCAAACCAAAGAGTTAACCCTGCAATTAAAAAGAGACCAACAAAAGAACCACTTGGGCACCAGAAGAAAACAGATAATAGAGATTAGGGCAGAACTAAATGAACTAGAAAATAGAAAAATAATTGAAAGAATTAACAAAACTAAAAAGCTGCTTTTTGAAAAGATCAACAAAATTGATAAACCATTGGCTAAACTCACAAAAGAAAAATAGGAGATGAAACAAATAATCCGAATAAGAAATGAGACAGGGGATGCCACAACAGACTGAATTGAAATTTAAACTATCATAACAGAATACTAAGAAAAATTGTACTCTAACAGATTTGAAAACCTAGAGGAAATAGATAAATTTCTAGATTCACATCACCTACCAAAAGTATCACATGGAGAAGTAGGACTACAAAAGAAGAGATTTAAAAAGTAATAATAATAATAATAAACCTACCAACCAAAAAACTCCTGGCCCAGGTGGCTTCACCAGAGAATTCTACCAAGCTTTTAGAGGAGTTACTTCCAATACTACTGAAGCTATTTCACAATGTAGAAAAGGATAGAGTATTCCAAAATTCATTCTATGAAGCCAGCATAACCCTGATACCAAAGCCAGGGAAAGTTTCCAGGAAAAAAAGAAGAAGAAGAAGAAGAAAACTACAGACCAGTATCACTCATGAACCCAGATGCAAAAATGTTCAGCAAAATCTTAGCCAATAGAATTCAACAACATATCAAAAACATAATTCATCATAAATAAGTTGGAGTTATACCAGAGATCCAGGGCTGGTTTAACATCAGAAAAACAATTAATATGATCAACCACATAAATAACACAAAGGATAAGAATCCCTGATTTTGTCAATTGACGCAGAAAAGGCATTTGACAAAGTCAAACACCCATTCATGTTCAAAACTCTCAGCAAAATAGGAATAGAAGGGAAATTCCTCAATGCAATAAAGGGCATTGATGCAAAGTCAACTGTTAACATCATTCTGAATGGAGACATACTGAAAGAATACCCCTTAAGAACAGGAGTTAGAAACGGATACCCACTGCTACCGCTGCTATTTAACATTGTGCTAGAGGTTCTGAACAGAGCAATCAGATAAGACAAAGAAATAGAGGGCATCTGCTTCATTAAAGAAGAAGCAAAAATACCCCTATTTGCAGACTAGATGATCATATACACAGAGGATCCTAGAGAATCCATAAGTAAACTACTAGAACTAACAGAAGAGTTCAGCAAAGTATTAAGACATAAGATAAACATAAGTAAATCAGTAGGATTCCTTTGCACCAATAAAGAGATCATCAAAGAGGAAATAATCAAACCAATACCATTTACTATGATCCCCAAGAAGTTAAAATATTTAGGAATAAATCTAACCTGAGAAGTAAGGGACCCATACAGTGAAAATTACAAGACCCTACTTCAAGAAACAAACAAAAAAAAGACTTCTATAAGTGGAGAAACCCACCTTGTTCATGGATAGGAAAACCTAACACTGTGAAAATGTCTATTTTACCCAAAAAGACCTACATACACAATGAAATTCCAGTACAAATTCCATTGTCATTTTTTAATGAGATGGAGAAACAAATCACACGCTTTGTCTAGAAAGGGAAGAAGTCCTGGGTAAGGAAAGCACCACTGAAGAAGACGAACACAGTGAAAGGCCTCACACTACCAGACCTTAGAACCTACTACATAACCATGGTAGTCAAAACAGTCTGGTACTGGTACAAAACCAGACATATAGACAAATAGAATAGAGAACTCAGAAATATCACTGTACTCCTACAAACAGCTGATAGTCAACAAAACCTAAAGGTTTTAAACTGGGGTAAAAGCAGTCTCTTTAACAAATGGCATTGGCAAAATTGGATATCCATCTGCAAAAATACTGAAACCCATATCTCACACCTAACACAAAAACTAACTCAAAATGGATTAAAGACTTAAATATCAAACCTAAAATAATAAAGATCATGCAAGGAAAAATAGGGACAACAATGGAAGTTCTAATACATAGCTTAGATAGACTACAAAGTCTGACCAACAATGCGCAAACAACATAAGAGAAAATAGTTAAATGGGACGTACTAAAAATCAAATACGCTCATCCAAAGACTTTATCAAGAGCATTAAAAGACTATCTACAGTATGGGAAAAAATATTTGGCAACTACATGTTGGATCGGTGTGTGATTTCCATAATCTATAAGGTATTGCAAAATATCAACAAGAAAAATGTAAGTAACCTAATTAAGTGATGTGCAAAGGAGATAGACATTCCACCAAAGAAGACACCCACACAGCAAAAAGACCCATGAGAAAATGCTCATGATCATCAACTATTAGAGAAATTCTAATCCAAACTACAATGAGATACCATCTCATTCCAGTGAGGTTAGTAATAATTAAAAAAACACAAAACAACAAATGCTGGAGAGCCTGTGGAGAGACTCGAACTTTCATACAGTGCTGGTGGGAATGTAAAATTTTACAACCTCTTTGGAAAGCAATTCTGGATTCTTAAAAAGCTAGCTATAGAAATGTCATATGATCCAGCAATCCCACTGCTTGGAATATAGCCAACAGAAATAAAGGTGGTCATATAAACAGATACATTTACACAAATGTTTATTGCAGCTATGTCCACAATAGCAAAAAGGTGGAATCAACATAGGTGCCCACCAACAGATGAATGTATAAACAAAGTGTGGTACACATAAACAGTGGAACACTATGCAATGATAAAGAACAATGATAATTTTAGGAAACATCTCATCACCCAGTTTGACTAGAAGACATGCTGAGTGATGCCAGTCAGTGGTAAAAAGACAAGTATTATATGAGACCTCTTTTGTATGAACTTAAAAATAGACTATGTACAGAGGAAAAGTCTCTTTGATGGCTACAAGTGTGGGGAGGGAGAGAGAGATTTGTTCATAGATTAGATAGTCAATAGGAATTTGGTTAGGAGAAGGGAGTGGAAGCTCACAGTAGAGGTCAGACTAGCATAATTGGACTATACCATAAACTGAAAGGTTTTCTAGACTCAACCCAACATTTCAAAAGATAAAGCAGCAGGGTTAGGACTCTAGGGCCCATGTTTTCAGGGTACACTGAGGTCAACTGTCATAACTAGTCTTTTGTTAAGAGAGTCTTCTGCACCCCATATTGGTGAGTGGCATCTGGGGTCTTAAAAGCTAGCAAGCTGCCATCTGAGGTACACCAATTGGTCCCAACCCATCTGAAACAGATGACAACAAAGAATATCAAAGGAAATCGGAAAAATGAGCCCCAGAGACAGAAGGACCCATATGAATGGGAGACTACCTCTGCAAGAGACCAGAAGAATCAGATGGTGCCTGGCCACCACCAAAGGCTGCTGTGATGGTGGACACAACGTAGAGTCCCAGATGCAGAATCAGAAAAAGAGGGATACAATTCAAGAACTTGACTAAAAGACCAGAATTAATGATCCAATAGCCTGGAGAGTCCCCTAAGTTCATGACCCCCAGACTTGCTGCTGGCCCAGATCTGAAACCAATACTGAAGTCAACTCTTCAGACAAGAATGGACTAGACTCAGGGACACTGTGTAAGCATGTGGTGTGTCTATTTCATGGTTTTATACATTTGTAGAAGGATGTCCTACTTGTTTCTTTCTAGACGGGAGAGTAGAGGTGGAGAAGATGGCACAGGTGTTTGTTAAGAGAATACTAAAAGACTTAAAAGGAGGAGTGTATTGTCACAGTGGAAGGAGAGCTGATGGAGTTGCAGATAGTAGGGCATACAAAACTGATTTGGATGACATACTTTCACTTAATCATATGTATATAAGTCATCTTGCCACGGCCCATATCTACATACCTCTAAAGTCAGTCTTGCCATTAATCTTGGATCCACACTGAAAGGCCCCTGGTTTGTAAGATTCTCTATGATTCACATAGGGCTTATCTTCTAAAAGCTCTTATTTCTGTCATTGTTTCCTCCCCTTCAGAATTATCAAATGAAACAAGATTTAAAGAGACTCACCTCCTGAATCAGATCTAAATACATATCCTCAACATTTAGAGACAAGGAGTAGATTCTCCATATGAGACTACTCTGTATAAAACATGCACTGAATTGTTCCCTCTAACAGAAGCCAATTGGAACTTCTTTGTAGATATCCTGAAATTGTTTACAGAAATTGCTTCCTAGCTTCACAACTCTCTATTTAATATAATCAGGATAAGCAGTAGGACCTGTTCACTGCTGTAGTTATCCTCAGAGTCACCTGAGAATGCAAGGGTTGGAGCAGGGGAAGGGCTGAGAACTATAGGATCTAGGGTGCCAGAGTCTTATATTGCAACCAGATTATGTAGCCCAGATGCCTCCCTCTTGTGCCACTCACATCTTTGATCCCTTTCAAGAGAAATGATAGCATGTCATATGCCCTGGCTAAAAACTAGGTACAAAATGGGCTTCTTCCAGAAAGGCTAGGCGGTGGGAGAAAAATGCCAACTACTGAGCCTCTAACTTTCTACAATCAATTTGTTCCTGCATCTCTTAGAAGTAAACTTTAGAAGATGAGATGGAATGTGATCAAGGCACCTGTCCTGGAATTCTAAAGACATGGCTTGTGCCTCAGCTGTGTCACTTAGTAACTCTCTCTCAATCTTTATATGTCTGTTTCCCTCGTTAGTATAGCAACATTTCTATCAAGGCTAGGTTTCCTCACCTCAAGAAGAAAACACTTTTGAGGCATGAAACAAATAAACAAAATGCCTACAGAATAAAACTATAATGATAAGATGAAAGTAACTAGATACAGACATAGATTGACAGTGGAATTCCCAAGTGGTATAAATTGTTACATCCTTGACTACTAACCAGCAAGGTGGCAGTTCACATCCACCCAAAGTTGCCTTGAAAGACAGACCTAATGACGTGCTTCCAAAAAGTCATAGACTTGAAAATCCTACGGAGCAATAATTCTACTCTGCACACATGGGGTCATCATCTCTTAGAACTAAGCATTTTCTCATGTGTCTCTATGCCACCTGAATGTCTCCTTTGGTGAAGTGTCTGTTCATATCCTTAAAGCAGAATAAACATTTTTTTTTAATGTGATAGATGCTTTTGTATAAATAATCCAGGAAAAAAAGGGTCATACAGAAATAGATTTTAAAACATATATGCTGATGTTTCTTATAGTCTGAAATTTAATCTTCAGATATTCTACTTAATACAAACTTTATAAATCTCTAGAAATTTCATGAATTTTGCCCAAAGAAAGGTATAAGTGATCCATATTTCTTTTGATCTCATTTAGACCATCCTTACCACATTTTAAGACACTCAAACTCATGCACTGCCCAACATTTATATCGATACAGCAGGGTATCTTTAAAACAAAATTCATGCTTTCACAGTTATTTCTGCACTTGAGACTTTTGCTTTTTGTTTTGTTTTGTTTTGTTTTTTATTGCTGTATGTTTATCAGACACATATTTATTCAAAACACTGGTAGAAAATCTCTTTATAGCCCACAACAATAGCTATAAAAATCAACAGGAATCACCTTATAATCACTCAAATAAATATCTCAGAGAGTCAAAGCAGTACTGACATCATTTAATCCCCTAGACCGAAAAAAAAAAAAAAAGAGGCAAATATTATTAAAAAAGTGGAACTGTATTAACCTCTGGATCTCTTGATTTCAATTAAGATCCAAGTGAGGAATGATTGATTGGAAGTCACTGGCCTTGTAATTGCCCACTCTTCTAATTGTCCACTTTCCTGGCTTTTAATTGTCCACTCTTCACAGCACTGCTCTGGCATATGAGATCAGCAGCACACAGTCATGTGTCACACTTGTAGCCACCTCCTTCTAGTTGGGAATGTACATAGAAGGCCTTCTGACCCAGATTCAGGTGAGTTTTCTCCTTACCCCTGAAGCATCCTTTGAAAATCAAGCTTCATGGTTCCCAGAACTTCATACCACATGAAACTTTTAAACCATACAGTGTTGTCAGTAGCTGCCATAGAGCTCGCTCCAACTTACAGCTACCATATGTGTAACAGAACAATAAAACAAAACATCCCCCAGTCCTCTACCAACTTCATGATCATTTATCTGCTTGAATACATTGCTGTGGTGTTTTTAGTGCCTTCCAACCTAGGGGGCTCATCTTCCACCACTATATCAGATAATATTCTGTTGTGATCCATAGAGTTAATTTTCATAAGTAGATCCCTAGGCTTTTCTTCCTCGTCATAGTTTGAAAACTTTTCTGAAAACTGTCCACTATGGGTGACCCTGGTGGTAGGTGAAATATCAGTGACATATCTTCCAGAATCACAACAACACACAAGCCACTTCAGTATGACAAACTGACAGATGAGAATACAACTTAAAGTTGTATTTTAGTTAAAAGTCCACACTGTGCTGAATACCCATGTTGGGCTTGGGGAGGCAGACATCCAGGCATAGTCTAAGTGTACAGACTGTGATTGACTTGATCTGTTGTCCTGAGTTACACTGGTGGATGATTACCCCTACCTCTGTTCCCAAGAAAAAAACATTACGATATCAGTGGCAATAATGGTAATTATGACTGCAATAATAATGTTGATGTGGAAGGACAGAGGAAGAAGGACAAGGAAACTCACATTTATTGATCTCTTATCACATGCCAGGCTCTATACTAAGTATTTTATATGAATGATTTTACTTAATCCCTGGGAAGGGATATTATGACCTATAAAGATGAGGAAACCAATTCTCAGAATGATTGGGTAAATGGTTGAAGCATAGCTAGTAGACAGCAAAAATCAGAAGTGTCCATGTGTGCCTGGGACCCAAGCAGAAACTTGTTGAAGGTCCATCACCTTTCCTGACCAAACATTCTACCCTGTGAGTAGTCACAGATCTACATATGACGGGTGAGAACAAGTCAAAGCATGGGCTCATGCTATTAAAGAGAACCTGAAATGGTAGGAATTTTAAAATACACTCACCAAGGTCAACATCATCACTCTAACTTGACCTCACCAACTGCCTGATGATTCTCCTCTAGAACTACTATTTGAAACGTTTTTACCAGAACTAATTCTCTACATGCCCATGTAGTAATTTCTTAACTCATACCTAAGTATGTCATGCTATGGCACCTGACACCAAGCCTTGTGGTTTTTCTCTCCCTCAACTTTTAAATGCTAGACTATTTGAGGGTCAGTTCTGTCTTTATCTAAGAAGCCCTGGTGGCACACTGGCACTCATGGCCCCTCTGGCACTCATGTGCCAGAGCAGTGCTGTGAAGAGTGGACAATCAAAAACCAGAAAAGTGGACAATTAGAAGAGTGGGCAGCTTCTAGCCAAAACATCAGTGCTTCCAATCTATTAGCTGCTCCTCAGAAGAAAGATGTGACAGTCTACTTTCATCAACTTTGGAAACCCTATGGGACAGTTCTGCTGTGTCCTATAGGGTCAAAGGGTTTGGCTTTGGGGGTCTAACCTTGGATGTCTTCACTCAGTCCCATGGCTCTAAATAACACCTGTTTGTTGCTGACCACCACATCTCCCTCTGTAGCATCTCCTTCTTAATGAACTCCTTCTGTACTTGGATCTCTGATAAAACCAGCTGCCACTGAGTAGATCCCAACTAATGGTGACCTATTTGTCACAATAAAACTGCACTCCATAAGGTTTTCAATGGCTAATTTTGGGGGGAGTAGATCACCAAATCTTTCCTCTAAAACACCACTGAGTAGACTCTAACCTTAAACTTTACAATAACCAGCCATGTGTGTTAACCACTTGAGTTAGCTTTCATTCTCAAGTTGTATAATAAAAACCAAACACAGGAGGTGGAGTCAAGATGGAGGAATAAACATATGTCTCCCAAAATCCCTCTGGAAACCAAGACCCGAATTGATAATTAAACAGAGTCTTCTAGATACCTAGTGAGACCTAGGACATGGCATAGGGCTGTTAATCTGGACTTCATGCCACTGAACTGAAATCCCCCTCTCTTTCACTGACCCCCTTGGCGAGTGCTGGCTTTCACAAACTAAAGGTAACTCACCATTTTAACTTTTTTCTTCTCTCTTAGCTGGTGGGCAGAGCAGGGACTTGGCTAACAGCTAATCTCAGACACACTGATGGTGGGATCGGTAGGCAAAACTGCCACATTTTGAGACCCCAGCTTCGGACACTGCATCTCGACATTTTTGGCCTCTCTTTTGTCCTCCGCCACAGAGTAGCCCATAACAAGGCAAGTGGCGAGCTTGTGTGGGATGCCATCTTGTTCCAGTGGGAGGTGGCTATGCCCACATAGAGGCCCTCAGCTGGACCTAATTCCTAGTCTGGGAGGTAGCACCTTCCTGGAGGAGAGTGCTTTTCCAGCAGAAAAGCAGTATTCTATACATTGTTGCCTATGGCTGGGACCCGACACCAGAGGCCACCAGGGCAGTAGCCTTTCTGTATTCTGAATCAGTTTATAACATCTGGGGTTAAATATAGAGGTGCTTCCTTTGCCAGCTAGGAAAAGGGGCCTCTACACCTGAAAACCTGACTGACTTTGGAAGTTGTCACATATCTTTTACCTTTCATTTTAAGACATCCTAGAGAAACAACTGCAGTCCATCCTCACAGCATCTCTCCCACCCTCTATTTGTCGCTGCCTAACTATCCGCCCACGGAAAGAAGACAGGACACACAGATATGAGCCACCTTGCAAGTTACTTGCTTTATTCTTCTTCCTATTCTACTTCCTATTCTACTACCTATTCTACTTCCTATGTTCTTCTTTGTACAACTACTACAATGTCCCTCACCCATTATATAGTCCAATCCCACCAATCATAAGGCACAGCTGATTCATGTGCAGTGCATGAGCAGAACATAGCATTGCAAAGAGAAGCTGAGTGGCTATGGGCTCTAGAGGCCAGCAATCAGAAAGCTGATCACGAGCCGTTCACGTGCCAGCAAGGAACTGCGTCAGCAGGCTAATCATCAGACCGGGAGTGTCTCGGGGAGGAGCTCCTGATAACAGGCGCCATCTTTATGGCGCAGTTTCTTTTTGCCCCCAACATCTATTGACTCACCTGATGTCCCCAAAGCAACAAGCTCTGGAGAAAACTCTAACTAAGAAATCACCCACAGCTTCAGAAGGCCCCCCAAAGAAAGCAACAGAGAATTTCTCAGATGAAGAAACCTTCCTAAACTATTGGAATGTGAATTCAAAAGGATTATAAAGGGAGCACTTCTAGACTTTATACAAAATGCAGCAGAGTAAAATGAAAAATTAAGCAAGCTGTTCAATCTGATGGAACATCAGTATGCTGAAATCCAACAGATCAATAACAAAATTAAACAGAAAGAAACTTCAATTCAAAGCCAAGAAAACAGAATTGAACGAATGGAAAAGAGACTTTGTGATGTGGAAGACAGAGCTACTGACTCCAGCATCTATGAAGAGAAATCAGAAAAAAGAAACAAGAAAAATGAAGAATCACTAAGAACCATGCGGGACTCTACTAAGAGGAACAATCTACAATTAATTGGAGTTCCTGAACAAGGCAAGACACCTGAGAACACAGAGTATTGTGGCTGAGCTGCTGACAAAAAAATTTCCCAGAAATCATTAAGGAAGAGAATACAGATACCCAAGATGCATATTGAATGCCACTCAATAGAAATGCTACTCAAAAGAAAGACTCCAGGACATATTATAATCAAGCTTAACAAAATGAAACATAAGCAGAGATTCTTAAAGGCAGCAAGACTCAAAGCAAAATTAACATTCAGAGGGAAGCCCCATTGGCTTTCATCAGATTTCTCAGCAGAAACAATGTTGACATGGAGACAGTGGCATCATACATTCAAAGCTTTGAAGGAGAACTTTCAACCAAGAATTATATACCCTGCAAAACTATCTTTCAAATATGAAAATGAAATCAAGACATTCACAGATAAACAGAAACTCAGAGACTTAGTAAAAACCAAACCAAGTTTACAAGAAATACTGAAAGAATCTCTTGGCTTAGACAAACAAAACCAATAACTATATATTTTAGAGGAAAATACAGGACACATCACCCAGAATCCTACTCAGTTAGGAAAGGCTCCAAACTGTATCAAACCTATAACAGTGAAAGAAATGATCCAGTGAGCATATCATGAAAACTATGATGTCATCATATTGAAAAGAGGGATGTACTATAGTCGTTATAGTCCTTCAAGATGGAGAGGAAGTTAATAAGACTGGTAGTTAACTAAAATTGGGTTTATACATAGTTTATTAAGAGGGGTCATGGGGCAGCCACAAAACACAATAAAGATGCAACATATCAAATCAAGAAAGGTAATACAGGAATCTCAACAACCACAAAACCAACTCTGAAAAAGGTGAGAAATCAACTCACAGAGAAGGTCATAGAACAGAGTAATAACAGAGAGGACATCAACACAAAAACAAACATATCACAATTGCAGCTCTGAACACATGCCTATCAATAATTATATTGAACATGAATGGACTGACTGCTCCAGTAAGGAGACATTGAGTGACATCTTGGATCAAAAGACACGACCCATCCTTATGTTGCCTACAAGAAACTCACCTTAGACTTAAAGATAGGAACAAACTGAAAATCAAAGGGTGGTAGAACATATATCAAGCTAACAATACACAAAGAAGAACAGGTGTGGAAATTCTAATCTCACATAAAATAGATTTTAATGTAAAATCCACCATCATGGACAAGGATGGACATTACTTATTGCTGAAACTTTCAATACACAAGCAGGACTTAGCAACATTAAATATTTATGCACCTAATCGCCATGAGTTGGATACAACTTGACAGCACTTGGCAATATTAGAACACCTAAATACACTGATGAAACTGACTACCTCAAAAATGAAATGGATCACTCCACAATAATAGTGGGAGACTTCAACACTCCACTCTCAGTACTGGACAGATCATCTAGAAAAAAGTTCAATAAAGACACAGAAGACCTTATTGCCACAATTAATCAACTAGACCTCATCAACATACACAGAACTTTATAGCCATCAGCAAATAACTATACCTTCTTCTCCAATGCACATGGAACATTCTCCAGAATAGACCATGCATTAGGACATAAAGCAATTCTCAACAAAATCCATATCATTGAATTAATGCAAAGCATCTTATCAGATCATAAAGCCATAAAGGTCAAAATCAATAGCAGAAAAAACATAGCAAGTAGAGGTCATGCAAACTGAACAAGATCTTGCTCAGAAAGTCATGGATTATAGAAGAAATCAAGGATGAAATAAAGAAATTTATGGATTCCAATGAGAATGAAAACACTTCCTACCAGAATACATGGGATACAGCCAAAGCAGTGCCCAGGGGTCAGTTTATCTCCATAAATGCATACATCTGGAAGGAAGAAAGAAATCAAAACAAAGAACTAGCCCCACAGCTTGAACAAGCAGAGAAAGAACAATAGAGGAACACTTCAGGCACCCAAAGAAAACAGATCAAAAAGATCAGAGCAGAACTAAGTGATTTAGAGAATAGAAGAACCATTGAAAAAACTGAAAAGACCAAAACCTGATTTTTTGAAAAGATCAACAAAATTGACAAACCATTGTCTAAACTTACTAAAGAAAAACAAGAAAGGAAACAAATAACCCAAACAAGAAACAAGAGAGGAGTTGTCATAACAGATCCAACAGAAATAAAAAATATCATAATGGATACTATGAAAGACTATACTCTAATAAATTTGAAACATAGAGGAAACGGACAGATTCCTTGATTAGTATCACCTCCCAAAATTATCACAAGGTGAAGCAGAACAACTTAAGAAACCCATCACAAAGGAAAAGATTGAAAAAGTATTAAAAACCTACCAACGAAAAACAGCCTGGGCCCAAACAGCCTGGGCCCAGATGGCTTCGCCAGAGAATTCTACCAAGCTTTTTGAGAAGAGTTATCTCCAATACTACTCAGACTATTTCACAGTATAGAAAGGGATGGAATACTCTCAAATTCATTCTATGAAGCCAGCATAACCCTGGTACCAAAGCCAGGGAAAGACCCAACAAAGAGGAGAACTACAAACTGATATCACTCATGAGTCTACGTGCAAAAATCTTCAACAAAATTCTTGCAAATAGAATCCTACAACATATCCAAAAAATAATCCATCATGACCAAGGTGGATTTATACCAGGGATGCAAGGGTGGTTCAACTTCAGAAAAACAACTAATGTGATCAACCACATAAATAACACAAAAGACAAGAATCACTTGATCTTGTCTATTGATGCAGAAAAGGCATTTGTTAAAGTCCAATACCCATTCATGTGAAAAACTGTCAGCCAAATAGGAATGGACGGCAAATTCCTCAACTCAATGAGGGTCATTTGTACAAAACCAACTGCCTCTGTCATCCTGAATGCAGAGAGACCGAAACAGTTTCCCTTGAGAACGGGAACTAGACAAGGATGCTCACTCTCCACCTCTCCTATTCAACATTGTACTAGAAGTTCTAGCCAGAGCAATTAGACAAGATGAAGAAATAAATGGCATCTGCACTGGCAAAGAAGAAGTAAAATTCTCCCTATTTGCAGATGATATGATTTGCAGATGATATGATTGTATATGCAGAGAATCCCAAAGAATCCATAAGTAAACTACTCAAACTGATAGCAGAGTTCAGCAAAGTCTCAGGATACAAAATAAACATAAGTAAATCAGCAGGATTCCTTTATACCAACAACGAGATCATTAATGAATGACTCACCAAATCAATACCACTTACAATAGCCCCTAAGAAGATAAAGTACCTAGGAATAAATCTAACCAGAGATGTACCAGAACTTTACAAAGAAAAGTAAGTATAAGCCCTTTCTAAAGGAAACTAAGAGAGACTTATATAAATGGAGAAACCTACCCTGCTCACGGACAGGAAGACTTAACATTATGAAAATGCCTACTTTACTGAAAGCAATTTACTTATATAATGCAGTCCTAATACAAATTCCAGTGACATTTTTTGATGAGATGGAGAAACAAATCACCAACTTTGTTTGGAAAGGGAAGAAGCCCCAGATAAGTAAAGCACTACTGAAGAAGAAGAACACACTGGGAGGCCTCTCACTACCTGACTTTAGAACCTATTATACTGCCACAGTAGTCAAAACAGCCCAGTACTGGTACAAAAAGAGAAAGACAGATCAATAGAAACGAATTGAGACCCTAGAGATGACACCATCTACTTATGAACAGTTGATATTCAACAAAGGCCCTAAGACATTAAACTGGTATAAAAAAAATTTCTTCAAAAAATGGTGCTGGCAAAATTGGATATTCATCTGCAAAAAACTGAAACAAGACCCATATCTTACACCTTGTACAAAAACCAACTCAAACAGGAGAAAAGACCTAAATACCAAATCTAAAACGATAAAGCTCATCCAAGAAAAAGTAGGAACAACAACGGACGATTTAATACACAACGCAGACGGACTTCAAAATCTGTCAAACAAACCACAAACAACAGAAGAGAAAGTAGATAAATGGGAACTACCATGAATCTAACACTTTTGCTCATCCAAAGACTTTATTAATAGAGTTAAAAGGCCACCTACAGAATGGGAAAAAATATTTGGCAACTATATGTCAGACTGATGCCTGATCTCCATAATCCATAAGGTGCTACAAAATATCAATAAGAAAAAGATAAATCACCCAATTAAGTGATAGGTGAAGGATATGGACAGACACTTTTCTAAAGAGGAGATAAAGGCAGCCAAAAAACACATGCGGACATGCTCACAATCATTAGCTATTAAAGAAATTCAAACCAAAACTACAATGAGATAACATGTCACCCCAACAAGGTTGGCCATGATCCAAAAAAATGCACAACAACATATGTTGGAGAGGCTGTGGAGAAATTGGAACTCTCCTACACTGTTGGTGGGATTGCAAAATGGTGCAACCTCTTTGGAAAGCAATCTGGCACTTCTTTAAAAAGCTGGATAGAGATATACCATTTGACCCACTAATTCCACTGCTTGGAATATATTCTACAGAAGCAAGGCCATTCACACCAACTGATACATGCACAGTATGTTTATTGCAGCACACTCCACAATATCAAAAAGACGGAATCAACCCAGATGCCCAACAACAGAGGAATGGATAGGTAAGCTATGGCATATATACTCAATGGAACACTATGCAATGATAAAGAACAATGATGATTTTAGGAAACATCTCATAACCTGTCTTCAATTAGAGGACATTATGCTGAAAGTAGTCAGTGACAAAAGTACAAATATTGTATGAGATCCCTATGATAAGAACTTAAAATCAGACTCACACATAGAAGAAAAGACACTTTGACAGCTGCAAGGGTGGGGAAGGAGGGAGGACAAGGGGGGAGGGTTTAGATTAGTTGATAGAAATTTGGTTGGGTGAAGTGAAATCTGCGACAGCACACATTAGAAGGAAGTTCAATATTAACTGGACTTCAGCATAACATGATTAATCCTCCCATGTTAACCCAATATTGCAAGGACAGAATAGCTGGGGTAGGGGGCCAGGGACCATGCTCTCAGGGGAAATTGAGGCCAGTTGGCACAACTAGTGTTTTGCTGAGATAGCCTCCTCCAACCCACATTGCTGCATGGCATCTAGGGTCTTAAAAGCTGCCAAGCTGTCACCTAAGGGCACAGCAAATGGTCCCAACTCAGCAGGAACGGATGATCACCAAGGACCAAAATGACATGGAGGAAAGAGAACCCAGAAGCAGAGAGACTCACATGAGTTGGTGACTATGTCAACTTCTGACTGGTAGAACCAGATGGTTCTCGGCCACTGACAGTGATAGAAGTGATGGAGCTCACAACATTCAGTCTCACTGGCAACCCAAGAATAAAAAGGCTCCACCCTGAGATATCCACTAGAAGACCACAATTGATGGTCCTGGATTCTCGGAGTTCCCCTGGGTGCATGTCCTCTGGCCCTGATGCTGCCCCGGTCCATAAATCATAATGCAGGTCATTTCTTTGGACAGGAATGGTGGGCTTGGTGACACAGAGTGACTATATCACATGTGCACTTTGTGGTTCTAATCATCTATAGAATGTTGTCCTGCTGACCTCTTAATGGAGGCAGAGGAGTGGGAGGAGAGGAAGGAATAGGAGATTATTGGGAGGATAAGACATGTATGGAGCAGAGAGGAAGAGTGTGCTGTCACCAGGCAGGGAGAGCAGTGGGAGCTGCATATATGTGGGCATGCAAATTGATATGGGAATGTACATTTTCATTCAATCATCATCATAATAATAAACCAATGACATTGTCATCAACTAGGATACATAGCAATCCTACTGAACAGAGTAGAACTGCCTCGTAGAGTTTCCAAGGAGCACCTGGTGGATTTGAACTGTGATCTTTTGATTAGCATCTGAGCTCTTAACCACAGTACTCGTAGGACCCCATATCTCTAATACCACCACCACCCAAAAAAGAAAAATTGCTGTAGAGTCAATTTCAACTCATAGATACCCTATAGAACAAAGGAGAACTGACCCATAGGGTTTCTGAGGAATATATGGTGAATTCTAACTGTTAATCTTTTGGTTGTCAGCCAAACACTTAACTATAGTCCTATCAGGCCTCCGGACATCAAACAGACATTTCAAATTAATGTTTCTTGGTCAGAAGTGGAGTCTCTTTACTCCTCCTCCACACCTACCCCTTTGCCAAGGTTCCTCACCTTCCCTAGACATCACACACTCCCAAGCATTCAAGCTAAAATGTTTTCTTTAATATTTTACATCAGTAAGTACTACTGCCTCTCCCTTCAAAATAACCCTAAATATAACCACTTTTCTCCATCACCATCACTTTCACTCTGTTCCACACTACATCACTGGTGTTCTAATGGGCTGCATTCACCTCCTAAATGATCCTTTTTGTCAATTCTTACCCCTACTAGGCAGTTTCTGTAAAGCCAGGTGCAGATTTTCTTACAGCATAGATTAGATTATACAACTCCCCTGCAAAACCCTCAAATGGCTTCCTACAACATTACAGACAAAGCGGAAATTAGTTCTCCAGATTATACAACCCTGTCTGCCACAGGCCCAGGCTCTGTCTCCAGCATTTCCTATTTTAATCTCCCTTGCCCTCCGTGCTCTAAGCATATACCTGCCATTCAGATTCCCACACAAGCTATCCCTACTCTTGTCTCTAGGTTTTGTGCAGCTTTTCTCTGTATGTACAACACTCTTTCTCTGTACTTTCACCTGGCTGACCGTGTCTTGTTATCCAGACAAGCCTTCTCTGACCATCATTTACAGTAGTTATTACCTAGTCACTCATTCACATTATCCATTTAAATTAAACCCTGTGTAACATTCACCACTAACTAATGTTTCACTGCTCATTTGTTTGATTGATGATTTCCTCAATCTCCCTACAAGAGTTTATGTGAAGCCCTGGATCCCTGACATACCACGATAATGTTATAAACACATTTTACTAAAAAATTAATGTTATCAGGGAGGTGGGCCCAAGATGGCAGATGTGACACATATCTCCATGATATGTGTTAAGAGGAATGTAAGGCCTGGAATGATACTGGAACAGAGCAGTGTGGACTTCTGGGATCCCTAGGATCCACCATAGAGTTGTCAGATTTGACTATGAGCCAGTAAGGGGGAAACTACCTCTCTCAGAGATGAGAGGTTGAGTCCTGCTTCACATGACACATCATTTGGGAGGACAGCAGATATTGATGCCTTGTTTTTTATCTGGGAGGCAGTGACTGGGCATGAGCTGGTTTATATGCTGAACTGCTGTGCTTAAGTAAACAATGTACAGTGCAACAGAGAGACTGTGCTTGGGATGGCCATATATTCAGAGTCTGGCTACTAACTGAGGGCACCAGTGCCCCTCTACTTTCTCTTCTCTTCCACTGACTCACAGCAGGAAGGCCAGCTTGGGTGGAATGCCATCTTGGTCAGCTAAGAGGCAGAGTCAGCCACAACTGACGTCTTAGCTGAGGCTAATTGTCATGCTGAGCATCAGTTCCTGTCTAGATAGTGCTTCTCCAGCAGAAAAGCTGTATTTAAGACAATCATGACTAAAGTTACAAGTGGGGCATGACTATGTGTCAAAGCCCTAACTCCTCCCTTCTTTGGGCCACATCATAGTGTCTGGGAACAGCCTATGAGGTGCTTTTGTTGTCACCCAGAAGGTGGGCCATGCCACATCTGAGGGCCTGACTGATTTCTGCAGCTGACGGACAGCTCCTTGCTCAGCAGTAAAGCACCTGTTTTACGATAAGACCCCCTAGAGAACTGACTGCTGAGTGAGGTGCTAGCATCTCCACCACCCTTAATTGGTCAACACCACAGAGTTGGCTGACAGTCCCCCAGCAACTCCATAAGTACGGTGCTGTCTTTGCCACCAGGAGGCAAGGCCTGCCACCTGTGAGGGTCCTGCTGCTTTTGGTAGATGTTGCACAGCACTCCTCTCAGGAAATAAGCAATTATGAAGCTAAACACATCTACAAGGTTCAGTGGTCCCAGGCAGCCAAGTGGGGTGGTCTCCTTCTCTCCTGCTTGTCTCCTTCCCTGAGCTACACTATAGGCTCCACTGGTATAACAACAGAGTCAGCACAAGTAACTCCCACCTTTAGCAGCTAGGAGGTGGGGACTGCTACCCCAGAGTCCAGCTGGGGCCAGTCGCTAGAGAACACAGAGGTGGCTGGTGACCAAACCTAGTAGTGCCCTTACTCCCCTCTTAGAACTATACCTCAGCTCCTGTTGGGGCAACACCAAAGAACCCAAACATCTTCTTGATGGCATGAAGACAGCAAATGATATCCAGCCATTTAAAGAAGTAGCCCACTGTGGCTCCAGAAAACTCCCAGAATAAAGAATCAAAAAACATCCCAGATGAAGAAGCATTACTGAAATCATCAGAGGTCAAGTACAAAAGAATCACGTATACAGCCCTCTTAGAGACGTTAAACAAAATGCAGCAGAACAACATGAAAAATTAAGTAAGCTATTTGAACTGATGGGACATCAACAATCTGAAATCCTGCAGATGAATAATAAAATTACAGAATTAGACAATTCAATCCAAAGCCAAAACAGCAGAATTGAGGAGTTGGAAGCCAGAGTTAGCAAGCTTGAGGATAGAGCAACTGACACCAGCATTTATGACAAGGGAAAAAAAATAAGAAAACTGAAGAAGCATTAAGAAACATGTGGAGCATTAAGAGGAATAATCTACAAATAATTGGAATTCCTGAACAGGGAGGGATAACTGAACATACACAGTGCTACTGTAGAGTTGCTGACAGGAAAATTTCCCTGAAATTATGGAAGATGAGAACATTGATATCCAACATGTTTATCAAATGCCACAAAAATTAGATCCCAAGAGAAAGACACCAAGACATATAATGCCAAGTGCCGTCGAGTTGGATCTGACTCATAGTAGCCCTACTCAAGCTTAATAAACTGAAACATAAAGAGAGGCTCTTAAAGGTAGTGAGGCATAAAGCAAAGCTAACAAGAAAAGGGAAGCCCTGTAGGTTTTTGTCTGACTTTTCAGCAAAAATGATGCAGGCAAGAAGTCAGTGGAATGACACATTCAAAGCCCTGAAGGAGAAAAAATTTCAACTAAGAATAATATATCCTGTAAAATTGTCTCTCAAATATGAAGCTGAAGTTAAGACATTTGCCGATAGAAGCTTCAAGACTTTGTGAAAACCAAATCAAACAAAAAATACTGAAAGAAGTTCTGTCTTCAGAAAAAACAAAAACATCAAGTGTATACTTACGGAGGCAATGCAGGACACAGCATCCAGAATCTTACTCAGTCATGGAAGTTACAAAGCTCAATCAAAGCTAAAATATTAAAAGAAGGGAACCAGGGGTCTTAACATGAAAATCATGACATCATCACAAAGAGGGGCATAATACACTAGGTATAACTCTTTCATGTGGAGAGGAAATTAAAAAGATATGCAGAAGTTAAAGTATGGTATAAACACAGAATAGTAAGGGAGATCACAAGGGTAGCTGCAAAGCAAAATAATAAGTGACATGTCAAAACAAAAAACAATACAGAAGTCTCAACAAACATAAAACTAACACAGAAAAAGATGAAAAGTCAACATATAAAGAAGAATGAGCCAGAATGCAATGTTAACAGTGACATAGAAAATATTAGCAACACAAAAATAAACATAAAAATGACAGCACTGAACACTAAAGAGGCAGAGTGTCAGCTTGGATCAAAAGACAAGATCTGTTTACATGTTGCTTACAAGAAAAACAGCTTAGACTCAAAGATATGAACAAACTGAAAAATCAAAGGATGGAAAAAACATATACCAAGCTAACAACATATAAATAAGAGCAGGAGTGTTAACAGTAATCTCAGATAAAATAGACTTTAATGTAAAATCCACCCATCATTGACAAGGTTGGTCACTGCTTACAGGTTCAAAAGATATTTATGCACTCAATACCAGAGCATCTAAATGCATCGAGCAAACACCAACAATAGTAAAAAATGAGATAGATCTCTCCACAACAATAGTTGGAGACTTCGACACTTCACTTTCAGTAAGGGCTAGATCACCCAGGAAAAAAATTACTAAAGATATAGAAGATCTTATTGTGACAATTAACAAACCAGAAGTCATTGACATATACAGAACTTCTTCCCCATCAACAGATAAATACACCTTCTTCTCCAATGCACATGGAACATTTTCCAGACTAGAACGTGTATTAGGACATAAGGCAAGTCTCAACAAAATGCAAACCGCTGAATTATTGCAAAGAAACCTCTTGGACAATAAAGTCATAAAAGTTGAAATCAATAGCAAAAAAAAAAAAAAGGTAGAAATCTGAACTCATGGAAACTGAATACTATCTTGCTCAAAAATCCATGGGATACAGAAGAAATTATGGACAAAATAAAGAAATTCATGGAATCAAATGAGAATGAAAACACATTCTAACAGAACCTATGTGATACAGCAAAAGCAGTGTTTAGAGGTCAGTTTATCTCTGTAAATGCACACAGACAGAAAGAAGGACTCAAACCAAAGAACTAGCCCCACAGCTTGAACAAGTAGAAAGAGAACAACAACGGAACCCCTCAGGCACTAGAAGAAAACAGATAACAGAGATTAGGGTAGAACTAAATGAATTAGAAAATAGAAGAACAGCTGGTTCTTTGAAAAGATCAACAAAATTGATAAACCACTGGCTAAACTTACAAAAGGAAAATAAGAGAGGAAACAAATAACCTGAATAAGAAATGAGATGGGAGATGTTACAACAGACTCAACTGAAATAAAAAGTATCATAGAAGAATACTATGAAAGACTGTACTCTAATAGCTTTGAAAACCTAGAGGAAATGGACAAATTTCTAGATTCATATCACCTAACAAAATTATCACAAGGAGAAGCAGAACCACTTAATAACCCATCACAAAAGAAGAGACTGAAAAAGTAATGAAAAAACTATCAACCCCCCAAAAAAGTCCTGGCTCAGACTTCACTGGAGAATTCTATTAAATGTTTAGAGAAGAATTAATTCTAATACTACTGACACTATTTCACAGCATAGGGAAGGATGGAATATTGCCAAGTTCACTCTGTGAAGCCAGTATAACCCTGATACCAAAGTCAGGAAAAGATTCCACAAAAAAAGAAAACAGACCAATATCACTCATGAACCTAGATGCAAAAATCTTTGACAAAAATCTAGCCAAAAGAATTCAACCACATATCAAAACAAATAACTAATCATGACCAGAGGTGTAGGGCTGGTTCAACATCAGAAAGACAATTCATGTGATCAACCACATAAATAACACAAAGGATAAGAATCACCCGATTTTGTTGATCAATGCAGAAAAGACATTTGACAAAGTCTAACACCCATTCATGCTAAAATCTTTCAGTAAAATAGGAATAGAGGGAAATTCGTTAGTGCAAAAAGGGTCATCTATGCAAAGTCAACTGCCTACATTATCGTGATGGAGAGAGGCTGAATGAATTCCTCTTGAGATATGGAACCAGACAAGGATGCCCACTCTCACCACTTCTATTAAACATTATAGTAGAGGTTCTAGCCAGAGGAATTAGACAGGACAATGAAATAAAGAGCATGTCTACAGGCAAAGAAGTAAAAATCTCCCTGTTTGGAGATGATATGATCGTAAATGTCAAAAATCCAAAGAATCCATAAATAAACTGCTAGAACTAATAGAAGAGTTCAGCAAAGTATCAGCATATAAGATAAACATAAGTAAATGAGTAGGAATCCTTTATATGAAAAAAGAGATCATCAAAGAAGAAATCACCAAATCAATACCATTTACTATGACCCCAAGAAGATAAAATACATAAGAATAAATCTAACCAGAGAAATATGAGACCTATACAGAGAGAATTACAAGACCCTATTTCAGAAAACCAAAAGAGACTTATATAAGTGGAGAACCTACCCTTCTATGGGTAGGAAGACTTAACATTGTGAAAATGTCTATTCTACCCAAAGGGATTTACATATACAATGCAATCCCAACACTAATTGCAGTGTCACTTTTTAATGAGACAGAAAATCAAATCACCTACTTTGCTTGGAAGGGGAAGAAACCCCAGATACGAAAACCACTAGTGAAGAAGAGGAATACAGTGGGAGGCCTCACACTACCTAACCTTAGAACCTACTACACAGACACAGTAGTGAAAACTGGTACCAGTGCAAAAAGAGACACCTAGACCAATGGAACAGAGTTGAGACACCAAAAATGTCACCATTGTCTTACAAACAGTTGATATTTGATAAAGACCCTAAGACTGTAAACTGAGGTAAAAACAGTCTCTTTAATATATGGTGCTGGCAAAACTGGATACTCATCTGCAAAAAAAACTGAAACAAGATCCATCTCTCACATCTTACACAAAAACTAACTCAAGATGGCTCAAAGACCTAAATATCAAACATAAAATGATAAAGATCATGCAAGAAAAAATAGAGTCAACAATGGACATTCTAATACATGGTTTAAAAATTATTGTTATCAATAGTACAGAGGGAAATGATAGTTTAATTGCTAAGTGTAAATTCTTACAGAAGAAATTTATCTTTATTTAGTATAGTAACTTAATGATATTTTTAGCCCTGAGAAGGGATGAAAGGATGCTAAGTGTAAATTCTTACAGAAGAAATTTATCTTTATTTCGTATAGTAACTTAATGATATTTTTAGCCCTGAGAAGGGATGAAAGGAAGATGAAAAATAAAATAGCTGCCCTTATGAAGTGGAGAGTGGTTCACAAGACCAAGAGTAAATAATCCAAGAGAAGAAGGAAATAACAGGTGGGTGATTGGGCAGCAATACAAAAGTGGTGCACTCTCAGATAGCAAGCATCTCCTAATGGTTGTAATAGCCACAGGATTGTTAAATTGGGATATCTAAATTTGCATTTTAGGATATTTGCATTATTGCTCAAGTATCTCTCCACCTTGAATCTCCCCCAACTCTACCATTGCTCAAACCTTTACTAAAGTTGGCAGCCTACACAAGCACCTCTCCTCAAATGAAATACTGAGGAAAGAAGAATGTGGCTAGTGTTCAGGAAAATACAGAGAAAGGCAAAGAGCATGACGTATACAAAGAGAGAGGAGATGGAGAACTCAGTATGTTTGGGAACTGACTCCAAAACTGGCTGTGAGATTGCAAGCCTTAGATCAACCTTAGAGTGTGGCAGGCAGGATAACAGTTCCAACAATGTTTACTTAAATCTTGTGGAACTGGATGACCTCAATAAGCTGGAGGGCTTGGGGTCAGCCAAGGTGAATTTTGGGTTTCTCACAACAGGGAGGTAGGGTCCATGTTAGCAGTAATCAAACCCATTGCCATGCAGTCAATTTCAACATACAGTGACCTTATAGGACAGAACGGGACTGCCCCATAGATTTCTAAGGAGCAGTTGGTGAATTCAATCTGTCAACCTTTTGGTTAGCAGCTAAGTTCTCAACCACTGCACCAAGAGGGGTCCTAAGGTTCCCTAAACACTTGTTGAAAAAAATTAAGCACATTAAAAAAATCTAGAGTGTTAGTAGTCATGAATCTCTTTTGTTTTTTAAATATTTATTTTCGATGTTAAATAGCTGTGTGGCCTTGGGCAAGTAAGTCATTTAAACTTAACTTATAGTAAAGGAAAAACTTGGATTACACAGACAATAAATGATCACCTTTGGAGCTCTGACATTTTGCTTTTAGGATTTTAGTGACATTTATTAAAATTATTTAAGGTGGCATGGCCCAAGGCAGGTCAATACCAAGGCAGCTCTGACCTGAGGTTGCTCAAGCTGGAGGGAGAGCCGCGGCCAATGGAGAGGAGACCTAATTTAGCATGTGCGACTGTCTGCCTAGCAGTAAACCCATGTTTGATGAGGGAGAATCATGGAATGGGAAAGGGCTCTTTCCATCTATCACAAACACAAAGCAGACGACAGCAGAAGAGCATGAATGCAGACAAGTGATCAGAAAATAAGAAAAGCAGAGTTAATGAATGTGTGCACAAAATACATGTCTTTACCTGGCAGAGGAAACCAAGAGGAAGACTAAACAAAAGGCAACCAGGATTCACATGAGTCCATGCCACTGTGACAGAACACTGATTCTGGTGCTCCCTGGGCCATGTATGTGATGGTAGTAAGTCATAGGGTGTTGCTTCTGAAGCCCCAGGGGAGTCTCCAAGCAGAGAATCACAGTACTTATCACTGGGAGAAATTTTCCATATGTTAAAAATAACTCCAAGTGAATTCCTTGAGAAGTGGTTGATGGTAAATTTGGTGCCAGGATACAGTCTTCCTTCCAGAGTGCAGACCAGACAGAAAGGTGAAGGATAAGTATTGTTTTTCTTCCACACCACATCACATCCCGCTGTTTCGTTTACCCCTTCAGGCATCTGTTATCAGGGATTCAGCTGACCAGAGTCTGCATATCTGTGCAAATACCACAAATGTTCCCCAACACAAAATGTTTGTGTTTTATTATGGAGAATTGTTTGTTGGCACATCACCTCCTCCATGAAGTCATCCAGGATTTCTTCCTGCCTTGGTCTGAGTAACTTACCCTCAAAGGAGCCCTGATAATACAGTGGTTAAAGCCTAATAAATGTATACAGAAGGCAGGAAGGAAAGGAGAAAGGAGAGAAATGTGGCAGAGTTATGGTGAAGCGTGACTGGGTGTAGGTGCAGATTGCATCTGCCACAAGATTTTGGGGATGCATCTGGCAGCCCTCAAAATCATACACTGCAATCATTCAGTACACTTACTCTTGGGCAGTCTTCCTCATGTTAAGAAGTTAAAATCCTAGGATTGGATCACAGTTCAACGAGGTGGTATTCCCACACATATTAAAGCCTAAACTGCTAAAATTCATCCTTCTAGTATGTGGAAGGAGTCCCTGGGTAGTACTAATGTTAATATATTTGACTGCTAACTGAAAGACTGGAGGCTTGAACCCATGCAGAAACGCCTCAGAAGAAAGGCCTGGCAACCTACTTCCAAGAAAGCAGCCATTGACAATTATATGGAGAACAAATCTACTGTGACATATGTGGGGTCACCATGAGTCAGAATGTGCACAGTAGAATTTTTTTTTCTAGTAATATAAAGGCAATCAAAGTGAGATTCGAACAGGATAGTTCGACAATACAGATGGTAGCTAAGTTAAGAAACCCCAGGATGGAGACAGGATGCAAAGAAACTAGCAAATCCCACTGAGAGTAGCCTCTGCTTTCTGGCCTTTCTGCATGATCTCAGCTGCCTCCTCTCCAAGGCAGAAAAGCTGTGAAGGGGCAGCGGAGGTGACCACTCTATCCCTGAATTTACAGCAACTGGCAGGGCAGGCTTCGTATATGAAAAGGCATCTAAACACATATATGCACAACATCCTCCATCCTCATCCTCCAGGCTGAGACTCCCTTGCACCCCACATTTGGGCAGGAACTTCCTATCCAGGAATGTGGGAAGACAGTCCCCTCCAAAGAGTCTGTTAAAGCTATTAGTTCATTTTGTCTATAACACCAGATAAAACCCAGGTAGTCTCCTGTCTTTCTTCCTTCTGTGTCCCCACAGAAGGCCCACCTGACCAGGTTATGCCATACAACCTGGACTCCCAGCATACCTGCATGCATCGAACCTTGATATGGTCCTCGGAAAGGGCTGTCAGTGACTCTGCTTTCAAAACTAGGAGTGGGTTTTGGAAACTACAGACAAGCTTTCAGATGTAAGTGAACTTGTGAGGGATAGCTTGAATAAATATGTGAAATTAGAGCCATTCCAGAACACTGCAAGTTATAAGGCCATGGTTGGCATCTTAGGCTGGATTCTTGAGAGAAGCAAATCCAGTAAAGCATACAAATATACATACCCATTGCCACTGAGTTGATTCTGACTCATAGCAATCCTACAGGACAGAGTAGAACTGCCCCATATAGTTTCCAAGGAGCACCTAGTGGATTCAAACTGCTACCTTTCGGTTAGCCTCTGTAACATTTAACCACTATGAAACCAGGTTTCAAAGAGAGAGAAACAGAAGATTTACATCAAGGAACTGGTGCACGTAGCTGCAGAGGCTGGAGCATCCCAAGTTCATGTGTCAGGATAAAGGCTTCTCCTGATTCATGTAGCATAGAGGAGCTGGCAAACCACACATCAGCAGGTCAGGGAGCAGGGCTCTTGCCCACAAGCATAAGAGATGTTCAAACTTCACGATCAGCAAGCAAGATAGCACGTAAGCTGCTAGCTCAAGTGCCAGGAACCGGAGGTCAGACAAACAGCAGCCAGCTGTAGGATCCAGAGTGAGCAAAAACCCCCAGGCCTTCTGACAATGTCCACTTACAGTTGATGCAGGCCACACACCCAAGAGAAGTCTTTCAACTGACAGGCTACTCACAGCAGATCTCATGACAGAGGTGATCGTATTTTATCAAATTTTATCTTGGAAGTGATCACATCATCATACAACTGCCAAACAACATCATAACTGCCAAAACACTGAGAATTATCAGCACTGTGGGCAAGGAGGGCATGGGGTATCTGGCTCAGGTGAACCATCACACCTGTTTCTGCAAGACAGGTCATTTAACTTCCAAGACCCCTCATCTGCAAAGTATTTGTTCTGGCTTAATAACTAAGCCCCATCTTCCTCAATACTCTTCATGACCTCATAACTAGAGGATATTTGGCTTTTAAACAACTGACATTTTGTTAAAGATGCAAAAGCCTGGACTAATTTTAGTCACATAAGTGTGTCCAAAATCAGTAACTGAGTTTTACAGGCCTTTTGGCAACTACCTGGATCTGCCAGTGGAGATTAGACAACTTGGGATCTATTCCAGCTCTCCAACTTACCAACTATTCACTGAGGAAGGCTCTGAAAAGAACAATGATCTCCTTTCCTCCTTTCACAAATTATTCACAAATTATTCAGCATCTTCTACTTACTGCCTGGAGAAGACTAAGGTCTTGCTATCTAAATGACATGCCTATCATTTCTGTTTTCTCAAAGTTATACCTATTAATGGCACATAATTATATCAGAGAGGCCACTCTCCCGGTACTAGTAACAACTTCCAGGTACTCATTGCCTGGGTAGCCAAGCCAAGTGCCATTGAGAGCAAATTGTTAAAGCACTCTGCTATTAATCAAGAGGCTGGATGTTCAAGTCTACCCAGCAACACCTCAGAACAAAGGCCTAGGGAGATACTTTCGAAAAATCAGTCACTGAAAATCCCATGGAGCACAGCTCTATTCTGACACACACACAATCACCATGAGTTGAAGCTAACTGAGCAACAACTGGTTTGTAACAGAAAATAACAAATCAAACCAGTTTAAACAGCAAGGCCATTTGTTTTTGGTTCAGAAAGCTAAGACAGCTTCTGGCCATCTAGCTATTTTCTTTCTACTCCAGGGTTGGCTTCTTCCTTGGCTACTTCTCAGCCTGGTCCCAGATGGCTCCATTACCCACTGGGCCACATGTGTCCTGGTTACTTCCAGAGGATAACAGTGGAGACAGTTTCCAGAGGCTGTCCTGGAAGACAGGGAAGAAATTTTCCAGAGGCCTCCAGCAAGCCTCTTCTTGTTCACTGCTGAAGCAATTGCCAGCAAGAAGGAATCCTACAGTTGTGAATGGAGTCTGCCTCCCTTGAGAACAGTGAACAGGCAGGTAACCATGCAAAACCATACTGTTTGGAAAGAAGGGGAGAACTGCATTTGGGTGAGACACCTCGGCTGTCTACTCATTAAAATCAAGGAAGAAATTGCCCATTGTCTCCCTTTTGAGTGTGTCTTTGAATCACAGCACTTTCAATATATGAGAATCTTTTCACAGATGCATGATCTCAATCTCAAAAATCCTCAGTTAAATATTGTCTTAATTTAGAAGGGAGAAATGAGATTGAGTTTAGTTTGCTTACAAAAGACGAGTTCCAGAAATCCCTGCTTTATCTTTCCGCTTTTTTTTGAAAAGTATCCTCAAAGAGTCTACCAAAGTCTGAATTTAATAAGTGTGCAGGGATGTAATGTAGGTGCTCCTTGGCATAATGTACATGCATGTGGCTGTATGCTCATTCCCTTTTTGCCTCAGAGATAATCATAATCTGAGCAACAAGCAGGCCCTGTGTGACCACTGAAGATGTATTTTATCAACTCCATTTTATAAAACAAGAGTGTCTTGGATTCAATTGTGTCATCCCAAAATATGTGTATCAATTTGTCTAGGCCTTGATTCCCAATATTTGTTTGATTGTCTTACAATTTTATCATCTGATGTGCTTTTCCTACAGTAAATACTGTCTCTATGATGTTAATGAAATGGAAATAGTGGCACTTATGTTGATGAGGCAGGACTCAATCTAAAAGAGTGGACTGTGTCTCCAACTAATCTCTTTTTGAGATATGAGAGAGAAGCAAGCAGAGAGACAGAAGGACCTCAAACCACCAAGAAAGCAGCACCAGGAGCAGAATGATTCTTCTGGACCTAAGGGTCCTGCAGGGAACCTCCTACTCCAGGGCAAGATGGATGACAAGGAACTTCCTCCAGAGTCAACAGAGAGAAAGCCTTTCTCTGGAGCTGGCACCCTGAATTTGGACTTCTACCTACTAGATTGTTCCTTGAAGCTTTCTACTTCTGTTACAGCAGCACAAGATAACTAAGACAGGGGGGAAGGGCATGCTGTTTTTTCCATTTAAGTCTTCTCACCAACTTCAAATAGACAGTCACATAGTTATATTCACAAAACTTTATCCTGTTGGAAGAGACACATTACAAACAAAAAGGTGTGATAATCATTGTATTCCTTATCATGTATTTCCAGTTGGTTCAGTGGAATTATTATTTGTTGGTAGGCGCCTTCAGGTCCATTGCAACTCATATATACAACAGAAGGAAATACTGTCCATTCTTGTGCCATCTTCACAACTGTTGCTGTGTTTGAGCTCATTGCTGTACCCACTGTGTCAACACATCTCCTTTAGTGTATTTCTCTTTTTAACTGACCTTCTAATTTACCAAGCATTATGTCTCTCTCCAGGAACTGATCCCTTCTGATAAGATATTCAAAGTATGTAAGATGAAGTGTTGCTATTCTCAATTCTAAGGTGCATTCTGGCCGTACTTCTTACGAGATAGATTTACTCATTCTTCTGGCAGTCCATGGTATGTTCAGTATCTTAGCCAACATCCTACTTCAAAGGCCTCAATTCTTCTTTGTTCTTTCTTACTCATCATCCAGCTTTCATGTGCATATGAGATGGCTGAAAACACTTGGTCTGGGGCCAGCTCACTTTAGTCTCCAAAGAGACATCTTTGTTGGAATCATTTTAACTAATTTAGATGTTGTTGTTAGGTGCTGTGGAGTCAGTTCCTACTCATAGCAACCCTATGCACAACAGAAAGAATACTGCCTGGTCCTGCACCCTACCCACAATTGTTTTTATGCTTAAGACCATCAGTGCAGCTACTATGTCAATCCATCTTGTTGAGGGTCTTCCTCTTTTTCGTTGACCCTCCGCTCTACCAAGAATGGTGTCCTCCAGTGATTGAACCCTCCTAACAACATGTCCAGTGTATATGAGATGCAGTCTTGCCATGCTTACTTTCATAGAGCACTCTAGTTGTACTTCTTCCAAAACAGATCTGTTTGTTCTTTTGGCAGTCTATGGTACATTCTATATTCTTCCAGTACCACAATTCAAAGGTGTCAGTTCTTCTGTCTTTCTTATTCATTGTCCAGCTTTAACATGCGTATGATGCATCTGACAGTACCATGGCTTGGGTCAGGTGTACCTTAGTATTCAGGGTGACATCTTTATGCTTCAAAGAGGTCCTCTGCAGAAAATTTTCCCAATGCAATGCATCTTTTAATTTCTTGACTGCTGCTTCAATGGGCATTGATTGTGGAGCCAAGTAAAATGAAATTCTTGACAACTGTAATCTTTTCCCCATTTATCAAGATATTGCTTACTAGTCCAGTTGTGAGGATTTTTATTCTCTTGATGTTGCAGCGCAATCTATGCTGAAGGCTATGCTTTTTGAATTTCATCAGTGTTTCAAATCCTCTTCACTTCCATCAAGCAGCTACTTGTCTGTCATTTCTTCATACTGTGGGGGCTTGTACATTGTTGTGGTGCCAGAAGCTCTGCCACTGGTATTCAGATACCAGCAGGTCACCCATAATTAACAGGTTTCAGCTGAGCTTTCAGGCCAAGACAGACTAGGAAGAAGGAAGTGTCAGTCTACTGAAAAGAATTAGCCAGTCAAAATGTTATGAACAGCAGCAGATCACTGTCAGACTTTGTGACAGAAAATGAGGCCCCCAGGTTGGAGGGCACTCTAAAGACAACTGGGGAAGAGCTGCCTCTTCAAAGTAGAGACAATCTTAATGACATGGATGGGATAAAGCTTCTGGGACCTTCATTTGCTGATGTGGCATGACTCAAAATGTGAAGAAACAGCTGCAAACATCCATTAATAATCAGAACGTGGAATGGAGTATGAATCTAGGAAAACTGGAAATCATCCAATGAGATAGAACACATAAACATGGATATCCTAGGCATTAGTGAGCTTAAACGGACTGGTACTGGCCATTTGGAACTGGACAATCGTGTGGTCTACTATGCCAAGAATAAAAAGTTTGAGAAAAATGGTGTTGCATTCACCATCAAAAAGAACATTTCAAGATCTGTCCTCAAGCGCAACACTGTCAGTGCTAGGCTAATATCCATACACCTACAAGGAAGGGAAAACCTTGGTGGTATAATGGGTTAAATGCTATGTCTGCTAACCAAAAGGTCAGAACTCAACTTCACCAGGCGCTCCATGGGAATTCTATGGAGAAGTTCTTCTCTGACCTCTAAGGTCGCTATGAATTAGGCCGACTCAATGGCAGTTGGTTCTACGATGAAGGCGAAGTTAATATGACTATTATTCAAATTTATGCAGCAACGACTAATTCAAATTTAGTCTCATTAGTTCTCTTCTTTCCACTCTATGCCTGAATATTTTGGGCCACAAATGAGAAGCCAGTTCAGACTATTTAAAACCATTTTTGCTACTTTTCTTTTTTTAAAAAACCAGATTAAGCAAAATAAAGAAATCCCTCCCTAATGGCTTTGTTCCCTTTCTAATTTCTCAAAATCTATTCTCAAAACCTGAGTATCTCTGGAAAGTTATAATGAAATCTTTTTTTTTTTTAAATAAAACTTATCACTCAAACTGAACTTGGAATTCTCCAAAGAAGTTCATACTTCAGGTATAACTGAATAGCCCCAAGTGATTTTTGTATTATTTAGATATAACCTGGTTTAGTCATCTATGTACAGACAACCTATCAGTCACCCCTAATCATTCCTGTAATCAACACTAATCTCTTATTACTTGAACTAAACTATCACACCCTCTGCAAGACTTGTGGTGGATGGCAGGATAATAATGATGTGCTGGAACTTCCCAGGTACTTGTGTCTTTATTTTTTCTTTTTCTTGTTCTTTAATGTTTTTCCATCCTTAACCCTCTCAATCAATCTTTGTTTCTCTCTATGTGCAGTTTTTCTTGAGTTTCAAGGCAATGGTCTCACACAACACCTGCCCCTCTGTGACTGACTCATTTCACTCAGTATAATGACCTCCAGTTTGCTCCATGTTGTGAGATAACAGATCCAGTACTGTCAGTGCCATCTGCTAAAAAGACTGTCCTAGCATTTGTGTTTTTACACTGATGTATGCCAGTCAAGGCCCAGTAAGGCAGTCAGAATTTTTATATCTTTTAATTGCAGATATAATTAAAGTACAGAGCCCTTCCTAGTTTAACAACTGTCTTTTACAAAAGAACTAAAATAGGACCCTCAAGTGCTTGTCTGCCACTAGCTCCAGTCCCTTATAAGTAGTCCCAAACAAAAGATCTTTTTCCCCTAAAGAGTCTTCTATAGCATAGAGCTAATGACTCAGCAAATTAATGATCTAGCCTTTTATTCTGACAGCTTAGGCTACAGTTAGTATTGTTGTGTCCCAGGTATCTATGTGGAATAAAATACTGCTGGGATTTCTATTCTTCTTTCTGTAACTTTCAAGCCATTTGAGCTAAGGTATGATTAAAAGTATAGTTTATCCACCCCTGAATTCTTATCACATCTACCAACCTCCATAATTAAAGCACAATTTATGCTCCTTCTTCAACCCAATCACTTAGTTGGGTTCTCCATTCCATCAGGCTTTCCAAGGGTTTATAAGGACAGCTTTTCTTGTTCATTTCAATCAACCTCAACCTTCCAATGCTGGCCTCCTGCTGTAGGCAGAAAGATAATTACAGGTAGACAGAGAGAACTTAACTTCTTGCCATCCCACATCTCTACTGATCAGGAAAACGGTCCATGTGTGGACATTCTGTTGTTCACAAAATGCCGTGTGTTATATAGCTCTGGAGGCCAGGAGTACAAAGATACAGTTAAAATTCCATTCATAAGATATATGAAAAAGAGAAATGCTTATTTCTATCAAACTATTGTAAGCCATTTGTTGTTTTTCTTAACAGCTGCCTGTTCAGAGTTTTTAGCAATGGGAGAAAAGAGAGAATTGGAAGTTTCTTCACCGGATAAAATACAGAGGCAAACTTGAAGTTTTTTTCAAGAGCCCAGAGTTGAAGTCAATTATCCCCAATTCTTTATTCTCAGTCCCAAAACAGGAGGCTTCAATTTTTAACAAGGTTGACTTGTTAAAAGGCACAGGAGACTTGCTACTTCCTGGTGTCTTCCTGGTGTGATGTCACAGCCTGTGACTGTACATAAAAGCAGGGTTCTTGCAGCACCTTGTCTTCTTTGGACTCAAAGTCATACATGATCTCATGTTCAGCATCAAGTGGAACCAGGCAGGAAATGACTGCTAAGACTGGCCCCAATGGCCTCAGCTGCAGTTTCTCCTTCCTTTTCAAATCTCTAAAAAAAAAGTTTCCAAGATCATCTGTAACCTGCTGTCAGTGAGTCAGAACTAACTCAGTGACCCTATAGGACAGGATACAATTACTCATCATCTGGTAACCAAGGAACAGCTGGTGGTTTCAAACTTCCACACTTTTTGATTTTCAGGTATGGCTCTTAACCACTGAATCACCATGGCTTCCAAGACTAGCTTCTGAAGTTTTAACTCCCATCAAATCATGAGGAATGGATGTGGCAACCCTGTCAAGACATTATTTCTGCTCTTGAGAGGCGTTCACACAGTCAATTCTTGTCACTTAGGAGTGACTGTATAGACTTTCAAAAAAAATGTTTTAAGCTGATCTTCAGTGAAGACAGAATGTGAAATTCTAAAATTCTCAAATGGAAATCTGATTTTTTCTGTTTGCTGAGGTAGGGAGGCACAGAGCTAGTAGAGGAGGAAAGGTGGAATCTGGTGGCAGAGAAAAAAAACGAAGGCAAGACAGGGCTTCTGAACTGGAGAAGCCAACTCAAAGTTAGCAGATGTAAGGTAGCCCACTGTCATCTAATAGAACAAGGGGCTAGACTCCAGCTCAGCGGGTAGGAGATGACCCCAGAGAAACTCTGGATGTGGTTCTTAAAAAGTTTGTTTATTTTTAGTGTTTTACTATGCTTTAAGTGAAATTTTACAAACCAAGTCAATTTGCCATATAAAACCCTTATACAAAGTCTGACAATTAAGTATACAAATTTAATTGTTCTAAGTGTTACATACCTCATTGCTGAAAATCACTACAGTCACCTCAAAGTATTCTTAGGAAGCTACACACAAATGCCAGCACTTAGTCTACCCCTTAAAGCAATTTTGGAACTCTTTCTGGAACAGTCATTGCACACAGTGGCACGGTAGCACATTTGCAAACTTAACCGTATGATTGTCTGTGAGGGAGTTTTAAGCCAGTAAACAAATAACTGTATTGGAACATGCTATCTACTCAACTGATTGGGCCCCCAGTGACTTTTGTCTTTACTCCAAAATAAAAGAAATACTGAAAAGAAGACATTTTCCAGCTGACCTCTTAATGGAGGCAGGGGAGTGGGTGGAGAGGAGGGGATAGGAGATTGTTGGGAGAATAAGACATACATGGAGCAGAGAGGGAGAGTGTGCTGTCACCGGGCAGAGAGAACAGTGGGAGCTGCATATAGGTGGGCATGAAAATTTATATGGGAATGTACATTTTCATTCAATCATAATTTTAAAAAAGAAGACATTTTGATGATAGTTCAGGACATCAAGGGTAGTATGATGACAGCTCTGATGGCCATCCCAGAAAAAGAGTTCCAAAATTGCTCTGAAGGTGGACTAGACACTCGCTTCAATGACAGGTGGGAAATGTTGTATCTGGATTATCAGTTCTTTTCCAGTGGTCTAAGTAACTGTTGTGTACCCCCATCAGGCTACTTTGACTGCTGTGGCAGTGTAATGGGTTCTAAAATGAGGTAGAGTGAGGCCTCCCATTTTGTTCCTCTTCTTCAGTAATGCTTTATTTATCTGGGGCTTTTCTCTTTTCCATATGAAGTTGGTGATGTACACTTCCATCTCTTTAAACAATGCCATTGGAAGTTGTATTGGGATTGTGTTGTATCTACAAATGGCTTTGGGTATAACAGACATTTTCACGATGTTGAGTCTTCCTATCCATGAGCAAGGGAGTTTCTCCACTTATGTAAGTCACTTTTGGTTTCATGCAGTAAGGCCTTGTAATTTTCTCTGTATATGTCTCTTATTTCTCTGGTTAGATTTATTCCTAGGTATTTTATCTCCTTGGCAGCTATAGTAAAGGGTATTGATTTGATGACCTCTTTGTTGGTGTAAAGGAATCCTACTGATTTACTTAGGTTTATCTTATATCCTGATACTTTGTTGAACTGCTGAACTCTTCCATTTGTTCCAGTAGTTTACTTATGAATTCTTCAGGATTCTCTGCATATACAGTCATATCATCTGCAAATAGGGAGATTTTTACTTCTTTGTTGATGTGGATGCTCTTTATTTCTTTGTCTTGTCTAACTGCTCTCTCTAGAACCTCTAGTACAATGTTGAATAGAAGTGGTAAGAGTGGACATCCTTGTCTAGTTCCAATTCTCAAGGTGAATTCTTTCAGTCTCTCTACCTTCAGGATAATGTATGCAGTTGGTTTTCCACAGATGCTTCATATTGCACTCAGGAATTTCCCCATTATTCCTATTTTGCTGAGAGTTTTTAGCGTGAATCGGTGTTGGACTTTGTCAAATGCCTTTTCTGCATCAATTGACAAAATCGGGTGATTCTTATCCTTTGTGTAATTTATGTGGTTGATCACATTAATTGTTTTTCCTAATGTTGAACAAAGCCTTGCATCCCAGGTACCAATCCAACTTGGTCATGATCAATTATTTTTTTGATATGTTGTTGAATTCCATTATCAAGGATTTTGGTGAAGGTTTTTGCATCTAGGTTCATGAGAGATATTGGTCTGTAATTTTTGTTTTTTTGTCAAAACTTTCCCTGGCTTTGGTATCAGAGTCATGGTGACTTCATAAAATAAATTTGGGAGTATTCCATCCTTTTCTATGCTGTGAAAGAGTCTCAGTAGTATTGGAATTAACTCCTCTTTAACAGTTTGGTAGAATTCTCTGGTCAAGTCACCTAAGCCAGGACTTCTTTTGGTTGGTAGTTTTTGTTTGTTTGTTTGTTTGTTTTCCATTATTACTTTTTCAATCTTTTCCTTTGTGACAGGTTTATTAAGTAGCTCTACTTCTCCTTGTGATAATTTTGGTAGGTGACATGAATCCAGAAATTTGTCCATTTCCTCAAGGTTTTCAAATCTGTTATAGTAGAGCTTTTCATAGCATTCTGTTATGATGCTTTTGATTTTGGTTGGGTCTGTTGTGACATCTCTCATTTCATTTCTTATTCAGGTTATTTTTTTCCTCTCCTGTTTTTCCTTTGTAAGTTCAGCCAAAGGTGTATCAATTTTGGTGATATTTTTTTAAAGAATCAGCTTTCGGTTTTGTTAATTCTTTCAATTGTTTTTCTATTCTCTAATTCATTTAATTCTGCTCTAGTCTTCATTATGTTTTATTCTGGAGACTGAGAGGTTCTTTCACTGCTCTTTTTTCTATTTTTTCAAGTTGTAGGGTTCTTTGGTTTGGGCTGTTTCTTCATTCAAGATGTGTACACTGATAGAGATAAAGTAACCTCTGAGCACTGCTTTTGTTATACCCCGTAGGTTATGGTAGGGTGTGGTTTCATTCTCATTTGATTCCATTATTTCTTTATTGTATCTTTGATTTCTTCTGTAACCTATAAATTTTTGAGCAAGGTTTTGTTCAGTTGCCATGATTGCAAATTTCTACCTGCATTTTTTCTGCTTTTTATTTCCTCTATTATAGCTTTATGGTCTGAGAAGATGCTTTGCAATAATTCAATGGTTTCTATTTTTTTGAGACTTGCTTTATGATTTCATATGTGGCCTATTCTACAGAATATTCCATGTGCATTGGAAAAGAAGGTGTACTTATCTGTTGTTGGGTAAAAAGTTCTGTATATGTCTATGAAGTCTAGTTGGTTGACTCTCACAATAAGTTCTTCTGTATCTTTACTGAGCGTTTCCTGGACGACCTGTCCTTTACTGAAAGCGGAGTGCTGAAGTCTCCTACTATTATCATGTAGTGATATATCTTATTTTTCAATATTGTCAGCTTTTGTTGGATGTATTTAGATGTTCTGGTATTGGGTGCAGAAATGTTTAATATTGTTATATCCTGCTTATGTACTGAACCTTTCAGCAATAAATAGTGGCCATCCCTGTCCATGATGGTCGATTTTACATTAAAATGCTCTTCTTTGTATGTTGTTACCTTGGTATATACTTTTCCATCCTTTGATTTTCAGTTTGTTCTTATTTTTGAGTCTAAGGCATGTTTCTTATAAGCAACATACAGGCAGATACTGTTTTTTGATCCAAGCTGTTCCTCTCTGCCTCTTTAATGGAGCATTCAACCCATTTGCATTCAGTGTAATTACTGACAGGTATGTGTTTAATGCTATCATTTTGGTTCCTTTATTTTGTGCTGTTGATGTTTTCTTTGTTCCTATCAATATCCTGTTCTAGGTTGTATTTTTTATGGGTTTACTTTTTATCTTTTTCAGGGTTCATTTTGTATTTGTTGAGACTTCTCTATTATGCTTCTTGTCTTGATACATTGCAATATTAGTTTGCTTTGAGTCTATCCCTTGATCCCCCTTAATGTTCTAAGTTTAAACCAATATTCTACTTTTGTGTATCTCCTTCACTTCCTCTCCACCTGAAAGGATTATATCTATTACAATGTAGCCCTCTTTATAGTGTGATGATGCAATCATCTTCATGTGAAGATCACTGGTTCCCTACTTTTAATATTTCAGCTTTGATGAAACTTAGTAATTTCCCTAACTAAGTAATACTCTGGATACTATGTCTTGCATTGCATCCTGAAATAAACATTTGATGCTATTGTTTTTCTAAACAGAGTTTATTTCAGTATTTATTGCAGTTTTTGTTTGGCTTTGCAAAGTCTCTAAGCTTCTGTTTATCTGCGAATATCTCGATTTCACCATCACATCTGAGAGAGAATTTTGTAGGATATATAATTCTTGGTTGGAAATTTTTCTCCTTCAGGGCTTTGTATGTATCAGCCCACTGTCTTCTTGCCAACATCATTTCTCTCAAGAAGTCAGACAAAAGCCTACAGGGCTTCCTTTTGCACATTAGTTTTGCTTTAAGACTCACTGCCTTTAAAAGCCTCTCTTTATGTTTCATTTTGCTAAGCTTGATTAAAATATGTCTTGGTGTCTTTCTTTTGGGATCTAGTCTCTGTGGTGCTTGATAAAAGCATCTTGAATCTTCTTTCATCATTTCAGGGAAGTTTTCTGTCAGCAACTCTTCAACAATTCTCTCTGTATTTTCTACTATCCCTCCCTATTCAGGAACTACAATGATTTGTAGATTATTCCTCTTGATAGAGTCCCACATGTTTCTTAATGCTTCCTCATTTTTCTTGTTTCTTTTATCTGATTTCTCATAAATGCTGGTGTCAGTTACTTTATCTTCAAGCTCACTAATTCTACATTCCAATTCCTCCATCCTGGCCTTTTTACTTTACAGTGAATTGTTTAACTCTGTAAGTTTACTATTGATTTGCTGGATTTTAGATCATTGATGCTCTGGCAGTTCATATAGCTAGCTTAATTTTTCATTTTGTTCTGCATTTTTTCTAATCTCTAGAAAATCTCTATACATTTTTTCTTTTGTATTCTACCCCCAGTAATTTCAGAAAGGCATCGTCATCTGGGAATTTTTTTTATTCTTTATTTTCATAGTTTTCTGGTGCCTTAGTGGTCTGCTTCTTTAAATGGTTAGACACTGATTGTCATTTTCATGCCATCAAGATGTTCAGTTTCTGTGGTATTACAGCAATGGGAGATGTGGTGTAGTTCTGAGAAGGGTGTAGATAAGGACACTGCTAGATTTTGTCACCAGCTGCTGCTGAGTTCTTTAGGTGCAGCTGCCATATGTATAGCTTCTCTGGAAATATAGACCTTGTCAAGCCTTGAGATGCTGCTCAGCTTAGTGACTGGCCTCTTCTGGGCCCTCAGGAGTGGAAAGACCCACCTTCCTTCTACTGAAAGTAGCAAACTACTTGTGCTGACACTCCATCATCACAGCAGTCAAGACTATGGTGTCGCTAAGGGATGAGGGAATGATACCACCACACTTGGCTGCTAGGGGCCACTGTTTGTCTTAAAAACTTATTTTCTACTGAGAGGGGTGCTGTCCAGCAGCTGCCAAAATCAGCCAGGCCCTCAGAGGTGGCAGGCCCTACCTCCTGGCTTGCAAAGATGGTGCCCTACTACAGAGTCTCTGAGGGGCTGTCAACCAACACTATGATGTGGCTCAATGAAGGGTCATGGAAATGGCACCACCACACTCTGTCGCCAGTCACCGCTTCATTCTCTAGCCGCTCTTAACATTAAAGCTGCCTCTCTGCTGGGAGAAGCACTGGCCAGCAGCAGCCGGCCTTGTAGGTCACCCCCAAATGGCATGATGTGGTTCAAGGAGGGAATGAGTTAAGGCACTGCTGCACTCAGCTGCCAGTCCCCACTGTGATCCCTAGGTATGATCATCTTAAAAACAGCTTTTCTGCTGGGAGAAGCACTATCCAGACAGGCACTATTGCTCAGCATGGGAATTAGCCCCAGGTAAGACCTGGTATGTGGCTAACTTCACCTCTCAGTTGACCAAGTCAGTATCTGGCCTGAGCTACATTTCCTGCACTGAGTTAACAGTATCTGTGGTGAAGCCCAGAGTAGATGGTGGGGTCACTGGCACCCTCAGTCACCAGCCACAGCTGGGTTCTCTAGATGTGGCTGCCCAAGCACAATTTCTCTGCTCTGAGATACACTGTTTACTTCAGCACAGCAGTTCAGTGTAGTAGCTTGCTCATGTCAGGCTCAGAGGCTCACAATGCCAGTCCCAGCCTCCTGGTTAACAAAGAAGGTGTCTGTACCTGTAGTTCTTTCAAATGATGCACCAGCATAACTAGGACTCAGTGTGCCACTGCCTCTCCTCTGACAGAGTTAATTTTTCTCTTCTAGTTGCCCAGTCCAATCTCACAACCCTACACCAGATCTTGGGTCTCCCAAAATGTCCACACTGCTCCAATCAATAATTTTTCTGGATCTTAGTTCTCAGAGGGAATCTAGGAAATGTGTGTCTAGTCTAACAACTTGGTCCCATCCTTAATTTCTTCTATAACCCACAAATGTTTGAGCAAGATGTTGTTCAGTTTCCATGTCTTTGAAATTTTCCCTTTGATTTTTCTGCTATTGATTTTGACTTTTATGGCTTTAGGATCTGAAAAGATGCTTTGCAATATTTCAGTGTTTTGGATTTGTATAAGATTTGTCTTGTGGCCTAATAGGTGGTCTATCCTGGAGAATGTTCCATATGCACTGGAAAAGAAGATATATTTGTCTGTTGTTCGGTGGAGTGCTCTGTATATGTCTGTAAGGTCAAGTTGGTTTATCAGGGCATTCAGATCTTTCATGTATTTATTGAGTTTCTTTCTGGATGGTCTTCTGTCCATTACCAAAAGTAGTGTGTTGCAGTCTCCTACTATTATTGTGGAGCTGTCTATCTCATTTTTATTTGATGTACTTAGAAGCCCCATCATTGGGTGTGTAAATATTTAATATGGTTATGTCCTGATGTATAGTTCCTTTATTCAGTATACAGTGACATTCCTTGTTCACTGTGGTGGATTTTACTTTAAAGTCTACGTTATCAGCAATTAAAACAGCCACTCCTGCTCTTTTTTGAATGTTGTTTGCTCGGTTCATATTTTCTCTTCCTTTGAGTTTCAGTTTATTTGTATCTTTAAGTCTAACATGTGATTCTTGTAGGCAATTTATAGGTAGACCTTGTTTTGTTTCTTTCTAAAAAAAAAAATTCATTGTGCTCCTCTTCTCTCTATTGGTGCATTTAACCCTTTACATGGAATGTATTTATTGATAAGTGTGAATTTAGTGCTGTTATTTTGGTGACTTTTTTGTGTGTTGACAGTTTATTAAACTTAATTTTCTGTGCTGAGTTGTTTTTCTTTATGGATATACTTTTCATCTCTTTCAGTTTGATTTTGCTTTTTATTGTGATGTTTAGGATTGCTAATTTTCTTTACAGTTACATTAATATTTACCACTAATGTTCTAAGTTTAAATCAGTCTTCAATTTCTTTGCATTGCCTTCACTTACTCTCAATATGAAAGATATATGAATATGTTATTTAGTTGCTCTTTTAGGGGTAACATCATCATTTACATACTGCTTTGGCTTTGATTTATTTTTGTGGCTTCACTGTGTTGCTGTCTGGATTGTCTCTCCTGCATTGTAGAGCGAAGTTTATATCTCCTGTTACTGATTTTCTAGTCAAAGAACATCCCTTAGTGTTACTTGTAATTTCAGTTTGGATTTTACAAATTCTCTAACTTTTTGTTTATCTGAGAATATCCTTATTTCACAGTCATATTTGAGAGACAATTTTGCAGGATATGTAATGCTTGGCTGCAAATTTTTTGTTTGTTTTCTTTCAAGTCTTTGTCTACACTATCCCATTGCCATTTTGTCTGCATGGTTTCTTGGGTTATTTTTTGTTTGACCCTAACTGCACTTAAAAGCATCTCCTTGTATTTAGTTTTGGTAAGTTTGATTACATTTTACTGTTTTTCTTTGGGGATCTAGCTTTTGTGAAGTTCAGTGAGCATCTTAAATAGACATCTCATTTTTCATGCTATCAGGGAAGTTTTCTGTCAACATTTTTCAACAATTCTCTCTGCATTTTCTGTTATCCACCCTTTTGGTATTCCGACCATTCATAAATTATTCCTCTTGATAGAACCCCACAAAACTCTTAGTGCTTCTTCATTTTTTAAATTATTTATCTGATTTTTCCATAGGCATGTTGTTATATGTTGCTTTATCTTTAATCTCACTGATTTTACATTTCATTGCTTCAATTTTTTCCTTTGAGTTTCTATTGAATTATCTAATTCTGTAATTTTATTGTTAATATGCTGAATTTCAGATCATTGCTCTAGTATTTCTTGCAGTCTGTTTAATTTTTCATTATAGTCTGTAGCAGTTTGTGTAATCTCTTTCCTGATGTCTTGAAGAGCTCTACATACTAATCTTTTGTATTCTACCTCTGATAATTGCAGGAACTCTGAAAAATTTTTTGATTCTTTGGGGAATTTTCTGAAGTCATCACAGTCTACTTCTTTAAATAAGTTGAAACTGTTGTCTCTGAGCCATCATAAAGTTGTTGTGATTTATTTATGTTTTGTTATTGTGTTTTTATTTAGTTTATTAGTATCCAGATAGGCTGGTTGTGTGACCTAGTTTGACTATTGGAGCCTTAGAAGTTCCACCACCCTCTAATTGGGTAGTCAGTGTGGGAGCCCAGTTAGTAAGGGTGTTTAGTATGGGGTGAGGTTGCCGGGTGCATACACACTGAGAATGGTAGGGGGATTTCCCAGTTCAAGTAAGCTGGAAGGCCTTTTTATTTCCCCCATTTATTCCCCTCCCATAGTCTGAGAGAATAGCTTGAAGCATGTGGAAAAGTTCCCACTTCTTGCCAAGGTACAGGTTCAGAGTTTGTCACTGATGCCATGCAAAGACAAGTTGGGGTAGATTTATGGGGAAAGATAGAAGATCTGTCCCTAGGGAAGATTTCAATCTGCACATGATCACAAGCACTTAGCTTAAGATGTTCAGCTGGAAGTCCTCTGTCCTTGTGTAGGCATAGCTGTGTGAAGATCAGCTTCCCCACTGAGAAAGACTCTTGTCATTTGCCACACCACTATCATTTCACCATGCCACTGCTTAGTTTGCTGAGTTGCTGGGCTTCCACTCCATTCTCAGCATTGGTATAGTAGTGAGTTCCTCTGCAGGATGCAGAGTTCCACTGAGATAAATTCTGGGTAAACTATTTGGTTCTGGAACTGTTCTCCCCTCCCTGTCACTGAGTCTGATCATTCAGTTTTCTACCTGATATTCACAGCTCCTAGAAAGTCTATACACTCCATTCAGTTGTTTTTCTGGTTCTTTTTGTTTGAGGGATCACAGGATGTGGGTGGCTACTCTGCCGTCTTAGCCCTACCTCTGCACATTTATTTTTTAATGCCACCTCTTCTGCTTTCATATTTATATGTCCACTGACAGCACTGTCAAGACATGCCCCAGGTACTCTGTCTACCTACCAAGGCTCCCCACACCCCAGGAGTGCTCTGCACAAGCACCCTTCCTATGGCAGCCAGAATGGACTGCTCTGCACTCTTTTCCTACAAAATTTTGTTTGGAGACAACTGAGTAGTTATAATAAATGCCTTGCCATTAAGGATTTGTGCCTACCACACTTATATGATTAGTACATGCAGGCAAACCAGACAAACTAGGCATTAACACACAGGGAGAGACAAAATAGCCAGCCAAAAGTACATCTTGTGAAACTTTGAATATCCAGAACCTTCAGTTAATAGAAATTCAAGCTGCACTATCTTAAACTAAAGAAGTGAAATGCTGGTGGTACAGTGATTGAGTGTTACAGCTGCTAACCAGAAGGTTGGCTTTTCAAATCTACCCGGTGCTCCTTGGAAACTCTATGGAGCAGTCCTACTCTGTCTGTAGGGTTGCCATGAGTCAGAATTAACTCAAGGGCAGCTGATATATACACACATAAAATGTGAGCAATTTTCTTTTTTGATTTTTCCTTTTATTAAAGAATGGCTCTTGTTTTATTTCCTTTCATAAAAAAATTAATATTTTTAGCAGTCAGGTTTTCATAAATATTGCACATAAAATCAAAGAGTTCTTATACCCCTTTATGCACAGTTTCCTCTGTGACTAACACCTTGCATTCCTGTGCTATGTTTGTTAAAATTATTAATGTTGATACATTAGTATTAACTAAAGTTCATAGTTTACATCAAGGTTCATTCTTTGCATTGCTCTGCACTGGGTTTTGGCAAATGCATAATGTCATGCATCTACCACTACAGAATCACATGGAATAGTTTCACTGTTCCAAAACTGCCCTGTGTTCCACCTATGCATACCTCCCTGCTCCTCAGTCTCTGGCAATCACTGATCTGTCTAATGTCTCTATAATTTTGCCTTTTCCCCAGTGTCATGCAGTGGGAATAATACAGCATGAAGCTTTTTCAGACTGGGTACTTTCACTTAGCCATGTGCATTTAATGCCTTTTCACGGTTTGATAGTTCATTTCTTTTTATCACTAAATTATATTCCACTGTATGGCTTAGCACAACTTGTTTATTCATTCACTTATGGAAGGATATCTTGGTTGCTTCTAATTTTTGGAAATTATGAACAGAGATACTACAAATATTTATGTGCCATTTTTTATGTAGGTGTAAGTTTTCAACTCAGTTGAGTAAATACATAGATCAATTGCTGAATCACGTGATGAAACTATATCTAGATTTGTAAGAACCTTTCCAACTGTCTTATCTAGTAGTTACACCATTTTTCATTCCTACCAGTAATAAATGAAAAGTTCCTGTTGTTCTACATCCTTGTCAGTATTTGGTTCTGTAAATGTTTTGGGTTTTAGTCTTTCTGATAGGTATATAGTATTATCTCATTGTTGGTACAATTAGCAATTCTCTAATGACATATGCTATTGAGCATCTTTTATATGATTAATTTCTACTTATGTGTCTTCTTTGCTGAGGTGTCTGCTCAGATTTTCTGCCTGCTTTGTAATTAGGCAGTTTGTTTCCTTATTGTTGAGGTTTAAGGATTCTCAGTATACTTTGAGTATAAGTCCTTTATCAGATGTGTGCTTTTCAAATATTTGCTCATAGTCTGTGGCTTATCTTTTCATTCTCTTAACTGGTTGTGATTTTTAAGAAATAATATCAGAGTAATGAAAGAGCAAGATGGTGAAATGATTGGATGTTCTCGTTTACTCACGCAGCAACTAATTTGCTGCACAAAAAATAAAACCAAGTCCAGACTGTGATCTCAGAACTCGAGACAGTGCCTGATATGTTGGTGAGTAGGGGTGAGTCCATAAGCTGAGAGATGAAGAGAGGTAATGCCACAGAACTTGAGAGAACCTACTCACTAACATTGATAGTAAATGCTCATTGCAACCACTTTTGGAAGGGTCTGGGCAACACCCTAAAACAGGGAACACAAAAAGGAAGCTAATTTGAGGAAGCTGTAGCCCAATTTTGTTTTAAGGTGGTACAAATTGGTCATGGGATTTTTGCAATGGCACTATGACCAGGAGGAACTGCAAGGGCAACAGGGCAATTAAAATACTTCCTGTTGAAAAATTACAAAAGAGAAATGACTGGCTCCCTGTCCATAGAAGGACACTGTAGGAAAACCTGTGCAGGAGTACCCACGACAAAAAGCTATAGATAGCCACCCACCTTAGCCACAGCAAAGTGGAGCCTGACCATTTACATCAGTGACTGTAAACAACAAAAACCCCTCTCCCATGCATGCATATTAAATTTCAGGGATGAAGAATCCAGGATTCTTGAGTCAGCACTTTAAATTTTTTTAAGGATAAGACTGCCCTTTAGTGGTTCTCAGAAGATACCAAGCCCTATGCCACTGAGTTGATTCTGACACATACTGACCCTCTGGAATGCAGTGGAGCTGCTTAACGGGTTTGCAAGGACTGTGAGGCTTTGTAGAGGTGAGCTGCTACACCTTTTCCCATTCAGCAACTGGCAGTGTGGGCCTCAGTCTTTTAGTTGGCAGCTGAGCAGTTGGACGTTGTACCACCATGATGCTCAATCACATAATTTTCCTACAAACACTAGAATGCAAAATTTTTTAAAAAGATAACAAAATATCTCAAGTTCAATAACAACTTGTAAAATACACAAAATCACAAGAGAGAGAAAAACCAAAAGCAAAATATGAAGATGAAATGTTCCTATGGGAGCCAGACTAATGCAGAGTTGATAGTTTTTAGACTATGGTGTTAAATATATTTAAAGAAAGCCAAAGCATAGAGAAAACAAACTAGAGAATATCAAAACACAAATAAAAGAACAAAATGGGAGACTCAATAAGGAAACCTAAAATATGCAAAAATTAAAGATGAGAAAGAACCAGTGGAACTGAAGAATAAAGCAACTGAATTAAAAAAAGCAAGAGAAACACTCAACAATAGTCAAATAGAAAGCAGAATAAATGAAGTGGAAGATAAAATAACACAATTTATAAAGATCAAGATAAAAGAACAAAGAAAAGTTAACAAACTCAAAAGGAAATGCGGGATTCAATTAAAAAATTCAACATTAGAATTATTAGTGCTCCAGAGCACCATGACAACAATAAAGGCATATAAACAATTTTCCAAAAGATAATCAGAGATAATTTCCCAGACCTAAACAGGGAACCAAACTTGCCTGCAGGAGGCTGAACACCAACTGCAATCAGAAAAGACACACAAAAAAATCATCACCACATCATAAGCAAATAAAATTCTTGAAAACCAGAGACAGGAAGAGAATTGTGATAGCAGCAAGAGAAAGGAATAAATAAATAAATAAATAATATACCAAGGATCTTTCATAAGAATTAGTGCAGATTTCTCTAGAGGTCAGAAAATAATGGAGGAACATAAAATGTTAAATGAAAACAACTCCTAACAAATAATTCTTTACCCAACAAAGATATCACTCAAAAATGAGGAGGAAACTAAGGCATTTCCAAACAAACAAAAATTCTGGGAATTGCTAGTGAAAAATACCATGTAGAAGGCAGAGAGTAGGAAAATACATTAAAAAGATCACAATCTATCTTTCGGCTCTCTACATGAAACACACCTTAAAACATAAGAACACAGACAGACTGAAAATAAAACAATGAAGAAACATATTATAGGATACCCTTTTTTAAAAAAAAAAAAACAGCAAGGACGGACATACTGATAACAGATAAACTAGAGCTAAATTCATTAAAATAAATTATAAGAGATAAATGACATTGCATAATAAAAGGGGCAATTAATCAAGAAGAGATAACAACTACATCATGGAAAAATGAAATCACAGACCAGTATGCCATGTGAAAATAGTTGCAAAATATTTCATTGAAATTATGGTCAGCAGACTTCAGCAACATAAAAAAAATAATACAATAGGAACAAATGGGATTCATACCAGAATTATAAGGTGGCTCCACTTTTAAGAACTCAATGTAACTTACCACATAAATGAAAGAAAAAGAACTACATGATCATGTTAATTGATACAGACAAGGCATGTTATAAAATATAACACAAAATTCTTAGCAAAATATCAATAGGAAATTTCTCAACTCAATTAATAGTCATATATGCAAAACCAACAGCCAACATTATACTCAAAGGAGAAAGACTCAGAACTTTCCCTTTGGAAGCACGAGTGAGAAGGATGTCCATCATCAATGCTCTTAATCAACATTGTACTAGAAGTCCTATCCATAGCAATAAGGCAAGAAAGAGACATAAAAGGTATCCAAATTGGAAAGGGTGAAGTAAAACTGCTGGAAATAATAGAAGAATTTGTCAACACTGCAGAGTACAAGGTTGACACACAAAAAATTAGTGGGGTTCCTCTACAATAACAAAGACAATTCTGCAAATAAAACAAGAAAACAAGGCCATTTACAATAGCCCTCAAATTGATAAAATACTGAGGGGTCATAAAAGACTTACGCAATGAAAATTATAAAATATTACTATCAGAGACTAAACGAGATCTACATAAATGGAAAGACATCTCATGTTTATATATAGACAACCCCAAGTTACAAACAAGATTCCTTTCTAAATTTTTCTTTATGTCAAATTTATAGATAAGTTAGGAAAGGTACATATGGTCCTTATTTAGCACCAGTTAGACAAATGTTGTCTTAGAAAAACAAACAAAACCCACTGCCATCAAATAAATTTCAACTCATAGTGAACCAACAGAATGCAGCAGAACTGCACCACACTTTTCAGGAGTGGCTGGTGGGTTTAAACTGCTGGTCATTTGTTCACCAGCTAAGCAATTATCCATTACACCACAGGGTTCCACGTTTGTCTTAGTATATAGTATATGGAAAAAGACCTAAGAACCCATTGCTGTTAAGTTAATTCTGACTTAGGAACCCTATAGGATAGAGTGTAACTGTCTTATTGGGTTTCCAAGGAGCACCTGGTGGATTCAAACTGTGAATCTTTGGATTAGCAGCCATAGCACTTAACCACTATGCAACTAGGGTTTCCACTATATGCCTACTAGATTGGACAATTAAGCCCATCAACTTAATTGTTCTAACTGCTACATACCTCACTTCTGCATATCACTACAGTCACCTCTGAAGTACTCACTTCCCTTGGGGAGCTATGCACTGATGCCAGCAACTCATCTGCACTTCAAAAGCAATTTTGGAAGTCTACTTGGAATGGTCGTTGTGCATGGTAGCACAGTGATGAGTTCACAAACTTCATTGTATAGTTGTCTGTGGGTGAGTTTTTAGCCAGTAAACAAATAATGTATTGGAACACCCTCCTATTCACCTGATCTGGTCTCCAGTGACTTTTTTCTTTACCCAAAGATAAAGGAAATACTGAAAGGAAGACATTTTGATGACACTCAGGACATCAAGGGTAATATAACTATAGCCCTGATGGCTGTTCCAGAAAGAGAGTTCCAAAACTGCTTTGAAGGGTGGACTAGGCACTGACATCAGTGCATAGCTTCCCAAGGGGAATCCTTAGCAGGTGACTGTAGTGATATCCAGCAGTGACGTATGTAGCACTTTTTCTAAGATGAGGGCACAAACTTAACTGGCAGTCCTTGTAGTAAGGTAAAATACATAGTTTGTTTTTCCCCACATGTCAGTTTTCCTATCTGTGAACACTTGCATGTTGCTGTGTTATTGGAAAGTATGCTATGAGTATTCAAACATAAACAGAGTCACCCATGTCGGACAGGTTTCAGCTGAGCTTTCAGACTAAGACAGACTATGAAGAAAGGTCCAATGGTCTATTTCTGAAAAAAACTGGCTGGTGAAAACCTTAAGAACAGCAGTGGAACATTGTCTGACATACTGCTAAAAGATGAGCCCCTCAGGTTAGAGGGCACTCAAAATAGTCACTGAGGAAGAGCTCCCTTTTCCAAGTAGAGCAGACCTTAATGTAGACCAGAATCAAGCTTTTGGAACTTTAATTTGCTGATGCGACACGAATAAGAAGAAACAGCTGCATATATCCATTAACGATAGGAGCATGGAAGGAATGAAGTATATGAATCTAGGTAAATTGGAAATCATCAAAAATGAAATGAAATGCATAAACATTGATATCCTAGGTATTAATTAGTCAGCTGCAATGAACTATTGGTGATAATTTTGAATCAGACAATCATATGGTCTACTATAACAGAAATAAAAAATTGAAAAGGAATGATGTTGCATTCATCATCAAAAAGAATATTTCAAGATTTATCCTGAAGTACAATTGCTGTCAGTAATAGGATAATACCCATATGACCACACAAAATACCAGTTAATATGACCATTGTTCAAATCTATGCACCAACTACTAAGGCCAAAGATGAAGACATTGGAGATTACTAGCAATTGCTGAAATCTGAAGTGTAAATCCTGGTTGCATAGTGGTTAAGTGCTATCACTACTAATCAAAAGGTTAGCAGTGCAAATCCACCAGACACTCCTTGGAAACTCTATGAGGCAGTTCTACTCTGCCCTATACAGTAACCATGAGTCAGAAGCAACTCAATGGCAATAGGTTTGGTTTGGTTTTGGTAGTCTCAAATTGATTGAATATGCAATCAGGAAGCAATAGTAACTAGTGGTGATTGCAACGTAAAAACTGAGGCAAGGAAGGATTGGAGGTTGTAAACTATGGCCTTGGTGACAGAAACAATGCTAGAGATTGCATTATAGAATTTTGCAAAACCAATGACTTCTTCATTGCAAATACCTTTTTTCACCAAAATACACAGTGACTATACACATGGACCTTGTCAGATGGAATATACAAGACTCTAACTACGTCCAAGGAAAAAGACAATAGAACAGCTCCATATCATCAATCAGAACAATGCCAGGTGCCAACTTTGGAACAGATAATCAATTGTTTATATGCAAGTTCAAGATGAAACTGAAGAAAATTAGAATAACTCCACAACAAAGTACAACTGTGAGCATTTCCCAGGTGCATTTAGAGACCATCTCAAGAATAGTTTTACATGCTGGACGCTAATGACCAAAGATGAGATGAGTTGTGGAATGACATCCAAGACATTATACATGAAGAAAACAAGAGGTCATTAAAAAGGCAGGAAAAACAAACAAAATGGAAGACAGAAAAAATTCTAAGACTTGCCCTTGGAAGTCTAGTAGCTAAAGCAAAAGTTAAAAAGCATGAAGATCTCAATAGAAGATTTCAAAAGGCAGCTGGAGAAGAAAAGTATCAGTCTTGACTTCCTGTACACAGAAAGGCCTATGACTACATTTTTTTAGTCTCTCTTTTTGAAATAATGTTGTCATCTTCTACATAATGACATCACTGTTTCCCTGTTTTCACTGTTTTACCTTTGATTTAGTTTTGTGATTTCCCTATCTGGGTTGATATCTGGTTGTGCTGTCCCGTGGTATTCTCTTCATCTGCAAAATTTCTTGGCTCTTTGTTTTGGCAGCTTTCTGAAGCCATCGTGGTCTGCCTCTTTAAGTGATTTGATATTGACTGTTGTCTGTGAGCCACCAGCAATTTATTTATTTATTTTATATTTGCTTACTGTGTCCTAGGCTTTTTGTTTTGTGTTGTGATGTTTTGTTTTGTTTTAAACATCAAAATAGGCTGGTCATGTGAGCAATTTAGATTATTGGCACCTTTGAGACTCTAATGTCCTGTCATAAGATGTTTAGAGATATTACTAGGCAGGTGAGCCCAAGAATCCATCTACTTTTCTTAGAGTATTCAGCTCATGTTCCTATGCAGTCCGTCACCAAAATGTGTTGCAGGCTCTCCCCTACAGTCCTAGATAGACAGGGGTGATTGGTGTAGGCACAAGTATCTGGCTGCATGCACTGTGAAAGTCAGGGGGCTGACAACCATCAGTGAGTGGCTCTGAGGAAGATGTCCCTATTATACCTGAGGCTAGGCAAAGGAATTTTTTCTGCCCTGAGTTTCTGGCTTAGGGGAGCTAGCAAATTATTTTGTTAATTTATTTGTTTACCCCTTGTTTAACCATTGCCTCTTCGAATCTAGGAAAATGGCTTACAACGTGTGTAAGGAGTCCTTCTTCTGGTCCAGGCAATGGCATCAGGATCCAGAAATGGCACAGTACAGAGAAGGGGAGAGGGAAGCACTGGAAAAAGGAAGACAGGTTTATCACAAAGGAAAAGTTTCAATCCTTGCACAGCAGATTAGACACAATCTACTTAGCTTTTGATGATCAAATGTCATCGTTCACAGATTCTGGAGGCAAGAGTAGGCTCTCACCAGTGAGTCTCTCCCTGTGAGGTCTCTCCAAGTGAGGAAAACACCCATCCTCTACAAGCCACCACTCTGCTGCCTAGCTTATTGCCATTGATCTTCCTGAAAGGTGCCAACTCCTGCTAGGTTAGGTGTGGCCAATCCTAGGTACTTCTAGACCTATTCTCCCTTCCCTGACACTCAGTGCAATTTCTCAACTTTCCCTCCAGTTTTTAGGGCTCATAGAATGTTATAATCAATTAATTTGTTTTTTGGGAGGGGGATCTTTGTTGTTAGAGGGATCACAGGAAAAATCCAACTACTTCACCATCTTAGCCCTGCCTCCCTTAAGAAGAAAAGTGAAGTATTACAACAACATGTGCAAAGACATGGAGGTAGACAACCAAAAGAGAGCAAGCTCAGCATTTCTTACCCTAAAAGAAATGAAGAAAAAAAAACTCAAGCCTCAAGTCAAAATAATGAAGTACTCTACAGGAAAAATATTAAACAATGTAGGAAACATTAAAAGGAGACAGAAGGATTACACAAAGTAACTACATCAAAAATAACTGGTTGACATTCAGCCATTTTAGGAGAGAACATATGATCAGAAATGGATGGTGCTGAAGGAAGAAGTCCTAACAGCATTGGAGGCACTGGCAAAAAATAAAGCTCCAGAAATTAATACCATGCAAACCTAGATGTATCATCAAAGGCATGCAGCATGGAAGTGCTCACTCATCTATCCAAGAAATTTGGAAGACAGTTCCCTGGTGAAGCAAATGAAGGAGATCCATATTTTTGCCTATTACCAAGAAAAATAATCAAATCAAATATTGAACAATATCATTAGTAACAAATGCATGTAAAATTTTGCTAAAGATCATTCAAAAGCAGCTGCAGCTGTATACTGACAAGGAAGTGCCAGAAATTCAAGCTGGATTCAGAAGAGGACATGGAATAAGGAATATCCCTGCTGATGTCAAATGGATCCCCACTGAAAGCAGAGAATACCAGAAACACATTTACCTGTGTCTTACTGGCTATGCAAAGGTATCTGACTGTGTGAATCATAACAAATTACAGATAATATTGTGAAAAATGAGAATTCCAGAACAATTAATTGTGCTCTTGAGGAACTTGTATACACAGGCAGTTGTTCAAACAGAATAAGGGGATACGGTGTGGTTTTCAGTCTGGAAAGGTGTGTATCAGTGTTGTATCCTTCCATCACTCTTATTCAGTCTGTATGCTGAAGAAATACTCCAGTAATTTGGACTACATGAAGAACAATAGGGCATCAGTATTGGAGAAGACTCATTAACAGCCTGCAAAATGCAAATGTTACAACCTTGCTTGGTGGAAGTGAAGAAGACTTGAAGAACTTAATGAGAAAATCAAGACTACTGCCTTCAGTATGGATTATACCTAAACAAAGAAAAAAAAACCCTCACAACTAGATCAATAAGGATTATCATGATAAATGGAGAACAGATGGAAACTATCAAGTTCACTTCAATTGGATCCACAATTAACACTCACATAAGCAGCAGTCAAAAACTCAAAATACACATTGCATTGGGCAAATCTGCTGTAAGAGACTTGTTTAAAGTACTGAAAAGCAAAAATGCCACCTTGAAGACTAAGGTGCACCTGACACAATCCACCGTATTTTAAATAGCCAAATGCATGCAAAAGGTGGATCATGAATAAGGAAGGCCAAAGAAGAACTGATACCTTTAAACCGTGGTGTTGGCAAAGAATATTAATGGACTGCCAAAACAATAAACAAATGCGTCTTGGAAGAAGTATAGCCAGAATACTCCTTAGAAGCAAGGATGGTGTCATGGATTGAATGTGTTCCCTAAAAAATCTTTAACAATTTGGCTGTGCCATAATTAATGATTCCTTGTGTGATGTTCCTCCATGTCGGAATTCCTTCCTTTATGATGTCAATAAGAGGGGATGGGCAGCAGTTATGTTGGTAGAGCAGGATTCAGTGCTCAAGTTTATTTTGTGCGTTGAGGCTGTCTCTTGAGCTGTAAAGGGAAAAACCCGGCAGAGAGATTCAGGAACCTCACACCATCAAGAATGCAGCACCAGGAGAAGAACGTGTCCTTCAGACCTAAGGTTCCTGTGCCAAGATGCTCCCTGAACAGAGCCTGATGCAACACAAGGTCTTTCTTCCAGAGCTGACAAGGGAGAGAACCCTTTCCTGGAGCAGATATCTTGAATTTGGACTTTTAGCCTACTAGACTGCATAAGAATAAACTTTCCTTGTAGAGGTCATTCACTCATGATATTTCTGTTAGAGCAGAACTAGTTGACTAAAACAGATAATGAGACTACATCTCACATACTTTGGATATGTTGTCAGGAGGGAACAGTCCCCAGAGAAAGACATGATGCTTAGTAAAGTGGACAGCTTGTAAAGAAGACCATAAAGAAGATGGACTGATAAAGTGGCTACAAGAACAGGTTCAAGCATAGCAACAACTATGAGGGTGATGCAGGAACAAGCAGTGTTTTGTTCTGTTGTACACAGTGTCTCTATGAGTTGGAACAGACTCGATGGCACCTAACAACAATAACAACAAAGTTTGTCTTAGTACATAGTATACATTTTACCCTACTGTGCATATAAAGGAAACCGTGGTTGCATAGTGGTTAAGTGCCATGGCTGTTAACCAAAAGGTTGGCAGTTCGAATCCACCAGGCACTCTTTGGAAACTCTATGGGGCAGTTCTGCTCTATGCTATAGGGTCACTATGAGCCAGAACCGACTCAACAGCAGAGGGCAGGTTTGGGTTATGCATATAAAGCACTTGGCCAAGCCAAGTAGCTATAAAGCACTTATGAAACACAAATTGTGCAGTTTTCTTGAACACTACAAAGTGGAGTGCACATTCATGATTATGAATCACTGTGTTTAACTCAAATGTTTAATAAAATTTTCTGGATTTATGAAAGTCTACTCTTAAGTATGAATTGTCTATAAGTCAGATATACATAGCCTGTAGTGAAATTGTCACTTCTACCTAAAGTGATCCACAGATACATCACAATCCCAATAACACTCCCAACAACATTCTTTATTGAAATGAAAAACTAATGACTAATTTCATGTTGAAAGCCACCTCAAATAGCCAAAACAGTATTGAAGAACATGAACAAAACAGGTTTCACATTCTCTAATTTCAAAATATACTGTGGAACCACTGTCTTCAAAACAGTCTGTTATTTGGTCAATGACAGACACATAGACCACTGGAAAATAACTGAGAAATCAGAATTAAACCTAGGCACCTATGGACAACTAGATTTCAACAACGGATCACAGTCCATTCAGTGGAGGCAGAAACAGTCTCTAATAAATGGTGCTGGCAAAAGTGGATCTTCACTTGCATTAAAATAAAATCTATGTTCATAGTGTATAGCATCCGTATCTCATGCCATCTCATGCCATACACAAAAACTAGATAAAAAGGCCTAATGATTACACCTAAAACCATAAAATTCCTGGAGGAAAATATACAGAAAAAACTATAAGACTTAATCTACTGTAAAAATAGGATAACACACATAACAACAAATACGTGGAATAGGAAGCATACATATATAGAGAGACCAGTGTTCACTGGTGGTTACAAGGGAAAGGTATGTTTTACATCACAGAGACTTTATTTTTTTCCCATCTATTTATTTATTTTTTGTTACAGGCAAAGCAGCATCAAATGTGGATGTAGTTAGCAAAGCACAGCTAAAGTAAAAATGGCATATTGGTATACAGGTAGATACAACTGTGTACATAAATCAGAACAGAAAGAAGTATCTGTAGGTACATGTGCATTCCAATGTTGGGATATAGGCACATGCATTTATTGAAGACACAGACATAGATAATGCCAGACATAGCCCCAAAACATGTAAGATTGCTTTTCTGAGTTTAAAAGCTTAGGACCATAATCTCATGGGGACAACTCAGTCAACTGTCATAACATAGTTAACAAAACTCATCTGGGTGAGGTGAGTAGTGGCTGGGGTCTTTAAAGCTTACAAACAGTCCTGTAAGATGTAACTATGGGTCTTTATACGCCAGAAGCAAAACAGAAAGAAGGTAACCAAATACTCAGAAAAGAACAAATCTATACAAGCCACAACTTCACATACCCTGGGACCAGAAGAACTAAATGGTATCAAGTTCCTAACAGTGACCTTTCTGACAGGGGTCACAATATACATTTCTAGGTAGAGTAGCAGAAAAACTGTGGAGCAGAACTCAAATTCTTATTAATGAACAACAAAAAAGCCAGATAAACTAGAAGAGTAGAGAACAGAAGACTTTGTATCACCTTGAGACACTTTAAACTTAGCTACAAGCCTATCTTCTATGATCACCTTTTAGTGAAACAGCACAGGGGCACACAGAATAAAGGATGTTATCTGTAAAATCAGTATAAGGCTAAAAGCTCAACAATTACTCAGTAGCAAAGATAAGGACAGGGAAATTAGAGTACCAGAAATGGAACAAACAGAACACAATTAAAGACAATGCTGACACATTGTGATAAATGTAAATAATGTCACTGAATAACTTTTGCAGAAATTATCAACGTTTAAGCTGCTGTGTAAACTTCCACCAAAAACTCAATGTAATATTATTTTAAATTTTCAAATTGCCATCTAAGATACAACTATTGGTCTCTACTCATCCAGAGCAAAAGAGAAAGATGGGAATCCAAAATTCTGAGAAGAAACTAGCCTACAAAACTGACTACATGAACCACAGTCTCCTCTATCCTGAGACCAGAAGAGCAAGATGGTATCTGACTACCACCGCTGAATGTTCTAACCAGGGCCACAACAGAAGGGTGCTGATAGAAAGAAAGAAAACATGGAACAGAACTTCAAATCCAAACTTCCTGCATTAGTTAAGACTGGAGGAATCCCTGAGACTGTTGCACTGAGATACTCTTTAAACCTTGAACTAAAACTATCCCCTAAAGTCACCTTTCAGCTCAACAGTAGGTTAACTTATAAAATAATGAATATTGCTTGGGCATACCATACTCCTTTAAACAGTATCACATATACAAAACTAAATGATCAACAATTACTCTAAGACAAAGATGAGAAGGTTGAGGACTAAAGGGCAAGGAGACTAGGTTATTGAGCACACAACTAGAATGGAAATGAGAATGCTGATACATTGTAAAGAATGTTAAGTAATATCACTAAACAATATGTGTAAAAACTGTTACCTGGGAGCATGTTTTACTTTCACCCAAAATACAATTATTTAAAAAAAAAAAAAGGTTGAAAAATGAATAAAAAGCAATATGTAATATTAGGGTTTCATCTAGAGAAGCTGAATACTTAATTACATTAGAATGAACTAAGAATTTTATATGTTTATGCAGGGCCCACATCAGACCAATTAAAACAGACCCTACATGATGGGATCCCAGCCTCAACATATTTCTAAAGCTCCTCATGTGATTCTAATGTACAGTCAGATTTGAGAACTATTGACCTAGAAAAGGAACACATTAAGTCTAAACTCCTGTGTCATCCTTATCTCACTAGACACTAAGGATTTATTTCTACAAAGGTGAAACTACAAGAAATTTAATCACCATAGAAAAAGTCACTTACATTCATTCACCTTTTTTTAAGGTAGGAGAAAAAAACACTAATTGGTACGAGGGCAAAGTGAGTGTAAGACATGAAAACGCCGGGTAAGGAAGAGTCTAATCTGGGTTCTGATTAGTTCTGTGCTTTGACTAAGTCTGCCATCTTGGGTCATGCACTTCCACCCAGAAAACTTCAACCCTGGACCCCCAGAACTAACTCTTAACTTGGATTCCCTGGAGTTCTGAAATTATGGTTCTAGGATAACACATTTTGGAAAAATTCAGATGATGGTTGAAAGGGGGAATTTTCTTTACAAAGGTAACAGTAGGTCTAGTGGCATTGTTGTTAAGTACTCCACTGCTAACCAAAAGGTTGTTGGCTCAAACCCAGCAGCAACTCTGAGGAAGAATGCTAAGTAGTCGCTCTGTAAAGATTACAGCCTTGGAAACCCAATGGGGAGTTCTGCTGTGTCCTACTGGGATGCTATGTGTTGGAATCCACCCAACAGAAGTGAGTTTTACTAGGGTAACAAACAATTTAATCAAAGCAATGACATTTTAAAATACAGGTAAAAATTCACCAAGTACAGTATGATTCAATTTTTTATAAATTGTCCAAAACATGCACAAAGAAAGTAGGTTATACATGAAAAAATACTATCAATCACATGATGGGATGATGGTATCATAAAAAAAATAAAAACTCATTGCTCTCCAGTCGACTCTGATTCATGACAACCCCATGCTCTACTTTACAGAGTAGAGCTTAACTCCATTGAGTTTTCTTGGCTGCAATCTTTACCAAAGTAGATCACCAGGCCTTTCTTCAGCCGTGCAGCTTGGTAGATTTTAACTGCTAGCCTTTCATTTAGTATCATCCTCCTTTTTGATTCTCTAAACTTTTTATAACAAGAAGTATCACTGTGATAATAAAATAAAAAAACAAAAATACTCGGTAAAAATCATTGTATCACTGTACATCTCCACAGTATCTTAAATGTCAATTTTACTGAATATAAATGTGAAACCTTCATGATAGGAGCAGGGAGAGTAGCAGCTATTGAAGGGAAGGAAGTGATTGGCTATGTGGATATTGGGTTTATGGGAAGGTTTCAAAGTAATCAACAAAACTTTATTGAGTCTGTCAACATACACCAAGACATACTTTTGATGTCAAAGAGCTTGCACACTGGTTGAAGAGAGAAGGAATACCTGCATAAAACCTGCATGTGTGAAAAGCTGAAATTCAGGGGATGTACTGCAAACAACAAAAGAAAAGAAAAGACGAGAGCTTTTACAAGGTAGTTCATGATTAATTACCAAATGGCAATTAGAGAAAAGGGGTACATGCACTCCCAGCAGTAGAGATTCATCATCACTAGGAGATAGTCAAGCGCATTAGCACAATGATGACTCCACAGCAGGGCTGGAAGACAAACAGATTTATCTTCATATAATGTGCCAACTTTCCTAATGAGGGTAAAATGTCTTCATATTCTAGTGCGATGCACAAAGTGGCGTTCACCCACTTATGGCTTTTGACAGGTACATTGTCTGCTTTTCTTGTTTCAGGAACAGAAGTAGGATATCAGGGTTAGGCTGAGACAGTTCTACATGTCTCTAATAGAGATGTCTTCATGGCTGCCACCAAATGAAGGCTCCGCTGGCACCACTGCAGAGCCAGCTCCCCAGAGTATGCTGCCGAAGTCAGTTTCCAGAGTACGCATCGCCCAAGTTAATGTCCTCTCTGAGATGGGGCATTTTGACAGCCCCATCCAACAACACCCCACTTTCAAGGAGTCCTATCAACAGAACAATAAGCAGTCCTCGGGGTTTTCTTGGCTTCTTGGCTCGAGACTGGGAAGGTGTGTTTCAGAGGATTTTACCTCCTGCTGTTACTTAGGGTTGATGAAGTTAGCAAACCAAACTCATACTTACCCTATTAGTTCCTGGCTATCCTGCCACATGAATGTTGAGGGTTAAGGGTGGAGGTAGCCACAGAAGTAAAACTTTTCCAAAACCTTTAGCATTGGTTTTACACCACGGCTTGGTCCAGGAGAGCTGAGCTTCTCCTAATGAAACCTTTGAAAAGCTTGACTTTCAATAACAGTCTTCTGAAGGAAATGCTTTCTTAGCATTATGCCTACCAGGGGATACAAACATCTGATCCTTCCTTCTAATTGCCAGGAGAGCAACAAATCAAAAATTTCAAGAAGTTTCCTAATGAATGCATTTTACCTACACATTTATCCCTAGAGCCAAAAAAGAAAAAATAATAATAATCTAGTTATTTGATATCAAGTATTTTAAGATTTAGTTTTTCTGAACTCAATCAAGTTTGCCCTTTTCTTATTCCTAATAAAGTAAAACTTGTCAACTTGGAAAATCTCTCCAGGAGCGAAGCAGAGCAGAAATGCTATATACCATATATGCTATATACCATAAACGACAGGATTCACAACCTCTTCAGCTAAAAATTGGGATCCGAACGGTGTCATTTATCATATAAAGGAAGAAACCAGCTCTATTTGAAACAAATTGGAGAGAACTGTTATTGAATTCTTCTCAGACCCCCCTTAAAGTTACTTTCACTGATGATTATTTAGCATCTCTGAAACCGAGTCATTTCTTCCTCTGACTAAACATGTCTTATGTAGCTTACCATAAATTTACCAAATGATTCTGTAATCACTCTTAGGAATTTACTCAAATAAGCTAAAAATTTATGTTCACATAAAAATCTGTACAGCTTTATTTATAACTGCCAAAATTGAAAGCAACCACAACATTTATCAATAGATGAATGGATAATTAATCTGTGCTACATCCATACAGTGTAGTATTATTATTCAGTGATAAAAAGAAATGCACTATCAAGCTACTAAAAGATATAGGTAAACTTTAAATGCATAGTGCTGTGTGGAAGAACCCAATCCATAAAAGCCACATACTGTATGATTCCAACTATGTGAATTCTGGAAAAGGCCAATATATAGAAAGAGTAAAAGGTCAGTTGTTGCCAGAAAGTCAAGAGGAGATAGAGGGAGCTGAATAGGTTGTGCCCGGAGTATTTTTAGGGCAGTAAATGATATTATAGTGGTGAGTACATAACATTACAACACTTTCATCAAAATCAGCAGTGTACATACACCCCAAAGAGTAAAGCCTAATCTCAACTATCCACATTAGTTAAAGATTGTGGATCAATACTGGTTCATTAATTGTGGCAAATGTACCATAGGAATGTTGCTGTTGTTGGGTACCACAGAGTTTGCTCCAATCTGTAGCTGACCATATATCTAATAGTAATGTAAGACCCTAATAGAAGGGACTGTGTGAAGGGAGTATGTGCATACTCTGCACACTCAGAGTGCACAATTTCTCTGTAAACTTCAAACTGCTCTGAAGAATCAAGTGTATTTTTCAAAGTCACATTTCTATGCACAGTCCTACTGAATAAAGAGCTGACCACATTCCTACCTCAGAGTCCATGATTATCTTTCTGTGCTTAGGATAACGTTTCTGATATTTTTGTGTCTTATTTTAGGTTTGTGTCTTAACTGGTTTTGCTTCTGCTACCTTCAGAACTGATCAGACCAGTGACTTGGGGCAAATAATATTTAAATTTTCTGTACCTGTATTCCCTTAAATATAAAATGAGAAAATGCTATAAATATGAAATGAGACAAAGTTTGCAGTACTGCAGGCCTTTCCCAGAGTTAAGATTTTATGGTTGGCTGTTTGTATCACCTGCCATGGTGTCAGCCCTCTACACAGATGATCTCACGCACAAAAAATAAAACAGAATAAAATACTTCTATTGATCAATAGGGTTTTTACTGGCTGAGTTTTGAAAACTAAATCCCTAGGCTTTTTGTTGTAGCCCATCACAGTCTAAAGCTCTGCCCAAACCTGTTTCACATCACAGCACTACATAAACCTCCACTGATAGGTGGGTACACACGAGATGCACTGGTGAGTATCAAACCTTGGTCTCTTCCATGAGAGGTAAGAAACCTATCACTGAGCCACATATGACGTGTCTACAGTTGGCAGTGAAAACCTAACAAAGCTGTATGTCCTAAGGCCATATTTAGGGGCCCTAAAGTGAGAACTGACAAAAGATAAAACATCCCACTTCTGAGAAGGCTAGACTTTGGGCAAGCCCAACCCTCTGGTCAAAAGTAAAGTGAAACTCCATAAGCAGTTCAAACAGAGAATCACCCAAGATCATATCTGAAAATCTATTTTCATGCTTCAATAAAATCATAATATTGTAACATTATATTGCTAAGTAGAGCAGAGAATGAGTTCCCTATCCTAACTAGTTGATTCTGATTCATGGCAACCCCACGAATGTTAGAGTAGCACTATGTTCCACAGAACTATGTTCCAGAGGTCCCCCTACTCTCACTTCTGTCTTCCAGAGCTGCTTTCTCAGAAGCAGGTCACCAGGCCTTTCTTCAGACATACCTCTTGGTGGGCTTAAATCTCTAACTCTTTAGTTATAAGTGAGCACTTAATCATTTGCACCATCCAGGGACTCCTAAGAACGACTTAGACACATGTTTAGTCAGAGGCTGTCAAAAAGGTAAAACTGAGAAGCTTTCTTCTACAATATTTAATAATTCAAACATTTTACTAGTTTTAGGAGCCAAAATAGGAAAGAAACAAGTAACATGCAAACCAAGTGAATAATATATGCATGACCTTGGTACAGATGATTTCATTCATTAAGTTACACTGACATCTGGTGGCCTTCAGTGTTAGAAAAGAAATGCTCTCCAATTCCATCATCAAAAGCATGTGTCTACAATACTAACAACATAATAAAGTTATATGAATATTTGTGTGCATGTCTTTTTACCTTAATAACTAAAAGAATAAAGCATAATTTCTCTTTTCCTTGGTCAAACCTTAAGGAGCAAATTAGTTTCATCCTTGTGGCTGCTAACCAAACGGTCAACAGTTCAAAACCACCAGCCATTCTGTGGGAGAAAGATATGGCAGTCTGCTTTGTAAGGATTTACAGCCTTGGAAACCCTGTGGGGCAGTTCTGTTCTTCCTTACAGAGTCACTACAAGTCATAATCAACTCAGTAGCAATGGGGTTTATTTTACCCACAGGAGAATTTTTCAAAAATATTTTTTAAAAGGAAAAGGGACACCTAGTCACAGCTGGGCCTCCACCCAGCATCTTCCCTTTTGTCAAAGTTGAGAAAACAGAAAAATGGCACCAAATATTCTTTAGTATATTTATAGGAAGCTCCTTCTATTCTTCTGAAGTAGTTAAATTAGTAGAAGATAATTATTAATTACTTGTTTCTGAAAAATGGTATTTACTACTGTGTCACAAAACCCAATTAATAAAATGGGTAATTCATAAATAGGATGCTTCCTCTGTGTCTGCAGGAATACACTTAAACACAAGACCAACCCTTTGCAGTTTGATTGTGACAATAACTGTAAGTCATGGGAGTAACAAAGGTATATGTCTGAGTCACACAGTGCTGCTTTAACAGAAATAGAAGTGGTACAAGTGGATGTAAGTCCTGGGAGTAACAAAGGTATATGTCTGAGTCACACAGTGCTGCTTTAACAGAAATAGAAGTGGTACAAGTGGATGTAAGTCCTGGGAGTAACAAAAGGATATGTGTCTTAGTCATACAGTGCTGCTTTAACAGAAATACAAGTGGTACAAGTGGATGGCTTTAACATAAAGAAATTTATTCTCTACAGTCTACAACCTAGTAGGCTACAGGTCCATACTCAGGGCATCAATGGGGGAGGGGGAGAATTGCTTTTTTCCTGTGTCAGCTCTGAAGGAAAAACCCTGTCATCAATCTTCCTCTGGTCAAGGAGCTTCTCAGCACAGGAACTTCAGGTCCAAAAGACACACTCTGCTTCTGGTGCTGCTTTCTTGGTGGTATGAGGTCCCCCACTCCCTGCTTACTTAAAGGTGATGAAGGCCCCACTTAAGGGAAATTCACCTTACACTGGATCAGGCATGTGACTCGAGTAAGGTTGTTTCATCCTACCCTAATCTTCTTTAACATAACCTAACATTACCGATTAACCACAGGCAGAGACTGCAATTTACAATACATAGGATAATTACATCAATCACAAAATGGAGGACATCCATACAGTACAGGGAATCATGGCCTAACCAAGTTCACACATACTTTAGGGCAACACAATTCAACCCATGACAGGGTCTAAATGCTCCTTTTCCTTGCCTCAGCAAAGATCAAACGTTATTTGACGTAGAATACCACTAATACAAGTGCAGATTTGACCCAAGTCATGTTTATATATATTTGTTTGTGCCTACCAATCATAACCTAAAACTCTGTTACTACAAACATTCCTTTAAAAGATACAAAACTAATCTCCGTATTTGTCACTTATCCTAGTCCTAGTAGTAACTTTGTTGTTGTTGTTCTTATGTGCACCATGTTGGCTTTGAGTCATAGTGACCCAAATGTACAGCAGAATGAAAGTTACCTGGTTGTGTGCCATCCTCACAATTGTTGCTATGTTTGAGCTCATTGTTGCAGCCATTGTGTCTATTCATTTAATGGAGTGTCTCTCTCTCTCTTTGGCTGATCTTCTGCTTTACCAGGCATGATCTTTCTTCAGTAACTGGTTCCTCCTAACAGTGTGTCCAAAGTAAGTGAGATGAAATTACATCACCCTTGCTTCTAAGGAACACTCTGATTGTACTTCCTCCAAGACAGATTTGTTTTTCTGGTAGCCATAATATGTTGAATATTCTTTGCCAATACCATAGTTGAAATATATCAATTCTTCTTTGTTCTTTCTTTTTTATTGTTCAGCTTTCATTTCATATGAAACAATTGAAAATATCATGGCTTGAGGTAGGTGCACTTAGTCATCAAAGTGACATCTTTGTTTGAAGATTTTAAAGAAGTCTCTAGGGTCACTATGAGTTGGAATCAACTCAACAACAATGGGGTTGGCTTTGGTTTTCCTTTTGCAGTAGATTTGCCCAAGGCAATGTGTCATGTGATGTCCTCACTGCTGCTTTAGACATCAACTGTTGATCAAAAAAGAATGAAAACCTTAACAACTTCAGATTTTTTTTGCTAGTGATCATGATGTTGTTTATTGATCTAGTTGTACAGATCTTTTTTTGTTTTCTTTATGTTCCAATGAAAGTCATAGTCTCTTACCTTCATCAGTAAGTACTTCAAGTTGTCTTCTCTTTTGGCAAGCAAGGATGTGTCATCTGCATACTGCAGGTTGTTAATGAATCTTTTTCCAATACTGATGCCCTATTCTTCTTCATATAGCCCTGTGTCTTTGTTACTTAATGCTATTAAAACATAAATACCACAAGTGGGTGGCTTTGTAAAACATAATTTTATTGTCTCACAATTTAGAAGAAGTCGGAATTCAGGGCACCAGTTCCAGGGAAGGGTTTACCTCTCTGCCCACTCTGGAGGAAGGACATTGTCTCTTTTCAACATCTGTAGGCCCAGCATTGCCTGGACATTTATATGTATCATGGCATCAATTTTCCTAGGTCTAGGAGGTTTTCAGCACAGGGACCCTGGGTCAAAGGTATGCACTTCACTCCTGACTCTAATTTCTTCATGGAATGAGATCCTGCACCTCTCTGCTCCCTTCTTCCTCACCTTATCTCTTGTAAGATAAAAGGATGATGCAAACTGAAACAAGTGAGGTGGTGACAAGTAATGATGAGAGTTAAGATGAAACTTGAGTAGTATGCTTTAATAAGGATGTGACTCAGAAGAGACCCCACATTAGTCCTATGTCATTAACATACAGAAGTCAGAATTTACAACATACCAAAATATAGGGGTTAATTACATCAGATCACAAAATAGAAAGCAATCACACAATCCTGGGAATCATGTCTAGCTAACTTGATATATATTTTGGGGAAACACAATTTAACCCATAACAACCAGCTTCTCAGATTATTAGTACAGCACATAGATTAAATAAGTAAGGTGAAAGTCTATAACCCTGATGTACACCGTTCCTAGTTTGAAAACATACACTATCCCCTTGCTCTGCTTGAAAGACTATCTCTTGATCCATGTATAGCTTCTATAGGTTCTACGTGAGCCCAATTAAGTGTTTTGGCATTCCCGTTCTTCAAAATGTAACCCATAATTTGTTATGACCCACACAGTTGAATGCCTTTGCACAGTTGATAAAACACAGGTAAACATCTTTCTAGTATTCTCTGTGGGAAACCCTGGTGGTGTAGTGGGTTAAGTGTTACAACTGATAACCAAAATATTGACAATATGCCTGACAAATCCACCAGGCACTCCTTGGATACTCTATGGTGCAGTTCTACTCTGGCCTTTAGGGTCACCATGAGTCGGATCCAACTCCACGGCACTGAGTTTAGTATCCTCTGCTTTCAGAGAGGATGCATCTGATAACAACAATGATCTCCCTGGTTTCACATCCTCTTCTGAATCCAGTTTAAACTTCTGGAAGTTCCTCAGCAATGCAGCCATTTTTTAACTATCTTCAGGAAAATTTTGCTAGCACATGATATTAATTATATTATTAAACAATTTCCTCATTCTATTTGATCACCTTTCTTTGAAACAGGTCCTCAGGCACAGCCACACCTGTTAGTCAGTAAAGGCTTGTATGTTGCTATGAATGGGTTTCAGTAGAACTTCCAGACTATGACAGACTAGAAAGACAGACCTGGCAATCTACTTCTAAAAATAAGCCATGTGTGACCCTATGTGTCACAACAGCTGGATGGTGGAGAACTGGGCAATAATTACTCTCATTTGTTTTTTTAAAGCATCAGACATGATCCCCCATAACTTCTTCACAGCCCCACCATCACTAAATGACAAGACACTAAATTCCTGACATAGGCAATTTAATTCCCATAATTCCCTCAAGGTTAAATGATTTTTATCCATGATTCCCATTTTACAGACAAACAAATGAACTCTCAAGATGTGAAATGAGTGTTATAGAATTTCCTTTCCAGACCTACTGAAAACTTTCACATTCCTGAATTTCCATCTACGGCCTCCAGGTTTGGTATATGCTGTTCTCTGCTCCTCAGAACTCTTCTTTCAGGCCCTCTTCTGTCTCCTTCTACTCATTCTGCAGTTTGTGTTGTCAGGAAAGCACTGTCCAAGAAGCTTTCCTGACTATCCTATCTGTACTGCCCCTCTCAGGGCACAGTCAGGACCCCTAGAATCACTCTTACCATGGTGGCAGAATGATCTACTCACTTTTAATAGCCCCATTAAACAGTAACCACCTCAAGGACAAACACCAGGGGTGTCTTGTTCACCACTGTCACCAGAGGTCAACACAGTGCCTGACATCTCACAATTATTTAAGAATGAGCAAACACTATAAACTATACCATCAAAGTCTTCAATTTTTTGTCTGCAGCCTTCTAATACTACTGATGAAAATTTGTTCTCTTACTGATAAAGCCAGCCAATTATCTATATCTTAAATCTTAAAATTTGATCCTGGGGAGGGGCGGGCCCAAGTTGGTGGACTAGACACACATCTCAGTTCCCTCTGATAACTAACCCAGTGCCATCTAATCAATGCTGAAAGGCTGAACTGATAACTGAACAGAGCACTCTGGACACCCAGGAAGCCCTAGGATATGGGACAGGGTTGTCAGATTGGACTACATGCCACTAAATGGGAAACTACCTCTCTGATGGGGCAGCGCACACTAAGCCATGCTCCTACTGACTTTGGAGTCATCCAACTGTGGACTCAGCAGGGGCTAATTCCCAAGCTGAGAAGCTGCACCAGTCCAGAAAGTGCTTTTCCAGCAGAAAGGCTCTGTAGGATAGTGTTACCTTATGGGAATGACCCGGCAGAGGATGGCAGCAAGGCTGTAACCCCTCCCTAATTGTACTGTGTAATGCCATCTGGGCACGGCTGAAGAGGTGCTTCTGTTGTGATCCAGAGGGCAGGGCCTCCCACACCTGACAGCTTGACTGATTTAGACAGCTGTTGGTCAGCTCCCAGCTTCTTCAAAGAAGACTGCCTAGAGAAATAACTGAGAGAGGCCCGGCAGCATCTCTTCCAGCCTTTACTGAACCACATGATATAGTCAGTTGACATCCCCCAGTGAAACCATAGGTAGGGAGCTGTCTTTTCCAGCCAGGAGGTGGAACCTGCCACCCCAGGGAGTCCACTGGGACCAATCACTGGAGTACACAGAAACAGCTGGTGACTGACTCCCTTCTCAGAACTATGCCTCAGCTCCTGGTGAGGCAAAACCAGAGCATCTAGATGGCCCAAAGGTTAAAAAAAAAAAAATCCAAACCATTTAAAGAAACAGTCCACTATGGCTCCAGGAAACTCTCAAAATAAAGAACCAAAAAATTTCCCAGATGAAGAAACCTTTCTGAAACTATCAGAAGTCAACTACAAAAGAATTATATAGAGAGTCCTCCTACAGATTAAATAAAATACAGCAGAGCAAAATGAAAAATTAAAGAAGCTATTTGAAGTGACACAACAACAATGATCTGAAACCTAGCAGATCAATAACAAAACTACAGAATTAGGCAATTCAATTCAAAATGAAAAAGCCAGAATTGAGAAGATGGAAGTCAGATTCAGTGACCTTGAGTACAGGGCAACTGAAACCATGATTTATAAGAAGAAATCAGGTAAAAGAAATAATAAAAATCAAGAAGCATTAAGAAACATTTGGGATTCTATTAAAATGAATAATCTATGATTAATTGGAGTTCCTGAACAGGAAAGGATAGCTGAAAACATAGAGTATTGCTGTAGAGTTGCTGACAAAAAACTTCCCTTAAATTATGAAAGAAGAGAACATAGATATCCAAGATACGTATTGAATGCCACAAAAACTAGACCCCAAAAGAAATAAACCAAGACATATTATAGTCAAGCTTAATAAAATGAAACATAAATAGATACTCTTAAAGACAGCAAGACTCAAAGCAAAACTAACATTCAGAGGGAAGCCTTGTAGGCTTTCATCTGACTTCTTGATAGGAACAATGTAGGCAAGGAGGCAGTGAGATGACATATTCAAAGCTTTAAAGAAAAAAAAACTTCTAACAAGAATTATATATCCTGCAAAATTGTCTGTCAAATATGAAGATGAAATTAAGACATTCACAGACAAACAGAAGCTTAGAGACTTTATAAACACCAAACCAAAACTACAAGAAACACTGCAAGCAGCTCTTTGCTTAGTAAAACAAAACTATTAAGTGTATATTTCAGGAGGCAATGCAGAACACAGGATCCAGAATCCTACTCAGGGAAGTCACAAAACTCAATTAAAGCCAAACTATCAAAAGAAGGGAACCAGTGATCATATCATGAAAACTAGGACACCATCACACTAAAAATAAGGATATACTACAGTAGTTACAGTCCTTTAAGATGCAGAGGAAATTAGGAAGATATGCAGAAGTAAAAATTGGGTTTAAATTTTGAATATCAATGAGGAGCATACAGGTAACCAAAAAACACAATAACAATGCAACATATCAAAACAAGAAACATAATACAGGAGTCTCAACAAACACAAAACCTATACTGAAAAAAGATGAAAACTCAACTCATAGAGAAAGCTAACCTAGAACACAACATTAAAAGCAACATAGAAAACACCACCAGAAAAATAAATACATCACTACATGACAGCACTAAACACATACCTATCAATAATTACACTGAATATAAGCAGACTGAATGCTCCAATAAAGAGGCGATGAGTGATGCCCTGGATCAAAAGACATGACCTATCTACATTTTGCTTACAAGAAACACACCTTAGACTCAAAGATATAAACAAACTGAAAATTAAAGGATGGAATAACATATAGCAAGCTAACAACATGCAGACAAGAGCAGGTGTGTCAAAACAAATCTCAGATAAAATAGATTTTAATGTAAAAGCTACCATCATGGACAAGAATGGTCACTATTTATTGCTGAAAGTTTCAATACACAAGCAGAACTTAAAAATATTAAATATTTATACACTCTATACCAGAGCATCTAAATACATTGAACCAACATTGGCAACATTGAACAATGAGATAGATCACTCCACAACAATAGTTGGAGACTTCAAGCTAAGGAAACAGACAGAGGATCTTACTGTGACAATCAACTAACTAGACTACACTGACATATAAAGAACTTTTTATCCATCAACAGATAAATATACCTTCTTCTCCAATGCACATGGAACATTTTCCAGAATAGACCATGTGCTAGGACATAAAGTAAGTCTCAACAAAATCCAAACAATTGAATTAATGCAAACCATCTTCTTGGATGCTAAAGCCATAAGAATCAAAATAAATAACAAAGAAACATAGATAGAAATTTGAACTCTAGGAAACTCAACAACACTTTGCTCAAAAAGCCATGGATTATTATGACTGAGTAGGAAAAAGAAGAATAAAAGTGAAAAAAGGATGCCATGGGTTACAGAAGAAATCAAGAACAAAATAAAGAAATTTATGGACTCAAATGAGAATGAAAACACAACCTGCCAGAACCTATGGGATACAGCCAAAGCAGTGTTCTGATGTCAATGTATCTCTATAAGTGCACACATCTGGAAGGAATAAAGGACCCAAACCAAACAACATTACAGCTTGAACAAGTAGAAAAAGAACAACAGAAGAACCCCTCAGACACCAGGAGAAAAGAGATGATAAAGATTAGAGCAGAACTAAATAAATTAGAGTATAGAACATCAACTACAAAAATTAACAAAACCAAAACTGGTTTTTTGAAAACATCAACAAAATTGATAAACCATTGGCTAAACTTACAAAAGAAAAACAGGAAACAAATAACCCGAATAAGAAATGATATGAGACGTAAATCACAAAAGACTCAACTGAAATCAAAAGTGTCATAACGGAATACTACTCTAACAGATTTGAAAACCTAGAGAAAACAAATAAATTTATAGATTCATATCACCTACCAAAATTATCACAAGGGAGAAGTAGAACAAATTAATAAACCCATCACAAAAGAAGACACTGAAAAAGTTATCAAAGACTACCAACCAAAAACAGACATGGCCCAGTTGCCTTAACCAGAGAATTCTACAAAATCTTTAGAGAAGACTTAACTCCAGTGCTACTGAGACTTTTACAGCACATAAAGAGATGGAATACTCCCAAATTCATTTTATAAAGTCAGCATTACCCTGATATCAAAGCCAGGGAAAGTCCCAACATAAGAGGAGAACTACAGACTGATATCACTCATGAACCTAGATGCAAAAATCTTTAACAAAATCCTTGCCAATAGAATACAACAATACATCAAAAAATAATTCATTGTGACCAAGTTGGAATCATACCAAGGATGCAAGGCTGGTTCAACACTAGAAAAACAATTAACATGATCAACCAGATCAACCACATAAATAGCACAAAGACAAGAATCACCTGATTTTGTCAACTGATGCAGAAGAGGCATTCAACAAAGTCCAACACCCATTCATGCTAAACACTCTCAGCAAAAAGAGAATAAAAGGCAAATTCTGCAATGCAATAAGGGGCATCTATGCAAAGCCAATTGCCTACATCATCCTGAATGGAGAGGATCTGAAAGAATTCCCCTTGAGAATGGAAACTAGACAAGGATGCCCACTCTCGCCACTTCTATTCAACATCGAACTACAAGTTCTAGCCAGAGCAATTACACAAGACAAAGAAATAAAGGGTATCTGCATCAGCAAAGATAAGCAGCAAAGCAAAAAAATTCCCTATTTGCAGAAGATATGATTGAATCCTAAACAATGCATAAATAAACTCCTCAAACTAATAAGAGAGTTCACAAAGTATCAGGATATAAGATAAACATAAGAAAATCCATAGGATTCCACTATGCCAACAAAGAGATCATCAAAGAAGAAATCACCAAATTAATACCATTTACTATAGCCCCCAAGAAGATAAAATATCTGGGAATAAATCTAGAGAAATAACAAGCGTATACAAAGAGAACTGCAAGAAACCAAGAGAGACTTAAATAAATAGAGAAAGCTACCTTGGTCTCACAGATAGGAAGACTTAACATTGTGAAAATTTCTACATATATAACACAATCACAATATAAATTCCAGTGACATTTTTAATGAGATGGAGAAAAAAATCACCAACTTTGTTTGGAAAGGGAAGAAACTCCAGATAAGCAAAGCTGTGCTGAAGAAGAGGAGCACAATGGAAGACTTTACACCATCTGACATTAGAACCTATTACACTGCCACAGTAGTAAAAACAACCTGGTACTGGTACAAAAAGAAACATATAGACCAATGGAATAGGGCTGAGACCCCAGAGATGCCACTGTCCTCTTATGAACAGATGATACTTGACAAAGCCCCTAAGATTGTAAACAGTCTCTTTAAGAAATGGTGCTAGCAAAATTGGATATCCATCTGCAAAAAACTGAAACAAGACCTATATTGTACACCTTCCACAAAAACTAATTCAATTTGGATAAAAGATCTAAACACCACACCTAAAACAATAAAGAGTATGCAAGAAAAAATAGGGCCAACAATGGAACTTTTCATACATGACTTAGACACACTTCAAATCTGACAAAGCAAAACCAACAGAAAATAGATAAATGGCAACTGTTAAGAAACAAACACTTTTGCTCATCCAAAGACTTTATCAAGAGAATTAAAAAGCCACCTACAGAATGGGAAAACATATTTAGCAACTACATGTAAGACCGATGTCTGATCTCCACAATCTACAAGGTACTACAAAATAATCAGCAAGAAAAAGGTAAATAATCCAATTAAACAATGGGCTAAGGAGACAGACAGACACTTCACCGAGAGAACATTCAGGAAGCCAAAAGACACATCATTAGCTATTATTAGCTCATGATCATTAGCTATTAGAGAAATCCAGATCAAAACTACAATGAGATATCATCTCACCCAAACAGGATTGGCCATGAGCCAAAAACACAAAAAGACAAATTCTGGAGAGGCTGTGGAAACATTGGAACTCTCCTACACTGCTGGTGGGATTGTAATATGGTACAATCTCTTTGGAGAGCAATTTGGCACTTCCTTAGAAAGCTGGAAATGGATACACCATTTGATCAAGTAATCCCACTGCTCTGAATGTATCCTAGAGAATTAAAGGCAGTCACACAAACAGATACATGCACATGAATGTTTACTGCAGCACAGTCCACAATAGCTAAAAGATGGAACCAACGCAGATGCCCAACAACAGACAAATGGACAAACAAACTGTGGAACATCTACTCAATGGAACACTATGCAGTGATAAAGAACAGTGATGATTTTAGGAAGCATCTCATAACCTGGTTTCAAGTGGAAGACATTATGCTGAAGGAAATCAGTCAGTGACAAAAGGACAAATATTGGATGAGACCCCTGCTATAAGGACTTAAAAATAGAGTCATGTACAGAAAAAAAAAAAAGACTCTTGGATGGCTACAAGGGTGAGCAGGGAGGCAGAAAGTTGGTCACAGATTAGATAGTTGGTAGAAATTTGGTTGGGTGAAAGCAGTGACAGCACACAGTAGAATGAGACCAACTTAACTAGACTTCAACATAAACTGAAAAATCTTCTAATTTTAGCCTGATATTGCAAGGGTAAAGTAGCAGTGATGGGGGTATGGAGACCATGCTCTCAGGTGACATCAAAGCCAATCGGCATAACCAGCCTATTGCTAAGAGAGTCTTCTGCACCACATACTGGTGAGTAGCATCTGGGCTCTTAAAAGCCGGCAAGCTGCCATCTGAGGTACACCAAATGGCTCCAACTCATGAGGACCAGATGATCACCAAGCACAGCAAAGACATGAAGCAAGAAGAGCTCAGGATACAGAAGGACTCATGTGAATGGGTGACTATATCAACATGTGACCAGAAGAACCACATGGTGCCCAGCTACCACCAAAGACAGCCATGATGGGGCACGCAATGTTGATTCCCAGTGGCAATATGGGAAAAAGAGGGGTGCACCTCAAGAACTCCACTAAAAGACCACAACTGATGGTCCGGCAGCCTGGGGATTCCCCTGGGAGCACAGCCCCTAGACCTGCTACTGCCCCTGACTGGAAAACATTATTGAGGTCAACTCTTCAGACATGAATGGACTGGATGCTGGAACACAATGTGACCATAAGGTGGTGTACTCCTGGTTCGAAGCATCTACAGGATGCTGTCCTACTGGCCTCGTACTAGAAGGGAGAGGAGAGGGTAGCGAGGAGAGGACAGGGGATTGTTAAGAGGATACAACATATATAGAATGAAAAGGAGGAGTGTGCTGTCACTGGACAAGGAGAGTAAAAAGAGTTGCAGATAGATGGGCATGCAAATTTTATTTGGATTGCATACTTTCACTCAATCACAATAAATTTAAAAAAAAAAAGGTTTTGATCCTACCTACCTATACTTATTACTGTACTTTGGTTTGTGTATCTTCAACCAGTAGAAATAACACTAATCACAGTTATAAGGTAAGAAAAAGCCAAACCGAACTCTGTTGAAGATTAACTTTAGCGGAGACAGTCAGGGCAAACCCAAAGCTGGTCCTTGATGAGAGTATGACACTGGAGCAGACAGGCTGATATCTCTCTCTCCACACTCTCTCCTGGCCCCAAGATAACATTCTGTAGGCAATCCTTAGCTGAGTTTAACATTTACTGCAAACATGGTAGCAACTGGTAACAGCCATGATTGGGTTTCAGAGATTACACCTCCACATACAGACTGATGTGTGTCAAATGGGAGGTTTGCAGAAAACAAGAGATACTACAGGACTTACCAGTCAACACTGGCAGGTGGGAGCAAACTCCTGCGCTTGTGTTTAAAGCCAGCCTTCGATCTGACAACAAGGATTATATAGTGAGGTACATACAAGAATGTGCAGTGAGCTAGGAGAATGCAGATCCTGCTCCAGAGCTTGTTCTTCTGTGTAAGATCCACTGTTTGAGATTCAAGTTAGGGGTTATTGGTCCTGGAGTCTCCAACTATGTCTCTACATCCAAGTAAGACCCAAGCCCTGGGGCTACCATAGTTTCTGAAGAAATGACCAGGGGCACGTTGGCAAAAAAACTAAAAACACACCTGCTATCAGCATAAAATATATAAAATAACTGAGAAAGAAGAGTGACTTCTCAGCCCCTCTTCAAAGGGACAACTAAACATTTAGAAATATGCACATTGCTCTTGCAGAGAAAAAGCTTGTACCACAGTTTATGCCATTCAGTCTTTAAATACAATCTCCACTTACATTAGCAGGCTTCACTGCCAAGTGGCCAAGATGTTTACTTGTTGGGAGGTAAGCGGTTACATATTAGTCCCATCTAATAAACCTGTAAAGGATTTCTTTGGAATTTCTTCAAAAGAAAGGAAGAGTGCATGTAAAGGACTCAAATGGACCTGCATGACACATCAGGAGGCCCTATTTCTTAATGTGGCTGTACCACAAACAGCAGTTAGACCTTATGTAGGTTGCTCTCTAGCCAGGTTAAGTGGAGACTGAACTAGACCAGAAGTAGACATCATCTGCCAGGACTATAGCCCCTTCCCCTCAGCTTCAAATCAGTCACTCTGTCACCACAGTAGAAGTCTTCTCAACACTGACAGCAAGTAACCATCAACAACGTATCAGAATCAGCAGGAAAGTGCTCAACCTCAGAACACATTTTTACCAAGCCACTGTTAAGCGTAAGTGTGTGGAGGGCCTATCAAGATTCAAGGAAGGAAACAGGTGGTTTATGAACCCTGGAAAAAACTAAAAGTCAGCCATGTTATGAATCTGCTGCCTAGTTCAATATATATGAAATAGCCCAAAGAGGACAGTAGACTGAAACAGGTAAAAATCAGGTCAACCATAAGGAAGAAGTTATGAAGCTTCCAAGAGACAATACCCTATGTGACGCAGAGGGAAAGTCAGGGAAATTTCCTGACGGGCTCTAAGAATAGGTAACTATCCATTTGGCTTACTTTCAACCTCGCCTGCCTGTAGTCTGGGGCTAGACCACGTGATTGCTCAAGATCCTTCTGTACCCTATACTTTGAAAAGAACAGGTGCCCTTAAAGACCATGCAGACATTTGGAACATTTCCTTTGAAATCTGATGAGTATTTTAAGAACTGAATTAAAGAGCTGAGAAAAATGTGTTGATATTGCCTGTCAAAAACTCCAATTTACAAAACAAACAAACAAAAAACCTGGTGTGTTTCTGAGTAGATTAAATGCTCTCCACATACTCCTGAGATTCATTTATTCTTCAAATAGCATTTACTCATCCTCAGGTCAGGAACATTATCTGCATCACAAAAAGATTCTTGCCTGAATTTCTGCTTCAGTTTCTTCCAGGGCTTCAAGCAAAACTTGACTGCACTTGCTGGTAACTTCCTGACTCTTGGAAACCTTCCCTAACACCCTTAAGAAAAAGACAATGAATTTCTGAGTCACCTCCCCAGAGCCCACTCTACCCTCACCATCATACCAAGGGACACTCACAGCTACAAGATCCCTCTTTTCTTTCTTGTCAACCTCACAAGACAACTAAGGCTTAATTTTCCTTGTCTAAGGGCAGAAAGTGTGTAAGAAAGAAAGACTGTAAGTACACCCAGATGCAACGCTTTCCCTATCACTAGTTATCCTGATAATTCTGGAAAAATTAACTAACCTGCTAAGGGAAATAAGTGACATTATTTAAACTTACTTCCAACTTCAACTAAGGTTCCTGCCCATCTGAGGTTCTCTTGCTCTGTGTCATGGATTGAACTGTGCCCCCCCCCAAGTAGGTATAGCCATGTGACCATGATTCCCTATATTCTACGTTGGTCCTCCATTGTGTGATTTTACTGTGCTGTATGTTAAAGGCTTAGGGTGGGACTGTAAATCCCTTCAGAAGATCACCTCCCTGCTCCACTGTAAAGGGAGTTTCCCTGGTGTGGCTTGCCCTACCCTTAATCCTTGCATTCTACAAGAGAAAAAAGAAAAGAGAAGCAAGCAGAGAACTGGGAACCTCACACCATCAACAAAGCAGCAACAGGAGAAGAGCGGTCCTTCAGACCTGAGGTTTCTGCACCAAGATGCTCCCTGGACAAAGACTGATGCAATACCAGACTTTCCTTCAGGCCTGACAAGGGGGAAAGCCTTCCCCTGGAGTGGACATCCTGAATTTGGACTTGTAACCTACTGGACTGTGTAGGAATAAATTTTCCTTTGTTAAAGCCATCCACTCTGTGGTATTTCTGTTAGGGCAGCACTAGCTGACTAAAACACTCTATCAAGCACTGTGTGTAAGAAAATATATGGTAGCCAAAAGGTAGAATCTCTGAGTCAGCCCCTAACTAGCTAAATGGCTTTGAGCAAGATCAATGTCTTTAAGCATCAGTTTCATTAACTGTAAAATAAAAGCAAAAACACCCCTGACTCTGAACAACTTTGCGAATACCAGTAAAAATAAATAAATAAATACAGTTGCCAACAGGTTGATTCTGATTTATGGTGAGTCCATGTGTGTTAGAGTAGAGCTGTGGTCCATAGAGTTTTCAATAGGTAATTTTTTGGAAGTAGATCACTAAGCCTTTCTTCAACTTGGATAATGAAAAACCAAAAAATCCAAACCCATTAGCATCCAGTCAATACTGACTCATAACAACTCACAGGACAGAACAGAACTGCCTCACAGGGCTTCCAAGCTGCAAAACTTACTGAAGCAGACCACCACATCCTTCTTTAGTGGAACAGTTGGTGGTGGACTCACACTACTAACTTTCATCAGATTTTAAAAGGGTTCTTAAACTTTGAGAGGAGCCCTTAGGATGCAGCAGTTAAGATTTTGGCTGCTAAAGAAAAGGTCATCAGTTCAAATTCACCACCTACTCCATAGGATTGCTATGAATTGGAGTCAATTTGACAGCAGCAGGTTTGGTGTTTCGGTATACTCTAAGAATAGGAATCCCTTTATAAATATGATGAATGTTACAAAGCTTCTTTCCCCCAAAGTACACATACCTCCAAAATTCAAAGCATCAGGTTGATTCTGATCTGAGAATGAACCACAATGCTTCAAAGGTCCACAGAGGTAGAGTCAAAGACCCTTCACCAGTTAACCTATAACGTTTTCTTAGCACATTCTGAAACATATGTGTTAAAAACCTACCCAAATGCAGGACTCTGTTACCAGATGGATCAACTGGATTGAATAAATCCATCAGCATATAAGATCTGGAATTTGCTTTGGTTCAGAAGTAGAGTGGGATAGTCTCTGCTTCAGAGAGGCATTGCTTTAGTTGAGGGAGATAGAGAAAGACTAGTACATGTAAATCACTTAAGTACTACGTAGTATGACTTGGCACTACAAGGTCAACAGGATTCCCAAAGACAAAAGGGGAGGTAGGACCAAGAAGGCAGAGCAGCCAAATGCTTTCTGTGATCTCCCTTACAACACAGACCTGAAAAAAACAGGTGAATCAAATATAGATGACTATTTAGGAGCCCTGAACATCAAAGGCAAACATGATGAATCAGTCTGAACAGCAAGGGGAGAAAGGAACGGTTCAGAAGTGGCAAGAAGCTGGCAGACCTAACCCAGTGAGAAGCAACACTCTGCAAGCTGGACTGTCGGATGGGCATGATGAGGGAATCAGTGGGGCTTGTATTGTGCTTTTTACACTGGGAGTGGCCAATTGGCAGACAGTCTGCTCAGCCCTCTAGCCAATGAGAAGAGTCACTCAATCAGCAAAAGATAAGTATATACATCTAACCTACCATGAGGTTCAGAAAACATCCCTTTTGGAAAGAACTTCTCTCACATTTACCCGCTCTCACCCTGTTCCATACCAGGTATGTGTTGACTTCAGCAACTGATGTATCCCCTGGGCCTGAAGTAGGACCCATTACATGTCCTGAGCCATTCTCCGAGCTTTGATGAGGGAACAAATTAGCATTCAGGAGAAAAAATAATCTGCCAGCTCCTCTAACCCAGGAACTCAGACCAGGCAGAGCTCCTTTTGCTAAGCACAGGCATAAGGGATTCACATCCCTGAATAGACCTGAGTTGGCCCATTTCAATAGTACAGACCTTCATTAGCACAGTACAATAGGATATATACCTGAAGCCTATTTCCATCTGTATCTGCCATAAGGGGGAGTGGTAGATTCATAACATCTGACACTGCCTTGCCCATTACAGAGGGTCATCACCTACTTACATAATTAATGTGCTTGAGGACTTGTGACTCCACCCATACCACTGGCTATTTGAGACAAAAGTCCAAGAATAAATGGTGACTCCCAGTCCTTACAGCCAACAACATTGGGTAGCCACAGTCTGATTGCAAAACTTAGCCACCCACACATTATAGGGAACAGGATATGCTTTCCTCCCAGGCACTCAGGAGCAGATGTCAGGTCCCTGCCTTGCTTAGGATATGAAACTATGTTGCAGCCAGATACCGGTGCCTGCACCAACCACCCCTGCATGTATAGGACTTTAGGTGAGAGCCTGCACCACACACTTGGTGACTGACTACCTAGATACCTGAGATGAATCCATATAAGAAAAGTAAATGGACTCCTGGCTTCACACACCTAGTAACAGCTCTAATCACAGTGACAGGACCTCAGAGATTCAAAGACACCAATAATCACATGAGTAGCCTATTTGAGCATATCAAAACAAAACAAGAAGCTAGGTCACAGTAAGTAAACATAAAATAAATAGTAATTTATCTGTGGCTTGGAGACAACAGTCAATATCAAATCACATACAGAAACAGACCATGATGATTTCAGAACGTGCCCCAAACAAAGAATCAAGAAACCTTCCAGAGGAAGAGAACTTCTTGTAATTACCAGAGGTAGAATTCAAAACATTAACATACAGAGCTCTTCAAGAGATCAGGAAGGACATCAGTCACAATGCAGAACAAACATACAGACAAAGCAATAGAGGAACTTAAGAAGCTTATTCAAGACCATAACCAAAGTAACAGTATGTAGAGGAAGCCCAACATGCACAAAATGACCCAAACTGAACTGTACTTTTGCTTCCCATAGTTTCTTTAAACTTTTTTTGATGCGGATTATGTTTTCTTATTTCTGTGTAAAGACACTGTAGCTACTGTTAGCTGCCATCAAGTAAACCCCTGACTCATGGCAACCTCATGAACAGTGCCATCCCCATAATCAACTGTGGACCAGACACTGTGATCCATGGGACTTTCAACAGCTGCTCTTCAGAACTAGATCCCCAAGCTTTTCTTACTAATCAGACTCTGTTTAGAAGCTCCAGTGACACCTGTTTAGCATCACATTAACACATGACACCTACTGGCAGCTAGGTGTTGGTCAAGCCTGTATTACCCAATTAGCAAAGTAGACATGGGCTTGCTCGAGCAACTTTACTAATCTATAGTGAATAGCTTCATAAAAACAACTAAAATTGTTCATTATAAACTACCAACTAAACACAAGTAAGCCTGTGCATACTTTGCTTAATATAGGCTTGGGCATGCCTTGATTACCAGTTCATCCTTCCCTGGCTAGTGTTGCACATGAGATGCAGAGGCCAAGAACAGAACCTGGATCTCTTGCACAGAAGGTGAGAATTCTACTACTGAATAACCACTGCCCTCATTGTATGCTCCCCCATAAAAAATGAAAAGATTGCTAGTCACTTGTCCCACATTAGTACTTCACTAGGTTGTTGGTCTCTTGTGACTGCTTCTTCAGCATCTGGGTGCCTTCTGCTGAAGATTTCACACCTTTCCAGGTGCCCTGATAGAATTATTCCCCTCAAACTGACAGCATGTTGTGATCACTCCGTTCCATGTGACCAACATCTATCCTGTAAGAAACAATCCCTGCCCAGACCAGCTCTGGAAATGAGACCTACCCCAGTGGACCACTTCCTCATGGCTCCAAACAAACTTGTCCTTCCTCCTAGGGCACCATGGCAAAAATTAGTCCCTAAGTCATAGGCAGGGACCAGTTTTCAGTGCCTGTGAAAAAAAGACATTTCATGGGTAGGGCCAAGATGGCAAACTACTCGGAAGTTTCCTGTGGCCCTTATGACAACAAAGATCCAAATGAATCAATTACACATGACATCCTAGGGGTCATGAAGGTCAAAATGAAAGCTGAGAAGTCATACTAAGGAATGGGGAAAGGACAGCAGGTCCAGCAGTACCTTGGCCTGGCCAGACATAACCCACCGTGACTCAGCTGCAGATAGCATGGTATGTAGACTGGTGGTACTTGGAAGATACCAACATCGGCAAGAGAAAATGGCCTCCTAAGCAAGTGAAAATCAGCACTCGATTGTCAAAACTAAGTGCTTTGCTTCTACACTATCATGTGCAGATCTAAATCTTTCCTTCAGGATAAACCTCTCTCCCTTATCCCAGTGCTACCCCTTTGTTTCTCTGTACGGTGCTCAGTTTTGGAGTCTGATGAGATTAACTGACCTCTAAGCAGAATTCCTTAAGCCTACACAGAGCCATTTGATGACACTCTGAGAGGGAACAATGTAAGGAAGTGGAGCAAGGAAGAAAAAAAGAAAAGAAAATTTTGTGATTCCACTGAGGTGGAAATTCAAGGCAGAAACAGTTCCTTTACATAGATTTAGACATAAGGGGACACATCATCCTCACAGACAATCAGGGAAAGCTGTTAACCCCCTGCCTTTCTCAGCACTTTGAGCCAGATACCTGTGCCTGCACCAATCATCTATGTCCATCCAGGACAGCAGGAGAGAATATGTACTACACATTTAATGACTACCCGGACAAAAGTTGAATCCATACAAGAAAAGCAAATGTCTAGTAACAGCTCAAACTACCTGGTGACAGGATGTTAGAGATTCACAGGCACCAATAACTGAATTACAACATATGGCCAGCTTATTTGGACATTTCAACACAAAACAAAACAAGAACCTACAAAAGAGACAAACATAAAATAAATATATATAAGAATTTACTACTGGCTTGGAGATAATAGTCAATGTCAAATCACTTAAAGGGACAGACCATGATAACTTCAGAAAGCACCCAAAACAAAGAATTAAGAAATTTTCCAGAGGAAGAGAACATCACAGAATTATAAAAGGTAGAATACAAAACATTAATATTTAGAATTCTCAAAAATATCAGGAACAGGATGAGGCAAAATGTGTTGGAACATAAGGACAAATTTAACTGACTATAAGAAAGCATACAAAGACATGAACTAGAAATTCAGAAAATTAATAATAAAATTACAGAATTAGATACCTCCAGAGGAAATCAAAAGAGCAGAACTGAGGCAACGGAAGCCTGAATTTGTAATATTGCAGATAAGGCATGTCACACCAATGTATCAGGAAAAATCAGACAAAAGAATTTAAAAAATCAAGAACTACTGAGAATTAGGTGAGACTCTCTCAAGAATAAACTGAGTGAGTGGAGTACCAGAACAGAAGAGAATAACAGAAAATACAGAGAGAATTGTCAAAGATTTGTTGATAGAAAACGTCCCTGATATTGTGATAAATGAGAAGATATTTATCCAAGACATTCACTGAACACCACATGAGGTAGATTCCAAAAGAAAGACACCAAGACATATTAAAATTAAACTTGTCAAAACTAAAAATAAGTAGACAATTTTAAAATTGGCTAGTGGTAAAAAAAAAAGCTACAAAGGATAATCAGTAAGACTAAGCTCAATTTACTCACTAGAAACCATGGAGACAAGAAGGCGATGGGATGACACACCCAAAGCTTTGAAGAAAAATAATTGCCAGCCAAGAATTACAAATACAGCAAAATTGTTTCTCAAATATGATAGACAATTTAGGACACTTTGAGACATACAGAAACTTAGGGGATTTGCAAAACCAAAACAAAAATTACAAAAAATACTGAAGGGAGTCCTTTGGTTAAAAAACTAATAACATCCGATACCAGTGGAAGACTAGAAGGCAGAACAGAGCAACTGGATATCAGTTCAAACTGGGATATTACAAAAATAAATCAAAGAAAAGAAACTGAAAATAAGGAAACAAACACGTCATTATGCAAACACTGTAACAAAAAAGAGGGACTTAAAAAATGTAGTTATAGGTCTTTCATATGGAAAGGATGTCAAGGCAATACAAAGAAATGAAAGATTGGATTAAATTTAGAAAAATAGGAGTAAAATTCTGGTAACCACAAAGTAAATTATCAATCTTACGCACCAAAATAAACATCAGCAAAAATATACAGTCTCCCAAATACAAAATCACCAATAAAAAAGATGAAAATATGTAAAGAAAAATAACTCAGCACAGCAAGTTAAGCAAAACAAACGAATTATCTATGACACATACACAAAAGACATCAAAATGATAGCTTTTAATTCACACTATGCTGAATGTAAATAAATTAATGGACTATCAAAAAGATGGAGAGTGACAGACTGGATCAGAAAACATGATCCGTTTATATGCTGTCTACAGGAGACACACCTTAGGTATAAAGACATGAATAAACTAAAACTCAAAGGATGGAAAAAATACAAGAAAGCAATGGTTAAAAAAGAACAGAAGTGCCAATACTACTTTTTGATAAAATAGACTTTAAAATAAAACCCACTACATTGAATAAGGAAGGATACTTTCTAATGATGAAAAGGTCAATATTCCAGGAGGACATAATCATAAAATACATCCACGCATTCAAGATGAGGACCAAACTACATAAAACATACTCTAACTGCACTGAAAACAGAAAGAGATAGCTCCATGATAATAGTAGGACACTTCAACACCACTTTCAGTGAAATATACAACATCTATATATCTACATATATATTATATATATATATCTAGGTACAGACACGGAAGATCTAAATGCCACAATCAACCAATTTAACTTCATAGACATATATAGAACACAATAGCAGCTAGGTATAGTTTCCTTTCCAATACACATGACACATTCTACAGAACTGACTGTATGTTGGGCTATAAAGCAAGCCTTAATGAAATTCAAAGCATCAAAATACTACAAAGTATCTTTTCAGATCAGAAGGTCATAGAAGCAGAAATCAGTAACAGAAAAAAGAAGGGAGACAAAAAATCAAACACATGGGCAGTAAACAACACCTTGCTAAAACTATTGGGTTATAGAACAAATCAAGATGGAATAAAGAAATTCACAGAGTCAAACGAGAGTGAAAACACATTCTACAAGAACCTTTGGAATACAACAAAAACAGTGTTCATAGGACATTTTATCTCAATAAATGTCCACATCTAAAAGAAGAAAGGCCCCAAAGCAAACAATTAACTCTACAATTCATACAAGTAAAAAGAAAGCAGCAAAAGAACACTTTGGGCACCAGAAGAAAGCAAATAATATAAACTAGAACAGAAATAAATTAAGTTACAGAATAGAAAACCACTAAAAGAGTTACCAAGATCAAAAAGTGATTTTTTTGAATAGATCAACAAAAACAATAAACCATTGGCCAAAAATACAAAAGAAAAACAGAAGAGGAGGCATGTAACCCAATAACAAACGAGATGGATGCTATCACAACACATCCAACTGAAACTGAAAAAATTATAACATAATACTATGAAAAAAATACTAAAAAAAGAGAATCTACAAAAATGGGCAAATTTCTAGAAACACACTACCTACTTAAACTAACAAAAACAGAGGTAGAAAAATAAACTCATCATAAAAAGATTAAAAAGGTAATTTACAAAATCTTAACAAAAAAAGCCTTAACCCCGATGAGTTTACCATCAAACTTTTAGAGAAGAGTTATTACCGCTAAAGGTTTTCCACAGCATAGAAAAGGAATTACTAAATTCTAAATAATGAAATTATTATTACTAAATTATTATTCCACAGTATAGAAAAGAAGAGAATATACCCAAATTTATTCTAGAAAACCAGCATAACCCGAATATCAAAAGCAGGTAAAGACAGGACAAAAACGGAAAATTACACATAAATATCTCTCATGAACTCAGACACAAAATTCAAGCCAATAGAATTCAACTATATATTAAAAAAATAATTCATCATCACCAAGTAGGATTCATACAATGGATGCAGGAATGGTTCAACATAAGACAAACAATTAATGCAATCAATCACATAAATAAAACAGATTTTATCAATTGATGCAGGGAAAACATTTGACAATGTCCAACACACATTCATGTTAAAAACTCTAAGAAAAATAGGAATTAAAGGGAAACTCTTCAACATAATATAGGGCATTTATAGAAAGCCTGTAGTCAGCATCACCTAAATGGACAGAGTCTGGAAGAATGGATCCCCTTGAGAATGGGAAACTAACAAGGATGCATTTTGGAACCACTTTTATTCAACACTGTGATAAAGGTTCTAGATAGATCAATCAAGCAAGATAAAGAAATAAAGGGAATCTAAATTGGTAAGGAAGAAGTAAAAGAATATTTGCAGATGATATGATCTTATATACTGAAAACCTTAAAGAATCCAGAAAAAAGAACACTCCTAAATTCATTCTATGAAACCAGCATACCCCTGATACCCAAACTGGGTAAAGATAGCACAAAAAAGGAACATTACAGACCAATATTTCTGAGGAATTCAGATGCAAAAATTCTCAACAAAATTCTAGCCAATAGAATTCATCAACATATAAAAAAGTTATAAACCATGACCAAGTAGAATTTATAATATGGATGAGGGGATGGGTCAACATTAGAAAAACAATTAATGTAGTCAACCACATATAAAAAACAAAAGATAAAAATCACTTGATTAAATCAATTGGTTTAGAAAAGGCATTTGACCAAGTCCATTCATGTTAAAATCTCTCAGCAAAATAAATAGCAATAGAAGGGAGAGTTCTCAGCATAATAAGGGGCAACAACCAGCATCATCCTAAATGGGGAGAGACAGACAGCATTCCCTTTGAGAGCAGGAACCAGACAAGTATGCCCACTGTCACCACTTTTATTCAAAATTATGCAGAATGTCCTTCTAGCCACAGTAATCAGACAAGATGAAGAAATGCATATTTTCATTCAATCATAATAAAAAAAAATTAACAGATATTTTCAAAAGATAAAGGGAATCAAAATCCACAAAGAATCTACTGGAAGAGTTCAGCAAATTATTAGGATGTAAAGAACATAAATAAGTTAGATTCCTTTAGATCAACAAATAGACCATAATAAAGAAAATCATCAAATCAATACCATTTACAATAGCCGTCAAGATGATAAAATACCTAGGAATAAATCTAACCAGATATGTGAAAGACCTACACAAAGAAAACTACAAGACTCTACTGGAAGAAACCAAGAGACATACATAAGTGGAGAAAACTTCCTTGCCCATGGATAGGAAGATTTAACATCGTGAAAACGTCTATTCCACCCAAGGTGATTTACAGATACAATGTAATCCCAATACAAATTCAAATGGCACTTTATAATGAGAGGAAAAACAAATCACCAACTTTGTCTGCAAAACGAAGAAGCCCAGATAAATATAGCATTACTGAAGAAGAACAACAAATTGGCAGGCCTAGGATTACCTGACTTGAGAACACATTACACCGCCAGGGTAGTCAAAACAGCTTAGTATTTGACAAAGGCCTAAAGTTCATGAATTGGGGAAAAAATAGTCTCTTCAATAAATGGTGTTGGCAAAACTGGGTATACATCTGTGAAAAAAAATGAAACAAGACCCATACCTCACACCACACACAAAAACTAATTCAAAATGGATCAAATATCTAAATATAAAATCTAACACAACAAATATCACAGAAGAAAAAAACAGGGAAAATGCTGGGAACCCTAATGCTACTGTTGTTGTTAGGTGCCACTGAGTCAGTTCCAACTCATAGCATCCCTATGCACAACAGAAGAAAACACTGCCTTGCCTTGGCACCACGAGCACAATACATTTTTATGCTTAACCCATCACTGCATCCACTGTGTCATTCCATCTTGTCGAGGGTCTTCCTCTTTCTCGCTAGCTGTCCACTCTACCAAGCATGATGTCTTTCTCCAGGGACTGATCCCTCCTGACAATATGTCCAAAGTATGAATGACACAGTCTCACCATCTTTACTTTCAAGGAGCACTTCGGTTGTACTTCTTCCAGAACAGACTTGTTTGTTCTTTCAACAGTCTGTGGTACATTCAATACTCTTCTCGAACATCACAACTCAAAGGCATCAATTCTTCTTCTGTCTTCCTTGTTCACTGTCCATCTTTCACATGCATACAGTGAGACTGAAAATAACACGGCTTGGGTCAGGCACACTTTAGTCTTCACAGTAACATCTTTACTTTTTAACACGTTAAAGAAGTCCTGTGCAGTAGATTTTCCCAAAGCAAGGCATCTTTTGGTTTCCTGACTGCTGCTTTCATGAGCGTTCATTGTGGAACCAAGTAAAATGAAATCGTTTGACAGTCTCAGCTCTTTCACCATTTATTAGGATGGAGCTTACTTGTCCAGCTGTGAGGATTTTTGTTTTCTTGTTGTTGAAGTTCAATCCATATGGACAGCTGTGGTCTTTGATCTTCATCAGTGTTTCAAATCCTCTTCTCTTCCACAAGATGGTGTCATCTACATAATGCAGGTTGTTAATGAGTTGTTCTCCAATCCTGATGCCTAATTCTTCACATAATCCAGCTTCTCTGATTATTTGCTCGGCACATAGATTGAAAAGGTATGGTGAAAGGACACAATCCTGACGCACACTTTTCCTGACTTTGAACCATTGTTCTGTTTGCATAACTGCCTCTTGATTCACGTACAGATTCCTTAGGAGCACTGTTAAGTGTTCTGGAATTCCCATTTCATGCAATGTTAGCCAGTTTGTTACAATCCACATAGTTGAATGCCTTTGCATAGTCAACGAAACACAGGTATTCTGGTATTATCTGCTTTCAGCCAAGATCCATCTGACATCAGCAATCATATCCCTAGTTTCACATCCTCTTCTGAATTCAGATTGAATTTCTGGAAGTTCCTTGTCAATATACTGTTGAAGTCACTTTTGAATGATCTTGAGCAAAATTTTACTGGTGTGTGATGTTAATGATATTGTTTTGTAATCTCTGCATTCAGTTGGATCACCTTTCTTTGGAATGGACACAAATATGGATCTCTTCCAGTCAGTTGGCCAGGTAGCTGTCATCGAAATTTCTTGGAGTAGATGAATGAGCACTTTTGTGCTGCCTGTGTTTGCTGAAATATCTCAATTGATAGTCCATAAATTCCTGGAGCTTTCTTTTTTGACAATTTCTTCAAAGCAGCTTCAACTTCTTCCTTCAGCACCATCAGTTTCTGATCATATGCTACCTCTTCAAGTGGGTGAACACTGACCACTTCTTTCTGGTGTAATGACTCTGAGTATTCCTTCCATTTTGTTTTGATGCTCCCTGAGTAGTTTAATACTTTCCCTGTAGAATCCTTCACTATTGCAACTCAAGGTATGAATTTTTTCTTCAGTTCTTTCAGCTTGAGAAATGCAGAACATGTTCTTCCTTTTTGGTTGTCTATTTCCAGCTCTTTACACAGTCATTATAATACTTTATTTTGTCTTCTTGAGTGGCCCTTTGAAATCTTCTGTTCATTTTTCTCACATTATCATTCCTTCCTTTTGCTTTATCTGTTTTACATTGAAGAGCAAGTTTCAGAGTCTCTTCTGACATCAAATTTGGTCTTCCTTTTCTGTCTTCTTAATGACCTCTTGCTTTCTTCATGGATGATATCTTTCATATCATTTCACAATTCATCTTGTCTTGAGTCATTAGTGTTCAACATATGAAATCTGTTTTTGAGATGGTCTCTAAACTCAGGTGGGATATAGTCAAGGTCATACTTTGGCTCTCGTGGACTTGTTCTAATTTCTTTCACTTTTAATTTGAATTTGCACACGAGCAATTGATGGTCTTGGCTCCAGTCAGCAACTGGTCTTGTTCTGACTGCTTATATGGAGCTTTTCCATTGTCTTTTTCCACAGTTGTAGCCAATTTGATTCCTATGTATTCCTGAGGTCCATGTGTACAGTCACTTTTTGCCTTTGTTAAAAAGGTATTTGCAGTAAAGGAGTCATTAACCTTGCAAAATTCTGTCATGGAATCTCCAGCCAGTAGCCCTAATACAGGACACAAACTGACTACAAAATTGTATTAACAATGTACAAATGCCAGAAGAGAAAATAGATAACTGGGAACTCCTTAAAATCAGTTATGTTATGCAAAGAATTCACCAAAAGAATAATAAGAACGTCTATACACTGTGAAAAAGAATTTGGCAACCACAAATCCAATCACAATCTAATCTACGTAACTGATAAGGTACTGGAAAACTTCAACAAGAAAAAAGACAAATAACCCAATTAAAAATTGGGCATATATGAATGGGCATTTTACCAAAGAAGACATCCAGGCAGCTAAAAGACACTCGAGGAAATGCTCATGATCATTCGCCGTTACAGAAATCCAAATCCAAAGTACAACGAGATAGCATCTCACCCCAGCAAGTCTGGCATTAACCAAAAAAAACACAAAACAACAAATGCTGGAGAGGCTGCAGAGAGACTGGAAGTCTTCTGCACTGCTAATGGGAGTGTAAAATGGCACAACTAATTTGGAAATTGATTTGACACTTTCTTTAAAAGCTAGAAGTAGAAATACCATATGATCCTGGAATTCTACTGCCTACAACATATCCTAGAACATATCCTAGGGCTGTCACATGAATAGATGCACTCATACCAGTGTTTATTGCAGCACTGGTCACAATAGCAAAATGATGTAATTAAATGAGGTAGCCATTAACAGATGAATGGATAAACAAACTACGGTATATCCACACAAAGGAATACTGTGTAGGAATATAGAACAACAATGTCTTGGGATGCATCTGATAACAAAGAATCATATGGAAGACATTATGCTAAGTGAAACTAGTCAGTTGCAAAAGGACAAATATTGCTTGCATGAGGCCACTATGCAATAGTATAAGAAATAGTATAAGCACAGAAGAAAATAATCTTTGATGGTTCCAAAGGAGAGGAGGGAGCCAGGGATTCACAGGTTAGATAAACAAAAACCAAACCAAAGACAGTGCTATCAAGTTGATTCCAATTCATAGTGACCCTATAGGGCAGAGCAAAACTCCCTCACAGTTTCCAAGGAGTGCCTGGTGGATTTGAATTGCCTGCTTTTTGGTTAGCAGAGATAGCAGTTAACCACTACACCACCATGGTTTCATAGGCTAGATAATGGATAAGAATTGGGTTAAGTAAAGTGACAGCATGCCGGACTACATCAAAAGCTAAGAGGTTTCCTAAATATAAGACAACATTTCAAAGGCCAGAGTAGAAGTGGAAGGGGTCTGGGGACCATGATTTCAGGAGACATCTAGGTCAACTAACATAACTAAGTTTTTTTTCGTTTAAGAAAATATTCTGCACCCCATTTTGGTGAGTGTAGTCAGGGTCTTAAAAGCTAAAAAGCTATAGTATAAGGAGCATCCATTCATCCTAATCTACCTGGAGCTGAGGAGAACAAAAGACATCAAAGATATGAGGAAAATATGAGCCCAGGAGGCAGAAGGAGCCATATCATCAGGAGACTATATCACAATGAGACCAGAAGAACTAGATGATGCCCAGCCACCACCAATGACTGTCCTGACAGGGAACACAAGGTGGAGTCCCTGACAGAGAGGGAAAAATTTGGGATGCAGACCTAGAGCTCTATTTAAATACCAGATTTGATGGTTGGACATCCTGGAGCATCCCCTGAGGAGGACAAGACTTTTGGACTTGTTGCTAGCCCAGCTGAAACCAGTACTGAAGCCAACTCTCCACAGACAGGACCAGACTATAAGACATAGTATGATGTTGGTGAAGATAGTCCTCTTTGGGCTTAAATGTGTCTATGAAGTTGTCTTAGCAGCTCCCATCCAGCAGTGAGATGGGAGGGAGGAGAGGAAGGGCAGTGGTTGACTGAACAAATACTGGAAGCGCAGGAGAGGAAGAGTGTGCCATCACAGGCTGGGGAGAGCAGCTGGACTTGCATGGGGGCTGCTATATGGCAAATTGACTTGGATTGTAAACTTTCACTTAAAGCACAATAAAATACTTTTTTAAATGAAGCAGCAGCAGCACTGGAACTGAGCACACACTTTGGACTAGAGTCTTTGCACTGAGAACCTCCTAGACCCAAATGAGGGAGAGTTGTAACACTGACAGACAACTAGAAAGTGTCACAAAATGGCAGACAGCCGCAGAGGACTCACTGATCCACACAGGAGAGACAGCTGAGCACCTCTGGCCAGGAGGTCTTCTGGCAGAGCACAGTACCTCCAGGCACTTACTGACGGATCCAGCAGAACTGCAGCATTCACTTGAGCACGGCAGAGCCCAGGCCGTGGTAGAGCCCGGTGACAGAGGTTGCTGAGAGCAATGCTCCACACCACAGGCTCAGCCAAGAAGTCAGGTCTCCCTGCTAGCATGGCCAGGAAAATAACTAAGAGCTGCCCTGATTGATAAACTATATTCTGCCTCCTGAGTTCTTCCTGTTACCTCCAAGTGGATTCTGATCCTGAGCTGTAGCTTGTTACTCCCCTACTAAACCACATAACCATGGGTATGGTCTATGAATTCTGTGTGGCAACTGCAACTGATTCTCAAACATAGCATAAAAGGAGAGTGCTGTGAGAGCGGCATCTGGTGCCAGAACCGATAAAAAGTTTGGAGGGTGGAAGTATGTCTGACTTCCACCTCATAGGAATTAGCCTTGGGCTGATGGTGATCCTCCACCCCCTTGTGAAGTTAGTGACTTCTGCCTCTGCTAACTTATAGCTCCTCAGTGACAACTGCATGGCAGAAAGAGAAATGACCTGATATCCTGCTATGCTACAAGGTTCATTTTGTTTTTTGGTTGATTACATTTTTATTTTGTTTTACATTGCTTTTAAAAGCAAGTTGCTGCTTTTCAGATACTCAGGCACATTGCTCAGGACACAGTAAGTGCATGCCTGATGAACAAATAACATCAAAAAGCAAAAAGACATAAGAGAAGATATTAAACTGCACGCACGCACGCACACACACACACACACACACACACATGCACACATCATCACAAATCCTCTGCCTGAAAAGTCATAAAACAATCAATGCAAATGGTCCCAACTCAGCAGGAACGGATGCTTACCAAGCACCAAAATGACATGGGGTAAAGACAACCCAGAAGATAGAGAGACCCACACGAGTGGGTACCTACATCGACTTGGGACCGGAAGAACCGGATGGTGCCCGGCCACCACCAGTGATAGCCGCGATGGAGCTCACAGAGTTGAGTCTCACTGGCAACACAAGAAAAGAAAGGGGTGCATCCTGATATCTCCACAAAACAATCAATTTTGATAGCTTTCTCTCACCATCATGGGAAGTCTTGTCCCTCAGAATTGTAGCTATCAAGCTGAGTTCTGGACACTGTTTATGGTGAGTCAAAATTATTCTAGAAGGGCTGAAACTAAGGTAAGTGTGAAGAGGGGCAGAAAATGACCTTAGTCTGTCTCAGTGGACTTTGGTTCTTCATGCATTTTGTTTTCCAAAACTTTTACAAGATTTCATTAGTATTTAAAGAACATGTATTTCCCCAACAGAACATATATATTTTCTTTTATTTGCATCTTAAGGAAACTTCTCACTTAATTTTTCTATTTCCTTAAGTTGGTGATAATTTTAAAATATACTACATCTGTCTACACGAAATTTTAAGCTATCCTTCAGAAAGCAAATAGCAATGCTGGTTTCTAGGGGAAAAATGTAAACATAGCTTGCATAGTGTCCTGATCTCAGAACCATTATGGTTTCACCAAGGAAAGTCCTAAATTAATAGATCATAGGAATCTGAATTTTTTAATTCTTTCTAATACCACTGTAAAATAACTCTTAGTCTCAGGCCTGGAGATCAGCATTCATTAGGTACTGCCTGTTAATAAAATTTCCTATATCCAGAGGTAGAAAACTAATTATTTTTAAAAAATATAGAATGTATTTCTTGTACTAGGCTGGTAGATGCCAGGTTACTTACTTTTTGAAGAACCACAGAATCAATAAATCACAGATGAGACTCAGAAGTCCAGGTCCACATCTTGGAGAGAGGTGAACATACTCAAGTTCCCATCTGCTATAGGTAGAACTGCTTCCCAACAACTGAGAGCATTTTTGACAAGGACAAGTTTCTCCTGTCTCCCTCAATGTGCTACTGCTAATTTCAATCCAATTCATCATTTCTCAACAACCTGGGAGTCCAGGTTACTTGAAAACACATTATTAGTTTCTACTTTATTCCAAGGAAGTCTGGACATGCCTTAGGAAAATACATTCATGGTTCCTTTCCAACTTCTAAAACAGAATTCTTGACCAAGTATAGCATTGATAACAAGATGATATTGTAATTTATTTCATTTCCTTATCCATTCCAAGTCCTTGGTTGGCCACTAACCAAAAAGTTGGAGGTTCCAGTCTACCCAGAGGCACTTCAGAAGAAAGACCTGGTGATCTGCTTCCAAAAGATAAGCCACTGAAACGCCTATGGAACACAAGTCTACCCTGATATACATGGAGTTGCCACAAGCGGAAGCAGATTCTACCACAGTAGACTCTGGTTTTTATCTATTCAAAGTACTCTTTATTTCAAAATAGGAAATTCAAGAATTTAACCAGCTATAGTCAATGCGGGTGCGAACTTCATCATAATAGTCTTAAATATCCTACCTTCAAGAATCTTCAAGTACCCATTTCTTAGAGATAAGAATATAGCTCTTGGGAAGAATCATAGCCTAGAGTTGAGAGTATGGGCTCTGGATTCAAATTTTGATTCTTGACTGGCTGTGTAACTATGGGTAAATTACATAACCTTCTTGCCTCAGGCCCTTAGTCTATAACATGAAGAGGATAATAGTGCTTATCTCAGAGGATTTTGTGATGCTGAAATGAAATGACATGTGTAGATGTAGTGGATGAGGACTGGGAAATAAAGAATTGGTACCCAGTAAATGACTGCTATTATTGCGTCTGCATCACATCATTTTCCTCATGATGGTTCTCTTCCTTCTAATAGAAAGTAGAATATTTTCTAATTTCAACCCAGTAGGTGTGATGATTAGAGACCTATACAAAACATCTATTGTTTAGTTCAAAACAAATTTTTCCAGCTTGTTGGTAATAAGATGAATGGAGCTGTAAGAAAAAGAAAGATAATTTAAATTCTAATGTATGTTTAAATTTCTTATACATTTCACTTCAGAATCCTGGTGGCACAGTGGTTAAGAGCCTGGCTGCTAACCAAAAGATCAGTTGGCAGTTCAAATGCACCAGCCTCTCCTTGGAAACCCTATGAGTCAAGTTCTACTCTGATCTACAGGACCACTGTGAGTCAGAACCGACTGACTCGATAGCACCTAACAACAACAATACACTTCACTTGGAATTTGGACCCATATACAAACAAACGTTATCTTTAAGTCTCAAAAAATAAATAGATCTAACACAGAAACTAACTTACTAACTGCTCTAACTAGGGAATGATCACTGTTCATTCTGGATCTATAGTTAAGAAATGAATCAGGATCTAACTTTCAGCCCTTTCCAGTATAATCCAGTAGCCTCAGCATCGACTTCAACTCATAGCAACTCAATGTGTGTCAGAGTAGAACTGTGCTCCATAGGTTTTCAAGGCTCATTTTTGTGAAAGAGCTTGTCAGGCCTTTCTTCTGAGGCACCTCTTGGTAGACTCAAATCTCCAACTTTTCACTTAGCAGCTAAGCAACTGAACCACCTACAGACTTCTTTTCCAGTATACTTTCCCAGAATACAATAGATTGAGAAACTCTCTGAAAGAAATCCACAATAAATAGTCTCCATGGTTATCTCAAGTAAACAAGCTAGTGTGTGTGTGTGTGTGTGTGTGTGTGTGTGTGTGTGTGTGTGTGTGTGTGTAAAGCATAACTTTTGTTTGTTTTCTCAAGACAGCACTGTGGGACAACAAAGAGTCCCTGATGGAGCAGGATAAAATGAGGGTACAGAACTTGAACTCTAAGAACCAGAATTAATGGTCCGACAGATAGGAATGTCCCTGGAAGACGTAGTATCTGGACTCTGTTAGCCAGAAACAAAACCACTCCAGAAGCCAACTCTTCAAAGATTAGACTGGACTACAAAACATAAAATGATACTGGTGAAGACAGTGTGCTTCTTGGCTTGAGTAAATACATGAGATTAAATGGGCAGCTCCTGCCCAGAGCCAAGATGAGAAGGCAGAAGGGTACAAGAGCTGGATGAATGGACACAGGAGGTACAGGGTGGAGAGAACGAGCATGTTGTCATATTGTAGAGAGAGCAATTAGAGTCACATAATAAAGTATGTGTAAGTTTTTATATGACAAACTGACTTGATTTGTATGTAAACTTTCACTTAAAGTACAATTTAAAAAAAACACATTACTGTGGAAAGACTTCCATGGGTCAGAGATAAGTTACAAGTTAAGGACCCTAAATGACTCATTTAAGGCCTCTGAGCCTTATTTTACTTGTAAACTTGGGAGAGGTTACCAGTTTTGCTGAGTCTTTGGGAAGATCCATGAGCTAACACCCTGGTTCACAGGATTCAAGTATTTAGTACCTCAGGACACACTCGTTCCCAGCTTCGGCACCAGGCTTCTCAATCTCAGGTGCAGGTTCACCTTGGTAAGGGCACCTACAAAATGCTGAGGCTGAGGCCCCAACACAAGTGATTCCAATATGCAGGCAGGCATGCTCATCATGGTACTAGCAAACACGATGAAGCAAATCCATAGAATGTTTTTTAAGTAATGGGGAATTGGATACTGATCCCGAGCAGCCTAATCAGGACTGCCCATTTAGTGACTTTCTTTTTATCAACAACCCCTCCCACTAGTCAGCAGTGAATTTAATGGCACATCATGAATAAGGATTACAACACTAAGCTACAAGATTAGGACAAAAACAACTTTGAGAATTAGAGTCAAATTAATGGGCTAGTGCATTCAGCCAACAAGAATAGACCAGGAGTGTGGCAGCATGTTCAACAATGGCTATTCTCTCCTTAGCTAAGGAGGAAGAAAAGAACCTTAAAATAGAATCTCATCACATACTCCTAGACCAAATTTCACTACAGTAATTGCATCTCTAAGAAGAACGAAAAAGAAATCAGGTGTTCTCTCAGCTCAGATGTAAGTAATATATCAGAACCACCCACTGAGAATTCCCATTAAGAATAAATTGGCTTGAGCTGTGCTGTGAATGTAAGAAGGAGGTGTTCACACTTTTATGGCCCACAAAGGCTTCACTGAAGTACTAAATCCAGCATAATTTTTCTACATTGTGCTGCTGGTCTTGCCAAGTCTACATCAATATGGTTAGTTCTTTGAGGTTCTCATGTAACTTTCAGCACCAGGAGGAAAGCAGAGTAAGTAGGAAGGAGGGGGGAAGAGAGGCATCCATCAATGAAACCATTTCAGTGCAATTTCCAACTCTCCCAAATCCGTCACATTAATTGAATGAACCAACCTGTTGGAAGTAAAATGTTACTAGTCATCTGCATGAGAGAGATAAAAAAGAATCTCTCTACGGACTGAAAAGCATGCAATGAAATTTATAGAGCTGCTCCTGTCGTAATTTTATTTAACAGAAGCTGAGCAGTTAAGTAATGATAAAGTCAGTTTTACTTTCCTGACCTGTTTCATGGCAATAAATTATACTTTCAGCTTCAAGTTTCCAAATTCATTTCTGCTTTTCAATTACCATTCTGTGACCACTAAACTACATTGATAAACAGCTGAAATACACTGAATGAAAGCTAAACAAACAAAAACCACCCTGTAGCAGATAACTCCAAAGAAATCTCTCTGATTTATCTCAGCAGACCACTAGACTGTTCTGCTACCTAGAATTCTACAGGAACATCTCTGGGCCCACATGGTAGCCACTTTACACCTGTACCAAGGTAGATGGAAGTAAGAGTCACCTGGGACCTTTTAAAAATTCAGCTTCTTGGCTTAGCTCCCAAAACTTCTGATGTAATTAGTTTGGGGAGTAGATTAAGCTTTGAATTTTTAAAAGTGATTCAACAGTAAGGGTTTAGAATCACTAGCCTATTTTGTGGGTATAAATTACATGACACAGCTCCTAAGTGAAAATTATTTCTGGTTAATTCTTTCTCCCCATCCCTACAGTGTATGTTATCTTCCCATGGATTAAGAGGAAACTCCTCAATTCCAGACCCTAAAAACAAAGGTTATTGGTCATTTACTCTTCCTCGTCATTGAATTGATAAAGAAGAAAGTTGATTTCTTGAGGAAATTTTAAATGCATCAGAGTGATTTTGCCTAGATTTAGTCACCAAGAGTTGACTTTGGAGTAATTTATAAATTTACCTCTATATCGACCTTCAACATGAAAGCCTTAGCTAAAGGTACTGGATGGTAACCTCAAAGACCTGGAAGCTGCAAGATCCTGCAATGTAGCTGTACCTACACTTAGGTGTCCCACACCCTGAAGCCAATCTTCCTTGTTATTGTGACAATTCAGTGACACTTCTGATAGCAACCAATTATGTCCTAGTTCCTTCAAGGACTCTTAAGTGTTGAGTTCTAGAAATGAATTTTTGCTCTTCTATATCCCACTTTGGTAATGATTTTTGGAATGGTAAATCCCACAGATTAATGCTTCCCAAGCATGGCCACATAGCATAATTATCTTGATTTATACATACATATATATCACAAAGAGAGACAGAGACCCAGGGTACTACAAATAGTTCAGTAATTGGTTACTAAGCAAAAGGCTGGTAATTTGGATCAACCCAGACGCATCTTGGAACAAAGACCTGGCAATCAATCTACTTCTAAAAAATCAGCCATTGGAAATCTTATGGATCACAGTCCTACTTTGATACACATGGTGTATGTGTGTGTGTATATATATATACAAAATATATATACACACATACATACACATGTGTGTATATATATGTATACACACACACACACACACACACACACACACATCTGTGGGTCCCAGTCATCAGCTAAAGTAATGATTTTGAAGGTGTCTTGGTCAGCTAGTTCTTGGTAGTCACCAAAGTGGCTGGTTTTAACAAAGAAAATTTTATTCTCTCACAGTCTAGTGTGCTACAATTCTGAATTCTGAGTGCCAGCTCCAGGGGAATGCTTTCTGTCTCAGCTCTGTAGGAAGGTGCTTGTCATCAGTCTTCCCTTGGTCTGGGTCTATCTCAGTGTAGGACCTCAGTTCCTGCTCTTAGTGCAGCTTTCTTGCTAGTACGAGGTCTACCTACCTCTGTTCCTTCTCTCTTTTATAAATCAAAAGAGACTGACTTAATACATTATCCAATCTTGTAGATCTCCTCAATATAACTGTCAGCAATCCATCTCATTACATAGTGATAGGATTTACAACACACAGGGATGTCAGATCAGATGCCAAAATGGTGCATGTTATTAATATAATAGTGGGAATCATGAGGTAACAAAGTTGACAGATATTTTGTGGGGCACAGCATTCACTCCATTACAGAAGGTCTACCTCAGGGCACTTGAATTCGAGTTGTTCATTCATTATGTGATATGATCATCCAGGTTCGAGACCACCGCTGTAGTGATGTAATTGTATACAGGTGATTCTTGTTCTGCATGGTTTCAACACGCAGAAAGATTTTAGCTACCAGAGTTTAGTTATATAACACTATTATTTCAAAAGCACAGTTAAAAGTTCAGTTACAACATGTGAAGTAAAAAATCTGCTGCCAGGTCTTTGGTCCAGAAATCACTATGTAGATAACAAATGTATATCATCATCAGTGACCCACCAAGTCAGTTCTCTCAATGTATGTTTATGATTGGTCACTATACTTCTGTAACAGACAGCAAAACATGTAGTTGTGTTGCCTTCATGTCTCTAAGTGATAAACTCACAAGACATATTACAAAAAACAAATTATTGAAAGAGGGACATGACCAACAAAGATGACAGCACAACAAAGAAACAAAATGTCACACTGGTCCATTGTATTGATGCCATTATCCTGATTTGATCTAGTAAGGAAGAAGTGTCAGTGACCCTGGACTTATTAGTCAAACATTTGCATACTAGAGGGTGGGAAATTAATCCCACATAAATTCAGGCACCTTCCAACTCACTGAAATTTCTAGGAGTCCAGTGGTACGGGGCATGTCACAATATTACTTCTAAAGTAAAGAATAAGTTACTGTATTTGGTTGCTCCAAACAACTCAAAAAGAGAAACAGAACCTGGTGAGTCTTTTTGGATTCTGCAGGCAACATATTCATCATTTACATGCGCCAGTGTGTTTATCACATGACTCAAAAGGCTGCTACTTTTGAGTACAAGAGAAGACTCTGCCACAGGTTCAGGGTACTGTGCAGGCTGCTCTGCCACTTGCGCCATATGATCCCGCTGATTCAATGATGCCTGAAGTGTCAGCAGCAGATAGAGATGCTGTTTGGAGTCTTTGGAAGGCCCCCATAGGTGAATCACAATGCAGACCTTTAGCATTTTGGAGCAAAGCACTGCCATCCTCTGCAGATAACTACTATCATTTTGAAAAAAAGCTTTCGGCTTGTTACTGGGCCTTAGCAGAGACTGAACGCTTAACAATGGGATACACAAGTCACCATGCGTCCTGAACTGCTTATCATGAGCTGGGTGTTGTCTGACCCACAGAATCATAAAGTTGGACAAGCACAGCAGCAATCCTTCATTAAATAGAAGTGGTATATACGAGATCGGGCCTGTGCAGGACCTGAAGGCACAAGTAAGTTGCATGAGGAAATGGCCCAAATGCCCATGGTCTCCACTCCTGTAACCTTACTTTCCATCTTGCAGTTGCACCTACAGCCTCATGGGGAGTTCTTTATGAGCAGCTGACCGAGAAAGAGAAAACTTGTGCCTGTTTTACAGGTGGTTCTGTGCGATATGCTGGCACCACTCAGAAGTGGACAGCAGTAGCACTACAGCTCCTTTGTGGGACGTCTCTGAAGGACAATGGTGAAGCAAGTCCTCCCAATGGGCAGAACTTTGAGCAGTGCATCTGGTTGTTCACTTTGCTTGGAAGGAGAAATGGTCAGATGTGTGGCTGTATACTGTATGCTGATTCATGGGCTGTGGCTGAATGTAAACTGCTTCTGGTGGTCCTTTGAAACAAGTATGGAGAAGAAGGCAGTAGCCAGATCAGTAGCTGCATACCAAGCACTAGGAGATGTATTAATTTGCTCAAGCAATGAAACACCATCTAGAACAGCTACTACAATGGCGGTTACCACTTGGTTAAGTTTGCCATAATTTACTATCATTCTCCAAGACCCATCAGCCTTTTGCACAGGCCAATTAGGCAACTTGAATGGGCATGTGGTGGGAATCACCATCCCTTCATCCTTCAAATCCCTAGTGATGGCAGTAATTTCCACAATCCCTCCAGGAATGCAGTATTGCTTTTGGTTTACTATTGTCCTAGGCAGTGGCAGTTCTAATGGCTTCCATTTGGCTTTTCCCACCATAATAGCCTTCACTCCATTTGTCAGAGATCCAGTGTGGGGGTTCTGCCAGTTGCTGAGTATATCTATTCCAATTACATATTCTGAGACTGAAGAAATCACTACAGGATGGGTTTGGGGACTCACTGGACCTACTGTGAGATGAACATGAGCCAAGATTCCATTAATAACCTGACCTCCATATTCCAGTACTCTGATTGGTGGGCCACAGTGTCATTGTGGGTCTCTTGGAATTAGTGTCAGTTCAGAGTCAGGATCCAGAAGTCCCCCCAAAGTCTGATCATTTCCTTTTCCCCATTGAACAGTCACTCTCGTAAAAGGCCATGGATCCCTTTGGGGAAGGACAGGAGAAAGATTAACAGTATAAATTTTTGGCAGGCCATTAGAATTCTTCCTCAAAGGGACCTGGCCTCCTCTTCATTCAAGGGTTGTGAATCCTTAAACTCATTCAAGTCTGGGAATTGAGGGACCATGACTCTGTATTCTGGCAATCTGAGTTTTCAACTGCTGTTAACCTGATCTAGAATTCACCCATTTGTACAGATCAAGTAAATATTTAGTAGTTTTATTATCTATTTCATTCCTGTGGACACCATGACTAAGTAGCCAATTCCATACGTCCATATGAGTCATAATATTCTGATTACTATTTTGCCTCTGCTGCCCATTGTTGTAAGCACACCCACCTTGTCTTTGTTGATTGAGTGTAGCCACTTGACCCCTACCACCATGGGGTACAGGCAGCCTCATTGTAGTTAGGTGTATTATTAATTCAGTTAGGGCAGCTCCCACTGTCATATCTGATTTACATAAAAAGGCAATTACAGCAGTCTTCAAAGGTCCTGGAGCTCCCTTCACAAATCTGTTTCTCACAGCCGTGGTAAAAGGTGTGTCCTCTGGGCATCCTATGTGTGGATTTGAAAGTTTAGCCTGATAAATCCACTCTAATATGCCAATTTCCCTAAGCCTTTGGATATCCTCTTCTACAGTATACCAAGACAGGTCTGGCAATTCAGCTTGATTTAGTCTAGGCCACTGCATCATCCATGCTTCAGCAATCCAGCCAACGTATTAGGGCCTTTCCTAGTTTCTTAAGCTAAAACATTGAATGAAGAATCTGTGGTCAGTGGACCCACGTCAGTCAAGTCAGATCAATCCATCTTTATGTTCCTTGTGCCATTATCCCACACCCTTAGCAGCTATTCCTATGCATATTCCCCAGGTTTTTGTTGGTACTATTAGAAAAGTCAAATAGTTTCTTTGGACCCTCCTGAGTCACACTTTGTATATCACCTTTTGGGGCTAGCTGGGACTTACGTTTAGTTGTAGGTCTCGAAGCCAAAATTGGTAGTGTGGAATTGTTTTTAGAACTTTCAGTATAGTCTTGTAAAGAATCCACCTCTGGCCATGCCCGAGATGACTCAGGCAAGCGATCTTTAGAGGCAGCTGGGCTGCTGCTAATCTCATTAGATTGGAGTGGAGTGGATGACAGCTTTCCTGGCCAGCGTGGTTTAGCAGACAAACATGAAGTAATCCCTTCACATAGGTGTGGGTCTGCTGGTAGGAGTGATCCACTGGATGTCAGGGGCTCAGTGTCTCCAGGTTTCTTATCATCTGCCCATATGTCCCCACTACAAGTTTCAGAATCCCATTTCTTCCCAATCAATGCTCTCACTTTAAGTTCAGAAACCTCTCGATATGGCAATTGAGCTGGTGTTGCAATTCCACCACTCTAATGATAAGCATTTGGGCTTTCGGCAGTATTGGCTCTGCCATTACAGGTAATGAGGTTTTCTTCTGAAACGCAAGTGGAAGCTTTGAGGTTTCTTATACAGCACGTGAGCTTTGATTCCAAAGCCCTGAGCTCATCTCTTTCTTTCGCTAGTTTGTCTAAAGTAAGAAGGACCAGCCAACCAACTTCTTTATACTTCTCATCCTCACATAATTTCGAAAAGTTATCACACGTTTTCACATTGAGCCCCACCTTTCACCCGTATCTGATCTATTGGTGGTGCTATCTTGTGGACATATACTGCCGCCTCAGCCCATGTATGTATCTTTGATGTTGTTATCATCAATTTGATTCCATATAACACAAAAAGAACCGAAAAAAAAAACCATTGCCATTGAGACAATTCTGACTCATACCAACTCTATAGGACAGTGAAGAATTGCCCAATAAGTTTTCCAAAAAGCACCTGTTTGATTCAAACTGGTAATTTTTTGGTCAGTAGCTGTAGCTCTGAGTTCCCCTAACCCTGGAACTCAGGGCAGAAACAGTTCCTTTACCTAGGCTGAAGCATAAGAGGATATGCCTTCCTTACACACATTCACACATAGTTGTCAGTCCCCTGCCCTTCTCAGTGCATGCAGCCAGACACTTGCACCTATACCAATCAAACTTGAAAATCTAGGACTGCAGGAGACAGTTCTCATAACACACTTGGTGACCAAGTGCCTGAGCACCTAAGCTGAATACTAAAAGAAATGTAAATGGATGCTTAAGTTCACATGCCTAGTAACAGCTCCAACCATCCGGTGACAGGATGTTAGAGTCAAAGAGATGTTTTCTCTCATCAATGGATAAGTACACCTTCTTCTCCAATGCACATGGAACATTCTCCAGAATAAACTATGTGTTAGGTCATAAAGCTGGCTAGGTCATAAAGCAATTCTCTATAAAATCTAAACCATTGATTTACTGCAAAGTATCTTCTCAGACCATAGAGCCATAAAAGTTGAAATCAGCATCAGAAAAATCATAGGTAGAAACTGAAACTTATGGAAAGTGAACAACATTTTGCTCAAAAAGGCTTGGGTTATAGAAGAAATTAAGGACAAAATAAAGAAATTTATGGATTGAAATGAAAACAAAAACACATCCTACCAGAATTTATGGGATACAGCAAAAGCAGAGCTCAGAGGTTAATTTATCTCTATAACTGCACACATCCAGAAAGAAGAATAGGCCCAAATTAAAGAATTAACCTTACAGCTTGAATAAGTGGAAAGACAGCAACAGAGGAAACCCTCAGGCACCAGAATAAAACTTATAATAAAGATTGGTAAGTGGCATCTGGGGTCCTAAAAGCTGCCAAGCTACCATCTGAGGGTACAGGAAATGGTCCCAACTTTAGTAGAAATGGATGATCACCAAGGTCCATAATGACAAGGGGGAAAGAGAATCCAGAAGACAGAGAGACCCACATGAGTAGATGTCTACACTGACTTGTGACCAGAAGAACCAGATGGTGCCCAGCTACCACCAGTGATAGCCAAGATGGAGCTCACGAAGTTGAGTCTCACTGGCAACAAGAGTATAAATAGGGGTGCACCCTGAAATCTCCACTAAAAGACCACAATTGATGGCCCAGGGACCTCAGAGATCTCCTGGGAGCAGTGCAAGCCTGATGCTGCCCCTGTCCATAAATCAACATAATGGTCAACTTTTTACACAGCAATGGATTAGACTTGGTGACACAGAGTGACCATATTGTGTGGGCACTTTATGGTTCTAGGCACCTATGGGAGGCCGTCCTGTTGACCTCATAACTAGAGGAAGGAGAATGGGTATAGAGGAGAAGATAGGAGACTGTTGGGAAGATAAGACATGTATGGAGCAGAGAGGAAGAATGTGCTGTCACTGTGCAGGGAGAGCAGTGGAAGCTATGTGTAGGTAAGTATGCAAATTTATATAGAAACGTACCTTTTCATTCAATCATCATAATAATAAAAGATTAGAGCAGAAATAAATGAATTAGAGAAGAACAATAACAAAAAAATAATAAAACCAAAAACTGGTTCTTTGAAAAGATCAACAAAATTGATAAACCACTGGCTAAATTTACTAAAGAAAAACAGTAGAAGATACAAATAATCCAATTATGAAATGCAATAGGAGATGTTACAACATACTCAGCAGAAATTTAAAAAAATATCATAACAAAATACTATGAAAGGCTGTATTCTAACAGGTTTGAAAACCTAGAGGAAATGGACAGATTTCTAGATTTATATCACCCACCAAGATTATCACAAGGAGAAATAGATCAACCTAGTAAATCTATCACAAAGGAAGAGATTGAAAAAGACATCAGAAATCTGCCAACCAAAAAAAGTCCTGGCCCAGATGGCTTCACCGGAGAATTCTACCAAACTGTTAGGGAAGAGTTAACTCCAATGCTATTTCACACCAGAGAAAGGGATAGAATACTCCCAAATTCATTTTATGAAACCAGCATAACCCTGGTACCAAAGCCAGGGAAACATCCCACTACAAAAGACAATTACAGACCAATATCACTCATGAACCTAGATGCAAAAATCTTCAACAAAATTCTGACCAATAGAATTCCACAGCATATAAGAAAAAATAATTGATTATGATCAAATTGGTTTCATTCCAGGGATGCAAAGCTGGTTAAACATCAGAAAAACAATTAATATAATCAACCAGATAAGTAACACAAAAGAATCACCTGATTTTGTCAACTGATGTAGAAAAGGCATTTGAGAAAGTCCAACACCTATTCATGCTAAAAACCACTCAGAAAAACAGGAATAGAGGGAAAATCCCTCAATGCAATTAGTGGCATCTACACTAACCCAACTGCCTTCATTGTCCAGAATGGAGAAAGATTGAAAGAATTCCCTTTGAGGATGGGATCTAGACAAGGATCCCCATTCTCACCACTTCTATTCAACATTGTACTAGAAATTCTAGCCAGAGCAATCAGACAAGACAAAGAAATAAAGGGCATCCGTATGGGCAATGAACAAGTAAAAATCTCCGTATTTGCAGATGATATGATTGTATATACAGAGAATCCAAAGGAATCCATAAGTACAGTACTCAAACTAACAGAGGAGTTTGGGAAAGTAGTGGGATACAAGATAAACATAAGTAAATCAGTAGGATTCCTTTACACCAACAAAGAATTCATCAAAGAAGAAATCACCAAAGCAATACCATTTACTATAGCCCCCAAGAAGATAAAATATCTAGGAATAAATCTAACTAGAGAAATAACAGGCCTATACAGAGAGAGATACAAGGCCTTACTGCAAGAAACCAAAAAAAGCTTACAAAAACTGTAAAACCTACCTTGCTCATGGATAGGAAGACAACACTGTGAAGATGTCTATTTTACCTAAGCCAAGTGCCATCCAGTCACATCCAACTCATGGCGACCCTAAGTGATCTACTTATACAATGTAATCCCAATACAAATTTTACTGTCATTTTTTATTGAGATGGAGAAACATATTGCCAACTTCACTTGGAAAGGGAAGAAACCTCGACTTAGTAAAGCACAATTGAAAAAGAGGAACACAATGGGAGGCATCAAACTACCCAACATCAGAAACTATTACATTGCCACAGTAGTCAAAACAGCCTTGTACTGGTACAAAATCAGACAGATCAATGGAACAAGAGTTGAGACTCCAGAGATGCCACCATCCTCCTATGAACAGCTGATATTTGACAAAGGTCCTAGGATTTTAAACTGGGGTAAAAACAGTCTCTTTAGCATATGGTGCTGGCAAAATTGTATATCTATCTGCAAAAAACTGAAACAAGACCCGTATCTCACACCTTACACAAAACACTAACTCTAAAAGGATCAAGGACCTAAATATCAAATCTAAGACAATAAAAATCATGCTAGAAAAAATAAGATCAACGATGGATGACCTAATACACAGTTTAGATAGACTTCAAAAACTGACAAAGCACAATTAACATAAGAGAGAACAGATAAACGTGATTTACTAAGAAACAAACACGTTTGTTCAATCAAAGACTTTATCAAAAGAGTTAAAAGGCCACCTACAGAATGGGGAAAAAATATTTGGCGGCAACATGTCAGCTCATCATCTGATCTACATAATTTATAAGGTTCTACAAAATATCAACAAGAAAAAGGCAAATAACACAGTTAAGCAATGGGCAAAGGAGATGGGCAGACACTTCACTAGAGAGGACATCCAGGCAGCAAAAGACATATGAGAATATGCTCATGATCATTAGCTATCAGAGAAATCCAAATCAAAACTACCATGAGATATCATGTCACTGCAACAAGGTTGTCCATAATCCAAAAAGCAAAAAACAACAAATGCTGGAGAGGCTGTGGAGAGATTGGAGCTCTCCTACATTGCTGGTGGGACTGCAAGTCAGTATAACCTCTTTGGAAAGCAATCGGGCACTTCCTTAAAAAGCTGGAAATAGACACAGCATTTGATCTTGTAATTCCACTGCTTGGAATTTATCCTTCAGAAGCAAAGGTTGTCATACAAAGAGACACATGTCCACGAATGTCTATTGCTACACAGTCCACAATAGCTAAAAGATGGAATCAACCCAGATGCCCACCAACAGATGAATGGATAAACAAACTATGGTACATATACTCAGTGGAACCCTGTGCTATAATTAAAAAAAATGTAGATTTTAGAAAACATCTCATAATATGGTCCCAATTGTATGACATTATGCTAAGTGAAATCAGTCAGCGAGACTCCAGTTATAAGACTTAAAGATAGAATTATCTACAGAACACAATAATTGTGATGCCTGTAAGGGGGGTGGGTGGATGGGAGTTTATCACAGATGAGATAATTGATAATGTTATTTTATTCATTTACTGTAATTAATAAATAATAAATAATTAAAAAGAAATTCTAGCCAATATATTTCAAGAACATATCAAAAAATTAATTCACCATGCCCAAGTGGGATTCATATCAGGGATGCAGAGATGGTTCAAGATTAGAAAAACAATTAATGTAGTCAACCACATAAATAAAACAAAAGACAAGAACTATTTTATTTTTCCAATTGATCCAGAAAAGCCATTTGACAAAGTCCAACACCCATTTAAAACAACAGGAATAGAAGGAAAATTCCTCAATATAATAAGAGGTATCTATCCAACTTGATGGCACTTGGCTTGGCTTGGCATCTATCCAAATCCAACAGCCAAAATCACGCTAAATGAAGAAAATCTGAAAGCACTCCTCCTTAAATCAGGAAACAGACAAGGATGCTTTTTGTCATCACTTCTATTCAAAACTGTGCTGGAGGTTCTAGCCAGAGAAATCAGGCAAAATAAGAAAATAAATGGCATCCAAATTGGTAAGGGATAAGTAAAAGTATATCTACTTGCAGATGATATGATTTTATACACACACACACACACACACACACACACACACACACACACACACACACACACAACAAACAAAAACAAAGAATCCTCACACACCCCCCAAAAAACTACTGGAACTAATAGAAGAGTTCAGCAATGTATCAGGATGTAAGATTAACATATAAAAATCAGTTGGATTCTTTTACCCCAACAAAGAAACCATCCAAGAGGAAGTCACCACATCAACACCATTTGCAATAGCTTACAAGACCATAAAATACTCAGTAATAAATGTAATCAAAGATGTAAAAGACCTATAAAATGAAAATTACAAGATACTACTTCAAGGAATCAAAAGAGACCAACATAAGTGGAGAAACCTACCTTACTCAGAGACAGGAAGACTTAACATCATGAAAATGTCTATTCTATCCTAAGGAATCTATAGACACAATGTAATTCCAATACAAATTCCAGTGGCATTTTTTAATGAGATGGCAAAACAAATCACCAACTTCATATGGAATGGGAAGAAGCATTGGATAAGCAAAGCATTACTGAAGAACAAAGTGGGTGCCCTCATACTACATGACTTTAGAATGGACAGCATTGTCACAATAGTCATACAATCCTCATACTGGTATAAAAACATATACACAGACCAATGGACCAGCATTGAGATTCTAGATATAACATCATACACCTATGAAAAGTTGACATATGACAAAGGTGCAAAGTCTGTAAACTGGGGAAAAGACAGTCTCTTTAACAAACAGTGTTAGCATAACTGGCTATTTACCTAAATAAAAATGAAATAAGACCCATATCTCACACTATGCACAGAAACTAAGTGAAAATGGATCAAAAACCTAACTATCAAACCTGCAATGATACAGTTCATGGAGAAAAAATAACAGAGACAATGCTGGGAGCCCTAATACACAGCATAAACAGAATACAAAATGTAACTACCAACGTACAAACATCAGAAGAGATAATAGGTAACTGGAAACTCCTAAATATCTAATGCTTATGCTCCTTCAAAAACTTTACCAAAGGGTAAAAAGACTAGCTACAGACTGGGGGAAAAAATTGACTATGGCTAACTGGATTGGCAACTAATCTCCATAATCTGCAAGGTACTTCAAAACTTTATCAAGAAAACGGCAACCCAAATAAAAATGACAAAAGGATATTAACAGACACTTCACCACAGAAGACATCCAAGAGGCCACAGATACATGAGAAAATGCTCACGATTATTGGCCATCAGAGAAATCCAAATCAAGACCTCAGTGAGATATCATCTCACCCCAATGAGGCTGGTATTAATACAAAAAACACAAAAGAATAAATGTTGGAGAAGTTGTAGAGAGACTGGAACTCTTCTACACTGCTAGTGGGAATGTAAAATGGTACAACCTCTTTGGGATTTGATTTGGTGCTTAGAAACACCGTAAGAGCCAGCAATCCCCTTCTCAAAATTTAACTGAAAATCAAATCCAATGCCATAGAGCTGATTTTGACTCATAGCAACACTATAGAACAGAGTAGAACTTCCCCATAGAGTTTCCAAGGAGGGCCTGGCAAATCTGAACTGCTGAGCTTCCAGTCAGCAGCCATAGCACTTAATCACTATGCAACCAATGTTTCTTTTTATAATATATCCTAGAGAAATAAGGGCTATCACATGAATAGATTCATGTACATCAATGTTTACTGCAGCACTGTCCACAATAGCAAAAAGATGGAACCAGCTTTGGCGGAGAAACCCACAGATGAATGGATAAACAACCTATGATATTCAAATAACGGAATACTATGCAATGATAAAGAACAACGATGATCTTAGGGAACATCTCATAACAAGAAGTAATCTGGAAGACAGTATGCTGAGTGAAATTAATCAGTTTTGAAAGGACAAATATTGCATGAAACCACTATTATAAGGAGTCAAGAAAAGGTTTAAGCACAGAATAAAATAATCTTTGATGGCTACAAGTGTGGGGAGGGAGGTAAAGGGGTATTCATAGATTAGATAGTAGATAGGAATTGGATTATGTGAAGGGAGCAACAGTACATAGTACAAGGGAGGTTAGCACAGCTGAAGCATACCAACAACTGAGGTTTCCTAAATACAACCCAACATTTTGAAGGATAAAGTTATAGGTGCAGGGGTCTGAGAACTAAGATTTCAGGAACATTTAGATCAACTGGCATTAACTGTTTATTTAAAGAAAATATTCTGCATCCCACTCTGGTGAGTGGTGTCTGTAGTCTTAAAAGCTAGCAAGGGTCCATCTAAGTAACATCAATTGCCCTTAATTGACCTGGAGCAAAGGAGAATGAAGGACATCAATGCTGTGGAAAATATGAGTTCAACAGAGAAAAAGTGCCATATGATCCATGACTACATCAGCATGAGACCAGAACTAGACGGTGCCCAGCCACCACCAATGATTGCCCTGACAGAACAGAAGATAGAGTTCCTGAAATTATGGTAGAAAACCAGAGGTACAGAATTATGGTACAGAAATAGAGGTCTATTAAGAGACAAGACTTGCTGGTCTGATAGGCTGCAGGGTCCCTTGAGGACATGGCCCCCAGACTCTCTGTTAGCCGAGAGATGAAACCAGTATCAAAGACAATTTTCCAGAGAAAGACTGGACTCTAATATAAGACATATAGTGATACTGGCAAAGTGTGTGCTTCTTGGCTTAAACATATATATGAGATGGCCTGAGCAACTGCTGTCCAGAGGTGAGATGAGAGGCTAGAGGGGCATAGGAGTTGGTTGAATGGATACAGGAAGCATAGGGTGGAAAGGAGGAATGTGCTGTCGCAGAGTGGGGAGACAAGCTAGAGTTATTATACAGCAGTATGGGAGCATGATTTTACACGTCAAACTGACTTTGGTTGTAAAGTTTCACTTAAGGCACAATAAAATATTTTTAAGAAAACTAATAACTAGTCAAAATATCAGGAAGGAGATAAGTAAATATAGTAAAACAGAAAGACAAATAGGATGCAAGAAAGCATACAGAGAAATAAATCAGCACTACAAAAGATTAATAATACAATTACAGAATTAAAGAACTCAACAGTCACAGGAGCAGAATCGAGGCAACTGAAGGCAGAATTAGTGAGAGTGAAGATACAGTAACTGTTAACAACATACTTAAGAATAAATAATATAAAAGAACTTTTAAAAAAGTGAAGAAACCGTGAGAATTACATAAGACTCAAGCAAGTGTGATTAGAGTACCAGAAAAGGGAGGATGCCATGGATTCAACTCTGTCTCCCCAGAAATGTGCATAGCAATTTGGCTGATTGTTCTACATTTTGTGATTTGCCTAAGCTGTAAATCCTAATTTCTAGCTGTGGTTAATAGATTGGAATACATTAAAAAGGATTAGTGTGGGACTGTAACACCCTAAAGTCACCTCCTTGCTCACTGTTAATGGAGTTTCCCTAGAGTGTGGGAATCCTCTTATCTTACAGGAGATAAAAGGAACAGGAAGAAAGCAGAGAGTTGGGGACCTCATAGCTCAAGAAGCAATACCAGAAACAAAGTGTATACTTTGGAAAGGACCCCAGGTCCCTGTACCTCAGAAGCTCCCAGTTCAAGTAAATATTGATCATGTGGATCTTCATCTAGAGCCAACAAAGAAAGCATTCCCATGGAGCTGATGCCCTGAATTTGGACTTGTAACCCACTCAACTGTGACAAAATAAATTTCTCTTTGTTAAAGCCTTCTATTCCCGGTGTTTCTGTTAGAGAAGTATTGAGTTTGGTGCCCCAGAGAGTGGAATGTTTCTCTACCACATACCTAAAATATAGAAGAAGTTTTGAAACTGTGAATGAATATAAGACTCAGAATAACTGAGGAGAACTGTTAACACTGTAGAAGACATAGATGGTGAGAAATAAACAGCAGAAAATCAGCAGCAGCAGCAAACTGACAATGTAGAACCAAGAGATCAGCGTGAGATAACACTGGAGCTGGCTCACAGAGCGAGAAAAGTGAGTGCCTGTGTGCAGGAGATTTCCTGGAGGAATGGGATGCCTCTGGACACCTATCAGTGCAGCTAAGCTTGCTGACCCCCAGAGCAAGACAGTTGAATGCCTGTGTGTAAGAAGGTGTCCTGGTGGAGTGGAACAGCATCTGAGCACTTATTGGTGGAGCTCAGCTTGCTGATCCAGAGGGAAACAGTTGAGAGTCTGTGTTCAAGAGCCTTCCTGGCAGGGTAGGATGCCTTAGGGTACTTATCAGTGGAGCTACAGAGCTTTGAAACACTTGCCCCAGCAGGGTAGATGTAGGAGTGAAGCCTGGGCCAAGAAGACACAAAAAGCAGAAGCTAAAGAGACCAAAAATATGAGAAGCTGAGCTGCCTCAGTATCAAAAGGTATGGCCATGATCTCAGGGATTTCAAAGTGTGGAGCCATGGCCCCTAGTGTTTCTAAAGGCAAAGCTGCCACTCTGTTGGGCTAGGAAAATGGTGTACCTAAAGTCAGGGGAGCATATTTGCTTTTCCAGTGAGACTGGAAGGCAGAGATGAAGTCCAGAGCCAAAGGCTTCCAGTTAGAATCTAAAGAGTGGGGCCAATACCTAGAGTCTGGAGGTCAAGGCTAATGTGTAAATTATCTCAGAGAACCAGAGATTATTTTTAAAGCCTTGAGGGTTAACGTGTTCTGCTAACTTGCTTGGTGTCTAGTATGCCTTCTCTCTCTCCAGTTTCTCCTATTGGTAATGGAAATATATACTTTGTGCCTGCCTGTTCTACCATTGTAGTTTGGAAGTAGGTAACATCTATTCTCAATTTCATAGATGTAGAGAAATTTTTGCATTTTGAACTTGGTGTTGATCTAACACTTTTGCTACAATATGGTGGGGTTAATATGTTTCACATGTTGCAAAGATGCGATTTGGGGGACTAAATGGTAGAATTCCATGGATTGAATTGTGTCCCTCAATAACTGTGTGTAAGAAAATTTGGCTTGGCCATGATTCCCAGTAGTTTGTGACTGTCCTCCATTTTGTAATTTTCCTACATGATAAATCCTAATCTCTGCCTACAGTTAATAGATTAGAGTATGTTAAAGAGGATTTGCTTAGAACCTCCCAGCACCTATGTAAACTGAGTTTCCCTGGAAAAAGGTTTGTACCACCTTTTATCCTACAAGAGATGAAAGGAAAGGGAAGAAATTAGAGAACTGGGAAAGTTACACCACCAAGAGAGCAGCACTGAGAGCAAAGCCCCTTGTTTGGACCTGAGGTTCCTGTGCCAAGATGCTATCAGACCAAAGAAAAGTTATGCAACACAAGGACCTTCCTATACAGTTAATGTCTCCACACCAACAAAGAGAATATCAAAAAGAAAATCACTTAATCAATACAATTTACAGTAGTCCCTAAGAAGATAAAATACTTAGCAATAAATTTAACCAGTGATGTGAAAGACCTACATGCAGAAAACTACAAGAAACCAAGAGACCTACATAAGTGGAGAAGCCTACCTTGATTATGGATAGGAACACTCAACATTGTAAAAATGTTTATTCTACTAAAGTGATCTATAGATACAACGTGATCCTTATCCAGATTTCTGTAACATTTTTTAATGAGCTGGAAAAACATATCACCAACTTCATATGGAAAGGGAAGAATCCCTGGATGGGTAAAACGCTACTAAAGAAAAGGAACAAAGTGAAAGGCCTCATACAACCTGATTTTATTACCTATTTCACCACCATGGTAGTCAAAACAGCCTGGTACAGGTACAACAACAAATACATAGACCACGTAATCATCCACCTATGAGTAGCTGATATTTGACAGAGGCCCAAGGTCCATAAATTGGAGAAAAGATGGTCTTTTTAACAAATGGTACTGGTACTGTTGGAGAGTGATCTGGAAAAAAAAAAAAAAAAAAAAAACAAGACTCATGTCTCTCACTATGCACAAAAATTAACTGAAAATGGATCAAAGACCCAAATATAAAACCTAAAATAATAAAAATTATGAAAGAAAATATAAGAGCAAAGCATAAACAGAATACCAAACATCACTAACAATGCTTAAATTCTTGAAAAGAAAATTGATTACTGAGAATTCCTAAAAGTGAAACACTTATGCTTATCCAAAGACTTAACCAAAGGAATGAAAAGACAATCTACAGACTAGGGAAAAAAAAAATGACTATTACAAATGTGATCAGTGTCTAATTTCTAAAATCTACAAGATACTGCAAAATCCCAACAACAAAAAGACAAACAACCCAAATAAAAAAATGGGCAAAGGATATGAATAAACACTTTACCAAAGAAGTCATTCAGGCAGCTAAAAGATAACATGAGAAAATGCTTCCAATCATTAGCCATGAGAGAAATTCATATCAAAACTAACATAAGACAACATCTCATCCCAACATGGCTGGCATTAATCAGAAAAACAAAATAATAAATGTTAGAGAGGCTATGGAGAGACTTGAACACTTCTACACTGCTGTTAGGAATGTAAAATTGATTTGGAACTTTGAAAATTGATTCGGAACTTTCTTAAAAAGTTAGAAATACCATATAATCCAGTAATCCTATTTCTTGGGATATATCCTAGAGAAATAAGAGCCACCACACAAATAGAGACATGCTCACCAATGTTCATTGCAGCAAAGTCCACAGTATCAAAAAGATGGAATCAACTTAAGTGCCTAACAACGGATGAATGGATAAACAAACCATGATATATTCATGCCATGGAATATTATTCAAGCATAAAAGAACAACAATGAATTTGGGAAACATCTCACAACATGGAATAATATGGAAGGCATTACTCTGAGTGAAATTAGTCACAAAAGGACAAATACCATACGAGAGCACAATTACAAGGACCAATAAAAAGGCTTAAACACAAAATAAAAAACTATTTGATGGTTACAAGGGTGGGGAGAGAAGTAAAGGAGTATTCACTAATTTATAATATAAAATTATTTTAGGTAAAAAGAGGTTTAACACACAGTAGAGAAGAAGTCAGCACAACTGGACTAAACGAAAAGCTAAGAAGTTTTCTAAATACAATCAAACACTTAGAGGGACAGAGTATCAGGGACATTTGTCTGGGGACCCTGGTTTCAGGGAATATCTGAGTCATTAGGCATAACAAAGTTTATTAATAAATGTTCTGCATCCCACTTTGGTGAGTGCCATCTGGGACCTCCGAAGCTAGCAGTGCATCAATCAACTAAGATGCATCAAATCAACTCCAAATGACTTGAAGCAAAAGAGAATTGAGAACATCAAAGACATAAGGAATTATGAGCCCAAGAGGCAGAAAAGGCCACATAAACCAAAGACTACAATAATATTAAGACTGGAAGAACTAGATGGTGCCTAGCTACCAAAAATGACTGCCCTTACAGGGAATTCAACAGAGTCCTTGATGGAGTAAGAGACATATAGGGTGCAGAACTCAAGCTCTAGTAAAAAAGAACAGACTTGATGTTCTGACAGACTGGAGGATCCTTGGAAGACATGTTGCTCTCTGTTAGCCCAGAACAGAAACCATTCTGGAAGCCAGTCTCTCAGATGAAGATTGCACTGGTCTTTAAGATATAAAACGATACTGGTGAAGAGTGTGTTTCTTGATTTAAGAAGATACAGTAGACCAACCAGGCCACTTTTGTCCAGGAAAGAGATGAGAAGGCAGAAGGGGACAGGAGTTGGTTTAATGGACATGTGAAATACAGGATCAAGTTGAGGAGTGTACTTCACAATGAGGGGAGAGCAGCTATGGCCATAGCGTGAGTTTTTATATGAGTTATTGACTCAAGTTGTAAACTTTCACTTCCAACACAATAAAAATAAATAAATAAATATAGATTATGTCAGGGCAGTAAGTTTGAGGGAAATTCAGCATTTCTAATGTTTGAAGTTATAGTGTACTAAATCTAACATTATGAGTGTTATCATTTCTCTTTTTGCTATATATTTATAACTAATAGTAAGAGAACTTTAAATCTTTTAACAAAAAAAATTAAGAGTAATTGAATAATTGTAATTTTCCCATAGATTTTTAGGCTCATTTTACACTTTCATCTTGTGTAGTTCTTTTATGGTCCTGCACTTCAGTACAAAGGAGGACTACCTAGTGCTGAGTTTTATTTTGGACTCATTCTGTCTGTCATGTATTGTAGCATCCTATTTAAACACTGCATCTGAGCCCATCTACTCATTTCCAGGAGTTTTAAGAGAGGACCTCTTTAGTCTAAAAGCAGGTGTTTGGTTCCTATGATTGATTGGCAATAAGCTACCTTTGTGAAAACATAATAACAGAATATAACAGACCAACAGGTATTTTGGGGGGGGGGTTGTTTTTTTAAGGAAGCATTTTTGGCCAAGCAAGTTCCAATTTCATAAATGACTATTTTGCAAACATTATACACTCCATAACAAGCAAGAATCCCTTTATTGCTTTAATTACTAATCATATTTTTAGGAAGTGTATACCAAGTGAACTGGGGAGCCCTTAAAACCCAAAACCACACAGACTCATGAAAACATTGTTAAAGTGAAAAGTCAGTGTCAGCTCTTTCTACACCAATAATTATTCCTAAAGGACTGATACTGACTCACACTGAATTCCCTCTTTCGTTTCATGCCAAGAGACCAGTCAGCAATATACTGCCAACTGAAATTAAAATGATAAAGTTGCTTTGAGCATCCAGAGAAAACAATCCAATTAACAAGCCCACTATTTTTACTTTATCAGTATTCACTAGCAGGAGATTCCTAAGACTGCAAACAGTGTTTTAATGTGCTTAGGAGCTTAGCATTTTCGTATTTTATTACCTCCAAATCCAGAAGCTGACAAAACCAGACCTACTGCTGTCAAGTTGGGTCTCACTCATAGTGACCCTAGAGATCAGAGCAGAACTGCCCCACAGAATTACCAAGGAGCACTTGGCAGATTTGAACTGCCCACTCAATCCACTATGCCACCAGGGTTTCCCAGAAGCAGACAGTGGTCTTTACTAGACCATTTGTTGAAGGATGTGTTTTTACAACACTGAGAGTACTGACAGAAAAGACACCTTGTGGTGGAGTCTGATACTCAGATCTTTCTATTACTTAATTCAACACATATATACTGAAAACCTAGTATGCTGGCAATCTTCATGCTTTTATGCACACATTGGACCCATAATGTCTCCATGGCCATGGATAGCAAGACACAACATAATAAGCATGCTATGCTATGCTTTTTGTTCAAGCACTTTACTACATGAGGAAAAAGGAGGGAAAGTGGTCTCTCTCCCTGAGTAGCAATGGATAGTCTTACTTCCTAATGCATGAAAACCAAAGATCATCTAACAATGGCCTTACACAGGGACTCCAAATACCAGCGACCAGAAGAAGCAAACACAAAGAGATTGTTAGGCTGGGAAAAAGTAGTCTTCATTCTTTAGTTAACTAAGAAGAAAATAAATTGTCAGTGTTTTGAATCTTGCTCACCAAGAGATCCTTTTGACTCTGTCGTGTCTGGGAGTATCTGTGCCACATTCAACTCTCTTGGGGGTTCTTTACAAATGACAAAAGTCTTATTGTTGTTGTCAGGTGTCACTGAGCCAGTACTGACTCATAGCACCCTATCCATCACAGAAGGAAACACTGCCTGGTCTTGTGCCATGCTTACAATCATTTTTGTGTTGTTGTGGCCACTTTAGACATCCATCTCGTCAAGGGTCTTCCCCTTTTTGGCTGACCTTCCACTCTGCCAAGCATGATGTCCTTCTCCAGGGATTAATCCGTTCTGACAACATATCCCAAGTATGTAAGACATAGTCTTGCCATCTTTGCTTCCAAGGAACACTCTAGTTGTACTTCTTCCAGAATAGATTTGTTTGCTTTTCTGGCATTCTATAGTACATTCAGTATTGTTCTCCAGCATTACAATTCAGAGACATCAGTTCTTCTTCTGTCTTCCTTGTTCATTGTCCAGCTTTCCCATGCATATGATGTGGTTGAAAATAACATGGCTTGGGTCAGGCACACGGTAGTCTTCAAGGTAACATCTTTACTTTGCAATACTTTAAAGAGGTCTTTTGCACCAGATTTTCCCAATACAATGCATCTTTTTATTTCCTGACTGCTGCTTTCACAGGTATTGATCACAGAACCAAGTAAAATGAAATCTTTGACAACCTCAATCCTTTCTCCATTCACCTTGACTTTGCTTACCGGTCCAGTTTGGAGGGGTTTTTTAGTTAATGCTGCAGTGCAATCCATTCTGAAAGCTGTAAAGTCTTTGATCTTCATCAGTAATTGTTTCAAATCTTCTTCATTTCCAGGAAGTAAGGTGGTATCATGTACATAAAGCAGGTTTTGAACGAGTCTTCCTCCAATCTTGATGCCTTGTTCTTTTTCATTTAATTCAATTTCTAGGATTATTGGCTCAGCATAGATTGAAGAGGTTTGCTGAAAGGATACAACCCTAATGCACATCTCTCCTGACTTTATATCACGCAGCGTCACCTTGTTATTTTCACACGATCCATATTTCACTTGATCCATATACAGACTCCTTCACAGCACAATTAAGTGTTCTGGAATTCTCATTTTATGGAATGTTAGCAATAATTTCTTATGATCCACACAATTGAATCTCTTTGCATAATTAATGAAACACAGGTAAACATCTTTCTGATATTCTCTGCTTTCAGCCAAGAGCCATCTCACATCAGCAATGATATCCCTGGTTCCACGTCCTCCTCTGAACACAGCTTCAATTTCTGGTTAAATTATTACTACTTTCCTTCCTAGAAGTTCCTGAGTGGCACAAAAACTTAACACCTTCAGCTGCTAACTTAATGGCTGGAAGTTAAGCCCACCTGCAGGAATCACAGAAGACAGACCTGGCAACCCACTTCTAAAAACTCAGCTACTGAAAAAACCCTTTGGACACAGCTCTACTCTAACACACATGGGTCACCATGAGTCAGAGTCAACTCAACAGCATCTGGTGGATGGTTATCTCCCCTCCTATTATATCACCATTTGTGACATTTACAACACAATGACATCTCTTGTAAAAGGGATTCTAGTCTATGACCAAGGGATGATACAGTATTTACATTATGGCTTTCTCTACATCCTTGTTAGATTGAACTTGTCATTGTCCACCATAGTTACTGTCTCGCTGAGTGACAAATCATGGCAGACTAAAGTACTCAGGAATGAAATATCCCAGCTTCCATCAGAGTCTTACAAAAACTCATTTAAGTCCAACCACTAACTTACCAGCATTTCCAAAGCCAATGCTGTTTTGCAAAAAGTGACAACATACCCAGTTCTGCCAAAGTTTTCCTAGGAGAAAATTAATTAGTTGAGATCATTTCTGGAGTGATGATTCATATACTTCACTCAGCCTGTGTGTCTCAGATCTTCAGTCCAGGTTTCAGAATAAAAGTAGGCAAGTTGTATACACATTCACCACTTCTAAGAAAGTGAAGATACCACATTAATAACTAATGTGCACCTCACCCAAGTCATGGTATTTTCACTTGCCCCATACACATAAAAACACTGGACAATGGAAAAGGAAGACAGAAGAATTGATCCATGTGAACTGTGGTGTTGGTGAAGAATAGACCATGGTGACAAATAGATCATGACTTCCAGGTGAATAAACAAATCCTCAGAAGCAAGGATTACTTGCTTTGATGAGATTACATCAAACACACCATCAGGAAAAACTAATCACTAAAAAAATATCATCATGTTTGGTAAAGGGCCAGCAAAAATTAAAGAAATTCTCAGTGAAATGGACTGACACAAGAGCCACAACAATGCACTCAAACATACCAAGTGCCATGAAGATGGTGTGGGACCAGGGAATTTTTAATTCTGTTATATGTAAGGCTACTGTTACTGGTTACATTGTCAGTAATACACTAGCATACACAAAAAATAATAGTCTCTCTAATGGATTGGAGTTGGCGATGCAGAGTGACCATATATTGGATGCACTTTATGGTTCTATACATCTATAGGATATCATCCCACTGACCTCTGGCTGGAGGAAGGAGAGTGGGTGGAGAGGAGGGGAAAGGAGACTGTTGGGAGGGTGAGACTTGTATGGAGCAGAGAGGAACGGTGTGCTGTCACTGGACAGGGAGAGCAGTGGAAGCTGCATAGAGGTGGGCATGTAAATTTATATGGGAATATACATTTCTACCCAGTCATATTAAATAAAAAAATAAGTAAATCTAAAAAAAATAATAGTTACCTTTTAGTCTCAAGTCTTCAGATAAAAAATTTAAAAGAATCACAGTTAAAACAAATTTATCTTGTTTGGTATTATTGAGATTCACAACAGTGAGAAATGTGAATTATGTAAGGCTTACATTATTTATTGGAATTTTATACTTTATATTAAGTTGGGATAAGAAACAGTAGGGTTTTGAACCTTAAATGGAGGGTAACATTAAATTATTTATGTAAAGTTTACTGACAAAACATTTAAAGTTTCTGACATGCTTTCCATTTTGTAGTTTCCCTGAGTGATATATCAAGAAGTAGCTTTCCTGTGATTTGCCTCAAAAACAAAAGGAAAGAAAGAAATGTAACAGATGGTTTGGATTAAATTTGAACAGTGTTAAGTAATGGCTTACAGGACAGCTGGATAACATACTCTTCGCTCACCAACATGTTTGATATGAAACAAAAACAATGTTACAATTTCCATTAAAAGGAAAGAAAAATGAAGCTGAACAGCAAATTGCTGGTTTTCTACCCAATATGTTCTGGTTGCTCTGACAGCCATGTGTTCTGCTTGATATAACTGAATATACCTTAAGTTTTAATTAAAAACAAAAACTCAGTGGTAACCAAACACTTATGCCCCAGATTCATTACCACCTTTGGGAAACAATGAATGTTATTAGCCCTAAGAGTTAGAGTAAAAACCTAAACAACAACAAAAATAACCAATTACAGTTTGTCCTAACTCTAAACAACTTAGCTCTTCATTCATTTTCATAGCTGTAGAATATTCTCAAGCAACAGATTCTGGGACTGCTGTCCAAATTCCTGCATAAAAAAGGAAGTTTGGTCATTTGCAACTGGCATTTTCTCACAGAAAACTTCAACAAAATCCACCATCCCAAGAATACCTATTAAAAAGTATCATCAAAATGCAATTTTAATGGAATTCACTAATTTCACAACCTTACTGAATCTTTCCTCAGAGACAGGAAACTGTGGCAGAGCAAGACTATAACCAAAGTCAATTGCCACAGGAAAAAGCTATATCAAAATTTTTAAAAATGAAGTCAAGAGTTGAGATTCTAGATAGTCTTCTAAGCTGCAAATATAGTGTCCAACATCTCTGAAAAAGCAAAAGCAAGGCACTAGATTCTTTGCCTAAAATGGTTAGGGAACAACTGGAATAGGTACACTGAGAGACATCAACAAATTCCATCAATGGCAACCACCATCTGAATTTCTGAATTATAAATCTGGACAGGAACACAAAACTTAAAATTATGAATACTACCAAATTCTTACTTCAGATGCATGCACATACGCATGCATATCTCAAAAAAGTAAAATAAGAGGATGATACAAATAAGGACAAAACAAACTCTCTATACGAAGCAACCAATGCTATCCAAAATATTCTAACTAGTAGTACTGAATACAATGTCCTATGATTCAGATTTCTCTGTGTTTGTAAACTCAGGACTTCTCACCAGGATATCTCTGAGCCTAGTGCTTTATATACTCACGTATCTTTTACTTGTATGGTAAGTAGAGATGAAGGAACGTCTTCAGTAGTACAGTACTGTTATGGATTAAGCTGTGCTCCCTCAAATATGTACCGATTTATCTAGTCCATGACTCTCAGCACTGTGTGGTTGTCTACCATTTTCTAATCTGATTTGATTTTCGTATGTGTTGTAAATACTAATCTCTGCCTACAGTCAATGAGGCAAAATTAAATAACACTAAAGAGGATTAGGATGAGATGCAAAACTTTTACTCAGGTCACAGTCCTGATCCAATGTAACGGGAGTTTACTTAGGATGTAACGTGCATCACTTTTTGTCTTATAATAGATGAAAGGAGAGACAAGCAAGCAGAGAGGCGGGACCTCATACCACCAAAAAGAAGAGCAGGGAGTTGAGTGTGTCCTTTGGACCCAGGGTGCTTGGGCTGAGGAACTTCTTGACAAGGTGTCTTAGGTATCCACTGATGCTATAACAGAAATATCACAAGTAAATCGCTTCACCTAACAGAAGTTTATTCTTTCACAGTCTAGTAGGATAAAAGTCCAAATTTAGGCTGCCAGCTCCAGAAAGCTTTCTCTGATGACTCTGGAGGAAGGTCCTTGTCATCAGTCTTCTCCTGGACTAGGAGCTTCTCGAGACAGGAACCCGGAAGTCCAAAGGAAGCATTCCACTTCTAGAGCTGCTTTCTTGGTGGTAGGAAGTCCTCCATGTCTCCCTGCCTGCTTTTATCTTTTATATTGCAAAGGAGGTTGGCTAAAGACACTTACTAATCTTCTAGATCTCATTCAGTGATATAACTGATGTTAATTACCTCATTAACATCACAGTGATAGGATTTAAAACATACATAAAAATTATATCAGCTAACAAAATAGTAGACAATCATACAATATGGGGAATTATGAGTTAGCCAAGTTGGCAGATATTCTAGGGGGACACAATTGGACCCACTATAGCAGGTAAATATTGATGACAAGGACTTTCCCCCAGAGCTGAAAGAAAGAGATTCCACTGGAGCTCCCACCTTGAATTCAGATTTATGGCCTCTTAAACTGCAAGAGAATGAATTTCTAATTTGTTAAAGTCATCCACTTGTAGCATTTTTGTTGTACCAACACATGGATAACTAAAGACAAGTACCATCATCAATGGCTCTCCAAAGACAAAGTAATAAAAGGTGGGATGGAAAATGGAATACAAGGAAATTTCCTTGACAGGAACTGTTTTCATGGAAGTAAAAAAAAAATACAGATTTTTTTCTTCTCCTAATTTTTTCAAAACATGAAAAAGAAAAAAAGATTCCATAAGGTCCCCTTACAATAAAATTTTTTCTCAGACAGTGTCACTTTTCAACATGAAATAATGTTTAGCCTTGAGTAAGTGCATAATTTAAATCTTTTGAAAAACAGGCAAAAGACTCAATGGTAAAGAATGGTGAAGCAACCATGATAAACATTTCTTCTCATCTCCTGAAGCAGGCTATCAGGGTATACTCAAAATCTGGGGTAGAAGTAATGTGTCTCTGACAATGACCATCTCTGGTTCTCATCAACTCCTTGGCAAATGACGAAGCCCATGTAGTGTTCCTGTGAGGCATGCAGTAAACTACAGAGCATTTGAGCAGTGGGATGGTGAAAGCCCTGGGCCCCAAACTGAACTCTTCTCCAATCACTGTCTTGATCCCACACATACAAAGTCTACATGTGTTCAGCAGATGTTTCTGTTAATAGCCATCAAGTTGGTTCTGACTCATAGATACCCTATGTACAACAGAACAAAACACTACCCAGTCCAGCACCATGACCATAATCATTGGTATTTTTAAGCCCATTCTTGCAGCGTTATGTCAGTCCATCTCATTTAAAATCTTGCTCTTTTTCACACACTCTCTACGTTACAAAACATGATATTCTTCTCCAAGGATTAACCCTGACAACATGTTCAAAGTACACAAGATGTAGTCTCACCATCCTTGCTTCTATGGAAAACTCTGGTTCTACTTCTTCCAAGACAGATCTGTTCATTCATTCAGCAGTCTATGGTTTAGTCATTATTCCTCTCCAACACCAGACTCAAATGCATCATCTCTTCTTTTATCTTCCTTATTCATCTTCCAGCTTTCACATACATACAATATGATTGAAAATACCATGGCCTAGGTCAGGTGCACCTTAATCTTCAAGGTGATGTGTTTGCTTTTCAACACTTTCAAGAGGTGATTTGCTGCACATTTCACCAATGTAACACAGCATTTGATTTCCTGGCTGCTGCTTCCATGGGTGTTAATTGTGAATCCAAGTAAAATGAAATCTGTGACAACCTCAGTCTTTCCTCCATTTATCATGATGTTGCTTATTTACTCCAGTTGTATGGATCTTTGTTTTCTTGATATTGAGGTGTAATCCATACCAAAGGCTGTAGTCTCTCATATTCATAAGTGTTTCAAGTCCTCTTCACCTTCAGCAAGTAAAGAAGTGTCATCTGTATAATGCAGGTTGTTAATGAGTTTTCCTACAGTCCTGATGCACTGTTCTTCTTAATAAAGTCCAGCTTCTCAGATTATTTGCTAGGCATACAGATTCATAGGCATTGTGAAAGGATACAACCTTGACACATACCTTTACCGACTGTAAAAGATGCAGTGCCCCTTGTTGTGTTTGAACACGTAAGCACAATTAAGTGTTCTGAAATTTCCATTCTCAGCAATGTTACTCTTAATTTGTTAATGATTCACACAGTTGAATGCCTTTCAATAGTCAACGAAACATAGGTAAACATCTCTCTGGTATTCTCTCCTTTCGGCCAACGTCTATCTAACATCAGTGTTTTAGTCAGCTAGGGCTGCCCTAACAGAAATACCACAGAGTGGATGGCTTTAACAAAGGAAGGTTTATTCTTACATAGTCCAGTAGGCTGCAAGTTCTTATTCAGGGTGTCCGCTTCAGGGGAAGCCTTTCCCCCTTGTTGGCTCTGGAGGAAAGTCTGGTATCGCATCAGTCTTTGTCCAGGGAGCATCTTGGCGCAGGAACCTCAAGTCTGAAGGACACGCTCTTCTCCCAGTGCTGTTTTCTTGATGGTGTGAGGTTGCCAATTCTCTGCCTGCTTCTCTGTCCTTTTATCTCTCACAGGATGAAAGGATTAAGGGTGGGGCAAACCATACTCCAGAGAGACTCCCTTTACAGTGGAGCAGGGAGGTAGTCCTATGAAGGGATTTGCAGCCCTTTAACACACAGTTCAGGAAAACCACAAAATGGAGGACAGTCACAAGATACTGGGAATCATGGCCCAGCCACACGGCTACACTTATTTTTGGGGGGGCACAATTCAATCTATGACAATCAGCAATGATATTCCCAGTTCTATGTCCTCTTCTGAATCTGGCCTGAATTTCTGGCAGTTCTCTGTCAATATACTGTTGTAACTACTTTTGAATGATCTTCAGCAAAATTTTACTTACATATGATATTAATGACATTGTTCAATAATTTCCACATTTACTTGGATGACCTCTCTTGGGAATTGGCAAAAACATGGACTGTTTCCAGTTGATTGGCAAAGTAGATGCCCTCCAAATTTCTTGGCATGAATGAGTAAGGAACTCCAGTGCAGTATCTATTTTTTAAATCATACCCCATCAATTCCTAGTGCCTTGTTCTTCACCAATTACTTCAATGCAATTTCAACCTCTTTCTTCAGTACCATCAGTTCCTGATCACATGCTGACCCTTGAAGTGGTTGAACATCAACCAGGTCTTTTGGGTATAATGACTCTGTATAATCCTATCTTCTTGTTAAGCTTCTGGTGTCATTTCATATTTTCCCTGTAGAATTCTTCACTTTTGAACTCAAGGCCTGAATTTTTTCTTCAGTTTTTCAGTGTAAAAAATGCAGTGTGTGTTTCCCTTTTTATTTATATATTTCCATAAGTTATTATAATACTTTGTCTTTTTGAGTCACCCTATGAAATCTTCTCTTCAGTTCTCTTTTACCTCATCATTTCTTCCTTTTGCTTTTAGCTGCTCAACATTCAAGATCAAGTTTCAGAGTCTCTTCTGACATCCAATTTGGCCCTTTCTTTCTTTCAGTCTTGTTTTAAAATTTTTTTTATTGTGATTAAGTGAAAGTTTACAATCCAGGGAGCAGGTCCAATATGGCAGACTAGTCCTTTGAGACTAGTTCTCAATTTCCTTTGAGAACTAAGGCCTAAAAAAACAATTGAATGAAGCAGAGTCAATATTTTTGGAGACTCAAGATCAGGCAGAAGCTTGTGAGATCAAACTGAGCAATAGGAAAGGGAAACTATCTTTGTTGGAGGTGAGACAGCAGTGCAAAGGGTCCCACTTCAGCTTGCATGGTGGCAGAGAGGCTCACAGCTATGGATGCCATCTTTGTCAACTGGGAGACTGGGACTGGAACTGCTGAGCCTGAGAGCCTGTCTGAAGCCAGCTGCCATGCCGAGCTGCAGCACCTAACTAAGCAGTAGATCACAAAGCAGAGAGGCTGATCTTAAGATAGTCACATCTAGAGAACCCAGTGGTGGCTGGTGGCTGGGGGAACTAGTGCCCTTCCTGCGTCTCTCTGAGCTGCACCACAGATTCTGCTGGTGTGGCACAGGAGAGATGGGACAGGTAGGATGCCCTCTTTAGTCAGCTGAGATGTGGAGTCAGCCATGTCTGAGGGCCTGGCTGGGGCTGATTGCCAGGCTGAGCAACTGTACTTAACTGAACAATGCCTCTCTCTGCGGAAAACCCATTTTTAAGACAATTGCACCTAGAGAATGCAGTGGTGGCTGGTAGCAAACTGTGCTGACATCTTTTCCCCTTTTCTTCTCTGAGCCACACAATACAGTCTGCTGATTCAGGGGCTCCACAAGAAAGTAACCATCTTCATCAGCCAGGAGGTGGGACTTACCACCCTGGAGGGTCCATGTGGGGCTAGTCACAGAGCTGAGTAACTCCACCAGCCTGGACAGAGTCTCTCTCACCAAAGAAGCTATACTTAAGACAGCTGCACCTGGAGAACACAGTAGTAGCTGGCGGTCAAGTCCAGCATTGCCCTTTCCCACTCCCTTTTAGAGGTACACCACAGCTTCTGCTGGTGTGACACCAGAGAAGCTGAACAACCCTCTGATGGTGTGAAGACAACAATTAATATTTAGCCATTTAAACAAGGAGACCACCATGGCTCCGGAAAACTCCCAAAATAAAGAATCAAAAAACATCCCAGATGAAGAAGATATCCTGAAATTATCAGAGGTATAATAGAAAAGAATTATATAGAGAGCACTTCTAGATTTTAGGATGGAGATTAAACAAACTGCCGTAGAGCAAAACAAAAAATTAAACACATTACACAAACCACTAGAACATCAATGAACTGAAATTCAGCAGACCTATAATAAAATTATGGAATTAGACAATCAACAGAAAGCAAAAAGAGCAGGAGTGAGGAAGTGGAGCACAGAATTAATGCAACTGAAGAAAAAGTAAATGAAAACAGCAGTTATGAGGATAAATCAGATAAAATAATCAAGAAAAATGAATCACTAAGAATTATGTGGCACTCTATCAAAGGGAACAATTCATGTATAAATGGAGTTCCAGTACAGGGAGGGATAGCAGAAGATACAAAGAGAATTGTTGAAGAGCTACTGACAAAAAAACTTCCCTGACATCACAAAAGAAGAGAAGATAGTTATTCAAAGTGCTCATTGAACTCCACAAAAAGTAGACCCTAAAAGAAAGACACCAAGACACATAATAATCAAACTTAATAAAATGACACATAAGAAGAGGCTCTTAGAGGCAGTGAGGCTTAAACCAAAACCAATGTATAAAAGGAAGCCTTGTAGAATGTGTTTTGACTTTTCAGCCAAAACCATGTTAGAAAGAAGGCAATGGGATGACACATACAAAGACTTAGAGGAAATAAACTTTTCAACCAAGGATAATACATCCTGCAAACTAGTCTTTCAAATCTGATGGTGAAATCAGGACATTCTCAGACAAACAGAAGCTTGAGACTTTGCAAAAAATAAACCAAAATTACAAAAAATACTGAGGGAAGTTATTTGATTCAAAAATCAATAACACCAGATGTATATTTGAGGATGCAATGCAGGACACAGCATACAGAGTCTTAACTGTTAGGGAAGTCATAAAGCTCAATCAAAGCTAAAATATTAAAACTAGGGAAACAAAGCTGAACATAAAAACTATGACAACATTATACTATAAAAAGGAATATATTACAATATTCATAGCCCTTTCAGATGGAGAGGAAGTAAAGGAGATATAAAAATGTTAAAGACTGGTTTAAACCTAGAACATTAGGTGGGAACAGAGGGGTAGCTGCAAAGCAAACTGACAAGACTACATATCAAAACAAGAAACATAAAACAGAAGTTTCAACAGACACAAAACTAACACTGAATGGGATGAAAAGAAAACGCATACAGAAAAACAACCCAGTACATAACATTAAGTAGAACAGATAAAATGTGAACAACACAAAAATATAGGCACGAATTTAACAGCAACGAATACCTAGCTGTCAATAATTACATTGAATGTAAATGGACTTGACGCTCCAATACAGAGACAGAGAGTAACAAGCTAGATCAAAAAACATGATCCATCTATATGCTGCTTACCAGAAACACACAGACTCAAAGATATGAACAAACTGAAAACCAAAGGATGGAAAAATATGTACACAGCTAAGAACATACACAGAAGAGCAGGAGTAGCAATAGTAAACTCAGATAAAAATACATTATAAAATAAAATCCACCATCATGGGTTATAGAAGAAATCAAGGATGCAATAAATCATGCAATCAAATGAGAAGGAAAGCACATCCTACCAGAACCTATGGGATACAGCAAAAGCAGTGATCAGAGGACAGTTTATTTCTATATAAAGCATACATCTGGAATGAAGAAAGGGCCTGAACCAACGAATTAACTACATAAATTAACTATGAAAGTTGACCAAGTAGAATGACAACAACAACAAAAAATTCTTTAGGCACCAGAAGAAACCAGATAATAAAACTTAGAGCAGAAATAAAAAAAAAAAAAAAAAAGAGAGAGACTAGAATAACAACTGGAAGAATTAACAAGACCAAAAGCTGTTTTTTTTAAGATCAACAAAATTGATAAACCACTGGCTAAATTTACAAAAGAAAAACAGAAGAAGAAATAAATAACCCAAATGAGAAATGAGGCAGGAAATGCCACAACAGACCCAACCAAAATTAAAAATATCATAGCAAAATAGTGTGAAAACCTTCTCTAGCAGACTTGAAAACCTAGAGGAAATGAAAAAATTTGTAGATTTATGTCACCTACCAAAATTAGCACAAAGAGAAGTAGAATAACTTTAATAAATCCATCACAAAACAAGAGATTGAAAAACTAATCAGAACACTGCTAACCGAAAACAGATATAGCCCAGAAGGCTTCACTGGAGAATTCCACCACATTTTTAGAGAGGCGTTAATTCCAGCACTACTGAAGCTATTTTACAACACAGAAAAGGACGGAACATTCTAATTCATGCTATGAAGCCAGTACAACTCTGATACCAAAGCCAGGGAAAGATCTCACAAAAAAAAAAAGAAAATTACAGATGAATTTCACTCATGAACTAAGATGCAAAAATCTTCAACAAAATCCTTGCCTATAGAATTCAACAACATAAAATAATAATAATAATTCATCATGACCAAGTAGGACTCATACCAGGGATGCAGGGTTAGCTCAATATCAGAAAAACAATTAATGTTATCCACCATATAAATAACACAAAGGAAAAGAATCACCTGACTTTGTCAATTGTTGCAGAAAAGGCATCTGACAAAGTTCAACACCCATTCATGTCAAAAACTCTCAGCAAAATAGGACTAGCAAGGAAGTTCCTCAACCCAATTAGGACCATCTATGCCAAGCCAACTGCCAACATCATCCTGAATGGAGAAAGACTGAAAGAATTTCCTCTGAGAACAGAAAATAGACAAGTTTGCCTACTGTCACCACTTCTATTCAACAATCTGCTAGAGGTTCTAGCCAGAGCAGTCAGCCAAGATGAAGAAGGTAAAGAAGTAAAAGTATACCCATCTTAAAATGATATGATCATATACACAGAAAACCCTAAAGAATCCATAAATAAACTACTGGAACTAACGGAAGAGTTCAGAAAAGTATCAGAATACAAGATAAACATAAATAATCAGTAGGATTTCTTTATACCAACAAAGAGATCATCAAAGAGGAAAGCACCAAATCAATATCATTTATGATAGCCCCAAGAAGATAAAATAACTAGTAATAAATCTAACCAGAGATGTAAGAGGCCTATACAAAGAACTCATCCGACTCGACAGCACTTGGCTATACAAAGAACATTACAAGAACCTACCACAAGAAACCAAGAGACTTACGTAAGTGGAGAAACCTATATTGTTCACGGATAGGAAGACTTAATATTGTGAAAATGGCTATTCTAGCCAAAGCAATCTACATACACAATGCAATCTCACACAAATTGCAATGTCGTTTTTTAATGAAATGGAGAAACAAATTACCAATTTTGTTTGGAAAGGGAAGAAACCCCAGATAAATAAAATATTCCTAACAAGAAGAACACAGTGGGAGGCCTCATACTACCCAACTTTAGAATCTATTACACTGCCATGGTAGTCAAAACAACCTGCTACTTGTACAAAAATAGACTCATAAATCTATAGAGTGGAATAAACAATGGAGAAATTTTACTATCCCCCTATGAACAGTTGATATTTGACAAAGGCCCAAAGGTTGTAAACTGGGGTAAAAACAGTCTTTTTAACAAACAGTGTTGGAAAAATTGGAAAGCCATCTGCAAAAAAAAACTGATATAAGATCCATCTCTCACAGCTTACTTAAAAACTAACTCAAAATGGGTCAAAGACCTAAATATCAAACCAAAAATGATAAAGATCATACAAAAAAAATAAGGTCAACAACAGAAGTTCTAATTTACAGCTTAGACAGACTTCAAAAACTGACAATGCATGATCAACAGAAGAGAAAATAGATAAATGAGAACTACTAAGAATCAAATTCTTTTGCTCATCCAAAGACTTTATCAAGAGAATTAAAAGACTGCCTACAAAATGGGACAAAATATCTGGCAACTACGTATCAGACACATGTCTAATTTCCATAATCTACGATATACTGCAAAATTGCAACAAGAAAAAGACGAGTAACCCAATTAAACAATGGGCAAAGGATATGGACAGACATTTCACCAAAGAAGATACCTACACAGACAAAACACACATGAGGAAATGTTCACAATCATTAGCTATTAGAGAAGTCCAAATCAAAACTACAATGAGATAACACTGCACCCCAATGAGGTTGGCAACAAGCAAAAAAACACAAAACAATAAATGCTGGAGACATCCCAGAGGATCCCTTGGGAACATAGCCCCTAGTCTTCCAGCTGCTCCATACCTGAAACTAGTACTGAGGTCAAAACTTCAGCAAAGAATGAACTGGACTCAGGGACATAGAGTGAGCATGTGTTGTGTGTACCATAGAGTTTTGTAAATTTATAGAAAGCTGTCTTATAGATTTATTTCCAGAAGGGATCTGAGAAGGTGGAGAGGAAGGGGAAGGTGTCCATTGGGAAGATACTGGAAGTAAAAAGTGAAAAGGAGGAGTGTACTTTCACAGGGTGGGAAAAGTAGACAGAATTGTAGAGAGACAGGTATGCAAAACTGACTTGGATTGTATATGTTCACTTAATCTTGCCAGCCAACTGTCGTCGAGTTGGAAAAGCTGACAGTCCAGGTTAGTTTGCCACACAACTCCAAGGACCCACTTCACTGCAACTCTATCTGCTCTCCTCACTCTGTGAGAGCAAACTCATTCTCCCTACTCTTGACTTCCAGCAGCCACTCAACTGATACCTGACCCCTCCTCTCCAACTTCTCTTCTCTCCCCTAAAATCAAACCAGTTGGACAACCTCAAGTACACACTAACCCATAAAGTACACATGCAGCCTGCATCACTCTGTGTCCCTTAGTCCAGTCTAAATTTTTTCCAAAGTGTTGGTTTCCATACTGCTCTTAGCTCTCGGGTATACTTTTACTTCTTTACCTTCTTCATCTTGGCTGACTGTTCTGGCTAGAACCTCTATCACATTGTTGAATAGAAGTAGTGACAGTAGGCAAACTTGTCTATTTTCCAGGGGTCATGTTCCCAGGGGACCCTCCAGACTGTCAGACCATCAAGCCTGGTCTTTTAATAGAGTTCTTGATCTGCATGCCCCTTTTTCTTGTGCCACATCAGGAACTATATATTGTATTCCCTGAAAGCACTGCCTTTGGTGGCGGCCAGTAAACATCTAGTTCTTCTGGTATCATGCTGATATAGTCTCCGAATCATGTGGACCTTTCTGTCTCCTGGCTCATACTGTTTTCATGTCTTCAATATTCTTGCTTTTCATGTGCTCCAGGTGGATTGGGACCAACTGATGTTCCTTAGATGGCAGCTTGCTGGCTTTTAAGATTCCAGGTGCCACTTACCAATATGGGACACAGAACAATTTCTTAGAAACCCTGGTCACCAGACCCCTGTCTCTGCTATTCTGTCCTTTACAATGTTGAGTCATATTTGGAAAACCTTTTAGCTTTTGCTGTTGTCCAGTTGAGGTGACCTGCTTCCTTCTGTATGCTGTCACTGCCTTTACTTAACCAAATTCCTATCATCTAATCTATGAACACCCCTCTGTCTCCCTCCGTACCCTTGTAGCCATCAAAGAGCCTCTTCTTCTGTGGATAAGCCTTTTCTTAGGTTCTTGTAATAGTTGTCTCATACAGTACTTGTACTTTTGCAGCTGGCTGATTTTACTCAGTAAAATGTCTTCCAGTTGATTCCAGGTTATGAGACGTTTCATAAAATTATCACTGTTCTTTATCATTGCATAGTGTTCCACTCTGTATATGTACCATAGTTTTGTTTATCTATTCCTCTATTGATGGGCACCTGGGTTGATTCCATATTTTTACTATTTTGGACAGTGCTGCAATGAACATTCGTGTGCATGTATCTGTTTGTGTGACAGCCCTTATTTCTCTTGGATACATTCCAAGTATTGAGATTGCTGGATCATATGGTATTTCTATTTCTAGTTTTTTAAGAAAATGTCAAATTTCTTTCTGAAGAAGTTGTACAATTGGGCATTTACATTAGCAGTGCAAAAGAGTTCCAATCTCTCCACAACTTCTTCAACATTGTTACTTTGTGTTTTTTGGATTAGTGCCAGTCTTGTTGGGATAAGATGGTATCTCATGGTAATTTTGGTTTGGATTTCTCTAGTGACACATGGTCATGTACATTTCTTCACGTATCTTTTGGCTGCCTGGATGTCTTCTTTGAAGAAGTGTCTGTCTATATCTTTTGTCCATTGTTTAACTAGGTTGTCTTTTTTCTTGTTGATATTTGGCAGTAGCTTATAGATGATGGGAAACTCTGCGGGTGTAGTGGTTAAGTACTATGGCTGCTAACCAGAAGGGTGGCAGTTCAAATCTACCAGGCACTCCTTGAAAACTCTATGGGGCAGTTCTACTCTATCCTATGGGGTCACTACGAGTCAGAATGATCTAGGCAGCGTGAGTAGTTTGGTTTTTTTAGATTATGGAAATTAGGAATCAATCACATATGTGGCTGAGAAATTTTTTTTGTCTCTGTCTTTTTAATGCCCTCTTGCTTTCTTTGTGAGTGATGTCCTTGCTGTCCACAATTTGTCTGTTTTTCAGTCATTACTGTTAAACATCTAAAATCTACTCTTGAGGTGGTCTCTGTCATGGACTGTCAAACATGTGCATATTAATCTGGCTAGGCCTTGATTTCTGGTATTCTGTGAAGTTCTTTAATGTTGTAAATCCTGCCTCGGTAACATTAATGAGAGAGGATAGGCGGCAATTAGGGTGGGGGAAGGAAAATTCAAAGTGTAGGATTGTATTGTGCCTTGGCAGTCTATTGGGATATAACGGAAACACAGGCAAGTGGAGAATCAGTGGATCTGATATCACCAAGAAGCAATGCCAGGAGCTAAATGCATCCTTTGGAAAGAACCCAAGGTCTCTGCACGTCAGAAACTCCCAGTCCAAGAGAAGACTGATGACAAAGACCTTCCTACAGAGTCCACAGAGAAAGCCTTCCCTTGGAATGGACACCCTGAATTTAGACTTTAAGCCTTCTATCCTGTGACAAAATAAAATTTCTGTTTTAAAGCTATCCACTTGTGGTATTTCTGTTATAGCAGCACTAGATGATAAAAAAAAAAGTCTCTGCACTCAGGTGGGATATACTAAAGGTCATACTTTGGCTCTCGCAGACTTTTCCAGTTTGAACGTACATATTAGCAATTGAAGAACTGTGCCACAACTGGCACCCAGCCTTAGGACTCCAGAACCCAGCAGATCTCTTCGTCTTTCAGTGCCTTTTCCACCCCATCTCACTGGGTGACCTTTTACTACCCTACACAGGCAGTCACACACTCCAAGTTACATCCTGTGGCATGGATACATTGTACCCATGCACACTGACACAGACAGGCCTAAGACACAAAGTTAGATGGCATCATATGTTTTGTTCAATGCAATGTGCAGACCATTCTTCTCTCTGGTTTTATTAAGCAACCATCCAAGTGGAAAATAAACCATGATACCGAGCCTCTCCATCGTCTCCACAGACGTAGTCATACTGACTCTTGTGTATTTCACCTGGCAAGGTCCACATGTATATTCGCAATTTATGTTGGTGAAAAAGGTGTTTGCAATGAATAAGTGGTTGGTCTTGCAAAATTTTATCATGCAATCTCTGGCATCATTTCTATCACCATGGCCATGTTTTCCAAAGACTGATCTTTCTTCTTTGTTTCTAACTTTTGTATTGTAACCACCAATAATAATCAATGCATCCTGATTGCACATTCAGTCAATTTCATACTGTAGAAGCTAGTAAAAATCTTCAGTTTTTTCATCTTTCGCCTTAGCAGTTTGTACATAAATTTGAACAATAGTTTTATTAACTTGTCTTCCTTGCAGGCATGTGGACTGATCTTGAAATGTATTTCTGGCAATGAATGTAACAGCATTCTTCTTCAAGTTTTCATTCCTGGCATAGTAGATCATATGATTATCAGACTTAAAATGGCCAATACTGGTCCATTTCAGTTTACTAATGTGTAAACTTTTGATGTTTATGTGTTGCATTTCATTTTTGATGATGTCAATTTTCCTAGATTCATACTTCATACATTCTACATTCAGATTAATAGATATTTGCAGGTGTTTCTTCTCATTTTAAGCCATGCCACATCAGGAAATGATGATAACAGAAGCTTGATTCCATCCACATTAGTAAGGTCAACTGTAATTTAAGAAGGCAACTCTTTAACACATAAACAAACTCACTGCCATTGCTTCGATTCCAACCCACAGCAACCCTATAGGACAGAGTGGAACTGCTCCATAGAGTTTCCAAGCATAGTCAGTCTCAACTAGCACATTTCTAGAGCTAGAAGAGATCTTAGACATTATCTCACCTAGCTTCCTCATTTTATAGAGGAGGAAACTAAGAAGGAAAGAACTTTTTTTTTTTTTTTTAAGACCAGAGAATTAGGGCCCAAACTAATACTTAATAATAAAAATAAAACCAAACCAGTTGCCATCAGGCCAATTCCAACTCATGGCAGACCCCATGGGTGTCTGAGTAAACTATTCTCTGTAGGGTTTTCAAATACTGATTTTTTAGAAGTAGACTACATGTTTTCTTCCTATGCACTTCTGAGTGGACTTGAACCCCCAACCTCTCAATTATTAGTTGATTACATGAACTGTTTCTTCCATACAAGGACTCCAATAATAAAAGCAGTAACATTTACTGAGTTCTATTTGTGCTCAGTAGTTTACACAGGTTACTCAATCCTCACAACTCCTCTCTAAAGTAGTAAGGCTCTTATTTACATTTTACATATCCGAAAACCAAAGTATGAAGAGGTTAGCAACTTGTTGAAGACTTCCAAGCCTGGAGGACGTAGGGCTGCCCTTGGAAGCCTGAAGTCTAATTAGTAAGAGCCAGAGCCCAGCAGATCTCCTCCCATCTCAGTGCGCTTTTCACCTCACCTCACTGGGTGACTTTTTACTACAGTACACAGGCAGTCACACACTCCAAGGTACACTCTGTGGCATGTATGCATTGTGCTATGCACAGTGACACAGACAGGTCCAAGACATAAAATTAGATGGCATCATACATTTTTCTCAAAGTGTGGCCCATTCTTCTCTCTGGCTTTATTAAGTAACCATCCAAGTAGAAAATAAACCCTGATAAAACAAGAAGTCACATAGATTCCATGTTCGCTATAATGGAATTCAGTCATGAAACAAAATAAGGCATCATTTCAGAAACTCTGTGTTTTAATGTTTTATTGCTTCTAAACTCTGTAATCATAATGAATTATCTCTCAGTGCCTGAATGGGCACTGCTTCATTCAAACACAAAGACAATGCCCATTGCTGTAGGAGATGAAGATTAATTAAAGAACTGGCTGAATCCTTTCTTAGGATTCAGTTAGTCAAAGCTATTTCTTGGGAATCACTTAGTCAAAACTATTTCTAAATATTTTCAGAAAGATTCAGAATCTTTTCTTAAGATGCCTCTGGCTGATTTAAGCAATTTGTGTGGGTATATAGATCATATATGTAAACACATATCAGCAAGTAAAATGTACAGTTGTCAAGAGGTATTCTTCTGTCAAGAGTACTGATATGTCTGAAAACAGCACTGATTCGAGTAATATGTAAATAAAAACTCAGATTCATAGCTGAGGGTATTTGGCCTGGTGGAATAGCTAGTTTCTGAAGGCTTGATGTAACAGGAACCTAGGGCAGCTGGAGGAACTCTCAGTTTAGGGTAGAGAAAGATGTGCAAGATACAGCTTCAATAAAATGTGACAAATGATACATGCTAAAATAGAGATGACCACAAATTGGCCAATGAAACTCTGACAGACCACAGATCTGATCTGTAGCTAATCACAAAATGGCATATGATCTATAACCAATCATAGGACCAGACAGTGTTCTGCCAGCTGTGCATGGGGATGCCATGAGCTGGAGACCGAGTCAATAGCATCCTACAAGAACAAGCGCTCTGGGTACCCAATAGAGAGAACAAGAAGCTTTATCAATGTGAACCCAGAAAGGAAGATCAGAGAGATGTTATTAGAAGATGGGTTAGATGGGACAGTGATGGGAGGGAGACAGATACACATACAGACATGCTGGGTAAGAAGATTATAACAATGAAAATCAGAGATGGAGCACAGGAAGAAGAGTGGTTTAGCGAGGAGGGTAAGACAATGAGCTTCTTTTTCATCAAACCTCATACAAATGCTACTGGAAAAGCTGGACAAAGAAATAGTTTTGACTAACAGAATGGATCCATTGTTTGCAACTAAGAACTCAAAATACTGCCCTATGAAAATGTCCTACCTGATTTTCTATTAGAAAGGTGGTCATACTACCAGTCCACTGCCATGATAGCTAATTCTGCCTAGGCATTAAATTCAGCTTCATTTCCAACTTTCAGTTGTTCTTTTAACCTATAACCAAGCATTAAAATAGAGTTTCATGGAACCTAGCAAGCCAATCTAAGAATCTTTAAACTGGGTTCATATATGAAGCTAACTCACACAAGAAGTAGAAAGGATCTGGGGTGATATGATACCAAAATCAAATATACCAGTAATTTCACAAAGTAGGGAAGTACAAGGTAAAACACGAATACAAGAGTTAAGTGCAATTCAAAGAGCACAGAAGAGAACAGGTATGTTCTTCATGGCTCAGAAATGGCGAGAGGATGGGACCATCTAGAAAGTCTTCACTAAAACTCACTCAGCAAATGGTCACTTAGCTTGTCCTTATTTATGTAAATACACAGAAAAAATATATGGGAGAAAGTTAAAATTACTCATAACTCCACCAACCTGAGGGACTTTCTGGTAATGTTTTGGCACCTTTTCTTTTAGAGTTTTTGTTTGTTTGCTTGCTTCCCCTCCCCCCACTGAGGAATTCCTTACATTGTTGAGACAAAATTACTTGTATAATTTTATAGCCTCCTTTTTTGTTTTTTATTGTTCTACAAGAATTTACCTATTTCCCTAGAAGTTTTTATAAATACAATTTTAATTACCACATAGTATCCATCAACTATTCATAATTTACTGTTCCTCTAAATTTGCATAGTTAGGTTATTTCCAATTACAGAATGTCCTCTGTGTGGAGTGTTATAAGACTTTAGAATCAGGCAGTGAATTTCATTTATCATAAAGTTATAACTTCCATTCCTAATTTTGCATGGAAAATTCAATGTATTCAAATTTATTGTCACTTTTTTCAGTCTTTTTCAATAAAGACACGTTCTTTTTTCTTTTTTCCAAAGGACACCTTTAGTGATTAAAGCAACTACAGTACAAGGCAAAATATAATGTGTCCTTCACCCAAACTGAATATTGTCACCTGGTGACAGGAGGTCTCTACCATAAGAATAAATTGATTTTTCAATGGAAGTGGGGTTGGGAATATTGGTTTACAAATTGTACCTGGCTAAATGAAATCTATCTGTGGTCACATGGTTCCTTGACAACAAAGCTAGAATTTAGAACAAAGACTTCTGACTCCTACTTACAGTTATTTCTCATGACATCCTCACATTATTGCTCTCATGTTACTGAAGAGTACACTTATTTTAACAAACCAGCACACATTTTTCAGATATTTTATATAGTCCATGCATCAAGTTTATGTAAGTTAATGGCTGTCCTTGTATCCCAGCTGATTCCTATTCAGTGGAAGAACCTGCATTAATGAAATTGCCGAGAGCTTGTGGAATGCCACTTGCAAAATTCTTTTTTAACAGCACAAACCAGCTTCTCAGTATCTCCAGGTAGCAACATATTTATATCAGAACAAAACTACTTACTAACACATCCATGCGAATAGCTGGGCACCCAAGGAAACTTGACACAAAGCCATGCAGGCTTTGAACACAGCCTACTGTTAGTGTCGCAACTTGTTCCCATAGACTCTCGGACCTAATTGCTTACCTGATTTGACTTACAGCTCTCCCACACTGATCCTGGTTCTGTATGTTTTCCTACCATTAGTCTCACTCTTCAACAACCAGTTCCTAAATGACTCTGGCTCCTGGCTGCCACCAGTCAGCTCCTATGTTCTGATCCTCAGCTTCCATTAAGTTTCAGGTCCACTCCATTCCCAAGATGTCTCATCTCAATTGCTAGTCCAGGAAGTCACTGTCCTAGCTACCGAGTTCATGTCATCTAAGGCTTAGAGGTATATTACAGAGGAATGTCTGTTTTGTTTTTTTTTCTCTTGTGTCAGCTAAGAAGATGCATTTTTAGGCACTTGGAACACATTCCACACTTCAACCCCAAACTGTAGGCATATAAATGCACAGAAAGATAAATTGGATTTGTTTTCTGGTTTTTCATTAAATTCAGTTTTGGTTTTGGTTTTTGTTTTTTTACTTAAAACTGATTTATATTCATATACATGCAGGATGAAGTTTCCCTGCTATGCCATGCCATGAATTGTGAGCTGATGGAATTTGAAACTTAAGTTCAATTTATTTGCTCTGCTATTTATTAACTGTAATTTTTAATAAATCATAACCAATACAAACTTCCATCTCTGTATCAGAATGTCTTCAGTTGCAAATCAGAGAAAATGTGACTCAAATTGGCTGTTAAAAACAGGGAATATATTGATTCACATAACCACAAAGTGCAAAGAGCTACACCGAATGGCTTTCTCATATCATCCATCATCTGGTTCTATCCTTCTCTCCATTCTGCCCACTGAGGTACTAATGCCATCTGCTGACATCACCCTGTTGGGTGCTTCCCACATTTTCCTGTATAACCGGAACAGAAAAAAAGGGGGGGTCCTTTTCTCTATGATTCTTAAAGAATCGTGAGATTCATTCTGACTGGGCAGTATCATTACTAGGTTGGTGCTCCCATCCCATACTAGACCATACAGAATCTTTAGTAAGGCACTTTTGCACTAATGTTACTTGTAAATAGGGCAGTTCTACTCTGACTATAGGGTTGCTATGAGTCAGAATTGGTTCAATGGCAGTGGGTGGGTTACTTGTAAATCTTAATTCCTATATATCATTCCTTTTCCTTTAATTTCTACTTCAGTCTCAAAAAAGTTATCACATAGGTTCACAAATACTAATTACCACAATATTGTAGCTAATACATCAGAAAATTTGATAAAATCAATGACTATAAACAACACTGGCAGCATGTGCTTGTAGCTGAAGAAGATGAAAGCCCTATGACTGTAAGCATCATTCTAATGACAATGGCCCTGACAGGAGTGCATTAAAAGGTTCAAAAAGTAAATTAACATAGTTTAAGCCCTACAGGTGTATGGATACATATAAGCTAGCCTTACAAAAAAGTATTTTTGTTGTTATAGGGTGCAGTGTGATTCACTTTTGTGTGTGGCCTTTCTAACCGTGGTCTTGTAACTTCCACCCAGGTGACTGTGTGATGGGGTAATTGTGGCCTACTAAGGGGATTGGTCAGTTTTGCCTTAAAAGGTAGCCAACTGCAGAGCAGAGAGGAGGAGCCCACCACCGAGGAAGGTGAAACCACCAACACAGACCCAGTAGCAGGAAAAGGCTGAGTGGTCTTCCTGGTCCACGGAGAGAGAAAGCTAAGCGCCTTGGGCAAAGACTGAGACTGTCCTGATGGAAGATCTGTATCCTGAATGTTTCTGAGCCTGAATTGTAACTGTTACTTCCCTAATAAACTCTGGAAGCGTGAGTATGCTTTGTGAGTTCTGAATAGCCACTGCAATGAATTGCCAAACCATTAGAGAGTGCTGTGGGAGGGACACTGGGTATCAAAGTTGGTAAAGATGGCCGACAGAGGAGGCATGTCTGATCTCCACCTCACGGAAATCAGCCTTGAGCTACTGGTCTTGATTCCCCGCCCCGCCTAGTGAAGTTAGAGCACAGTGTCCCCATGCGGTTATTACATGGGGATGTTTTAGTAGACACTCGTTTTTGGTTTCATCCCCTTTGACAGTGTCACCCAGTGTTGACAACCCCCCGCTGCAACCCCCTAGTGATGATAACGTGATTGGGTCAGCTTGGGACACAAGCCAACAAGGCCACACTAAAAAGAATCACAGCAGACAGGAGCATGAGATACACTGACTGACTAAGCTGAGACACATTTTCCAGGATGAGAGCAGTGCAGAGTCGGACTCCCTAGACCCACATGTATCCTTTAATGGTGAGGCAGAAGAGTAAGCGTGGTCCAGGGAAGAAGTTGACATATCTCCCCTAGGGGATACTCAATAAAACCACATACAAGTATACTGAGCTCACAGGATTGTGAGGATCAATCAAAGTGATACCTGAAAATATTGTTTATCATGGCTACCATTTAGAAAAAAAAACCTTGCCATCAAATCAATTCTGACTCATGGCAACACCATGTGTTACAGAGTGGAACTGTTCCATAGAGTTTCTGTGGCTGTAATTTCTATGGAAAAATATCAACAGGTCTTTCTTTTGTGGTACCACTGAGTGGGTGCTAATCACCAACTTTTACATTAGTAGTCAAGCTTAAAATAAAAATAAAACTGATTGCTATAGTGTCAGTTCCAACTTATAGCAATCCTACAGGATAGAGAACAAATAGGGTTTCAAAGGAGCAGCTAACAGATGTAAACTGTCAACTGTTTGTTAGCAGCTGTAGCTCTTAACCACGGTACCATCAGTGCTCCAAAGCTCATTTGTTTTTTTCCCTAAATGAATAGCCCAAATTATCAAATAATAACAAGTACAAAAGAAGAAAACAAAAACAAACAAATAAAAACATCTCATATAGGGATCTGTCATGGTTTGAATTGTGTCCCCCCAAAAATGTGTGCAGCCATGTGGCTGGGATATGGTTCCCAGTATCTTGGGACTGTCCTCCATTGTGTGGTTTTGCTAACCTGTATGTTAAAGGCTTAGGGTGGGGCTGTGAATTCCTGCTATGGGGGAAGTTTCCCTGGAGTATGGCTTGCCCCACCCTTAATGCTTTTAGCTTGCAAGGAATAAAAGGAAAAAGAACCAAGGACAATTTGAGAACCTCGCTACCATCAAGCAAGCAGCAGCGGGAGCAGAACGCGTCGTTCAGACCAGAGGTTCTTGCGTTAGGACACTCCCTGGACAATGACTGATGCAATACTGGACTTTCCTCCAGAGCCGTCAAGGGGAAAGTCTTTCCCTGGAGCGGACACCCTGAATATGGACTTGCAACCTACCGGACTGTGTAAGAATAAATCTTTCTTTGTTAAAGCCATCTACTCTGTGGTAATTCTGTTAGAGCAGCCTAGCTGACTAAAACAGGATCTCAAATAGCAAACTTCAAATATTTAATCTATGGAAATTTAACATATCTGTATTTTTACAGACAGTGTTGAAGAACAGAAAGACAACTGACTGAACACTAATGATGACACTATTCTAGCCCAAGCTCTGGCTCTAAGCTAATTTACTTAAAATTACTTAAAGGCTTGGAGTTTCTCTTTGCAAAGTTTCTTTTTTCTGCTTTGTTTTTTTGTTTTTCTCGTGTCAGCTAAAAAGATGTATTTTTAGGCACTTGGAACATGTTTATAGTGCTATGCAAACAAACTACAGCTATTAATAACATTATTTTCATGAACTCTTTATTGAAACATAACATTCACGAAAGTACATAAATACATAAATATATATATACACACAGTTTGATAAATTCTTACAAAATGAATATACTCACTCATAAAAAAAGATATACACTTATAACCCAGAAGCTTCTTTCATGCCACCACTCAGTCACGATTATTCTAAATTCCATCACTGAATATTAGTTTTGCCTGTTTTGAACTTCATATAAATGCAATCACATTGTATGTACTCTTTTGCATCTGACTTACTTGCTCAACTTTGTAAGGTCCATCTGTGTTGTTTATGTAACAGTAGTTGGTGTTTTCTAACTATTCTATTTCACTGTATGCCACACTTAGACATTCTACTGTTGATAGAAGTTATTGGTTTTGGACTGTTATAAATCAAGCTGCTAGGAGCATTTTTATGCACATTGTTTGCATTTCTAAGCATGCATTTCTATTGGACAGATATACCTAGGAGTAGAATTACTGGACTACAAGTGATGAGAATGTTCGGCTTTCACAGATATGAATCAAGCTGTCAAGAACATTCTTGTACAAGTTCTTTGTGTACATAAGTATGTGTTTCTGTTTAAGATATGTACATTTGAAATTGCTGTATCATAAGGTTAATATACATGTGTATGTAGGTTTATCACTTCATATGGATTTTGAAATTTATAGGCAGAAGTTGTTCATAATATCCTCCTATTTTCTTCATGTCAGTAAGGTCTGTAGTGTTGCTCTCATTTCTGATACTGTAATTTGTCCCTTCCCTCTTTTTTTCTTGATCAGTCTTGCCAGAAATTTATATTAAAACTTTTTCTAAAGAAAATTGTTTGGCCCTTTTCATTCCTCTACTGTGTATCACATTTTTTTTTCCTGTTCCTCCTATTGGAGTTCAATTCCCTATTTTTCTAAATTCTTCAGATGTATATTCAACTTTTCTAGTAAAACTACTAAAACTTTTTTCTAGCTATAAGTCAGATCCGACTTGATGGCACTTGGCTTGGCTAACTTTTTTTCTAGCTATAGATTTCGCTTTATCCTACATAACCATAATGTTGCTTTTCATTGTCATTTGGTTCAAAATATTTTCTAATGTCTACTGAGATTCTTCTTTGACATACGGGATACTTACAGGGTTACTATACAATTTCCAAATATTTGGGGATGTTTTATTAATCTTTTTATTATAGATTTCTAGATTAATTCCACAATGGTCATAGAAATACCCTGAATGACTATCTTTAGAAAATTAAGATTTGTTGTATGGCCCATCATGTGATAAATTTTGGTAAATATTCCATAAATACTTGAGAAGAATATATACTCTATTTTGATATGAGCAATGTTCTATATTTATCAAGTCAAGTTGATTAATCTTGGTTTTCAGATCTTTTATAATTTACTGATAATTTTGTCTTCTACTGTAGCAATTATTTAGAATCTTCATCTATGATTGTACATTTTTTAACTTTTACTTTAGTTCTATTTTTGCTTTATGTATTTTCAAGTTATATCATCAAATACATAAAAGTTACAATTGTGCATTCCTGATGGACTGATATTTTTTATTATGGTACTTTTTTATCTCTTAAAATGTTTGCTGCCTTAAAATCTTCTTTGTATATTAATATAGCTATAAAAACTTTCTTTAGGTTAGTGTTTCCATGATACTCTTTCCATTCTTTTACTTTCCATTTTTATATCCCAAAATTCAAGGTGGTCTCTTGAAAATAGCATACAGAAGTGTGTTCTGTTGCTGCTGTTGTCTGTTTAATTTTTTTAGTGATAATCTTTAACTTTAAATTTAAATATTTGGTTCATTTATTTTCAATGCTATTAACGATATTTTCAGATTTACATATACCAGCTAAGTGTTATTTTTTATTTGTCCCATCTGCTTTGTATTTTCTTTTCTCTCTTTAATCATTTTTTTACTGAGCATTTTTATTACCCCATTTTCTTTCTTGACTTTTTAGCTATTCTTCTTGTGGTTACTATAGAAATTACATAAATAATTGATTATACAATAACATATATTATAACATCCCAGAATAATGTTTAATGCTATAAATTAGGAGTATATTATTTTACCTGTCCACCACCTTTTATATTCACATTGAAATGGATGGTTGGATAGAAAAATAGATATCTCAAAACATCATTATTTTGGATAGTATTTATGTTTGTCTGTGTACTTAGATTTTCCATTGTCATTCATTCCTTCTTTTATTTCTTTGTTTCCATATGGAATTATTTTACTTCCGCCAGAGAACTCCTTTTTGTATTTAAGTAAAAGTCTTACGCTGTTGGAGTCTCTTAATTATTGATTCTCTAGACATGTCTTTTTCACCTTTATATTCAAAAAATATTTTCTGTGTGAGTGGAACTCATGGTTGATAGTCATTTTCTTTCAGAGCATCAGAGGTGTTATTACGTTATGTTCTGGTTTCCACAGTTTCTGTTGAAACAGATTTACTGATTAGCATACTATATCTTCCTTTGATTTCTTTACAGATTTTCTCTTCAATTTCAGTTTTACTAGTTTTACTGCAATGCTCAGAGATGAGTTGTTTTTTGTATTCATTCTATTAAGTTGAACCAATGAAACTGCAAATAGTTTTCTTACATAAAAAATGTCTATTTTTTAAAGTACTTTATTGTGCTTTAAGTGAAAATTTACAATCCAGCTTGTCATATAAAAACTTGCACACATACTGGTATGTTAACTCTAACTATTCTCCCTACCCTCTGACAGCACAGTTCTTCTTTCCACCTTGTATTTTCCATGTCCATTCAGTTAGCTCCTGTCCCCCTCTACCCTCTCATCTCACCTCTGGCAGGAACTGCTCAGTTAGCCTTATGCATCTTCTTAAGCCAAAAACACTCTGACTGAAGAGTTGCCTTAGGGAATGGTTTCAGTTTTGGGCTAAAAGACAGACAGATATCCCAAAATATCATTATTTTATAGGCAGGATTTGTCTTCCCAGGACAATCCAGTCTGTCAAACCACCAAGTCTGGTGTTTTTAACAGAGTTCAAGTTCTGCACATCCATTTTTTCTCCTGCTACATCAAGGACTCTTGGTTTTATTCCCTGTCAGGGCAGTCATTGGTGGTGTCTGGGCATCATCTAGTTCTTCTGGTCTCATGCAGATGTAGTCTCTGGATTATGATGCCCTTAATTTGGTCTCTTGGACTCATATTTTCCTTATATCTTTGATAATCTTTCATTCACCTCTGCTCCAGATATGCTGGGACCAACTGATGTTACTTAGATGACTGTTTGCTAGCTTTTAAGATGCTAGGCACAACACAACAAAGTGGGATGCAGAACATCTTCTTTAAAAACTTTCTATATCCACTGACCTAGATGTCCCCTAGAAGCATGGTCCTAAGACCACTGCCTTTCTACTCTGTCCTTTCAACTGTCCCTCCCTTCACCTAACTCAATTTCTATCTACTATCTAATGAATGAATATCCCTCTCTTTCTCCCTATCCTTGTAACCAACAAATACTGTTTTCTTATGTGTTTAAGCCATTTCTTGTGTCCTTATAATAAATAGCAAGGACTCAACAGTCTCATATAATATTTGTCCTTTTGCAACTAAGTTATTTCACTCAAAAAACCCTGGCAGCATAGTGGTTAAGTGCTATGCCTGCTAACCAAAATGTTAGCAGTTCAAATCTGCTGGGTCAGCAGTTTAATACCACAAGGTGTTCCTTGGACATTTTACGGGGCAGTTCTACTCTGTCTGTCTTACAAGGTTACTGTAAGTCAGAATCAACCTGACCACAAGTTTTGGTTTGGTTTGGTTTAATTTCACTCAACATGTGTTCCAGATTCCTCCATGTTATGTTTCCCAAGACTACTATTGTTCTTCATTATTCCATAGTATTGCATTGTGTGAATATATCATAGTTTTTAATCCATTCATTTGTTGATGGGCACCTAGGTTGAGCATCTGTCTTTTCGCTATTCTGGAAAGTGCTTCAATACATATTGGTGTCCATGTATCTATTTCTGTGACATCCCTTATTTCTCTAGGATTTATTCCAAGTAGTAAGACTACTAGATCATAAAGTATTTCTATTTCTAGCTTTTTAAGAAAGCACCAAATCAATTTCAAGTGGTTGTAACATTTTACATTTCCATCAGCAGTGTAGAAGTATCCGCATCTTTCCACAGCCTGTACAATATACATTATTTTGTGTCTTTTTTATTAATGCCATCTTTATTGGGGTAAGATCATGACTCATTGCAGTTTTGACATGTATTTCTTTAAAGGGTAATGATCATGAGCATTTCTTCAGACATTTGTTAGCATCCTGGATGTCTTCTTTGATAAAGTGCCTGTTCATATGCTTTTGCCCTTTAATTCAGTTGTGGATCCAACTCGAAGGCACTTGGCTTAGCTGTGTTTCTACTGCTGAGGTTTTGCAGTCCCTTGCACATTATACTGATAAGATGCTGATCAGATTTCTTGCGCCAAATTTTTTTTCCCAGTATGTAGGTTGCCTTTTTGTTCAGGTGAAGTCTTTGGATGAGTATAAGTGATTGATTTTTAGGCGTTCCCAGTTATCTGTTTACTCTTCTGGTGTTTGTACATTGTTAGTAACGTTTTGTATTCAATTTATGCTGTATATTACTGTTCCCTGCATTTGGATCCGACTCGATGGCACTTGGCTGGCATTGTTCCTATTTTTTTCATGATATTTATTATTTTATATTTCATATTTAGGTCCTTGGTTCATTTTGAGTTAATTTTTGTTCATGATGTGGGATATAAGTGTTTATTATTATTTTTACAGATAGATATCCAGTAATGCCAACATCATTTGTTGAAGACACTGTCTTTTCCCCAGTTTGCAAACTTTGGACCTTTGTCAAAAATCAGCTGCTCTTAAGTGGACAATTTTGTCTGCACTTTCAGTTATGTTCCATTGGTCTGTGTATCTGTTTTTGTACAGTACCATGCTGTTTTGAATACTGTGGTAGCATAATAGGTTCTAAAGTCACATAGTGTGAGGCCTCCCATTTTGGTCTTCTGTGCAGCTTTACTTATCAGAGGAATCTTCCTTTCCCATGTTAAGTTGGTGATTTGTTTCTCCATCTCATTAAAGAATGTTATAGGGATTTGTATTGAGATTGCATTTTGTCTACAGATTGTGTTAGGTAAAATAGACATTTTCATGATGTTAAGTCATCCTATCCATGAGTGAGGTAGATTACTTATATATGTCTTTATCGGTTTTCAGCAAGAGGGTCTTATAATTTTCTTTGTATAAGTCTTTTACATCTCTTTATTCATATTTTGTTTATCTTCTTGAGGACTACTGTAAATGCTATTGATTTGGTAATTTCTTCTTTGACATTCTCTTTGTTGATGTAAAGGTGCCCAACTGATTTTTGTATGTTTACTTTGTACCCTGATACTTGGCTGAACTCTTCTATTAATTCCAACAGTTTTTTTTGTGTGTGTATTCTTTAAGGTTTTCTGTGTATAATATCATGTTGTTGTTGTTAGGTGCTGTTGAGTGAGTTCCAACTCATAGCAACCCAAGTAACAACAAAACAAAACACTGCCCAGTTTTGTGCCATGTCCACAATTGTTTTTATGCTTAAGCCCATTGTTGCTGCCACTGTGTCAATCCATTTCTTTGAAGGTTTTCCTCTTTTTTGCTGACCCTCCACTCTACCAAGCATGATGTCTTCTCCAGGAACTGATCTGTCCTGACAACATGTCCAAAGTATGTAAGACACTGTCTTGCCATCTTTGCTTCCAGGGAGCACTCCAGTTGTACTTCTTCCACAGCAGATCTGTTTGTTCTTTTGACAGTCCATGGTACATTCAACATTCTTCTCTAACACCACAATTCAAAGGCATCAATTCTTCTTCTGTCTTCTTGGTTCATTCTCCAACTTCCGCATGCATATGATGCAATTGAAAATACCATAGCTTGGGTCAGGTGCATTTTAGTCTTCAAGGGGACATCCTTACTTTTAAATACTTTAAAGAGGTCCTTTGCAGTAGATTTTCCCAATGCAATGCATCTTTTGATTTCTTGACTGCTGCTTCCATGGGTGTTGATTGTGCACCAAAGTAAAAGGAAATCCTTGACAACCTCAGTGTTTTCTCCATTTATGACAATGTTGCTTACTTGTCCAGTTGTAATGATTTTTGTTTTCCTGATGTCGACATGCAATCCATACTGAAGGCTGTGGTCCCTGATCTTTATCAGCATCTCTGAGTCCAGCTTGAATAGACACACTTTGTCTTCTTCCTTACCAGTTTGGGTGCCCTTTATTTTCTTTATTTTACCGGTTTGTTCTGGCTACAAATTCCAGCACAATGCTGAATAAAAGCAGTGACAAGCTGCACCACTCTCTGGTTCCTGTTCTCAAAGGGTATCCTTTCAGACTGTCTCTATTTAGGATGACATTGGCTGTAGACTTTATATAAATGTCCTTTACTATGCTGAGAAATTCCACTTCGACTCCTATTTTGCTGAGAGTTTTTTAATATGAATGCATATTGGACTTTGTCAAATTCCTTTTCTGCGTGAATTGATAAATATCAAGTTTCGTTTGTTTGTTTGTTCATGTGGTTGATTGCACTGATTGTTTTTCTAGTTGAATCATCCCTGCATCCCCGGTATGAATCTCACTTGGTCATGGTGAATTATTTTTGTTGTTGTTGAATTCTATTGGCTGGAATTTTGTTAAGAATTTTTGCATCTAAGTTCAATAGTGATAACCCAAATCTTGTGCCATCAAGTTGAGTCCAGCTCATAGCAACTCTAGAGATCAGGGTAGAACTGCCCCTGCCCTATAGAATGTCCAAGGACAGCCTGGAGGATTTGAACTGCCAACCTTTTGGTTAGCAGACATCACACTTTACCCACTACGCCACCAGGGTTTCCTCATTAGAGATTTTAAAAAAACTACTGCCATCAGTCAAGTCCAACTCATAGCGACCCTATAATGATAACAATTTATAATTTTCCTCTTTTTGCACTTTTAACCTAGTTTTCATATCAGGGTTCTGCTAGCTTCATGGAATAAAATTGGGAGTATTCCATCCTTTTCTGTGATCTGAAATACCCTTGGTAATAGTAGTGTTTATGCTTTTCTAAAAGTTTGGTAGAATTCCCCACTGAAGCTATCAGACTTAGGGCTTTTTCTGACTGGGAGTTTTTAAATTACCTTTTGACTCTCTTCTTTTGTGATAGATTTATTTAGATGTTCTACCTCTGTTTGTGTTAGCTTGGGTAGGTAGTATGTTTCTAGGAATTTGTTCATTTCCTCTAGGTTTTCAAATTTGACAGAGTACAATATTTCATAGTATTTTGTTATATATATATTTTTTAATTTCAGTTGCAACTGTTGTGATATCTCCCATCTCATTTTTCATCTGTGTTATTTGTTTCATTGTCTGTTTTTCTTTTGCCAGTTTGCTGAATGGTTTATTAATTATTTCCAAAGAACTATCTTTTAGTCTTGTTAACACTTTCATCTTTCTATTCTCTAATTCATTTTGTTCTGCTCTCATTTTTATTATTTGCTTTCTTCTGTTGTCTAAGGCATATTTTTCTGCTCTATATCCATTTGAGTTGTAGTTAATGTTTTGATTAAGGCCAATTCTTCTTTTTGGATTTGTGCATTTATTGCTATAAATTGACCTGTGAGCACTTCTTTTCCTGTGTCCCATATTTCAGGTAGGATATGTCTTCATTCTCAACTGATTCTTGAATTTCTTTTTCCTATCCTTAATTTATTCTATAACCCTGTAGTTTTTTGAGCAAGGTGTTGTTCAGCATCATGTATTTGTTTGTTTATTTTTCCTTTTTTTTTTTTTTTTTCTCTTATTGATGTCTACTTTTATGGCTTTACCCTGTCTGAAAAGCTGATTTGTAATATTTCAGTGCTCTCAGTTTTGTTAAGGCTTGCTTTATGGAGTAGTATGTGGTCTATTCTGGAGAATGTTCCATGTGAAGCGGAAAAGAAAGAATACTTGACTGCTATTGGGTAAACTGTTCTATACATGTCTATGAGGTCCAGTTTATTAACTGTGGCATTTAAATCTTCCACATCTTTACTGAGTTTTTTTCTGGATATTCTGTCTTTCACTGAAAGTGGTATGTTGAAGTCTCCTACCATTATTGTGGAGCTGTGTATTAATGCTTTCTATGCAGCTCATTTTTTTTTAATGTATTGTGGAGCCCTGTCATTGGGTGCATAAGTATTTAATATGATTATGTGCTCCTGGACTGCTACTCTTTAATCATTATATAATGTCCTTCCTTATCCAGTATGGTAGATTTTACATTACAGTCTGTCTTGTCACAAATTAATATTGCCACTCCTGTTCTGTTCTAAATGTTGTTTTGCTTGATTTCTTTTTTTTATCCTTTGAATTTTAGTTCATACACATCTTTAAGCCTAAGTTGTGTCTACGTAGTCAGCACATAGATGGATCATTTTTGTTTTTCTTAAAATCCAATCTGCCACATTACATCTCTTTATTGGTACATTTAATACATCTATGTTCAGCATAATAATTCAAAAATAATAATTGATAGGTATGAGTTTAGTGCTGTCATTTTGATGTGTTTTTTTTTGCATGTTTATAGACAATTCCTTTGTTTCATTCAATTTTCCATGCTGAGTCATTTTTCTTTATGTGTTTTATTTTCATCTTTTTCTCATTGGTTTTGTATTTGCTGAGACTTCATGACTTCATGATTTTTATTTGATGTGTAGGATTAATAATGTCCAGGAGGCAACCTTAATGTTTACCCTATTTTCTAAATTTAAACCAGTTTTTAATTTTTTTTTATATTACCTTGACTTCCTCTCATATGAAAGATCTATGAATACTTTTTTTTAAGTCTCCCTTTTTGGTTATAATGTTTACATAATGACATCCCTAGTACACTATTTTCAGTATTTTGCTTTTGATTTCTCTGTTTGGGCTGATATCCAGTTGCTGTGTCCTATATTCTAGTCTTGGTTTGTTATCTGATGTTACTGGTTTCTTAATGAAAAAACTCCTGGTAGTGTATCTTGTAATTTTGGTTTGGTTTTTGCAAATTCCTTAAATTTCTGTTTATCTGGAAATATGCTAATTTAGCCATTATATTTGAGAAACAATTTTGCTGGATATGTAATTCTTAGCTGGCAATTATTTTTTCCTTCAAGGCTTTGTATATGCCATCCCGTTGCCTTCTTGCCTGCATGGTTTCTAGTAAATAGACCAAACTTAGTCTCATTGATTCTCCTTTGCAAGTTATTGTTCAGTCATCCCATGCCACTTTTAAAGTTGTCTGCTTATCTTTAGTTTTGGTATGTTTGATTATATTATGCCTTGTTGTCTTTTTTTGGGGGGTGTACCTGTGTGGAGTTCAATGACAGTCTTAGATACATATCTTCTCATCTTTTATGATATCAGGGAAGTTTTCTGTCAACAAATCTTTATCAATCCTCTCTGTATTTTCTGTTATATTTCCTTGTTATGATACTCCAGTCACTCATGGATTATTTCTCTGGTTGCTATCTGACATAATTCCTAGTGTTTCTTGATTTTTTTAAATTATTTAATCTGATTTTTCCACTAATATATTGGTGCCACAGGATTTATCTTCAGTCTCACTAATTTGGTCTTTCATTGCCTCAATTCTGCTCTTTTGATCTTCTACTGAGTAGTGAATGCCATAATTTTATTACTAATTTTCTAAATTTCTAATTCCTGGTTTTCTATACTTTTTTGTAGCTTGTTCAACTTGCCATTATGCTCTGTTGCATTTTGCCTCATCTCCTTCCTGATCTCTTAAAGCCTAGCCAAGTGCCGTCGAGTCGGATCCGACTCATCATGGCGATCTCTTAAAGTGTTCTAAATATTAATGCTTTGTATTTTACCTCTGATAATTCCAGGAAATTACCTCCTTCTGGAAAATTTCTTGATCCTTTGTTTTGGAAACTTTCTGAAACCACAGTAGTCTGTCTTGTTAAATTATTTGATACTATGTCCTCAGAATCATCAGTAAATTGTTGCATTTATTTTATGTTTGCTTAATGTGTTCTGATGTCTGATTTTGTTTTGTTTTGTTTTGAAATAGCCAAACAGGCTGGTCATGTGTTAGTTTAGTTATTGGTGGTTTTGTAGCTCCTGTCACCAGGTAGTTAGAGCTGTTCCTAGACATGTGAACCCAAGAGTCCATTTACTTTTCTTGTATGAATTCAACTCAAGTGTCCAGGTAGCCAGCCATCCACTGTGTGGTGCTGGCTCTCCCCTACTGTCCTAGAGGGGCACAGGTGACCTGTATAGGTATAAGTATCTGACTGTAGGTGCTGAGAAGGCAGGGTGCTAACAGCCATCCCTGAGTGTCTCTGAGGATGGCATGTATCCTTATGTCTGATTCTAGGTGAAGGAACTGTTTCTGCCTGAATTTCCAGCTCAGGGGCATCAACAGATTTTTTTTTTTTTTTTTTTTTACCCCTTCCCCAACTTTGTTAAATTGTTCCCTCTCTGAGTCTCAGAGAATGATTTAGTGGTGGCTTAAGGAATCTAACTTCTGGCTCAGTTAATGTTATCAGATTCCAGAGCGAGGTACGGTGCAGAGAAGGATAGGGATGTGCTGTGAGAAAGGACAGAAATTTATCCTGAAGGAAAGATTTAGATCCTTTGGGGTAAGTTAGATACAAACCACTTACCTTTTGAAAATCTAGGGCCATTTTTCACTGCTCCTAGAGGCACAACCAGACTTTCTTTCTCTCCTGCTGAGGAGGACACCCTGCAAACACCGCCACTCTGCTCATCAAGCTGGCAACAGCTGATTCCCATTCCATCAGGTCTGGCCAGTCCTGGATACTTCAAGACCTACTCTCCCTTCCCCATTGTTCAGTCCAATTTTTTAACTTTCCCTTTGACGTTCAGAGTTCCTATGCTATTGTATGCAAATGAATCATTTGTTGTTTTAGTTGTTTGTCTGATTATTCCTCCATCTTTGCCCTGCCTTCTCAAATGGCTATTTTTATAGAGTTTTTTAAATCTTTGTTCAGTATTGAAAGAAACTTTAGCCATTATCTCCTCAAATAATTGACTCAGCAGCATTCTCTCTCTTATTCAGAGATTCCAATTGTATGTATATTAGACCTTTTCAACATAACCAGAATATATCATATATTTTTCCCTAAGGTTTTTATCAATTTTTCTGTTACTCTGCCTGGTTGTTTCCTACTTCGTTCTGACATGTCCAATCTTGCCATACTCACCTATTAAACTGTAAAATTCAGTTCTAATAATTCCATTTGATTATTTTATTTATAGAATTCATTTTAGTAGTGAAATTTTCTGCATTTCCATCTATTTTCTTGAATGTATTAAAGTTATTTTAAAATGTGTGTGTAGTAAGTACAGTAACAATATGTGGACATTTTTAACAAGTGGATGTCTGACGTTATATATGAAAACTACAGAGACTGTAAATGATTTTATCATCATTATTCATCTGTTAGGCAGTCAAATATGACACAAATCACTTCACTGGCTAGTCATTCGTAGTGTACCTCTGACTTACCCTCACTATTAAAGTATAACTCATCAAGAGTTCTAATTGAGATATATAGTATTTACTATGGACGGCACTTGGCGCTTGGCTATGGTTCTTCTTCCTTAGGCTTTCCTGGACTCTAGTCTTGTCTCTTGAACATCATGAGACTGCCAAAAATTCTGTTCTCATTTTCAGCAGCTTAGCCATGAAACTTAGGAATTTGGCAAATGACTCAAAGAAGAAACAACACATGTTAGACTTTTTTTCTCTGTACCTATTTTTCTTCAGGGTCTAGACTCCTCAAATTTCCATACCTTCTTCAACCCAAACCTCAGTGTTTGTGACTAACCTGGTGAGACTGTAAAAAGGTCTGCTGGTATCTCGGCCTCTTTTCCACAATCCTCTGCCTAGTTTCTCAACCTCTTCTGCCACAAACTGGCAGATGGCACGAGGACATAGCAGTTTACAGCGTATCCCTTTCCTGTTGGATCTCAAATCCTAGTTATTTCAGCACTTCTATGATGCCTTCAAATATAAATTTTATATATTTCATCCAGATTTGCCAACTGTTCTCTACCACAAACACTATCATAGCCAAGAAAATTGGATCTACTGCAAACACCATTACCAAGAGGACAGTCTGTAATTTCATCTGATTAAGGCAATTTTGCTTGGAAATGTGAATACATACTATGTGAAAATACAGTTATAAATCCCATTTAAGTAGGGTTACTACTGGAGAATAACATTAGAAAATTTTACCTCCTGTGGAGAAAGACACGTCTTAAGGATATGCTCAAATGTTTGAGATGTGGATTCCAAAAACTCCAGGCCTAACTCCCAAGAGCTAGATAAAGAACTTTATGGGCCTGCAGTCAGAGACCCTAACACCTGTGATGTACCAGGTTTTATCCTGGTACATTTGGGTTATTAGCATAGTCCTAGCAAAACTTGATGATGATTGATGTTGATGATAATGAGGACAATAACTACAGTAATAGTGGTAGTGGTTTGCAGACCAACTTCTAAACATCTGACATAGCTAAAAACCCTAGAAGGATGGATTCTCCAAAGCATGAGCTTAGAACTTTTTCAAGTGGTGATTTAAAGAGGCTAAAACAGGACACTGAAGCCCACAGCATTTTCCAATGGAATTCCATGTGACTCTTATGTATATCTCTACAGTTAAATAAGATCCCCACAAGGATCTTTTAACATAATTCCCACATATATATAAGAATAACCTGGGAATCTTATTAACCTGCAGATTAGGGGGTACAAATGCAGATTCTCAGCAGAGGGTTGAATGAAATAAACTGGTTTGAAACACTACTTTTCCTTTCAACAGTCTTGGTGCTGGGGGCAATGGTGGTTCAACAGTATAATTCTTACCCTCCATGCAGGAGACCTGGGTTCAATTTCTGGTGAATGCATCTCATGCACGATACCACCTGTCAGTGGAGGCTTGTGTGTTACCATGATGATGGATAGATTTCAGTGATGCTTCCAGACTAAGACACACTAGGGAGAACGACCTGGTGATCTACTTCTGAAAATCAGCCAACGAGAATCCTTTGGATCAAATGGTACAGAGATAGCTCAGAATCAGGAAGGGCCTGTTTCATAAGGCCACCACGAGAGGGCATCCAAACTCATAGTGGCTAGTGACAACAAGCTTGATACCAGATCCCTGGGCTAAGTAGGGCCCCCCAAAACCTCAGGTATAGATAATTATATATATTATAGATCATGCTTCTCTGTCTTCCTCCACACACACCTCATGCTAGCTGTTCCACACGTAGCTGGAGGGACACTGCTGAGAACTAATTTAGTCAGTTGTCAACCTTTTCCCACAAAGGTCATTTAAGATATCATTCAAGTTGCCCCCTCTTTCCTGAGGTGTCCATAAATGCATAGGGCTAGTTTGCAGCAATAAACTTAACTTCTTGGGAAAAGGTTACATGAACCAGTGGAGAATTAATGAGATTATTTTCTCCACTAAATCTTTAAGAACCGTGGGTTCCCTGACCCCCCACCCCCAACACCTGGTAAATCACATAGTGGAGCTTGTTAAATTTAATTATGTAATTGTGCATCTGTGTTACTTTCAGCTGCCAGGTAGCCTCACGAGGAAAAGGGAGAGAAACACAAAAGCTAATTGGTTTGGAAGACAATTCTTGGGACTAATTCCTGGTAACTGCTTGTCCCAGTGTGACAAGGAGCTGCCCTCTCCCCAGGGCGCTGTGCTTACCTTACTTACCAGATGAACAATTCCTCATTTTTTTCACCACAGCAAAGATTCTGCCTCTAGATGTGGCTGGTATCTTTCTCTTTCCCAACCCACAGCATCTTTCTAAAGAATTAATAATTCCTTACAGGGATAGGTGACCCAGTAAGCAAATTAATCATGGAATTATTTATGCCTACTTACTGGTCTGTAGTGATCAATTTCACATGGGTTTCAAAGATCAAAGATACGGTAAAGCATATGTGAAATTGATAAATACTGATCAGGAAACAAACACAGGTAGCCAGCCTGCGCCCACCTTGGATAACCTGAAATTGCTTCTCCTCTCCTAGGGCTTGCTCACTGTTCTCTATTTCAGACAGTAACTCAGCAGGACTTGTCCCAGCAACCTTGGAAGGAGCAGGGAGAAACAGTTACCATTGTGTGTCAAAGCAGAACTGTGATCTATAGAGTTTTCACCAGTTGATTTTCAGGGAGATCAGCAAGCCTTTAGTCTGAAGCACATTAGAGTTGCCATTAAATCACTCTAGAATTTCCTCTTATTGTGTAAGATGCAAAGTATTCAGTGAGTGGGTACCATCTAAGAGGTGACTCAGAGTCTGATGTAAAGGTGATAAACCCCCCAAACCTCGATGCCATTGAGTCAATTGTGACTCACAACAAGCTTTTAGGACAGAGTAGAACTGCTCCATCAAGTTTTCAAAAAGTGCCTGGTGGACTCCAACTGCTGACCTGTTGGTTAGCAGCCATAGCACCTAACCACTATGCCACCAGGGTTTCTGTAAAGGGAATAGACTCAATTCTCCATTGGTGGGTAAACCTAAAATTCTTTTTTTTTTTATCAGGTGGGCCACCATCAGAAAAGGAGCCATCTGGGAAGTGTCCCAATTAATGTCTATTGTCCTGGCATAATTACAATAGTACCTTCCTTTTCTCTCCAAAGCATGCCAGTTTGGATGCCTGACCCTTCTCCCAGCTGCTAGAGAAGTGAGGGACCTGGGCAGATGTGCTGCTACCAGTTCCTTTCCTTTGTCTGGCTGCTGGCCATCAGGACGGAATTATTACAGTGCTTAGGGAAATGGGAGAGGATAGTCCTGTGGTGACACCTGCCTCTTGGCAGCTATGCGGTAGCCACACACACAAAAAGGACATTAAGTTTTCAGCTAGAACTAAAATACTTTAGAGATAACATCCCTTTAATTCTTACCTGTTGAAACTGTTCCCTAGAAATGTGGTACGCAGAACAGTCTGTGGGGAAATGTACAATGGAAACCCTATGGAAAATGCAATACCTCTTTTGAGTCAACGGTTGGGAGTAAGACAGGGTGCCTGAGGGCCTCTGTAAATAATGTGACAGAAACTATCAACAATTAGTAGGGATAGAATGATCCAAGGATTAAGTACATCTTGGGACACTGAGCTAAGTCCCCAAACGATGATGTAAACTTCTTCAATGTTATTTTTCAGATGGAACCAACTCCAGAGACAAGCACAGAAAAATGCCACTTTAACTGTTATGTGTCTTTCCAACGGGAGCACCAGTGAGCTACAGTGAGGACCAAGGAATCAAACCAAGGAAGAAGAAACTGCACATGCATAACACCCTATAATAAGTCCTGCTACCAGTCCCAGAAGCCCCCATGGCAGGAATCATCTTGAAGTCTGCATGATGATGCAGTCAAGGGACAAGCAGTCACTTGCCAAAAAAGAAAAATTCTTTAGACTCCCATCACTGATTTGTTGTCCCTAGCTACTCCCTGGGTTTAGATGGACTACAAAAACTCAATCCTGCACTTTCTAAATGGTGCAGCCTATAGGAGTGCTATGTACTCTCTATTGTCCCACTTCTAAGTGCTTTCATTTTCCAGTAAAGAATTTTGTCATGGACTAGCTCGGTCTCCCCAAGTGTTAGTAGCTGGGACTTAACCAAGTTCATCTAGACTCCTAAACTAAATTCCATTCCTTGTCGCAACCGGATCAACAGACTTACATTCCTTTACTGTCTCTGTAGTAGTAAATTAACCCTCAAGTAGGTAATAATGAATCTTGTGACTCCCCGTTCTATCCTGTGACAAGGTTTGATATTTTCCAGATGTAAATCCCTTTTAATCTGGCTATAAAAGCCATTGAAATTGTAACCCAAGTGGGACAATTTTTTTTTTTTTTTTTTGGAGAAGCTGTTCTCAGTGTCTCCCAGGTTTGCTGGCTTGTCTGTTAATAAAGCATATTTGAACCTTTTTCTCTCATCTCAATTTCAGCTACAGTGACAGGCAGAATGAACCTGCTTTGGTTCAGCAGTATTTCTGGCAACTGTGGCAAGACTTTGAGGACCACTCTGGTAAGTTTTTTCCCAGGGAAGAGCTGAATTTCCTCTCCTCCACTTTTCTGCTACTTCTCTAAAAATCCTCAGTGAACAGGCGGATGACTGGCAGAAACAACTGAGGAATTCTGATCAGGGCCACTCTCTGATGAGGTCCAAAGGCCCAGCTGCTCATACCAGTAATTCTGACCCAGAGGGGTGAGGGTATCTATCTGTTCCATTCAAAGGCTGAGGATAAGGTCCATAAAATATTTGCCAGCATGGTTCAGACATTTAAGAGCCAATAGGGTGTCTCCACTAAAAATACTCCTGTGACAGGGTAAGGGAGTAGTGGAGTGCATGAGGAAAGTGTTCACTTCTGCAAGACAAACTCCTTGCAGCATGAGAACATATAAGTCCATGCAAACACACCTCCCATTCCCCTGGACCTCCCCTTCCCCGATAGGATAGAAGGTGGATTCCTTGGCTTCTCCTTTCCTCATTTCTTCTTTGGCTTAGCCTAGGGCAGAGGGAATCTGGAGGAGTCCCCATTGTCTGCCTGGACAGTCAGGTCCAGAAGTGTGGCTTCTAAACACTCTAAACAGTGCTGCCTAAAATATTATTTCTTGTGAGCCTTAAAGGCTTCTCATCCACACCCACAGTCAATTCATGAACCTAAAAAGGTTCAAGTGCTTTATTCTAGTTGCATTCTGAAAACTCAGGTTCTCATTCAGGGTTCAAACTTCTGTATTTGTTAAGAAAGTTTTCTCTGTAAACTTTGTAATATGAGAAGTAAGGCCTCTGTTCCAAGGAAAAGCCCACTGTGGTGGAGTCTATCTGACAAGTCTCAGTGTGGGTACCCACCTATAAGTTTTACTGTAATATGGCCTGGCCAATGTACCAGCTAAGGTTCAAGCACTTTATTTTGGTTGCATGCTGGCAGTTCAGGTTCCCATCACAGTTCAAACTTCTGTCTCAGTTCTGTCTGGTAAGACAGGAAAGTCAATACCAACTAAAAGCTTTCTCTGTATCTGTATACTCTGTAATATGAGACAATAAGACCTCTGTTCCTAAGAAAAGTTTAACAGGGCAGATTCTGTCTGTCTGGTTTCAGTATGCATACCTACCCATTACTAAAGATCAAATAAAGTTTTTCTGTAACACTGCCTGGCCAATGTACCAGCTAGACTCTGGAGAAAGTATTGAATGGATTCTTAAAAGTATTCTACCATCCTGTAATTAGAGGTCTTCTGTCAAAAGTCAGGAAAGTGCCCACTAAGCTCACTTTAACTAAGAAGGGAATAGGCTATGTAAAGTGAAGCTGTGTATGTGCCTGATAAAGGATGAGGCCTCCTATGTGTGTTTGATAAGCTAAATGTATCATAGAGTGGTTTTGCGTTTGCCTTTGTGAGGTTTTGGAAATGTTTTTTTCATTGTTTTCATTGTTTTTTTCATTTCAATGTTTCATTTCATTTTTTTCATTCATACTTACACAAGCTGTTTGTGCGGACCCGAAATTTGTAAGTTTCTGTGAAAAGTGTCTGATCCCTGAGGACTGACTGTTTAATGTCTGTGCAAGACTTTACAAATTTGGCTTTGGGCCGGACTTCTTGCAAATTCAGTCTCAGGATTTTTTTTTCCCAGTGTTGTGTTAATCAGTGTCTTTGCCCATTAAGTGTCTTATGTCTTGTCATTTGCCAGTGTACCTAATTTTAAGATATTTCTTATTGAAATGTTTTGAGACAGACTTGGTTGGCAGCAGGTCAGAGAATATCTGGTAGTCAGATTCCCCCTCATCAGAGGTAGGGGAGGGTCATGCTTGAGCTAAAATGATATAGGAAAGCCAAATTTCAAGTAGATCCAGACATACTGTCACTGGGATGAAAAAAAAACTAACTTTACAGCCCTTAGTTAAAGGCCTCTTAGTTTTAAAGAGAAAATAACAATTTCAGAACAGTAAAATGGAAATTAATGATCCTTTGCCCTCCAGGAAGAAGTGGAGGGCAAGGAAGGGTCAGCGTCAAGTCACAGCCCCAGGGAAACTTTTGAAAACCCTTTATAATTAGATGGAGACATTTTTCTAAGACAAAAAAAAAAAAAAAAAAACAGATAAGAATTACTATTTTACTTTCATTATCCACAATTGGGTAAATCCAGAAAAGGCTATGAATAAGTTCTCACTGCTGCAGGGCAACTTTGAGACACATCTGAGATGTTTAGAGATATGTCTATGTCAGGAATCTGACTTTTGTGATTTCCAAGCCAGCTGATGAAAACTTTGAGTTAAATTGGACTGGGAAAATATGAGACATAGTAAATTAAATAAAAATTTGAAATGTTTAAACAAAGTTCATTTCAAATTATAGGCTTAAAGTAATTTCCAGAAGGTTTTGGGTAGCTTACTGATGTTAGAATGAGTTACTAGATATCTATTATAATTGAAATATAATTTTTGCTTTTCTGGGAAGCAAAAGAATATATGTATTATATGTCTTAATGAGTGAAATTATTTTTGCTGTTTAAAAATATTTAGTATGCACAAAGATTTTCCTTGTCTAATGTTTGATTCATGAGATTTATGAGAGCATGTATGTTAGAAAAATTGGGTTTTATGCTGATAAAAAAACAAAATTTCCAGACTTCTGGGTGAAATGGTTAATGTATCCCTTGAAGGCAAAGATTTGATCTCTCATTAAAATGAGATTCCTTATCAAAGAAGATTTTGGCACAGGTTGGAATCAAAGGGTGTTCTGTTCTTATGGGGTTAAAATGTATATATTTTTTCTCTCTTAATATTATTTAACAAATATACAATATTAAGTCATGATTTTATTATTGCTATCTGGAGAAAACCATGGTTACATAGTGATGAGTGCTATGTTTTACTGATCAGAAGGACTGCAGTTCAAATCCACCAGCCTCTTTGTGGGGCAGTTCTATTCTGCCCTATAGGGCTAATGTGAATTAAAATGGGCTCCACAAGAGTGAGTTTGATTCAGTTTTGAATTGTTAATTTGACCTGGTTAGGAAACAAAAGCTAAGCTTGGAAGTTGAACTGCCTCAACTTCAAAGATGTACCTCAAGATTTTGAAAAAATGTAGTATCACACCCTGATATTTCTAATTGTTGGGTTGCCACTCCAGTAGGCTTGAAAATTGTGTGCCTGAAGCCCAGGGAACAGGAGGTGCTGTCCCAGTGGGCCTAGAAGGCAGAGCTACAGGATAGGGAGGGGGGCTTCCACTCAGAATCTGGAGAAGGGAGCCAATACCTAGAGTCTGGAGGACAGGACCATTATGTAAAACGTGTGTTCTATAAAACTGTTTGGTGCCCTGTATCTCCTTTCCCCTGTGGCTTCTGCCATTTGTAATAAAAATGTCTTTGAAAACTGGAAATGTTAGATAATCAGATCACTAAAATACTGTTAGAATTTCAACACAAACTGCCCACTCCTCTCCTGAGGAGCTAGATTCCCCCTTATCCTGCTGAAGGCAGCTTAGATGCAGTCTTGCTATCACATATCCAGCAGGAAATTCAATTCAACCAGGGGACCTAGGATAATAAGGCAGGGCAATACCCCCTTCAACAACTCCAGATTGGAGTAAGTCAGCAAGGGCAATCTGCTGGATATTAGTGGGTGCACACACACCACTTACCACCTCCGATTTATTAAATTGGAAGAGTTCAAATCCCTCAAATCGACCCTACCAGAATTAATAACCACTATTTTTGTCACTCATAACCCCAACTGTGCCAATATTCAGGCTTTGTTAAATATAATTCTCACTAGTGATGAAATGCATTTGGCCCTGGATAAAGTAAAGAAAGAAGCTGAGAGGCTTCACTCTGAATGTCCAAATGACACTCCTGGCCCAGCAATAGCCACCCCAGCAACTAAGCCTAATTGGGATGCCAACGATGAGGGCTTACCTCTCCTACACTGTGATAAAAGGTGCATTTTAGCAGGTATGCAAAACAGGGTTATTAAGCAGAGAAGTTTGAACATGGTACAAGAAGTACAGCAAAAGACCACCAAGGATCCATCTCAATTCCTGAAAAGAATCTACAGCACCTACCATAAGTACACTGATGGCCTTCCAGGCACCCGATAATCAGAAAATTATAAACAAGACTTTTATCCCCCGAAGCACACCAGACATTCAGAAAAAGCTACAAAAGTTGGATGGAGCTTTCAGAATGAATCCTGACCAGCTCATGGAATTGCATTCAGGGTATTTTGGTAATAGGGAATTCAGGAAGACCCAAGCAGACACCTTAGTCTTGGAGAAAACATGGGGTAAGGGACACAAAGGTGCCCAACAGAGATCTTGGGGACAATGAGCCACAATCAGGATGACTGAAGAGGCCTGAGGCTACAGCCAGAATTAACCACCAGCATAGCAATTGCCCCCACCCCACCAGAAGCCTCAGGGACAATTGAGAGTGGAGGTACAAATGGTGGATTTCCTAATGGACACTGGGGCCACATATTTGGTCCTCAGTAACCCCCTTTCACGTCCAACTACTCAGACAGTCCTCGTTACAGGAATAATGGGGCAATTGGAACATAAATTTTTCTACAGCCCCTTGACTGTCAGATTGGAGAAAAGAAAATGACTCACCAGTTTCTATGCATGTCAAACTGTCCTGTCCCTACTATAAAGAGATTTATTGTCTAAACTTAACACCCAGATCACCTTCTTCCCTGAGGAAAAGAGCCTCCAGATGGAAGTACTTCATGAAAACACCTGGCAGCTCCTGATTCAGCATCCAGAGGTAGAGCCTGACTGGCTGACAAAAATCAGTGATCAGAAAGTGAGCAAATTCCTGGGCACCAGATGGAGACTATACACATCCTGGAGATCAGTCATCAGCAAAGGATGAGAAGATGAACCATACTTTAAAGAGACAGATGTCCAAGCTATGTCAAGAGACTTATTTACATTGGAATCAGATCTTGCCCATTGCCTTGCTTAGAATCCTGGTAGCCCTAGAAGCAGGCTCAAATTGAGCCCTTCTGAAATTGTGTATGGGAGACCGTTCCAGGCTGCCTCAGTACAGCTTTCCTCACAGGTGGAAAATGACCTTAAAAGTTCAGAATTCACCGGTCTTGTCTCCCCAGGTCTGCACTCTTCCCTCAGATAAAAACTTGGATATAAGACCCTGAACACCTGGAGGAGGAGTGGACTGGCCCATAGAAAATCCTCCTGACCACCCCTACTGCCATGAAATTGGCCAGACTAAAGGCCTGGACACATCACATCCAGATAAAGTCGTATCCCTCGGCAAACACAGAAATGACATATCCCAGCCACAAGTGGTTCACTGCTACACCCGGAAGAAAAACCAGGCCAGAATCCTGTCTTCCTTAGACTCAACTTAGTTCTAAGACTTTCACAAGACCTTGTCCCTTTCCGATGAAATGAAATGAAAACATGCGTAAAACATATGGTCTGATTTCAGTCCAGCAGGAGGTACTTATGGTAAACCAATTTTTGATTGGTCTATGACTCGACGGCACTTGGCTTTATGAGTCGGAATTGATGCAACAGCAATGGGTTTTTAGGGTCAGTTTAGAAAACTGGTATAATCTAGATTCTGAGACTGTTTTCAGAGACCACCAGTGTTCAGCCACTCTCCTCTTCTTATTCCTCCACCAGCCAGAGCTGGAGAGATACTTAGTATGAGTTTTGACTACTAAACATAAGGATGCTCCTTTGGGGAACACTAGGTATCCCCTTCAGGTAAAATGTTTATTTTGCCTTCGCAATCTGTTTCAGCATGGCATTTGAAATTTCCAACACTTTTCAAATATCATCATATTAATGCTGACCACTGCTTTCTTGAGCTGTAGGACAGAGTCTCTCTCACCTCTCCTGTAGGCACAAGGCTCTGAGAAGGGTCTGATTTACAAAGAACTGCAGGCTAAAGCCCTGATAACAGCATAATAATAATTTGTCTATATTCAGGCAGATAGAGAGCCTAAAATGAAAAAATAAATAATAACCTCAGACAACTATTTTCATAGATTGAATTGTGTTCCCCCTAAAATTTGTTTAGTAATTTAGCTAGCCCTTGGTTCCTGGTATTGGGTGATGTTTCTCCTTGTTGGAATTCCTGCCTCTGTGATATTAATGAGAGCAGATGGGGAGCAATTGTGTTGGTGCGGGAAGAACTCAATGTGTAAGATTGCTTTGTGTCTTGAGGCAGCCTCTTGGGATATTAAAGAAAGGGGGGTAAGCTGAGATTTGGGGACTTCATACCATCAGAAAGAAAGTAGTGCCCAGAGGTGCACACATTGTTTGGAAAGGACTGAAGTTGCTGTGCCTCAGAAGCCTCCAGTCCAGGGTAACACTGACAACAAGGACCTTCCTCTAGTGCCAGCAGAGAAAGCATTCCCTGGAGCTGACACCCTGAATTTGGACTTTTATCTTACTGGACTGTGACAAATAAAACTTCTCTTTTTAAAGCTATCCCCTTGTGGTATTTCTGTCAAATCAGCACTAGATGACTACCACAACTATCAAGGTATTTGCCAGCGGATTGCCTCAGAAAATCTTTCCATCTGAGTCTTTTCTGTGGTATCCAAACTAGAGACCTCCTATACCCTATATTGCTGCCCTTTGTCCTCAAGGCTCTCCTAAGAGGATATCACTCAGATAGCCAAAGGGCCAATCTTATGTGAGCAAAAGACAAAGTTGTTACTCTTTGCAGCAATTTAAGAGGTTCTACTAGAAAAGTCCTTTAATTCTTTCCTCTTTGCTCTGTAACTGATGTACCAAATTCTACCAGTCAGCATCCATTCTTTTATGTTATCATACCCCTTTATTGCATCTTCTTTTTAAATGCAACTACTTCAAAAAGAGGTATCACATTAAGTCACAACCTTCTGTATACAGCAACACAACTAAGTCACAGCAATTGATGCAGTAGTGGGATCTGTCATGTGCCATACAGGGACTCCAGGTCAGACCCCAGCAGGACCAAAGATGGATTGAGAAGCCTCCAGTGCTTACCATATTCCACCCTGGCAAGAGCCCCGACAGCAAGTCTTCTTTGAACAAGAGCTCTGTTTTCAAGGGCAAAAGAATAAAAGTGAATAAGTGGGAAGGTAGGTTCCAGGATCTGAAGCTTCTATCCCATCTAACATCCTGTCTGGGAGAATCAACTGGTCATTTCACAGTACCAATACAGTAGTCCTCAGAGCTAACCCTTGGAAGTAAGAAGACATCCAACTTTGTTCTTCTGAGAGCCTGTTCTCACCAACAAAGGCCAAAAAGCTCGCCCTTCTCATTCTTCTGGCCTTCAGATCTGATTAAATCCAGGGCTTCTAACCAATTTATTCCAGTTCACTGTCTTGCTGGAAATTTGTGTTTCCACTAAGAATCTACATAAGAATCACCAGAGTGCTTGTTAAACCATAGATTCTGATACAGTATACATGGGGTGAAAATGCAAATTCCTGGTTAAATCTACCACTCAAAGAACAAAGGGTGAAGAATCCTGTTGCATGCTTAAGAGCTCCCATAACACTTTGCAAGGAGGTCATGACCAACTAAATACCTTCCCTTCACTGTATTCTCTACCATGATACAGGCTTCCTGTGCTGGATATAGGTCAGACCCCAAGACAATCAAGCCTTATTTGGTAAAGTCCTAAACCAGACTAATGGTCATCATATCCCTTCAGAAAACATAATGAGATTTTCAAGGCCTTTTACAATTCAGAAAACCTGGTAGTGTAATGGATGAGAGCTGTGGCTAGTAAACAAAAGCTTGGCAGTTCAAATCCACCAGCCACACCTTGGAAACCATATGGAGCAGTTCTTTTCTGTCTCATAAGGTCACTGTGAGTCAGAATCAACTGGACAACAACAGGTTTGGTTTTTGCTTTTCTTATAGTTCATGTGGTTCAGGTGACCATTCATTTCAGAGACACCTTCATATATAGTGTCTGTTACCTGTTCCTTGCTGGGAAGCTTCAATGCTTCCTAAACCTTCTAATATTGGACTTCTGCCAACCACAAATGTAGATCCCAAAATCATAGGTTTAAGTGCAGACTCTGGCTGATTTAGTGCAAGCCTTGAGTTTGTGTACCTAGAAAACAACAGTTCCATGACGTTTTGGGGGCTGTGCTACAAACCGGTAATCAGGGCACATGTGCGATGGCTCTGCCCATATTCAACCTAGTGACACTGAGCAAAAAACTAGTATTTCCAGCCTTACCTCTGTCATCAGTGAATCAAGGGGACAGTGTGAGATGCCTCCTAGCTCTCATACTCATCAACCCCTGGGTCACAGAAGCCTGTTATCCTGAAGCACTGACTTGAGTGCCACTTTTCAGTGTGCACTGTCAAGACTGAAGCCCAAATACACACTGCTGTGGGGAAGTAATCTCAGCGGGGGCAAAACCAGGACCCAATACCACTCTAAGGCAGCCCTAGAGAGCTGCAGCAGCACCTAGCTCAGCCATGGAGCCAACATTGTTTCCTTAGCAGATCAAATATAAGCATGTTCCAATTTACTGCTTATATGTACAGCAAGCTCTCCTTCCCCAACCTACTCCCATCCACCAAGCAGTCAAAAAAATGTCAAGTAGCTATCCTGTTATATCAGGACTTCAAAAACAATTTCTCCTTATAACTTAGAGAATCTTGAGGATTACTTATGAGGTATGTGTGTATGTGTGTGCATGCTTGTGCACATGAGTATGCATATGAGAAACAGAGTGAACTGACCTATATCCCTGGGGTGGGAGGAAGATAGTCTATATATGTAAATATAAAAATAGCTGGGTAAGTACAAGATATAGACATGGCTGGACCCTGCCACTGTCTATCTCACAAGGAGATTTGCTGGCAAAGTAGTCCCCCAAAGCCTTTGCCACCTCTCTATTACCTGTGAAGAGTGTGCCGCATCTGAGCTTCTCTGGGCCTGCAATGAACGCATCAAGTGGTTTGAAAACCTTAATGATTTTTGGTTCTACTTTCCATACAGATACTTATTTGGTAATGACAAACTTACAAAGTTTTGTTGTTGCTGCTGTTTTGTTTGCTTGCATGTTTTTTGTTAAGAATTCTCAGAAGCTCCACATTTGGAGGAAACTCCTACTCAACACAGCCTCCCAGCAGCCCCATGGCCTCTGTTGATTACAAAGGGACTGCTGAGTACATGGAGTCCCTGGGTGGTGCCAACGGTTAATGCACTCTGTATCTTGCTAACTGGAAGATTAAAGGAGATGCAAGTTACCCAGAGTTGACTAGGATGAAAACCCTGGAGATCTACTGCCAAAACATCAGCGATTGAAAACTATGCGGAACACAGTTCTACTCAAACACATAAGTAATGGCCACAAATCTACTAGATGGCAACTGTTACTACTGTCTGTCCTACTCACTGCCTGCTTACATGCAAATAGGAATATGAGATTCTGTTTCCAATTTTGCTTTCTGAATACCTAAGGGAATGGATGGTACTTTGGGCTAAGAGTTGGGAAAGCAGAGGTCTAGGGCGTATTTCTCCTCTCCACTTACGAGAAATTATGTATATTGCTGCTGGAGACAATAGGGTACTCTGGATAATAAACAGGCCAGAACACATGCACTAAATAAGGACTGTAACTAGGCATTCTAAATGGGAGATGCTGACAGTAAGCACTGGAAGCTGATGTCTTATAATCTTCAAAAAGTTTTTAAAATGTTGCCAAGAAAGACTGAAACATGAGTTGCAAAGCAAGGATGGAAACAGGAATCCACATGCAAACTTGAGGCTATTTAAGGAGGCATCTCTGGGTCCATGGTGGCCTCTTCTGACCCCCAGACAACATCTGGAGCCACCCCCAGCCTCCATCATCAAGAAAATGCGTGGATACATGAATTACAACATATGTTTTAGAGGACACTAACATTTTAGGCATTAATTGCCTCCAGCTAAGCAGTTAATTGGCTGTATAAATTCCCCAAATGAAATTCTTTGGCACCAAAAGAAGATGATAGCAAGCTAAGAATTAGCAGCATGCACTAAAAACCCAGCTCAGCAATTTCACTCAGGCAGAACAGGCCCAAGGCACACCTAACCATACATCTGGACCAATCACATACCCTAGCCAGTGGCCACAGAGCAGCGAGGAGGCCAACCAAGAAGCTGAAGCCCCCACGACTCCTCCAGGTGCAGCTGTTGCCTTCCATGGCCTAATAAACCTGGGGCCCTTCTAGCTCACTCCCCGTTTACTAGCAGCCTCCTTACTGTCTTGCCTGCAGACCCAGCCACCTGCACAGATGTCTTAGTCACCTAAGGCTGCTATAACAGAAATACCACAAGTGATTGACTTTAACAATGAGAAGTTTATTCCTACATAGTGCTGCAGGATGGAAGTCTGGATTCAGGGTGCCAGCAAAAAGGGAACACCCTGTCTCTGTCAGCTCAGGAGGAATCTCCTTGTGTAAATTTGTGTTTCTTTGGTCTGAGAGCATCTCAGCACAGGAAACTCAGGTCGGAAGGACACATTCCGCTCCAAGTGCTGCTTTCTTTATGGTGTGAGGTCCACAACTATCTACTTGCTCCTTTTGCCTTTTAACCCTTGTAGGCTAAAAGGTGGTACAAGCCACACTCCAGGGAAACTCCTTTAGTAAGGGCCTTACTGCCCCACCCTAATCCAGTTTAGCATAATCCAGTCTTGACCTATTAACCGAAAGCAGAGATTAGGATATACTGCATAAGAAAATCACAAAATGAAGGATAATCATACAATACTGAGAATCACAGCTCAGCCAAATTTCTATACATAGTCTACACAAATTGCACGGTTCAATCTAAGACAACAGGTTATTAGCCCATTTAGCATCCTACATTGATGAAGCAAATTAGGCACCTAAAAGGTAAATTCCTCTCTGGAGACCTAGAGGTCTTAGGAGACTGTGCTATGCTGTTAGCCAAGGTAGATATCAGACTAATGTGGGTCCCTCATAGTTCCAGGTAACTATGCATCTAGCCAATACAACAAGCTGAAGGGTGCTGAGTAAAAGCCAAAGCAGGGAAATGTGAGTAGAACTGAATCACAAGACTTGTCTGCCTCCATTCCCCCTGGTGACAGAGCACACCAGGGAAGCTGGATGGCAGCCTGCTAGTTTCTCAACTCTCCATTCCTCAGATGTCAACCCTGTGGCCATGAACATCTGTAATGACTCCATCAAGAATACATTTCAAAAAGGACATTACGGCTCTTCTGGTCCAACCATATCCACTTCCACCAAAGAAAACTGACATCCAGAGTGATGAACTAAGACCAGTGTAGTTGACAGGACCCTCACTCAAGAACCATTGCACCAACTGCCTTTAATTCAAACCTCAGGAAGTCCTTAACGTGCCTGAGGTCAACTTACATTGTCAAAGTAGACCAAGAGTCCAGCCATTTCTCTGTCTCCTTTTCCAGATTAAGAGTATTACAGGTCAGGACAAGTTGGGACTTTTGATAATAAAATGCCACAGGGCAAAGTGATCTTGGAGTAGTGGCAAGGTAAATATTTGACAATCATCTTTAACAGAGAGCAAAGAGGAGGCTGAAGTACCACAGCATCCTTCTGTAGCAAACACTTGGAGAATGAAGTAAAATAGATACAAATATCAATCCTGGAACCCTAGGCATTAAACAAAGGAATAAAGAACTAGATTAGGCACTGAATGGAAAAAGAAACTGATAGAAAACAAGGGAGAGCTGTGCAGGGGAGGTCTGTCACTAACATGGCACAGCTTCATTATGCATGATCACAGCCAGCAGTGATCTCAGACATGAGTATGAGAAGGCAAATTCACAGAGCTCTCAAAAGGAGATGGCACCCCCAGTAACCAGAGATACATGCTTTTCCATTCATCAAACTTCTGCCCTGTCTGCTGCCTCTGACACTCTCCAACAGGCCACAGTTGCTCAGAGATACCCACTTACTGCTATTCTGGATCCATCCTTTCCTCACAAACTGGCTTCTTGGGCACAATTTTTTTCTCTTTCTCCCTTTTCCTTCTCTCTCCCACCAAGTCTCCTCCATGCTTCCTGATAGCCTGGGCCATGCTGCACCTGACAACTCAGTTCCATCTGGCCCCCAAAAGCCAGTTCCCTCAATGCCATATATATATTTCTTGTTTCTTCTCTTTCTTTTACATCCTTTCCTTTCTCCTGCCCCCAAGCCCCATGCACCACCTATGACCCTTCTCTGTAGGCTGTGCCACACCACTCATCTAGAGAACCACAGGCACGCTGCCTCCTCTGGTATGCTCTACCTACTCATACATGCCAGTATGTTATTTTTTTTTCTTTTTTTGCTTTTGTTTCTTTCTTCTATCTTTTCTTTCTCTCTCCCATCTAGCTCCACACAACCACATCCTCTCCACTTCTTTCTAATTCTTTATACCACCCTGCTGAGCATTACACCCCTAAGCAGCACCAACATGGACCTATAGGCATCTGGACCCTTCCCACACCACCGCCAAGCAGTGGTGCCTGAAGGGCACCAGCATGGGCCCCAAAACTCCCAGATGCCAACCACACTGCCCACCTGGTACCAGCCCACTGAGTGGCCAAATCTCTATGCAGGACCAGCATGGACACCCAAAACCAAAACCCCACACCCTAACTCACACTGCCCCCACCTCTAGCCCTGCCACACTGAGCACCATACTGCTATGTGAGGCCAGTGCAAACTTCTGGACCCCCAGCTCCACTCAGCCTAATCCACCCCCAAATCCATCCACTAGCCCTGATTCATACTGCAGACAAATGACCATTCCCCATCCCTGTTCCCCTGTTGGACCTGTCTCACTGGACCATAGCAAGGTGACTGGCCCTACACACCTAGACAAGGTAGTGATGGCTATCATACTCATTGTCTTAGTCATCTAGTGCTGCTATAACAGAGATACCACAAATGGATGACTTACAAAAGAGAAATTTTATTTTGGCACAGTCCAGTAGGCTAAAAGTCCAAATTCAGGGTATAAACTCCAGGGGAAGGCTTTTTCTGCTGCGTACGTGAGAATGTCCTTGTCATCAGTCATCCCTGTACCGGCAACTTCTGAGGCTCAGGGACCTGGGTCCTTTTCAAAGGATGTACTCTGTTCTGGCCACTGCTTTCTTGGTGGTATGAGGTCCTCAAATCTCTGCTTGCCTCCTTTTCCTTTTCATCTCAAGAGCTGACCACAAAGCACAATACAATTTCACACACTGAGTCCTGCTCCACCAACACAACTGCTGCCCACCTCCCCTCATGAACATCATAGAGGCAGTGTTTACATCATAAAGGAACATGACACAGTACGAGGAATCACAGCTGAGCCAAACTGCTACATGCATTTTTTGGGAAAAAAATTCAATCCATGGCATTCATAGACTAGCAAAACCAAACCACATTTGAGGTACAGGACCAAGACAGAAGACTAGACACATGTCTCCTTGATTTCTTTTGGGAACTAAGGCCTGGAATGATAATTGAACATGGACATCCTGGGATCCCTAGGATGTGGCATAGTTGTCATACCGGAATAGGTATCAATAAGGGGGAAAATACCTCTTTCAAAGACAAGGTAGTGGTAATCTGAGTCCTGCTTCTGCCAACACATGGTTTGGGAGTAATGCAGGCACTGAGGCCTTCTTCATTATCTGGGAGGCCAGAACTGGGCATGAGCTGGCTAATATGCTGAACTGCAGTGCTTAAATAAACAGTGTATAGTGCAGCAGAGAGACTGGCCTTGGGAAGTCCACATATTGAGAACCTGGATACTGACTGAGGACACCACTGCTCCTCTACCCTCACTTTCCTGAGCTGTGCCACACATTCTGCTGTCTCATGCCAGGAAGGGCAGCATAGGCAGGATGACATCTTGGTCAGCTAGGAGATGGACTCAGCCACCCAGAGGTCTTAGCTGGGGATAATTCTCATGCTGAGCAGCAGCCCGTGACTAGAAATAAATAAACCTCTATGAAATACTGCCTTCAAAACCTTGTCAGCCCATACTTTTTGCTTAAAATAAGCAAGGCAAATTAGTTACTGCACCAACATCAAAATCTTTGAAATCTTGTACATGTCCCACCTGGTAGTGATTAAATAGCTGAGAAAATGCTAGCTCAAGCTGTTCATACCTTGTAGGTATACACTTAATTTTGCAGATGCAGTTAATCTCCCATTCTACACATTCTTGAAAAGGTGGTCTTAGAATGAAAGGAAATAAATGAGAAAACTAAATTGCCATTTTGTTCCTTGAAAAGGATTAAAAATAAAATTTTGATGTTTAAGGAATCAGACCAAATTTGAGAACAATATTATGCACAAAAATTACTCTGCAATTATTTTTCATTATTAGTAATTTATATCACACTTTCAGTTACTTACTTTGATAGAGAGGACTATCTATAAGTACCTTGTAATTAAATTTCATTGAACCCTCATCACTAATCAAGTATTCTGCCCACTATCATGCCAATCTCTTTGTGTTCAGAAAATAAAATTTAATTTTTATAAGAGGCAGATAAAGAATTATGTACGTACATTTACTCAGATAATATTGCATTCTGATATGTGAATTCTCCTTGTCAAGATGAATTGTATACCAATTATATGTACTACTGACAGAAACTATTCTCAGAAATCTACAAGGAGTTGTGAATTGGATTGCCTTATTTTTCATAAGAGATTCATCAATACCTACAGATACTGTTTCACACTTTACAAAACTCAGGTATGAATGGATAAATGAAAATAAAAAAAGAATTGTGTGGGTCATGGATTGAATTGTGTCCCCTCAAAAATGCGTGTAGCCATTTGGCCAGCCCATAATTCTGAGGGTAGTGTGTGATGTTCCTATATGCTGTAAACCCTTCCTCTATGATGTTAATGAGGGAAGATGGGTGGCAATTTTGTGGGTGGGGGAGGAATCAATGTGTAAGACTGCATTGTGCCTTGAGGCAGTCTATTCAGATTTAAAGGAAAGAAGCTGGCACAGAGTTGGGGACCTCATACTACCAGGAAAGAAGCAATGTCAGAAGCAGAGTACATCCTTTGGAAAGAACTTGGGGTCCCTGTACCTCAGAAGCTCCTGGTCCAAGGGAAGACTGATGACAAGGATCTCCCTCCAGAGCCAACAGGAAAAGACTGGAGTTGATGCCATGAATTTGGACTTTCCCACTGGACTGTGACAAAATAAGACTTCTTTTAAAGCCATCCGCTTGTAGTATTTTCATTATACCAGCACTAGAAGACTGTCAGCAGGACTAAAGAAAAAACTCACTAAACTTATGGTACCCACCGTGAGATACACAAAAACAAGTGCTGAGTGGAGAGGTTCTAATGTTGCTTTGTTTCCAAAATTAGGATCTTTGTATGTTATCTATATACACACATACTCAGATCTGACACAATGGCACTTGGCTTGGCATACATATATGTGTGTGTATACATATACTAAAATAGAATATATAGTAAAGTGGAGTACTGTAATAAAGATAAATTAAAACTGACTGAACTATTAAAACACAAAATGGCTGTGATTGAGCTAGGTAATACGGTAAGAAAATACAAAGCCATGGTGAAAAGCAAAAGGGAGATAAACAACTGCCAGATGGACAGGGTCACAGATGGTTAGAGAGATGGTAAAGACAACAACCAATCAGAATGAACTGACCAACTTGAGATACCAGAAGATAAGACTTATGGACTGGACAATAGAGACCAGAACTAAGTGAACAACTTGTATAAAAATCAAGCACTCTGGATTTGCGGTGCACAGCCTCCTCCTGAGAGTCTGCCCACTGGTCTGCTATGCTGTGACCTGATCCTGAGACCTTGTCCTTTTCATCCTCAAAGGCCTGGTTCAAGTGACTGTGATTGTGAGTATTGGTGCCTGAGCCTCCTGTGCTGACCCTGCCAGCTTCATCTCCAAGCTGTCCTGTCATCATAAAATTCTACTCTGAATTCTCCTGATGTCAGAACAGTGAGAGCACAATCAATCCTTAAATTCCTGAAAGTGAAATGCTTCTGGGAAGTGAGTGTTGACATACTAACTTATAACTTGACTGCTGCAGTGCCCATGGTTAGTAGAACTCTGAGAGGGTCTTAACTAATGCAAATGAGAGTTTCTAACTAACGTAAATGTAAATAACAGTTCTTAAGTAAAGTCAGTAACAGTGCTTTGTGTCCTGGTACTAGCATCCTCTGCCCCCTGCTGAAGTGTGACGTGTGTGGTTTGATTACACAAAGCTGACTCCAAGCTTTGTTAGTTACTTATTTTCCTCTCACAACCCACAACACTTTCTGGGTGCTCATGACACCTAGATGAGTAGATATTGTGAAAGAGAATTCAGAAGAGACAGGATATAGAGAGAGTTGTGGAAGTGGAAGGATTCTTTGTGTACTTTTTGATAAAATGAACACTCTCAGAAGCCAATGTAAACAGGATAAAGCTCCTTTTCCCTCCATAACATCCTTTAGTATAGTACCCTCCAGCATGTTATCATCTGGTACAGCACCCTTTGGTAATCCAGAATAGCTTCAGCACTGAAGCATTTCCACTGTCAATGATAAGCTTAATTCTTGAAGAAATAAAAAGTAAACCAACATCTACTGAGTATCTGTATGTGACAGACTGTGGGGGAGGGTGATTTCTTTACATAGGTTATTTCATTAAACAGTCAGGAAACCTTATTAGATAGGCAGTATTGTCTCCAGTTTATACCTTTCGTAACCGATAAGGTTACCAAAGTAACCTGGTTGTCACAGTTTGAGGCTTGAAAAGGGTAATCACAGATAAACTCAGCCATTGAAAACTGTATGGTATACAGTTCTACTCCAACATACATGGAATCAACTCCAAGGCAATTGTTTTTTTAAATGACAAAAGATTTTAGACAGAACTTACATTGCTTTGTGGCTACATTAGGCTCCACATTTTTAAAGACACAGAGGTACACGGCCAAAGTGAAATGGCTCCCCTCTGCTGTGTGACTTGCTGCTGTGCTCCAAGATTTCATGATTTCAACACTAGGTTCCTTTTATATAGTACTGAATTTTCTGGCTTCTAGTTCCCCATCAATAGACTTGCTTTACAATGATATGCTCCTGGCTGTGAAGCATACTTGGCCCTTCTGACTCAACTTCCTAGACTGGCTCACCAAAGTCAAAACCTTACAATGTCCAGCACAACCACTGTTGTAAGCTTTCATAAGCCAACAGCTCCCCAGAAAGCAAAACTTCACTGATAACTCTCAGTGCTTCTTCTACCCTATCATCTTACAGTTTTTTTCCTGGCCACAGCCACCTGCATTGGCAGCACAATTTCTCTTTCCACTGATACAATATGACAAAGTCTGCCTAATATTTCATTATGGAAGAAAGGCCAAGGTGTCACCTAAATGAAAAAGAGGATTCAGTGAAAGAGATGGTATGAGTAAGAACATCAGGAAACTTAAAGGTGGGGAATGAAGGATCAAATCAAAAATTTTAGGGGAAAAAAAAATCTTTGTAAGAAAGATATGATCCTAACAGAAAAGTTTAAAAGTGACATAATTTTGAGAAATTATTGCAAAATAAAACCTAAGAATCTATCTGAACTTGACAAAGAACATTCTCCCTTGAGTGGCATAGCAGTGAAGATAGTAGAACAATGCAGCCTGAAAGAGGCCAATTATAGAACTCAACTTCAGTAAACAATACTTACAAATCCATAATATTGGGGGGGTGGAGTCAAGATGGCAGACTAAGCATATGTCTTCCTATATCCCTCTGGAAACCAAGACCTGAATTGATAATCAAACGGAGCCTTCTTGTGATCTAGTGAGCCCCAGGATCTTCATACCACTGAACGAAAAACTTCCTCTCTTTTGCTGACTCCCGCTTCTGGCTAGCCTGGGCTCTCACAGACTGAAGACAGCCTAGAGAAACATCAGTGGTCCATTCTCACAGTATCTCTCCCAGCCCTTACTGACTCACACACAATCAAAAGGCAACAGACACCTGAGAAAACAGCAAGCAAGAAATCACCCATGGCTTCTGAAGGCTCCGAAATGAAACAACCAAGATGAAGAAATTTTTCTGAAATTATTGGAAGGTGAATATAAAAGGATTATACACAGAGCCCTTATAGACTTTATACAAAGTTAAGCAGAGCAAAATGAAAAATTAAGCAAGCTATTTAATCTGATGGAATATCAGTACTCTGAAATCCAACAGATCAAGAACAAAATCAAACACATAGAAACTTCCATTCAAAGCCAAGAAAACAGAATGGAGTAAATGGAAAAAAGAATTTCTGACTTGGAAGACAGAGCTACTGACACCACAGCCTATGAGTAGAACTCAGAAAAAAGAAACAAGAGAAATGAAGAAGCTTTAAGAAGCATGTGGGACTCTATTAAGAGGAACAACCTTCGATTAATTGGAGTCCTGAAACAGGATGAGACACCTGAGAACACAGAGAGTACTGTTGCTGAAATGCTGACAGAAAACTTCCCAGAAATCATGAAAGAAGAGAATATAAATATTCCAGATGCATATCGTACCCCACTCAATATAGATCTCAAAAGAAAGACTCCAAGACATATTATAATCAAGCTTAAAAAAATGAAACATAAGCAGCAACTCATAAAGACAGCAAGACTCAAAGCAAAGCTAACATTCAGAGGGAAACCACGTAGGCTTTCATCAAATTTCTCAACAGAAACCACGCTGGCATGGAGGAAGTGGCATGACACATTCAAAGCCTTGAAGGAGAAGAACTTCCAACCAAGAATTGGATATTCTGCAAAACTATCTTTCAAATATGAAAGTGGAATCAAGACATTTACAGATAAACAGAAATTCAGAGACTCTGTAAAAAACAAACCAAAACTACAAAAAATACTGAAAGAAGCTCTTGGCTTTGGCTTAGAAGAACAAAACCACTAACTTTATATTTTAGAAGGACACATCATCCAGAATCCTACTCAGTTAGGGAAGGCTTCAAACTCAATCAAAGCTTTAATACTGAAAGAAATAATCCAGTGATTATCATGAACACTATGGTGCCATCATATTAAAAAGAGGGATGTACTATGTACATCCAAATGGAGAGGAAATTGACAAGACTGGTAGTAATTAAAATTGGGTTTATATATAGTTTGTTAATGGGGATGGAGAGGAAGTCAACATACTGCTAGTAATTAAAACTGGGGTTATGTATAGTTTATTAAGGGGTCACCATGAGTTGGATCTGACTTGACGGCATTTGGCTTCACTTAAGGGGGATCATAGGGGAAGCTGTAAAGCACAACAAAGATATAACACAGGAGTCTCAACAATTACAAAACCAGCTCTGAAAAACGTGAAAAATCAACTTACAAAAAAGAATGTCCCAGAACAGACTAATATGAACAACAGAGAAAACACCAACACAAAAATAAACATATCACAATGGCAGCACTGAACACATAGTTATCAATAATTAAATTGGATGTGAATGGACTGAATGCTTCAGTAAAGAGATATTGAGTAACATCTTGCATCAAAAGACATAACCCATCCATATGTTGTCTACAAGAAACTCACTTGAGACTTAAAGCTAGGAACAAACTGAAAATTAAAGGATGGAAGAAAATATATCAAGCTAACAATGAACAAAGAAGAGCAGCTGTGGCAATTCTAATCTCAGACAAAATCAATTTTAATGTGAAATCCACCATCGTGTACAAAGATGGACACTATTTATTGCTGAAAGGTTCAGTACACAAGCATGACTTAACTACATTAAATATTTCTGTACCTAGTATTGGAACACCTAAATACCTCGCAGAAACACTGACTACACTCAAAAAGGATTAGATCACTCCACAATAATAGTGGGAGATTTCAACACAGTACTCAATACTGGACAGATCATCCAGAAAAAAGCTCAGTAAAGATACTGAAGACCTTATTGCCACAATTAACCAAGTAAACCTCATTGATATATACAGAACTTTCTTCCCATCATGAATCTTCCTTGATTCATACCACCTATCAAAATTACCATAAGTTGAAGCAGAACAACTTAACAAATTCATCACAAAGGAAGATATTGAAAAAGTCATCACAAAACTACCAACCAAAAACATTCTGGGCCAAGGTGGCTTCATCTCAGAATTCTACCATGCTTTTAGAGAAGAGTTATTTCCAATTCTACTGAAACTATTTCACAGTATAGAAAGGGATGGAGTACTCCCAAATTCATCCTATGAAGCTAGCATGACCCTGATACCAAAGCCAGGGAAAGACCCAACGAAAAAGGAGAACTACAGATGAATATCACTCATGAATCTAGATGCAAAAATCTTCAACAAAATTCTTGTCAATAGAATACAACAACATATCCAAAAAATAATCCATCATGACCAAGATGGATTCACACCAGGGATGAAAGACTGGTTCAACATCAGAAAAACAATTAATGTGATTAACCACATAAATAGCACAAAAGACAAGAATCACCTGATTTTGTCCATTGATGTAGAAAAGGCATTTGATAAAGTCCAACACTCATTCATGCTAAAAACTCTTAGCAAAATAGGCATAAAGGAAAATTCCTCAATACAATAAGGGCCACTTATGCAAAGCCAATGGAGAGAGACTGAAGGAGTTTCCCTTGAGAACAGGAACTAGACAAGGATGTCCACTCTTACCTCTCCTATTCAACATAGTACTAGAAGTTCTAGCTAGAGCAATTAGACAAGACAAAGAAATAAAGGGCATCTGCATCAGCAAAGAAGTCAAAATCTCCCTATTTGCTGACATGATTGTATATGCAGAGAATCTCAAAGAATCTATAAGTTAACAACTCAAACTGATAGAAGAGTTCAAAACTTTCAAGATACAAGATAAACATAAGTAAATCAGTAGGATTCCATACCAACAACGAGACGGTTAATGAAGAAATCAACAAATCAGTACCATTTACTATAGTCCCTAAGAAAATAAAGTACCTAGGAATTAATCTAACCAGAGAAATAACAGACCTTTACAAAGAAAACTGCAAGCCTTTACTACAAGAAACTAAGAGAGACTTAGATAAATGGAAACCCTACCCTGCTCATGGATAGGAAGACTTAACATTGTGAAAATATCTATTTTACCTAAAGCAATCTACTTATACAATGCATTCCCAATACAAGTTCCAGCATCATTTTTCAATGAGATGGAAAAACAAATCACCAATTTTGTTTGGAAAGGGAGAAGCCCTGGATAAGTACTACTAAAGAAGAAGAACACACTGGGAGGCATCTCATTACCTGACTTCAGAACCTGCCACAGTAGTCAAAACAGCCTGGTACTGGTACAAGAACAGATAGATAGATCAATGGAACAGAACTGAGACCCCAGAGATGACACTATGTGCCTATGAACAGCTGATATTCAACAAAGGTGCTAAGACATTAAACTTGGGTAAAAACAGTATCTTCAACAAATGGTGCTGACAAAATTGGATAACTGCCTGTAATAAATTGAAACAAGATCCATATCTTACACCTTATACAAAAACCAACTCAAACTGGATAAAAGACCTAAATGTCAAATCTGAAACAATAAAGCTCATCCAAGAAAAAGTGGGAACAACAATGGAAGGTTTAATACACAATGTAGACAGACTTCAAAATCTGTCAAACAAACCACAAACAACAAAACAGAAAATAGATAAATGGGTACTAGTAAGAATCAAACACTTTGCTCATGCAAAGACTTTATTAATAGGATCAAATGGCCACCTACAGAATGGGAAAAAATATTTGGCAACTCTATGTCAGACCGACATCTGATCTCTATAATCTATAAGCTACTACAAAATATCAATAATAAGAAGATAAATCATCCAATTAAGTGATGGGCAAAGGAGATGGACAGACATTTCTCTAAAGAGGAGATCCAGGCAGCCAGAAAAGACAAGTTCACGATCTTTAGTTATTAAAGAAATTCAAATTAAAAGTACAACAATATACCATCTCACCCCAAATCTCACCCCAACAAGGTTGGCCTTGATCCAAAAACCACGAAACAACACATACTGGAGAGGCTGTGGAGAAAGTGAAATTCTCCCACATTGTTGGTGGGATTGGTCCAGCCTCTTTGGAAAGCAATCTGGTGCTTCCTTAAATAAATGGATATAGGTATGCCATTTGACCCAGTAATTCCACTGCTTGGAATTTATCTGAGAGAATCAAGGCCATACACACCAATGGATACATGCACAGTAATGTTTATTTCAGCACAGTCCACGATAGCAAAAAGAAGGAATCAACCCAGATGCCCAACAACAGAGGAATGGATAGGTAAACTATGATATATATACTCAATGGAGCACTATGTAATGATAAAGAAAAATGATGATTCCAGGAAACATCTCATAACCTGGTTTCAATTGGAAGACATCAGGCTGAGTGAAAGTAGTCAGCAACAAAAGGACAAACATTGTATAAGACTCCTACAATAAGAACTCAAAAACAGACTTATGCATAGAAGACTCTTTGACATTTACAAAGTAGGGGAGGGAGGGAGGGTGAGACAGAGAGGGTTTAGATTAGATAGTTAATAGAAATTTGGTTGCATGAAATTAGTGACAGCACACATTAGAAACATGAACAATATTAAATGGACTTCAACATAACTTGAGTACTCCTTCCATCTTAGCCCAATACTGCAAGGACAGAGTAGCTGGAGCAGGGGACCAGGGACCATGCTTTTAGGCGATATCGAGGCAAACTGGCACAGCTAGCATTTTGCTAAGAGGGCTCTCAGCATGACATTGGTGAACGGCATCTGGGGTCTTTAAAGCTGCCAAGCTGCCATCTGAGGACACAGCAAATGGTTCCAACTCAGCTGAAACGGATGATCACCGAGGACCAAAACAACATGGGGAAAGACAACCCAGAAGACAGAGAGACCCACATGAGTGGGTGTCTACATCAACTTGGTACTGGAAGAACCAGATGGTGCCTGGCCACCACCAGTAATAGCCGCGATAGAGCTCACTAAGTTGAGTCTCACTGGCAACACAAGAATAAAAAGGGGTGCACCCTGAGATCTCCACTAAAAGACCACAAGTGATGGTCCAGAGGCTTCAGGGTTCCTCTGGGAGCATGGCCCCTGGCCCTGATGCTGCTCTTGCCCAGAAATCACAATGAAGGTCCACTGTTTGGACAGGAATGGATTGGACTTGGTGACACAGAGTGACTATATATCAGGAGCACTTTGTGGATCTATGCATCTATAGGATATCATCCTGCTGACTTCTTCCTGGAGGAAGGGAGTGTGTGGAGAGGAGGGTAAAGGAGACTGTTGGGAGGATGGGACATGTGTGGAGCAGAGAGGAAGAGTGTGCTGTCACTGGGCAGGGAGAGTAGTGGAAGCAGCATATAGGTGGGCATGGAAATTTATACGGGAATGTACATTTTCACTCAATCATAATAAATTAAAAAAATGCATAATATAAGGGAACATTGCTGAAGATCAAACTGTAATTATGGTTACAGACCAGCTATGGTACTATCAATTCAACAATGTACATATAAAATTATGTTTAATACATGCTACAGGCTAAAAGCTATTATACTCTAACCCCCTTGCCCTCTCTCTTCCCTCTACCTTTACCCCACCCTGCTTAATACTATGAAACTGTTTACACAACTAAAAAGAAAAGCTTAGGCTAAGCTGCTTCCTTGTTCCGTGTCCTTTGTTTCAGACAAGACTTCCGTGTACTCTGTAACTGATCCAAATACTTTCTATGAAGATTCTAACCATTTGGGGCAATGTGTGCTGCCCTCTTGTCTTCCTGCTTCTGGAAGATATAAATAAAGCTTGTAACAAAGGAACAGTGGCCATCATTCTCCATCAGAGACCCTGGTCCCACCTGGCCCCAACTTTACCTTGTGTAATGTGTTCTTTGTGTGATTGAGTCTTTCTCATTCCCTTTCTTGTCCCTCTCAGTCCCAGACCCTTCCTAGTGCAGGTCACTGGGGTGCCAGACGCAGCAAGTGGCACCCAATGTCAGGCACAAAGAGCAGGCCACTACTAACTGAAGCTGCAAGGTAAGGGGCCACTTCTGATAGAGGTGTGTGCACTTGAAAGTGAATAGTGGGGGAGGTGCAAGATACACCAGGTGTAAAACATGGGGCAATCAGGCTTGTACAAACGGGTGCTTTACACTCAGATGCTCCATACCTATTGAAGGCGAAAGGAGGGAGTAGAAAAGGATCAAATGAGTTAGTTTTTAAGTTTCGTGCAGGACACATGTCCTTGGTTCCCAGAGCACGGGATAGTTAATCCTGAGACTTGGCAGAAAATAGGTAAATGTCTTCAGGATCATTATATAGCAGAAGGCCCTGACAGAATTCCTATTTTCACTTTCTCTTATGGTCCCTTATTAATGAATGTCTTGAGATACATTTGACCATAGAACAGTGCTATAATTGTTTACCAGATACTGTTTGTTAATTGAAGCATACAGGTCACGGTTTTGAGCAGATAGGCTGTGGAGGTTTCTGCTATGGAAGCAGGGACTCTACCTTCTATGCCCCCAGCAAGGGAGTCAAGCAAGTCCTCAGAAGGAGGAACTAGCAATGAGGAGCAGGGAGCCACCACCCAGCCTGAAGTAAATGAGAAGATCTGGCAGCCTTCGCCAGGCTTTGACTAGCTGCAATAGCTTCAGGGGCCTGACCAAAAGTGAAGTGCAGGCCAGTCTCCTTTATCTCCAGTGCAACAGGCTTGCAGAGAGGCACTGAGTGCAGTAGAGCCATTGGAAAGCTTCAGCCTGGCCCTGTTCCCTGTGGTGGAAACACCAGCCCCACAGGGTGTGGGACCCCATGACAGGGAATATCATGCTCTGCCTTTCAAGCTACTACAAGAGCTTAAAGTGGCAGTCTCCACTTGGGGACCGACAGTCCCCTATACTTTGAGACTGTTGGAGATGCTCATGGGCTTACAAGCCCTTCCTCCTGATGATGGGAAAATGACCGGTAGAGCGTCCCTATCCCCCAAAGATTTCTTGCTGTGGAAATCATCCTTCTATGAGTTTTATCGAACCAAAGCTGCCTCCAACAGACAGTACAATATTGCCATTTCCTTAGAGCAACTCACAGGGGAGGGACAATATACTGGGGGAATGCAGCAGTTAGGTCTCTCATTACAAACTTTGGACCAAATAAAAGTGCAAGCTTTAAAGGCCTGGAGAACTTTGCCTACCAATGGGGAGAAAACTACCAGCCTTACATCCATGAGACAGGGCCCAGATGAACTGTTCCAAGATTTTGTGGACAATCTTATACAAGCCACGGCCAAGCGATGTGTTGGTTAAATAGCTAACCTTTGATAATGCCAATAAATGGTGCCAGGCAGTGCTTACACCCTTTAGGAAGTTTGTGGATCAAATGCTTAGAATCTGTGCAGATATAGGCCCTTCTTACACACAAGGGACTATCTTAGCTGCTTTTCTAAAAACAGGAAGTAATGGGTCTAAAACTGGAAAGTGTTTTCACCGTGGTAAGCAAGGCCACTTTGTTAAGGAATGCAGGATTAAGAAAAGACAGTTTCCAGCCTTGCTGCAAGGCGGTGGTAACTCCCAACCAAGAAGACCCACTCAACTGTGCCCAGTCTGCAGAAGGGGATACCAATGGGGGAGTGAGTGTCGGTTACAGACCACGCTGATGGCAGACCAATTCTGGGAAATGCACAATGGGGCTGGCCCCAGGCCCTGTCAAACAGTGGGGGTGACATTCAAACCTACCCAGTGGGAAAACTTGGGATATCAGACCTCACCCACACCACGACAGGGAGCAAAGGACTTGACCTCTGCTCCACCACCACAGTCATATTACCACCCCAGGTGAGTACCCAGGGGCTCCCCACAGGGGTACTTGGCCCACTACCCAAAGGAAAAGTGAGACTACTGTTGAGGAGAAGTAGCACTGTTATGAAGGGACTCCACGTCATCCCAGGATTCACAGACTCAGATTATACAAGAGAGATGAAAATCATGGTGCACTCACCAACGGATTTGTATCAGGTAACAGCGGGAGATCGAAGAGAGCAGTTAATTCTCCTACCTGTTGCACAAGCCACCAGACAAACATCAGTGGCTACTAGGGGGAGCAGGAGTGATGGTGGTTTTGACTCTTTGAATGCTCAGTGGGTCACAAGTTACCAGACGATTGGCCTGAGTATGACCCAGTTATAGATGGGAAAGCCCTTAGAGGGTTGCTGGACACTGGAGCCGATGTGTCTGTCATAGTAAGAAAACACTGGCCATTCACGTGGCCAATAGACCAGATGGAGACACAGTTGTGTGGTACTGGACAGGTGAAAATCCCCACCAAGAGCACTCAAATCCTTAAATGGTTTGATAATGAGGGAAATACTGGGGAGTTCCAACCTTTGTGGTGGAAATTCCAATTAACCTATGGGGAAGAGACATTCTTCAGGGTTTGGGAGCCTTACTGATGAGCCTGAATGCCCTTGATAGCTCCCAAATGTTGGATCAAGGGTTCCTACCACAACAAGGATTAGGAAAGCAAGGGCAAGAAAGGAGACACCCCGTACAGACAAAACCAAAAACTGACAGACATGGATTGGGATTTCAAGATTTTTCCTAGGGCCACTGTTCACTTCTCCGCCCAGACCAACAGCTGAAGCTGTAACTTGGCTGACAGATTCCCCTGCCTGGGTGGACCAGTGGCCCTTACCACAGGAGAAAATTGTAGCAGCCCAGGCATTAGTCAAAGAGCAGTTAAAGAAGGGATATTTGATGCCTTCCACTAGTCCCTAGAATACCCCTATTTTTGTTACAAAATAAGAAGTCAGGAAATTGGAGACTCCTTCAGGATCTTCGGGCTATCAGTAAGACCCTGGAGCCCATGGGGGCCCTGCAGCCTGGCCTACCTAGCCCTAGTGTGATACCACAAGATTATCAAATGCTGGTTGTGGACTTAAAAGATTGTTTCTTCACTATACCCTGGTATCCAGAAGACTGTAAGCATTTTGCTTTTAGCATACCTGAACCCGACAACATAGGCTCTATGCAAAGGTATCATTGTGTGTGCCTGCCTCAAGGAATGATGAATAGCCCAGCCTTGTGTCAAGAGTATGGAGGCAGGACAGTGCATCCTGTGAGAGAGTGGTTTTCAGAAGTGTATATCATCCATTACATGGATGGCATTTTACTGGCCACCCCTAGTGAACAGCAATTAGAACCCATATATCAGGCTTTACAAACACAACTAACTCAATTAGGATTGGAAACTGAGCCAGAGAAAGTACAAGAGACACCTCAGTTTCAATACCTAGGTCATATCCTAGAAAATAGACAAGTCAAACCTCAGGGTCTGCAAATTAAAACAAATCATCTTTAAACTCTTAATGCCTTTCAAAAACTGTTGGGGGATATTAACTGGCTAGGTCCCTCCTTAAAGCTTACAACACAAGAGCTCCAGCCCTTGTTTAAGATTCTGGAAGGAGACCCCAATCCTTCCTCTCCTTGGGGCCTTACTGAAGAAGCTCGAGAAGCACTGAAACTAGTGGAGCGAGCTATTGCTAGAGCGATACTAACTCCTGTTGAACCAGATCAGCCAATTTCTCTCATTTTCCCCACACCCCATGTGCCCACAGGAGCATTATGGCAAGTGGTGGGGGTCTTGGAGTGGCTTCATTTACCTAATACTCAACCATGGTCACTCACTCCATACCCTTCTCTAGCAGCCAGTCTCATGGGCAAGTGCAGAAAATGCTCCCAACAGCTCAGTGCACAAGAGCTGCACACCACAGTTGCCCCATACGAAACCCTTCAGCAGCAATGGTTGTGGCAATAATCAAAAGACTGGCAAGCCTCTCTTGCTTCATATCCTGGTCAGCTAGATAATCATTACCCAGTTGACAGAACTGTCCAATTTGCCAAGCTTACCCCATTTATTTTCCCAAAAGTAGTACTATCCTCTCCTATTCCTCAAGCACTCACTGTGTTCACGGACAGCTCCTCTTCACGACAGGCAGGATATTACTCTGAGGTTCAGCAGCAGAGCGCAGATGCCGGGTGCACCTCCGCCCAACGTGCTCAGCTCCAGGCTATCATTTGGGTTTTTCAAGAATTCCAGAACTGACCCCTTAACATTTATTCAGATAATGCCTACGTGGTCAGGGTGGTTAAAGATATTGAAACATCAACACTTTCTCAAATGGGTAGTGAAATTCTGTTCCACTTATTCCATCAATTGTGTGACCTTATTCGCAGACACCACCACCCCTGTTTCATTTCTCATATACGATCTCACAGTTCACTACTAGTGCTTTAGCAGGCGGGAACGCCACTGCAGATCAACTCCTTTGCTATACTACTACACCTGCTGGCCCCACTGAGGAAGCTACTGCTTCCCACACTATCATTCACCAAAATGCTGCAACCCTACATCAACAGTTTCAACTTGCAAAGGAGGCTGCCCGTCAGAGTGTTAAGAGTTGCTCTACTTGCTCCATTTTCATTCCCTCACTGCCACAGAGAGTAAATCCCAGAGGCTTACACCCCGGCGAGTTGTGGCAGATGGATGTTACTCACTTTCCTGCCTTTGGGCGCCTCCGTTATGTCCATCTGCCCATAGACACTTGCTCCTCCATCATTTTTGCATCAGCCCAGCCCGGCAAAGCAGCATGTCATGTCATCGACCATGTCTTACACGCCATGCAGGTGTTGGCTCACCCACAAGCCAAAAAGACAGACAATGGACCAGCATATACTAGTTTCACCTTAAAGAAATTTTGCCATACCTTCCACATTTTACTTACCACTGGTATTCCTTACAATCCACAGGGAAAAGCTATTGTTGAATGGGCCAATTTAACACTCAAAACTATGGCACAGAAACAAAAGGGAGGAGACCTCCTTGCTCCATACAAAACTACACTATCCACAATCACTAATATGGCCCTCCATACTTTAAATTTTTTGAATATTAAGGAAGATGGCACCACCCCAGCCTTGAGGCATTCTCGCCCCTCATCCCCAACTCAAGACAAGCCAAGATGGGTACACTGGAAAGATCCCACCACAGGACAGTGCAATGGTCCTAGCCCCATGGCTAGGCGGGGACAGGGTTTTGTTTGTGTCTCACCAGAAGAAATAGGACCTTGAGTGGATTCCTACAAGATTGTGGAAGAATGTGATGGACCACTGGGTGCCATTACCAACTTGGATGGACCCCCCCTCCAAGGAAACAGTGACCAGACCACAGTTACTGGAACTGGACATAGGGAAGGCTGCCCTGAAGAGGCCACGAATGACAACCCTTCGAGGACTTACTGCTCCGACTCACCAAGCTCCTCCCCTAACATGGGGACAGGTTAAAAAAATTAATAAACAGGCCCAAAACATGGTCAGAGATCAAGGAGGTGACTCCGAAAACCCTGATCAGGTTTTTGTGGCAATACTTGCACTCCTCACAGCCCAGGTGGGTATGGCACAGGGAGAACTTCACTGGACCTACTTCTCTGATCCACCTTTAGCTCGTGTACTGCCCTGGCAAATACTGGCTGCCGTTCCTGTGTTTACCAATCTCTCCCAACTTTTAGGGGGCCACCCTAATAAGCACATTATACCAGTACATAATAGTTCATTTAATTATACAGGAAAGGCTGTGGCACTGCCTCTGTGCCTAGGACCCAGGTCCCTGTGTATGCCATTATGGGAGGTAGAAAAGTCAACTATTGTAACCAATGGCTCCAAGGACAGGGATCAAGTTATCATTTATGAAGCTTTCAGATTGGAAGTCCAGCAGCCACTTAATGATTCTTGCCCCTGTCAACCCTGCCATAACCAAAGTGCCACTGTACACCAGCCAGGCTTCGTGTCCTGGCTTGAGTGTTGCACCCCGTGGGTCAACATGACTTCTATCACCTCTGTGTGATTTCAAGATTACTCTCACGTGTCCGTCAATTACACTGGCTTCTTCCTATCTTCTTCGCTCTATGTCAATGGCCATTATAAGCAATCAAATCTCTGGTGCCTGGCTGCCTGCTCGGGAACTATAAATCGATCTAGTGCCAGTATAAAAGATCTTGGTGGGGTTGGATCCAGACCATTCTGGTGCATTGCATGTGTACAAAATCCTTATGTTTTTATTAGTGGAGACACACAAATTAATAACAACACCGATCCCCTAGGGTTGCCATGGGTCGGATCCGACTCGACGGCACTTGGCTGGATGGGACTTTCAACTCTTCCTGTAGCAATTGTAATCTTAAAAATTGTGTTACCAAAGTGAATTAGGAGAATAATGCATCTGTTCTCATACTGTATAGACCATGTTTCCTTATGGTCCCTAGTAATCCTTCTGGGCCCTGGTATGAGGATCGTGGTCTACAAGTTCTCAAAAAAATAAAAAATCAATCAGATTGGCCTCGTCGTGCAATTGGATTGATTATTTTCGGTATACTGTCATTAGTCACTTTTTTGGCCTCTACCATAACTGCCTCCATAGCTTTGGCTCAGAACGTACAAACTACACATTTTGTTAATCAGCTTGCAAAAAACACTTCTTAAGCTTTACAGACCCAGGAGGTCACTGATAATAAACTTCAAACACAACTGGATGCTTTGGAGGCTACAGACCTTGAAATTGGGACTCTAGTGAAGGCCTTACAATACCATACGGGGTTACATTGTCATGTGGAGTTCAAACATATTTGTGTCACCACTCGACCTTACAATCAGAGTGAGTGGCCATGGGATCACGTGGCTACCCACCTAATGGGCATTTTTCAACATGCTAACATCAATCTAGACCTTCAAAGATTACATCAACAAATTCTGGACATCCAGCATGTTGAGGTACAAAGCCTCACACCTGAATGGGCAGCGAAAGCAGTTCTAGATTTACCTACTGGATTTAATCCTTTCAATATGGCCAGACACTCAGTGATTCCTATTATTGCTGTAATGAGTCTAATTCTCTTACTGCTTTGTGCCTTTCCAGTCAGATGCCACATTTTCCAGCAACAACTGATGGAACTGGTTCTGGCACATCATAAAACCAAGCTGACTATACAAAAATAAGTAGGGGGAGATGCTTGCGTCCCCGTCTGTGCCTCCCCATTTGTGACTCTGGGGCTCTTCTTCTTCTGACCTGCCCTCTGCAACTATTCTTCCTTCCTGCATTTAGAACCTTCCTATCCTGTTGATTCTAGATAATGGCACCTCCCTTGCCCCCTATATCCAGGGGAGCGTCTTGTATATGCCTCATAGATAAGGTCACCTCGTACCCTCCTGGCCATATGGAGGCTGAGGCCTCTTGGAGGATGATGTCATGTACCCTGTCTCCTGCCCAATGCCATAAGCTGCGCCCGTCTGTGCAAGCAGCCAGGGCCCTGCCAGCAAGTGGGGAAGTCTCAAGGCAGCTGCTGGGCGTGGAAGCCATGGGGCATAGGCTACAAAGAAGACACAAACTCCCGCTCGTCACCTCATGTCACCCTATTTCGCCCCAGAAGACTGCTGATTAGCCAGAGACAGGTAAGGTTCCTCAGAGGAGGAACAACCTAAGGCAGGCAGGGGCCATCTGTTGCAGAGAGGCCATCAGGAGGAACCTTGGGGACCGACAGAGATGGGGCATAGACCATCAACCCCTGAAGTCTCCTGAGGGAGGTCTCCTGTCCCATGACTGCTTTGCGTCCCACACCCAGCTCAGAACGGGGCCCCAGGAACAGAGACATGATGAGCAACAGTGACCCTGGCCATACCAAAAAGTTTGTTTCCATTTGCCTCCTATTCCTTCTGCTTATCCTCCACTTTACTGATACTTACATAAAAAATATAAAGGGTGAGATGCTGCAGGCTAAAAGCTATTATACTCTAACCCCCTTGCCCTTTCTCTTCCCTCTCCCTTCACTCCACCCTGCTTAATACTATAAAACTGTTTGCACAACTAAAAAGAAAAGCTTAGGCTAAGCTGCTTCCTTGATCCGTGTCCTTTGTTTCGAGACAAGACTTCCGTGTACTCTGTAACCAATCCAAATACTTCCTACAAAGATCCTAACCATTTCTGGCAATGTGTGCTACTCTGTTATCTTCCTGCTTCTGGAACACATAAACAAAGCTTGTAACATAGGAATGGTGGCCATCATTCTCCATCAGAGACCTTGGTCCCACCTGGTTCCAACTTTATCTTGTGTGATGTGTTCTTTGTGTGACTGAGTTTGTCTCATCCCCTTTCCTGACCCTCTTGGCCCCGGACAGTTCCCAGTGCAGGTTGCTGGGATGCCAGACTAGGAAGTAGATGGAGGAGAAAGAGTACAGTGAAGAATGGGCAGTAGCGGTGAGCTGAAGCCTTAGCTGTTATAACACAAGGACCGAAGTCGATTAACAGTGAAATAATGGTATGAGCATGCAATTTAAAGCAGTGAAAGCAACCATCAATATATCTCAAAACAAATAGTTAAATTAATTCTTTTGGGAGGGGGAAGAGAGCTAGGGAAGGGTGGAGACAGTGTCTGTTGCTTTTATCATAACCTCTAATATTTAGCTTTTCAAAAATCACATATATGTGTTACTTTGGCAAAATTTTTGAAAGAAAATTTAAAGCATCATGTCTCATTAGCACAAAATAAATTCTTATCACTGAGCTAATATCTATTTTGCAACAACTATGTGCTGAGTCACCAGTTAAGCAAGCTCTTGGTTTCTAATTGAAAGCCCCACAGTTTGGACCTACTGCTGCTCCATAGCATAAAAATGTGGCAGTTGTTTCCATAAAGATTTATAGCCTTGAAAATCTCACGGACAGACGCAAAACTAAGGTATGATAGGCAGAGTATGGGAGCCACAAAGGAGGGGTGTTACTGAGCAGTTTCTATCACACATAGCAGTTTCTATCATCTGCTGTGACAAATCACTTGGCAATTTAAAACTAACTGCCCTAGGTGTTATTTTCCCATAGATAGGTCCCTGCTTATGAGGGACATCTATTTTGTCTGATAGGGTTGCTATGAGGCAAAATGAACTTGAAGGCAATGCGTGGGTATGGTGGGCTACCACATGTCTGGCAATTTGTCATACCATGCTGGCTTGCATGTTGCTGTGATGCTGGAAGTTATGCTACCAATATATTAAGTACCAGTAGGGTCACTCATGGCGAACATGTTTCAGTGGAGCTTCCAGACAAACACAGACTAAGAAGAAAACCCTGGCAATCTACTTCCAAAAGTAAGGTAATGAATACTCTATGGATCACAACAGAACACTGTCAGATATACTATTGGAAGATAAGCCCCTTAGGTTGGAAGTCACTCAAAATGCACAGGGGCTGCAACAATATACTAGAGCATTCCAATCATTGTGAAGACCATGCAGGACCAAGGATATTTTGTCCTGTTGTATGTGAGGTGACCATGATTTGGAGTAAACTCAACAGCAACTAACAACAAAAATCCTGGATAATGCTGTGGACACTTGTAATGTGGGCATTAATTAAACAATCCCTGCCTAAGAAACTCACCAGTGGGAGTAGTGGGAAGGGAGTATGGAAACAGACAATAAACAACACACACAAAAATAATCAACATCCAGAGATGTTCGAAGTGCTGTGGAAAAAAGAAATGGTTGAAAGGGTGTGATGGTTAAGATTGTGTGTCACCTTGGCCAAGCCGTGATTCTCAGTGTTTTGGTAGTTTGTATAATGTTGTAATCACATTGTTTTAGTCAGCTAGGGCTGCTCTAACATAAGTGCCACAGAGTGGATGGCTTTAAAAAAGGAAGGTTTATTCTTACACAGTCTGGTAGAACACGAGTCCAAATTCAGGATGTCCACTCCAAGGGAAGGCTTTCCCCTTGTCAGCTCCAGAGGAAAGTCCAATATTGCATCAGTCTTTGTCCAGGGAGCATCTTGGCACAGGAGCCTCAGGTCTGAAGGATGTGTTGTTCTCCCAGTGCTGCTTTCTTGGTGGTACGAGGTACCCAATTCTCTCCCTGCTTCTCTGTCCTTTTATGTCTCGTAGGATGAAAGGATTAAGGGTGGGGCAAGACATACTCCAGGGAAACTCACTTTACAGTAGAGCAGGGAGGTAATCCTATGAAGGGACTTACAGCCCCACCCTAATTCTTTAACATATAGCATAGGAAAACCACAGAACGGAGGACAGTCACAAGATACTGGGAATCATGGCCTAGCCACACGGCTACACATATTTTGGGGGGGACACAATTCACTCCATGACACACATCTTGTTGAAATCTGATACATGACCAACCCCATGACAGAATTTGTTAAGTGGTCAGCGTCAAGGCCTGTGGTAGCTCACTAACCCCCTCAAGCCTTCATTTCTCTATCCTCTCCAACTAGTTCCTTTCTGCTTGCCTTCCTGGGGGTTTTGCTTGCTCCAGATCCTGACTTGTGTTCATAAGATTGGAATTTTATCTAGCAACTTACTTGTGGTCTTGCCTGCTGATCTTGAGATTCACTTATCTTGACAGCCTGCAACAGTACTGATCTCTGACCTGTTGGTCTTGGGTTTGCCAGCCCCTGCAGCTACCTGAATCAGGAAAATCCTCTTTCCTGCTCCACAGACTTGGAATCTACAGCTCCAATAATCTGTATTAGCCATTTTCTAGATATAAATTTTTCATTATATATATATACATATGCTTTATTAGTATCACTTCTCAAGAGAATGCAGCCTAAGACAAGAGGGTGCGGGATTAGGGTTGTGGAGTGGGTTAGAGACTGATTTCAATAATCAATACAAATAGCAGAATGGCCTATTGGATAACTTCTTAGAATTTGAAAAGCTGGACTATGTAAAGAAGAATGGGATTGGAGGAAGCTTCATTAACAACCTGTGTTATGCAGATGACACAACCTTGCTAGATGAAAGTGAAATAGGACTTAAAGTACTTACTGATGAAGATCAAAGACCACAGCCTTCAGTACAGATTATACCTTAATCCAAAGAAAACAAAATTGGACCAACGAACATCATGATAAACAGAGACAAGACTGAAGCTGTCACAGATTTCAGTTTACTTGGATCCACAATCCACATCCATGAGAACAGCAGTCAGGAAATCAAATGATGCATTGCACTGGGTGAATTTCCTGCAAAAGACCTCTTTTCAGTGTTGAAATCAAAGACGTCTCCCTTGGAGACTACAGCGTTCCTGACCCAAGCCAGGGTGTATTCAAACACCACATATGCATGGGAGAGCTGGATAATGAATAAAGAAGACCAGAAAAGAACTGATGCCTTTGAATCATGGTGCTGGAGAAGAACACTGAATATACCATGGACCACCAGAAGAACACACAAATCCATCTTGGAAGAAGTACGAGAATGCTCCTGTTTTAGTCTGCTAGTGCTGCTGTGACAGAAATACCACAATGTGGATGGCTTTAGCAAAGAAAAGTTTATTCTTACACAGTCCAGTAGGTTACAAGTCTGCATTCAGAGTGTCTGCTTCAGGGAAAGGGCTTTCCCTCTGTCAGCTCTGGAGGAAAGTTCTTGTGTTGCTTCAGTCTCTTTGATCAGGGAGTACCTTGGTGCAGGAACCTCAGGTGTGAAGGATGTGTTCTTCTCCTGGTGCTGCTTTTTTGATGGTGTGAGGTTCCCAATCCTCTGCTTGCTTCCCTTTCCTTTTATCCCTTATAGGATAAAAAGTGGTGCTAGCCACACTCCAGGGAAACTCCAATGGAGCAGGGAGACGACCTTAGGAACAGATATACAGTCCTACCCTAATTCTCTCTAACATAAACTATTCTGTTAGCCACAGGCATCAGACAATCACAAAATGGAGGGCAATCACAGAATTCGGGGTGTCCTGTCCCAGCCAGATTGCTACACATATTTTGGGGGGAACACAATTCAATATATGACAGCTCTGTAGAATCAAGGATGGGGAGACTACATCTCACATGCTTTGGACATGTTATCAGAAGTGATCAGTCCCTGGAGAAAAGCAACCTACTTGGTAAAGTAGAATGTCAGTGTAAAAGAAGATGACCCTCAGTCAGATGAATTCTTACAGTATCTACAACAATGGGCTCAAGTATAACAACAACTGTGAGAACAAGATGAGGCAATGTTTCTATCTGTTGTATATGGGGTCACCAAGAGTCAGAACTGACTCAACAGCATCTAACAACAATATTCTAGGGTATGTGTCGGTATGTACCACATTTTGTTTAGCCTTGCATCTGTCAGTGAATACTTGGGTTATTTCTACCTTTTGGCTATTGTAAATAATAGTGCAAGGAATATTGGTATACAGATAGTTGTTTGAATTCCTGCTTTCATTTCTCTTGGGTATATACCTAGGAATAGAACTGCTGTATCATACAGTAATTCTATGTCTAATTTTTTTAAAGTCCCAGCTCACACATCCTTACCTTGTTAAAGACCAAGCGCATCACTCCCAGAGCACTCTACCTTAGTCTCCAAAAACTCTGTCATATACCATATTGTCCATTGCTCACTTGGCCTTCACCTTTACTAGACCATTGCCTCCATGAAGCAGGCACAGAATCCTGTTTACATTATTCATTTCTTCACTTACACATGGACTAATGTTCCTTAAAAAAAAGTTTGGTAAATATTGAAGGAATGGGGGAAAAATCTGAATGCATCAAATGTCAAAGATAACAATTCTATTTATCTTTTTTTGTGAGCTCCAGAAGTATAGCTACATGCTAGATTATCATAATGAAATCTACTAAGAGATGACACACTGTCAATACATTAAAAAATAAAATAATAATACCTATCATATTCCTAGCAATAAAGATATCCTAATACTTTCTGAACCACCATTACAGACCCATACCATAAATCCTCAGGAAATTGTGTGGAAGATGTAGGAGATACATCTGCCTACTTCTAATCTTTATCATGTTATCTTAACTCAGTTCCATTTTCAGAGGTTAAGGAATATAATTTGTCATTCATTATATTAACGTGTCAGTTTGTCGTACTTTGGGGGCTTACATGCTACTGTGACTCTGTGAGCTATGCCACTGTTATTTCAAATACTAGCAAGGTCACCTATGGTGAAAAGGTTTCAATGGCGCTTCCATAGTCAGAAAGTTTAGGAAGAAGGATACTATCTAAATAAAATCAGCCAGTGAAAACTTTATGAATAAGAACAGAACATTGATATAGTGCCAGAAAATGAGTCCTCCTGGTCAGAAGGAACTAAAAATACAACTGGAGAAGAGCTGCCTACTCAAAGGACAGGTGAACTTAACAAATATATAGATGGAGTCAAGGATTCTGGAATTTCATTTGCTGATAAAACAAGATTCACGTTGAGAAGGAACAGCTGCAAAAACCCATTAATAATAAGTAGAATGCACAAAGCATGAATCTAGGAAAATTGTGAGTCATCAAAAATGAAATGAAATACATAAAGATAGATATCTTAGACATTAGTGAGCTGAAATGGACTGGTATTGACTATTTTGAATTGGGCAAATGACATATTCCATTGGACAAATTTGCCACAAAAGACCTCTTTAAAGTGTTCAGAAGGAAAAATGTCACTTTGAAGACTAAGGTGCACCTAATCTAAGCCATGGAATTCTCAACTGTCTCATGTTATTGTTGTTGTTAAGTGCCATGGAGTCAGTTCTGACTCATAGTAACTATTTTAGTCAGCTAGGGCTGCTCTAACAGAAATACCACAGAGTAGATGGCTTTAACAAAGGAAGGCTTATTCTTTCACAGTCTGGTAGGAGGCTGCAAGTCCAAAATCAGGATGTCGGCTCCAGGGGAAGGATTTCCCCCTAGTTGCCTCTGCAGGAAAGTCTAGTATTACATCAGTCTTTGTTCAGGGAGCATCTTGGTACAGGAACCTTAGGTCTGGAAGGACGCGCTCTTCTGGTGCTGCTTTCTTGATAGTGTGAGGTTCCCAATTCTCAGCCTGCTTCCCTTTCCTTTTATCTCTTGCAGGATGAAAGGATTAATGGTGGTGCAAGCCATACTCCAGGGAAACTGCCTTTACAGTGGGGCAGGGAGGTGATCTTATAAATGGATTTACAGTACCACCCTAATCCTTTAACATACAGCACAGCAAAATCACAGAACGAAGGACAGTCACAAGATACTGGGAATCATGGCCCAGCCACATGGCTGCACCAGTTTGGGGGGGGGACACAATTCAATCCATGACAGTGACCCTATGCATGACAATACAAAATACTGCCTGCTACTGTGCCATACCCACAATTGTTTTTATGTTTAAGTTCATTGTTGCAGCCACTGTGTCAATCCATCTTTTTAAGGATCTTCCTCTTTTTTGTTGACCCTCCACTTTAGCAAGTATGATGTCCTTCTCTAGGGATGGATCCCTTGTGAAGACTAAGGTACACCTAATCTAATATGTCCAAAGTATATAAGATGTGGTCTCACCATCTTTACTTCCAAAGAACACTCTAGCTGTACTTTCCCAGAACAAATCTGTTCATTCTTTTCACTGTCCATTGTATATTCAATATTCTTCTCCAACATCATAATTCAAAAGCATCAATTCTGTCTTCTTTATTCACTGAATTGCCTCATATGCATGCAAAAGCTGGACAATGAATAAGGAAAACTGAAGAACTGACACCTTTGAATTATAGTATTAGCAAAAATTATTGACTATACCATGGCTGCCAGAAGAATGAATAAATCCATCTCAGAAGGAGTACAAATAGAATGCTCCTTAGAAGCAATGACGGTAATATTTCATCTGGTATAATTTGGACATGTTATTAAGAGGGACAAGTCCCTGGAGAAGAACATTATGCTCAGTAAAGCAGAAGTTCAGTGAAAAGGTGACAGATTGACATAGTGCCTGCAATAATAAGCTCAAGCATAACAATGATTGGGAGGATGGTACAGGACTAAGCAATGTTTTATTCTCATAGCATCACTATGTGTCAGAACTATTAAGTGGCACGTAATATTAACATATTAACTGCTATGTTCAGATCACACTTTAAGAAAACACAGGAAATGGTTGCAGTTATCTTCACTACCTTGGTACTACCCCATTCACTGCCATTTTCATAAGCTTCCTTGGAAAGATCCACTTCCACTCTATAAATAATTGAAAAAAGGAAACATACCAACAAACAAAAGAACAACAACAACGACAAAGCTATACCATAACCATACAACCAGCACATTAACTGGCATAGTAAATTCTGTATTTTTTGTTTCCTTTATTTAAGTTTTTGTTTTGGACACAGACAAAAATAAGGCAGATTTGTCTGTGTGTGTGTGTATTGAGTGTGCATGTATGTATAAATCTATCTATCTACATAGGATAATATATCTCAGTATCTACTTGTATACATACAGGGACTACTAATTAAGCTCATGAATTCATCCTGGAAAAAGTGCTACATACCTCATTGCTGAATATCACTGTGGTCACGTTTAAAGAATTCCCCTTGGGAAGCTACACAACAATGGCAGTGCCTAGTCCATCCTTCAAAGCAACTTTGGAACTCCTTTTCTGGAATGGCAATCAGAGTTGTTGTTGTACTAGCCTTGATAACCTGAATGGGACCAAAATATTTTCCTTTCAATATTTTCTTTATCTTCAAGTAAATAAAAAGTCATTGGGGGCCAGTTCAGGTGAGTAGAGAGGGTGTTCCAATACAGTTATTTGCTTACTGACTAAAAACTCCTCCACAGACAATTATACAATTAAGTTCATGAACTTGCCACTGTGCCACTGTGTGCAATGGCCATTCTAGAAAAAGTTTCAAAATTACTTTGAAGAGTGGACTAGGCACTGGTGTTGGTGCATAGCTTCCTAAGGGGAGTACTTCAAAGATGACTGTAGTGATATGCAGCAATGAGATATATAGCACTTAGAACAATTAAGCTCATGGACTTAACTGTCAGACCTTGTATGTATGGATAAATCTATCTGTCCACGGATAAATCTATCTATCTAAGATAATATATCTATTTCTGTATATTGTTGTTTTGTGCCATCAAGTCAGTTCCACCTCATAGCAACCCAATTTATGGCAGAATTAAACAGTGCCTGGTCCCATGCCATCCTCACAGTCATTGTGATACTTAAGTCCATTGTTGCAGCCAATGTCTCAGTCTATCTCATTAAGGGTCTCCCTCCTTTTTACTCATCATCTACTTTACCAAGCATGATGTCTTTCTCAAGGGATGGGTCTCTCCTGACAACATATCCCAAGTATGCAAGACATAGTCTCATCGTTTTTGCTTCTAAGGAGCATTCTGATTGTACTTTTTCCCAAGATAGCCATTCATTGCATGTTTAATATTCTTCTTCAATGTCATAATCTATCTATAGGATAACATAAGATAATATAACAAACTTCCATACAGTCATTGACTAAGTTTGATAATCATTATTCTATGGTTATTATTTAATCTATGTATTCCTTCTCTTCCTCTTCTTTAGGAGCTGTCATGGATTGAATTGTATCCCCCCAAAAATATGTGTGCCTTGTGGCTGGGACATGATTCCCAGTATTTTGTGATTTTCCACCATTTTGTCATTGTCCTATGCTGTATGTTAGAAGATTAGGGTAGGGCTGTAAATCCCTTCACAGGATCATCTCCCTACTCCACTGTAAAGGGAGTTCCCTTGGAGTTTGTCTTGCCCCACCATTAATCCTTGCATCCTACAAGAGATAAAAGGAAAGGGAAGCAGGCTGAGAATTGGGAACCTCGCACCACAAAGCAAGCAGCACCGGGAGAAGAGCACGTCCTTTAGACCTGAGGTTCCTGCGCCAAGATAGTCTCTGAACAAAGACTGATGTAATACCAACTCTTCTCCAGAGCCAATGATGGGGAAAGCCTTCCCCTGGAGTGGACATCCTGAATTTGAACTTGTAGCCTGCTTGACTGTGTGAGGATAAACCTTCCTTTGTTAAAGCCATCCACTCTGTGGTATTTCTGCCAGAGCAGCACTAGCTGACTAAACAGAAGCTGCTGTTGCTTTGGGAGTAGTTTACAGAGAAGCTAGTGCATCATATAGTAGGTATGTCTACCAGATGAGGACTGTCACAGCTTGAACTGTGTCCTGCCAAAAATGTGTGTAGCCATATGGCTGGGCCATGTTTCCCAATATTTTATGATTTTCCTCCATTTTATGATTTTCCTGTGCTGTATTTCAGAGGTTTGGGGTGGGACTATAAGTCCCTTCATAAGACCACCTCTCTGCTCTACTGTAAAGGGAGTTTCCCTGGAGTATGGCTTGCACTACCCTTTATCTTTTCATCCTATGAGAGAGAAAAGGAAAGGAAAGCAAGCAGAGAACTGGTAACCTCATACCATCAAGCAAGCAGCACTGGGAGAAGATCATGTCCTTCAAACCTGAGGTCCCAGTGCCAAGATGCTCCCTGAAGAAGACTGATTCAACACAATGACTTTCCTCCAGAGCTAAGAAGTGGGAAAGACTTACCTTGGAGTGGACACCCTGAATTAGAACTTGTAGTCTACAGGACTATAGGAATCAACTTTCCTTTGTTAAAGCCATCCACTTCGTGGTATTTCTGTTAGAGCAGCACTGGATAATTAAAACAAGGACTTTAAAGATACAAAACCTCATACACCAAGCACAATTAACAATACCTTAATATTTCCTTTTCCATAGTAAGTGTTCAGTTTTTCCCAATTAAACTTCAGTTAAATTGGCTGAATCAAGACTGCAAAAAGATCATGTATCTTAGAGAGTAATTTACATATTAGATGTATTAGTTGTATCCAATAATAGTTGCTGTTTTAATGTGAGCCATAGAAATCCAGGGCTTCAAACTTGTTTGAACCAATTCAGTCACGGCTGACAGTGGAACTGTAACAGACTCAAGTTTTGTAAATTTAGGTGATTCAGAACCATAACTAGAATGGGAAAAATTACAGGTTGAAACTTTGGATTAGGAGACTTGGATATGGTGTAATGAGCCCTTTCAAGTGTCTGATGTATGAGACCAGATTATTGGCAGGACTGTGGAGAGTGACACACATTTAAAGCTGAGCAGTTGGCTACCACCTTTGTGTGAGTCACTTTTACAAAAAGTGATGGATAAGAAATTTGGTTGCTATGCACCTTATATGCTGCCCTTGCTTTCTGAAAGGGAAATTAAATTTTTTTGCACCCCCCCCCCATTCCAGTTATGATTCTAGGTAACTCGAAATTTTAAAATTAAGTTTCCAGTAGAGATTCGATTCATTTTTTCCCCCATTCCAATTATGACTCTGGTTCATTCAAATTTTTAAAATTATTCTGCTCTGCCATGAATGAATCAGGAAGAAGTGGTTCAAAGCCTTGGATAAATCATTAAGTGTCAGTAATAAGTTTTCTGAATCCCTGCTCTAAATCTTTACTGTTAAAAGCCTACATTTCCTTTTCTACAAAAATGTACTATCTGTCATTTTTTTCTTAATCTGCTTTCCACCTTGCTCTAGAAGAACACTTCTGGAACTACTAATGTGGAGAAAACTTTGGCACCTTATCAGACGTATTGACTACTTTCGAATATCTAGCATGACACTGATAGATTCTATGAGGTAGCTCTTCACAGTAACCTAGATAAACATTGCTAGCCCTATAAATAAAGTTGCCAAAAATGGGTAATAACAGGATAAGGAGACATATAAAGCACTGCAGCTAGTAAATCTTCCTTCTTGAGGAATTAAACCTGGCCTTTCAGAGAAGAGTGATTAAGACAGAAGTGTTTTTAATCCTTTGGAGTTTACACATTCTGAATTTTCTCCATAAGGTCAAAAAGTCACACACCTATGACTGAATTTTCTTCTACTTGAAAGTATTGCAATTCTCCTCGAAGAATCTATTTATCAATTTTTACTTCTTTCCTTCAGGTTCAGAATGTGGGAGTTTAAGAAGGAGTTGAAAACTAGGTTGTAAAATGTTGTAAATGGAAAGCTGATTTCACATCTCTCAGGCTGTGTTTTGTAATAAGAATACTGAAGTTTCCTTTAGAGGTCTTGTGATGTCAGAGATTTTGTGTACATGTCTCTAACTCATAATGCAACAAATCTTCTTAAACATCTTTGCACCACAGTCTCACCCATCCTCTGCAGCACAGCCTGTTGCTCCCTCCCTTCTTGAGCACCAAGTCAAACATTCTCCCCTCAAGTGTGGTAGAACTCAAAGTGTAGAGCCCTGACCAACAGCCTCAGGAACTGGCCATGGAACTCAGCAGTCCGTGGTTTGTCAGGAACTACAGGTAATTCTGACACAGGCTAAAGTCTGAGACACAGGTTCTATAGTCCATCAACTCTTACTCATGACTGCACACTGGAAACACCTGAGGTGATTTAAAACCACTGGTGCTTGAGCATTATCCCCCTCAAAATTTTATTTGATTTATAAAGGTGTGGCCTGCATATTGAGAGCTTCAAAAGCTTCCCAGATGACTCAAATGCAAACTTCAAGAACCACCTGCACAGCACCCACTGCATGCCCTCACAGTCACTGCTGGGCTTCTACTGTTGAAACTGAGCTAAAATCTCAAGAACTCCTCTGTGTAAAGTACCTGTACTACTCCTGTCAATGACTTCTCACACAGTCTTGCACCATGACAACTATTCTTGGCCTCAGTTTCAACACAATAAAACTGAAGTTCAAGACAATGAATTGGCAGACATGAGAATCAAATCCAGATCCAGATCTTTCAAATGGTTCATTCTGGTTGAAACGGATGCTCAGAAGTTGCATTTCTATCAAGTTCCCTACTGAGAATTTGTTTTCGATCTTAGATATACCAAATCAGAATAGATATTTTAATAAGATTCCCAGGTGACTCTTGTGTACCATTTCCCGGGATCTAATTGGAACTAACCAGTTTGAAACTCTGCCCAGATCTAACTAACTCTGAGTGTGTACTTTAATAACACCAGGCTGTATCAGCTCCCTACTGTCAGTTTGTCATACTTTGGCAGCTTGCATGATGCTAAAATGTATGCCACCAGTATTTCAATACCAGAAGGGCCACCTATGCTAGATAGGTTTCAGCACAGCTTCCAGACAAAGACAGACTATTAGGAAAGCCTGGTGATCTACTTTCAAAAAAACATCCAGTGAAAATATTATATATCACAACAGAATATTGTTTGACTCACTCAAATTGGACACTTCACTAGGGGGGATTGATTGCTGCAGGAGGATATTGTGTTCAGTGAAGCAGGGGACCTACAAGGGCAAGGGAAGCCCTTGGAGAAATGGATTGGCACAGTAGCCACAACAATGAATTTAAAGATACCAGCAATTGTGAGGATGATGCAAGATTGGGCAACATTTTGTTTATTGCATGTAAGGTCTCCATGAGTTGTGGCTGTCGGCACATTTCTGCAATGGCACATTTCTCTCTCTCTCTCTCTCTCTCTATCTCTCTCTCTCTCTCTCCCCTCCTCTCTCTTACTCCGTCTATTTCAACTCTCTACCTCATCACTCCAAATAAGCTACAGACTTCTTGAAGACAGAAAAATTTGAATATGCAAAAAAGTATGAAGGAAAAAAATCAACATAGGTGCATTTCTTCCATGATTTATCTATGCAAAATTATGTATTTGTAAACATAGCTGAGCTCCTTCAGTGTCATTGGTTCTGTCTCCTGTTTTTTACACTTAACATTAGATTGTGAGCAGTTCCCCATGACATTAAAAATTTTTCATAAACACCATTTCTAATAGCTTATAATATACCATAACTTATTTACTCTTTTTATTATTGGGTCATACATGTTGTTTTAAACTTTTCACTATTATAAATAAACTAAAGCCAATCCTTTTGTCAAGTGTGAGTCACTGAGACTCCACAGGACAGAGTAAAACTGCCCCATGAGGTTTCACAGGCTGTAAGTCTTTACGAAAACAGAATGACACATCTTTCTTCCCTCAATTAAAGCTGTGATAAACAGCTTTATATATTAATTTTGATCCCCGACGGCACTTGGCTGGCTCTTAAAAAATATTTAGTTAAGGGGAGGCGGAGTCAAGATGGCCGACTAAGCCCACGTCTCCTTCTATCCCTCTGGAAACCAAGACCTGAATTGACAATCAAACAGAGCCTTCTGAGCACCTCATCAGCCTCAGGACACGGCACAGAGCTGTTAATTGGGACTTTATACCATTCAGTGAAAAATCTCCTCTCTTTCGCTGACTCCCGCTCCTGGCTAGCCCCGGCTCTCACGGACGGAAGGTAAACGCACCATTTTGACTTTTTTTTTCCTCGGTCTCGGCTGGCGGGCGGAGCTGGGCCTTGCCCAGCGGCTGGACTCAGACACGCTGCTGGGGGGATAGCCAGGCGAAATTCCCATGTTCTGAGAGCCAGGCTTGGGACTCTGTTAATCTAGACACTTTGAGCCTTTCGTTTTGTAGCTGCCTCAGTGGGGTTGGTGTGGAACTCCGTGGTCAGGGTGCGGGACGCCATGTTGGTACCGAGATTTTAGCGGGACCTGGTTCTTAGCCTGGGAGCCAGCGCCTTCAAACGGGACAGCGCTTCTCCATCAGAAAAGTAGTGATTTTGCATAGTGCTGCCTACATTGGGGGCCCTGCAACAGAGGCAGAGGAATTGCTGCCTCTGGGCATCTTTAGCCCCCCTGTCTGCTGTCTGTGTGGAGGACGTCATCTTGGGTACGGTGGCCGCAGCTGGACCTAATTCTTAGCTTGGGAGCCAGAGCCTGCCCACAAGAGAGCGCTTTTCTATCACAAAACCAGTACTCGACGCAGTGTTGGATAAGGCTAGGCCCTGTCAGCACAGGCCACCAGGGCACTAGCAGTGCTGTATTCAGAACTAGTTTGTTATCATCTGGGGTTGGATACAGTGGCGCTTACTTTGTCAGATGGGAAGAGGGACCTCTACACCTGAAAACCTAACTGACTTGTGAACTGGTCTGACACCTTTTGCTTTACATTTGAAGACAGCCTAGAGAAACATTTGCAATACATCCTCACAGTACCTCTTCCAGCCTCTATATAATCACATGGGATCCAAAAAGCAACAGACAATTGTGGCATACAAGCAATCACTCATGGCTTCAGAAGGCTCCCAAACAAAGCAACCAAGGAGTTTTCCAGATGAAGAAACTTTTATGAAAGCATCAGGAAGTGAATACAAATTGATTATATACAGGGCCCTTCTAGACCTTATACAAAATGCAGCAGAACAAAATGAAAAATTAAGCAAGTTGTTCGATCTGATGGAACACCAGTACTCTGAAATCCAACAGATCAAGAAGAAAATCAAAGACATAGAAGCTTCCATGCAAACCCAAGAAAACAGAATGGAACAAATGGAAAAAAGAATTTCTGACTTGGAAGACAGAGCTACTGATGCCAGTGTCTATGAGCAGAAATCAGAAAAAAGAAACAAGAAAAATGAAGAAACATTAAGAAGCATGTGGGACTCTATTAAGAGGAACAACCTTCGATTAATTGGAGTCCCTGAACAAGGTGAGACATCTGAGAACACAGAAAATATTGTTGCTGAGCTGCTGAAAGAAAACTTCCCAGAAATCATGAAGGAAGAGAATATAGACATCTCAGATGCATATCGTACGCCACCCAATATAAATCTCAAAAGAAAGACTCCAAGGCATGTTATAATCAAGCTTAACAAAATGAAACACAAGCAGCAACTCTTAAAGGCAGCAAGACTCAAGGCAAAGCTAACATTCAGAGGGAAACCCTGTAGGCTCTCGTCAGATTTCTCAGCAGAAACCATGCTGGCACGGAGACAGTGGCACGACACATTCAAAGTCTTGAAAGAGAAGAACTTCCAACCAAGAATTATATATCCTGCAAAACTGTCTTTCAAACATGAAAATGAAATTAAGACATTTCCAGATAAACAGAAACTCAGAGACTTTGTAAAAACCAAACCCAAACTACAAGAAATACTGAAAGAAGTTCTTGGCTTTGGCTTAGAAGAACGAAACCACTAACTTTATATTTTAGAACGACACACTACTCAATACTCGTTTAGGGAAGGCTCCAAAGTAAATCACAGCTTTGATTTGGAAAGAAGCAATCCAGTGATCATCATGAAAACTATGGTGTCATCATAATAAAAGAGGGATGTACTACAGTCGTTATACTCCTTCCAGATAGAGAGGAAGATGACCAGACTGGTAGTAATTAAAATTGGGTTTATAAACGGTTTATTAAGGGGGTTCATAAAGGCAGCTGTAAAGCACAACAAAGATGTATCATACCATTTCAAGAAATCTAACACAAGAGTCTCAACAACTATAAAACCAGCTCTGAAAAAGGTGAAAAATCAACTCACAAAAAAGAGTGTCTCAGAACAGACTAATAAGAACAACAGAGAAAACATCAACATAAAAATAACCATATCACAATGGCAGCAGTGAACACATACCTATCAATAATTACATTGAATGTGAATGGACTGAATGCTCCAGTAGAGACACCAAGTGTCATCTTGGATCAAAAGACACGACCCATCCATATGTTGTCTACAAGAAACTCACTTGAGACCTAAAGACAGGAACAAACTGAAAATTAAAGGTTGGAAGAATATATATCAAGCTAACAATGAACAAAGGAGAGCAGGGGTGGCAATTCTAATCTCAGACAAAATCAACTTTAATGTCAAATCCACCATCATGGACAAAGATGGACACTATTTACTGCTGAAAGGTTCAGTACACAAGCAAGACTTAACTATATTAAACATTTATGCACCTAATGTCAGAGCACCTAAATATGTCGAAGAAACACTGACTATGCTCAAAAGAGAGTTAGATGATTCCACAATAATAGTGGGAGACTTTAACACTCCACTCTCATTACCAGACAGATCATCTAGAAAAAAGCTCAGTAAAGATACAGAAGACCTCATTGCCACAATTAACCAACTAAACCTCATTGATATATACAGAACTTTCCACCCCTCAGCAGACAACTATACCTTCTTCTCCAGTGCACATGGAACATTCTCCAGAATTGACCACGTGATAGGCCATAATGCAATGCTCAACAAAATCCATACCATTGAATTATTGCAAAGCATCTTCTCAGATCATAAAGCCATCAAAGTTGAAATCAATAGCAGAAAAAACAGAGATAGAAAGTGGAACTCTTGGAAACTGAACAACATCTTGCTCAAAAAAACATGGGTTATAGAGGAAATCAGGGATCAATTAAAGAAATTCATGGATCCCAATGAGAACGAAAACACTTCCTACCAGAACATATGGGATACAGCCAAAGCAGTGCTCAGAGGTCTGTTTATCTCCATAAATGCACACATCGGGAAAGAAGAAAGAAACCAAATCAAGGAACTAACTCTACAGCTTGAACAAGTAGAAAGAGAACAACAGAGGAACCCCTCGGGCACTGGAAGAAAGGAGATCATAAAGATTAGAGCAGAGCTAAATAAATTAGAGAATAGAAAAACAATTGAAAAAATCGAAAAGACCAAAAGCTGGTTTTTTGAACAGATCAACAAAATTGATAAACCACTGGCTAAACTTACTAAAGAAAAGCAGGAAAGGAAACAAATAACCCAAATTAGAAATGAGAAGGGAGTTGTCACCACAGATGCAACAGAAATCAAAAACATCATAACAGAATACTATGAAAGACTGTACTCTAACAAATTTGAAAACCTAGGGGAAATGGACCAATTCCTTGACTCATACCACCTACGCAAATTATCACAACGTGAAGCAGAACAACTTAATAAACCCATCACAAAGGAAGAGATTGAAAAGGTCATCAAAACACTGCCAACCCAAAAAAGTCCAGGCCCAGATGGCTTCACGGCAGAATTCTACCAAGCATTTAGAGAAGAGTTATCCCCAATACTATTGAAACTATTTCACAGTATAGAAAGGGATGAAGTACTCCCAAACTCATTCTATGAAGCCAGCATAACCCTGATACCTAAGCCAGGGAAAGATCCAACAAAGACAGAGAACTATAGATCGATATCACTCATGAACTGAGATGCAAAAATCTTCAACAAAATTTTTGCCAACAGAATACAACAACATATCAAGAAAATAATCCATCATGACCAAGTGGGATTCATACCAGGGATGCAAGGCTGGTTCAACATCAGGAAAACAGTTAATGTGATTAACCACATAAATAACACAAAAGACAAAGATCACTTGATTTTGTCCATTGATGCCGAAAAGGCATTTGATAAAGTCCAACACCCATTCATGCTAAAAACTCTTAGCAAAATGGGCATAGACGGCAAATTCCTCAACACAATAAGGGCCATTTATACAAAGCCAATTGCCCACATCATCCTGAATGGAGAAAGACTGAAAGACTTTCCCCTGAGATCAGGAACTAGACAAGGATGCCCACTCTCACCTCTCCTATTCAACATTGTGCTAGAAGTTCTAGCCAGAGCAATTAGACAAGACGAACAAATAAAGGGCATCTGCATCGGCAAAGAGGAAGTTAAAAATCTCCCTGTTCGCAGATGATATGATTGTATATGCAGAGAACCCCAAGGAATCTATAAGTAAGTTACTCAAACTGATAGAACAGTTCAGCAAAGTCTCAGGATACAAGATAAACATAAGTAAATCAGTAGGATTCCTTCATACCAACAACGAGACTGTTAAGGAGGAAATTATCAAATCTATACCATTTGTAATAGCCCCTAAGAAGATAAAGTACCTAGGAATTAATCTAACCAGACAAACAACAGACCTTTACAAAGAGAACTACAAGCCCTTACTACAAGAAACTAAGAGAGACTTAGATAAATGGAAAAACCTACCCTGCTCATGGATAGGAAGACTTAACATTGTGAAAATGTCTATTTTACCCAAAGCAATTTATTTATATAATGTAATCCCAATACAAGTTCCAGCATCATTTTTTAATGAGATGGAGAAACAAATCACCAATTTTGTTTGGAAAGGGAAGAAGCCCCGGATAAGTAAGGCACTACTAAAGAAAAAGAACACACTGGGAGGCCTCTCATTACCCGACCTTAGAACATACTACACTGCCACAGTGGTCAAAACAGCCTGGTACTGGTACAAGAACAGACAGACTGATCAATGGAACAGAACTGAGACCCCAGAGATGACACCATCTGCCTATGAACAATTGATATTCAACAAAGGCCCTAAGACATTAAACTGGGGTAGAAACAGCATCTTTAACAAATGGTGCTGGCAAAATTGGTTATCCATCTGCAATAAACTGAATCAAGATCCATATCTTACACCTTATACAAAAACCAACTCCAACTGGATAAAAGACGTAAATATCAAACCTAAAACAATAAAGCTCATCCAAGAAAAGGTAGGAACAACAATGGAAGTTTTAATACACAATGAGGACAGACTCCAAAATCTGTCAAAGAAACCTCAATCAACAGAAGAGAAAGCAGATAAATGGGAAATATTAAGAATCAAACACTTTCGCTCATCCAAAGACTTTATTAATAGAATTAAAGAACACCCACAGAGTGGGAAAAAATATTTGGCAACTCTATGTCAGATCAACGCCTGATCTCCATGATCTATAAGATACTACAAAATATCAATAAGAAGAAGATAAACCATCCAATTAAGCGATGGGCAAAGGAGATGGACAGATACTTCACTGAAGAGGAGATCCAGGCAGCCAAAAAACACATGCGGACATGTTCACGATCTTTAGCTATTAAAGAAATTCAAATCAAGACAACAATGAGATACCATCTCACCCCACCAAGATTGCCCATGATCCAGAAAACACAAAACAACAAATGCTGGAGAGGCTGTGGAGAAAGTGGAACCCTCCTACACTGTTGGTGCGGTTGCAAAATGGTCCAGCCTCTTTGGAAGGCAATCTGGCACTTCCTTAAAAAAATGGATATTGATATACCATTTGACCCAGTAATTCCACTACTTGGAATATATCCTACAGATTCAAGGCCTTTCACAGCAACGGACACATGCACCAGAATGTTTATCGCGGCACAGTCCACAATAGCAAAAAGGTGGAATCAACCCAGATGCCCAACAATAGAATAACGGATAGGTAAACTGTGGTACATATACTCAATGGAGCACTACGCAATGATAAAGAATAATGATGATTCCAGGAAACATCTCCTAACCTGGTTTCAACTGGAAGACATTATGTTGAGTGAAAGTAGTCAGTGACAAAAGGACAAATACTGTATGAGACCTCTACGATAAGATCTCAAAAACAGACTTGTGTATAGAAGAAAAGACTCTTTGACAGCTGCAAGGGAGGGGAGGGAGGGAGGAAGGGCAAGGGGGGGAGGGTTTAGTTTAGGTAGTTACTAGAAATCTAGTTGGGAGAAAGCGGTGACAGCACACATTAGGAACAAGAACAACATTAAGTGGACTTCAGCATAACTTGAGTACACCTTCCATCTTAACTCAATACTGCAAGGGTAGAGTAGCTGGGGCGGGGGGCGGGGGCCCATGATCTTAGGCGAATTCCAGGCCAATTGGCACAACCAGCGTTTTGCTAAGAGAGCTCTCTGCACCGCACATTGGTGAGTGGCGTCTGGGGTCTTAAAGGCTGCCAAGCTGCCATCCGAGGACACAGCAATTGGTCCCAACTCAGCAGGAACGGATGCTCACCGAGGGCCAAAATGGCATGCGGTAAAGACAACCGAGAAGACAGAGAGACCCACAAGAGTGGGTGCTTACATCGACCTGGGACCGGAAGAACCGGATGGTGCCCGGCCACCACCAGTGATAGCCATGACGGAGCTCACAGAGAGGAGCCTCAGTGGCAACACAAGAATAAAAAGAGGTGCATCATGAGATCTCCACTAAAAGACCTCAATTGATGGTCCAGCGGTTTTGGGGTTCCTCTGAGAGCATGGCCCCCGGCCCTGATGCTGCCCGTTCCCATAGATTATGACAAAGTTCCACTCTTTGGACAGGAATGGAAGGGACTTGGCAATGCAGAGTAACCATATGTTGGCAGCACTTTATGGTTCTATACATCTATAAGATATCATCTTGCTGACCTCTGGCTGGAGGAAGGGGAGTGGACCGAGAGGAGGGGAAAGGAGACTGTTGGGAGGATGAGACATGTATGGAGCAGAGAGGAATAGTGTGCAGTCACCGGACAGGGAGAGCAGTGGAAGCTGCATATAGGGGGGCATGTAAATTTTCATGTGAATGTACATTTTCACTCAGTTATGTTAAATAAAAAAAAAAAAAGAGGGAAATGAAAAAAAAAAAATTTAGTTAAGATCAATTCCTCCAGTTTGGCTTAGTGGGTATGCTAAATATGCTAAAGAACATTAGCATGTGTACAGCTTTCAAGAAATCATCACTATTACAGGATAGCTTCTATCTTGCTAGTCATTAACAGAGTGGGTAAAAACCTCTCCTAATTTGATGGTTCCGCTGTGTTGTATCAGTTTGAATTTCTCATTTTCACATTGATCTTACATGACTTAATCACATCCTTTGCTGCTATCCTCTCTATGACCACACACCAGAGCACCTTACTAGGATCGTCCTTGCCGAGTCCTTAATCATAGCACCTTCCCTTTTCTCCACATGTAAAATGGATTGTTAGTCTCTTTCTAGAGATGCCTAAGAGAGCATATTTCTCCACAGGAGAAATATGGCTACAGATTTCATGCACAAAGGCTAGTTTTCCTGAATAACTTCCATTACAACAGGCCTGTAAGGCTTTTCAGATGCTGTGTGCCAGGACTCCCGCAGTCTTAAGGTCTAACATTTGTCTGATATGCTGACAAAAGTCTACACCATGTGTCTTAGTCATCTAGTGATGCTGAAACAGAAATAACCATAGATGGATAAATGTTACAGCTCTGCTCCTGGTGCTACTTTGTTGGTGGTTGGAGGACCCCAACTCTATGCTTATTTCTCTTTCCTTTTATCTCTTGTAAGATAATAATAAATGGTGCAGGCCACACCCTAAAGAAACTCCTTTTACACTGGATCAGACACATGACCTGAGCAAGTGTGTTACATCCCACCTTAATTCTCTAACAATACGCAGAGATTTACAATGTACAGTAAAATCACAAAACGAAGACAACCTCACAACACCGGGAATCATGCCCTAACCAAGTTGACACGTGTTCTGGGGGGACACAACTTAATTCATGACACTATGTTCCTACCCTCTGTCACACTCCCTCCTCATACACGATGCAAGACTCTTCATTTGACAGATGACACCTTAGAAATGATATGTGGAGATTACAGCATGTAGTATAGGCAACGTACCTCTTGTACAGCCACTCCCTCCTTTAGTGGAAGTTTGTGTTTTGTCGTGATGCTGAACACGTTTGAGCAGTCTCCAGACTAAGATGGACTAGTGAGAAAGGACTGGTGATTTACTTTTGAAATCAGCAACAAAAACCCTTAGGATGGCAGTGCTCCAATTCATTGTGCATTGGGTCACCATAAATCAGGGACAATTTGATAGCAGCTAACAACAAGATTCCAGTCTTGGCCACACACATGATGGTAGAGTGAGAGTAGAAACCTGCATGTGGGCTGCCCTAGTAATAACAGGTCATTTACTGCTTGAGAACTAGAACATAGGAGTGGCTCCTTAAATAATTCCTTTTCTTTCTTTCCATCCTACAACATGTCAAATAGCTGCCTGGGATCCTCTGTTTCTCACTCTGAGACTTATGCTGATAACAAAATAAATGCATTTGCACATATAGAAAGCTGTTTGGAAAGCTGGAAAATTCTGAACAGCTGAAGACTTTTTTTAGGACCTGGGAAACTAGAGAATGAGTGTAAGAGTGGAAACCCTGGTCCCTTGGGGCACATGTCCACACAGCTCAGTTTTGTTGGAAAAATAATAATCATGTGAAGTAATTCTAATAACAATCCAACAAACTTGAGTATGATGTTTATTTTACTTAGCACAAACAACTGGTTCTAAAACATGGTGCCCATTTTAGCCAGTGATTTGAACTTAGAACCACAAGATAGTAGAGCTAATGAGTCAGTCTGTATCCTGATACTGTTAGACATAATGAAATTTATTTTCTATTGTCTTACATACTTATAAAAGCCTCACACTAAAATATTGACGTTCACTGAGTCTGCTCACTTCAGCAATGCGACTGATTAGAGCATTGCTCTTAAGATTCTGGTAAACAACCAAATGGTATCTGTGGAAAACAGTATCATTTGTTTAAAGAGTCTACCATGGCCACCATCTAAAGACTCCACCAAGTCCAGGTATTGATCAACAATGTGTTTTCGCAAATCTCTGAAAGAAAAGAATGATTTAGGAGATAACACTGGAGTCATTACTCCCTTTCCTTGAGTATATAGAATGTGATCTACCTACAGCAGGACTCACAAAGATTGATAAAGATACATTAACTGGGTGTTGAAGTACAGAGAAAATAGATAAGACAACCTGGGGGACAAAACATCTTTTAGGGAAACATTTACTTAAACAAGCCATAAAGGCCACACTTTTAATACTTAGTAAATAGTTACAAACCCATAAGTGGTGAATATCCACAATGAAAGGCCTAGGTCCAATATTTACCCCTCCCTGAAAATATGCCAGACAATTCCAAGCCAAGAGTTTTACTGAGCTAGTGCTGCTGTAACGTCAATACTACAGAGTGGATGGCTTTAACAAAGAAAAATTTATTACATAGTCTAGTAGACTACAAGTCCAAATTCAAGATGTCCGCTCCAAGGGAAGGCTTTCCCTCTGTTGGCTCTGCAGGAAAGTCCAGTATTATATCAGTCTTTGTCCAAGTTGCACCTTGGTGCAAGAACCTCAGGTCTGAAGGACATGCTCTTCTCCCAGTGCTGCTTTCTTGACGGTGTGAGGTTCCCAATTCTCTGTTTGCTTCCCTTTCCTTTTATCTCTTGCAGGATGAAAAGATTAATGGTGGTACAAGGCATACTTCAGAGAAACTCTGGTTACAGTGGAGGAGGGAGTAATTTTATGAAAGGATTTACAGTCACACTTTAATCCTCTAACATACAGCAGAGCAAAATCACAAAATGGAGGACAATCACAGAATACAGGGAATCATGGCCCAGCCACATGGCTACATATATTTTGGGGGGGACACAATTCAATCCATGACACCAGGCTATAGTTCAAAATTGACACCAGTACTGAAAGACCAACACTCAAAAAGAAGTAGAAGGAATGAGGCAGAGGCCTTAAAATCCTGTTTCTCAGCTTGGCTTCCTCTTCCACAGTGTTGTATTCAAAATCCTATTTCCTTTGCTGGGATTTACCCCACTCCCCAATTTTGCATTTGAATCTGCTCTTGCTTAGAAGTTTTACATAAAATCATACTCTTGCATAGTACCATCAAGAATGTTGCTGACATGACTTACATGAACTGCTTATTTGTAAACTCCTTATAGTGACTTGCCTGCCTGACCTTGGATAGCAGTCTTGGCCTTAGCAACTCTGACTGACTCCTCTTCCTTGTACAATGAAATAAAGGTGTCTTTCCTGTTTTCCCACTTCAGTTTCTCCTTTATTGGCCACTATGAGTAGTGCCAAGCAAGAACCTACAGTTTCCACCTGGTAAGAACACCTCACTGGGGCACCTCCAGGCCTTGAATCCTGATATCCAGACCTCATACCCAGTGTTCTTTCTACTCCATGATGCATCAGTGCAATAACAAAGTGGATATCCATGAGTCAGATACAAACTCCACTTCATCATGCAACATTGCCTCTGTTTTAAATTAATGACCTTTAAACTTAGATAATTCTTTAAGAGCTCTGGTAGCCCTCAAATCTAGTCTGTTGGATATGTCATGGCCAACTACTCACATTCCTGCTTTCTCTGCCATCTTATCCAATTTCCATCCTACTAAATAACCTTAGAAGTAGCCAATCAAAGTTAAAGTAGAGATTTCATAAGGCACACAGGAAATAACATGCATGAAAGCTTCTTATAAATTGCAAACATAGTATCAGTATTAGTAATAATTAGTAGCACTTTCATAGTTTTCATATGTCTTTAGCGACTATCCTTAATAACTAAGTACAGAATACTGTCACCACACAGTTAGACTGTGGTTATCTACCTAAGACAATCTGGCAATAAAATTTACAACTTCTTAAACGACAAATTAGTCATCTGGATCAATCTGCATTTCCACAAAGAAATTATCTTTCATGCTAAAGATTTTCTTGCTAATAAACCATAGAAGTAATAATGAGGAGATGGACTCCCCATCTTCATAACTTTGGCTTTGTTACACAAAGCATAGCTGGCATTTTAGTGTACGTATCATACAATTTTCAGGGCTGGAAAGTTTCTTAGAGGTCTTCTGGCCCAGTGGTTCTCAACTCTTGGCATCATGGAAAGAGGAGGTGGAAGGGAAGGGGATGGCAGGACGAGGAATCAAGAGATTCTGATTTGTGTTAGGTGAAGCCTGGCACGAGTATCTTTTGAAAGCTTTCCAGTGTTTCTCATGGGAAGCCCAGGTTGATAACCACTGATATAACCAAAACTCTTATTTTCCAGGTGAGAAGTCTGAAGCCTTGGATGGAGATGTTACTTCAATAGAGAAAGTCAAGAAAACGGTTGATAACACAGCCTAGACTAAACTCAAGTCTGCTGACTTCTATTCCAATATGTTCCTAACATATGTCTTCAGGAATAAAAAATAATGGGCATAAACTGTATACATAGGTACACAAGTACATGCACACTTGCTTAGACGCATACACAGAATGAATCAATGGCATTGATGGTAAATGCAAAGGTCTAACAAAGGTCACTTAGGAAGTTATTAGCTACATTCTTTTCTCTGCCTTAACGACCACCCTCAGGCCAGACTAACAGAACTACATTCCTATTTCTAATCCACATTATTTGTTAGATGTGATGAAACCTTATGATATAATGAAACTTTGTCACTCCTGACTATTGTTCTGTGACAAACACCCACCCCTTTGAATTCTGGCTATAAAAACCACTAAAAATGTAACCCAAATTGGGGCAGCTTTCAGCTCGTTGTCCTCCATGTTGCTTGTAAATCTGCAAATAAATTATCCCTAGAACCCCATGCTGTCTCTGAATTTTTAGCTACAATGACAAGTGAGATGAACTTGGATTCAATCTGGCAGCAGCATGGGCTTTCAGATTAAGAAAATGAAAACATTAATCCATAATGAACACATCCAAAATTTTTTAAAGTTTGGGTTTATTTGTTGACATGGATTGAACTGCATTCCCCCAAAAATGTGTATGGGAGTTTGGCTGGGCCATGATTCCTGGTATTATGTGATATTCCTCCATTTTGTAAATCCTGCCTTTATGATGTTAATAAGGGTGGATGGGCACAGCTGTATTGGTAGGGCAGGACTTAACTTGCAAGATTGTTTTGTGTCTTGAAGTAGTGTCTTGAGATAAACTCAAGAAGCTAGCAGAGAGATTTGGGGACCTCATATTACCAAGAAGCAGTGCCAGGAGCTGAGCACATCCTATGGAAAGGACCAGGGTCTCTGAGCCTCAGAAGCTTCTATTCCAGGGAAAGATTGACAACAAAGACCTTCCTCCACAGGCAGCAAAGAAAGCCTTTCCCTGGAGCTGACACCTTGAATTTGAACTTTTAGCCTACTGGACTGTGACAAAATAGAATTTCTCTTTTTAAAGATACCCACTTGTGGTATTTCTGTTAAAGCAGGACTAGATGACTAAGACAGTTGTTGTGTTTTCATTTCTTTTTAAACAGTGAAGAAATAAAATAACAAACTGTTTATTACAATTTCCTTTATTTTAGAGAGGTAATTGCTCAGCCACTGCTGAAAAAGTGGTTTCAACAGCATAACATGTATTTTAACCCCATCCTCCTTCTCCAAGCCAAAGTAAGTTGGCCAGAATTATGCATGTCACTCAAGTGGTTTAAACAAACAGATTAGTCCAAACCAATCAGATTAACAGATAAAGTCACATAACACTGGACACTTGGCATGTTTTTTCATTCACTTGAATGCCTGTGACTGACATCTATAATCTGAACACTTATATCACTGTCCTATCCCACACCCACAGTTGCCTTTTACTTGCCTGAGTGCATTTCTGTTCCTTGAAAGCAAGAGATGTATAACAATAACAAAAAAAGATCAGTAAAGATGGCAAGTAGCCCTTGTTTGTGCTACATAGCAAATGTGAGAGAAAATCTAGGCAAATGAACACAATAATGAATAAGAAACTCAAATTTTTCCTACTATCACATTAACAGGATGTGATATCTAGCAAAATCATATACTAAAGAGCAAGAGATTACAGTGATGTAAAGAACTCACTTCGATAGAGACCTAACAAAGGTCACTTAGTTTATTTCTTCTTCTCCTTATCTCTGAATATACAGAGTTGATTGAGACCTCAAAGAGAAGTAACAATGTTTTGGATGGTTTACACTGCCCCATTATCCTGTGACACACTTTTGATAGTTTGCTCTGTTTAGTTATCCTGTGAGAAACATTTTGATCTGCTCTTATTGATTATCCTGTGACAAATATTTGAGTTTGCTCTGATTAATTATCCTGTAACAGACATTTGGGTCTGTTCTAATTAACTATCCTGTGACAAACTTTGGTCAATTCACACTGTTCGTTAGATATAATGAAACCTTATGATATAATGAAATCTTACAACTCCTAACTATTGTTCTGTAACAAACAAATCCCCTCCCCTTTGAATTCTGGCTATAAAAACCACTAGAAATGTAACCCAAGCAAGACAGCTTTTAACTGCTGTCTTCCAGCTTGCTAGCAAATTTGCCAATAAATTATTCCTTGAACCCCGTACTGTCTCTGAATTTTTCAGCTGCAGTTTCAGGTGGACGTACATGGATTCAATTTGGCAACAACTCTGGCCATGGGTTATAATCAAAAATGGTTATAGTGCTTTATTTGAACAACTGGGAAAACAACGTAAGATTTATTTGTTTTGTTGAACAACTAAGATTGACCATAAGTTGTGACTACTTAAAAAGATATCTAGGTATTTTCTTGGTGGTTTATGGGATAAAATGCAGTTTATTCTTTTTTGATTATTTAAATATATTTAAATTATTTTAAAATGTAGTTTTATTTTTTAAATTTCCAGGATGTCCAATAACTCTAAAGAATGCAGGCAACATTGCTACATGGAGACTTGAGAACAATTTTCCTGCCTGTCAACTGGCAACCCTATTACATTCCTCCCTCCTCATTTAAGAGATTAACACTAAAAGATTTACACAAGAATATTCACAGCAGACTTAGTTACAGTAGTTGAATACTGGAAAAAATCCAATATTTACAGAAAACATGGTATGTTCATCAACAGAATACTACACAGCATAAAAAAAGGAGCAAATAGACACAAAGTGGAGGTAAAGGTGAAAGAAGGGTCAAAGATGAATCTGAGACAGAGTGGATAGCTTTAACAAAGGAAGGTTTATTCTTATACAGTCAAGTAGGCTACAAGTCCATTTTCAGGCTGTCCGCTCCAGGGGAAGGCTTTCCCCTTGTCAGCTCAGGAAAGTCCGGTATTGCATCAGTCTTTGTCCAGGGAGCATATTGGCGCAGGAACCTCAGGTCCGAAGGACGTGCTCTTCTCCTGGTGTTCATTGCTTGATGGTACAAAGTTCTCAGTCCTCTGCCTGCTTCTCTGTCCTTTTATGTCTCATAGGATGAAAGGATTAAGGGTGGAGCAAGCCATACTCCAGGGAAACTCCCTTTACAGTGGAGCAGGGAGGTGATCCTATGAAGGGATTTACAGCCCCACCCTAATATTTTAACATACAGTTTAGGAAAACTGAAACTATCAGAGGGCAAGTACAAAAGGATTATATAGAGAGCCCTCCTAGACCTTATACAAAATGCAGCAACCAAGCCAAGCCAAGTGCTGTCGAGTCAGATCTGACTCATGGCAGAGCAAAATGAAAAATTAAGCAAGATCTTTAATGTGATGGAACGCCAGTACTCTGAAATCCAACAGATTAAGAAAAAAATCAAAGACATAAAAAGTACAGTTCAAAGCCAAGAAACCAGAATGGAACAAATGGAAAAGAGACTTTCTGATTTGGAAGACAGAGCTCCAGCATCTACGAGGAGAAAAAAAAGAATCAAGAAAAATGAAGAAGCATTAAGAAGCATGTGGGACTCTATTAAGAGGAACAATCTATTAGTAGTTGGAGGTCCTAAACAGAGTGGGACACCTGAGAACACAGAGACTACTGTGGCTAAAGTACTGACAGAAAACTTCCCAGAAATCATGAAAGAAGAGAATACAGATATCCAAGATGCATATCAAGTGCCCATCAATATATATCCCCAAAGAAAGACTCCAAGACATATTAAAATCAAGCTCAACAAAATTAAACAGAAGCAGAAACTCTTAAAGGCAGCAAGACTCAAAACAAAGCTAACATTCAGAGGGAAGACCTGTGCGCTTTCATCTGATTTTTCAGTAGAAACGATGCTGGCACAGAGACAGTGGGACACATTCAAAGCCTTGAAGGAGAACTTCCAATCAAGAATCAAATATCCTGAAAAACTATCTGTCAAATATGAAAATGAAATCAAGACATTGACAGATAAACAGAAACTCAGACACTTTGTAAAAATCAAACCAAAGCTACAAGAAATACTGAAAGAAGTTCTTCACTTGGAAGAACAAAACCATTAATTTTATTTTCAGGAGGAAACACAGGACACATGATCCAGAAACCTATTCAGTTAGGAAATGCTCCAAACTCAATCAAAGCTGTATTAAAAGAAGTGATCCAGTGATCATATCATGAAAACTGTGACATCATCATATTAAAAAGAGGGATGTACTACAGTCACTATACTCTTTCCAGATGGAGAGGAAGTTAATAAGACTTGTAGTAGTTAAAACTAGGTTCAAACATAAACTATTAAGGGGGATCACAGGAGCAGCCACAAAGGATAATAAAGATGCAACATATCAAATCAAGAAACATAACACAGAAATCTCAACAACCACAAAACCAACCCTGAAACAGGTGAAAAACCAACTTATAGAGAAGAATGCACCAGAACAGAATAATAAGAACAGAGAAAACATCAACACAAAAATAAACATCACAATGACTGTGCTACAAACATATTTATCAATAATTACATTGAATGTGAATAGAATGAATGGAATGAATGCTCCAGTGAAGAGCCAACGAGTGGCATCTTGGATTAAAAGGCATGACCCATCCATAAATTGCTTACAAAAAATTCACCTTAGACTTTAAGATAGGAACAAACTGAAAATTAAAGGATAGAAGAATATATATCAAGCTAACAATACACAAAGAAGAGCAGGTACGGCAATACAAATCTCAGATAAAATAGATTTTAATATAAAATCCACCATCATGGACAAGGATGGATGCTATTTATTGCTGAAAGTTTCAGTACACAAGCAGTATTCAACAATATTGAATACTTATGCACCCAATACTGCCACGGTCACACTCAATACTACAGCATCAAAATACATCAAAGAAACACTGACTACACTAAAAAATGAGATAGACCACTCCACAATAACAGTGGGAGACTTCAACACTCCACTTTGAATACTGGACAGATCGTCTAGAAGAAAGTTCAATAAAGACACAGAAGATCTTCTTGCCACAATTAACCAACTAGACCTCATCAACATACACAGAACTTCCTATCCATCAGCATACAACTACACCTTCTTCTCCAGTGCACATGGAATTTTTTTTCTTTTTTTTTAATTAATATTTTCCAGAACAGACCAAGTGTCGTGGATTGACTTGTGTCCCCCAAAAAATATGTGTAGCCATGTGGCTGGGTTATGGTTCCCAGTATCTTGTGACGGTACTCCATTTTGTGGTTTTCCTCTGCTGTATGTTAAAGGATTAGGGTGGGGCTGTAAATCCCTTCATAGGATCACCTCCCTGCTCCACTGTAAAGGGAGTTTCCCTGGAGTATGCTTGCCCCACCCTTAATCCTTTCATCCTACAAGAGATAAAAGGACAGAGAAGCAGGCTGAGAATTGGGAACCTCGTACCATCAAGGAAGCAGCACTGGGAGAAGAGCGCGTCCTTCAGACCTGAGGTTCCTGTGCCAAGATGCTCCCTGGACAAAGACTGATGCAATACCAGACTTTCCTCCTAAGCCAACGAGGGGAAAGCCTTCCCCTGGAGTGGACACCCTGAATTATGGACTTGCAGCCTACTTGACAATGTAAGAATAAACCTTCCTTTGTTAAAGCCATCCACTCTGTGGTATTTCTGTTACAGCAGCCCTAGCTGACTAAAACACCAAGTGTTATGACATAAAGAAAATCTCAACAAATTCCATGCCATTGAATTACTGCAAAGCATCTTCTTAGACCGCAAAGGCATTAAAATCAAAATCAATAACAGAAAAAACATAGATAGAAAGTAGAACTCACAGAAACTGAACAACATCTTGCTCAAACAATCATGGGTTATAGAAGAAATCAGGGATGAAATAAAGAAATTTATGGATTCCAAAGAGAATGAAAACACTTCCTACCAGAACCTATGGGATACAGCCAAAGCAGTACTCAGAGGTCAGTTTATCTCTATAAATGAACACATCTGGAAGCAAGAAAGAACCAAAGCTGAAGATCTAACCCTACAGCTAGAAGAAGTAGAGAGACAACAACAGAGAACCCCTCACGTATGAGCAGAAAACAGATCACAAAGGTTGGAGAAGAACTAAATGTATTAGAGAATAGAACAACTAACAAAAACTGAAAAGACCAAAAGCTGGGTTTTTGAAAAGATCAACAAAACAGACAAACCACTGGCTAAGCTTACTAAAAAAAAAATCAGGAAAAGAAGCTAACAATGCAAATAAGAAATGAAAGGGGAGTTGTCACAACAGATCCATAAAAAATCAAAAATATCAAAATACGAAAGTCTGTGCTCTAAAAAATTTGAAAGCCTAGAAGAAATGGACAAATTCTTACATTCATAACACCTACCAAAAATATCATAAGGTGAAGCAGAACAATTTAATAAACCCACCACAAAGGAAGAGACTGAAAAAGTTATCAAAAAACTAACAACTATAAAAAGCCTGGGCCCAGATAGCTTCACTACAGATTTCTACCAAGCTTTTAGAGAAGAGTTATCTACAAATCTACTGAGACTATTTCACAGTATAGAGAGTGATGGAATACTCCCAAATTCATTCTGTGATCAAATATAACTCCAATACCAAAGCCAGGCCAAGACCAAACAAAAAAGGGAAGTTATAGACCAATTTCACTCATGAATCTAGATGAAAAAGTCTTCAACAAAATTCTTGCCAGTAGGATACAACAACATATCCAAAAAGTAACTCATCATGACCAAGGTGGATTTATACCAGGGATGCAAGGCTGGTTCAACATCAGAAAAACAATTAATGTGATCAACCACACAAATAACACTAAAGACAAGAATCACTCGATTTTGTCTATTGTTTCAGAAAAGCCATTTGATAAAGTCCAACACCCAGTCATGCTAAAAACTCTCAGCAAAGCAGGAATAGACAGCAAATTCCTCAGTGCAATAACAGCCATTTATACAAAGCCAACTACCCACATTATCCTGAATGGAGAGAGACTGAAACAATTCCCCTTGAGAATAGGAATGAGACAAGGATTCCCACTCTCACCTCTCCTATTCAACATTATACTAGAAGTTCTAGCCAGAGCAATTAGACAAGACCAAGAAAGAAAGGGCATCTGCATTGGCACAGGAGAAGTAAAAATCTCCCTATTTGTAGATGATATGATTATATATGCAGAGAATCCTAAACAATCCATAAGTAAACTACTCAAACTGATAGAAGAGGTCGGAAAGTCTCAGGATACAAGATAAAAAATAAGTAAATCAGTAGTATTCTTTTATATCGACAACCAGATTATTGAGGAAGAAATCACCAAATTAATACCATTTACTATAGCCACCAAGAAGAGAAAATATCTAGAAATAAATCTAACCAGAGAAATCACAGATCTTTACAAAGAGAACTGCAAGACCTTACTACAAGAAACTAAGAGAGACATACATAAATGGAGAAACCTACCCTGCTCATGGATAAGAAGACTTAACATTCCAAAAATGTCTATTTTACCCAAAGCAATTTACTTATACAATGCAATCCCAATACAAATCCCTCTAACATTTTTCAATGAGATGAAGAAACAAATCACCAACTTTGTTTTGAAAGGGAAGAAGTCCCGAATAAGCAAAGCACTACTGAAGAAGAACACACTGGGAGGCCTTTCACTACCTGACTTTAGAACCTATTACATTACCACAGCTGTCAAACAGAATTGAAACCTCAGAGATAACATCATCCTCCTGTAAATAGCTGATATTCAACAAAGTCCCTAAGACATTAAACTGGGGTAAAAACAATGTCTTCATCAAATGGTGCTGGCAAAACTAGACATCCATTGGAAATAAATTGAAACAAGACCCATGTCTCACACCTTATACAGAAACCAACTCAAACTAGATAAAAGACCTAAATATCAAATCTAAAATGATAAAGTGCATCCAAGAAAAATTAACATCAACAATGGTAATTTTAATACACAATGTAGACAGACTTCAAAATCTGAGAAAGGACAATCAACAGAAGAGAAAATAGATAAATGGGAACTACTAAGAATCAAACACTTTTGCTCATCCAAAGACTTCAGCAATAGAATTAAAAGGCCACCTACAGAATGGGAAAAAATATTTGGCAGCTATATGTCATATCGATGCCTGATCTCCATAATCTATAAAGTTCTACAAAATATCAATAAGAAAAAGATAAATCACCCAACTAAGCAATGGGCAAAGGAGATGGACTGACACTTTTCTAAAGAGGAAATCCAGGCAGCCAAAAAACACATGCCGACATGCTCATGATCATTAGCTATTAAAGAAATTCAAATCTAAACTACAAGGAGATACCATCTCACCCCAACAAGTTGGCCATGATCCAAAAAATGCAAAACAACAAATGCTGGAGGGGCTGTGAAGAAATTGGAACTCTTCTACACTGTTGGTGGGATTGCAAAATGGTGTAACCTCTTTGGAAAGCAATCTGACACTTCCTTAAAAAGCTGGAAGGAGATATACCATTTGACCAAGTAATTCCACTGCTTGGAATATACTCTACAAAATCAAGGCCATTCACACCAACTGACACACGCATAAAAATGTTTATTGCATATAGTCCACAACAGCAAAAAGATGCAATCAACCCAGATGCCCAACAACAGACGAATGGATAGGTAAACTGCAGTATATATACTCAACGGGACACTATGCAATGATAAAGAACAATGATGATTTTAGGAAGCATCTCATAACCTGGTTTCAATTGGAATACATTATGTTGAGTGGAAGTAGTCAGCAGAAAAAGGACAAATATTGTATGAGACCCCTACTAGAAGAACTTAAAAACAGGCTCATGCATAGAAGATTCTTTGTCAGCTGCAAGGGTGGAGAGGGAGGGAGTGAAGGGGGGGTTATTGATTAGTTAGTTGATAGAAATTTGGTTGGGTGAAATCTGTGACAGCACCCATTAGAAAGATCAATTTTAACTGGACTTCAACATAACATGATTACTCCTCCCATCTTAACCCAGTACTGCAAGGACAGAGTAGCTGCAGTGCGGGTCTGGGGACGATGCTCTCAAGGGATGTCGAGGCCAACTGGCATAACTAGCCTTTTGCTAAGAGAGTCTTCTGCACCCCAAATTGGTGAGTGGCACCTGGGATCTTTAAAGCTGCCAAGCTGCCACCTGAGGTACATCAAATGTTCGCAACTCAGCAGGAATGGATGCTCTCCAAGAACCAAAGTGACATGGGACAAAGAGAACCCAGAAGACAGAGACCCAAGTGAGCAGGTGACTACATCGTCATGTGAATGGAAGAACCAGATGGTGCCTGGCCACCACCAGTGACAACCATGATGGGACTCACAAAGTTGAGTCTCACTAGCAACACGAAAATAAAAAGGGGCACACCCTGAGATCTCCACTAAAAGATCGTGACTGATGGTCCAGGGGCTTTGGGGTTCCCCCGGAAGCATGGCCCCTGGCCCTGATGTTGCCCCTGTCCATAAATTATAATGCAGGTCAACTCTTCGGACAGAAATGGACTGGACTTTGTGACACAGAGTGACCATTTCATGTTTGCACTTTATGGTTCTGTGCTTCTGTAGGATGTCATCCAGCTGGCCTCTTACTGAATGTGGGGGAGAGGGTGGAGACGAGTGGATACAAGATTTTTGGGAGGATATGACATGTACAGAATGGAGAGGACGAGTGTGCTGTCACTGGGCAGGGAGAGCAGTGGGAGCCGCTCATTGGCGGGTATGCAAATTTATATGGGATTGTATATTTTCACTCAACCATAATTGAAAAAAAAAGAAAGAAAGAAACAGGGAATCAACCAAGGGAACAAGAAACTGTGCAGGTATAACACTCATTAGAAGTCCTACTACAAGTTCCACAGCATTCACTGCAGAAATCATCCTGAAACTCTCCAGGTGCTGAAGTCCTACCACAAGCGCCAGGAGCCTCACTGTGGAAGCCATCTTGAAATTCACTTTCCCGTGCACTTTTCCTCCCATCATGTAACACATAAATCATAACTCCCCCTTCTCACCTCAAAACCTTTCAAAATTCCAGACAAGCCTTTTTTTTAAGCAAGTTTGAGGATAGGGTGCTGACCAGGCACCCTCCATCTCCACCTGCAGGCTTCTTCTCTTTCTGAATAAACCTTGCTTACAAAGACTCTTGGTGCCTTGCCTCTTCATTCCTGAAAGATACACACAGGCAAAAACCTTAGCAAATTTTTGACACTTGAACCTGGTAATAATTCCAGTGTTTTTGTGAAGGGGATACTATTTACTGAGTTAGAGAGCAAGCTCTACAAAGCTCCACACGTATAACCTACAAACAGTAAAATACACACATTGTAAGTGTATACCCCCCCAAAAGACCCATAGCGATTGAATCGATTTTGACTAACAGCAGCCCTATAGGACAGACTAGAATTGTTCCAGAGAGTTTCCTAGGAGCACCTAGTAGATCTGAACTGATGATCTTTAGTGCACAGACACAGCACTTAACCACCGTACACTTTAGTGTATAGCTGAATGAATTGCTATAGTCTCACAGAATTTTAGAGAATGGATAGGAACATACTTTGGGGGGAAAGCAGATTTGAGAATCTTGGCACCACTGGTAGAGAGGAGGTCACACTATGCCTTTTCCCAATACTGTGTGCTTCTGTTGGAACAGGCCTCAAATTACTTTTTTTTTTTTCTTAAAACGATAGCTTTCATTAGTCTTGATGTTGCCTATCCGTATTTGTACCATACTCTTTGGTCATAGCTATTTGAATACATCTCTGTTATTCTTGTACTATTTCCAATCTCTTTGTCATGTTGTTGTTGTTAAATGCTGCTGATGAGTCAACTTTGACTTATGGTGAACCCATGTACAACCGTCTTGTGCCATCCTCACAACTAGTTGCAAATCAGACCACTGTAAGCCACAGGGTTTTAACTGGTTGCTTTTTCTAAGTGTGTTATCAGGGCTTACTTCTCAGTCCATTTTAGTCTAGAAGCTCCCTGAAACCTGTTAGGAATCATAGTAACACAAAAGACAGATAGGTGGTGGCTACGCATACGGGGAACTGGCTAAGAAGTAAAACTGAATCTCCCACATGAAAGGTAAAACTTTTATCACTGAATCATCACTGCCCTAAAAAAAATGAGAAGCTTTCACTTTAGCTAAGTAAACTTCTAATCAGACTGTAGAGACTAGCCCCCACATAAAAACTGCATCAGGTGCTGTTTGTTGCGTGTAGGCTGGAGGCATGCTATGTCTTGATAAACTGCTAATACTTAAAGGCACTTCTTGTTTCAGATGAAGTAGTTTTCTCATTCTTTCTCTACAAACATTTTCAGAAAATGGCAGTATTTTTAATCAAATAAAAAAAGAGATTTTGGTTTTCACTAACCGAGGAAATAACAGGGAAATAATTTGTATTCCTGTCAAGCCTTACAATGTATTGTTATTTACTGAAAAGCAGAGGACTGCTCATATTTTCTCACTTTGAAAGACATGCCAACGGTAGACACAAGAAGGAGTTGTATATTCTCTTTAGAGATGAGGAAAAGACTGAGAAGCAAATGATCAGTCTTTCATTGAACCTGTCTTCCTCTCTCCTTCTCTGGCTCTAGTGATAAAACCACCACGACTTGCTGGCAAGCTGATTTCAACAGGATCTTACCCACAGACAGCACCAATAGTAGTCTCTGGGACTCCTTCCAATTCTGAGAACAGTTTAAAATCCCATTAACAAAACTGATTCCAAGCCAAACGAATAAAAGAGTGAAAGGAAAAAGAAACCTCTCCAAATCATCTTCTCTTCTTTCAGAACATAAAAGCAACAAATAACATGCCCCAAATTGATAAGTACTCTGGTCCCAGGATTTTTCTCAGGTTTGTGGTATGTCTGTGATTTCTGACTTATTCTACACATTGAAATTCATTTTGAAAGCAAAACAATCCACCATTGCCACAAAAGGTAGCTCAGCCTATTGAACTACATCTTCAGCCACAGTCATGGTTCTTGGAGATGTTGCATGTCATGCTATTATTATTTACTTCAGCACTAATCTAACTGACAAATGGCCATTTCCTTTCTTTTGCTACCATTATAAAAATTTCACCACAGGAAAATAAAAGTTATAGTGGATCTTAGTAGCAAGCCTAGAGGATAAATCTTTAAGTCAGGTAACGGTAAGCCACCACAAATTCTGTTGGGGCTTTAAGAAGCCAAACGGTAAATTCAATCCAAGTCAGAGTGGAAACGTCTCTGGAGCAGTTGTAGGCAGAGATCAGATCCTAAAAGTTCTATTCTGGTATGTAACATCTAAGAGACTGAATTTGCTATCCATACAATGAGAACAGAAATGTCTGCTCTGCTATCTCACAGGTTTGTGGTTTAAAAAAAAAAAAATCTAATGAGATAATATATGTGAGAGCTTGTAATAAAGTACAAAACCCAATGCAAATACATTATACTTATTTAATGTTATTTCAGTATGTGTAATGGTTAATTTTATGTCATCTACCTTACTAGCCCAGTGTTTTGACCAATCCTAGTCTAGCTGCAAGGTCCCTTGGGTGGTACAGTTTGTACTTGTGTATTAGCCTCAAGGTCGACAGCTCAAATGCATACATGTACGCCATGAAAGAAAGGTCTGGCAATCTGTTTATATCAAGATTATAGCTAAGAAAATGTTATGGAGCAGTTCTACACTGTATATATATATATACATATATATATGTATGCCTGTATATATACCACACATGTCAGCTTTTCACACTGTGGAGCCATACATGTTGCTGTGATACTGGAAGCTATGCCACCAGTATTTCAAATACCAGCAGGTAGGCAGGCTGCAGCAAAACTTCCAGATTAAGACAGACTAGAAAAGTGTTCAGTGGTCTATTTCTGGAAAAAAAATGGACAGTGCAAAACCCATGAATAGCTCCTCAAGTTGGAAGTCACTAAATATACAACCGTCTCCTCAATATGGGAAAATTGGAAGTCATCAAAGATTAAACAAAACCTGTAAAGATGGATATCTTAGGCATTAGTGAGCTAAAGTGGTAAAATGGACTGGTATTGCCCATCTTGAGTCAGACAATCATATGGTCTACTATGCCTCAAAAAATAAATTAAAGAGGAATGATGTTGCATTCATCATCCAAAAAAAAAAAATTACAGAATCTGTCCTGAAGATAGTACTGTCAGTGACAGGATAACATCCAAATGCCTACAAGGAAGATTAGTTACTAAGACTACTATTCAAGTTTACATAGCAATTCCTAATGCCAAATACGAAGAAATTGAGGAATTTTACCAATATCTGTAGTCTGACATTGATTAAATATGCAATTAATATGCATCAATAATTACTGGTGACTGGAATACAAAAGTTGGAAACAAAGAAGGATCACAATAGCTGGAAAATACGGTGATAGAAATGACATTGAGGATTGCACGATAGAATTTTGCAAGACCAACAACTTACTGATTACAAATGTGTTTCTTCAACAACATAAATGGCAACTATACAGGTAGTCCTTGCCAAATGAAAAATGTAGGAATCAAATTTATTGTATCTGTGGGAAGAAACCATGAAGAAGCTCAATATCATCAGTCAGAACAAGGCCAGGGGCCAAAAGCAAAAGAACCCATCAATTGCTCCCAGACAAGTGCAAGTTGAACCTGAATAAAAGGCAAGTCCACAGGAGTCAAAGTACAATCTTGAGTATATCCCACCTAAACTTGGAGACCATCTCAGAGTAGATCTGAGGCACAGAACAATAACAACATTAAGGATTTTAGACACAAAGAAAGCAAGAGGTCATTAAAAAGACAAGAGAACAAGAAAAGACAAAAATGGATGTCAGAAGATGTTCTGAAACTTACTCTTGCACATAGAGTAGCTAATGAGAAATACATAAATGAGAATACAAAAGAGCTCAACAGAAGATTTCAATGGGTGGCTTAAGAAGACATGTGCAAAAACTTGGAGATGAAAAACCAAAAGAGAAGAATGAGCTCCACATTTCTCAAGGTGAAAGAGCTGGAGAAAAAACTCAAGACTGAAGTCATAATTCTTAAGGATTCTATATGCTAAACACTGAAAGAAGCAGGAAGCATTAAAAAAAGATAGAAGGCATACACATAGTCATAATTCTTAAGGATTCAATATGCTAAACACTGAAAGAAGCAGGAAGCATTAAAAAAAGATAGAAGGCATACACATAGTCATCGTACTAAAAAGAACTGGTCTGTGTTCAACCATTTCAAGAGGCATCATATGATCAAGAATCAGTGGTACTGAAGGAAGATGTCCAAGCTACACTGCAGGCATCGGAAAAAATAAGGGTCCAAGAATTGAGGGAACACCAACTGATATATTCCAACAAATGATGCAGCACTGGAAGAGCTCATGCATATACGCCAAGAAATTTGGAGGAGAGCTACTTGGCCAATGGACTGTAAGAAATCCACATTTGTGCCTATTCCAAATAAAGGTGATCCAACAGGATGCAGAAATTATCAAACAATATTATTAACATCACCCTGTGTGTTACTGGCCTTATGAAGGCATTCCACTGTATGTGGGTCATAACAAATAAAGGATAACATTAAGAGAAACTGCAGAACACTTAATTTTGCTCATCAGGAACCTGTACACATATCACCAAGAGGCTATCTTTTGAACAAAACAAAGAATACTGCATGATTCAACATCAGGAAAGGTGTGTGCCAGGGTTGTATTCTTTCATCATACTTATTCAAACTGTGTGCTGAGCAAATAATCCAAGAAGCTGACTATCTTAAGAAGAATACAGCATCAGAATTGGAGTAAGGCTCATTAACAACCTACAATATGCAGATAACACAATCTTGCTTCCTAGAAGGGAAGAGGACTTGAAACACTTACTGATAAAGATCAAAGGCTACAGCCTTCAGTATAGATTACACTTCAACATTAAAAAAAAAATAGATCCTTACAACTGGACCAATAAATAACACCATGATAAATGGAAAAAAATATTAAAGTTGTCAAAGATTCCACTTTACTTAGATCTATAATCAATGCCCATGGGAGTCACAGTCAAAAAAAACAAATGATGCACTGCATTGGTCAAATTTGCTGCAAAAGACCTTTTTCAAATCCACTGACATCTGAGTCAATCCCAACTCATAGCAACACTACAGGACAAAGTAGGACTGCCCCACAGAGTTTCCTAGGGGTACCTGGTGGATTCAAACTGCTGACCTTTTGGTTAGCAGACATAGCACTTAACCACTACACCACCAGGGTTTCCAAAGACCTCTTCAGTGTTGAAAAACACAGATGTGTACTCGAGGACTAAGGTGTGCCTGACCCAAGACATGATATTTTTCAATTGCCTCATATGCATGCAAAGGCTGTACAATAAATAAGGAATACAGGAGAAGAATTTCATGTCTTTGAACTATAATGCCTGCTAAATATACCATGGACTGCCAGCAAAATGTACAAATCTGTCTTGGAAGAAGTACACCCTGAATGTTCCTTAAATGTGAGGATGATAAGACATCATCTTACATATTCTGGGTGTGAACCAGACCCTAGAGAAAGACACCATGCTTGGTAAAGTGACAGGTCAGTAAACAAGAGAAGACCTTCAAAGAAATGGATTGACACAGTAGCTTCAACAACGGACTTAAGCATAAAAACAACTATGAAGATCATGCAACACTTGACAGAGTTTCATTCTGTTGTTCACAGGGTCACTGTATACCAGAATTCATTAGACAGCATCTAACACACATACACACACACAATGTCCTTTACCTCATAATGAATTCTGATTTAAACTCTAGAGGCCACTACACCACCAGGGTTTCTATTTGTTTACTAGTTACATGGAATTTTTTTTCTATCCTTTTATTTTCAGTTTGTTTGTGTCCTCATGTCTAAAGTGAACAGGATCAGGCAGTTTCTCATTCTGTTTCATATAAGCTGCTATGCACCAACTCAAGGTACCTAACAACAACATCATACATACAACTGGATTTATGCAGACAGCCCTGGTAGCACAGTGGTTAAGAGTTTGGCTGCTATAAAGGCTGTTCAAATCCACTAGCCACTCCTTGGAAACTCTATTGGACAGTTCTACTCTGTCCTATAAGGGCATTATGAGTTAGAACCAACTTGACAGCAGTGGGTGGTTATATATATAAATAATTTGGTTCTATTTCTCTAGTGAACCCTAACACAGTATTCAAAAAAGAAGCCCTAGGTATTAATTCAGCTTGGGGATATCTCAGAAACTCTGAGATAACAGACTAGGACAGGCTTGGTAACAAACTAGTGTAGATTTCAAAGTAATGCTAAACCAGGCTTTTATCATGTGAATTAAGACTGCAAAAATGACTGATCAGTTGGAAAGTGAAACTAAGAGTGACTTTGAAGCTCCAATATGCCTGCACTAACAGCACTCACGCCTTCTGACTTTCCACATACGGACTGTATCTCTATAGAACTTGTGATTCAAAGAAGTCAGGGGTAAATGTCCCAAAATGGGTGAACTGGAAACCCTGGTGGTGTAGTAGGTTAAGAGCTACATCTGCTAACCAAAAGATAAGCAGTTTGAATCCACCAGGCACTCCTAGGAAACATTATGGGGTTGTTCTACTCTGTCGTATCGCGTCACTATGAGCCAGGGTCAATTTGACAGCAGTAGGTTTGGGTTTTTTCTTTTTCTTTTTCTTTTTTTTTGCTTTATAATTGAATTGCCTAGTGGTATACTAGAGTTAGCTCCCTCCAGCTTAGGGGAGCTCATGGAACACATTTCTTCCCAACTCCACATCTAGCGGTACCACACTGATAGCCTTGAACCAGCTATGGTGGGAACATTTATACCAGGGAAACAAGTCAAGATCCCCTTTCCCTCCAACTGAGCCTTTATTTTTTTAAGTATTTACTAAAACCATTGGATGAACCACTGAAATTAGGCCTACTACAAGTATCAGTCACCATACAACCCCATTACCACCACCAAATCTTTTTAATATTGTCTTTGGGACCCAGTTTGTTTAATACAGTACTTTCATAGTAAGGAAATTTTTTGTTCTTCAAAGCAGTATGACAACTGATACACATTATTCATTCAACCTCTTGGTGACTGTGGAAAGTGCCAGTGGTTCTATAATTCCCCACACCAGTTTCCACCAGTCTCTTCCAACCTCATTATAAAATAATAACACACTTGAAATGCTCTGGAAAGTAAAACAAGATCAAGCAAATTTCTCTAAATATTGCAACACTTTAGTCATGCTTCAGAAAAAGGAGCTAAAAGTGTATTTTATAATTTTTTCAGTATAGAAGCCATTCCTGCCACAAACCTAATTCCTTTCTCTGAACAAACTATGCAGCTTAATGAAAATTTTCAGTAACTGTCTCCAAGGCCAATACCTCTGCACACACCTAGCACAACATACTGCAACTGAGCTGGTCCCAACTCATGAAAGAGCAGAGAGAAGTAAAAAAGCCAGACACAGATACACATAGAAGCATATCATCCCTATTCACACCTGTGGCTGATACAGACTGTACAAAGACTGCCTAAAAGAGACTTTGATGTGAAATGCAAACATTTCTCTCATTCATAATTTACTTATAATCACCAAGGCAACTGGCTCTGGGACAGAGATGAAAAGGTTTCCTTACTCTCCGCATACTGGTAGCTTCGCAAACTGCAAAGATGCATTTCTCTCTACATGTCATTCCTGACAAGAATGTAATTACAGGCTCAGAAAATCTAGGATGATTTGAATTGGGTGAATGAAATCTCCAATATTGGCTTCAGATACACAGCCCTGACTATTTTAACTATCCAGCAGTTGACAGTGATATACTGGGGGGAAATGAACTGTTTAAAATATTAATTTAAACAAAATAGGATTGTCTTGGATTGAATTGTGTTCCCAAAAAATAAGTGTAGCCATGTGGCTGGACCGTGATTCCCTGCATTCTATGACTGTCCTCCACTTTGTGATTTTCCTGTTCTGTATGTTAAAGGACTAGGGTGGGACTTTAAATCCCTTTATAAGATCACCTCCCTGCTCCACAGTAAAGAGACTTTCCCTGTAGCATGGCTTGCCCCATCCTTAATCCTTTCGTCCCAGAAAAGATAAAAGGAAAGGGAAGCAACCAGAGAACTGGGAACTTCAACCCACCAAGAAAGCAGCACCAAAAGAAGAATGAGTTCTTCAGACCCAACATGCTCCCTGGACAAAGACTGATTCGATACTGAACTTTCAGGGGGAAAGCCTTGCCCTGGAGGAGACATCTGGAATTTGGACTCGTAGCCTATTGGACTGTGAAAGAATAAACTTTTGTTTCTTAAAGCTGTTGACTCTGTGGTATTTCTGTTAGCGAAGAACTAGCTGACTAAAACAAGGATGATTTTAAGTATCTTAAAAAAAAACAAATGTTTCAAGCATTTGAAGTGCAAATACCACTCCAATAAAAACCTTAAAATAATTTTTTAAATATGTAACAAACTTCCCAAATTAATATTTTCTTCACTCTAATATAAACTAAGTTGCTTAATTTGTCTCATCCAGACCTCTAATTATCATTTAAAATTTAAATATATTTTTCTATCTACCTTAGTGATACTCCTAGGTAGACACAGAGATCAGGTGCTTACAAAACCAAAAACCAAAAGGGGGCATGAACATATTATATTAGACTCAGTCCAAGAAGAAAGCCCATGAGAAAGAAAATTGAGGGTACAGTGTAGTTTTCTTGATTGCAGGCACTGTCCTCATTTGTGGATTTACCCATTCTTGCACCAAACCCAATAGTGTCACCCACTTATGCCCAGTCATTAATCACAGCAAACTTGAAAGTAAAACAGACAAAGCATAACGAAGATTCCTAGGACTCTATATTTAGAATTTGCTCATTCATCAAAAAGCTGATTAAATTATTAAACTCAATAGTGAGAAAATCCAGAGACCCTACTCTTTAGAAAACACTATCTGCCATTTTGCATGAAAACATGGTCCCCGGCCCCAGCTACTCTGTCCTGGCAATATTAGGTTGGGACGGGAGGAGTACTCAAATTATCTTGAAGTCTAGTTAATATTGCTCTTTCTAATGTGTGCTGTCACTGATTTCACCCCACCAAATTTTTAACAGCTATCTAATATAAACCCTCCCACCTCACACTCCTACCCTCCCCACCCTTGCAGCCATCAAAGAGTCTTTTTTTCTATGCATGAGTCTGTTTTCCAGTTCTTATCCTAGGGGTCTCATACAATATTTGTCCTTTTGTCGCTGATTACTTTCACTCAACATAATGTCTTCCAGTTGAAACCAGGTTATGAGATGTTTCCTGAAATTGTCATTGTGCTTTATCATTGCATAGTGTTCCACTGAGTATATATACCATAGTTTACCTATCCATTCCTCTGCTGTTGGGCATCTGGGTTGATTCCATCATTTGCTATTGTGGACTGTGCTACAATAAACATTTGTGTGCAAGTATCTGTTGGTGTAAATGGCCTTGATTCTGTAGGATAAATTCCAAGCAATGGAATTACTGGGTCAAATGCTATAGCTATATCCATTTTTTTTAAGGGAGTGCCAGATTGCCTTCCAAAGAGGTTACACCATTTTGCAATCCCACCAATAGTGTAGGAGAGTTCCAATTTCTCCACAGCCTCTCCAACATTTGTTGTTTTGCATTTTTTGGATCATGCCCAACCTTGTTGGGGTAAGATGGTATTTCATTGTAGTTTTGATTTGAATTTCTTTAATAGATAATGATCGTAAGCATGTCCACATGTGGGTTTGGGCTGCCTGGAGCTCCTCTTTAGAGGAGTGTCTGTCCATCTCCATGGTCATCGCTTAATTGGATGATTTATCTTTTTCTTGTTGATATTTTGTAGTATCTTATAGATTATAGAGATCAAGCATTGGTCTGACACATAGTTGCCAAATATTTTTTCCCATTCTGTAGGTGGCCTTTTAATTCTATTAAGTCTTTGGATGAGCAAAAGTGTTTGACTCTTAGTAGTTTCCATTTACTGATTTTCTCTTCTGTTGATTGTGGTTTGTTTGACAGACTTTGAAGTCTGTCTACACTGTGTATTAAACTTCCACTGTTGTTCCTACTTGAAGAGATTCTTAATAACTGTTTATATATTGCACACAGTGTTCAAGTCACCATAGCAGAGAACATCATTCTCAGAAAGTCAACATTCTAGCTAGGAAACAGAAAAATTCATAAAGAGAATTTCTTCGTTTCAGGAGGGATGATTCTTTTAACAGTAGAGAAGAAAAGGCAGACTCTTTTTGGTGAATATACATTGTGAAGAAAGTTATGAAATTAGAGGTACACAATGGCTTTTGGGTGGTCAAAATGCTTAATGTGTTTTGCTGCTAACCATAAGGTTGGTTGTTTATGTCTATCCAGTGGTATCTTGGAAGAAAAGTCTGGTGATCTACTTCTAAAAAACTTAGCCACTGAAAATCCCAGGAAGCACAGTTGTACTGATATATATGGGGCCTCTATGAGACAAAAATCTAATGAACACTAACTGGTTTATGGCTCTGGGAAAGAAAGAATACAATTGCTTGACTGGAAAAAATAATTTCTATAGGAAAAAAGGGGCTAGAACAGGATTCAAAATGACCAGGTGGGACTGTTTAAACTATATTCTGTGAACAGCAAAGATCCTCAAAGGCTTTAAAACAGGGCAAAAACTGTGTGTACAAAAAATAGAATTTGACAAGGCCTCCTCTGCGCTGCCCCAGAATGGAGAGGTAAAGAGTTTACATTGCTTACAATCAAGTCCTGAGAACATTTTGGACTAAGGTGGTGTGCCACAGGCATCAGCAAGGATCCAAGTAATGCACTGATAGAGTTTCTTCAGTGTGCAGAAGCATCATTTGGGAGTCTTATAAAATGCAGAGTGCCAGCTCCACTTCCCCATCTCTCCACATTTCTAGAAAGTTGATGACAAGGTAGCACTAGTGAGGGGTTCCAGACACTGCAAGCTAACAGGGACCCATGAGGTTCTTCTCTGTGGACATCCACTGGAAAACAATGCTTTATGGTCATGGGCCAGACACCCTTCCCACAGGACTGATGTTAGCCTCTCGTTTAATTTGCAATCTTTCCATACAGGTGCTGGGTTAGCCAGCATGGCTGTCTGTACCTTATTCTGTTTTCTAGACTCCTTTATTCAAACAAAGGTAAGTTTTCTGGTACTGACCACAACAACAAATTCCACAAGGTGATTTAGGTATACCTGTCCGTCTTGCAATCATTTCACCCCCAATACACTAAAATCCTGCAATTCTTTTGCTTCTTTGTAGTTTTGTTTTGTTTTTTGAGGTCATGGTATGTTATCCTAATTATCTTTTCTGAAAACTAACTTTCTCTCTAGGCCCATGGTGTTAAGTAGCTGTTCTAACATTAATTTGAAATTTAAAAGTAATATATGCACTAATGTGGGAACTATCTTGGTTAACTGTTAACTGATTTTCTTAGTGGAAATTTCATTACCATATAACTGAGAGTTATTAAGGACATCTACTGAGAAAGAAGTTCTAGAGGCAGAGTACTTCCAGCCACACTCTGCAGAAAAATGACACTAAAGAGTTGATCTAGTTAATCTCCTGACTTTAAGGGAGACAGCAAATTGAAGAATAACACACCTAGGCTCTGAAATCTATACAAGTATCTCATCAGAATTTGTATCTTTTTCTATACTTAGAACAATAAAATACTAACACTGTTGTCTGGTGTTTATCATTTTAGTTTTAAAAGCACACCAGGTATGACCAAGTTGAGTCATAGCAATTATATGGTAAAGGGGTACCAAAGTGTTCTATCTCTGAAAATGCCCAAGCATTTTGTGCTTAGGTTCTAACCTAAACACAGGCAGTTAAAACTCCTCCAGCAGCTCTGCAGAACAAAGGGTTGGGATATGCTTCCCTGAAGATTACAGCCAAGAGAACTCTATGGACAGTTCTACTATTTAATACATGGTATCACCATGAGTCTGAATTAACTTGGTGACAGTTAGCAACAATAACACTGATTTTATAAATCCACTATTAACCACCAATCCAGAATACATGAAGGTTCAAACTATATCTTTGTGACAATTCACAGCACAAACCAACCAGAGAGGGAGGAATGGAAACTTCACCTGATGGTGTTTTTAACAGTTTCTGGCCACTGCATGTGTTCTGGCATACATGATCTGCTGAAAAGAAGCAATCTTGATACATTGCCTTCTCTGAAACTCAATAATGCTTCAACCACCCATACAGCCAAGAAGACATGCAAAACATGCCCACTTAAAATGTGATCTTCCTTACCTCAAACGCTACAAATATAACTAAAAGGAAAAATGAGAATATGAATCCATTGTATTCCCCACCACTCTTTCATCCCAGTAAAGTTTCTGATAGGAGAAAAGCCTTTATGAACTACTAGACTTTTACTTGTGTTTTAATGACTATGCAAAAGTGCTTGACAGTGTGGAGCATATCAAAGTATGGATAACAGTATAAAGAATGGAAATTCCAAAACAATCATGCTTATGAAAAACCCGTACAGTGCCCAAGAGGCAGTCATTTGAACAGAACAAGGGGATATTGCGCAGTTTAAAGTTAGGAGGGAAGTGTATCATTGTTGTATCTGTCACCACACCTATTCAAGCTACAGGGATTCAAGAAGCTGGACTATATGAAGAAAAATGGAGCATAAGGGTTGCATGAACTCACTAACAACCTGCAATACACAGACAATACAACCTTGTTTCCTGTAAGTGAAGAGAATTTGAAGCACTTACAAATGATGAGCAAAGACAACAGCCTTCATTACCTCAAAGTAAAGAAAACAAGATCACCACATGATTTCTTTGACAGCACATATACTAAAATTGGAATGGTACAGAGAAGATTAGCATGGCCCCTGCATAAGGATGACATGCAAATTTGTGAAGTGTTCCATATTTTTTACACTGAAAACTTCCCTGTTATCATGAAAGATGAGAAAAGATCTATCTATGATGCTAATCAAACTCCACACAAGGTAGATCCCCAAAGAAAGACACCAAGACATATTAAAATCAAACTTACCAAAATTGAAGACAAGGAAATGTTTTAAAGCAGCTAGCATTAAACTAAACATAACCCATAAAGGAGAGTCAGCAAGACTAAATTTGGGCTATTCAGCAGAAACTAAGATTGCAAAAGGCAATGAGATGACATATATGAAGCCTTCAAGGAAAAAAAAAAACCTGCCAACCAAGAATTACATGTGCTGTAAAAAATTGTGTCTGAAATTTGATGGTAAGTTAGGACATTCTGAGATAAACAGAAGTTTAGAGAATTTGCAAAAACCAAAGCAAAATTATAAGAAACACTGAAGGAAATACTTCCATCAGAAATATACACAAGGACACAAGTTCAGGCAGAGCATCCAGACACCAACATGGATAGGTGAACCACAAAAATAAATCAAACTTAGAACACATACATACACACAAAGGAAGGCAGAGATCTCAGTATGTAAATAATGACAACGCCAGCCAAGCCAAGTGCCGTCGAGTCGGAATAATGACAACACTGTATCAAAAAAAGGGGACTAGATAATATATTCATAGATTTTTCTTATGGAGAGTAAGTCAAGGCAATACAAAGAAATTAAAGACTGGTTTAAACTTAGAACATTAGGGATAAATATTAATGGAAAGGAAATTAACAATCTTACTCATCAAAATAAGAAACAAAATGATGTAGTCTGAGCAAATATAGAACCAGCAAGAATGAAAATGATGAAAACAAAATCCCTTAAAGAAGAATGACTCAGCACAGCATCTTAAGAGGAATAATGAAACTGTTAATAACAGACAAAGAAAGAAAGGAAAAGGAAAAGAGAGAGAGAAACAAAGAAAGACACCAAAATGGTAACACTAAATTCATATCCATCAATATTTACATGAGATAGACTTAAAGATGCAAACAAACTGAAACTAAAAGGATGGAAAAATACATACCAAGCAAACAACACTCAAACAAGACAAGGAATAGAAATAGTAATTTCAAATAAAATAGACTTTAAAGTAAAATCCACAACAGCGGACAAGGAAGATCACTACATACTGATTAGAAGTTTCAAACATCTCCAGGATGTACACATATTAAATATTTCCACACCTAACAAAAGTGCTGGTAAGTACATCAAATGAACGTTAACAACATTGAAAAGAAAAATAGACAGCTCCACAATAATAGTAGGAGACTTCAACACACCACTTTTAATGAAGGACAAAACATCCAGAAAGAAGCTCAATACGGACATGGGATATAAATGACACAACCAACCAACTTGACTTCATAGACATATACATCAGAAAAGCATACCTTCTTTTCTAATGTACATGTAACATTCTCCAGAACAGACAATGTATCCATATAGCAAGCTTTAGCAAACTCCAAGGTATTGAAATAATGCAAATATATTTTCAGACCATAAATCCATAAAAATAGAACTCCAAAGAGAAAAAACAGGGGGAAAAAGCCAAACACATGGAAACTGAACATTACTTTACTCAGAAATTTCTGACCTACAGAACAAATCAAAGAAGGCATAAAGCAACCATAGAACCAAAAGAGAATGAAAACATATCCTACAAGAACTACAGGACACAAGAAAAGAACTGCTTGGAGGTAAATTTATCTCCATAAATACACATATTCAAAAAGATGAAAGGGCCCAAATCAAAGAATTAACCCTACAACTTGAACAGATGGAAATGGAGCAGCAGGAAAAAACCCTTGGGCACTAGAAGAAAGCAAATAACAAAAATTAGAGCAGAAGTAAATGAATCAGAGAATAGAAAAACAACTGAAAAAGTTAACAAGACCAAAAGCTATTTTTGAAATGATCAACACAGTTGATAAATCACTGGAGAAACTGACAAAAGAAAAACAAGAGAGGAAACAAATAACTCAAATAATAAATGAAATGAGCGATGTCCAGAGACCCTATTGAAATTCAGGCGCAAATGGATTGAACTTGGCAATGCAGAGTGACCATATATTGGATGCACTTTATGGTTCTATGCATCTATAGGATATCATCCTGCTGACCTCTGGCTGGAGGAAGGGGAGTGGGTGAAGAGGAGGGGAAAGGAGGAGACTGTTGGGAGGATGAGACATGTATGGAGCAGAGAGGAATAGTGTGCTGTTACGGGGCAGGGAGAGCAGTGGAAGCTACATATAGGTGGACATGTAAATTTATACGGGAATGTACATTTTCACTCAGTCATAATAAAAAAAGAAAAAATCATAACAATATCATGAAAAATTGTACTCTAATAAATTTGAAAACCTAGAGGAAGTGGACAATTAACTAGGAAGACACTACCTATCAAAACTAAAAGAGAATGAAAACAACTTAATAAGCCTGTTGAAAAAAGAAGAGATTGAAAGGTAATTAAAAAACTCCCAAAGAGAAAAGTGCTGGCCAAGATGGGTTATTGGAGAATTCTACCAAACTTCTAGAGAGGAGTTAACATCAATATTGTTAAAGGTATTTCACAGCATAGAAAAGGATGTAATATTCCCAAATTCATTCTATGAAGCCAACATAACTCGGATACCAAAACAGGGTAAACACAACACTGAAAAGGAAAATTACAAACCAATATCTCTCATGACCTTAGATGCAAAAAATGCTCCACAAAATTCTTGCCAATAAATTCAACAACGTATCAAAGAAATAATTTACCATAATCAAGTAGGATTTATACCAGGGGTACAGGGATGGTTCAACATTATAAAACAATCAAAGTAGTCAACCACATAAATAATACAAATAATAATATCTAAAAGATGGAATCAACCCAGATGCCCATCAACAGATGAATGGATAAACAAATTGTGGTACATATACTCAATGGAATGCCATGCTATGATAAAAACAATGATGATTTTTTAGAAAATACCTCATAACATGGTCTCATTTGGAAGAGATCATGCTGTGTGAAATGAATCAGTGTCAAAAGGAAAAATATTATGAGACCTCTGTTATAAGGACTTAAAAGGGAATTATCTACAGAAGAAAATGACTGTGTTGGCTACAAGGTGTGGTGGGGTGAGGGTTTATCACAGATGAGATAATTGATAGATGTTAGAAATTTTATTCTTTTACTGTAATAAATAAAAATATTTTTAAAAGAGTCACTTAATCTTATGAATTAATGCAGAAAAGGCGTTTGACAAAGTCTAACACCCATTCATGTTAAAAAAAAAAAAAAGTCTCAGCAAAAAGGAATAGAAGGTAAATTTCTCAATATCATCAGGGGCATTTAGGCAAAACAGACAACATCATCCTATATGGAGACAGTCTGAAAGCATTTCCTTAGAGAGCAGGTACCAGACAAGATGCCCACTCTTATTCATCATTGTTTTGGAGGTTCTAGTCAGAGCAATCAGACAAGATAAAGAAATAAAGGTCACCCAAATTGGTAATGACAAAGAGACATTATCTCTATTCACAGACGATATGATCTTATACACAGAAAGCCCTAAATAATCCAAAAAAAAAACCAAAAAACTATTGAACTAAAGAGTCAGATCTGACTCGACAGCACTTGGCTGGCTGGCATTGGAACTAACAGAAGAGTTCAGTGAAGTATCAGCTTACAACATAAACATGCATAAGTCAGTTAGATTCCTTTATACTAACAACGAGACCATCAAAGAGGAAATCACCAAATCAAAACCATTAACAACAGCCCACTGAAAGAAAAGAAATACTTAGAAATATACTTAGGAATACCTCTAACCAGAGATATAAAAAATCTAAACAAAGAAAATTGCAAGATTCTACTGTAAAAGAACAAAATAGATCTGCATAAAGAACCCACATTGTTCATGGATAGGAAGACTTAACACTGTGAAAATGTTTATGCTACCCAAAGCCATCTACAAATACAATGCAATCACAATACAAATTCTATGGCATTTTTTAATGACATGGAGAAATGAATCACCAACTTCACATGGAAATGGAAGAAGCAAAGGATAAGTAAAGCATTATGAAGAAGAACAAAGCAAGAAACCTCACACTGCCTGACTTTAAAACCTATTATACTGCTATAATAGTCACAAAAGCCTAGTAGTGGTAAAAAAAACAGACATATAGACTGTCTTAGTCACCTGGTACTGCTCTAACAGAAAATATCACGAGTGGAAGTTTTCACAAGGAAAAGTTTTTATTGTCACAGTCTGGTAAGCCACAAATCCATTCATAAGTTACAAGTCCATTTAATATGAGAGATCTTCAAAGTCCGGTAGGCTAAGTCCACATCCAGTGAGAGCACCTCAGCACAGGAATCTCGGTTCCAAAGGATGTGCTTTTCTCTCAGTGCTTCTTTCTTGGTGGTATGAGGTTCCCAACTTCCTCAGCTCACTTTTCTCCCTTATATTCCACAAACTTGTAGCTTGGGTCCTGCCTCATTAACACAACTGCAAGCCATTCCCCATCACCAATATCACAGAGGGAGGATTCACAACACATGGGAGGAGGGGCACCATATTGGGACTCACAGCCAAACCAAATCAGCAGACATTTTTGGGGGGACACAATACAACCCATGACAAAAACCAAGGGAACATAATTGATAATCCAGATATGACGTCATCTATCTACAAGCAACTGAAATTTGACAAAGGCCCAAATTCTGTATACTGCAGAATAGACACCTTCTTCAACAAATGGTATTGTCAAAACTCTATACCATCTGCATAAAAAAGAACAAAACCCATATCTCACATCATGCACAAAATATAACTCAAAATACAAAATATAAAACAATACTAATACTGGAAAAAAAATGACAATGCTGAGAGCTCCAATATACAGCATAAACAGACTACAGAATACTACTAACAATTCACAGATATCAGAAGGATTGATAACTGAGTACTCTGAAAAATCAAATACCTATGCCCATCCAAAGACTTTACCGAAAGAGTAAAAAGACTATGTACAGACTGGCAATCACATATTTGATCAGCATCTAATCTCCATAATCTACAAAGTACTGCAAAATGTCAACCAGAAAATGAAAAATAACACAATTAAAAAACAGATAAAGGAGATGAATTGGTACTTCACTAAAGAAGATATCTCGGCAGCTAACAGATGCATGAAGAAATGAACATGATCATTAATCATTAGATAAATCCAAATCAAAATTAAAATGAGATGCCATCTCACCTCAATAAGGCTGACATTAATGCAAAAAACACAAACGAATAAATGGACAGGTTGTGGACAAATTGTTCTGCATTGCTGGTGGGAATGTAAAATTGTACAACCATTTTGGAAATCAATTTGGCACTTTATCAAAAAGCTAGAAATAGAAATACCATATGATCCAGTAATCTCACTGCTTGGAATATATCATAGAGAAATTAGGGCTATCACAGGAATGGATACATGCATACCAATGTTTACAGCAGCACTGACCACAAGGTATAAAGTTGGAACCAACCTAGGTGCCCATCCACAGAAGAGTGGATAAACAGATTTATATTCACACAATGGAATACTATGTAATGATTAAGAACAACAACGATCCTGGGTCATGTTTTAGTCAGAAATACCACAGAGTAGATGCCTTTAACAAAGGAAGGTTTATTCTTACACAGTCCAGTAGGCTGCAAGACCAAATTCAGGATGTCCGCTCCAGGGGAAGGCTTTCCCCCTTGCCAGCTCTGCAGGAAAGTCTGGTATTGCATCAGTCTTTGTCCAGGGAGCATCTTGGTGCAGGAACCTCAGGTCTGAAGGACGCACTCTTCTCCTGGTGCTGCTTGCTTGATGGTGTGAGGTTCTCAACTCTCTGCTTACTTCTCTTCCTTTTATCTCTTGTAAGACTAAAGGATTAAGGGAGGGGCCAGCCATACTCCAGGGAAACTCCCCTTATAGTAGAGCAGGGAGATGATCCCATGATGAGATTTACAGCCCCACCCTAATCTTTTAACATACAGCATAGGGAAACCACAACCTGGAGGACAATCACAAGATACTGGAAATGATGGCCCAGCCACATGGCTATACATATATTTGGGAGGACACAATTCAGTCCATGACAGGTAACCTCCAATAATATGGCAGCATCTGGAAGACATTATGCTGAGTGAAATTAATCAACTGCAAAAGGACAAATACTGTATAAGACCTCTATTATAAAGACTCAAGAAAAAAGCATAGAAACAAATAATCTTTGCTGGTTACAGTGGTAGGGAAGGAGGGAGACAGGTAGTCACAGATTAGATAGTAGACAGGAGTTGGGCTGGGTGTAGAGAGCAACAGCATGGGGTAGACAGGAGATTAATACTGCTGGATTATACTCACATCTAATAGATTTCCTAAATACAAACTAACTTTTCTAAGGACAGTCTAGCAGGAACAGGGGTCTGCAGACCATACCTTCAGGTAAACAAGCTCAACTGGCTTAACTAAGTTTTTTTTTTTTTTAATTTCTTTTTATAGGTAGGCGTTCTGCATTGCACTTCAGTGAATCGTATGTGGGCTCTTAAATGGTGGCAAGCAGCCATCTAAATAGCATCAACTGGTCCCAAACCACCTGGAACAGAGGCAAATGAAGGACATCTAAGACATGAGGGAAGTATGAGCCCAGGAGACAGAAAGGGTCAGATCCAGAGACTACATCAGCATGAGACCAGAACTAAATGGTGCCTAGCCACTACTAATGATTGCCCTGACTGAGATCGCAACATAGAGTCCCTGGCACAGTGGGACAAAAACAGGAGTCCAAAATTAGAGGCCAACCTAAAGACCAGGCTTGATGGTCTAACAGACTAGAAGGTCCCCTGAGGACATGGCCCCCAGACTCTTAGCCTAGAGCTGAAACCATTACTGGAGTCAACTCTTCAGACAAAAATTTGACTGAACTATGGGACATAGAGCAACACTGGCATGAAGTGTGCTTGTTGGCTTAAAGATGTACAAGATACTATCTGAGCAGTTCTCCAAAGGCAAGATAGGGGTAGGGGAGGGGGAGACACAAGAGTTGATTGAATGGATACAGGATCTACGATGTAAAAAGGAAGAGTGTTCTGTCACCAGGTATGAACAACAGCTGATGAGCATGCAGGGTTTTGTATGCCAAACTGACTTGGACTGTAAACTGTCACTTAAAACACAATAAAATACATTAAAAAAAAGGAAACCAGAATTTCTCTTAAATGAAACATTATTAAACATTGTGATAAATGGAGAAAATACTGAAGTTGCCAAGGATTTCATTTTACTTGTGTCCACTATCAATGAAGACAGAAGCAGAGTCAGGAAATCAAAAGATGTGCTTTACTGGGAAAATCTGCTACAATGATCTCTTCAAAGTGATAAAAAGCAAATATGTTGGAAGTATACCTAAGATGGCAGACTAGCCACACATTTTCACTGATTCTTCTAACAACTAAGGCCTTGAGAAAACAACTGAGCAGAACAAAGCACATTCATTATAGGAGCCCTAAGATAGGAGGAAAATTAAGAAATTGGACAAGGCAGCCGGAAGGGAAACAACCAGCTTTGTCAGAAGCAAATTGGCAGTGCAGTGGGTCCCAGTTCTGTTGACATGGAAACAGAGCAGCAGCACAGATGCGAAGGCCATCTTGTCAACTGAGAGGCTAGACCTGGAACTGCTGCACATGAGAGCACTACTGGGGGTGGCTGCTACATTGAGCCATGGCACATTAGTGGAATTTGTCTCTCTCATCCGAGAGGATGAGCTTAGGATGGATATAACTAAAAACATGGCAGTGACTGGTAGCAGAGTGCAGGAATACCCTTACCTCTTCCCTTCTCTAAGCTACACCTGGGGCTAAATTGTCATGCACTATCTGTGCTGGAAGTGGGACACCATACATATGTGCCCTGAGCTATTCTCCAAGCCTCAGAGAGGGAAACATAGGAAGGGGTAGAAGAAAGGTTCTGCTGGCTCTCCCTGAGCTGTGATTGCTGCACCTACAGAGACAAAGAGGAATTCTATGCACCCATCTCATGCTAAGTGTTCGTGAACCCTTGGACTCAATCCTTTCCTACACATTGATTTTTCTCCCTATTCTCAGCCTTCCCCACCTACCTTCTCTGTTCCACACCAGACACTAAATTCTGGTGAACCTCTCAGGCTAGAAGTGTGACATTTTACATGTGAGCCCTGAGATTGTTCTCCTGGACTCAGAGAGGGAAACAAAGGGAGGGGCAGAAGACAAGTACTACTGGCTCCTCTAAGCTGTGGTTTGTTGCACCTAAAGCCACAGAAGTTCACTACCGGACAAAGCCACAGAAGTTCACTACAGGACCACAAGCTAAGTGCTCACCAATTTTTGTCACTTACAACTTTCTCAGCACAATCACTACACCAAACACTGGGTGACAGGGCATCAGAATTATTAAGACTCCAGTAAGTACTCTAGCTCAAATCATTAGACTACTTCACAGTCAAAACCAAATCAAAATACATGCATATAACTTAAATTGCAATAACCTAACAAATCACAACAGCTTTCTGATGGCTCACATAAAGCAATCAATTTCTAATCATTTAAAGAAGCAGATCACTGTTGGCCCAGAAAATTCCCAAAATAAAAAAATGTCCCAGAGGAAGAAGTCTTACTACAATTATTGGAGGTAGAATACAAAAGAGTTCTATAGAGAGCCCTTCAAGAAATCAAGATGAGGATACACAAAGTGCAACAGAACAAAATGAAAGAGAAACTACAAGAATCGCTAGAGCAACAGTCTGAAATTCAAAAAATTAACAATAGAAGAAACCAGGGGCATAGTGAAGATGGCGGATTAAACACACATCTCCCTAAATCCCTCTGGAAACCAAGATCTGAATTGATAATTAAACAGAGCCTTCTGGACACCTGGTGAGCCCTAGGACAAGACATAGGGCTGTTACTTTGGACTTCATAACACTGAACAGAAGACTTCCTCTCTTTTGCCAACCCCTACTCTTGGTAAGTGATGGTTTTCATGGACCGACGGTAACTTCAATTTCAACTTTTTTTTCTCTGTCTTAGCTGGTGGGGAGAGCTGAAACTTGACTAGCAGCTAATCTAAGACACTCTGCTGCTGGGATTGGAAGGCAAAATTGCCATATTTTGAGCACCTGACTTTGGACTCTGTACATCTCGGCACCTTTGGCCTTCCTTTCTACCTCCACCATTGAATAGTCTGTATCGAGGCAGGCGGAGAGCTAGTTCCACTGGGAGAGAGATATATGGAGGCCTCAGCTAGACCCAATTCCAAGGCTAGGAGGCAGCACCCGTCCAGAGGAGAGCTCTTTTCTGGCAGAAAAGCAGTATTCTACACAGTGTTGCCTATGGCTGGGGCTCAGCAGCAGAGGCCAGCAAAGCATTAGCCCTTCTGTATTTTTAACTAGTTTGTAACATCTGGGGTTGGATACAGAGGTGCTTACTTTCCCAACAGGGAAAGGGGACCTGTACACCTGAAAACCTGACTGACTTTGGAAGTTATCAGATCCCTTTTACCTTTAATTTTAAGACGCCCTAGAGAAACAACTGTGGTCCATCCTCACAGTATCTCTCCCAGCCTCTATTGATTCACATCATGCCCCCAAAGCAACAAACTCTGGAGAAAACCCTAACCAAGAAATCACTCATGGCTTCAGAAGGCCCCCAAAAGAAAGCAACAAAGAACTTCCCAGATGAAGAAACTTTTCTAAAAAAGGATTTTAAAGAGAGCACTCCTAGACCTTATTCAAAATGCAGCAGAGCAAAATTAAGCTGTTCGAACTGATGTAACACCACTACACTGACATTCAACAGATCAAGAACAAAATTAAAGAGATAAAACTTTCAATTCAAAGCCAAGAAAAGGGAATGGAACAAACGGAAAATGGACTTTCTGACTTGGAAGACAGAGCTACTGACTCCAACATCTATGAGGGGAAATCAGAAAAAAACAAACAAGAAAACTGAAGAATCATTAAGAAGCATGTGGGACTCTACTAGGAGGAACAATCTGTGACTAATTGGAGTTCCTGAACAGGGCGAGACACATGAGAACACAGAAAGTATTGTGGATGAGCAGCTCACAGAAAACATCCCAGAAATTATGAAAGAAGAGAATATAGATATCCAAGATGCATACTGAATACCACTCAATATAACTCTCAAAAGAAAGACTCCAAGACATATTACAATCAAGCTGAACAAAATGAAACAGAAGCAGAAACTGTGAAAGGCAGCAAGACTCAAAGCAAAGCTAACATTCAGAGGGAAACCCTGCAGGCTTTCATCAGATTTCTCAGCAGAAACGATGCTGGCACAGAGACAGTGGCATGACACATTTAAAGCCTTGAAGAAGAACTTCCAACCAAGAATCATATACCCTGCAAAACTTTCTTTAAAATACAAAAATGAATTTAAGACATTTGCAGATAAACAGAAACTCAGAGACTTTGTAAAAACCAAACCAAAGGTACAAGAAATACTGAAAGAAACTCTTGGCTTAGAAGAATAAAACCACTAAATTTACATTCTGGAAGCAAATACAGGACATATCACCCAGAAACCTATTCAGTTAGGGAAAGCTCTAAACTTAATCAAAGTTGTAACAGTGAAACGACCCAGTGAGCATATCATGAAAACTATGATGTCATCATATTAAAAAGAGGGATATACTACAGTTATTACAGTCCTTCTAGATGGAGAGGAAATTAATGAGACTGGTAGTAATTAAAGTTGGGTTTATACATAGTTTATTAACTGGGATAATAGGGCTGCTGCAAAGCACAATAAAGATGCAAAATATCAAACCAAGAAATGTAATACAGGAAGTCTCAACAACCACAAAACCAATCCTGAAAATGGTAAAAAATCAACTCACAAAGAACAATGTCCCAGAACAGATTAATAAAAACAGAGAAATCATCAAAATAAAAATAAATACATCACAATGACAGCACTAAACACATACCTATCGACAATAACACTTAATGTGAATGGACTGAATGCTCCAGTAAAGGAGTGACATCTTAGATCAAAAGACACGAACCATCCATATGTTGCCTACAAGAAACTCACCTTAAAGACAGGAACAAATTGAAAATTAAAATATGGAAGAACATATATCAAGCTAACAATGAAGAAAGAAAAGCAGGTGTGGCAATTTTAATCTTAGATAAAATTGACTTTAATGTAAAGTCCACCATCGTGGACAAAGATGGACACTATTTATCACTGAAAGGTTCAATACACAAGCAGGACTTAACAATATTAAATATTTATGCACCTAATATTAGAGCACCTAAATACATCAATGAAACACTGACTGCACTCAGAAATTAAATAGATCACTCCACAATAATAGTGGGAGATTATAACATTCCACTCTCAATATTGGACAGATCACCTAGAGAAAAAGCTCAGTAAAGACACACAAGACCTTATGGCCACAAGTAAACAACTAGACCTCATCGACATATACAGAACTTTCTAGCCATCTATGGACAAATACACCTTTTTCTCCAGTGCACATGGAACATTCTCCAAAACAGACCATATGTTAGCACATAAACCAATTCTCAACAAAATCCATACCACTGAATTAATACAAAACATCTTCTGAGATCGTAAAGCCATAAAAGTACAAATCAACAGCAGGAAAAACATAGATAGAAAGTGGAACTCATGGAAACTGAACAACATCTTGCTCAAAAAGCCATGGGGCATAGAAGAGATCAAGGATGAAATAAAGAAATTTACGGATTCCAATGAGAACAAAAACACTTCCCACCAGAACCTATGGGATATAGAAAAAGCAGTGCTCAGAGATCAGTTTATCCCAATTAATGCGCACATCTGGAAGGAAGAAAGAAACCAAACCAAATAACTAACCCTACGGCTTAAACAAGCAGAGAGAAAGCAACAGAGGAACCCCTCAGGCACTAGAAGAACGCAGATTATAAAGATTAGAGCAGAACTAAATGAATTAGACAACAGAAGAACAACTGAAAAAGTTGAAAAGACCAAAAGTTGGTTTCTTGAAAAGATCAACAAAATTGACAAACCACTGGCTAAACTTACTAAAGAAAAACAGGAAAGGAAACAAATAACCCAAATAAGATATCAGAGGTGAGTTGTCATAACAGATCCAACAGAAATCAAAGACATCATAACAGAATACTATGAAAGACCATACTCTCACAAATTTGAAAACCTAGAGGAAATGCACAAATTCCTTGATTCATATCACCTACTAAAATTATCATCAAGTGAAGCAGAGCAACTTAATAAAACCATCACAAATGAAGGGATTGAAAAAGTCATCAAAAAACTACCAACCAAAAAAGCCTGAGCCCAGATGGCCTACCACAAAATTCTACCAAGCTTTTAGAGACGAGTTATCTCCAATTCTACTAAGACTATTTCACAGTATAAAAACGGATGGAACACCCCCAAATTCATTCTATGAAGCCAGCATAATCCTGATACCAAAGCCAGGGAAAGACTCAAATAAAAAGGAGAACTACAGACCAATATCACTTATGAATCTAGATGCAAAAATCTTCAACAAAAATTCTTGCCAATAGGATACAGCAACATGTCCAAAAAATAACTCATCATGACCAAGTTAGATTCACACCAGGGATTCAAGGCTGGTTCAACATCAGAAAAACAATTAATGTGATCAACCACATAAATAATGCTAAAGACAAGAATCACTTGATTTTGTCTATTGATTCAGAAAAGCCATTTGATAAAGTCCAACACCCAGTCATGCTAAAAACTCTCAGCAAAATAGGAATAGACAGCAAATTTCTCAATGCAATAAGGGCCATCTATACAAAGCCAACGGCCTACATCATTCTGAATGGATAGAGACTGAAACAATTCCTCTTGAGAATAGCAATTAGACAAGGATGCCCACTCTCCCCTCTTCTATTCAACATTGTACTACAAGTTTTAGCCAGAGCAATTAGACAAGACCAAGAAAGAATGGGCATCTGCATTGGCAAAGGAGAAGTGAAAATCTCCCTATTTGCAGATGATATGATTGTATATGCAGAGAATCCTAAACAATCCATAAGTAAACTACTCAAACTGATAGAGAGTTTGGCAGTCTCAGGATACAAGATAAAACATAAGTAAATCAATAGGATTCCTTTATACCAACAACTGGATTATTAAGGAAGAAATCACCAAATCAATACCATTTACTATAGCCCCTAAGAAGATAACATACCTGTGAATAAAACTAACCAGAGAAATAACAGATCTTTAGAAAGAGAACTGCAAGACCTTACTACAAGAAACTGAGAGAGACTTACATAAATGGAGAAACCTACCCAGCTCATAGATAGGAAGACTTAACATTGTGAAAATTTCCATTTTACCCAAAGTGATCTACATACACAAGGCAACCCCAACAGAAATTCCAGTGACATTTTTAATGAGATAGAGAAACAAATTACTAACTTTGTTTGAAAGGGAAGAAGCCCCAGATAAGTAAAGCACTACTGAAAAAGAAGAACACACTGGGAGGCCTCTCACTACCTGACTTCAGGACGTATTACATTGCCACAGTAGTCAAAACAGCCTAGTACTGGTACAAAAAGAGACAGATAGATCAATGGAACAGAACTGAGACCCCAGAGATGACACCATCTTCCTATGAACAGTTCATATTCAACAAAGGCTCTAAGATCTTAAACTGGGGTAAAAACAATCTCTTCAACAAATGGTGCTGGTAAAATTGGATATCCATTGGCAATAAATTGAAATAAGACCCATATCTCACATCTTATAAAAAAACAACTAAAACTTGATAAAAGACCTAAATATCAAATCTAAAACAATAAAAGTCACCCAAGAAAAAGTAAGAACAACAATGGAAGTTTTAATACACAATATCAACAGGCTTCAAAATCTGTCAAACAAATCACAAACAACAGAAGGGAAAGCAGATAAATGGGAACTACTATGAATCAAACACTTTTGCTCATCCAAAGTCTTTATTAATGAAATTAAAAGGCCATCTACAGAATGGGAAAAGTATTTGGCAACTATATGTCAGACCGGCGTCTTATCTCCATAATCTATAAGGTACTACAAAATATCAATAAGAAACAGATAAATCATCTAATTAAGTGATGGGCAAAGGAGATAGTCAGACACTTCTCTAAAGAGGAGATCCAGGCAGCCAAGAAACACATACAGACATGCTCACAATCATTAGCTGTTAAAGAAATTCAAATCTAAACTACAAGGAAATACCAGCTCACCTCAACAAGGTTGGCCATGATCCAAAAAACACACAACAACAAATGCTGGAGAGGCTGTGGAGAAAGTGGAACTCTCCTACACTGTTAGTGGGATTGGAGAATGGTGCAATCTCTTTGGAAAGCAATCTGGCGCTTCCTTAAAAAGCTGGAAACAAATATACCATTTGACCCAGTAGTTCCACTGCTCAGAATATATCCTACAGAATCAAGGCCATTCACACCAACTGATACATGCACACAAATGCTACAGGAGCACAGTCCACAACATCAAAAAGATGGAATCAACCAAGATGCTGAAAAACAGAGGAATGGATAGGTAAACTATAGTATATATACTCAATGGAACACTATGCAATGATGAAGAACAATGATGATTTTATGAAACATCTTATAATCTGCTTTTAATTGGAGGACACTGTGCTGAGTGAAAGTAGTCAGTGACTAAAGGGCAAATATTATATGAGACCCCTATGATAAGAACTTAAGAACAGACTCATGCATAGAAGAAAAGACTCTTTGACGGCTGCCAGGACGAAGAGGGTGGGAGGGCAAGTGGGGAGGGTTTAGATTAGATAGTTGATAGGAATTTGTTTGAGTAAAATCTGTTGACAGCACACATTAGAAACAAGAACTATATTAAGAGGACTTCAACACAACATCAATACTTCTCTCATCTTAACCCAATACTGCAATGACAGAGTAGCTGGGGTGGGGGGCTGGAGACCATGCTCTCAGGGGAAATCAAGGCCAATTGGCACAACTATCAGTTTTCTAAGAGATCCTTCTGCACCCCACATTGGTGAGTGATGTCTGGGTTCTTAAAAGCTGCCAAGCTGCCATCTGAGGGTACAGCAAATGGTCCCAACTCAGCAGGAATGGATGGCCAACAAGGACCAAAACAACATGGGGGAAAGAGAATCCAGAAGACAGACCCACATGAGTGGGTGACTACAGGACTTGTGATCAGAATAACCGTATGGTGCCCAGCCGCCACCAGTGATAGCCGTGATGGATCTCACAAAGTTGAGTCTCACTGGCAACACAAGAATAAAAAGGGGTGCACCCTGAAATCTCCATTAAAGGACCACAGTTGATGGTCCAGGGGCCTCAGATTTCCCCCTGGGAGCATGGCTCCTCACTCTAATACTGCCCCTGTCCACAAATCATAATGGAGGTCAACTCTTCAGACAGGAATGGATTGGACTCGGTGACACAGAGTGACCATATCGTGTGTGTACTTTATGGTTCTGTGCATCTATAGGATTTCATCCTGCTGACCAGTTCTTTCTGGTATAATGACTTGTGGATTCCTTCCATCTTCTTTTGAAGCTTCCTGAGTCATTTAATATTTTGCCTATAGAATCCTTCACTATTGCAACTTGAGGCTTGAATTTTTTCTTCAGTTCTTGCAGCTTGAGGAACGCAGAACGTGTTCTTCCCTTCGGATTTTCTATTTCCAGCTCTTTCTTTGCACGTGTCATTTTCATGATATGGACAAGGATGGTTACTATTTATTGCTTACAGGTTGATTAACATAGGAGGATACAACAATATTAAATATTCACACAGCCAACAAATAAATGAAAGCTGACAATGTTGGAAAGTGGGATAGATTTCTCTATGCTAATAGTAGGAGATTTCAGCACATAACTTTCAGCAATGGACAGAACATCCAGAAAGAATCACAATAAAAATATGGAAGATCTTATCGCAATAATCAACCAACTCAACCTCACAGACATACAGAACTCTCCACCCAACAACAGACAAGAATACCTTCCTTTATAATGCACATGGGGCATTCTCCAGATGAGACCATGTAATAGGCTATAAAGCAAGCTTTGACAAAATCCAAAGCACTGAAATAATATGAAGTATTTTCTCAGATCACAAAGTCATAAAAGTTGAAATCAGTAGCAGAGACAGCATGAACAGACAGTGAAACTCATGGAAACTGAACTAAACTGTGCTCAAAAATTGCTGGGTTATTAGAAGAAATCAAAGATGCAGTAAAGAAATTCATAGAAACAAATAAGAATGAAAACACATCCCACCAGATGCTATGGGATACAGCAAAAGTAGTGCTCAATAAATGTACACATTCTGAATGAAGAAAGAGCTCAAGCCAAAGAATTAACCCTATAACTTGAACAAGTAGAAAGAGACCAAGAAAAGAACCTCTCAGGTACTACACAAAAACAGGTAATAAAAATTAAAGCAGAACTAAAGAATTTGAGAATAGAAAAACAATTGAAAGAATTAACAAAGCTAAACGCTGGTTTTTTGAAAAGATCAACAAAATGGATAAACCATTGGCTAAACTTACAAAACAAAATGGAGAGGAAACAAATAATCCAAATAAGAAATGAGATAGATGTCACAACAGACCCAACCCAAATTAAAAATGTCATAACAGAATACTATGAAAAACTCTTAACAGACTTGAAAACCTAGAGGAATTACACAAATTTCTAGATTCACATCATCTACCAAAATCATCACAAGGAGAAGTAGAACAACTTAATAAATCCATTACAAAAGATTGAAAAAGTCATCAAAAAACTACCAACCAAAAGAAGTCCTGGCCCAAATGGCTTCACCAGAGAATTCTACCAAACTTTCAGAGAGGAGTTAATTCCAATACTACTAAAGCTACTGTATAACACAGAAAAAGATGGAACATGCCCAAATTCATTCTAAGAAGGCAGCACAACCCTGTTACCAAAGCCGAGTAAAGATACCACAAGAAAGAAATTACAGACCAGCATCACTCATGAACCTAGATGCAAAAATCTTCAACAAAATTCTAGCCAACGGAATTCAACAACATATCAAAAAATACTTCATCATGACAAAGTAGTATTCATATCAATGATGCAGAGTTGGTTCAACATCAGAAAAACAATAAATGTGATCAATCACATAAATAACAAAGGGTAATTATGACTTAATTTTATCAATTGCTGCAGAAAAGGCATTTGACAAAGTCCAACACCCATTCATGTTAACAGTTTGCAGCAAAATAGGAACAGGAGGTCACTCAATCACAATAAATAAATTTTTAAAAAATAGGAAAATAAGTGAAATTCCTCATTGCAATAAGGAGTATCTATGCAAAGCCAACTGCCTAGATCATGCTGAATGTAAAGAGACCGGAAGAATTCCCCCTGAGAACAGAAACTAGACAAGGATGCCCACTTCTGTTCAACATTGTGGTAGAGTTTCTAGCCAGAGCAATTAGACAAGACAAAGAAATAAAGAGTATCCACATCAGTAAAGAAGAAATAAAAGTATCCCTATTTGCAAGTGATATAATTGTATGCAATGAAAACCCAAAAGAATCCATGAAAAAACTACTAAAACTAATAGAGTTCCGCAAAATATCAGGATACAAGATAAGCATAAATAAATCAGTATGATTCCATTGCATCAAAAAAGAGATCATCAAAGAGGAAACCACCAAATCAATACCATTTACAATAGCCCCCAGGGAGATAAAATACTTAGGTATAAATAAAAGCAGAGAAGTGAAAGACCTATACAGAGAAAATTACACGACCCTACCACAAGAAAACAAAAGAGACTTACATAAGTGGAGAAACTTACTTTGCTCATAGATAGGAAGACTTAACATAATGAAAATGTCTATTCTACCCTAAATGATCTACATACACAGTGCAATCCCAATACAAATTCCAATGTCATTTTTTCGTGAGATGGACAAATTACTAGATTTGTTTGGGAAGGGAAGAAACCCTGGATGAGTAAAGCGCTACTGAATAAGAGGAACACAGTGAGAGGCCTCACACCACCAAATCTTAGAACCCATTACACTGCCATGGTAGTCAAAACAGCCTGCTACTGGTATAAAAACAGATACATAGACCAATGGAACAGAAGAAAGAATCCACAAATATCACCATTCTCCTATCAATGGTTGATACTCAACAAAGACTCAACGGTTGTAAACTGGGGTAAAAGCAGTCTCTTTAACAAATAGTGTTGGCAAAGTTGGATATCCATCTACAAAAAACTGAAACAAGACCCATATCTCACACCTTACACAAAAACTGAAAATGGATCAAAGACCTAAGTATTAAACTTAAAGCAATAAAGATCATGGAAGAAACAATAGAGACAGCAATGGACGTTCTAATACATGGCTTAGACAGACTACAAAATCTTACCAACAAAGCACAGACAACAAGACAATACAGATAAATGGCAACTACTAAAAATCTAACATGCTCATCCAATGACTTTATCAAAAAAGTTAAAAGATTACCTACATAACGGGAAAAAATATATGGCAATTACATGTCAGATCAACATCTGATTTCAATGCCCTAAAAAGTACTACAAAATATCAAGAAAAAGCCAAATAACTCAATTAGACAATGGACAAAAGATACAGACAGACACTTCACCAAAGAAGACATCCTGACAGCCAAAAGACACAGGAGGAAATGTTCACGATCATTAGCTATTACAGAAACCCAAATCAAAACTACAATGAGATACCACATCACTCTCGTGAGTTTGACAATAATTCAAAAACCACAAAACAACACATGGTGGAGACGCTGTGAAAAGACTGGAACTCTCCTACACTGCTGGTGAGAATGCAAAATGGTACAGTCGTTTTGGAAAGCAATTTGGTGCTTTCTCAAAAACCTAGAAAAAGAGGAGGCAGGGCCATCATAGCAGACTCGTCACATGTCTCTTCCATTCCCTAGGACAACTAATGCCCAGAAGAATAATTGAATGGAGCAATGTGGACATTCTGGGAGCCCCAACATCAGGCACAGGGTTTTGAAATCGAACTGGATGACAAGAAGGAGAAACTTGCCTTTGTCAGCAGCAAGATGGTAGTGCAGTGAGTCCCACTTCTGCTGGTGCAGCAGCTAAGAGACTTAGAAGTATGGATACCATCTTTGTTAACAAGGAAACTAGGACTGAGCCAGCAGAGCCTGAGAGTCTGGCAGGGGCTGGCTGCTATGCTGAGCTGTAGTGCTTAAGCAAACAGTATCTTCTGTAGCAGACAGGCTGTGCTTGGGACAGTCACATCTAGCAAACCCAGCAGCAGGTGATAACCAAGAGTGAGAGTGCACCTCTCCCTTCTCTTCTCTGAGCTGCACCACAGATACTGCTGACTCAGTGTAGGAGAGGTGGCTCAAGCAGGATGCCAGCTTGGTCAGCTGAGAGGCAGAGTTAGCCATGCCTGAGGGATCGGCTGAGGCTAGCTGTTATGCTGAGCAACAGGGCCTGTCTGTACAGAGCCTCTTGCTGTAGAAAAGCTGTTTTTAAGACAAATGTAACTAGAAAACATAGTGGTGGCTGGTGGTGGAGTGTGGTGGTACCCTTACCCCTCCCTTCTTTGAACCACATCATAGCATCTGCTGACAGGCCCCTGACAACTCCATAAATAGGGTGCCTTCTTTGTCAGTGAGGAGGTGGGTCCTGCCACCTCCAATTGCTATTGGCTGCCATTGGACAGTGTCTCTCTCTATAAACACAGTTTTCAAGATAAACACATCTAGTGAATGCAGTAATGCCTGCCAGCTGTGTGTGGCAGCACCATTTCCATGTCCCTTCACTAAGCCATGCCACAGCATCTCCTGATGGCTCCTGAGAGATTCCATAAGTTGGGTGCCATCTTTGTCATCCAGGAGGCAGGGCCTGCCACCCCTGAGACCCCAGCTACTATCAGCTGCTTCTGGATAGCACATCTCTCAGCAGAAGAACAGTTTTTAGGATAAGTGCATCTACAGAACATATCAGTACTTGGTGGCCAAGTGTGGTGGCATTCTTCTCTGCTCTTTTCTCTGAGCTACATCATCGTGTTGACATGCATGACTCTGGAGAGTCAACACAAGTAGATCACCATCTTTATCAGCCAAGAGGCAGGGCCTACCACCCCTGGCCTACAGCCCAACATGAGTGAGCTGTGAAGCCAAGCAGCATCATGGGGCTGGACCATATCTCTCTCAGAAGAGAAGCTGTACATAAGTCAGCTTCACTTACAGAATGCAGCAGCAGCTGGCAGCCAGGTTGAGCAGTGCCCTTACTCACTCCCTTCTTAAGGCAATGTCATAGCTCCCCTTGGTACAACACCAGAGAAGGTGAATAGCTTTTTGATGGTGCCAAGACATCAATATCTAATCATTTAAATAAGCAGATTACAATGGCTCCTAAAAGTGCCCAAAATAAAGAACCAAAAAGTTTGCTAGGTGAAAGAGTCTTGCTGAAATTACGGGAGGTAGAATACAAAAGAATCATGTATAGAGTCCTTCTAGAGATTAAACAAAGTGCAGCAAAACAAAACAAAAAATTAAAGAAATATATGAACTGCTATAATACCAACAATTTGAACTTCAGCAGAACAATGATAAAATTACAGAGTTAGACAATTCAATGCAAAGTCAAAAGAGCAGGACTGACAAAATTGAAAGCCGAATTAGCAAGACTGATGATAAAGCAACTGACACTGGCATTTACAAGGAAAAATAAGATAAAAGAATCAAGAAAGATGAAGAAGTCTTAAGAAGTATGAAGAACTCTATCAAGAGGAATAATACATGAATAATTGGAATTGCTCAATAGGTACAGATAGCAGAAAATACAGAAAGAATTGTAGAAGAGTTGCTGGCAGAAAAGTTCCTTGACATCAAAAAAGAAGAGAAAACAAATATTCAAGATGCTTACCAAACTCCACAAAAGGTATACCTGAAAAGAAGGACACCATGACATACTACAATCACGCTTAATAAAATGAAACATAAGGAGAGGCCCTTAAAGGAGGCTAGGCTTAAATCAAAACTAACATACAAAGGGAAATCTGGGAAGTTGTCCTCTGACTACTCGGCACAAGTCATGTGGGCAAGAAGGCAGTGGGATGAAACATACAAAGCGCTGAAGGAGAAAAATTTGTATCCTGCAAAACTGTCTCTCAAATACAATATAGAAATTAGGACATTTACCGATAAACAGGAGCTTAGAGACTTTGCATAAACCAAAACAAAATTATAAGAAATACTGTAAGAAGCTCTTCATTTAGAAAATCAATAATACCAGATGTATACCCAAGGATGCAATGTAGGACACAGAATCTAGAGTCCTACTCAGTTATGGAAGTCACAAAGGCTGACAACATTGAAAAGTGAGGTAGACCACTCCACAATAATAGTAATAGGCTTCAACACTCCACTTTCAGTAATGGACAGAACATCTAGAACAAAACTCCATAAAGATACAGATCTTCTTACAACAATCAACCAATTCAACCTCATGGACATAATACAGAACTTTTCACCCAATGCACATGGAATATTCTCCAGAATAGACAACGTATTAGGCCACAAAGCAAGCCTCAACAAAATCCAGACTACTGAATTATTGTAAAGCATCTTCTCAGGTCACAAAGACATAAAAGTTGAAACCAATAGCCGAAAAAAAAAGGATAGAAATTCAAACTCAAAAATTCATGGGTTGTAGGACTTGGGAACAGAAGAACCAGATGGTGCCCAGCCACCACCAGTCATAGCCGCGATGGAGCTCACTAAATTGAGTCTCACTGGCAACACAAGAATAAAAAGGGGTGCACCCTGAAATCTCCATTAAAAGACCACAGTGGGTGGTTCAGTGGTTTCAGGGTTCCCCTGGAAGCATGGCCCCTGGCCCTTATGCTGCCCTTGCCCATAAGTCATAGCAAAGGTCCACTCTTCAGACATGAATGGATTGGACTTGGCGATGCAGAGTGACCATATATTGGGTACACTTTATGGTTCTATGCATCTATAGGATACCATCCTGCTGACCTCTGGCTGGAGGAAGCAGAGTGGGTGTACAGGAGGGGAAAGGAGACTGTTGGGAGGATGAGACACTTATGGAGCAGAGAGGAATAGTGTGCTGTCACTGGGCAGAGCAGTGGAAGCTGTATATAGGTGGGCATGTAAATTTATACAGGAATGTACATTTTCACTCAGTCATAATAAAAAAATAAAAACAGTGCTGTTTCAATAAAGTTCACACATTATAGTTTAAAAAAAATTCATGGGTTGTAGAAGAAATCCAAGACTCAAGAAGTTCATGGAATCAAATGAGAATGGAAACATATCTTACCAGAACCTATGGTAGTGCTCAGAAGTCAGTTTACCTCAATAAATGCACATATTTGGTATGAAGAAAGGGCTCAAACCAAAGAACTAACCCTACAACTTCAACAAGTAGAAAGAGAACAACAAAAGAACCCCTCAGGCATCAGAAAAAAAAAAAACAGATAGGGGGCGGAGTCAAGAGGGCGGACTATGCACACGTCTCCTTATATCCCTTTGGAAACCAAGACCTGAAGTGATAATCAAACGGAGACTTCTGATCACCTAATCAGCCTCAGGACGTGGCACAGGGCTGTTAATTGGGACTTCATAGCACTGAGCGAAAAACCTCCTCTCTTTCGCTGACTCCAGCTCCTGGCTAGCCCTGGCTCTCACGGACTGAAGGTAAATGCACCATTTTGACTTCTTTTTCTCTGTCTTGGACGGCAGGTGGAACTGGGTCTTCCCTAGCGGCTAGATTCAGACGCGCTGCTGGGAGGATAGGCAGGCGAAATTCCCATATTCTGAGAGCCAGGCTTAAGACTCTGTTAATCTAGCCACTTTGAGCCTTTCATTTTATATCTGCATCAGCAGGGTTTGTACAGAATTCCGCAGTCAGTATGCGGGACGCCATGTTGGTACCGAGATATTAGCGGGACCTAATTCTTAGCCTGGGAGCCAGTGCCTGCAAAAAGGACAGCGCTTCTCCAACAGAAAAGCAGTAATTTTCCCAGTGCCACCTGCATTACAGGCCCTGCAACAGAAGCAGAAGAATCACTACCTCTCGGCACCGTTAGTCCCTCTGTCTGCTGCCTGTGTGGAGGACGCCATCTCGGATACAGTGGCCGAAGCTGGACCTAATTCTCAGCTTGGGAGACAGAGCCTGCCCACAAGACAGTGCTTTTCCATCACAAAAGCAGTACGTGACGCAGTGTCGTCTAAGGCTAGGCCCTGTCAGCAGAGGCCAACAGGGCAATAGGATTGCTGTATTCTAAACTAGTTTGTTATCATTTGGAGTTGGATATAGTGGCGCTTACTTTGTCAGTTTAGAAGAGGGATCTCTACATCTCAAAACCTAAGTGACTTGTGAAGTGGAAAGATACTTTTTGCTTTACATTTTAAGACAGCCCAGAGAAACATTTGCAGTCCATCCTCACAGTACCTCTTCCAGCCTCTACATACTCACATGGGACCCAAAAAGCAACAGACAATTCTGGCATACAAGAAATCAGCCATGGCTTCAGAAGGCTCCCAAACAAAGCAACCAAGGGGTTTTCCAGATGAAGAAACTTTTATGAAAGCATCAGGAAATGAATACAAAATGATTATATACAGAGCCCTTCTAGACCTTATACGAAATGCAGCAGAACAAAATGGAAAATTAAGCAAGCTGTTCGATCTCATGGAACACCAGTAGTTTGAAATCCAACTGACCAAGAACAAAATCAAACACATAAAAACTTCAATGCAAAGCCAAGAAAACAGAATGGAACAAATAGAAAAAAGAATTTCTGACTGGGAAGACAGAGCTACGGATGCCAGCATCTATGAGCAGAAATCAGAATAAAGAAACAAGAAAAATGAACCTTAAGAAGTATGGGGGACTCGATTAAGAGGAACGACACTCGATTAATTGGAGTCCCTGAATAGGATGAGACATCTGGGAACACAGAGTGTATCGTTGCTGAGCTGCTGACAGAAAACTTCCCAGAAATCATGAAGGAAGAGAATATAGACATCTCAGATGCATATCATACGTCACCCAATATAGATCTCAAAACAAAGACTCCAAGACATATTATAATCAAGCTTAACAAAAGGGAACATAAGCAGCAACTCTTAAAGGCAGCAAGACTCAAAGCAAAGCTAACATTGACAGGGAAACCCTGTAGGCTCTCATCAGATTTCTCAGCAGAAACCATGCCGGCACGGAGACAGTGGCATGACACATTCAAAGCCTTGAAGGAGAAGAACTTCAAACCAAGAATTATATATCCTGCAAAACTATCTTTCAAATACGAAAATAAAATTAAGACATTCCCAGATAAACAGAAACTCAGAGACTTCGTAGAAACCAAACCCAAACTACAAGAAATACTGAAAGAAGTTCTTGGCTTTGGCTTAGAAGAACAAAACCACTAACTTTATATTTTAGAATGACACACTACTCAAAACTCTACTCAGTTAGGGAAGGCTCCAAAGTCGATCACAGCTTTGATACTGAAAGAAGCAATCCAGTGATCATCATGAAAACTATGGTGTCATAATAATAAAAGAGGGATGTACTACAGTTGTTATAGTCCTTCCAGATGGAGAGGAAGATGACAAGACTGGTAGTAATTAAAATTGGGTTTATATATAGTTTATTAAGGGAGTTCATAGGGGCAGCTGTAAAGCACAACAAAAATGTATCATACCATTTCAAGAAATCTAATACACGAGTCTCAACAACCACAAAACCAGGTCTGAAAAAGGTGAAAAATCAACTCACAAAAAAGAATGTCCCAGAATAGACTAAGAAGAACCACAGAAAAAAGATGAACACAAAAATAAACATATCACAAAGGCAGCAGTGAACGCATACCTATCAATAATTACATTGAATGTGAATGGACTGAATGCTCCAGTAAAGAGACATCAAGTGTCATCTTGGATCAAAAGACATGACCCATCCATATGTTGTCTACAAGAAACTCACTTGAGACCTAAAGATAGGAATAAAGACAGGATGGAAGAATATATGTCAAGCTAACAATGAACAAAGAAGAGCAAAGGTGGCAATTCTAATTTCAGACAAAATCAATTTTAATGTCAAATCCACCATCATCGACAAAGATGGACACTATTGCTGAAAGGTTTAGTACACAAGCAAGACTTAACTATATTAAATATTTATGCACCTAATATCAGAGCACCTAAATACATCAAAGAAACAATGACTACACTCAAAATAGTGGGAGACTTTAACACTCCACTCTCATTACTAGACAGATCATCTAGAAAAAAGCTCAGTAAAGATACAGAAGACCTCATTGCCACAATTAACCAACTAAACCTCATTGACATATACAGAACTTTCCACCCTTCAGCAGACAACCACACCTTCTTCTCCAGTGCACATGGAACATTCTCCAGAATTGACCATGTGATAGGCCATAATGCAATGCTGAACAAAATCCATACCATTGAATTATTGCAAAGCATCTTCTCAGATCATAAAGCCATAAAAGTTGAAATCAATAGCAGAAAAAACATAGATAGAATGTAGAACTCTTGGAAACTGAACTACATCTTGCTCAAAAAAACATGGGTTATAGAGGAAATCAAGGATAAAATAAAGAAATTCATGGCTTCCAATGAGAACAAAAACACTTCATACCAGAACCTATGGGATACAGCCAAAGCAGAGCTCAGAGATCTGTTTATCTCCATAAATGCACACATCTGGAAGGAAGAAAGAAATCAAATCAAGGAACTAACTCTACAGCTTGAACAAGTAGAAAGAGAACAACAGAGGAACCCCTCAGGCACCAGAAGAAATGAGATCATAAAGATTAGAGCAGAGCTAAATGAATTAGAGAATAGAAAAACAATTGAAAAAATTGAAAAGACCAAAAGCTGGTTTTTTGAAAAGATCAACAAAATTGACAAACCACTGGCTAAACTTACTAAAGAAAAGCAGGAAAGGAAACAAATAACCCAAATTAGAAACGAGAGGGGAGTTGTCACCCCAGATGCAACAGAAATCAAAAATATCATAACACAATACTATGAAAAACTGTACTGTAACTAATTTGAAAACCTAGAGGAAATGGACAAATTCCTTGACTCATACTACCTACCCAAATTATCACAACATGAAGCAGAACAACTTAATAAACCCATCACAAAGAAAGAGACTGAAAATGTCATCAAAACACTGCCAACCCAAAAAAGTCCAGGTCCAGATGGCTTCTCTGCAGAATTCTACCAAGCATGTAGAGAAGAGTTATCTCCAGTACTACTGAGACTATTTCACAGTATGGAAAGGGATGGAGTACTCCCAAACTCATTCTATGAAGCCAGCATAACCCTGATACCTAAGCCAGGGAAAGACCCAACAAAGAAACAGAACTACAGACCGATATCACTCATGAATCTAGACGCAAAAATCTTCAACAAAATTCTTGCCAATAGAATACAACAACATATCAAGAAAATAATCCATCATGGCCAAGTGGGATTCATACCAGGGATGCAAGGCTGGTTCAGCATCAGAAAAACAATCAATGTGATTAACCACATAAATAACACAAAAGACAAGGATCACCTGATTTTGTCCATTGATGCCGAAAAGGCATTTGATGAAGTCCTACACCTATTCATGCAAAAAACTCTTAGCAAAATGGGCATAGACGGCAAATTCCTCAACACAATAAGGGCCATTTATACAAGCCAATTGCCCACATCATCCTGAATGGAGAGAGACTGAAAGACTTTCCCTTGAGATCAGGAACTAGACAAGGATACCCACTCTCACCTCTTCTATTCAACATTGTGCTAGAAGTTCTAGCCAGAGCAATTAGACAAGATCAAGAAAGAAAGGGCATCTGCATCGGCAAAGAGGAAGTTAAAAATCTCCCTGTTTGCAGGTGATATGATTGTATATGCAGAGAACCCCAAGGAATCTATAAGTAAGCTACTCAAACTGATAGAAGAGTTCAGCAAAGTCTCAGGATACAAGATAAACATAATTAAATCAGTAGGATTCCTTTACACCAACAATGAGACTGTTAAGGAAGAAATTATCAAATCAATACCATTTAGGATAGCCCCTAAGAAGACAAGGTACCTAGGAATTAATCTAACCAGAGAAACAGCAGACCTTTACAAAGAGAACTATGAGGCCTTACTACAAGAAACTAAGAGAGACTTAGATAAATGGAAAAACCTACCCTGCCCGTGGATAGGAAGACTTAACATTGTGAAAATGTCTATTTTACCCAAAGCAATTTATTTATATAATGCAATCCCAATACAAGTTCCAGCATCATTTTTTAATGAGATGGAGAAACAAATCATCAATTTTGTTTGGAAAGGGAAGAAGCCCCGGATAAGTAAGGTACTACTAAAGAAGAAGAACACACTGGGAGGCCTCTCATTACCCGACCTTAGAACATACTACACTGCCACAGTGGTCAAAAAAGCCTGGTACTGGTACAAGAACAGATAGATGTATCAATGGAACAGAATTGAGACTCCAGAGATGACACCATCTGCCCATGAACAGTTGACATTCGACAAAGGCCCGAAGACATTAAACTCTGGTAAAAACAGTATCTTCAACAAATGGTGCTGGCAAAATTGGTTATCCATCTGCAATAAACTGGATGAAGATCCATATCTTACACAAAAACCAACTCCAACTGGATAAAAGACCTAAATATCAAACCTAAAATGATAAAGCTCATACAAGAAAAGGTAGGAACAACAATAGAAGTTTTCATATACAATGAGGAGAGACTCCAAAATCTGTCTAAGAAACCACAGTAAACAGAAGAGAAAAATAGATAAATGGGAACTATTAAGAATCAAACACTTTTGCTCATCCAAAGACTTTATTAATAGAATTAAAAGAACACCCACAGAATGGGAAAAAATCTTTGGCAACTCTATGTCAGACCAACGCCTGATCTCCATAATCTATAAGATACTACAAAATATCAAGAAGAAGAAGATAAACCATCTAATTAAGCAATGGGCAAAGGAGATGGACAGACATTTCACTAAAGAGGAGATCCAGGCAGCCAAAAACACACGTGGACATGTTCACGATCTTTAGTTATTAAAAAAATTCAAATCAAGACAACAATGAGATACAATCTCACCCCAACAAGATTGGCCATGATCCAGAAAACACAAAACAATAAATGCTGGAGAGACTGTGGAGAAAGTGGAACCCTCCTACACTGTTGGTGGGGTTGCAAAATGGTCCAGCCTCTTTGGAAAGCAATCTGGCGCTTCCTTAAAAAAACGGATATCGATATACCATTTGATCCATTAATTCCACTACTTGGAATATATCCTACAGAATCAAGGCCTTTCACACCAACGGGCACATGCACGAGAATGTTTATCGCATCTCAGTCCATGATAGCAAAAAGATGGAATCAACCCAGATGCCCAACAACAGAAGAATGGATAGGTAAACTATGGTACATATACTCAATAGAACACTACGCAATGTTAAAGAATAACGATGATTCCAGGAAACATCTCCTAACCTGGTTTCAACCGGAAGACATTATGTTGAGTGAAAGTAGTCAGCGACAAAGGGAGAAATACTGTATGAGACCTCTACGATAAGATCTCAAAAACAGACTTTTGTATAGAACAGAAGACTCTTTGACAGCTACAAGGGAGGGGAGGGAGGGAGGGTAAGGTGGGGAGAGTTCAGTTTAGATAGTTGCTCGAAATCTGGTTGGGAGAAAGCGGTGATAGCACACATTAGAAACAAGAACAAAACTAAGTGGACTTCAGCATAACTTGAGTACTCCTTTCATCTTAACCCAATATTGCAAGGATAGAGTAGCTGGGGCAGGGGTCAGGGGACAATGCTCTTAGGCGAAACTGAGGCCAATTGGCACAACTAGCATTTTGCTAAGAGAGCTCTGCACTCCACATTGGTGAGTGGTGTCTGGGGTCTTAAAAGCTGCCAAGCTGCCATCTGAGGACACAGCAAATGGTCCCAACTCAGCAGGAACGGATGCTCACCGAGGACCAAAATGCATGCGGTAAAGACAATCTAGAAGACAGAGAGACCCGCAAGAGTGGGTGCCTTCATCAACTTGGGACCGGAAGAACCAGATGGTGACCAGCCACCACCAGTGATAGCCACGATGGAGCTCACTAGGTTGAGTCTCACCGGCAACACAAGAATAAAAAGAGGTGCATCCTGAAATCTCCACTAAAAGACCTCAACTGGTGGTCCAGCGGTTTCAGGGTTCCCCTGAGAGCATGACCCGCGGCCCTGATGCTGCCCTTACCCATAAATTATAATGAAGTTCCACTCATTGGACAGGAATAGATTGGACTTGGCAATGCAGAGTGACCATATATTGGTTGCACTTTATGGTTCTATACATCTATAGGATATCATCCTGCTGCCCTCTGGCTGGAGGAAGGAGAGTGGGTGGAAAGGAGGGGAAAGGAGGCTGTTGGGAGGATGAGACATGTATGGAGCAGAGAGGAAGAGTGTGCTGTCACTGGGCAGGGAGAGCAGTGGAAGCTGCATATAGGTGGGCATGTAAATTTATAAGTGAATGTACATTTTCACTCAGTCATGTTAAATAAAAAAGAAAAAAACAATAAAAATCAGGGCAGAACTAAATGAATTAGACAACAGAAAAACATTTGAAAGAATTAAAACTAAAGGCTGATTTTTTGAAAAGATCAACACAATTGATAAAACAGTCGGATCCGACTCGATGGCACTTGGCTTTGAGAAACTTACAAACCAAAAAAAGGAGAGGAAACCAATAACCCAAATACAAAATGAGATGGGAGATGTCACAACAGACCCAACCAAAATTAAAAGTATCATAACAAAATACTATGAAAAACTGTATTCTAACAGACTTGAAATCTTAGGGGAAATGGACAAGTTTCTAGATTCACATCACCTACCACAATTCGCATAAGGAAAAGCAGAACAACTTAATAAAACAATAACAAAAAAGAGATTGTAAAAGTAATCAACGAAATTCCAACCAAAAAAAGTCCTGGCCCAGAGGCTTCACCAGAGAATTCTACCAAACTTCTAAAGAGGAGTTAATTCCGATACTACTGGACCTATTTCACAACACAGAAGAGGACAGAACGTTCCCCCAATTCATTCTATGAAGCCAACATAACACTGATACCAAAGCCAGGGAAAGATCCCCCCACCAAAAGAAAATTACAGACCAATATCTCTCCATGAGTTGGATCCGACTCGACGGCACTTGGCTCCTATCACTCATGAACTTAGATGTAAAAACCTTCAATAAAATTCTAGCCAATGGAATTCAACAATATCTCAAAAATATAATTCATCGTGACCAAGCTGAATTCATACCAGTTATAACAGGGCTACTTCAACGTCAGAAAAACAATTAACGTGATCAATCACATAAATAACACAATGGATAAAAATCATCCGATTTTGTCAATTGATGCAATAAAGGTATTTGACAAAGTCCAACACCCATTCACGTTAGGAACTCTCAGCAAAACTGGAACAGAAAGGAAATTCCTCAGTGCAATAAGGGCCATCTACACAAAGCCAACTGCCATCATCCTGAATGGAGACAGAATAAAAGAATTCACCCTCAGAATGGGAACCAGACGAGGATGCCTATTGTTACTTCTTCTATTCACCATTGTGCTCGATGTTCTGACTAGAGCAATCAGACAAGACAAAAAAATTAAAGGCATCTACATGGGTAAGGAAGAAGTAAAAACATCACTGTTTACAGATGAGATGATTGTATACACAGAGAACCCTACAGAATCCATAAATAAACTACTGGAACTAATAGAAGGGTTCAGCAAAGTATGAGAATATAAGGTAAACATAAGTAAGTCTGTTGGATTCCTTTACACTGACAGATTATCAAAGAGGAAATCATCAAACCTACACCATATACTATAGCCCCCAAGAAGATAAAATACCTAGGAATAAATCTAACTAAATAAGAGATCTATACAGAAAAAATTACAAGAATCTACTTCAAGAAACCCAAACAGACTTACATAAAGTAGAAAAATCTACTTTGCTCATGGACAGGAAGACTTAACATTGTCAAAATGTCTATTTTACTCAAAGCAATCTACACATACACTGCAACCCCAATACTGATTCCAGTGTCATTTTTTAATGAGATGGCGAAATAAATCACCAACTTTGTTTGCAAAGGGAAGAAACCCCACATAAGTAAAGCACTACTGAAGAAGAGGAACACAGTGGAAGGCCTCATACTACCCAACCTTAGAACCCACTGCATTGCCATGGTAGTGAAAATAGCCTGGTACTAGTACAAAACAGATACATAGACCAATGGAATAGAAGAGAGTATCCACAAATACCACCATCCTCCTATTAACGGCTGATATTCAACAAAGGCCCAAAGGTCCTAAACTGGGGTAGAAACAGTCTGTTCAACAAATGGTTTTGACAAAATTGGATATCCATCTGCAAAAAACTGAAATAGCCATGTTTTACACCTTGCGCAAAAACTAACTCAAAATAGATGAAATACCTAAATATCAAATCTAAAATGATAAAGATAATGCAAGAAAAAATAGGGACAACAACGGAAGTTCTAATACATGGCTTAGACAGACTACAAAACCTGACCAACAATGCACAAACAACAGAAGACAAAATAAATGGAAACTTCCAAAATCTAACACTTATCCAATGACTTCATCAAAAAAGTTAAAAGATTACCTACAGAATGGGAAAAAATATTTGGCAACTACGTGTCAGACTGACATCTGATTTCCTTGATCTACAAGGTACTGCATAATATCAACAATAAAAAGACAAATAATCCAATTAACCAACAGGCAAAGGACCTGACAAGACACTTCACCAAAGAAGACATCCAGCCAGCCAAAAGACACGAGGAAATGGTCACAATCATTAGCTGTTACAGAAATCCAAATCAAAATTACAATGAGATACCATTGTAGCCCAACAAGGTAAGCAGTAATATAAAAAATACAAAACAAATGCTGGAAAGTCTGGGGAGATACTGGAACTCTCCTACACTGCTAGTGGGAATGGAAAAGGGTATAATCTCTTTGGAAAGCTATTTGGTACTTTCTTAAAAAACTAAAAGGATATATTCCCACTGCTTGGAATATATCCTACAGAAATAATGGCTGTTATATGAACAGATACATGTACATGAATGTTCATTGCAACACAGTCCACAATAACAAAAAAATGGACTCAACCTAGGTGTTCATCAACAGATGAATAGATAAACTATGCTATATATACACAATGGAACACTATGCAATGGTAAAGAACAATGATGATTTTAGGAAGCATCTCATAACACGATTATCAACTAGAAGACATTACACTGCATGAATTCATTCAGTTGCAAAGGGGCAAGTACTGCATGAGACCACTATTACAGGAACTTAAAAAAATGACTCATGTACAGAAGAAAAGACTCTTTGCCAGCTATAAGGGTGGTGAGGGACGGTGATGGTTGCGCACAGATTAGATAGTTGGTAGGATATTCAGGTCACTGAAGGGTGTGACAGCTCTCAGTAGAAGGCAGGTCAGCATAATTGGACTACGCCATAAACTAAATGGTTTTCTAAATTCAAGCTAACAATTCAAATTATAGAATAGCAGAGACAGGGGCCTGGGGACCATGTTTTCAGGGGACACTGAGGTTCACTGGCAAAACTAGCCTTTTGCTAAGAGTCTTCTGCACCACATATTGGTGAGTGGTATCTGGGATCTTAAATACCAGCAAGCTGCAATCTGAGGAACATCAACTGGTCCCAATCCACCTGGAACAGACGATGACCGAGAACATCAAAGACATGAGGGAAAATGAGCCCAAGAGACAGAAGGACCCATATGACTGGGAGACTACATCATCATGACTCCAGAAGAACTAGATGGTGCCTGGCCACCACCAAAGACAGCCTTGATAGGGGAGATAACATAGAGTTCCTGATGCAGCATGAGAAAACGAGGTGTGTAGCTCAAGAGTTCTACTAAAAGACCAGAATTGATGGTCCAACAACCTGGAGGGTCCCCTGGGAACACTGGCCCTTGAAGTTGCTGCCGCCCAAGACCTGAAACCTGTACTGAGGTTAACACATTAGACAAAGAATGGACTGGACTCGGGGACACACAATGTTCATGTGGTGTGTAAACTTTATGGTTTTATACATTTATAGAAGGCTGTCCTACTGGTTTCTTTCTAGATGGGAGAGCAGAGGATGGATAGGAGGGGACGGGTGTTCACTGGGAGCATGGTAGAAGACTGAAAAGGAGGTGTATGCTCTCACATGGTGGGGAGAGCAGATAAGAGTTGTAGAGAGGCAAGTATGCAAACTGACTTGGATTGTATACTTGCACTTAATATTAATAAAGTAATTTAAAAAAATCAGAACCAAACTCCAGAACCTGTCATTTGGCAATGCTGAAGATGATGATGATTTTCTTCCTCTTCTAAGACAATATTGAAAGCACTTTCTGAGTATATGCTTCCTTTCAAAGAAAACGCAAGTTCAAGAGAACTGTTTGCCCAGCCTGTACCAGGGGCTAACTGTCTGGAAGTTTTCTTGCTTCCTCTGTTTAATTGCTGTCCTTGTAGATTTTGCTGTAAATTTACAACATGTCAAACATGTTTTCCTCGTCATAAGAGAGAAAAATTAGCAGAATGAAGAATGTATAATTTGCCTACTGACAGAGAGATCAGAAATGGGTGGCGTGCAAGGGAATCAGAAAAGTAGCCAACTGGGTTGGGGGGTGGGTATGGACCACAAGCTAAAGGCTAATGATGCCTGAAACCAGGTGTATTCAATCTAGATAAATCCTTTCTACCCTATGATAAATTCATCATTTATGACTGGATTCTACTACCTATTGTTGCAAAACTTTTCATTAATTAACTTAAGACATTGAGATGTTGATGTGGAAATAAACAGATTTAGACACGCATACACATATAAAGAGAAAGAATATATTCCCATTGAATTCATTTGCATTTTCCCTACATTTTAATAACCTGTAGAGAAGTTTCAGATCTTTCATTCTTTTCAGAATCACTAAAAAAACAAAATTCACTCAGACAGGGTTTACTGTCCAAACTTCATGCTGCTCAGCTGAAGTCTTTAATTAAAATTGTATTTGGTTGGCTGGATATATGCAAGCCACGAAAAACAGCAATATGTCAGCCAAAATCTGCACACTTACCATTTACACAGATCTCAGATGTTCTGCAAAGGTCATCTTCAAATAAGCAACCTAGAAGGAAAACACAGAAAAGAGACACAAGTTAGTATAAGAAAGAAGAATAATGCATTTATTAGAGATCATTTTAGTTGGCTAGCTCAGGAATCTAAAAGAAATAGTACAAAATTACAAAGGAGTTTCTATTGTACTTTTCCCAAAATAAGCCTGGATTTTTTTCAAGATCAGAACATTTATTTCTTTGGTGATGCACATTCTCTTGCCTCCATGCAATGGACAGGGACCCCCTGCAAGACGGAGTACTTCCAGAGGTAGGCAGGAAAGAAAGCACACATATGTGAAAATGACTGGTCTAGGCAGACATCCTGCTCATAGGTCTTTATACCACATGCCTAGCTTCACAAATGGGGCAGATCTGTGTGATTCTTGAATAAGGTTAAAGTCAGTATTATCACAGGAAGTATTAAGCACAGAATGGAAACTTTACATCTTTCTCTTAAATACTATATGCTTAACACACACTACATGCATGCTAAAGCAGTCATCCTGCATTTGTTGCCAAGGACTAGGGAAAGAGAAGAGAGGCAGGAGGCATGTTAATACTCAGTATGGAGAATCTAGGCTCAATGATTAGATGCTAAATAATGATCATTGAGGACCCTAAGTTGCATCAAACCACAAACACAAGAGTGGTCGAGAGAAGGGGAAATGAAGGAAAGAAATGAAAGAGAACCAGGAAGAGGAAGCAGTACGCACAGGAACAACTCTTCCTTGAATGGAAAGCACTGCAGAATGAAATGTAGCTCCTAACTTGCAGGGCCTCCTTCCCCATTCAGAAAAGAGCATTTGGAAAATTCCAAGTAAGATGTGAAGTTGAATGCAATACCAAACATTTACCTAATGTGAGAGGCAGACAGGGTGGTTCAGATAAGGCTGTTTTTCTGTCCTTTACATTTTAAACATTTTTAAACTCAGGAAAAGGACATTAAGAAACATATAAACCCTAGGTCGGGTGAGCTGTGTCAAGTCTGTGACGTGAAAAAGGAAGCCACACGAAATGGGATACCCCAAAAAACCAAACCCAACGCTGTCAAGTCAACTCCGACTCATAGTGACCCTATGGGCAGAGTAGAACTGCTCCATGAAGTTTCCAAGGAGCACTTGGCAGATTCAAACTGCTGACCTTTTGATTAGCAGCCGTTGCACTGGGGTTTCCTGAAATGAGACAGATGTCATCAATACTTAGATGAGTGCCACTCTTGGGGAGAAGTGCAGCCCTGACTCTCTATTCACATGTATTCCAGTGATGAGCTGTGAGCCAAGAAAAGCTTGATGTATTCTGAACACACTGTGTCTTTTAACAACAGTGGGAATGCAGTGTTATCTAAGCATAATGCATAATTAGTCCTGTTTCTCCAGTAGACAAACTCCTACTCTTCCCTTAAGTCCCAACACAGAAGTCCTTGACTAGCCTGGTTAGTTAGTTCTGTCCAGGTATCTAAAACCAAAACGAAACCCACTGCTATCAAGTCCATTTGGACTCATAGCAAAAGTATAGTGCTTATCACGTTGTAGTGTTGTTGCCCACTTAAGGGCATATTTTCCTTTCTCAAACATGAGAGTCTCAGAGATCAGAATCACTTAATATTTATCTCTTTACCTTATATTACTTCCTCTGAGCCTACCCACGTGTTTGGCACACAGCAGTTACTCAAGTGTAAACGAATGAGTGAAATTGAATGGATAAATTAGAAGAAAATTATTAATTACAAAGAAATTCACCTCCAAAGTTACTTTCAAATTTCCAATCATTAATACTCTCATAAGGGAATTGGTCTAAAATAGTTATAGCTAAAGTACCCAATTACATTAAACAAATATATATTGAGAAAGACACAGAACCTGGATCTGCAGGGAATACAAAAATAAATATTCCAGAATTAAAGGAGCACAACGTTTAATGGAGAACAGATTGAAACTAAACTCATGTAAACAAGTCATCTCACTTTATTGTAACAACCACAAACTTGGTTTTATAATCTTACATTACATATGAGAAAACCAAAACTTGCAGGGAGTAAATTGCTTTCGGTTCCCCACCACTCACAGATGGCAGGATTGAGACTCAAACCCAAGTTAGCCTGGCTGCCAAACTGTTTCAGGCCTGTTCAATCCTGTCACAGAGAGATAGAACACTCTGGAGAGCAGGATAAATTTGAAGACCAATCTCATGAGGCTCAATTCTAAATGAAGATTTCATTTTTCTAAAATGATAATATAACCTTGTGAGTAATAGGATTTATTTTTTTAAATAGCATTGCAACTTACTTTACCCATAAATTGTCCCAAGTGTTTGCTTCTTTCTTTTTCCAGTTTCTCACAGCTCTGCTCTCCCTCACACTCCCCACTCCTCTTTCCTCTCTGCTTTTGTCTCATTCACAAAGTCATTTCTTCATTCAGCAAATACTGGAGCTAGGTAGTACGATTTAGCACAGTTAAAACTAACCAGAAACAACTATAGTAAGAATTTATGAGATGAAAAAGGTAAGAGATGAAAAAGAACTAGATAGAGAGTCTAAGGATTTCAATTCTGAATCTGGTTCCCCACAAAACCGTGTGACCTTGAGAAAGTCACTTGACTTCTCTGGGCTCAGCATCATGAGCACTAAAATCAGGGGTTAGGTTAACTTAACTCTAAGATTACTCGAAGTACTAATATCTAAGACTGTATTAATTGCAACCTAGAAGAAAATAATTACAGCCACAATGATCAGAAGCAAATTGCCCAGGATTTCATTTGATGGACCACGGTTAGGGCTCTAGATTCTCCTTCTACCACCCTGCTCTTGTTTCATCTCTGTGCTCACAGAAAGACCTTGGGGAAGGCAGAGATACGCAGGACACATGAAGACACATGGCTCAAGCATGTGACTCGCTCACATTAAGAATTTTATGTTTGTCACATGGTAACAGCAGATGACAGAACTGTGCTAGAAAAGATCCCAGGAGAAAAGCCTTTATACATTTTTTCATCCTCTGCTTTAATCATGACTGACAACTGGATATTATTTGAATGAGATGTATATTGTAATTAACTCTTGAATTCTAACGTTGGAAGCTGCTGTCAGTGTATGCCTGATTTGACCCATTTTTAAGGAACTGATGAAAAACTATATTGGAAAGCCTTCCTGGGAGAATAACACAAAAGTAACAGCAATATTTCAAGTTATTTATTACTGGAGTTGGAAATGTTATGCATATTTCACCCATCTAGTCAATATGCTAATTTGACTGCTAATTTATTTGTGTTGCTATTTGCTCTAAAATTAAGGACCATATTTCTTTTTAAATATCAGCCACTTACTAATAGTAATTATGACTATAAATCATCAAGAGAAAGAAAAAGACAGTTTGTCTAACAGACACTTTGTTCAACCCATACATATGCTCACAAGCCATGGATATACTTTATTTTCCAAATCAGCAGCCCCTGTACCTTTCCTCCTCTGGCATATGGTGGAAGAGTGTTTTAGTCAGCTAGGGCTGCTGTAACACAAATACCACAGAGTGGATGGCTTTAACAAAGGGAAGTTTATTCTTACACAGTCCAGTAGTATGCTACAAGTCCAAATTCAGGATGTCCGCTCCAGAGGAAGGCTTTCTCCATTGTCGGCTCTGAAGGAAAGTCTGGCATTGCATCAGTCTTTGTCCAGGGAGCATCCTGGCACAGGAACCTCAGGTCTGAAGGAGGTATTCTTCTCTCAGTGCTGCTTTCTTGATGGTGTGAGGTTCCCAATTCTCTGCTTGCTTCCCTTTCCTTTTATCTCTTGTAGAATTAAAGGATTAAGGGTAGTGCAAGCCATACTCCAGGGACACTCCCTTTACAGTGAAGCAGCGAAGTGATCCTATGAAAGGATTTATGCCCTAATCCTTTAACATACAGCATAAGAAAATCACAAAATGGAGGGAAATCATAAAATATTGGGAATCATGGCCCAGCCACATGGCTACACATATTTTGGGGGGGACACAATTCAATCCATGACACAGAATATTACAGCCATCCCAAAACCAAAGGATGAGATGACTGTAAGCACTTCATATATAAAATGGCAACCCCAAACTCTCCTACAGATGTCCTATTGATACCACAAAACACGGTTTTTGTGGCCATCTGCCACAAAAACCAATACTGAGATAGAGGTAAAGCAAATGCGCAAGAGGTTTATTACATACCAGCATGTAAGGGACAGGGAGAATTCAGGTCCTCAGAGCCTGTCATCAAGAAAGCCCAGGATATTGAAAGGGAAGCTACGTCCTGTGCCAAAACAGGGTTTGCCAGCCAGGTGAACAATGAGAGTGATTTGGGAGTGTCACTCATCTGCCAGCAGGCTAGGAAGAATTGCATATCAGAAGTTGGGGTTCAGATGCTCTTGGTTGTCACTTTAGGTGGTTCCGAACCAGCACCTCACACACTTGATACTTCTCCTTGGTACTTCCACTGCCTCCCCACTTGTTTGATGTTTCCAAAGAAGCTATAAATGCCACAAAGATACTATCACAGCAGCTCCTGTCAATAAATGTGTGATCTCCTTCCCAAGACTGGTAAAGGAAACCAGTAATTTTAAGAAAAGCAAGTAAAAGTCAGTTCTATGAAACAGTTAGGCAGCGTTTCTTTCTGATGTACACAGGATTGCTATGAGTTAGAACTGACAGCCAGCCAGGCTAAGTGCCGTCGAGTAGGAACTGACAACAGCACCTAAACACAATAAGCTGACACTCAGTTACAAAATACCTGAACCTATTATACTGCCACAGTAGTCAAAATAGCCTGGTACTGGTACAAAAAGAGACATATAGAGCAATGGAACAGAACTGAGACCCCAGAGATGCCACCATCCTCATATGAACAGTTCATATTTGACAAAGGCCCCAAGATTTTAAACTGGGGTAAGAACAGTCTCTTTAACAAATGATGCTGGAAAAATTGGATATCCATCTGCAAAAAATTGAAACAAGATCCATATCTCACACCTCACACCAAAACCAACTCAAATTGGATAAAAGACCTAAATATAAAATCCAAAAAGATAAAGCTCATCCAAGATAAAATAGGATCAACAATAAAAGTTTTAATACACAGTGTAGATAGACTTCAAAATCTGACAAAGCACATTCAACAGAAGAGAAAATAGATAAATGGGAATTACTAGGAATCAAACACTTTTGCTCATCTGAAGACTACATTAGAAGAATTAAAGGACCACCTACAGAATGGGAAAAAATATTTGGTAACTCTACATCAGACTGATGTCTGATCTCCATAATCTATAAGGCATTACAAAATATCAACAAGAAAAGGATAAATAATCCAATTAAGTGATGGCCGAAGGAGATGGACAGACATTTCTCTAAGGAGGACATCCAGCCAGCCGAATGACACATGTAGAATTGCTCACAATCATTAGCTATTAAAGAAATTCAAGTCAAAACTACAATGAGATATCATCTCACCCAAGAAAGGTTGGCCATGATCCAAAAAACACAAAACAACAAATGTTAGAGAGGCTGTGAAGAAAGTGGAACTCTCCTACACTGCTGGTGGGATTGCAAAATGGTACAACCTCTTCGGAAAACAGTGTGGCATTTCCTTAAAAAGCTGGAGATAGATATAACATCTGATCTTGTAATTCCACCGCTAAGAATTTATCTTCAGAAGCAAAGGTCATCACATGAACAGACACATAAACATGAATGTTTGTTGTGGCACAATACATAATAGCAAAAAATTGGAATCATCCCCGATGCCCATCAACAGATACATGGATGAGCAAACTATGGTACATATACTCTGTGGACCACTATGCTATGATAAGAACAATGACAACTTTAGAAAACATCTCATAACATGGTCTCATTTGGAAGAGACCATGCTGAGTGAAATCAATCACTGTCAAAAGGACAACTTTTGTACGAGACCCCTGTTATGAGGACTTAATGAGATAATTATCTATAGAAGAAAATGACTGTGTTGGCTACATGGGTGGGTGGGAGTTGAGGGTTTATCATAGTTGAGATAACTGATAGATGTTAGAAATTGTATTCTTTTATTGTAATCAATAAAAAATAAAAAAGTTGAAAAAAGTTAAAAAAAGTTTTAAAAATTACAATGCCAGCCAAAGCCAAGTGCCAACCTGCTACTGTCAAGTCAACTTTGATTGCAATTCATACAGACACTGTAGGACATAACATAGTAAGTACACAGAGTATACAACTCCTTAGGGTTCCCAGGGCTGCAACTCTTTACAGAAGCAGACCGCCACATCTTTCTTGAGTTGCTGATGAGTTCAAGCAGCACTTTAACCACTGTACCACCAGGGCTCCTTACTCAGAGATAACATCCTTATTAATATTTTCGTTTCCAGTCTTCTCTTCTTAGCATATTAAAATAACTGGACTCATACTATACAAATATATTTACTTATACTACCTTATAAAGAATTAACTGTCTTTAGCATTTCTCACCATCATGAACTGTAGTAACTGTGTGATAATTAAGTTTGCATATGCACCATAGTCTGTTTAAGTAATTCCCTCTTATAGCATCTTTAGATTGTTTGCAACTTCCACCACTATAAAAATACTTTCATCAGCAATCTCAATTATGAATCTCAAGGAGCATCTCTAACTTTTTTTTCCTTTCAGGATAAATTCCTTCAAGGAAAATATCAGATTTTCCATAAAGTACATGTGCACAACTTTAGAAAGACATTGCCAAGCTGCTTTCCCACAAATACTATATGGATGTTCCTAAAACCTCAGCCTTTTAGTTTGCTAAATGATCAAATATCGCCCCTGCTTACCTTACAGGGTGGCTGGGAAAAACCAAGAATACAAAGGTACAATGTGCTATAAACTTGGAGTCATACAGAATTATTTTAACTACCTTATCTATATGCTGCAATGGAAAATACCATGGCTTGGATCAGATGTTTTAGTCTTCAAGGTGACATCCTCACTTTTGAATATTTTAAAGAGGTCCTTTGCAGCAGATTTTCTCAATGCTTTTGATTTTGTGACTTTTGATTTTCTGACTGCTGCTTCCATGAGCGTTGATTGTAGACCCAAGTAAAATGAAGTCCTTGACAACCTCAACCCTTTCTCCATTTTTGACAATGTTGATTACTGGTCCAGTTGTGAGGATTTTTGTTTTCCTGTTGTTGAGGTGCAATCCATACGGAAGGCTGTGGTCCTGATCTTTATCAGTAAATGTCTCAAATCTTCTTCATTTCCAGCAAGTAAGGTAGCGTCGTCCGTGTTAATGCAGGTTGTTAATAATCGTCCTCCAATCCTGATGCCTTGTTCTTCTTCATAAATCCAGTTTCTCAGATTATTTCTTGGCATGCAGATTAAAAAGGTATGGTGAAAGGATACAACCCTGACGCACACCTTTCCTGACTTTACACCATGCAGTGTCCCCTTGTTCTGTTCACACAACTGTCTCTTGGTCCATATACAGATCCCTTAAGAGCACAGTTAGGTGTTCTGGAATTCCTATTCTCCTCAATGTTAGCCATAATTTAGTATAATCCACACAGTCGAATGCTTTTGCACAGTCAATAAAATACAAGTAAACATTTTGCTAGTATTCTCTGCTTTCAACCAAGATCCATCTGACATCAGCGATGATATCCTTAATTCCATATCCTCTTCTGAATCCAGCTTGAATTTCTGGCAGTTCCTTGTCAATATAATGGTTTTTGTTTGTTTAACCACTCAGGATGATGAAGGCAGTTGGCTTTGCATAGACGCTACTGATTGCACTGAGGAATTTCCGTTCTATGCCTATTTTTCTGAGGGTTTTAAGCATGAAGGGGTGTTGAACTTTGTCAAATGCCTTTTCTGCACCAATGGACAAAATGAAGTGATTCTTACCTTTTGTGTTATTAATGTGGTTGATTATATTAATTGTTTTTCTGATGTAGAACCAGCCTTGCATCCCTGGAATGAAACCAACTTGATCATGATGAAAGAATTTTTTTATATGCTGTTGAATTCTATTGGCTAGAATTTTGTTGAAGATTTTTGCATCTAGGTTCACGGGTGATACTGGTCTGTAAATTTTTGTGTGTGGGGGGGATCTTTTCCTGGTTTTGGTATCAGGGTTATGCTGGCTTCATAGAATGAATTTGGGAGTATTCCACCCCTTTCTATGGCATGAAATAGCCTCAATAGTATTGGAGTTAACTATTCTCTAAAGTTTGGTAGAATTGTCCAGTGAAGCCACCTGGGCCAGGACTTGTTTTTGTGGGTAGATTTTTGATGATTTTTTCATCTCTTCTTTTGTGATAGATTTATTAAGATTATTTACTTCTCTTTGTGATAATCTTGGTGAGTCATATAAATCGAGAGATTTGTCCATTTCCTCTAGGTTTTCAAACATGTTAGAGTACAGCCTTTCATAGTACTCTGTTATGATATTTTTTATTTCAGCTTGGTCTGTTGTAACATCTCCCATCTCATTTCTTAATCAGGTTATTTGTATCTTCTGCTGTTTTTCTTCTGTAAGTTTAGCCAACAGTTTATCAATTTTGTTGATCTTTTCAAAGAACCAGCTTTTGGTGTTGTTCATTTTTTCCACTGCTTTTCTATTCGCTAATTCATTTAGTTCTGCTCTAATTCTTATAATCTGTTTTCTTCTGGTGCCTGTGGGAAGCCGAGACTTCCTGAAGCAAGGCCAGAATATGGTCAAGTTAACTCTTGTATTAACAAGATCTAAATTAAGCACATTCCAAGTATTGTACACCCAGCATTGTCCTCAGAATAAGCAGAGGTCAGCATGCCCCTGATCTGGTTTCGATATGACTAGCAAAAGAATGCTTGGGAAAAGGAAACGAGGAAATGTGTGAAATATATATGCAACTGAAAAATAAAGCTCGAGGTCTCAGCTTGACTGAGTTCCCCCTGATGTGATTGTTTTGGTCTTATTCAGCTCCCGCGCTTTCCCCTCAGCTCTGTTGGTCTGACGGCTGGTACCGTCAAGTGGCGCCCGAACAAGGGACCTGAGGTACGAAAGAATACCGCGAGGAGCCTCCGCGAGTTATGAGGTGTGCACACGAGGTAAGTAAAGGAGCGGCGATATTAGAGAAACATCAGGGGAAGAATGGGAACTACCAGCAGTAGAGTCCTATTCGCACAAATGCTCCGACACATGCTAAAAGGTCGGGGTATGAAGGTTGGGCACAATCAACTTTTAAGGTTTCTTGAATTTGTTGAGAAAATATATCCCTGTTTTCCTGAAGAGGGAAGTGTTGATTTAGCAACATGGATGAAAGTAGGAGAAAAAATGAAAGCTTATTTTTCTGCCCATGGGCCAGAAAAAATGCCCGTAGATGCCTTTAGTCTTTGGTCATTAGTTAGAGATTGTTTGGATCCCCGTCATGAAATAGAGAAGGTTCCTCCCGCCTCCGTAACAGAAAACGAAAGGGAAAGCAACGGCGCAGGTAATGGAATTCTCCCCAGCACGCCTCTTTCGGAGGAAGAGAACGAGGAAAATGAAGAGTTAGACCCCGCGTCCGCAGCCGACTTAGAGGAGGCAGCTGCTTTATATCATCCCAGAGATGATCAATTTAGCAGAACCTGCTCCTCCAGCAAGTGATCCCAGTCTCCTTAAGGCTGTTGAGGTGATGCAACAGCAACTTAATAAATTGTTGACTCATTTTTCCCCCTTGAAACCATTAAGTCTTCCATTGCCTCCCAGCCCCACACCCAGTGTTATAGCAGGCTTAGATCCACCTAACGACCTGGCAGTTCCGGAGCCGGTGGTCGCGGTGGTACAACAACCCCGGCTCTAGCCTATAAAAATGCAAATATCCCCTCTGCAGGCATCTCTTCAACAAGCAGCTAGACAAGGGGAGAGCACGGAGGGATTTGAGCATTTGTATCCAGTATATGAGGAATTAGATCAGCAGGGAAATCCACAAAGAATGCATAGGCCAATTCCCTTTAAGCAATTAAAGGAACTAAAAACTTCCAGCGTGTCCTATGGCCCTATGGCGCCTTTTACTCTGACGCTGCTAGAGAACATTGCCACGGACGCTCTGCCTACCGCAGATTGGAAAATGCTGGCAAAAGCATGTCTTTCAGGAGGGGAATTTTTGCTATGGAAATCAGAGTTTTTAGACCAATGTCAAACAACTGCAGACATAAATAAACGCAACCAGGTCGCGGCTCCCTACGAGATGTTGGTGGGGGAAGGGCAGTGGGGCGACCTGAGTAATCAGTTACAGTATAACCCAGGAATTTATGCGCAAATCAATGCGGCTGCTAAAAAAGCCTGGAACAAGTTACCCCCTACAGGCAAGCCGACTGAGAACTTGTCTAAGATTAGGCAGGGCCCTGATGAGCCCTATCAAGATTTTGTCTCCCGCCTTTTAAAAACAGCAGAAAGGCTTTTGGGCGTCACCGAAGCTGGAATGCTCTTAATTAAACAGCTAGCTTATGAAAATGCCAATTCGGCGTGCCAAGCGGCCATTCGCCCATAGAGAAAAAGGTCTGATTTATCGGACTATATCAGACTGTGCGCTGATATAGGACCTGGCTATGTTCAAGGAATCACCTTGGCCGCAGCCTTGCAGGGAAAAACTATGAAAGAAATCCTATTTCAGCAAACCGGAGGGAGCCTGTTATGGGTGTGGTCAATCAGGGCACCTGGTACGGGACTGCCCCTCAAAAGGGGGACAAAAGGAGGGGGCTAAAGGTGTCCCGCCCTGACTTTGTCTTCAGTGTAAGCGAGGCAAGCACTGGGCTAATGAATGCAAATCTAAAACTGATAAAGACGGGAATCCCATCCAGCAGGGAAACGGGAAGAGGGGCCAGCCCCAGGCCCCGAATCAATGTTATGGGGCAATCAAGTGCAGTCCCTCAAACGATCAGGGAAACAATCCGTTTGTGACCTCTGGAAAGCCACCCCTGGCAGTGCAGGATTGGATCTCTGTGCCGCCGCCCACACAGTTCTAGTCCCTGACATGGGAGTCCAGGTCCTACCCACAGGGGTCTAAGGACCTCTGCCCAAGGGTGTGGTTGGGCTCCTGTTAGGAAGAAGTAGTACCATCTTAAAAGACATTCAGATTCATCCTGGAGTCATTGATGAAGACTACCACGGAGAAATTAAAGTTATGGCCTCCTCCCCCAAACAGATCTCAGTAATTGAGGCCAGACAGAGAATTGCTCAAATTGTGTTACTTCCCAGAACACAGGAACAATTTAGAAGCAAAAGAAAAATCAGAGGCAATAAGGGATTTGGGTCCTCAGATGCTTATTGGGTGCAGGCCATCGGACACAAACGCCCCAAGTTGGAGCTCATCATACAGGGACGAAGGTTCTTGGGTTTGTTGGATACCGGAGCCGATGTTTCCGTTATTACCCTGGCCCAATGGCCTAGCCTGTGGCCAAAACACAGCAGTTTTACTCAGTTAAAGGGCATCGAACAAACTCAGGACCCCGAAATAAGCAGCAATATCCTGACTTGGGTTGATGATGAGGGACACTCAGGAACATTTCAACCTTATATTGTATCCCATCTTCCGATAAATTTATGGGGAAGGGATGTCATGTCACAAATGGGGGTTTATCTCCACAGTCCCAATCCTTTAGTTACTAAACAGCTACTAGATCAAGGACTCCTCCCACAACAGGGATTGGGAACCCCAAACCAAGGAAGAGTGGAGCCCATCCAGCCACAGCCTCGCCCAAAACGAACGGGGTTAGGGTATTTTTAACAGGGGCTGTTGATTCTCCTACATCCCATGCGGATGCTATCACATGGAAAAGTGATGAGCCTGTATGGGTGGATCAATGGCCCCTGAATCAAGAAAAAATTAGAGCCGCAGAACAGTTGGTGCAGGAACAGTTAGACAGCGGCCATATAAAACCATCTAACTCACCATGGAACTCACCTATCTTTGTAGTAAAAAAGAAATCAGGAAAATGGAGACTATTACAAGACCTTCGAGAAGTTAATAAAACTATGCAACTTATGGGGGCTCTTCAGCCTGGGCTTCCTCATCCTGTTGCTATTCCAGCCAACACTTACAAAATAGTAATTGACTTAAAAGACTGCTTTTACACTATTCCTTTACATCCAAAAGATTGTGAGCGTTTTGCTTTCAGTGTTCCTACCTCTAATTATGCTTGCCCCATGCGCCGGTACCACTGGACGGTACTTCCCCAGGGGATGGCCAACAGTCCTACTCTCTGTCAAAAATTCGTTGATCAGGCAATCGCAAAGGTACGTGAAAACCACCCTGAAATGTACATGATTCATTACATGGATGATATTCTGCTGGCTCATACTAATGAGGAATATGTTTTAAGTGTCTACTCGGAGCTTTCCACAGCCCTCCAAGCAGCAGGACTCCAAATTGCCCCTGATAAAATTCAGACAACCTCACCTTTTTCTTATTTGGGTTATTTGTTATATCCTAAACATATTATTCCTCAAAAAATTCAGCTACGGAAAGACAACTTAAAAACCCTCAATGATTTTCAAAAGCTCTTGGGGGACATTAATTGGCTCAGATCAAGTTTAGGAATAACCACGGCAGATCTCAAACCCTTATTTAATATACTTAAAGGAAATTCTAATCCTACATCTCTCAGAGAACTTACTGTTGAAGGACGCCTGGCCTTACAAAGGATTGAGAAGGCCCTTTCCAGTCAACAAGTGACATACTTAGATTATGGCAGAACCTGGTGTGCCTGTGTCCTTCTTACAAAACATGCCAACCACTGTTCTTTGGCAGAAGGGTCCTCTTCTTTGGATTCACTTGCCCGTATCTCCTTCCAGAGTACTACAACCCTATGATGAAATACTAGCTGCCTTAGTTCAACAGTGTAGCACAGAAGCTTGCCGATATTTCGGCAAAGAGCCCCCTAAAATTATCTTACCAATTCCTAAACAGAAAATTCACTGGCTCTTCACCAACTCCGACAGCTGGGGTATCGCATTGGCACAATACCCTGGACAATTAGAATCCCACTACCCGTCCCATAAGCTGTTGCAATTTGCTTCAGAGCATGCCTTTGTTCTCCCCAAAGTCACCAGCCTCCATCCCATTCACGATGCCTCTTTGGTATTTACTGATGGCTCCTCTAATGGTACGTTTGCCTATTCCATTAACGGCAGACTCTATCAGATTGCATCCCCTTCTGCCTCAGCACAAATAGTAGAGCTCCGAGCTGTTGCTGTGGTATTTCAACAGTGTGCACAGCAGCCATTCAACCTCTGTACTGATAGTCAATATATTGCTAATGCTCTTCCTTGGCTTGAAACTGCACCGGTTATCCAAGCTGCCAATCCAGAAGTTAATCAGTTGTTCAGTCAAACCAGTATCCGGGAGCAAACACACTGTTTCTTTGTTGCTCATATTTGTGCACATTCTGGGCTCCCAGGACCCCTCTCACAGGGAAACGATCTTGTTGATCAAGCCACACAAGTCATTGGACTTTCTAAGATTCAGGAGGCTCAATCTTCTCATGCAATTCATCATCAAAATAGTTATAGTCTCCACCGCATGTTCCAAATCCCCCGGGAAGCCGCAAGGCAGATTGTAAAACAATGTCAGACTTGCCCACAACATCTTTCAGTCCCCCATTATGGAATAAACCCACGAGGTCTCCTACCCAATCACCTGTGGCAAATGGATGTTACTCATATCTCCTCTTTTGGTAAAAGTAAGTATGTCCACGTTACCATAGATACATTTTCCGGTTTCATCATTGCCACTGCCGCTGCAGGTGAAGCAGGTAAGCATGTTATAACTCACTGTCTCTGGTGTTTCTCCATTTTAGGACTGCCACGAATCATAAAAACTGACAATGGCACCGGCTACACCGGTAGAGCATTTCAAACCTTTTGCACACAATTACACATTCAACACAAAACAGGAATACCTTATAACCCCCAGGGTCAAGGTATTGTTGAACGAGCCCACAGTACCCTCAAACACCAACTTGAAAAAATAAAAAAGGGGGAATTATACCCCTGTACCCCTCAGAACCTTCTTAATCATTCACTCTTCATCTTAAATTTTTTAACTTTAGACCGGGATGGGCGGTCACCTGCAGAGCGCTTCTGGCATCCACATACACGCACACATTTCGCTTTAGTAAAGTGGAACGACCCCCTAACAGGGGTATGGAATGGCCCCGACCCTGTACTTATCTGGGGACGAGGGTATGTTTGTGTTTTTCCGCAGGATCCCGATGGAGCGCGGTGGCTTCCTGAGAGTTTGGTGCGCCTGGCAGAGGAACCCAAGGGTGATGGTGTGGCTGTGGCTCCTCCTGATGACCCCGGTGGCTGAAGGGGCACTACACTGGGCATATGTTCCGAATCCTCCAGTGCTGCATGCCAGTGTTTGGGGTCGAGAAATGCGCATCACTTACAATCAAACAACAATTCACCGAGTGTGGAATTACACGGGTCTAGGAACAGGGCGAGCACTCTGCCTAAGAAACAACATCCCTGCAGTGTACAGCGGCTGCTACAACATCACCAACCTAAATAACACAGGGGGCTATGTTGCCAATGGCCGAAATGGAGAAAACTCTGGACTTGGACATAAATTAGCTCAATCTCTCCTGAATAAAACAGTTACCACCTGTGTGACAGGGACCAACGTAATACTTAAAGGAAATCTCAGTAAGAAAAATATGAACATCGCTTGGACAAAGGTGACTGTCACACAGGGCAATGAAACCCGCTACAATGTAACCCGTTTCAACATAACATGCTATAACTGTATTCTTACTAATTGTGTGGGCCCCCTTGGGGAAGGAGAACTTATGATTTTTCTACATCAGCCTCCCTTTGTGGTACTGCCTGTAAACTTGTCGGGACCCTGGTATCAGGATAGAGGGCTGCAAGTAATAGAAAGACTGCAAGAGTTGATTAGGCCTAAGCGGGCTGTGGGATTAGCTGTTTTGGGAATAACTACACTTGTATCTTCTATAATTGCAATCACTATGGCTGCCAAGGCTCTTAACCAAAATGCACAACCTGCAGAATTTGTAGAAGATGTGACACATAACATATCACGACTCATGGGTACCCAAGAAATGTTTGACATGAAAGTAGAACAAAAATTAAACTTACTATTTGAAACTATAGAGCTTCTAGGAAACCAGGTTCAAATCCTACAACACCAGACTAAATTGGCTTGTCATGCTGAGTTTACTTGGATTTGTGTGACCAACAAAACTTATAATATAAGCACCGATCCATGGGAGAGAGTTAAACAAAATTTAGAAGGTATGTGGGAACATACTAACGAAACTCTGGACCTAGCACAGTTACATTCAGAAATTTTGGCACTAAGTCATGCCCACTTGCCCTTTAATGCTGCTGTGACAGCTGAAAATCTTCTGAATAATCTTAAAAACATGTTTTCCGGGCCTCTTGACCAAATCTGGCACCTATTGATCCCCATGATTACGATAGGGGGAATTGTTCTCTTGATAATACTCTGTGCACCTTGTCTGCTTAAACAAGTTTGCAAAACTCTGCAACAACTATTAATAGATGTGCACCATCTCAAACTGCAGACTCGGCGAGAACCCCCTGCCTTCACGTTCTAACCCTCTGCGGTAGTCAATGACGGGTAAGGCATTTAACTGAACTATCTCAACCTAAGACAGGACCCAATCGCAAGGAGATTGGACTCCAATGACGGGTAAGAGATAGAGTCAGTAAGTGCAACCTAAGACAGGCACGCAGTTGGGACAGCTGGGAGCCAGCTGACTTATAGAATAAATAAGGGGGAGATGTGGGAAGCCAAGACTTCCCGAAGCAATGCCAGAATATGATCAAGTTAACTCTTGTATTAACAAGATCTAAATTAAGCACATTCCAAGTATTGTACACCCAGCATTGTCCTCAGAATAAGCAGAGGTCACATGCCCCTGATCTGGTTTCGATATGACTAGCAAAAGAATGCTTGGGAAAAGGAAACAAGGAAATGTGTGAAATATATATGCAACTGAAAAATAAAGCTCGAGGTCTCAGCTTGACTGAGTCCCCCCTGATGTGATTGTTTCGGTCTTATTCAGCTCCCGCGCTTTCCCCTCAGCTCTGTTCGTCTGACGGCTGGTACCGTCAGGTGCCTGAGGAGTTCTTCTGTTGCTCTCTTTCTACTTGTTCAAGTTGTAAGGTTAATTCTTTAATTTGGGCCCTTTCTTCTTTCCAGATGTATGCAGTATAGAGATAAACTGACCTCTGAGCACTGTTTTTGCTGTATCCCATAAATTCTGGTAGGATGTGTTTTCATTCTCATTTGAATCCATAAATTTCTTTATTTTGTCCTTAATTTCTTCTATAACCCAAGGCTTTCTGAGCAAAGTGTTGTTCAGTTTCCATAAGTTTGAATTTCTACCTATGAATTTTGTTATTGATTTCAACTTTTATAGCTCTATGGTCTGAGAAGATATTTTGCAGTAAATCAATGGTTTGGACTTTATAGAGAATTGCTTTATGACCTAACACATGGTCTATTCTGGAGCATGTTCCACATGCACTGGAGAAGAAAGTGCATTTATCTGCTAATGGCTGAAAAGATCTGTATATGTCAATAAGGTCAAGTTGGTTGATTGTTGCAATAAGATTTTCTGCATCTTTCCTGAGCTTTTTTCTGGATGACCTATCCATAACTGAAAGGGGAGTGTTGAAGTCTCCATCTATTACTGTGGAACGATCTACCTCATTTTTCAGTGTTGTCAGCATTTGTCCATGTATTTAGGTGCTCTGGTATTGGGTGAATAAATATTTAATATTGTTAAGTGCTGCTTGAGTATTGAAGCTTTCAGCAATAAATAGTGACCATACTTGTCTACAATAGTGGATTTTATATTAAAACCTACTCTTTGATTAGTATCGCCACACCAGCTCTTCTTTGTATTGTTAGCTTGATATATATTATTCCAAACTTTAATTTTCAGTTTGTTTGTATTTTTAAGTCTAAGGTGTGTTTATTGTAAGCAACATATAGATGGGTCATGTCTTTTGATCCAGGTTGTCACTCGCTGTCTCTTTACTGGAATGTAATTATTTTTTGTGTTGATGTTTTCTCTGTTGTTCTTATTAGTCTGTTCTGGGACATTCTTTTTTGTGAGTTGATTTTTCACCTTTTTCAGAGCTGGTTTTGTGGTTGTTGAGACTCCTGTGTTACATTTCTTTGTTGTGCTTTACAGCTGTGTTGTTACATCTTTGTTGTGCTTTACAGCTTCCCCTATGATCCCCCTTAATAAACTATATATAAATCCAATTTTAATTACTACCAGTCTTGTCATCTTCCTCTCCATCTGGAAGGACTGTAATGACTGTAGTGCAACCCTCTTTTTAATATGATGGCACCACAGTTTTCATGATAATCACTGGATTGTTTCTTTCAGCATTAAAGCTGTGATTGAATTTGGAGCCTTCCCTAACTGAGCAGAATTCTGAATAATGTGCAGTTTTAAAATATAAAGTTACTGGTTTTGTTATTCTAAGCCAAAGCCAAGAACTTCTTTCAGTATTTCTTGTAGTTTTGGTTTGGTTTTTACAAAGCCTCTGAGTTTCTGTTTATCTGGGAATGTCTTAATTTCACTTTCATATTTGAAAGATAGTTTTGCAGGATATATAATTCTCGGTTGGAAGTTCTTCTCCTTCAAGGCTTTGAATGTGTCATGCCACTGTCTCCATGCCAGCATGGTTTCTGCTGAGAAATCTGACAAAAACCTACGGGGTTTCATTCTGAATGTTAGCTTTGCTTTGAGTCTTGCTGCCTTTAAGAGTTGCTGCTTATGTTTCCTTTTGTTAAGCTTGATTATAATATGTCTTGGAATCTTTCTTTTGAGATCTATATTGGGTGGTATCCGATATGCATCTGGGATATCTATATTCTCTTCCTTCATGATTTCTGGGAAGTTTTCTGTCAGCAGCTCAGCAACGACACTCACTGTGTTCTCAGGTGTTTCATCCTGTTCAGGGACTCCAGTTAATTGTAGGTTGTTCCTCTTAATAGGGTCCCCCAGGCTTCTTAATGCTTCTTCATTTTTCTTGTTTCTTTTTTCTGATTTCTGCTCATAGATGCTGGCATCAGTATCTCTGTCTTCCAAGTCAGAAATCCTTTTTTCCCATTTGTTTCATTCTGTTTTCTTGGCTTTGCATTGAAGTTTCTATGTCTTTGATTTTGTTCCTGATCTGCTGGATTTCAGAGTACTGGCGTCCCATCAGATCGCACATCTTGCTTAATTTTTCCTTTTGTTCTGCTGCATTTTGTATAAGGTCTAGAAAAGCTCTGTATATAATCATTTTGTATTCACCTTCTGATGATTTCATAAAAGTTTCTTCATCTGGAAAACTCCTTGGTTGTTTTGTTTGGGAGCCTTCTGAAGCCATGGGTGATTTCTTGTATGTCACAAGTGTCTGTTGCTTTTTGGGTTTCATGTGAGTAAGTAAAGGCTGGGAGAGGTACTGTGAGGATAGACTGCACATGTTTCTCTAGGCTGTCTTCAGTCTGTGAGAGCCAGGGCTAGCCAGGAGTGAGAGTCAGCAAAAGAGAGGAGGCTTTTTGTCCAGTGGTATGAAGTCCAAATTAACAGCCCTGTGCCATGTCCTGGGGGCTCATTAGGTGAGTAGAAGGCTCTATTTGATTATCAGTTCAGGTCTTGGTTTCCAGAGGGATATAAAGAGACATGTGCTTAGTCTGCCATCTTGACTCCTCCTCCCCAGTAACATTCAATGTAATTATTGATAGGCATGTGCTTAGTGCCATCCTTTTGATGTAATTACTTTTCTGTTGATGTTTTCTATATTACTGTTAATGTTCTGCTCTGAGACACACTTCTTTCTGTGTTGGTTTTGTGTTCGCTGAGACTCCTGTATTGCATTACTTATTTTGATACAATGTATTGCTAATCTGCTTTATGGCTGCATGTATTATCATCCCCCTTAACATACTAAGATTAAACTCAATTTTAACTACTGCATAACTCTGAAACTTCCTCTGCATCTAAAACAACTATAACTACTGTAGTGTATCTCTATTAATACGATGTTATTATAGTTGTCATGATATGATCACAGATTCCGTTATTATAATACTGTAGCTTTGATGAAGTTTTGTGACTTTAACTGATTAGAATTTTGGATTAAGTGTCCTGAACTGTCACCTAAAATATACATTTAGGGAAGAGCTTCTTTGAATATTTCATGTAATTTTGGTTTAGTTTTTCTGAAGTCTCGAAATTTCTCTTTATCTTCAAAAGTCTTAATTTCACCATTATATTGATAGAAAATTTTGCAGGATAAATAATTCTAGGATGGAAGTTTTTCTCACTCAGGGCTTTGAATGTGTCTGCCCACTGTTCTTTAACCAGCATTGTTTCAGCAGAAAAGTCAGATGAAAACCTACAGGGTTTCCTTCAGAGTGTTAAGTTTTGCTTTGGGCCTTGCTGCCTTCAGTAGCATCTGTTTATGTTTTAGCTTATTAAGCTTGACTACAATATGACTTAGTGTCTTTCTTTTCAGGTCTAGCTTTTGTGGTATTCAATAAACATCTTGAAGACCTATGTTCTCTTTGCTCATAATCTCAGGAAAGTTTTCTGTTAGCATCGCTACAGCAATACTCTCTATATTGTCATTAATCCCCCCTTGTTCAGGAACTTCAATTAAACGTAAATTATTTCTCTTAATGGAGTTCCACATACTTCTTAATGCTTCTTCATTTTTCTAATTTCTTTTCTCTGATTTCATCTCATAAATGCTGGTGTCAGTTACTCTGTCTTCTAGGTCACTGAGTCTAACTTCCATCTGTTCCATCCTACTCTTTTGGCTTTGGATAAAATTATCTATTTCTGTAATTTTACTATTGATCTGATGTATTTCAGATCACTGACATTCCATCGGTTCAAATAGCTTACCAAATTTTTCATTTTGTTCTACTGCATTTTGTTTAATCTCTAGGAGGGTTCTATATATAAATCTTTTGTATTCAGCCTCTGATAGATTCAGAGAGGCTTCTTCATCTAAGAAGTTTTTTGAATTTTTTGAATCTGTATTTAGGGAATTTTCTAGAGCATTTGAAGGCTGTTTCTTTAAATAATTAACTAGTTAATTAATTATTAATCTGCTGCCTGCATGCCATCTAGACACTGTTTGATTTCTCGGGTATTGGATCTAAGACAATTGTTGGCCACCAGTTGTCTCTAAGTACTCTAGTGATTTGCCCCAGGTGATTTCCCAGATGGTGGAAGACTCTGCCTAGTGGGTGGCAAAAAGGCTGCCCTGATTATGGAAAAACTGGGGGCTATCAGCCAATCTTACAACGTGGGTCAGAGAAGAGTCAGAGGAAAAGATGCCAGGCCTCTCAACAGACAGATCTCCAGGCAAATACATAAGCCTCTCAGCCTTAAACGTAAACTACACTTCTGTGCATGGAGCTGTCCAGGTGCTGAATTGGGAGCTAGGAGCTGCCCAATGCACTGGCCTGAACAGGCAGTCAGACTCCACCTGCCAGCTGAGAATGAAAGTACATTACCAGCTGTTAGCACAAGCTGCAGTTCTCCAATACCATGAAACAGCAGAAGCAGAGGTCAGACGGCCACTGGATCATTTTGGAGAGGGGAAAATTAGTCTGATGTTGGTGCCTAGTCAAATACGCTAGGTCCTAGGGCTCCCCAAATGTTCAGTGTTCCATACAAGTATCACCTAGCCCTGAGTTCTCAGAGGGAAATGAGGAGATGTGTGCGTCTACTCCGCCATCTTTTTTTTGCATAATATAATGTTGTAGTAGCTTTTGAATGATCTTGAGTAGAATTTTGCTTGCGTGTCATATCAATGAAATTGTTTGGTAATTTCCACATTTGGTTGGATCACCTTTATTTGGAATGGTGTAACACTTCCCTAAATTGTGCCTAAGTAGCTCTGATTGTACAGTGGTTAAGCGCTGGGCGGTTAACCAAAAAGTTGGTGATTTGAATCCACCAGTCACTTCACAGGATAAAGATGCGGTAGTCTGTTTCTATGAACATTTACAGCCTTGGAAACCCTATACGATAGTCCTACTCTGTCCCAAAGGGTTGCTATGAGTTTGGAATTAACAACAAATAGATTGGAAATTATGCCTAGCATATGTAGTAAGCTTCCAATAAATGGTATCAACAATACAATAAATAGTATCTGTCAATTGTCGGGGTTTTAGACACTGTATTTGGCACAAAAGAAAGTGTACAGTCCCTGCACTCAAAGAACTAAGGGGTCAGTCAGATGTACAGATGCCTATTATCACTAAATGAGTGAATATTTTAAAGGACTTGGAAAAAATCTGGCACATGGGCCACGTTGAATGAGTGTTAAATACAGCAATATGATGTTGGAGAGTCTAATATCTGTAAGAAAATACCAAGAAAAAGGGAGAGGGGGATTCAATGTAAGAAAATAAAATGTATTTGACTTGCTTGAAACGATTCCAATGAAATAACTAGGCAGCTATAAGAAAGCAAGAAAAGAAAATTTAAGCAATACAAGAATGAACTTTCTGAGTTTAATAGCTCAGAAGTCAAGAGGGCAGACTAAGCACAAATCTCCCTATACCCCTCTGGAAACTAAGACCTAAAACTGATAATCAAACGGAGCCTTCAGGTCACCTAGTGAGCCTCCAGGCCACAGCACAGGGCTGTTAACTTGGACTTCATACCACTGAGCAAAAAATCTCCTCTCTTTCACTGACTCCCACTCTTGGCTAGCCCTGGCTCTCATGGACTGAAGGTAAACACACGATTTTGACGTTCTCTTTCCTCTGTTTTGGCCAATGGACAGAGCTGTGTCTTGCCTAGCAGCTAGACTCAGACACACTGCTCAGGGGATAGGCAAGTGAAATTCCCACATTTTGAGAGCCAGGCTTAGGATTCTGTTAATCTATCCACTTTGGTCCTGTCTTTTTATCACTGGCACAGTGGGGTTTGTATGGAATCGCACTGCCCGTGTGTGGGACGCCACGTTGGATACAGAGATTTTAGTGAGACCTAATTCTTAGCCTGGGAGCCAGTGCCTGCAAACGGGACAGCATTTCTCCAACAGAAAAGAAGTAATTTACACAGTGGGGGCCCAGTGGGGGCCCGGCAACACAGACAGAGGAATCAATACCTCTCGGTACCTTTAGCCCCTCTATCTGCTGCCTGTGTGGAGGGCACCATCTTGGATATGGTGGCCACAGCTGGACCTATTTCTTAGCTTGGGAGACAGAGCCTGCCCACAGGAGAACTCTCGTCTATCAGAAAAGCAGAAGTTTACACAGTGTTGCCTAAGGCTAGGACCTGTCAGCAGAGGCCAACAGGGCAGTGGCATTGCTGTATTCTGATCTAGTTTGTATTATCTGGGGCTGGTTATAGAGGTGCTGACTTTGCCAGTTGGGAAGAGGGACCTCTTTGCCTTCTTCGGTGTTAACAGTTCTCAGTTGCTTCTGAGTCTTCTATCCATTCACAGTTTCAAAGTAATTTCTACATCCTCAGTATTTGTTAGAGCAGCACTCAACTCTTTCAGTACCAAATTCTGGTTTAGTCATCTAGTCCTGCTCTAACAGAAATATCACAAAGCGGATGGCTTTAAAAAGAGAAATGTTTATTCTCTCACAGTCCAGTAGGCTACAAGTCTAAAATCAGGGTGTCCACTCCAGGGGAAAGCTTTCACTTTGTCAGATCTGGAGGAAAGCCCTTGGTTCGCACTAGTCTTTGGTCAGGGAACATCTTGGCATAGGAACCCCAGGTCTGAAGGATGCACTGTACTCCCGGTGCTGCTTTCTTGATGGTATGAGGTTCCCAATTCTCTGCTTGCTTCTCTTTTCCTTTTATCCCTTTTAGGATTAAAGGATAAAGGGTGGTGCATGCCATACTCCAGGGAAAATCCCTGAGCAAGGATGTGGCAGTTCCACCCTAATCCTCTTTAGCATAATCATCCTATCTATTAGCCACAGCAGAGATTAGGATTAATAGCATTAGAAAAGCACAAAATGGAGGGCAATCACACAATATAAGAAATCCTAGCCTGGCCAAATTAATACACATATTTTGTGGGGGGATACAATTCAATCCATGACAACTGTTATTAAAAATAACACACCAACCACTAAGGACAAAGATGAACAAATTTAAGATTTCTGCCAACTTCTGCAGTCTGAAATTGATAAAACATGCAATCAGGATGCATCAATAATTACTAGTGATTTGAATGAGAAAGTTAGAGATAAAAAAGAAGGACCAGTAGGTAGAAAATTCAGCCCTGGTGACACATGGTAGACTTTTGCAAGACTGACTTCTTCATTACAAATAAAATTACTTTTTTCACCAACATAAACAGCGACTATGCACAGGGACCTCACCAGATGCAATGCACAGGAATCAGATCAACTATACCTATGGAAAAAGACAATGGAAAAGCACAATATCATCAGTCAGGAAAGGACACAGTAGACTATAGAACAGACCATCAATTGCTCACATGCAAGTTCAAGCTTAAACTGAAGAAAAGTAGAATGAGTCCATGAAAGCCAAAGTATCACCTTGAATATATCTCACCTGAGTTTAGAGACCATCTCAAGAATAGATTTGATACACTGAACACTGATGACTGAAGACCAGAGAACACCATACATGAAAATAGCGAGAGGTCATTAAATAGATGAGAAAAAAAAGACCAAAATGTATGTCAGTCTTTCAGACTTGCTCTTGAATATCAAGTAGCTAAAGTAAAAGAAATAACAAACTAAAAGAACTGAACAGAAGATTTCACAGCATATCTAGAAGACCCAAAGTATTACAATGACATGTGCAAAAACGTGGATCTGAAAAACCAAAATGAAAGTACGCGCTTGCCATTTGTCAAGGTAGGCCAACCCAAGTGCTGCCGAGGTGAAAGAACTGGAAAAAAAAAAAAAAGAAAACTCAAGCGGCAATACTGCAGGGAAAATATTAAATGATGCAGGACACATCAAAAGAAGGTGGAGCTTGCCACCACAAATGACAGGCTGGATGGGGTGTGTGGAATGGAGCTCCGGACACAGCAGGTTATAGAAAGCAGAGCTAGAACTCTACCAGAAGACCGCACTTGATGGTCCTTCTGAACAGAGGGCCCAGACTCACTAATCCCACCCCAAATGTATTCAACACCAGAGCCAGCTCCCCAGATGAGGACTGACCTAGACCATACAAAACACAGAGTGATACTGGAGGCAAACAAAACTTTAAAAATGTACACGGAGTTGTCTGAGGGACACTTTGCTGGAGCCGAGTTGATTGGGTGAGAAAGGCCAGACCTTTACGAAAAGGTCACAGGAAGTTCCAAGCAAAAGGGGAAGCATGCTGTCACATGGGCTGGGAAGGAGGGCAGCAAGAATAGGATAGAGGTTAAAGTTCTGGGTGTTATATGGAAACATGAGATAGATTGTAGAAATGTTCTTAATTCACAATAAAAAGAAAAAATAATAAAAAAATAACAAAAAAAAACCTTTTAAAAAAGAAGATGGAAGGAATACAGTCACTGTACCAAAAAGATGTGGTCAGTGTTCAATTCAGCAGGTACCATATAATCAAGAATTGATGATAATGAAGGCAGAAGTTCAAGCTGAACTGAAGACACTGGCAAAAAGCAAAGCTCCAGGAATTGATGGAATATCAACTGATTTGTTTCAACAAACAGAAACATCACTAGAAAAGCTCATTTGTTTATGACAAGAAGTTTGAAGGACAACGGACTGGAAGAGATAAATATTTATGCCTGTTCCCAAGAAAGATGATCCAAGCAGATGTGGAAATTATCAAACAACAGGAAACATGCAGAAATTCAAGCCAGATTCAGAAGAAGACATGGAACCAGGGATATCACTGATAATGTCAGAACAATCCTGGCTGAAAGCAGAGAAAACCAGAAAGATGTTTACCTATGTTTAACTGACTATGCAATGGCATCTGACAGTTTGGATCATAACAATGCAAAGAATGTGAATTCCAGAACACTTAGTTGTGCCTATGAGGAACATGCACATAACTCAACAGGCAGTTTGTTCAAACAAAACAAAGAAATATTGCATGGTTTAAAATCAGGAAAGGTGTACCGGGGTTTTATTCTTTCACCATATCTATCCAATCTGTATGCTGAATGACTAATTCAAGAAGCTAGACTATATGAAGAAGAATGTGACATGCAGGTTGGAGGAACACTCATTAAAAAAATCTGCAATATCCAGATAACACAGTCTTGCTTGCTGGAAGTGAAGAGGACTTGAAACTATGAAGATCTAAGACCACAGTCTTCAGTATGGATTACACATCAACATCAATAAAACAAAGATCCTCACAAACAGACCAATAAGCAACATTGTGATAAATGGAGAAAAGAATGAAGCTATCAAGGACTTCATTTTACTTGGAGCTACAATCGACAGTGATAGAGACAGTAGTCAATAAATTAAAGACAATTGCATTGTGCAAATCTGCTACAAAAGACCTCTTTAAAGTGTTGAAAAGTAAAATTATCATCTTGAAGATTGAGGTGATTGTGATCCAAGCCTTGATCTTTTCAGTTGCCTAATATCCATGTGAAACTTGGACAATGAATAAGAAAGATTAAGGAAGAATTGACATGTTTGAATTATGATGTTGTTGAAGAATCTTGAATATATCATGAACTGCCAAAAGAACAAACAAATCTGTCTTGGAAGAAGTACAACTAGAATGCTTGTTACAAAGAAAGGATGTTGAGACTATGTGTCACATACTTTGGAAACGTTATCAGGAGGGATCAGCCCCTGAAAAGGACATCATGCTTGGTAAAGTAGAGGGTGAGTGAAAAAGAGGAAAACGCTCCACCAGATGGACTGACACAATGGCTGCAACAATGGGCTCAAGCTTAAAGATTGTGAGAACGGTGCAGGGCTGGGCAGTGTTTCATTCCATTGTACACAGGATCACTATGAGTCAGAACCAACTTGATGGTACCCAAGAACAATAAGGTTGAGAAGGGGAGAGTGTTGACATGTTGTGGTGCTGGCAACCAACGTCACAAAACAACATGTGAATTAACTATTTAAGGAGAAACCAGTTTGCTCTGTAAAGTTTTATCAAAAATACAATGAAAAAAATGTGAGGCTAAAATTTAGGTTGACAGAAAATTTGGAGGGAAAACCTCCTAATGAATGGACAGCATAAATGAATGAGGGCTGAACACTTATACTTAGGGCAAGTGATGAAACCAGCCTAAGAAAAGCCAAGACAGAAGAATGCAGGCAGACAATATATTCTGTCAGAGTTTAGGTTCAAAACTTAGAACTGATTAAATATATAATTTAGACTCCATAGAAATATGGCAATATGAAAAAATGGCCTTTATGCCAATAGGCTCAGAGGACAATAGGCTCAGAGAACAAAACAGTGAAGAGCTCATGCTAAATGCGACAAAGGTGTTTTACCGATTTCCAGGAACTTCCTGAGCTTAAAAGCCATTTCAAACTTTGGGGTTATTTTAGCTTTCATGTGGCAAGACAACATTTTGCTAGCCAGTAAATTTATTCTTTGTTTTATTAACTTCAAGTTACCTCAGCTATCTCAGCTAAACACTTAGTCATGACAGTGGAATTACTTTTTCATACCAAGAACACAATTAATCCATTATTAAGAGATGCAAGAGATGAGTCAGCACTACCTACTCTTCTACCCAGGCTCCCTCCCAGGAGAGGCCCATTGGCAGGCTCAAAGAGACTCTCTGAGTTCTGCTCTACATTTTAGTCTTTGCACTGACCACTCTGAGGGTCTCAGAGTGGACCAGTATATTGTTAAGGTTGTGTGTCATAGCTAGGCCCTGATTCTCAGTGGTTTGACAGTTGTGATGTATTATGGTAGTTCTGTGATGATGGTGTTGTCTGTCCACTTGATGTACGGTGAGGGCTTGTGTGTTGCTGTGACACTGGAAGCTATGCCACTGGTGTTCAGAAACCAGCAGGGTCACCCACGGTGGACAGGTTTTAGCTGAGCTTCCAGAGTAAGACAGACTAGGAAAAAGGACCCAGCAGTCTGCTTCTGGAAAGAATTATCTCGTGTAAAACCTATGAATAGCAGCAGAACATTGTCAGATACAGTGTGGGAAAATGAGCCCCCTAGGTTGGAAGGCACTTAGAAAATGACTGGGAAAGAGCTGCCTCTTCAAAGAAGAGTCAACCTCAGTGACATGGATGCAGTAGAGCCTTTAAGATCTTCATTTGCTGATGTGGCACAACTCAAAATGAGAAGAAACTGCTGCAAACATCCACTGTAACTAGGACATGGAATGAACGAAGTATGAATCCAGGAAAAGTGGAACACATAAAGATGAATATCTTAGGCATTGGTGGACTGAAATAGACTGTATGGACCATTTTGAATCAGATAATCACATAGTCTACTATGCTGGGAACGAAAACTTGCAGAGGAACAGTTTTGTGTTCATTGTCAAAAAGAACATTTCAAGATCTGTCCTGAAATACAATGCTGTCAGTGATGGGATAATATCCATATGTCTGCAAGGAATTCCAGTTAATATGACTATTATTCAAATTTATGCACCAACCACTAAGGCCAAAGATGAAGAAACTGAAGATTTTTACCAGCTTCTGCAGTCCAAAACTGATAGAACATGCAATCAGATGCACTGATAATTACTGGTCATTGGAATGCGAAAGTTGAAAACAAAGAAAGATCAGTAATTGGAAAATACAGTCTTGGTGATAGAAATGATGCTGCAGATTGCATGACAGAATTTTGTAAGAACAACGACTTCTTCATTGCAAATATCTTTTTCCACCAACACAAATGGCAACTATAAACATGGACCTCATCCAATGGAATACACAGGAATCACACTGAATACATCTGTGAAAAAATATGATGGAAAAGCTCCATATCAGCAGTCAGAACAAGACTAGGTGCTGACTGCAGCACAGACCATCAACTGATCACATGTAAGTTCAAACTGAAACTGCAGAAAATCAGAACAAGTCTACAAGAGCTGAAGTGTGACCTTCACTATATCTCACCTGAGCTTAGAGACCATCTCAAGAACAGATTTGATATGTTCAACACTAATGACAGAAGACGAGAAGAACTGTGGAATGATATCAAAGACATCATTCATGAAGAAAGCAAGAGGTCACTAAAAAGACAGGAAAGAAAAGACCAAACTGGATGTCAGAAGAGTCTCTGAAAACTTGCTCTCAAGCACTGTATGCCTCAAGCAAAAGGAAGGAACAATGAAGTAAAAGAACTGAAAAGATTTCAAAGGGCTGCTGGAGATGACAAAATAAAGTTTTATAATGATATGTGCAAAGAGATGGAAATAGAAAATTAAAAGGGAAGAACCCATTCTGCATTTCTCAAGCTGAAAAAAACTCATGAAAAATCTAAGGCTTGAGTTGCAATAGTGAAGGATTTTACAGGGAAAATATTAAATGACTCAGGGAGCATCAAAAGAAGATGGAAGGAATACACAGAGTCATTATACCAGAAAGAACTGGTCACTGTTCAGTAATTTGAAGAACTACCATATGATCGTACTGTAGGAAGAAGTCAAAGCTGCATTGAAAGCACTGGCAAAAAAAAACAAGGCTCCAGGAATTGATGGAATTTCAATTGAGATATTTTAGTAAACAGATGCAGTGCTGCAAGTACCCACATGTCTACATCAAGAGTCACTGAGTGCAGCCACCTGGCCAACTGACTGGAAGAGATCCATATTTCTGACCATTCCAAAGAAAGTAATCCAACCAAACTCATAAATTACCAAACAATATCATTAATATCACACACCAGTAAACTTTTGCTCAAGATCATTCAAAAGCAACTGCAACAGTAATATTGACAAGAAACTCCAGAAATTCAAGCCAGATACAGAAGAGGACATGGGCCCAGGGATATCATTGCTGATATCAGATAGATCTTGGCTGAAAGCAAAGAATACCAGAATACCTGTGTTTAACTATGCAAAGGCACTCAACTGTGTAGATCATAGCAAATTATGCCTAACATGGTAGAGAATGGGAATTCCAGAACATTTAATTGTGCTCTTAAGGAATCTGTACAAGGATCTAGAGGCAGTTGTGAGAACAGGACAAGGTAAAATGAGGTATCAGAATCGAAGGATGACTCATTAACAACCTGCGTTACGCAGATGATACTACCCTAGTGGCTGGAAGTGAAGAGGATTTGAAATACTTACTGATGAAGATCAAAGACCACAGACTTCAGTATGTGTTTCACCCTAGCAACAAGAAAACAAAAATCCTCACAACTGGACCAGTAAGCAACATGAAGAAAAAGCAAATGAAGAAAGGATTGAGATTTTCAAGAATTTCATTTTACTTGTTTCCACAATCAATATCCATGCAAGCAGCTGTCAAGAAATAAAAGACATATTGCATTGTGAAAATCTGCTACAAAAGATCTCTTTAAAGTATTGAAAAGTACAGACATCACCCTAAAGATTAAAGTGTTCCAGACCCAAGCCATGGTACTTTCAATCACATCATATGCATATCAACACTGGACAATGAATAAGGAATACAGAAGAAGAACTGACGCCTTTGAATTGTGGTGTTGTAGCAGGGTATTACCATGGCCTGCCAAAATAACAAACATCTGTTCTGGAAGAAGTACAACGAGAGAGCTACTTGGAAGCAAAGACAGACTGCGTCTTACATACTTTGGACATATAGTCAAGAGGAATCAGTCCCTGAAGAAGGACACCATGTTTGGTAGAGTGGAGGGTCACTGATAAAGAGGAAGACCCTTGATGAGATGGGCTCACATAGTGGCCACTATGATGGGCTTAAGTATATAAATGAGTGTGGACATGGCACAAGAACAGGCGGTGTTTCGTTCTGTTGTGCATAGTGTTGCTATAAGTCAGAATCAATTCAATGGCACCTAACAGCACCAACATGATGATGGAAATCCTGGTGGTGTACTGATTAAATGCTACATCTGTTAATCAAAAGGTCAGCATTTGGAATCTGTCAGATGCTCCTTGGAAACTCTATGGAGCAGTTCTACTTGGTCCTATGGGGTGCTATGAGTTGGAATGAACTTGAAAGAAGTGGGTGTGATTTGGGGGTTTACGATGATGTGATTGCTTCCATGATGAGATTTAATATAATGTAACTACTTCCATGATAGAATCTGCTGTGTTTCACCAGTTAAATGGGAGTCTCTTTAATGGTGTGGTCTGCATCAAATACAGATGGACTCTCTAACAAAGTTCATGGGCTTTTGTTCACTCTGGATCCTGCAACTGGCTCCAGTTCATCTGAGCTCCAATTCTTGGGACTTGAGCTACAGCTCTACGGGCCATTTTTCTTGCCAATCTTAGAATTTTTCAGTCTTCACAGTCTGTGAGAAAGAGCACTGTTCTCTGACATACTGATCTTAGGTTTGTCAGTCCCCGTGGCTATATGAATCAGGAGAAGTCTACAGCCTGACCCACAAACTGGGGGTGTTCCAGCCTCTACAATCTCAGGAGCCATTTCCTTGATTTGTATCTATAGTATATAGATACTCTACTGGTTATGCTTTTCTACAGAACCAAACATAAAACAACCAGAATCCTCTGTATTGGCCTTTATGATTCTAGATATTAGGTCTAAAAATGTTCAAGCATCTAATGTCCACACACTATCTAGGGGGTGTGTAGGGTGGTGTGGAAACACAGTTACCATTAGGTCATGGAGACCTCACATGTGCAAGAGTAGAACTGGGCGGAATCAGGTTTTCAATGGCTGATGTTTTGGAAGTAGAACACCAGGCCTCTCTTCCCAGGTGCATCTTTTCCTTTAGCAGCTGAGCACATTAACCATTTGCACTATTCAAGGACTCCACATGGGCAAAAAAGGAACTTGTTTCTCTTCAGTGCTGCTAACACTGTTCCCCATAAATATAAAGATGTTACTCCTGTTTCAACTTGCAAAATTAAAGAGCCCTCCAACTCAGCACGAAACTTTTAGGGTGACTGAGTTAACTTAGAAAAAAGAAAAAACGTTACTCAAATGCCTTCTCTCAAACTTTTGGGCTCTGGCAGCATAGAAAAAAACAAAAACAAACCCCTGTTGTTCACTTGGGTCCAACTCATAGTGACCCTTGAGGTCAGAGTAGAACTGCCCCATAGAGTTTCCAGGGAGTGCCTGGTGGACTTGAACTGCCAACCTTTCAGTTAGCATATGTAGCACTTAACCTATTATGCCACCAGCATTTCACTGCACAAATTAAACCCATCTGCTCTCTTTGTGTTTTCTGACTTTACTTATCATTGGACTAACACCAGCTTTCCCTGATAAATACAACAATGATTCTGAAAAACACACAAGTTCTAGACAGGATATGTTCCATGGAGAAACACTGCAATTTGACGAGTTTTTCTGAGGCAACACAGAATTTTTGTTTGTTTTCTAGTTCTCAGGTTATCCCCAACACAACTGTCATTTGCTTTTACCAAAAAAAAAAAAAAAAGAGAAAGAAAGAGGAAGGGAGGAAGGAAGGAAGGAAGAAAAGCAAACTTAGAAAGGAAAACATTTTCCATTTACAAAGCTGAGATCTTTACTTCTTTCAAACGGAAGGAGTAAGGCATCCAGGAGCATAGAAGAAGGTGAAATTTAAATAAATTATCATGAAGACCCTTTCTCAGGCAACAATTTTAAGAGCATACGCCCTACTCCTTCACGACAACTATTAATTATGTGAATATTGGTGGTGTGGCTTTCTGTTTTCATTACAGCTACAATTTAAAATAATTTATTTCATTGAAGATTTCTAGATCAGTCTTTCCTGGATACTTGAAGAAGATTCTATACCCTTAGTCCAAATATTCCTTCAGGTGAGACAGCACTGAAACAGGAAACTTTGCAAGATGATTACTGTACTGGAAGGAGTGGTTATTCCATTCTTATTTTCACTCACTTTAATCCTGGCCTCAAATCAAAAAGTAGTTATATTGTCTGATGGCAATAGTATCACTAGAAGTATTTACATATTAAAAAATAAAAACACTAGAGGTAGTGCCAAGATGGCAGAGTGGTCAGGTGCTTCCTGTGACCTATTTTACAACAAGACCCAAGAAAACAAGTGAATCAATTAGACATGACCCCGAGCATCTAAGGCAAAGTTGAGAAATCAGACTAAGTGGCAAAGGAGAGAGAAAAGGTTCAGAATCAGGGAGAAGTTACCAGGCCTCCCTCAGTAAGAACTCATACCCAGTGAGCTGGATCTGCTGTTGTGAGATGATGAGGCAAGCACTGGTAGTCAGAAGGTATTTTCTGCATCAGGAGAGACTGTATGCTGGAGAGGCCACTTACACATCCAGAGTCAGTGAAAAGTAGCACTCGATCATCAAAAGATAAGTAACTTGCAACTAACCTAACTAACACAGATCAAAAAACTCTTCTTTGGGATAAACCTCTCTCTCATTTACCTGTCCTTCTTCCAGTATGAACTGGGTCCAAGCCCACTCCAGAGACTGATGTGTCCCCTGGGCCGGAAACAGAACCTGTAAGTGCTCTGAGCCATTCTTCCAGTGTTGCAGAGGAAACAGATAAACAGATGTGGAAAAAATAATATGCTAGTTCCCCTAGGGGGCAAGGATAGTTTCACTGCCTGGGCACAGAATAAGGTATCCACAGACTTTACTGCTTTAGACCTCTGCATAGACCTATGCTGACCCACTACAAGTGTGTAGGCCTTCATTAACACAGTAAAACAAACAAAAAAAGACTGCCATCAAGTCAATTACTACTGAGAGTGACCTACAGGACAGAGTAGAACTGCCCTCATAGAGTTTGCAAAGAATATCTTGTGAATTTGAACTACCAACATTTTGCTTACATTAGGCACAGTACAACACAGTAAACACCTGAAACATAATTTCACAGCATTAGTTATGTGGGAGAATGAGAGGTTCCTGAAATTTGATACAATGTTACCTATTAAGCAGGGTCCTCACCTACACACAGCAGGAGTTTAAGGACTTTAGCCACCCTCAGCAAGGGTCAAAGAATATGTAGTAACTCCCAGGCATTACAGCTAACAGCTTTGGGCACCCATAGTCCTACTACAAAGCCTACCTACCTATGCACTCTAGGGAACAGGGACACACTTTCCTCACAGAAACTGAAGAGTGGCTGTCAGCTCCTGCATTGCTCAGTGTATGCAGCCAAGTCTATGTACCTGTATCAATCACACCTGCCCACTAAGGACTGTAGGTGAGAACCTGTACCACACACTTGTTGACGAACTACCAGGATACCCAAGGTGAATCCATATGTCTTAGTTATCCAGTACTGCTCTAACAGAAATATGACAAGTGGATGGCTTTAACAAAGAGAAATTTATTCCTACATAGACTAGTAGACTAGAGTCTGAATTCCAGCTGCTGTCTCCAAGGGAAGACACTCTCTCTGTGTTGGCTCTAGAGGAAGGTCCTTGTGTTACATTAGTTTTTCTTTTGCCTGAGAGCATCTTGGCACAGAAACCTCAGGTTCCAGGGATGTGCTCTGCTCTTGATGCTGCTTTCTTGATAGTACAAGGTCCCCAATTCTCTGCTTGCTTCGCTTTCCTTTTATCTCTAATAGAATAAAAAGATAAAATACAGTGTAAGCCACACTCCAAGGAAATTCCCTTTACAATATAACATGGAGGTGATCTTAGAAAGGGTGTTACAGTCCCATCCTAATTCTCTTTAACATAATCTATTAATCATAGACAGAGATTAGGATTTACAGCATAGGAAAATCACAAAGTGTAGGGAAATCACACAATACTGGGATTCATGGCCCAGTGAATTTGCTATGCACATTTTTTTGGGAAACCCAATTCAGTCCACGACACCATGCAAGAAAAGTAAACAGATTCCTGGGCTCACATAACTACTAAAAAATCTAAATACCTGGTAACATATTGTAAGAGTTTCAAATGTGCCAATTATCTAGCTCACACAACCAGCCTACTTGGACATATCAAAGCAAACAAATCAAGAAGTTAGGATGCAGTAAAGAAACATAAAATAAATAAATACAATAACTTATTGATGGCTCACACACAACAGTCAATGTCAAATTACAGAAAGAGACAGACCACAGTGGCATCAGAAAGCTGCCAAAACAATCAAGATAACTTCCAGATTAAGGGGATTCCTAGAATTGCTGGAGGCAGAATATACAGGATTAATGTACAAAATGCTTTAAGAGATCAGGAAGGGCTGGCAAAACAGAGAACAAGCCAAGAAGCACAAAGACACAGCAATCAAGGAACTCATAAAGATTAGTGAACAGCATAATGGCAGATTTAACAGTCTGCAAGTATTCATGGAAAGACAGCAAAGAGAAATCCAGAGAATTAATATAAAATTTCAGAATTAGATATGTGAATAGAAAATTGATAGGAGTAGAACCGAGGTCATGAATGTCAGAATTACTGAGAACGAAGATAAAACACTTGATACTAACATGTGAGGAAAAATCAGATAAAACAATTATAAAAAATGAAGAAACTCTAAGAGTTATGTGGGATTCTATCAAGAGGAACAACTTTCTCTCTTAACCAGGAGGCTGGGACTGGGACTGCAAAGTCTGAAAGCCTCAGAACAGCCAGCTACTATGCTGAGCTGCAGTGCCTAGATAAACAGCATACCTCACAGCAGAGAGTCTGTGCTTGAGGTAGTCACATCTGGTGAACACAGCAGCAGCTGGTGACCAAGAGCACCAGTGCTCCTCTCCCTCTGTTTTCTGAGATGTGTCATAGACACTGCTGACTCAGTCCAGGAGAGGCAGATCAGGTGGGATGCCATCTTAGTCAACTGAGAGGCAGAATCAGCCATGCCTGAGGGCTCAGCTGGGGATAACTCCCATGCTGCGTAACAGTGCCTGACTGCATACTGCTTCTCCTAGCAGAAAAGCTGTTTTTAAGACTATCGTATCTAGAGAATGCAGTGCTAGCTGGCAGCAAATTGTGGCAGTTCCCAAACCCCTCCCTTCTTGGAGCAACATCATACTATCTGCTGATGGCTCCCAAGAGGCTGTATAATTAGGGTGTCATCTTTGTCAGCCAGTAGGCAGGGCCTGCCACCTCTGAGGGCCCAGCTGCTTTTAGGTGAATGGAGTGACAGCACATAGCATTGAGCAGATCAGCATAACCGGACTATACCTTAAACTGAAATGTTTTCTAAACTCAAGCTAATATTTCAAAGGATAGAGTAGCATAGGCAGGGGTCTTGGGACCATGTTTTCAGGGGACACTGAGGTCAACTGACCTAGCTAGTCTTTTGCTATGAAAGTATTCTGCACCCCATATTGGTCACTGGTGTCTGGGGTCATAAAAGCTAGCAAGCTGCCATCTGAGGTACAGCAAAAGGCTCCAAGCCATCTGGAACAGGTGCCAACCAAGAACATAAAAGACATGAGCAAAAATGAGCTCAGAAGACAGAAGGACCCATATGAATGGGAGACTGCATCAACATGAGACCAGAAGAACCAGATGGTGCCTGGCCACTACCAAAGGCAGCCGTGATGGGGGTCACGATGTAGATTCCCAGAGACAAAACAAGTAAAAGAGGTTCACAGTTCAAGAACTCTGCTAAAAGACCACAACTGATTGTGCAACAGCCTAGAGAGTTCCCTGGGAACACGACCCCTAGATTTGCTGCTGGCCCTGACATGCAACCAGTACTGAGGTCAACTCCTCAGATAAGAACAGACTCAGGGACACAGTGTGAGCATATGGTGTACTTTATGGCTTTATGTATTTATAGTAGGCTGTCCAACTAGTTTTTTTCTAGATGGGGGAGAAGAGGGAGAAAATGGTGAAGAGGAGGGGCAGGTGCTCATTAAGAAGATATTAGAAGTATAGAGTGAAAAGGATGAATCTGCGGTCACCGGGTAAGGGGAACAGAGGGAGCTGCAGATAGGTGAGCATGCAAAATTGATTTGGATTGTATATTTTCACTTAATCACAATAAAAAAAGAGCAAGAGTGGAATATTAATTTCTCATAAAATAGACTTTAAAGTAAAATCCACCACAAAGGATAAGAAAGGACACAATATAATAAAGGGTCAATACACCAAGAGGCCAAAATCATGTTAAATATTTATACACTCAATGACAGGGCTCCCAAATATGTAACACAAACTCTAAAAGCATGGAAAGAAAAGAGACAGCTTCAGAATATGCAGAAAGAAATTCAATAAAGATACAGATGATCAAAATGTCAAAATCAGTAACTTAATCTCATAGAAGTATACAGAACACTCCACCCAACAATAGCCAAGTATACTTTCTTTTCCAGTGCACATGGAACACTCTCCACATATTGGGCCATAAAGAAAGCCTTGACAGAATCCAAAACATCAAAATATTACAAAACATGTTTTTTGACCATAAAAGTCAATTCCTATTGACAACACAGAAACCAAGTGGTTGGGGGGGGACAAATACATGGAAATTGAACAATATCTTACATGAAAATTACTGGGCTATAGAAGAAATCAAGGGTGAAATAAGTAAATTTACAGAATCACATGACAATGAAAACACATCGTATGGGAACCTTTGGGACACAGCAAAAGCAGTGCTCAGAGTATAATTTGTAGTAATAATTGCATACATCCAAAAATAAGGGCCAAAAATCAAAAGCATTAACCATAAAATTTGAACAGAGAGCATCAAAAGAAGCCCTCCGTCATCGGAAGAAAGCAAATAATAAAAATTAAAATAAAACTAAATGAAGTAGAGAATAGAAAAATGATTGTAAGAGTTAACCAGACCAACAGCTGTTTTCTGGAAAAGATCAGCAAAACCCATAAGCCACTGGACAAACTGACAAAAGACAAACAGGAGGGAAGGTAAATAACTCAAACAAAAAATGAGATGGGCAATATCACAACAGATCCAACTGAAATTAAGAGAAGAGTAACAGAAGACTATCAAGCATTGTCCTCAAATAAATCCAAAAATGTAGAGGAAATGAAAAAATTTAAAGCTAACACAAACAGAACAACCAAATAAACTCATCACAAAAGAAAAGATTGAAAAGGTAATTTAAAAACTCCCAACCAAAAATAGTCCTGGTCCTGACTGCTTCACTGGAGAATTACACTAAGCTTTTTAGAAGAGTTAACAGCACTATTGCTAAAGGTATTACACAGCATAGAAAATGACGGAGTACTCACAAATTAATTCTATGAAGCCAGCCAAGTAAAAACCAGCCCAGAAAAGGAAAATTAAAGACCAATGTCTCTCATGAACTTAGAAAATTCTCAACAAAAATTCTCAACAAAATTCTAGCCAATAGAATTCAACAACATATCAAAAAATAATTCACCATGACCACATTCAATTAATACTAGGGATGCAGGAAGGGTCAACATTACAAAAACAATTAACCTAATCAACCACATAAATAAAAGACAAGAAACACTTGACTTAGCAATTCATGCAGGAAAGGAATTTGACAAAGTCCAACACCCATTCATGTTAAAAACCCTCAGAAAATAGAAACAGAAGAAAAATTCCTCAACATAATATGGCAAATCTATGTAAAGCCAGCAGCCAACATCATGCTAAATGGACAGAATCTGAAAGCATTCCCCTTGAGAATTGAAAACAGAAAAGGATGCCTTTTGTCACTGCTTTTATTCAACATTGTACAGGAGGTTCTAGCCATAGAAATCAGGAAAAATGAAGAAATAAAGGGCATCCAAATTGTTAAAAAGAAAATAAAAGTATCGCTATTTGCAGATGGCATAGTCTCATATACAGAAAACCCTTTTAAAAATCCTCAAAAATCTACTGGAACTAATAGAAGAGTTCAGCAGTGTCTCAGGATGTAAGATATATACAAATCAGTTGGATTCCTTTACCCCAAAGAGACCACCAAAGAAGAAATCACCAAATCAATATCATTCACCATAGTCCCCAAGAAGATAAAATACCTAGGAATAAATCTAACCAGAGATGTAAAAGATTTAAATAAAGAAAATTACAAGACTCTACTGAAAGAAACTAAAAGACAAGTGGATAAGCCTACCTCACTCATGGATAGAAGACTTAATATCATGAAAATATTTATTCTACCCAAAGCAAAATACAGAAATTCTCAGGATGCAGTGCAATCCCAACACAAATGCCAATGACACTTTTAAGGAGATGGAGAAATAAATCACTGATTTTGTATGGAAAGGTAAGAAGCTACAGATAAATGAAATACTGATGAAAAATAATACTCTACCTGACCTCAGAACCTATTACATGGTCACAATAGTCAAAATAGACTGGTACTGGCAGAAAAATAGATACATAAAACAGTTGAACAGAACTGAGAATCCATACATAACATCATCCACCTATTCACCTGATATTTGACAAAGGCCCAAAGTCCTTAACCTGGGGAAAATACAGTCTTTTTTTACCAAAGGTGTTGGCATAAGTAACTAGATATCTGTCTGAAAAAAAGAAAGAAACAAGACCCATATCTCACACCATGCATAAAACCTAACCCAGAATGGATCAAATATCTAAGTATAAAACTTAAAACAACAATGACCATGGAAGAAAATAAATATAGAGACAATGCTAGGAGTTCTAATACACTGCACAGACTACAAAATATTGCCAACAATGCACAAACACCAGAAGAGGAAATAACTGATAACTCTGAAAAATCTTGTACTTATGCTCATCCAAATGCTTCATCAAGAAAGTAAAAAGACTACCTACAGACTGGGGAAAAAATGTTTGGCTACCACGAATCCAAGCAGCACAAAACCTCTGTAATCTTTGAGGTACTATAAAACTTCAACAAGAAAAAGACAAACAACCCAATTGAAAAATGCACAGACAATACAAACAGGCACTTCGCCAGAGGACACCCTGTCAGCTAACAGATACGTGAGAAAATACTCATGATCATTAGCCATTAGAGAAATCTAAATCAAAAGTACAATGAGATACCATCTCACCCCCAAAACTCAGACATTAATCCAAAAAACACAAAATAATTAATTGTGGAGAAACTGTAATGAGACTGGAACTCCTGTACACCGTTGGTGCAACCACTTTTGAAACTGTTTTGGTGCTTTCTCTGAAAGCTAGAAATAGAAATACCATATGATCCAAGATTGCTGTCACATGAATGGATACATGCACACCAATATTTATTACAGCACTGTCCACAATTACAAAGAGATGGAATCAACCTAGGTGCCTATCAACAGATGAATAGATAAACTAGGGTATAGTCACACTATGAAAAAGATAACAATGATCCTAGTAAGCATCTCACCGCATGGAGTCATCTGGAAAACACCATGCTGCGTGAAATTCAGAAACTGCAATAGGACAAATATTGTATAAGACCACTATTATAAGAATTTCAGAAAAAGTTTAAACACAGAAGAAAATAATCTTTGATGGTCACAAGGGTGAGGAGGGAGGGAGAAGGGTACTCAGATTAGATAGCAGATAGTAATTGGATTAGGTGAAGGAAGTGGCAGCATGCAGGAAAAGGGAGGTTAGCACAGTGGGACTAAAATACAACTCAACGTTTTGAAAGACGGAGTAGCAGGGACAAGGGTCTGCGGACCATGGTTTCACGGGACATTTAGGTCAATTGGCATAATGAAAAATATATTCTGTATCCCACTTTGGTTAGTGATATCTGGTGTCTAAAAAGCTAGGAAGTGGCCATGTAAGTAGCATCAATTGTTCCCAGTCTACCTGGAGCAGAGCAGAATGAAGGACATCAAAGATGTAAGAAAAATATGAACCCAGCAGGCAGAACAGGCCATATAATCTGGAGACTACATCATCATGAGACCAGAGGATCTAGATAGTGTCCAGCCAGCACCAGTAACTACCCTAACAGGAAACACAATATAGAGTCCCTGACTTAGTGGGAGAAAAATGGGTGTGTGGAACTTGTGCTCTATTAAAAAGCCAAACTTGATGGTCTGACTGACATCAGGTCCCCTGAGAACATGGTCCCTAGACTCTCTGGTAGCCCAGAGTTGAAATTAGTGCTGAAGCTAACTCCTCAAAGAATGGATTAGAATATAAACCAAGGAGCAATGCTGGCAGAGTATGTTATTCTTGGTTTAAATATATACATGAGGCTACTTGAGCAGCTCCTGTCAAGAGGCAAGAAAAGGTTTGGTTGTTTAGATACAGAAAGTACAGGGTAGAAAGGCACAGAGCGCTGTTACAGTGTCAGGAGAGCAGGTAGATTCGCATAGTAGCAATGTGTATGTTGGGAAGAGTTTACATGGCAAATTGAATTGGATTGTAAACTTTCACTTAAAGTACAATCAATAAAACATTTAAATAAACACAATAAATTACCAAAACAATACCATTTACAATAACCCCCAAGAGAATAAAATATTTAGGAAAAATCTAATTACAGGTATACAAAACCTACACAAAGAAAACTATAAGACACTATTGCAAGGAACCAGAAGAAATCAATTAAGTAGAGAAACATATCTTGCTCACTATCCTACTTAAAGTGATCTACAGATACAATCCAACTGCAATACACATTCCAATGGCATCTTTTAAGCAGATGGAGAAACAAATTACTGACGTCACATAGAAAGGGAAAAGGCCCCAGATAAGAAAATCTTTACTAAAGAAGAACAATGTCAGAGGCTTCACACTACCTAATTTAAAAACTATTATACCACCACAGTAGTTAAAACAGCCTGGTACCAGTACATAGGCCAATGGAACAGAATTGAGAATCTAGACATAAAATCATCCACCTATGAGTAGCTGATATTTAACAAAGGCCCAAAGTCTGTTAACTGGGAAAAAGCTTAAGTAGATACAGGAGGTTAACTGGACAGTTCATGTCTGGAGCTGAGATAAGAATGCACAGGCAGACAGGAGCTGGTTCAGGGACATGGGAAATACAGAGTGGAGAGAAGTGTGGTGTCACAGTGTGAGCAGAACAACTAAGGTCACATGAGAATGTGTGTGTGAGGTTTTTTTTTTTCTCTAATGACAAACTGACTTGACTTGTAAACTTCCACTTAAAGCACAATACAAAAAAAAAAAAAAGAAGAAAGAAGACAGCATACTTCTGATGAGAAATTTATATCCAATGGAATAAAACATATATATATAAGGAACAACAGAGCTGCACAGTGGTCAAAAAATCTTAATCCCCACATCAGCTAGATCAGCTAGACAATATTATGCAATTTCTGGTCTCCTCATCCCAAAAATAAGAATAATAATCCCTAACCCTCTAATTTCTCAAGGTTGTGTCATAAGCCTTGAATGAGAGAATATATGTGAGTAGGCTATGCAAACTGTAAGGTACTATACAAATCTGTGATGTCATTGCTGTTATTTTTACTGCAAGTGTTATCATTTCTCTTGTGTAAAATAGAGAAGGAAGAGTTCACCCAAGTTACTTTTTATCTATCCCAACTGTTGCAATTGTTTTACCTATGATCCTGTGTATAATTTCCCTCTGTGGAATCCACTAAGAAGTCCTGATGATGCAGTGGTCAAAGCACTTAGTTGCTAACCAAAAGCTCAGAGGTTTAAAACCACCAGTGGATCCATGGGAGAAAGATACAGCAGTCTGCCTCTGTAAAGATTTACAGCCTTAGAAATTCCATGGAGTCTCTACAAGTCAGAACTGAGATGACAGCAGTGAGGTTGGCTAAGGTGGGAAGTAGCTCAGAATTGGAAATTGAAAGACCGTCTGCCTGTAGCTATTGCCTCCAGAGAGCTGAGAAGAAGGCAGTCTTGTCTTGAACTATGAGTCTGGTGTTACAAGTCCAAGCTTTGATCCTGGCTAGTATCTAACCAACTGCATGGCACTGGACAAGTCATTTGACTTTTCTAGACTTTGGATTTCTCATCTGTAAAAGGATATATGATTTCTAAAATTTTATCCAGTTATAGAATTTTAGGGTTGTCTAAAGCTACTCGGCTCGGCAAAGCTACGTCTGCTAACCAAAAAGTCAGCAGTTCAAATCTACCAGGTGCTCTTTTGAAACTCTATGAAGCAGTTCTACTCTGGCCTAGATGGTCACTATGAATCAGAATCAACTCAATGGCAGTGGGTTTTTAAAGCTTTCAAGTCCAGATACAATTAGTCATAAACCAATGCATTCCCTCCACAGCCCAGCATAATGTAACCTTCATACCAAAATATCATTATTGGTTACAAAAATGCTCCATTGAGTCAGAACATGAACTAATGGGGCTTTCCAGCATTTCCAGATTGCTCCATGATAATTACTATCCTACTATTTACAGTTAGGATTCCACTGGATGTTTAACATGATCTTGACTTCAAGCTCAGATGCACTTTTCAGACAATCAATAGTCATGCCACCTTAGCACGTCCTTTACAGATCAACTTCCTTATTTTTACCATGCCAATTAGGAGCCCTCTCCTAGTGAGAAGATAACCACAGGCTTACCTCTGTATGACAATGGAGTTACAAGTAGCTCATCTGGGTCTAATTCTACTGCTCTTCATGACAGATGGTCTAATAATATTTATTATCTGTTGTTAGCTGCTACCAACTCAAGGCAAACCAATGTATAATGGGGTTGGATTATTATGATCCACAGAGTTTACACTGTCACAGGGTTTACAATGGCTAGTTTTCAGAAGTAGGTTATCAGGCCATTCTTTCTATTCCATCTTAGCACAGATGCTTCCCTGGAACCTATTCAGCATCACACATGGAAGCCCCCACAGACAAATTAGTAGTAGTGTGAATAAAGGCCACTGGTTAGGAATCAAAACAAGGTCTCCTGCATGAAAGGAGAGTATTCTACCAGTGAATCACCACTGGCCCTATTTGTCACCTACTTTCCTTCAAAGAAGCCACCGCTGTTGTGTCTGCTCCCAACTCAGCAACCCTGTGGGACAGTGCAGAACTGCCCCATAGAGTTTCCAAGGAGTACCCAGTGGATTTGAACTGCCAGTCTTTAGTTAGCAGCCATAGCACTTAACCACTACACCATCAGGGTTTCCTTTCTTCAAAGAGGGGATACAAAAATTAGCTCATTCAGTATTAAGCATCTTCTATATCTCAATCACCACGCTAGACACAGAGGACGTGAGAATAGTAGGGCAGGACATGAAGCATATATTCTTGTGAATTACATAAAAACAGTATGACTTTGACCAATAACATGTACTATGCTATATTCACTAGCTTAGTGGTAATGACAAAAATCCTTTTTTTTTCCTCTAAGGGTTCTGAAAGAACTCCCAACTCACTGGTGTTAAGTGTCTCATGCAACATAGCATAGTTAGTTGTTGAGCCAGAGGCAGAACCAGGTCTTCTACTTTCCAGGCAGTTGAATTATTTCTACTAAATTGTTTTACCACTTGGTTTCTGAAATCAACAATGAGATTTTCTACTAGTACCTAGGAAAATACAGGAAAAATAATAATTGCAAAATCAATTAGCAAGCAATTTGTCCAAAATAACATAACAAGGAATGGTATTAAAAAGGACAATCTATATCAGGCTAATATGTCTATGTCAAGAGGATATGCTTTTTGAGGAATTCATCTAGTACCAGTTACAGACCCATGATAAATCATTCTGCTAAAGCCAGACCCCTCATGACCAAGAGTGCATTTAAAATATGGGCCTAGCTGAAGTTAGATGCAATTTGGGGACACAGAACACAATAAACTCAAGTGCTATACGTGATGAATAAAGCTATGACCACAGCTCTGGCTCAAAAGAGTCAATCCAATCTATTAGCCATGTGAACAGAGTCTGATATCTTTCATAATCTATTTCTTGGCCATTCACTTTAACATCATTTATTCCTTCTAGCTAGCCTCATTCTTCACTTCTAAAATACATGATTTTCTTCCATTCATAGTGACTGCAGGGACTGAGAGAATAGAGATGCCACTGGACAAGGAAAAGAATGATAAGCGTCACCTTTAATAAGTTGGATTTGAAGTGATCAAGCGATACTCATAAACAAAACATCCAGAGTACCCAATGGTTTAACAAGATGACAACATTTAGATTTGAAAGTTTTCAGAATAAAGGTGATTGTCATAGTCCGAAAACTTAATGAGATCTCAGAAGAGCTAAGAAAGCAAAAGACCAAGGGATGAGTCTTGGGATATGGAACGAGAAGTCAGAGGTGATAATAAAGTAGGAGAGGACAGTCCTAAAGGACAATGGAGCATAGTGGCCAGAGTCATGGATGGAAACAATGAAGCAGATAGCAGTGACAAAGGCAGGGAAAACCTAGGAATAGGAAGACAAGGGAAAGACTGAAATTTGCCCAAAGAGAAGTCAAGGTCTTTAGAAATGAATTTTCATTGGAATGATAAGACATCAAATCAGATGTCTGAGGAACAAGAAGAAAGGTGGTAGTCAAGAAACAAGGTCCAGGGTAGAAAGTATCTGATCAGGTTCTACTACGAGGAAAAGAGAATGGGCAGGGGAACTGATGATTTTCTCACAAGCTTTGGAGGGCCTAGCCCAGTCTGAAGTAGAGAGAAGGTGCCTGGGAAGAAGAGTGAAAGACTATATAGTTATATCACAAGAGAAACCCTACAACCAAGTCAAGCTTTTTCACCATGAAATTGGAAAGCCTGACATGAACATCTAAAAAACTTGTACATGAATGTGGCTATCTTTCCAAAGGTAAACAAAGTCTTATTTCAGTCAGAATTTGTCTCTTGCCCTATCTCCTCCTTTCTTCTATCCAAGGCCCTCTGAGCCTCCTTAGGCCCACAAAATGCAGCAGTGTGTCAGAAGGGTGAGAGTCATTCTATTTCCAATGGAGCAAGAAACTCCCATCTTCCTGCAGCTTTCTCTGTGCTTTCAAATTGATTTGAAGCCTCTCATCTGCAGCTTCCTGAAAGACAGCACTCACTGGGTTATGATTTATAATTGGGAAGGGCTTTAAAATAAAATGTCAAACTGACCCAACATGCCAAGAAAGTGTTACTCCAAGGACCTCCACACAAGGGAAAGAAGAGCAGGAAGCTTTTCCAGTTTCAAATTCCAGAGGCAGCTGAAGAGTAAAGAGAAGACTGCAAAGCACATACTTTCTCCTCTGTGGAAGGAAAGGTTCCTTCTACAAAGTAGCACAGAGGTTAAGGTTTAGATATTTTTTAAAAAATAGGCATCTGCCAAAAAGAATATGCAATTGCCTAACATGGAACAAAACTATCAGACAGCAAACAGAAAAAGGAACAGAAGGCTACACTAAGGAACCAGAAAAATCAGTCTTGCACATGATGCATGTTCAAGTAGCATAGTGCCGGGTGAGACGTGCAACCTGTTTTACTTCTTTGACTTTTAAAGGAATCCTAGAAATCTACCACTAAACAATCTTCAAATTAAGTTTGCTTTCCCTGCTTTACAGTTATAAGAGGGTCTCTGTAGAAATATTGAGCCTGGTGTTGGCCTCTCTTCCCTGCCTGTACTCTTTTCTAACTACAGTACTTCTTCAGAACTTTAGGAAAATATACATACCCTTGAGTCCCCAGGAAACCTTATAACTTCTTTAAAATTCTGAATGAGGCATGCCCAATACTCATGGCAACAGACATAAACCACAGAACAGTTTATGATTGCTAGTGCCCAAAAGAAGCAAGAGATTCATATTAGGACAAGTTAAACAGGGATTATTAACCTATGAGCTAGGGAAAGAATCATCTATATGCAAAACGATCCTCCTGATCCTCCTTTCCCATGTCTGTGATAGACATAACTAACTGAATACTGTATCCTTACCTTCTGTGCATACACATGGACTATTCCATGCACTGTTCCAGATACCACTTACAAACCAGTTATAGTTAATCTTTGTGAAAACTATTTTCCTTTCCTTACCTAGGAAGTAGCATCGGAGACAGTATTTTCCAACAAACACAAGGAACAAAGGATCTCCCTTAGATACTATTCTGCCTGCTGTTGACTGTAAGTTACCTCCATTATCCACTAACCCTCCACTGCTGAGGATCTTGACTAAGGCTTGGAACACCAATTCAGTGGCCCTGTGTTCCTGACTTTGTTTCCTAATTGTGGGATCTACAACTTTCTTTTTAAGACAAGCCAAGATAAGGGTTGATTGACCTTCCGAAACCTCAATGAAGGGACAACTTTTAGTTATATTAGTTATGGTTAATGATTAATTCACCAGAAACCCTAAATAGTTTGCAAAAATGAAGAAGACATGAACTTTGAGACATTACTCATACATGCAATAATTACACAATTTTAGACCCAGAAGAGATTCTGGAAAATATTTCCTTGTTCCCAATTCTCCAGTGGCCTTGCATTCCTGATATGAACACAAAACTCTCTTTTTTGGAGATTACCTGGTCCCATATCTCCTGTCTCTCCTCTGCTCCCATTTTATGAGACTTCCTTCAGAACTCTCTATGGACCCTAAAATTGCCACTTTTTTCATCCCTCCATATGTTTGCTTATGTTCTTCCTTCTGCCTGTAACACTGTAACACCTTCCTCTTACTCCATCTGTGGAATACTGTTTTTAAGTCTTCTCTTAACACTTCTAGGCACCTGGGTTCCCCCTAATCTCATTAAGCTCTGAGCTTTCCTTCATTGCCTTGCAGTTGTTCATGTTATCTGTTTCTTCACTAGACTACAGGTTCCTAGAGAGCAGGAGCCAACTTTTTATCTTTACATGCCCAATCCTAAGTATGCTGTAAATCCTGACTCAGTGTTTGCTGAAGGAAGTAATGAGTGAATGGCTAAAACAAACAAATTTAATACAAACCACATTCATTCAGCAAGCATTTAGGGATGCCTTAGTAGGCTGTGACCCAGGACAGTGTAAATGGTTAATGAGCTCGGCTGCTAACCAAAAGGCTGAAAGTTTGAGTCCACTCAGAGGCACCTTGGAAAAAAGGCCTGGTGATATACTTTTGAAAAAATCAGCCACTGAAATCCGTAAGAAACACAATTCTACTCTGACACACATGGAGTTGCCATCAGTAGTAGTCCACTCAATGGCAACTGGTGTTTATGCATGTGAATCTCAACGAGCTCTCCAGACAGCAACATCCAGAAACACCTCACCATCACTGCCAAAGGAATGAATGTATTAAATAAACTAAACAGCCAGTTGTAAAATCTACCAACACAGCTGAAGAATGAAATTCAACTTGTGTCATACTTTCAGAGAAAGACAGCAAGAAGAGTGAAGGATCAGGAATTTGACACTGCTTTCTCCTGAGTAAGAGAAAGCAAAAAGGAGTTATGATCATTATTTCAGGTAAAGTTAAAAAGACGACTCTTCCAGTTCAACACAAAAAGGAATTTTCTGGCAGCTTGAGACCATCAACTTACCCCTCTCACCTCCACCAAACAACAACAACAAAAAAAGGAAATGTGTTGTTGCATGGGCTGTGGGCATAGATGGGATGGAAACACTGTGGAAATAAATTCTTCATGGCTAGGAGACAGACTCATCTCTAAGATCATTTCTAATAAAAGCAAACAGGTATTGTGCTGGAATTAGCAGTGATTTGACAGAGGGCAACATGAGTTGGGATATAATCACAGTGCCCCAAAAGTCTGATGTTCAATAACGCCTTAACTGACTAAAGAACAAATGAGAAAAATGACCTTTAAATGAACCACTGACAGAAAATTTTAAAAAGTACTTGGAAGCTAGTTGTACATAGTATGTCACTCTTTGAAAATAGGTGGTCACTGTACAGAAGCAGCCTCTCGTCTTTGAATAATAATAAGTGAATTATTGCTATTAAGTATAAAACAAGCTAGCTCACAGAGGAAAAGGAAATGGCCAATCACCCTGAGGTAAAACCCCAGGAATGTGCCCCTCTCAAAGGGTGTATGTCATCAGCAACCATCAGCATCCCATTAGGTTCTTGGAAGTCTGAAATGCAGTGCTGAGTACAGTATGCACTTGGAAACATCTGTGTCCCTTTATAAGGAATCCCAGTTCCTCTCTCCTAATAGCTGCAGTCTATATCAAAATACATAATACACAAAAACACAGTGAGGAGCAGTAAGGTGTTGATGAAAGAGCTTGCATTATGTTTTTTAACATTGTGGACACCAAAATTACACAAACCAAACATTCTCCAGAGTGCATATGTGTGTGGAAGTGGGTGTGTCATTGAAAGATGTAGTGGTATAATGACTGGCTAGTAAGGTATACTCAGGTACCTTTAGTGCAGGATACCTACGCAGATACTAGTCACAGCTGACTGAATGCAGACCATGCACATAAATCAGCTCCTCCCAGATTAAAGAGGCTTTCATCATTCTCTCCACTTTTCTGAACTTCTCAGCACACTCAGGCTGTTTTTCCATTAGAGATCTAATAGTCAAACTCAATCTCTACACCAGGTACAGTGAAGACAGTTGGCTCCATTGTATTTATTTCTGTGCATAATTGACCTCGCAATAAGAATTATTCAGTTGCCACCAAGAAAAAAGTGGAGAGATGGACGATAGACCTAAATACCAAACCTAAATAATGACTGTCACACAAGAAAAAATAGAGATAACAATGGATGCTCTGATACACAGCATAAACAAACTACTAAATATTACCAACAATGCACAAGCAACAGAACAGAAAATAGATAAATAGGAACTACTAAAAATCAAACATTTATACAAATTCAAAGACTTTATCAAGGGATTTAAAAGACTACCTACAGAATGGGAAGAAATATTTCACAACTACATATCAGATCAACATCTTGTTTCCATAATCTACAAGACACTGCAAAATATCAACAAGAAAAAGTAAATAATCCAATTAAACAGTGGGCAAAGAAGATGGACAGACACTTCATCAAAGAAGACATCCAGGCAGCGAAAAGACACTTGAGGAAATGCTCACTGTCATTAGCTATTAGAGAAAACCAACTCAAAATTACAATGAGATACCATCTCACCCCAACAAGGTTGGCAAATAATCCAAAAGACACAAAATAACAAATGCTGGAGAGGCTGTGGAGAGACTGGAACTCTCCTACACTGCTGGTGGGAATGCAAAATGTACTAGCTCTTTGGAAAACAATATGGCCCTTCCTTAAAAGCTAGAAACAAGAATACCATATGATGCAGCATTCTCACTGCTCAGAATATATCCTTCACAAATAAAGGCAGTCACACAGATACATGGACACAAGTGTTTATTGCAGCACTGTCCACAATAGCAAAAAAGATGGAATCAACCTAGGTGTCCGCCAACAGATGAATGGATAAACAAACTATGGTACACATACACAACGGAACACTATGCAATGATAAACAGCAATGATGACTTTAGGAAACATCTCATAACCTAGTTTCAACTAGAAGACATTATGCTAAGTGAAATCAGTCAGCTGCAAAAGGATAAATACTGAATGAGACTTCTGCTATAAGGACTTAAAATGGAGTTACATACAGAAGATGGCTACAAGGGTGGGGAGGGAGAGACAGGGTTGTTCATAGATTAGAGAGTCGAAAGGAATTTGGTTAGGTAAAGGAAGTGACAGCACACAGCAGAAGCCAGATCAGCATAACTGGAATACACCTTAAGCTAAAAAGTGTTCTAAACACAACCCAACATTTTAAAGGGTAGAGTAGCAAGGACAGCGGTCTGGAGACCGTGTTTTCAGGGTACACTGAGGTCAATTCACATGAATAGTCTTTTCCTAAGACAGTCTTCTACACCTCATACTGGTGAGTGGCATCTGAGGTCTTAAAAGCTAGCAAGCTGCCATCTGAGGAACACCAAATGGTCCCAACTCATCTGGAACAGATAACAATTGGGCACATCAAATACACAAGGAAAAACGAGCCCAGGAGACAGTAGGACCCATATGAATGGGTCAGCATGAGACTAGAAGAACCAGATGGTGCCCGGCCACCACTAAAGACACCCATGATGGGGAACACAATGTAAAGTCCCTGATGTAGCATGAGAAAAAGAGGTGCACAGTTCAAGAACTCAACTCAAAGACCAGAAATGATAGTCCAACAGCCTGGAGGGTCCCCTGGCAACACAGCACCTAGACTTTCTGCCAGCCCTGACCTGAAACTAGTACCGAGGTCTACCATTCAGACAAGAATGGACTGGACTTGGGGACATAGTGTGAGCATGTAGTATGTGTACTTTATGGTTTTATACATTTATGGGAGGCTATCCTATTGGTTTCTTTCTAGACAGGAGAGGAGAGTGTAGAGAGGAGGGGACAGGTGTTCTTTAAGAGGTTACTAGAAGAGTGAAAAGGAGAAATGTGCTGTTACAAGGTGAGGAGAGCAGATGGAGTTGCAGATACACAGGGAGGCAAAATTGATTTGAATTGTATACATTCACCTAATAATTTTAAAAAAGCATAATTTTCTTTGTATTGTTTGTTAATTACGAGTACTAGTGCTGGGGTTCCTCAAAAAGTTAAACATAAAATCACTATATGACCTAGCAATTCCACTTCTAGCTGTACCCCAAATTCTCGAAATCAGGGATTTAGATATGTGTACACAAATGTTCATTACAGCATTATTCACAATAGCCACAGTGTCCATCAACAGATGAATAAATAACAAAATATATATTGACACACACAGACCAACAATTAAGTTTGCAAACTCATTCTAGAAAAGGTGTTATGTATATCATTGCTGAATATCACTCAGGTCACCTTTGATATAATCCTCTTGGGAAGCTATGCACTGATACCAGAACTTGGTTCACCCTTCAAATCAATTTTGGAACTCTTTTTCTGGAACGGCCATCAGAGGTTTTCATTCCATTACCTTGATGTTCTGAATGTCATCAAAATGTCTTCCTTTCAATATTTCCTTTATCTTTGGGTAAAGAAAAAAGTCACTGGGGTCCAGATCAGGTGAGTAGAGTAGGTGTTCCAATACAGTTATTTTTTTTACTGGATAAACACTCCCTCACAGACAACTAGACAATTAAGTTTGCAAACTTGTGACCTTGCCTCTGTGTGCAACAGCCATTCCCAAAAGACTCCTATTTAACTGTGTTGGGCAATCACTATCACTATTTCTGAAAGTTTTTCATCACTCCAAACAGAAATCCAGTACCCCTTAAGCAATAACTCCCCATTTCCTGCTCCTTCCATATCCCCTGGTAACTGCTGATAAACTTTGTTCTCTATGTACTCATTTTAGATATTTTGTATAGTGAGAATCATACTATATTCACCTTTTTGTAACTTTTTATTTGATTCAGCATAATATTTTCAAGGTTCATCCATGTGGTGGCATGTATCAGGACTTATTTCTCTTGTAACTTAATAATACTCCATGTATGTGTGTTTATGTATGAGGTCCAACAATTAAATCCACAAACTTAATTGTTGTAAGTGCTACATACCTCATTGCTAAATATTACTACAGTCATCTTCGAAGTACTCCCCTTAGGAAGTCATGTACCAATGCCACCTCCTCGGCCACCCTTCAAAGCAATTTTGAAACTCTTCCTGGAATGGCCATTGTGAATGGCAGCAAGGTGGCAAGTTTGTGAACTTAACTGAATAGCTATCTGTAAGGAAGTTTTTAGTCAGTGAACAAATAACTGTTGGAATGCCCTACCCACTCACCTGATAAGGCCCCCAATGACTATTTTCTTTATCTGAAGACACAAGAAATACTGAAAGGAAGACATTTTGATGGCATTCAAGGGTAATATATCAACAGCTCTGATGACCATTCCAGAAAAAGAGTTCCAAAATTGCTTCTAGGCATGGACTAGGCACTGGCATCAGTGCATAGCTTCACAAGGAGAGTACTTCAAAGGTGACTGTAGTGATATTCAGCAATAAGGTATGTAGCACATTTTCTAGGATGAGATCACAGACTTAATTGTCAAATCTCGTAATTACTGCCACTGAACTGTACAGTTAAAATGCAAATGTTTTATTATACACATTTTTTACCACAGTAAAACTTAAAACAGGGGCAGAGTCAAGCTGGCGGACTAAGCACACGTCTCCTTTTATCCTTTTGGAAACCAAGACCTGAACTGATAATCAAACGGAGTCTTCTGGTCACCTAATCAGCCCCAGGACACGGCACAGGGCTGTTACTTTGGACTTCATACCACTGAGCGAAAAACCTCCTCTCTTTCTCTGACTCCCGCGCCTGGCTAGCCCTGGCTCTCACGGACAGAAGGTAAATGCACCACTTTGAATTTTTTTTTTTTCCTCTGTCTTGGCCAGCAGGCGGAGTAGGGTCTTGCCTAGTGGCTAGACTCAGACATGCTGCTGGGGTGACAGGCAGGCGAAATTCCCATATTTTGAGAGCCAGGCTTGGACTCTGTTAATCCAGCCACTTTGAGCATTTCGTTTTACATCTGCCTCGGCGGGATTTGTATGGAGTTTCGCAGCCAGTGTGCGGGATGCCATGTTGGATACGGAGATTCTAGCGGGACCTCAGTCTTAGCCTGGGAGCCAGCGCCTGCAAACAGGACAGCGCTTCTCTGACAGAAAAGCGGTAATTTAACCAGTGCCACCTCCTTTGGGGGTCTTGCAACAGAATCAGAGGAATCACTACCTCTCAGCATCTTTAGCCCCTCTATCTGCTGCCTGTGTGCAGGACACCATCTTGAATATGGTGGCCGCAGCTGGACCTAATTCTTAGCTTGGGAGCCAGAGCCTGCCCACAGGCGAGCACTTTTCTATCAGAAAAGCAGTACTCTACGCATTGTCGTTGGCCCTGTCAGCAGAGGCCAACAGGGCAGTAGCATTCCTGTATTCTGAACTAGTTTGTATCATCTGGGCTTGGATATAGTGGCACTTACTTTGCCAGTTGAGAAGTGGGACCTCTACACCTGAAAACCTAACTGACTTGTGAAGTGGTCAGATATCTTTTGCTTTACATTTTAAGACAGCTTAGAGAAACATTTGCAGTCCATCCTCACAGTACCTCTTCCAGCTCTACATACTCACATGGGTCCCAAAAAGCAACAGACACTTGTGGCATACAAGAAATCAGCCATGGCTTCAGAATGCGCCCAAGCAAAGCAACCAAGGAGTTTTTCAGATGAAGAAACTTTTATGAAAGCATCAGAAAGTGAATACAAAATGATTATATACAGAGCCCTTCTAGACCTTATACAAAATGCAGCAGAACTAAATGAAAAATTAGGCAAGATGTTCGATCTGATGGAACACCAGTACTCTGAAATCCAACAGATCAAGAACAAAATCAAACACATACAAACTTCAATGCAAAGCCAAGACAACAGAATGGAACAAATAGAAAAAAGAATTTCTGAATTGGAAGACAGAGCTACGGATGCCAGCATCTATGAGCAGAAATCGGAATAAAGAAACAAGAAAAATGAAGAAACATTAAGAAGCATGTGGGACTCTATTAAGAGGAACAACCTTCGATTAATTGGAGTCCCTGAACAGGGTAAGACATCTGAGAGCACAGAGAGTATCATTGCTGAGCTGCTGACAGAAAACTTCCCAGAAATCATGAGCCAGCCAAGTGCCGTCGAGTCGGAAATCATGAAGGAAGAGAATATAGGCATCTCAGATGCATATCATACGTCACCCAATATAGATCTCAAAACAAAGACTCCAAGACATATTATAATCAAGCTCAACAAAATGAAACATAAGCAGCAACTCCTAAAGGCAGCAAGACTCAAAGCAAAGCTAACATTCAGAGGGAAACCCTGTAGGCTCTCGTCAGATTTCTCAGCAGAAACCATGCTGGCACGGAGACAGTGGCATGACACATTCAAAGCCTTGAAGGAGAAGAACTTCCAAACAAGAATTATACATCCTGCAAAACTATCTTTCAAATACGAAAATGAAATTAAGACATTCCCAGGTAAACAGAAACTCAGACATTTTATAAAAACCAAACCAAAACTACAAGAAATATTGAAAGAAGATCTTGGCTCTGGCTTAGAAGAACAAAAGCACTAACTTTATATTTTAGAACAACATACTACTTAAAGCTCTACTCAGTTAGGGAAGGCTCCAAAGCCGATCACAGATTTGATAAGGAAAGAAGCAATCCAATGATCATCATGAAAACTATGATATCATCATATTAAAAAGAGGGATGAACTACAGTTGTTATAGTCCTTCCAGATGGAGAGGAAGATGACAAGACTGGTAGTAATTAAAATTGGGTTTATATATAGTTTATTAAGGGGGATTATAGGGGCAGCTGTAAAGCACAACAAAGATGTATCATACCATTTCAAGAAATCTAATACACGAGTCTCAACAACCACAAAACCAGCTCTGAAAAAGGTGAAAAATCAACTCATTAAAAAAGAATGTCCCAGAACAGACTAATAAGAACAACAGAGAAAACATCAACATAAAAATAAACACATCACAATGGCAGCACTGAACACATTTCTATCAATAATTACATTGAATGTGAATGGACTGAATGCTCCAGTAAAGAGACACCGAGTGACATCTTGTATTAAAAGACATGAGCCATCCATATGTTGTCTACAAGAAACTCACTTGAGACCTAAAGATAGGAACAAACTGAAAATTAAAGGTTGGAAGAATATATATCAAGCTAATAATGAACAAAGAAGAGCAGGGGTGGCAATTCTAATCTCAAACAAAATCAATCTTAATGTCAAATCCACCATCATCGACAAAGATGGACACTACTTATTGCTGAAAGTTTCAGTACACAAGCAAGACTTAACTATATTAAATATTTATGCACCTAATATCAGAGCACCTAAATACGTCGAAGAAACACTGACTACACTCAAAAGAGAGTTAGATGACTCCACCATAATAGTGGGAGATTTCAGCACTCCACTCTCAATACTAGACAGATCATCTAGAAAAAAGCTCAGGAAAGATACAGAAGACCTCATTGCCACAATTAACCAACTAAATCTCATAGATACATACAGAACTTTCCACCCATCAGCAGACAACTACACCTTCTTCTCCAGTGCACATGGAACATTCTCCAGAATTGACCATGTGATAGGACATAATGCAACGCTGAACAAAATCCATACCATTGAATTACTGCAAAGTACCTTCTCAGATCACAAAGCCATAAAAGTTGAAATCAATAGCAGAAAAAACATAGATAGAAAGTGGAACTCTTAGAAACTGAACAACTTCTTGCTCAAAAAAACATGGGTTATAGAGGAAATCAAGGATGAATTAAAGAAATTCATGGATTCCAATGAGAACGAAAACACTTCCTACCAGAACCTATGGGATACAGCCAAAGCAGTGCTCAGAGGTCTCTTTATCTCCTTAAATGCACACATCTGGAAGGAGGAAAGAAGCCAAATCAAGGTACTAACCCTACAGCTTGAACAAGTAGAAAGAGAACAACAGAGGAACCCCTCAGGCACTACAAGAAACGAGATCATAAAGATTACAGCAGAGCTAAATGAATTAGAGAATAGAAAAACAATTGAAAAAATTGAAAAGACCAAAAGCTGTTTTTTTTAAAAGATCAACAAAATTGACAAACCATTGGCTAAACTTACTAAAGAAAAGCAGGAAAGGAAACAAATAACCCAAATTAGAAATGAGAGGGGGGTTGTCACCTCATATGCAACAGAAATCAAAAATATCATAACAGAATACTATGAAAGACTGTACTCTAACAAGTCCTTATACAAAACCCAACTCAAACTGGACAAAAGACCTAAATATCAAATCTAAAATCATAAAGCTCATCCAAGAAAAGGTAGGAACAACAATGGAAGTTTTAATACACAATGTGGACAGACTCCAAAATCTGTGAAACAAACCACAATCATCAGAAGAGAAAATAGATAAATGGGAACTATTAGGAATCAAACACTTTTGCTCATCCAAAGACTTTATTAAAAGAATTAAAAGAACATCTACAGAATGGGAAAAAATATTTGGCAACTCTATGTCAGACCGATGCCTGATCTCCATAATCTATAAGATATTACAAAATATCAACAAGAAGAAGACAAATCATCCAATTAAGCAATGGGCAAAGGAGATGGACAGACATTTCACTAAAGAAGAGATCCAGGCAGCCAAAAAACACATGCGGACATGTTCGCGATCTTTAGTTATTAAAGAAATTCAAATCAAGACGACAATGAGATACCATCTCACCCCAGCAAGGTTGGCCATGATCCAAAAAACACAAAACAACAAATGCTGGAGAGGCTGTGGAGAAAGTGGAACCCTCCTACACTGTTGGTGGGGTTGCAAAATGGTCCAGCCTCTTTGGAAAGCAATGTAGCACTTCCTTAAAGAAATGGATATTGATATACCATTTGACCCAGTAATTCCACTACTTGGAATATATCCTACAGAATCAAGGCCTTTCACACCAATGGACACATGCACCAGAACGTTTACCGCAGCGCAGTCCACAATAGCAAAAAGATGGAATCAACTCAGATGCCCAACAACAGAACAATGGATAGGTAAACTATGGTATATATACTCAATGGAGCACTACGCAATGATAAAGAACAACAATGACTCCAGGAAACATCTCATGACCTGGTTTCAACTGGAAGACATTATGTTGAGTGAAAGCAGTCAGCGACAAAAGGACAAATATTGTATGAGACCTCTACGATACGATCTCAAAAACAGACTTGTGTATAGAAGAAAAGACTCTTTGACAGCTGCAAGGGAGGGAAGGGAGGGATGGGGGGAGGGTTTAGATTAGATAGTTGCTAGGTATTCGGTTGGGTGAAATCGGTAATAGCACACATTAGAAACAAGAACAATATTAAGTGGACTTAAACATAACATGAGTAGTCCTTCCATCTTAACCCAATATTGCCAGGATAGAGTAGCTGGGGCAGGGGGTTGGGGGACCATGCTCTTAGGTGAAAGCGAGGCCAATTGGTACAACTAGCATTTTGCTAAGAGGGCTCTCTGCACCCCACATTGGTGAGTGGCGTCTGGGGTCTTAAAAGCTGCCATCCGAGGGCACAGCAAATGCTCCCAACTCAGCAGGAACGGATGCTCACCGAGAACCAAAATGACCTGGGGGAAAGACAACCCAGAAGACAAAGAGACCCACAGCAGTGGGTGCCTACATCGACTTGGGACCGGAAGAACCCGATGGTGTCTGGCCACCACCATTGATAGCCGTGATGGAGCTCACTAAGTTGAGTCTCACTGGCAACACAAGAATAAAAACGGGTGCACCCTGAGATCCCCACTAAAATATCTCCATTCATGGTCCAGTGGTTTCAGGGTTCCCCTGGGAGCATGGCCGCTCACTCTGATACTGCCCTTGACCATAAATCATAATGAAGGTCCACGCTTCATACAGGAATATATTGGACTTGGCGATGCAGAGTGACCCTATATTTGATGCACTTTATGGTTCTATACATCTATAGGATGTCATCCTGCTGATCTCTGGCTGGAGGAAGGAGAGTGGGTGAAGAGGAGGGAAAAAAGAGACTGTTGGGAGAATGAGACATGTATGGAGCAGAGAGGAACAGTGTGCTGTCACCGGGCAGGGAGAGCAGTGGAAGCTGCATAGAGATGGGTATGTAAATTTATACGGGAATGTACATTTTCACTCAGCTATATTAAATAAAAAATTTTTTAAAAAAACAAACTTAAAACAGAGACATGTCAGTACTGTACTTCATGACAGAAGCTGTTTTGTTGGTAGAAAAACACACATAGAGACCACAGCCTTTCTGCATTTGCTTTAAGTGTCTTTTAATCTGTAAAGCATAACTGCTGATTCACACTGGAAATATAATGACACATTAACAAAGATGCTTTTCCCAGGAATGTTACATTAGCATCATGGCTGTTAGGTTCCTGTCATCACCCTAGCTGCCCGACCTCTGAAGGAGGCCTCAAACATTTCACCAGAGCACATTGCTCCATCAGCATATTTGTTAGGTGCTCTTTGAAGGAGTAGACATGCCTTCATTTAGCAGTCTGCTGCAGTAAATATAAAGGAAGACTGTTCCCCTGAGAAAGTCATAACTCTCAGGCATGATGCTGACCATCAGGGAAAGACTTTTATCAACACTCCAGGAGGCCCCCACTGAGCACTATGGCCATAGAATAGCAAAAGCTTGGAGCAGGAACCCAGAAGCCCAGTCATTCAAGTCCCCTAATGCAGATCACACCTACTAACCCAAGTGAGGCAGAGCCCAAAGCCTAGACTCCAACACACATGTGTCAAATTCTCAAGGTGACTGGTGCTACCAACACCTCCATGGCCTGCCATTTAGGCTACCACATTGGATTATCACATTATAGATCATCACAACCAATGACAGAAATCACTGGTTCGAGGAAACTTTCTGGTATAGAGGTAAAGACTCAGATGCAGGCTTACAGCAGCTACAGTCAAACAACTTTGTTCTGGTTATCACGAGAAATGAGGCCAGGGCAGTATCTGTAGAGGGGAAAGAAGTGACGGTCAAGGAATGAAAACAATGAGGAAATCCAAAAAAAGAAGGGATCCTCATGAATTCTAAAATGCTATAAAACTGAATAGGAATCAAATGCAACAAGACCCATTCAACTTGCTCTTAGGAGCTGCATGTATACTAGCAGCTCTTTTGATGAAGCTTTTCTGAAAAGACAAGGCAATCCTACCTATTTCATTGGTTACCTTTAAATACTAGGAGAATCAGTTAACATATACCATATGCCTTGGGTCACTAATTTCCTTTTCCCTTTCAAGGCACTGCTCAGAATTTGCCTTCTCCTAAAAGTCTCCCCCAAGTAATTCCACCCAACACCAGCTGTGTGTTTACTCTGTCTCTACCATCATTGTGTTTACTCTGTCTCTACCATCATTTGTTTACTCTGTCTCTACCATCATTCAGTCCCATGGTTCTCATTCTCAATTGCTACTTCTCTCTTCTGCATTTTGATTTCTATCACACTACTGTTAAGCTGTCTCTGCCTCATGGACACCTTATGTATAACAGAACAAAATGCTGCCTATCCCTGTTCCATCTTCATGAACATTGGCATATTTAAGCCCACTGTGGTGGCTATTGTGTCAATCCATCTCACAGAAGGTTTCCCTCATTTGTGATGACCTTCTGCCTTACCAAAGATGATGTCTTTCTCCATCAGTTGCTCTTTTGTGAAGACAGTGAGTTGAAGTCTTGCCATTGTCACATATAAGGAACATTCTGGTATATTTCTTCTAAGACTGGTTTGTTCACTCTTATGGGAGTCCATGGTACATTCAACATTCCTCCTTAACATCACAGTTGAAGTATATCAATTCTTCTGTCTTCCTTTTCTATTATCCATTTCATTGCAACTTAAACTGAAAGTTCTTCTAAAACCTGTCCACTATGGGTGATCCTACTGGGAACTGACACTGGGTAGTATAGTTTCCAGTACCATAGCAACAAGCAGGCCATCACAATACAACAGGTGGTGGGAAAATCCCTTCCCAGGTAATACTTGTAAATTCTTCCTCTTCAACAAAATCAATAATTCTCAACTAGGAAGGCAAGGAGCAAGCCTTACCAAAAATACCTTAATCTCTGAAATGTAGGGGAGAATTGGGTCCCTTCAAATAGATATTCAAAATTATTATATAATTCAATATTTGGAAATTTTAACATCATAATTCCACAGTACAAATTTTGAGAAAGTCATACCAAACAGATATTGTATCTGTAAATAAGGGATTTACAAAAGAGAGATGAAAGTATATAAAACATGGAAGGTAATGCTTAAGAACACTGTTCATCAAAAGTGGGTGTAGAGTTTTAAAGCCTGAACAACGTGGAATGAAACTCCAAGCTCTGCGAATACAGAATCTACATGTTTTTCTCTTTGTGTCCTCTCCTCAAACAACTTTTTGTTTTCCTGTGCAGAGTTACAAATAAACCATTTCTTAATTTAAAAATGTAGAACACCGGTACAGAAATTGTATCTCAAATCTCCTGAAAGAACAATACAAGAACACATGCTTTAGGTATCATTTGGAAACGTCTACAAATTTTTGTCTGTTGTCTACAAGAAATGACTGATGCAGCTTCCCTCCCTGTCACTCAGAGTGAAAGCTGGTCTTCATCATCTTGTTCTAATGGCCCTCACACACTTCTTCACTCCACAGTTTCTTTCCTCTGAAGCTGTACTCTAATCCTCACCGATGAGCAGTTGAAATAAGTTCAGTGTATGTACTGCATTCTCTGACATTTTCACGTGTCTTCTACACAGAGGGTACTAGGCTAAGTACCACAGGGAAAAAAAGGTAAGACGTTCCTGCACCTAAAAGCATGTATTACCCAGCTGAGTAGGTAAAATAACAATAGTAACAGCTACTATTTATTGAACACTTACCTACATTCCAGGCACTGTTCTATTAACTTTATGCTTATTAATCCATTTTATCATTATAATAACTCTGTTGTCCTCATTAAAGATGAGAAAACTGAGGTTCATGCTGGTACTACAGGAAACTCATCCCAAGCCACAGTTCTCATTGGTTATGAGGGTAAGATTCACATCCTGATTGTCTGGCTCCAGAGTCTAGTTTTCCAGCTGTCCTATGGATAGATAAATAGAGAGGCAGGGAAGAAACAATGAAGAGGGAGGAAAGAAGGGAGAGAGGGAGGGAAGAAGGAAGAGGGGGAGGGGAGAGGGAGGGAGGCAGGGACAGAAGAAGAGAAGAGGGAGAGACGGGGGTAGGGACAGAAGAAGATAAGGGGGAGGGAGAGAGGCAGGGAGAATTGGTATGCAGTGGAAGTAGGGCTTCAATCTGGTTTATTCTGGCTCAACCACTTGCTAACAATTTGCATTTCTACCCCAGATATACTGGATCCAAACCTACATTTTAATAAGATCTTATAGGTACCTAAGACCTGTCTGGAGGTCTTGTTAAAATATACTCAGATTCAGTATATCTGGAGTGAAAATGTAAATTTTCAGGAGGGGTTTGAACTTGAATGAATTGGCTGGAAACCATGGTTCAAAATAGAAATGAGTAATGAGGAATTCAGAGGGAGAAGTCATGGCAATATGGCATCGTCAGACACCTTCTATGAAGGAAACGGGACTTAAACACCGCCATGAAGACAGGTGTAGGGACAGCATCTGAGGACTTGAGATTTAACCTGTAGGAAATGAGAGCCATCAAAGGCTTTTTAATAAACAAGTGGTGGAGATAAAACAGTATGATAGGAAGCTCAGTCTGGCAGGATTCTATCGGGTAGACTCACGGGGGTGGGGGGAGCCAGGAGGCCAAGGGGTAGAAGACAGACAGTGAAAGGAACAGGAAGGTCAGTGTCATCATGAGACTAACACTAGGAACTGTTGGAGGGCAGCCTTGATCCTGGATCTTGTCTCCCTTCTGAGCCGAGGATGTTTAGTGATTTGTTCTTCCAGACACGGAAGAAAATGTGGCCTCCTAGGGAATGAACGCAGACACACACACAATTACTTTCCCTGGCCATTTTTCCTAACTTGGTCAGTAGAAGAGGAAAAGCTTCCACAACCAAGACGTTAGGCATAAGAGGGTCAGGTAGAACTGCTCATGCTTTGTGGCATCAGTAGCTCAACCAACAACTTGAAGACAAGGTTAAAGCATGCCACTGTAAGGATGAACCCTCTTTAAAACTGTTCCTTTCCTTTAAAATATATGTAAATTTTGAATAACTCGTACACATGCCCATGCTCCTTGTATGACAAAGTAGTGTTTTTCTTTTTCTCTGATGAATAGGATGCTCAGAAAGGCCTATCATGTTTATTCTGTGATGCTACATTATTGTGTGCTATCAAGTTGATTCCAACTCAATGGCAATCCTACAGGACAGAGTATAACTGCTCTGTATGGTTTCTTAGGCTAAAATCTTTATGGGAAGAGCTCACCAGGATTCTTCTCCTGTGTGGCAACTGGTGGGTTAGAACTGCTGGCCTTTCGGATAGAAGCTGAGTGCTTAACCATTGTTCAGCAGAGTTCCTTTGACTTTATCTAGTCCTGAGCATGGCACAAAGGAGTCTTTAGGTGATGCAAACACTTAAATGCTCAGGTGTTAAATGAAAGAGTAGAAGTTTGAGTCCACCCAGAGACTTACCTCACAATGTGAGTCTTCTTACCTCTGGTGGTCTTCTTTGAAAACTCTAGAGCACAGTTCTACTTGTACACATACTAGTATGGGCTCACCATAAGTCAGAAGCAACTCAACAGCATTTCGGAAATGGGGAAGTTTCAAGGACCCAGACATGCCACTGTCTAGCTGAGAGACCCTGTATAAGTTTTAGGTTGTATGTGCCCTCTTGTCCACATGGAGGAGTGGTAACTACCCTACATATCAGAGAGGCTTACAAATGAATCAAAAGAGCTAAAAATATCAGAGGAAATTTTGGAGAAGTACCTCGCTTTAAACCATCATAATGGATGATACTCAATGAACAAGAAGAGCTGGTCTCACTTCTAGGCAAAACACATCTCCCAAAAAAGATCTTCCACGATTACCTGTGCTGTCTCTTCCTCAAACAACAAACTATCTGCATCCCAAACAAGCCAGATTCCTCCTAGGCTTTACATCGACTCTATGAAGATGATGGTGTAGACAAAAAGGTGCAAAAGAGAGAAGTTTAAGGAACAAGACTGTGAGATGTTAGTTTTTCTGCTCTCATTTTCTAATCTGAAATAACATGGAGTATGGTGGGGAGGAAGATGTGCTTGACAAATAATATATGCTTGAACAGGCTCTCTTCTTTTTGATGAAAGAAGAAATCCTATTTTTAGAGCTGAAATTTACATAATACTTTCGGCAGTGAGTCAGGCAGTGGGTGGTTTCTTTCCTGAGTCCACTCAACAGAGACAGTCTCAGTAAAGGAAAAGGAGTACAGTTACACACAGACAGTATTTTTACCAGGATACAAACACATGCACTCCTGCTTTACTGTTTCTTTCTCATGAGACCTTCTCATTTATTTCTGAAGTTAGAGAGTTTCCAAGTACTGCTGCCTGATTTCAAGCATATTCTGGTCATTATCAGTCCCTTAAAGTTTGGGGAGGATGAAAACTAGACCTGTCTAACTTCAGAAGCTTATCTAAGTTCTCCTCCCTCTGAACCAGAAAAATGAGTTTAATACATGGTTGCCACAGTTGTTAACTGCTTACAGGTCACCCCTCAACTAATGGTGACCCTGGAAGGAAATACTGCCTGGCCCTACATCATCCCCATGATGAGTTGTGGATTGGACCATTAGAATCTATAGGATTTTCACTGGCTGATTGGTTCAGAAATAGATGATGAGGCCTTTCATGTCACTCATTTTTAGTCTGGTTGCTCTATCGTCAGCATGCAAGCCTCCACTGACAGATGGGTAGTGGCCGTGCATGAGGTGCAGTGTCCTGGAATCAAACCCAGGTCTCCCATGTGGAAGGACAGAACTCTACGACTGAATCAGTAGTGTGCCCCAGTATACGAGCCATCTCTAAATGGAAGGCAATACAATGAGGCAGCAATGAGTTTGGTTAAAATTCATATAAATTATAGAAATTCTACAAGCTTTGTCTTTTATCAGAAATCCTAGTGGCATAGTGGTTAAGTGCTACATCTGCTAACCAAAAAGTTGTCAATTCAAATCCACCAGGCACTCCTTGGAAACTCTATGGGGCAGTTCTACTCTGTCCTATAGGGTCACTAAGAGTCTGCATTGACTTGACAGCAGTGTGTTTGGTTTGGTTTTTTTGGTTTGTCTTTTATTTGATAAAAGTAGAGTTCCTTTGAACACCATATTTCCTCTTTGCATTGTCTGTGTAGAGAGCAAAAACTACCTGTCTGGAAGATTAGGGACAGAGATACTAAGGTGTCAGGAGGCACTATTAAAGGCAGGTTAATTCAGATGATGGTAATTGCATTGAGCCAATGGAGAAAAAAAAATTATTTATAAAACTGCAAAATAAGTATAGTTTCAAAAAAGTTGTATGTTTCTTTCATTTTCCTTATAAAATATGACCACCATATGTCCCCAGAGAAGTTATCAACTGTTTCTCTCTGAAGTTACCTCTTCTTCCTGTTACTCTTCCTTCTTCACAAGAGTCTGATTTAAGAAATAACAGAAGTTTTTTAAAAAATTACACGGATTCACTGATTTTGTATTCTGTGGACTCGTGGAAGACGTGCAGTAGCCACCTTCCCCAGGGCACACTGATGGAAAAGGAGATGCTCTCCTGGATGAGCTGGACAGAACACCTGTCTTTCACTTTCTTCATCGGGAACTCTAGTATTCCAAGGTCTGTCTCAGAACCAGATGGTGAGACACTAGCATCGGTAAAAAAACAGACTCTGCAAAAAGCAACTGCTTAGCATATATAACATATCTCACTATCCTTTCTCATATGAGGATATGGCTTTGGAATCCTCTAAGCTTATTCTGAAAATGAAAGACAGAGTAAATACCACATGCCTTTCCAAGGCCAGTCCTCCTGTCATGGATTGAATTGTGTCCCCCCAAAAATATGTGTAGCCACGTGGCTGGGCCATGATTCCCATTATCTTGTGACTGTCCTCCATTTGGTGGTTTTCCTTTGCTGTATGTTAGAGGATTAGAGAGGGACTGCAAATCCCTTTATAAGATAATTTCCCTGCTCCACTGTAAAGAGAGTTTCCCTGGAGTACTGCTCGCCCCACCCTTAATCCTTTCAGCCTGCAAGAGATAAAAGGAAAGGGAGACAGGCTCAGAATTGGGAACCTCATACCATCAGGCAAAGAGCACCAGGAGAAGAGCGCGTCCTTTAGACCACAGGTTCCTGCACCAAGATGCTCCCTGGACAAACACTGATGCAATACTGGACTTTCCTCCGGAGCCAAAAATGAGAAAGCCTTCCCCTGGAGCAGACATTCTGAATTTGGACTTGTAACCTACTGGACTGTGTAAGAATAAACTTTCCTTTGTTAAAGCCATCCACTCTGTGGTATTTCTGTTAGAGCAGCCCTAGCTGACTAAAACACCTCCTAAGGCATTTTGCCACATGGATGAACGTTTTCAAGTATGACAGCACGCCCTGGGGTGGGTATTATGGATCTATACTCCACAGAGTTCCAATATTCTAAGAAGTATTCCAAGGGCCTTCATGGAAATCCCACAAGGGTGTGGCACACAGACACATTTCATCTGCTCCGGGCTGGATGTGATGGCCTCCTCTTCTGGAGAAACGTGAAACTATGTGCACAGAACTCAAATCTTGAGGCAGGAGGTCCACTGGCAGCAGGCTGGAAGCATTTTCCCACATGCCTCATTTACCCATCTCCAGGAACTGCTGCCTACGCAACCATGAACCATACCAGGAAAACACCATCCTACAAGTTTTAACACAACCAGACCCAGGCCCACGCCTTAGGAGGGACTGCGAGTGTTGTGCCATGAGAGGAAAGAGCACAGGTGAGGGCTAGCCACTGACTTAAACTCATTCCCCAATGACTGAAAAAGGAAACATTCTCTCCCAAGCTCTGTACTATTCACAGAGCATTGCACTTGGACACAGAACACCTGCTAGGGGATCAGCAGAGAACCTTGCACTGCTCCTCCACAACAGTTTGACTTTTGTCATTTCTTTGGGAATTCTTTTTTCCTCTTACTTTATTAGTTTTATTTGTTGACATGGCTTGTTTTATTTTTAAATTTTAAGTTCTATTTCTTACAAGCTTTGTGACCCAATTTCCCATTGAGCACTATTAGCTCATCTTTAAATGTCCTTTTTATAATTGAAATTCCTATTGCTTAAATCCAGTGTTGGGGGGATACTGTGAGGCTCCTTAAACTTCAATAAGCTAGCAGTTGTGAAGTCTTGCTTCAAAGGCTTACAGACATTCATCTATCTTTAAACACGTTTGTACTGTCTGAATGAGCTCTGACTTTTTCTCAGTAATTTAAATTGCATAATATTTCCAATACTGGCATTTATGATACAAAACAGCTAGCTCTAAATTGAGTCACCAGCGGCAGACCATGAAAAGGAGAGATTATTCAGAATAGAAAGCATCAATTTTAATTCCAAAATTAGTGTTTGTTGAAATAATTCATACCAGCCTCAGCCAAACTTCAAAAGCTTTCAAAATCAGAGTGAGAAAAAGGGATCCAAGGAAACCACTGTGGAAATCACTTTTCAAACAGCAAACTCTCATGTTACATATCTTATCATATACATATGACATACCCAATGCTTATTTATTGTTTATAAACCATCCTCTTTAACCGTATTACTCCACAGAAGAAATCGACAAGCAAGGGGAAGGGCTGTGAGCCCATGCTACCTTCTTTAAGTCAAGAAGTGAGTACATCTCCTAAGGATAGAGAGTCCTTCTCTCTTCTCACGTTTGCTACTTTCCTTTAGGCTACATTAAATGAGGTTCTGGAGCCCATCCTTCCAGAAATCGTCAATGCTCATTCTGCACTCCTAACAGAAGAAGGATTCCTAGGATGACTGAATTGCTGTGGTATTCAATTCTTCCAAATTTCTGTGAGTTTTAATTTCAGTTCCTATTTCAACAGAAACAATAATCCACTTATTCAACTCAAGTGTTATAAATGTGCTAAGTGATATTATCAAAAAGGTCCACAAGCCACCACAACCATAACCTCTCATGCGGCTTTAGAAGTCGCCAACTGATACGATACCTAAGGAGAAAAGATGACTATGTACTCAGTGATTCTCTCAGTCAGTATGTAATTTCTTAACCAAAAAGGTATCTATGCACGTCAACAAACAGTAAAGCTCACAAGTTTTAAGTACTCACCACATACCAGACAGATAATGTAAGACACAGTTTGGCTAACATCACCCTCCAGCAACTACCCTATAAGGTAAATAGCATTTGTCTCCAGTTTACACATATAGTCAAAGTCATGAGTCCCCAAAATTGCTCAGTGGACACAAGCCAAGGACCTCCTACAGCCCACTACAACCCAGAATTTTTCTGCTCACTGGCAATGAATGGGAACAGTTTTAACTGAAAATGAGGGAAGAAGGGTTGAAGGAGGGGAGGAGGGAGAGAAAGAGAAAGAAAGAAAGAGGGAGGAAAGGAATGAGGAAAAAGGGAGGGAAATTTGATGGTTAATACTGTGTATCTACTTGACTGAATCATGATTTTCAGCACTTATATGTAACAACTCTCAGAATCTGCTGTGAGCAGCCACTCAGTTTAAATGGAGTGTTGTTGGCAGTGTAGCCTGCACCCAAATACAAGCACACATTCTGGCTTTTTGCTCACTCTGGACCCTGAAGCCACCTCTTGCTCCTCTGACTTCTGGTTCTTAGAATTTGAGTTATCAACTTGCCTGCCAGTCTTGGGATTCAACAGTTTTCACAGTATATGAGCAAGAACCCTGCTCCCTGATCAGCCATTCTTCGGTTTATCAGGGTCGTTATGAGTCAGAACTGACTCAGCAGCACCTGAGAACAACACAACAGGACTCCAAAACACATAAAAGAAACTCTAGCTACACTGCAAACAGAAACTGACAGCTCCACAGTAAAAGTAGGAGACTTCAACACACTACTTGCAGTGAAGGACAGAACATCCAGAAAAAAGCTCAGTAAAGACACAGAAGATCTAAATGCCACAATCAACCAACTAGTTCTCATAGACATATACAGAACACTCCATGTAACAGCCATGCAGTATACTTTCTTTTCCAGTGCACATAGAACATTCTCCGGAATAGGCCACATATTAGGCCATAAAGCAAGCATTAACAAAATTGAAAGCATCAAAACATTATAAAGCATCTTTTAGACCATAAAGCCACAAAAGTAGAAATCATTACAGAAAAAGGAAGGAGAAAAACTCAAACGCATGAATATTGAACAACACCTTGCTCAGAAATGACTGAGTTATAGAAGAAATCAAGTATGGGATAAAGAAATTCACAGATCCAAATGGGAATGGAAACTCATTCTACCAGAACCTTTGGGACATAGCAAAAGCAGCACTCAGAGGTCAGTTTAGCTAAATACATGCACACGTCCACAAAGAAGAAACAGTACAAATTAAAGCCTTAACCCTACAACTTGAAAAACTAGAAAGCAGCAAAAAGCTCCAGGCACCAGAAGAAGGCAAGTAATAATAATTAGAGCAGAACTAAATGAATTAGAGAATCGAAACATGATTAAAACAGTTAACCAGATGAAAAGTTGATTCCTTGAAAATATTAACAAAACCCATAAATCATTGGCCAAACTGACAAAAGAAAAACAGGAAAGGAAGCAAATATCCTAAGCAAGAAATGAGACGGGTGATAACGCAACTTTCACTGAAATTAAAAAAATAACAGAATACTATGAAAAAGTGTACTCTAAAAAATTAAAAAACATAGAGAAAAGGAACAAATTTCCAGAAACACACTACCTACCTCAACTAATGAAAACAAGTAGAACAATCAAATATAACCAATACAAAAGACAATATTGCAAAAGTAATTTTAAAACTCCCAACCAAGAAAAGCCCTAGCCATGACAGCTTCACTGGAGAATTCTACCCAACTATGAGAAAACAGTTACTATCACTATTACTAATAGTATTTCAGAGCATAGAAAAGGATGGGATACTGACAAATTCATTCTATGAAACCACCATCACCCTGTTAACAAAACCAGGTAAAAGCAGCACAAAAAAGGAAATTTGCAGATCAATATCTCTCATGAACTTAGATAGAAGAATCAACAACAAAATTCTAGCCAATAGAATTCAACATCATATCTGAAAAAAAAAAAGATTCATCATGACCAAGTTGTACTCATACCAGGGATGGAAGAATGGTTCAACATTAGAAAAACAATCAATGTAATCAATCACATAAGTAAAACAAAAAACAAGAACCACTCAATTTTGTCAACTGATGCTGAAAAGGCATTTGACAAAGTCCGACACTCATTCACACTAAAAACTTTCAGAAAAGTAGGAATAGAGGGGAAGTTCCTTGACACAATTAGTGGCATCTACATAAAGCCAACTGCCTTCATCACCCTCAGTACAATTTTTATTGTAATTGCATTGTATTTACAGATCACTTTGGATAGAACAGACATTTGCATGATGTTGAATCTTCTTATCCACAAGCAATGTAGCTTTCTCCACTTAATGTAGGTTTCTTGCAGTTACGTCTTGCAATTTTCTTTGTTTAGGTCTTTTATGTCTCTGGTTAAGTTTATTCCTAAGTATTTTATATTCTTGGGGACTACTGTAAATCGTACTGATTACATGATTTCCTCTTTGAAATTCTTCTTGTTAGTGTAAAGGAATTCAATAGATACAAGATTCTTAATCTTGTATCCCGATCCTTTGCTGAACTCTTCTATTAGTTCCAGTAGTGTTTTCGTGGCTTCTTTGGGGCTTTATTTGTATAAGGTCATATTGTTTACAGAGACACTTTTATTTCTTCCTTACCAATTTGGAGGCACTTTATTTCTTGATCTTGCCTGATTGCTGTGGATTGGAAACTCCCATATAAAGGGTATCCTTGTCTGGTTCTTGTTCTCTCGAGGACTGCTCTCATATTCTCTCCAATTAGGGTGATGCTTGCTGTTGGCTTTGTATAAATGCCCTTCATTATTTATTAGAAACTATTACACTTCCACAGTAGTCAAAGTAGCCTCGTATTGGTACAGAAAGAGACATACAGACCAATGGAATAGAGTGAAGACCCAGAGATGCCACTATCCTCTTATGAACAGTTGATATTTGACAAAGGCCCTAAGATTGTAAACTAGAATAAAAACAGTCTTTTTAGCAAACAGTGCTGGCAAAATTGGATATTCATCTGCAAAAAAACTGAAACAAGATCCGTATCTGACACCTTACACAAAAACTGACTCTAGATGGTTCAAAGACCTAAATATCAAACCCAAAATGATAAAAATCACGCAAGAAAAAATAGCATTAATGATGGATGTTTTAATACACAGCTTAGACAGACTTCAAAATCTAACACAAACCACAATAGAAGAGAAAATAGATAAATGGGAACTACTAAGAATCAAACACTTTTGTTCATCCAAAGACTTTATCAAAAGATTTAAAAGACTACCTACAGAATGGGAAAATATATTTGGCAGCTAGATCGCAGACCATCATCTGATCTCCATAATCTACAAGGTTCTGCAAAATACCAGCAAAGAAAGGTAAATAAACCAATTAAGCAATGGGCAAAGGAGATGGACAGACACTTCATCAGAGAGGACATGCAGGCAGCCAAAAAGTATACGAGAATATGCTCATTATCATTAGCTATAAGAGGAATCCAAATCAAAACTATAATGAGATATCATCTCACTCCAACAAGGTTGGCCATGATCCAAAAAACACAAAACAACAAATGCTAGAGAGGCTGTGGAGAGATTGGAACTCTCCTACACTGCTGGTGGGATTGCAAGTTGGTATAACCTCTTTGGAAAGCAATCTGGCACTTCCTTAAAAAGGTGGAAATAGATATACCATTTGATCCAGTAATTACACTGCTTGGAATTTACCCTTCAGAAACAAAGGCTGTCACATACAGACACATGTACATGAATATTTATTACAGCACAGTCCACAACAGCTAAAAGATGTAATCAACCTAAATTCCCATCAACAGATGAATGGATAAACAAACTATGGTACATACGTAACACTATGCTATGATAAAAAGCAATGTGGGTTTTAGAAAACATCTCATAACCTGTTTCAATTGGAAGATATTATGCTGAGTGAAATCAGTGTCAAAAGGGACAAATACTGTATGAGATCCCTGTTACAAGGATTTAAAAATAGAATTGTCTACAGAAGAGTAACTTCATTGACTATAAGGGTGAGGGGGATAAGGGTTTATCATAGATGAGATAGTTGGTAGATGTTAGAAATTTTATTCATTTACTGTAATAAATAAATAAAATTCCAATGGCATTTTTTAATTGATTTGGAGAAATAAATCACCAGCTTCATACGGAAAGGGAATAGTCCCCTAGATATGTAAAGCATTCTTGAAGAACAAATTGGGACGCTTCACCCTACCTGACTTTAGAACCTGTCATACTGCCACAGTAGTCAAAACAGCTGGGTACGGGTACAAAAGCAGACACATAGACCAATGGAGCCAAATTGAGAACCCAGACAAAGAATCATCCAATTACGAGCAGCCAAAAGTCTGTAAACTGGAGAAAAAGACAATCTCTTTCACAAATGGTTTTGGCATAACTGGATATCCATCTAAAACAAGAAAAAGAAAGAAGACTTGTATCCCACACCATGCATAAAAATTAACTCAAAATGGATTAAAGACCTAAATATAAAATCTAAAACAATAAACATCATTGACAAAATATTAGCAAAAATGCTGGCAGCCCTGATACACAGCATAAACAGGTTACAAAACATTACTAACAATGTACAAACACCAGAACAGAAAATAGATAACTGGAAACGCCTAAACATGAAACATTTACATTCATCCAAAAACCTCACCAAAAGAGTAAAAAGACAATCTACACACTGTGAAAAAAATATGTTTGTCTAACATAAAACTACTCCTAACCCACCTTGAACAGAGGAGAACCAAAGATACAAATAAAATATGAAGCCAAGAGACAAAAAGGGCCATATAATCTAGAGACTACATCAGCATGAGACCAGAAGAACTAGGTGGTGCCCAGCGACCACCAATGACTGCCCTGACAGGGAATACAACATAAAGTCCCTGATGTAGCAGGACACAAATGTGTGTACAGAACTAAAACTCCATTAAAATGACTAGACTTGATGGTTTGACAGAGTGGAGCATCCCTAGAAGACATGTTACCCCAGAGCTGAAACCACTTCCAAAGCCAACTCTTCAAAGATTGGACTAGTCAATGAGACAAAAAAATGTCATTGGCAAAGAGTGTGCTTCTTGGCTTATGTAGATACTTGAGACTAACTGGGCTGTTCCTGTCCAGAGCCTAGATGAGAAGGTGGAGGGGGATAGAAGCTGCTTGAATGGACACAAGAAATATAGGGTGGAAAGGGGAAATGTGCTGTGACAGGGTAGGGAGAGCAGTTAGTGCAAGTTTTTGTATACAAATTGACTTGGATTATAAACTTTCACTTAAAGCATAATAAAATAGTTTTAAAAGACTGATCTTTTTAAAACAAATTATTTTTAAAAACATCTATTTTTAAGAAATATAGGTACATGGATAATATTTATAAATCTAATTTCAAAACTTTGGGTTAAAATTTTCCTTCTGCATGTTAATATTACCTTACTTTAAGAGAGACATTCAATTTAGTCTCATTTACTCTTATTCCATTTTTATTATACTTTTGACTTCACTCGGCTCTTCTGTTATTACTTATTTGCTCTCCCTCCATTTTCCAACCTTTACTTGCCTTCCCAGAGCTATGCCACCATCAAACTTGACACATTATCCTTCCCTTTGAACACACATTAAGTTAATTCAGTCTCAAGTTCCTGGTTGTTGCAAACGGTTAATTCGTTCAGCTTCTAACTAAAAGGTTGGAAGCTGAAGCCTACTCAAAAGGGCTTTGGAAGAAAAGTCTTAGAATCTACTTCTGAAAAATCAGCCACTGAAAGCCCTGTGGAGGACAGTTCTACTCTGACACATATGGGGTGTCCATGCTTCAGAGTTGATTCGGTGTCAACTGGTTCTGGTTATATTCAATTTCTGGTGTTCCTTTACATCACTGTTTTACTAATTCTGTTCTACTCAATAGACTGAAAATCTGAGGTGCACCTACTTCAGCTTTGTTTTCTTTTGGAACTTACCAACAATTACAGAGGCGTATTAGGTTGAGAAACAAGCTTCTCTTTCACACAGCTCAGATGCTCACCTGTTCTGAGTCAGGTAGGAAGTTGAGCAGGAAAAAGGATTTGTGCAGGACCAACACTAAGGAAAAAGACCGGCACGTGACCTTGTCTTCCTTATTTTCCAAAAGTCTGTGGATGACTCTCATTCTCTCCTCTGCAGCTGCTCCCTTCACTGCATATCTTCTCATTCAAATTCCTGCTATAATATCTTCCCAGCAATACCAGAAAGGAGACCCTGGTTGCATAGTGGTTAAGTGTTATAGTGGTTAACCAAAAGGTCTACAGTCTTGGGAAACTCTACGGAGCAGTTCTACTCTGTTGCATACTCATGTTACCATGAGTCAGAATCAACGAGACAGCAGTGGGTTTGTTTTTTAATATCAAAAGGTAACCCAAACTCCAGGTGACCAAAGATAACTACTCCTATTTTCCCCTCTCACTCCAAACCTGTCCCTCAGCTTAGGTTCTCCATCTGTCTCTGTTCAGGAGACCAAACCAGAGACTGACTCATGATTTGACAACCCCTCCCTCTCACCAGTTCACATTACATGCATGGCATTCCCATCCCAATCCATCTAGTCCTGTGGACTCACCTTCTTGATCTCTCTCAAAGATTATATCCTCTCTCTAACTTACTTCCTCTGTCTTAGTTCAGATTTCTACCTGGTCCTGCCTATAGTATATAGAAGAGTTGTGGACTGAACTTTGTCCCCAGAAAACAGAATTCATCAACTTTGCTAGGTCATGAGTCTCAGAATAGTATGACTGCCTACATTTTGTCATCTGATATGATTTCCCTAACCAGTGCCATCGAGTCAATGCTTACTCATAGCGACCCTAGAGGTCAGAGTAGAACTGCCGCATAGAGTTTCCAAGGAGCACCTCGTGGATCTGAACTGCCAATCTTTTGCTTAGCAGATGTAGCACTTAACCACTACACCACCAGGGTTTCCTATGATTTCCCTAAATGTTATAAATTCTATCACTATAATACATTAAGATGGATTACCGATAGTTACACTGATGAGATCTACAAGATTAGATAGTGTTATAAGCCAATCACTTCCTTTTTATTGTACTTTAGATGAAGGTTTACAGAATAAACTAGTTTCTCATTTGTCGGGAGCCGAAATCATCTTAAAGAAAATCTTAGAGAAGTTTACTGGGCAAGGCTCACTTAAGAAAAATATTGTGCCAGCAAGGTCATGAGAACTGACTGCTTAGCAATATCCCAAGAAAGAATAACAACATGTGGCTGTCCTTGGATAGGGCTAATTATTAGATAGGTTTTGAGAACTAGGGAACACAGGTGCGTGAGAAAGACCAGAGTTAAGAATAAACAAAGAAGTGTGTGCTGTATAAAAGTTTGCTCAGAAAAGAAATAAACATCTCAGCTTGACTGAGTCCCCCCTGATGTGATTGTTTCAGTCTTACTCAGCTCCCGCGCTTTCCCCTCAGCTCTGTTCGTCTGACGGCTGGTACCGTCACTCATTAAACAGTTAATGCACATTGTTTCATGCATTGGTTAACAACCCCACAACATGTAAACACTCTCTCTTCTCAAACTTGGGTTCCCTATTACCAGCCTTCCTGTCTTCTCCTGTATTTTAGACCTTGCCCCTGTACTGGAGCACCCCTTAAGTCTCACTTTGCTTGATGGGTCTGTCTAATCTTTGGCTGAAGGGTGAACCTCAGCAGTGACTTCATTATTGAGCTGAAGGGGTGTCCAGGGGCTGTATTCTCAGGGTTTCTCCAATCTTTGTTGGGTCAGTAAGTCTGAGCTTTCTATTTCAGTTAGAATTTTGTTCTACATTTCCCTCCACCTCTGTCCAGGACCTTCTGTTCTAATCTCTGTCAGAGCAGTCAGTGGTGGTAGCCCAGCATCATCTAGTTTTTCTGGACTCAGTCTGGTGGAGGCTGTTGCAGATGTGGTCCACTAGTCCTTTGGATTAATCTTTCTCTTGTATCTTTAATTTTTTTCCTTGTTCCCAAGTGGCCAATCACAGGACACTACTCACCAAAGTAGAATGTAGAACATGTTCTGTATATATTATGTTATACCAATTGAGCTTATTGCTCCCTGAAGCCATGGTCCCCACAGCCCTCAGTACAGAAATTCAATCCCCTGAAGTGTTTGCATATATCTGTTAAGCTTCCACAACCTTGCCTTGCAGAGGCTGTGCTGGCTTCACCAGTATTATATACTGTCTTACACTTCACCAAAGTTATCACTTACCTATTGTCTTTTTACATTTTCCATGTCCAATCCCCCATAACTATCAAAAATTGTATCTTTCTGTGTGTAAATCTTTTTATTCTCATCCAAACCTTCATCAAAAGAGTAAAAAGACTGCCTACAGAGTGAGAACGAATATTTGCCCACCATGTTTTTGACCAATAGCTAATCTCCCTAATCTATAAAATACTGAAAAACCTCGACAAGAAAAAGACAAATAACCCAATTAAAAAACAGGCAAAAACATGAACAGGCACTTCACCAAAGAAGACATACAGGTTGCCAATAGATACATGAGGAAATGCTCAGTCACTAGCCATCAGAAAAACCTAAATCAAAACCACAACGAGATACCATCTCACCCCAACAAAGCTGTCAATAATCCAATAAAACACAAAATAATAAATGCTGGAGAGGATGTGGAGAGATTAGAACTTTTCTACACTGCTGGTCAGACTTAAAAGTGGTTCAACCACTACAGAAACCAATTTGGCATTCCTTCAGAAAACTAGAAACAGAAAAACCATATGATCCAGCAATCCCACTCCTTGGGACATATCCTGGAGAAATAATGGACACCATTCTAACAGATATATGCATGCCAATGTTTACTGCAGCTGTCTCTGCAATAGCAAAATGTCAACAGACGAATGGTTAAACAAATTATGGTATGTTCACACAATGGAATAGTATGCAATGATAAGAAACAACGATGGTCTAAAGAAATGTCTATCATCTCCACTAAAAGACCTCAATTGATGGTCCAGCGGTTTGGGGGTTCCTCTGAGAGCAAGGCCCCCGGCCCTGATGCTGCCCTTTCCCATAAATTATAACAAAGGTCCACTCTTTGGACAGGAATGCATTGGACTTGGCAATGCAGAGTGACCATATATTGGAAGCACTTTATGGTTCTATACATCTACAGGATATCATCTTGCTGACCTCTGGCTGGAGGAAGGGGAGTGGACGGAGAGGAGGGGAAAGGAGGCTGTTGGGAGGATGAGACAGGTATGGAGCAGAGAGGAATAGTGTGCAGTCACCGGACAGGGAGAGCAGTGGAAGCTGCATATAGGTGGGCATGTAAATTTATACGTAAATGTACATTTTCACTCAGTCATGTTAAAAAAAAATAAAAAAAATAAATGTCTATCAGTGTGGGATCATCTAGAGGAAATTACACTGAGCAAAATTAGCCAGACACAAGAGGACAAATTTTGTATGAGACCATTATTACAAGGAATAAAACAAATCATTTAAGTAGAGGAGAAATCAACATTTGACAATTGTGAGGGTTGTATGGTAAGGAGAGAGGGGAATTTGTTACAAATTTGATGGTGGTTAGGATTAGGATTGGGTGTAAGATGTGACAGCATGCACTAGAAGTAGGGTATCCATAACTACTCAACTTCAAAACCAAATTATTCCCTTAATATGGCCCACCTCTTTGGAAGGCAGAGAAACACGGTTCAGGTTCCAGGGACCATACTCTCAGGAGACATCCAGACTAACTGGCATACCCAAGTTTTTTTTCTCTCCCTCTCTTAAGATAATGCTTGGCATACCACCTGGGTGATTGGGGTCGAGGGTCTTAAAAGCTAGAAAGCTTCCATCTAAATAGCACCAAATGTTTCTAATCCACAAGGACTAGAGGTAAACAGTGGACATCGAGGACAGGAGGAAAATATGAACCCACCAGATGGACGAGTCCATATTAGTCAGAGTCCACTTTGTCACAGGACCAGAAGAACTAGATGGTGCCTGGCCACCACCAACGACAGCCCACATGGGGTACATGGTATTGAGCCCTGGACTCAGCAGGAGAAGGACTAGAGGGTAGAGCTCAAACGTTACCAAAAGACCACACTTGATGGCCTCTGGGGAGCATGGCTCCCAGAGTCTTTAACTCCAAACTGCATCCAGCACTGGGGCCAGCTATGCAGAAAAGACTGAACTGGGCTATACAAAACCGAGTGAGGCTGGTAATGAACTAAACCTTTAAGCATGTATGTGGGCAGGGAAAGCAGCGGAAATTGCATATAGGTGGGCATGTAAATTTATACAGGAATGTACATTTTCACTCAGTCATAATAAAATGAAATAAAATAAACATGTATGTGAGGTTGTCTGAGAGGCTCAATGCTGGAGCCAAGATGATTGGGTTAGGGGAGCTATACCTGGGTCTAAAGGTCATGAGAGTTCCAGACAAAAGCTTCATTCCATTAACACCATTTCTGCGCCTGTACAATGTTGTTGTTGTTAGTTGACATGCAGTCAGCTCCAACAGAACAAAACATTGCCCTATCCTGTGTTATCTTCACAATAATTGGTATATTTGAGTTCACCGTTGTGGCTATTGTGTCAATCCATTTCATGGAGGGTTTCCCTAATTTTCACTGACTTGCTTTATCAACTATGATGCCCTTTTCTAGTGGTTGGTCTTTCCTGATAATGTTTCCAAAGCCAGGAAGCTGTATTTAGCTTCTTAAAAAAATGGTTGCTGTTGTTAGGTGCCATCAAGCTAGTTTCAACTCATACCAACCCTATGTACAACAAAATGAAACACTACTATGGTCTGCACAATGCCCACAACAGTTGTTATGCCTAAGCCCATGGTTGCAGCCACTATGTCAATTCATCTCACGGAAGGTCTTCATCTTTTTCAATGACCCTCTACTTTACCAAGCATGATGTCTGTCTCCAGGGACTGGTTCCTTCTCACATGTCCAAAGTATGTAATATGTAGTCTTGCTTCTAAGAAGTACTCTGGTTGTTATGTCTTCCAAGACACATCTGTTCATTCTTTTGTCAGTTCATGATATAGTCATTTTTCCTCTCCAACACCACAATTCAACGGCATCAGTTCTTCTGAATTCTTTATTTGTTGTCCACCTTCCACATGCTCTATCTCATCTTCTTTTCTCGCATGTTCTACCTGATATCTCATACTCTAGCAGGACTAAACTACTCATCCTGTCCACATACCACATGCTGCTGCTTCTGTCCCTGCCAGAAGTGCCCTCTACCCCTCTGTCATAGTCACCTGGTACTGCTCCAACAGAAAATATCATGAGTGGAAGGCTTCACAAGGAGAAACTTAATTGTCAGAGTGCAGTAAGCCATAAATCCATTCATAAGTTGCAAGTCCATTCAATATGACAAATCATCACAGTCCGGGAGGCTGAGTCGAAATTCAAGGAGAGCATCTCAGCACAGGGACCCCAGGTCCAAAGGACTTGCTCTGCTCTTGGTACTTCTCTCTTGGTGGTATCAGGGTCCCAGCTAACTCTTGTCACCTCTCTCTGTTATATCCCTCAAGCTGTCAGCTTCAGTCCTGCCTCACCAGCACAACTGCTTCCCATTCTCCATCATCAATATCACACAGGCAGGATTCACAATGCATGGGAGGAATTACACCATATTGGGACTCATGGCCAAGTCAAATCAACAGATGCATTTTGGGGGGGACACAATTCAATCCATGACACCCTGTTTCACCTGTTATTCCATCTTCCTTTGAGATTTTCTCCAAGAGCCTTCTCTGCTAACCAAATGTGTATAAAATTTCCATGCAATATAAGAACCACGAAGGTGAGTACTGTGCACTCAACATGGACAACGACTCATTCACTATTTGTTGACAGAATGAGATAAACAGTAATTCACTAGGGACCACTCTACCAACAGAATACGAGCCCATGAAACAGAAACAATAGCTTGCTCTTTTTCATGCGTCAGTATTCAGCTCAGATCCTGTTTAGTGCTTCTGTTCTACCTCCTAGTTAATTAAGTGCCTGAGATCTGAAAAAGCTTAAAATGCAAGTAGTCTTAAAAGTGCAAGGAGCCATCCAAGTACAACAATTGGTACTTTTACTGTTTGTTTCAATGAGAAATTCTCCAGACATTTAGGGAAGGATTGACACTAATCTTGTCTAAACTTTTCTAAAAGATAGAGAAGGAATACTCTCTAATTCATTCTATAAAGCAAACATAACCCTGATACCAAAACAACGCAAATACATCACAAGAAAATAAGGCTATAGTCCAATTATCTCTTATAAATATATAGGCAAAAATCCTCAACAAATTACTAGAAAACAGAATTCAATGGCATACTGAAAGAGCCATATACCCATGACCAAGTGAGTTTTACTCCAGGAATGTAGGGATGGTTGAAACTTAAAAAAAAAAATCAATTTGTGTGATTTGCACCACATCAGTAGAACAAAGGGAAAGAAACACATGATCATTTCTATAAATACAGAAAAAGTATTTGACAAAATTCAGCACTTTTTCTTGAAGAAAATGTCCAGAAGATTATAAGGGAAAGTCTTTGGTATAACTCAGGATGCATAGGAACAGCCAACATACTTAATGGAGAAACCCTGAAATCAGGAACAAGACGAGGGTGCTTGCTCTCATCACTTCTGTTCAATATTGCATCTGAAATCCTAGCTAGAGCCATAAGACAACAAAAATAAAAATAATTATTTTGTCTTCTCAAGCCACATTCTGAAATCTTCTGTTCTCTTTTACTTCATCATTTCTTCCATTTTTATTAGCCACTTGACTTTCAGTACCAAGTTTCTGAGTCTCTTTGTACATTGCTTTTGGTCTTCTCTTTCTTTCTTGTCTTTTTGGTGACCACTTGCTTTCTTCATGTATGGTGTCTTTGATGTCATTCCACCACTCATCTGGTCTTCAGTCATTAGTGTTCAATGCATCAAACGTATTCTTGAGATGGACTCTAAATTCAGGTGGGATATACTTAAGGTCATTCTTTGGCTCTCATGGACCATCTAATTTTCTTCAGCTTCAACTTAAGCTTGGATATAAACAATTGGCTGTTCTGCAAGGCCCCTGGCCTTGTCCTGACTGGTGGTTTTGGGCTTTTTCATCTTCTCCTTCCAAAGATGTAGTTGATTTGATTCCTGTATATTCTACCTGGTAAGGTTCATATGCAGAGCCCCCCTCGACGTTGTTGAAACAAGATAAGAAGTGGTTGGGCTTGCAAAATTCTGTCATGTGATCTCCAGCCTCACTGTTATCACCAAGACCATATTCTCCAACTACCAATCCTTTTTCTTTGTTTCCAGCTTTTGCATTTCAATCATCAGTAATTATCAATGCATCCTGATTGCATGTTTGATCAACTTCAGACTGAAGAAGTTGACGAAAATCTTCAGTTTCTTCATCTTTGGTCTTAATGGTTGGTTCATAAACTTGAATAATAGTCATATTAGCTAGTCTTCCTTGTAGGCATATGGACATTATCCCATCACTAACAGCACTGTACTCAAGGGAGATCTTGAAATGTTCTTTATGATAATGAATGCAATGCCATTCCTCTTCAATTTGTCATTCCTGGCATAGTAGACTGTGATTATCTGATTCAAAGTGACAAATACTAGCTCATTTCAGCTCTGATAATGCCTCTGATATTGATGTTTATGCATTCCATTTTGTTTTTGGCAACCTTCAATTTTCCTAGATTCTTATTTCATACATACCACATTCCAGTTATCAATGTATATTGTTGCTGTTTCTTCTTATTTTGAGTCACACCACATCAGCAAACCAAGGTCCTGAAAGTTTGACTCCATTTTGAGGAGGCAATTCTCCTCCAGTCACATTTTGGATGCTTTCCAACCTGAGGGGTTCATCTTCTAGTACTATTTCAGACAATGTTCCACTGCAATTCATAACGTTTCCACTGGCCAACCATTTTCAGAAGTAGACCATCAAGTTCTTCTTCCTAGTAGATCTTAATCTGGAAGCTTGGCTGAATCTAGTTCACAAAGAGATGGCCTCGCTAATATGTAAATGCCAGTAGCATAGCTTCTAGAATCACAGCAACACGCAAGCCCCCACAGGATGATAAACTTGGCTATAAGAAGAAGAATGCAACAACAGGACCGCAGAACTCACAGCCTTCATTATGGATTACACTTAAACCTAAAGAAAACAAGAATCCTCACAACTGGACCAACAAGCAACTTCATGATAAGTGAAGAAAAGATTGAAGTTGTCAAGGATTTCTCTTTACCTGAACCCACAATCAATACTCTTGGAAACGATAGTCGAGAAATCAAACAGTGCATTGCACTGGGGAAATATCCTTCAAAAGACCTCTCTTTAGAGTGTTAAAAAGCAAATACGTCATTTTCAAGAGCCAAGCCACGGCATTTTCAGTTGTCTCATATGCAAGGAAAAACTGGTCACTGAATTAGACCAAAGAAGAATTGATGACTTTGAATTACAATGTTGGTAAAAAATACTGAATATAATGGACTGCCAGAAGAACAAACAAATCTTTCTTGGAAGAAATGCATCCAGAATATTTCATAGAAGGAAGGTAGGCAAGACACCATCTCATGTACTTCAGATATGTTACCAGGAGGGATCAGTCACTGGAAAAAAGACATTATGCTTAGTAAAGTAGAACAAAAACAGCAACAACAAAAAAAAACCCAGTTAATGGCATCAGACTCCACAGCCAAGCACAGTGCAGCGAAGCGAGGGAGAGAATGGCTAGGGTGGGCTTGAGGAGTCCTACTTCTAGCTCAGTTAATGGCATCAGGCTCCAGTGCCCGGATGCAGTTCAGAGAAGCGAGCAGGAAGTGCCAGGGGACAGATAGGCCTATCTCAAAAGAAAGAATTAGATCCGTGGTAGGCTAAATGTAAAGACTTAGCTTTCCACAGTTCAGTGCTATCCCCCACTGGTTCCAGAGGTGCAAATGGACTCTCCAGGCAATTTCTCCCACTGAGGAAGATCCACTGCTTGGTGTTCCATGATGGCTATATCTGTTTCATGGGTGGTCAGACTTATCCATGAGATTGAAGATGCCCTGGGACTTACCCCAACAAAACAGTGTCCTCTTGGAAAGTTTCTCACTGTGTACATCAAAACATATTCCTCAACAAAGTTTTGGTTGAGCTCAACAAGGAGATTGATGGAGTTACTAAAGCATCTGACCCTTTGAAGATCCTGATTAATACAGACACCATGAAGGTCTTGGGGGTACAGCAGCATCTTTTCCAGAGCACAATTCTTGTGGAGAAAACAGGACATGTATGAGCATGACACATGACTTGAGTGTGTACTTAGATCAGTTCCTCAGCATGGTGTGTGTGAAGCTCCAGGAATACAAGGATATCTGCACTATAATCTACAGGGGCATTGTCTAGTCAGAAGACAAACCTGTCATCAGCTCATCTTGGGCAAAAGATAGTTATCAGCAGACTTTTGAAGTTTCTTCTAAGCTGGATTAATAATGGCTCAACCCAATCAGCTGATGCCCAAGAAAGAAGACTAAGATGATTTCTTAAGGGCAAACTTTGTCAAGGATTCTTGAGAGCTTATTGGGAACGTGACAAGCTGATCTTTCCAAAAGACATCCTGTGTGATGTCACTGACCTCACAGCCTTTACCAACATGCATGAAAACCAGGGCAGAGTGAATGAGTCCACTTTTTACAACTTCTCTGCATTGCAGATGCTGTCTCCTGGTCAAGACAGCCACATAAACATGGATCTCCTGCCTTATCAGAGCAGATCATGTAGACCCTAAGCAAGCTCTCCAAGTCTTTCCATGATATGGCAGACCACTGCCTGCTGGTCTTACATCTGGAAGTCAGAGCTCACTGTCTTCACTACTTCATCCCTCTGGCAAAGGAGGGTAACTCTGCTACTGGGGCCAGTGTGGAAGATATAGACTATAGCCCATTGATGGTCAAGCTCCACAAAGTCGTCAGCACCAGTGAAGAGGACATGAGTGCCAGCCTTCAGCAGCAAAAGTTTCAGTGCATCTTTGAAGGACTGGGGCACCTGATCTCCTGCATCTTCATTAACAGTACCCAGTACTTCAGGAACTTCAGCAAGTCCAGCATCAAGAAAATGTATAGGACTGTTTTCATTCTTCAGCAGAATTGGATCAACATCACCATGTCATGGGAGGCCAACCTGTACCTTGTAAGGAAGTACTACAAGAAACTGTACAACATAGCCAACGAGCTCCTGAACTTGGTGGTGAACCAGAGCATTAAGTACACAGAGTTGGAGTATATCCACGCGCTGACCCAGTTGTGCCATAGCCAGATGGGTGTTGGGGACCACCCAGAATATTAGGCTCCAGGGGCTCAAAGAGATCATCTGTGAGCAGGTGGCCATCAAGCAGGCCACCAAAGACAAGAAATTTACTGCCATTTAATGGGCCCTGCAGTGCAGGGTGGATCACCTGTTTCTTCAGTCATACTTGCTGAATCTTTGGTATTTGGTTAGTGTGTTCTGAGTTAATTCAGTTTGTGCTACAATGATGCTTGAGCAGCAAGAAGGTATAACGATTTTTGGCTCTTCATGTAAACCTTACAGGAAGTTTGCAGTACAAACTGTTTAGATTTCTCATCTGCTTTTAACATAGTCAATTCCAAGGATATGAGGGTGGGATGCAGAGGAAAGTATGTCCAACTATTGGATTCTGAGTAGTGAATAGATAAATTACTATCCAATGTCTTGCACATTGCCAAACACAGAAATAACTCCAACACAGGCCATGGAAAACAGACTGCCACCTAAGTGGTAGTCCCTTCCTAAACACTTAATAGACTCTTACTACATAAGCAGTAGGAGTTTTACTAAGCCTTGCCCATTTACAGTTCAAAGAATTAAGTGTGTATGCACTGGTTATTGTTTCTCTTGCTGAAAGTGGATAAATGGCTTCTCAGCTAGCAGTAGCTTTCCGCAGATTTCTCAAACCAAGAATAAGAGTTACACGGCGGCGGGGGCGGGGGTGGGGAGGGCAGGTGGTTATCTCAATCCCTAGGAGAGTTTTATATGCTATATCTTACATACAGGTTACAGTTGGTTTATAGTCTTTATTTCTGGTGTATCAAAACTAAGAGCCATCAAAAGAGTAATAAACACGGAAACATCAAAAGTGAAAAAAAAAAGACTGTTGCTGTCAAGTAGATTCTATCTCATAGAAACCCTATAAGACAGATTAGAACTGCCCCATAGACTTTCTAAGGAGTGCTTGGTGGATATGAACTGTAAACTTTTTAGTTAGTAGCCATAGCTCCTAGCCTTTATACTACCAGGGTTTCCAACAGAAAGTGAGCAAAAAAGGAGAAAGACCCTTAACAAGATAGAGTGACACAGTGGCTGCAACAATGGGCTCAAGCACAGCAATAACTGTGAGGAGGATGCAAAACTGGGCAGTGTTTCTTTGCTGTACATAGGGTCGCCTAACAACAAGAACAGGAGAAAAAGAAATAAAATTACTAAAAGGAAATAAAATTATTCGGCACTTGGCTGGCATTTGTGGATGATGTGAACCTATTTACAGACAATCCCAGAGTCCACAAGAAAACTTACAGATATAACATAGAAATTTCACAAAGTTTTAGGGTACAAGGTGAACAAACAAAAGTCAGCCAGGTTTCCATACACCAGCAATGAGAAATATGAAAAGGAAATTAGGAAAACAATTCCATTTACAATAGTGTCCAAGACAATAAAATATCAGAAGAAATTTAACCAGGGACGTGAAGGACTTAGATAATGAAAGGTAAAAAAACGCTTCTGAAAAAGATTAACGAATACTTAAATAAATACAAGCCACTCCCATATTCATGGGTTGGAAGAGTTAATATTTAAGACAACAGCACTACACCAAGTAATCTATTGATTCAACACAATCATGGTCAAAACTGCAACAGCGTTTTTTACAGAAATGGAAAAAACCAACCCTCAGCTTTATATGGTTTGGGAAGTGGCCCCCAATAGCTAATGCAAAATTGAAAGAAAAGAACAAAACAGGAGGACTCACACTTTCTGATTTTAAAATATATAATCACTATAATCAAAAAAGCCTGGTACTGATATTACAAAAGACACATAGACCAGTGGGACTGAATTCAAAGTCCAGATACAAACCCACGCATCCATGGTCAACTGACTTTTGACAAGTGTGCTAAATCTATTTGATGTGAAGAGTCTCTTCAAAAACTAGTGCTGGGAAAATTGAATTTCCACATGCAGCAAAAGAAAGCAGGATACATGCCTCATACCACACACAAAACTGAATTCAAAATGAATTAAAAACCTAAGTGTGAAACTAAAACTACATAATTCTTAGAAGAAAATGAGAGTGCAGGGCTATTGTGCCTTGCTTTCAACAATGAATTATCTAATAATAAAAGTATGAACATCAGAAGACTAAACAAATGGCATCTCACATAATTTTTAAAATGTTCACCAAAAGTGTTACCAAAAAAGTGAAAGGACTACTGGCTGGGAGAATATCTTCAGAAACCATAGATCCAGTAACAAAAACACCCATTGCCACTGAGTTGATTCCAACTCATAGCAGATGGAGTAGAAGTGGCCCATAGGGTTTCCAAGGCTGTCATCTTTAAGGAAACACAGCCATATCTTTCTCTTGTGGAGTGGATGGTGAGTTTGAACCACAGACATTTCAGTTAGCAACTGAGCACTTAACCACTGCAACTACTAAGGCTCCATATGTGGAATTAAGAATCCAATACCCAAAATATACATAACATTTTGACAACTTAACAACAAAAAGACAGATAAGCCAATCATAAAATGGGCAAAGGACTTAAATAGGCATTTCACCAAAGAAAACATTCAAATGGCCACCAAACACATGGAAAATGCTTAATGTCATTAGCCATCAACTAAATAAAACCCAGCCATATTGCTATCAAGTTAATTCTGACTCACAGAAGCCCTATAGGAAGACAGAACTGCCCCATAAGGTTTCCAAAGAATGCCTGGTGAATTTGAATTATCAGCCTTTCAGTTGGCAGCTGAACTTCCACAGAAATGGAAATCAAATCACAATGAGATACCATCTCACTCCTACTAGGATGGCTAAGATTGAATAAATAAATAAATAAATAACAAACATTGGTGAGAATACATAGAGATTGGAACCCTTATCAATTGCTTGTAGAAATGCAAAACAGTAAAGCCATTTGTAGAAAAACAGTGTGGCAGTTCCTCAAGAAACTAAAACTAGAACTACTGTATGACCTATCAATTTCACTGCTAGGTATATACCCAAAAGATTTGAAAGCAGAGATTCAAACACATACTTGTATACAAATGTTCATTCCAGCTCTATCCACAATATGCAAAAGATGAAAACAACTTAAATGCCCATCAAGGGACAAACGGGTAAACAAAATGTGGTGTACATAAATAGATATATAGATATACACACATATATACACACAATGGTATACTAGTCAGTCATAAGATAAATGAAGTTTTGATATATACTACAATGTGGACAGAGCTTGAAGATATTACGCTGAGTGAAATAAGTCAATCACTAAAGGACAAATATTGTATGACCTCACTTATATAACAAGACAAGCAAGGCAAATGTATAGAGCCCAAAGTGTAGTTGTGGTTGTCAGGGGCGGGAGGGAAGAAGGGCAGTTTATTGCTTAAGGAGCACTAAGTATCAGTTTACAGTGATAGAAAAATTACATCGATTAAGGTAGGGTAGCACAGACAACCAATGTAATGGTTGTCAGTAATATGGAGACCTGTAAAGTTGGTAAAAGTATGACAGATATGTTACAACAACAGCAACAGGGATCAAAAAAAGAGTAGCTGCTGAAGCTCTTTACATACAATGAACACCTAACAGCATTTGGTTCCCTGGTTTGGAGGTTTAGGGTCATGGTTTCATGGAACATCCCAGTTAATTGGCCTAACACTGTATTCATTGCTCTGTCCTACCTCTTAGTTCACTGCAAAGTGCCTGTAGTCTCAAAAGCTTACAAGACAGCAAATAATGCATAACAATTTATGTGTATTCACCTGGAGCAACAGAGGAAAGACAATCAGGAATAGGAGGAGGAAATGAAATGTGTGGTTAATGGCCTCCATTATCAACTACCCCCACTGGTATGAGACCAAATGAACTGCATGTTCCCACTACCATTAATGAGCATTTTGATCAAAAAGTATATAGAAAAATCCTGATCAAAAGGGGTAAAATGCAGAACAGAATTTCAAATTCTCTTGACTTCAGACCTCATGAAGTCATGACAGTTTGACAACCTCCTGCAACTATTGCCCTGATATATTCCTTAAACCTTAAACCGAAAACATCCCCTGAAATTTTCTTAAAACTAAACAACAGTTTAGCTTAATTACTGAAGAAAGTGTGCCTTGACTAATGTACTCTTTAGGATTTATCAGTATGGGATCAAACTGACAAGAGCAACTTAGAAGATCGGATGGGAAACTTTAGGACACGAACAACTTGGAAAACGAGAGTGAAAATGGTTGCACAACTTGAAGAATATAATCAATGTCACTCAATTGTACATGCAGAAATTTTCATATTGGTGTATGTTCTGCTGTGTATATTCTCAACAACAACAAAAATTAAATAACATTTTTTTAAATACAATGGCTGAGGGATCCAGGACACCCAGGTACCCTTCACAGTCTCCTCCTGTACAACTAAAGCTCTGAGCTAACCACCCATATGGGTGCCACAGACAAAGTGAACCTAAGTCATTGTATCCTATCAGCTAGCATGAGGATCCCAACCCAGCCCTCACCATCTACCACCCCAATGCAGCACCAACTCCCAAACCTCACTCCCAAGCTTCTGGTTTAGGTTGGAAAGCAGAAAATAGAAGCATTTAGTCAAATACCAAAAGTAAGCACCAAAAGCCAGGTTCGTTTCATCTGGAGATTCCATTTCCCCCTAGAGTGGACACTTGCCCATGTAATTTCTCTGAAAAGTCGGTCAAATCCTATTCTCTCAGGGTGACTAGCATGTGACATACTTCTGATCACTAGGCCTGATTTGTTAATAAATCAATATGACTATGAGCCTCTTCCTGGGCCATACAGGTAACAGAGTAACAGTGGCAACTCTGTCATTGAGCAACAATACAACAAAACAGTGCTCCCTCTTGTTTCCCAGGCAGCCAGGTCTTACTCCCTTCTCCCTGTTCTCTTGCTCTCTATCTCTAACAGCAATTTCCCTACTAAAGAGTTGTGCTTTGATTTCTCTTGTATAAAAAGTTATTATTACTATTTTTTTAAATGATGCACGCACCAGGAAAGCAAAAGTACAAAACACAACACTTATTTCTCACCTTCCCTCCTCAGTTTTCTCTCCTTGGATCCATTTCCACTGCAAATAATACAAGGCGGATGGATTTTTAAAGGCCAGTAAATCCATAGACTATAAATAAAACCCCACAAAGTTATGTCTGAAGTCAATACCCAGACAACATGCATGAAACCAAGTAATGAGAGGAGGAAGAGGCTGCCAGGAATGGACCCGAGATAACTAGTTTCTACTAAGTTTACCAAAACATATTAGCACTATGCTCACAATGCATTAGCACCATGTAGGAGCCAAGAGTCCTGAGCCAAAGACTAGGTTTCAGGCTCTGCTGCAAATTCAGCCAAATCAATAAATTATACCAAGCACCACCTATATGCCAAGCACTTTACACAAAAATCAGCACAGAGTTCCTGTCTTCCAGAAGCTTCTAATCCACTGAAGTACTTGGAAGAGTATAGGGGTAATTACAGTTCTGATTAAATAAATTACAATTACAATTGATTGTGTTAATTCATTTTGGCTTCCAAATGTCTCACAAAGCCTGTAATGTAGTAGTGGGTTAAAACATGAGGGTTGGATACATAGACTGATGGGTTTATTTTAATATTTCTTTCAGAGACAAATGAGGTTTTCTTCTATTTATTATTTCTCTTAGAGTCCCTGGGTGGTATAACAGTTAATGCACTTGGCTGCTAACCAAAAAAGTGGAAGGTTCAAGTCCACCCAGAGGTGCTTCAGAAAGAAGTCCTGGTAATCTACTTGTGAAAAATCAGCCACTGAAAATCCTGTGGAGCACAGTTCTACTTTGACACACATGGGGTCACTATGAATCACAATCAACTCGAAGGCAAATATCATTCTCTTATTCTCTTCCTAAGAGCTTGCAACCAAATGAAATTAAGGCAACTTGTATCCAGATCATCACTACAGCAAAAGTCCAGGAAAGCAAGGAAGAGCTCTGACTTCCCCAAATGCAAGACCCTGAGAGGGTCACGGATGACATAACTCGACTCCTCTTCATTCACTCAGCCCCAGCTGGACTGGTTTCTAGAGTCACCAGGAGTAGCCCTGCTCAGGCACTTTGCACTTGCTGTTCTCTCTGCCTAAACAGTCTTCCTCCTGATTAACCATCTCTCTGGCTTCCTTCCGGTACTTGCTCAAGTATCTTTTCAGGCATCTGACCTACAACTACATACACATGACTGCTTCTTGGAAACCCTGGCAGTAGAGTGGTTAAGAGCTATAGCTCCTAACTAAAAGGCTGGCAGTTAAAATCCATCAGGCCCTCCTTGGAAACCCTCTGGGGTAGTACTGTTTTCCCCTATAGGATCACTATAAGTAGGAATCAACTCTATGGCAATGTTTTGTTCTGTTTTGTTTTTTCGAGCACTCTCTAGTCTCCTGCTTTATTTTTTTCCATAACACAATACTTTATAGTGTATTTCCCCTCAAACTGCCTAAGTGGTAGAAATGGTTAATGCACTAGGCGAATGAAAAGTTGGAGGTTCAAGTCCACCCAGAGGCACCCTGGAAGAAAGGCTTAGTGATATACTTCCAAAAATCAACCACTGAAAACTCTGTGGAGCTCAGTCCTACTCTGATACATACGAGGCTTCCAGGAGTCAGAGCTAACTCTACAGCAACTGGTCCGGATATGTCTCCTCACTAAAATGTAAGCTCCAGGAAAACAGGGACTTTGAATTGTGCATTGTGTTCAGTGCTATATATCCAATCCCAAGAACAGTGTTTGGCACATGGCAGACATCAGATATAGTATTTGCTGAATAAATTAATAACTGAATCAATGAATAAAACAGAGCCCGGTCCTCACAGAATTTTCAGTATAGTGACTGAAACTGACATGCCATTACAACACAGTTTTTCAGAAGAAAGTCCAGGATACACATGAAGGGTGAATCAAAGAAGTACTCACATGAAAGTTAATCACCTGACTAACCCTCCTTCTTCACAAGCCATATTCCCTGGCCTTGTTGTTGGAAAGAAGCGGTTGTGCTTAGAGGAGGCATCTGGCCTCAGGTGAATTCAACTACCACATGGCTATTTTCTGGGTAGTATATTCTGAGATATCCAGGAGTTCTCCAAGGCTCTCCCCGGCAGTGCATGAGAACTCATACCTTGTAAAGATTGCAGGAATGAGTTTCCTTTTTATCTGAGACATTAATACCCACAGGTGGCCAAAGGAATGAGCAATCTGACTTCCACATCCAGAGTCCACTACACAGTCTGTGTCTCATACAACACCTCAGGTGACAGAAAATGGAGAGCTACTCTGGGCAAGGAGGTAGGACAAAAGGCAGATCTATGAAAAGCGGCCCAGGATATGACAAGCCCAACCTCCCACCCACCACAAACTATAAGGTAGTGAGCAGTCCTTCATTTTCCATTTCCCTTCATACTTCTAAATCAGGATTACTTAGTTCTAATCACTTTTGCAACAAATCCCCTCCAGTCTTTTTTGCAATTTTCGGTTTTGGAGGATGGTGGCCACTTGTATAAAAAGTAATCCCTCTATTCTTTCCGGCTCCTGGCAGCTCCAGGCCAGGGACTTCAGGGAAGGAGGCAGAGCCTCCCTCTACCTACTCCTGCTGCTGAGTATCAGGGACCTCTTCAATTCCCTCAAGCCTGTGTTTAGTCAGTGCATGTGACAGAAATGCAGAGTTCCTACAGTGTGGTGTTTTGCTTTCTTAGACTGAACTGTAATGACCCCGATTGTGCCACAATGCCTTGCTGCTAAGCACTAGACTGAACCAAAAGATAAGGAGGCAGTGGCAAAAGTTCTTCAGCATTTCTTTTCCCAGCTGACCTCTCTCTCTGTCCCCACCTCAACACATCCCACACTCTGAACCCTAAATATGATGGTGTTGTATCTTACATGCCTTACGCCTAATGCACAAGCAGTAACACCACCACATTTAGCAAACATCTTCAAAGTGCCAAGTCATATTGTGAAAATATATTAGATTTCCTTGATGCTTGAAGAGCTTCTAGGATTAAGACCAGAATTTCCAAAAAAAATAGCGTCTTTTATTTTTATCAGCTGTTTTACTCCATAAGCAGGCAATCAGAATGATGTCAGCTCTGCACAGATTATTCTTTTGTATCCTTTTCGTGCTACGTGTGGCTAACATCCCAGTTTTTGTAGGCATGAAAAGGATACAAAAGAATAATCCTAAAGAAAAGGCATAATCTTGTAGAATTAGAAGGAACAATAAGAGAGCCAGAGAGTGTATTCTTATTAGCTAAACTGGGTGGTAAGCACAGCACATGCTGGGGCAGTTCAGAGAGAAAATCTTGCCTGTTAAGTGTGTTACTCCAGAGCAATTGCCTGGCCAGTCAACATTCACTGAACCTGTTTCATGTCCCTCTGTGCTAGGTGAAGTGCAAACAGACACTGTTCCTATCTTCATGGTACCAGCACTAGCTCCTGAATAGTGGTAGGACTGAACTGGCCGACAGGTTGTACAGGAAATCCAAGGGACACAACCACTTGAAATCTCCAGCAAGCCTTCCGCTTTGAGCCTCATATTACTACAGTCTCCACAACCCATGTCATCTCAGCCCAAACACCAGCACTGCCATTACCTAACTTCAAAACTTTCCTTCAACTTCAGTTTCCTCATCTGTAAAAACAGGACTAATAAGATGTCCACCTCACAGGATGCTGGCGATAGTAAATAAAACAATACATATACAGTGTCTTAGTACAGGCTCAGTAAATGATAGATCTTGTCACCATCACATTAGCCCTCTGTAGCTCTGTTCCATGTTAACATAACCATCCTTTAATGCACTCCTGTGCTGGATATCATTCAGACACTTCTAGCATCATCAGCCTTGTTGGTAAATAGGTCCTCTCAAAGAACACTCTGGATTACATATTGTTCAGTAAAATCTAGGCGATGAGCATGTCTGACATAATGTATTTTGACTGTTTTATGTAGTACACAACAGTTCCCACAAGTAAGTTTTTTTTGTATTATCGTACTCATGGTTCTGTCACTGGTTTGGCTAGTTCACAAAATCCAGTTAAGCTGACATATTCTGGTTCTTGGTTTGGCTTCTAGTTTTTCCTCATACCTATTACTCACTCTAAATATTCAAAACTAGTATCACCCTCTTGCCGGCCCCTTTCTTGTTATACAGCTTTCTATACTTATTTCTTTGAGTTTATATCTTTAAAATTCCACTAATAATATGAAAGAGGCTAACAATATGTCCATAGGCCTAGTAAGATGTCTCCTCAATTAGAGAGCATCAAAAACATTTATCCTTGGAAAATAATAATGGGATGTGGAGTCAAAATGGTGGACTAAACACATATCTCCTTAAATTCTTCTGGAAACCAAGACATGAATTGATAATTAAATGGAGGCTTCTGAGCACCCAGTGAGCCCCAGGACACGGCACAGGGCTGTTAATTTGGACCTCATACCACTGAACGGAAAACCTTCTCTCTTTTGCCATCCCCTGCTCTTCGTGGACCAAAGGTAACTCACCATTTTAACTTTTCTTCTCTGTCTTAGCCAGCGAATGGAGCTAGGACTTGACTAGCAGCTAATCCCAGATGCACAGCTGGTGGGATCAGCAGGCAAAACTGCCACATTTTGAGAGCCTGGCTTTGGACTCTGTGCATTTCAGCAACTTTGGCCTCTCTTTCTGCCTCCACCATTCAGTAGCATGTATCAAGGCAGGCAGAAAGCTTGTGTGGGACACCATCTTATTCCACAGGCAGAGGGAGATACCCATACAGAAGGCTGAGCTGGACCTAATTCCTAGGCTGGAAGGCAGTACCTCCCCAAAGGAGAGCACTTTTCTGGCAGAAAAGCAGTATTTTACACAGTATCACCTATGGCTGGGGTCCAGCAGCAGAGGCCAGCAGGACAGCAGCCTTTCTGTATTTTGAACTAGTTGATAACATCTGGGTTTGCATACAGAGGTACTTAATTTGCCAGCTGGGAAGAGGGACCTGTACACCTGAAAACCTGACTGACATCGGATACTGTCAGATACTTTTTACCTTTCATTTTAAGACAGCCTAGAGAAACAACTACAGTCAATCTTCACAGCCTCTCTCCCAGCCTTTATTGACTCACTTGATGCCCAAAAAGCAACAAACTCTGGATAAAAGCATAACTAAGAAATCACCCATGGCTTCAGAAGGCCCCCAAAAGAAACAACCAAAGAATTTTCCAGACAAACAAACCTCTCTGAAACTATCAGAAGGTGAATACAAATTGATTACATAGAGTCCTACTAAACCTTATATAAAATGCTGCAGTGCAAAGTGAAAAATTAAGCAAGCTGTTCAATATGAAGGAACACAGTACTCTGAAATCCAACAGATCAAGAACAAAATCAAAGAGATAGAAACATCAATTCAAAGCTAAGACAACAGAATGGTACAAACAGAAAATGGACTTTCTAACTTGGAAGACAGAGCTACTGACTCCAGAAGCTATGAGGAGAAATCAGAAAAATGAAGAAGCATAAAGAAGGATGTAGGACTCTGTTAAGAGGAATAATCTATGATTGACTGGAGTTCCTGAACAGGATAAGAGACCTGAGAACACAGAGAGTATTGTTGCTGAGATGCTGACGGAAAATATCCCAGAAATTATGAAAGAAGAGACTATAGATATGCAAGACACGAATGCCACTCCACACTGATCTGAAAAAAAAAGACTCCAACACATATTATAATCAAGCTTAACAAAATGAAACATAAGCAGAAACTCTTAAAGGCAGCAAGACTCAAAGCAAAGCTAACATTCAGAGGGAAACCCTGTAGGCTTTTGTGGGATTTCTCAGCAGAAATAATGCTGGCATGGAGACAGTGACATAACACATTCAAAGCCTTGAAGGAGAAGTTCCAATCAAGAATTATATATCCTGCAAAACTATCTTTCAAATATGAAAATGAAATTAAGACATTAGCAGATAAACAGAAATTCAGACACTTTGTAAAAAACAAATGAAATCTACAAAAAATAGTGCAAGAATCTCTTGGCTTTGAAGAACAAAACCACTACCTTTATATTTTAGAAGGAAATACACAGCACACATCATCCAGAAACCTACTGAGATAGGGAAGGCTCCAAACTTAATCAAAGCTATAATAGTGAACAAAATGACCCAGCGAGAATCTCATGAATACTACGGTGTCATCACATTGAAAAGAGTGATCTACTACAATCATTATAGTCCTTCCAGATGGACAGGAAGTTAATAAGACTGGTAGCAATTAAAATTGAGTTTACACATAGTTTATTAAAGAGGATCATAGGGGCAACCGCAAAGCTCAATAAAGATGCAACATATCAAATCAAGAAAAGTAATACAGCAGTCTCAACAACCACAAAACCAACCCTGAAAAAGGTGAAAAATCAACTCACAAAAAATGTCCCAGAACAGATTAATGAGAACCACAGAGAAAATAAACACAAAAATAACACATAAATAAACATATCACAATGACAGCACTAAACACATACCTATCAATAATTACACTGAATGTGAATGTACTGAATACTCCAGTAAAGAGACAACAAGTGACATCTTGGATCAAAAGACATGACCCGCCCATATGTTCCCTACAAGAAACTCGGCTTAGACTTAAAGATAGGAACAAACTGAAAATTAAAGGATGGAAGAATATATATCACACTAAAAATACACGAAGAAGAGCAGATGTGGCAATTCTAATGTCAGATAAAATAGATTTTAACGTCGAATTCACCATCATGGACAAGGATGGATACTATTTATTGCTGAAAGGGTCAATACACAAGGAGGACATAACAATATTAAATATTTATGAACCTAATATTAGAGCACCTAAATACATCGAAGAAACACTGACTACACTCATCTTGCTCAGAAAACATCTTGCTCAAAAACTATATTGCTCAAAAACATCTTTCTCAAAAAACCACGGGTTATAGAAGAAATTAAGGATGAAACAAAGAAATTTATGGATTTCAATGAGAATGAAAACACTTCCTACCAGAACCTATGGGATACAGCCAAAGCAGTGCTCAGAGGTCAGTTTATCTATATAAATGCACACATCTGGAAGGAAGAAAGAAATCAAACCAAAGAACTAACCTTACAGCTTGAACAAGTAGAGAGAGAACAGAGGATCCCCTCAGGCACCAGAAGAAAACATATCAGTAAGATTAGAATTAAATGAATTCGAGAATAGAACAATTGAAAAGATCAAAAGCTGATTTTTTGAACAGATCAACAAAATTGACAAACCATTGGCTAAACTTACTAAAGAAAAACAGGAAAGGAAATAACACAAATATGTAATGAGAGGGGAGTTGTCATACCGGATCCAACACAAATCAAAAACATCGTAACAGAATACTATGAAAGTCTGTACTCTAACAAATTTCAAAACCTAGAAGACATTGGCAAATTCAGCTACCAAAATAATCACAAGATGAAGCAGAACAACTTAATAAACACATCACAAAGGAAGGGATTGAAAACATCATCCCAAAACTATCAACCAAAAAAAGTCCTGCCCAGGTGGCTTCACCACAGAATTCTACACAGCTTTCAGAGAAGAGTTATCTCCAATACTACCGAGACTATTGTACAGTATAGAAAGTGATGGAATACTCCCAAATTCATTCCATGAAGCCAGAATAACCCTGGTACCAAAGTCAGGGAAAGACCCAACCAAAAAGGAGAACTACAGACCAGTATCACTCACGAATCTAGATGCAAAAATCTTCCACAAAATTCTTGCAAACAGAATACAACAACATATCAAAAAATAATCCATCACAATCAAGTTGGATTCATACCAGGGAAGCAAGGCTGGTTCAACATCAGAAAAACAATGTGATCAACCACATAAATAACACAAAAGACAAGAATCATCTGATTTTGTCCATTGATGCATAAAAGGCATTTGATAAAGTCCAATACTGATTCATGCTAAAAACTCTCAGCAAAATAGGAATATATGGCAAATTCCTCAGTACAATTCAGGGCCATTTATATAAAGCAGACTGTCTATGTCACCCTGAATGAAGACACACTGAAACAATTTCCCTTGAGAACAGTAACTAGACAAGGATGCCCACTCTCACCTCTCCTATTCAACATTATACTAGAAGTTCTAGCCAGAGCAATTAGACAATAAATAAAGGGCATAAAGGGCATCTGCATCAGCAAAGAGCAAGTAAAAATCTCCCTATTTGCATATGATATGATTGTATACACAGATAATCCTAAAGATTCCATAAGTAAAATACTCAAACTGATAGAAGGGTTCAGCAAAGTCTCAGGATACAAGATAAACATAAGTAAATAGGATTCCTTTATACCAACAGCAAGACTGTTAATGAAGAAATCATCAAATCAATACCATTTACTATAGTCCTTAAGAAGATAAAGTATCTAGGAATAAATCCAACCAGAGAAATAACAGACCTTTACAAAGAGAACCACGAGGCCTTACTACAATAAACTAAGAGAGACTCACATAAATGGAGAAACCTACCATGCTCATGGACAGGAAGACTTAACATTGTGAAAATGTCTATTTTACCTAAAGCAATCTACTTACATAATGCAATCCCAATACAAATTCCAGGGACATTTTTTTTTTACTTTATTCATTTTTTTTTATTGAGATGTGGTTTACATAAAGTGCCAAAATATTTTTATTAAAGATTTTTTTATTAGAAGAATAACATTTCTAACATCTATCAATTAACTCATCTATGATAAACCCTCAGCCCCCATCCACCCATGTAGCCAATACAGTCATTTTCTTCTATGGATAACTCTCTTGTTAAGTCCTTATAACAGGGGTCACATACAAAATTTGTCCCTTTGACACTGATTGATTTTACTCAGCACACTCTCTTCCAAATGAGATCATGTTATGAGGTGTTTTCTAAAATTGTCATTCTTTTTTTATCATAGCATACTGTACCATTGAGTATACGTACCATAGTTTGCTCATCCATTTATCTGTTGATGGACATCGGGGTTGATTCCAACCTTTTGCTATTGTGGACTGTGCTGCAACAAACATTTGTGCACATGTGTCTGTTCCTGTGACAACCTTTGTTCCCGAAGGATAAATTCCAAGCAGTGGAATTACAAGATCAAATGGTATATATATATCTCCAGCTTTTTAAGGAAGGGCCAGACTGTTTTCCAAAGAGGTTGTAACATTTTGCAATCCCACCAGCAGCAGCATTAGGAGAGTTCTAATTTCTCCACAGCCTCTCTAGCACTTGCTGTTTTGTGTTTTTTGGATCATGGCCAACCTTGTTGGGGTGAGATGGTATCTCATTGTAGTTTTGATTTGAATTTCTTTAATAGCTAATGATCATGATGAATTCTGCATGTGTCGTTCAGCTGTCAGGATATCCTCTTTAGAGAAAATGTCTGTCCATCTCCTTTGCTCATCACTTAATTGTATTATTTATCCTTTTCTTGCTGATATTTTGTAATACCTTATAATTACGGAGATCAGATGTCAGTCTGACATAGAGTTGCCAAATATTTTTTCCCATTCTGTAGGTGGTCTTTTAATTCTTTTGATGAAGTCTTTGGATGAGTAGAAGTGTTTGATTCTTAGTAATTCCCATTTATATATTTTCTCTCCTGATGAAAGTGCTTTGTTTGTCATATTTTGAAGTCTGTCTATACTATGTATTAAATTTCCATTGTTGACCCTATTTTATCTTGGATGAGCTTTATCGTTTTAGATTTTATATTTAAGTCTTTATTCAATTTGAGTTGATTTTTGTACAAGGTGTGAGATATGGGTCTTGTTTCAATTTTTTGCAGTTGGATATCCAATTTTGCCAGCACCATTTGTTAAAGACTGTTCTTATCCCAGTTTAAAATCTTGGGACCTTTATCAAACATCAACTGTTCATAGGAGGATGGTGGCATCTTTGGGGTCTCTACTCTGTTCCATTGGTCTATATGTCTCTTTTTTTTACCAGTACCAGGCTGTTCTGACAACTGTGGCAGTGTAATAGTCACCATGAAATCATCTTTACATCAACTGGAACCAAAATACAAGATCCAGAAAGAAAGAACTAATTTTTAAATTGGCAAACAACTTGACATACATTAGCTCAACAAATTCTTATGACAAACCTAACACTTGAATGTGATTGCTCTTCCCATTTTCCAGATGAGGAAAAGGGATCACCAGGTCAAAGAACTAGCAATGTCAGAGAAGTACTGTCTGGTTCCAAGACCTATACTAGCTCTTAAACACGGAACCCTGATGATCATACAGCCTAGCTTGTATACTTAATAGAGCCAAAGGACCCCAGGAGGCTAGCACCACCAGAACTTCCAGTAGAAATTGGTCTAGACTTTGGACAAGATTGTTTTTCTTGCAAATTTTCTTTATGCTTAATCACTCCATTAAAAAAAAAATTAACTTAAGAATTAAGTTCTATTGCTTTCATTACACAGTGTTTCATAAAAGAAAAAAGGAGAGAGCAAAAAGAATAAAACAAAATGCGCAATCACCCCTCATATCCACAGGTTCCATATCCACGGATTCAACCAATTAGGAATTGAAAATATTCAGGAAAACAAAAAGAAATTTACAAAGAGCAAAACTTGAAATTCACCACCAACAACAGATAAGTAGAACTTCTTTTTCAATGCACATAAAACATTCCCCAGAATAGAACACGTATTAGGTCTTGAGCAAGCCTCAAAAAAATCCAAACCACTGAATTACTGCAAAGCATCTTCTTGAATCATAAAGTCATAAAAGTTGAAATGAAGACCAGAAAAAACATAGGTATAAATCTGAACTCAAAGAAACTGGACAACACCTTACTCAAAAATCCACGGGCTACAGAAGAAATCAAAGACACAGTAAAGAACTTTACGGAATCAAATGAGTGAAAACACATCCTACCAGAACCGATGGGATACAGCAAAAACAATGCTCAGAGGCCACTTTATCCCTATAAGAGCACACATCTGGAATGACCAAAGGGCTCAAACCAAAAAATTAACCGTACAACTTGAACAGGCCAAAAGACAGAAACAAAATAACCACATGGAGCACCAGAATTAAACAGATAATGAAGGTTAGAGCAGAGCTAAACAAGTTAGAAAATAGAAAGATAACTGAAAAAATTAACAAAACTAAAAACTAGTTTTCAAAAATATTAACAAAATTCATAAACCACTGGCTAAACCGACAAAAGAAAAACAAGAGAGAAAACAAATAACCGGAATAAGAAATGAGACAAGAAACATCACACAAACCCAACTGAAATCAACAGTATCATAACAGAACACTACAAGAAACTGTACTCTAAAAGATTTGAAAACCTAGAGGAAATGGACTAATTTCTAGATTCACATTACCTACCAAAATTATCACAAGGGGAGATAGAACAATTTAATAAACACATCACAAAAGAAGAGACTGAAAAGCTATCGAAAAACTAGCAACAAAAAATAAGTCATTTCCCAGATGGCTTCACTGGAGAATTCTACCAGTCTTTTAGAGAGGAGTTAATTCCAAGACTATTGAAGCTATTTCACAGCATAGAAAACGATGGAATACTACCAAATTTGTTCTATGAAATTAGCATAAACCTGATGCCAAAGCCAGGGAAAGATCCCACTACAAAAGAAAATTACAGACCAATATCACTCATGAACCTAGACTTCCCCAGTATTGTGTACTGTCTTATCCTTCACCAAAGTTCACCACATATCTATTGTTTAATTAGTGATTTTCTCTTCCCATCCTTCCCCTCACTCATAACCATCACACACACCTCTATGCAACTCTAGCCCCTCTTCGCATCCTGTAACAGCATACTCCTCCTTTCCACACTGTACTTCCCACATGCATTCAACCAACTCCGTTCCCCTCCTTTCTACCCTCCTATCTTGCCTCAAGAGAGGAGCTGCTCCAACAGCCTCATGTATGTATTTATGCCAAGAAGCACACACTTTACTAACATCACCCTATGTCACATAGTCCAGTCCAATCTTTGTTTGGAGAATTGGCTTCCATACTAGTTTCAGCTCTGGGCTAGCAGCAAGTCCAGGGGCCATGCCCTCAGGGGACCCTCCAGGATGTCAGACGATCAAGTCGGATCTTTTAATAGAGCTCTAGATATTCACCACCATTCTTCTCCCCCTACATCAGAAACTCTACATTTTGATCCCTGCCTGGGAAGTCACCGGTGGTGGCTGGGCACCATTTAGTTCTTCTCATCTCATGCTGATATAGTATCCCAAGCACATGGCCTCTTCTGTCTCCCAGGCTCATATTTTCCTCTTGTCTGTAATGTCCTTTATTCTCCACAATGAACGGGATCAACTGATGCTCCTTAGATGGCAGAATGCAAACCACTCACCAAAATTGTATACAAAATATTTTCTTTAAAAAACTTAGTTATTACAATGGACCTAGATCTCTGCCGAAACCGTGGTCCCCAGTTGCCTATCCCTGCTTCTCTGTCCTTCAAAATGTTGGATTGTATTTAAGAAACCTCTTGCCTTTGGTATAGTCCAGCAATGTTAATCTACTGCATGCCATCACTTCCTTCACTTAATTCAATCCCTGTCTATCATCTGTCTATGAAAGCCTATCTCCCTCCCTCCACTCCCTGGTAAATATCAAAGCGTATTTTCTTCTGTGCTTAAACCTTGAACCCTTACAAAAAAAACTTGAGTCTCATACAATATTTTCCCCTTTGCTACTAATTTCACCCAGCATAATGTTTTACAGATGACTCCTTGCTATCAGATGTTTTCCAATATCATCATTGTTCTTTATCATTGCATACTATTTCCTTGTATGACTATACCATAGTTTGTTTACCCATTCATCTGTTGATGGGCACCTAGGGTGATTCCATCTTTTTGCTATTGTGGACAGTGCTAAAATCAACATTGGTATAAATGTATCTGTTCATGGAGCAGCCCTTATTTCTCTAGGATATATTCCAAGAAAGAAGATCAACTGATCATATGGTATTTCCACTTCTAGCTTTTTAAGAAAGTGTCAAATAGATTTCCAAAGTGGTGCTACCATTTTACATTTCTATCAGCAGTGCAAAAGGGTTCCAGTCTCTATACAACTTCTCCAAAATTTATTCTTCTGGTTTTTTGTTTGTTTTTTATTAATATCAGCCTTGCTGGTGTAAGATGGTATCTCACTGTACTATTCACTTGTATTTCTCTAAAGGCTAACAGTTGTGAGAATTTCCTTATGTATCTGTATAGCTGCCTGGATGTCATCTTTGATGAAGTACCTCTTTATAGCCTTTGCCCAGTTTTTAATTGGGCTGTCTTTTTCTTGTTGAGGTTTCTTCAGTACCTGGTGCATAATAGAAATTAAGTGCTGATCAGATGCATGGGAGCCTAAAAAATTTCCCAGTCTGTAGGCAATTTTTTACTCTCTTGGTAAAATCTTTGGATGAGCAAGTGGTTGATCTTAAGGAGTCTCCATTTATCTATTTTTTCTTCTGATGTTTATGCATCATTATTAGTATTTTGTGGTCTGTTTATGCTGGTTTATTGTGGCTCCCAGCATCGTCCCAATGTTTGCTTCCATGATCTTTATCATTTTAGATTTTACATTTAGATCTTTGATCCATTTTGCGTTACTTTCTGTTTATGGTGTAAGATATGAAACTTGTTTCATTATTTTGCAGATGGACACCCAGTTTTGCCAGCACAGTTTCTCAAAGAGACTATTTTATCTCCAGTTCACAGGCTTTGAGCCTTTATCAAATATATACTGCTCATGGGTGGACTGTGTTACAGCTGGATTCTATATCCTGTTCCATTGATCTATGAGTCTTCTTTTTTTTCTTCTTCAGTAATCATTTACTCAGCTGAGGCTTCTTTCCTTTCCATAAAGAGTTAGTGATATGTTTCTCCACCTCATTAAAAAAAAATGCATTGGAACTTTTACTGTGATTGCATTGTATCTATGTATCGCTTTGGGTAAAACAGACATTTTCACATTTTTTTTTAGTACACAATCCAACTCAATTTTGTATGCCCACCTATCTACATTTCTGCTCTCCATGACCTATGACAGCACACTCCTCATATCCTCTTAATAAACTCCTGCCCCTTTCTCTCTTCCTCTTCTTTCCCATCTGGAAAGAAATCAGTAGGACACCCTTCTATAAATGCATAGAACCATAAAGTACACCCACAATATGGTCACATTGTGTCTTCAAGTCTAGTCCATTTTTGTCTGAAGAGTTGACCTCAGTAGTGTTTTCTAGACAGGGCAGCAGCAGGTCTGAAGGCCACGCTCCCAGGGGATCCCCTGGGTTGTCGGATCATCAGTTGTGGTCTTTTAGTAGACTTCTTGAGCTGCACCCCTCTTTTTCTCATGTTGCTACAGGGACTCAACATTGTGTGCCCCATCACAGCTGTCTGTGGTGGTGGCTGGGCACCATCTGGTTCTTCTGGTCTCATGTTGATACAGTCTCCCATTTACATGGGTCCTTCTTTTTCCTGGGCTCTTTTTACCTCATGTCTTTAATGTTCTTGGTGATCATGTGTTTGGGCTGAGTTGGGAGCATTTCGTGTACCTCAGATGGCAGCTTGCTAGCTTTTAAGACCCCAGACACCACTCAACAATATGGGGTGCAGAAGACTGTCTTAGCAATAGGCTAATTATGCCAATTGACCTCAGTGTCCCCTGAGACCATGATCCCCAGACCCCAACCCTGCTACTCTAACCTTGTAATATTGGGTTAAGGCTAGAAGAGCTTTCAGTTTATGGTGAAGTCCAGTTAAGTTGATGACTTTTTACTGTGTGCTGTCACTGCTTTCACCTAATCAAATTGCTATCAACTATCTAATCTATAATCAACCCTCACCCTCACCCTTCCCACCCTTGTAGTCATCAGAGAGTCTTTTCTTCTGTATACAAGTCTATTTTTAAGTCCTTACAGTAGAGGTCACACACAATAATTATCCTTTTGCCACTGACTGATTTCACTCAGCATAATGTCTTCCAACTGAAACCAGGCTATGAGATGTTTCCTAAAAGCATTGTTTTTTTTATCATTGCATAGTATTTCATGGAGTGTATGTACCATAGTTTATGTATTCACCTGTTGATGGGCATCTAAGTTGATTTCATCTTTTTTGTTCTTTTCGACTGTGCTGCACTAAATATTTGTGTGCATGTATCTGTTCATGTGACAGCTTTTGTTTCTGTAGGATAAATTCCAAGTAGTGGGATCACTGGATCAAATAGTTACCTATTTCCTGCTTTTTAAAGAAGGACCAAATTTCTTTCCAAAGAGGTTTTACCATTTTGCAACCCCACCAATAGCGTTGGAGAGTTCCAATCTCTCTGCAGCCTCTCCAGCACTTGTTGTTTTGTGTTTTTTGGATCATGGCCAACCTTGTTGGGGTGAGATGGTATCTCATTGTAGTTTTGATTTGGATTTCTCTGATAGCTAATGATTGTGAGAATTTCCTCATGTGTCTTTTGGCTGCCTGGATGTCCTTTCTAGTGAAGTGTCTGTTCATCTCCTGTGCCCATCACTTAATTGGGTTATTTAACTTTTTCTTGTTGACATTTTGCAATACCTTGCAGATTATAAAGATCAGACATCGATCCAACATGTAGTTGCCACTATTCATTTTCACAATGTTAACGCTTCCTGTCCATTTACTTAGGTCTCTCTTGGTTTCTTGCAGTTGTTGTTTTCTTTGTATATTTCTTTTATCTCTCTGGTTAGACTTATTCCTAAATATTTTATCTTCTTGGGGGCAACAGCAAATGGCATTGATTTGGTGATGCCCTCTTTGATGGTCTCTTTGATGGCATAAAGGAATCCAAAGGATTTATTTATGTTTAGCTCATATCTTGAATCTTTGCTGAACTCCTCTGTTAGTTCCAGCAGGGTTTTTTTGGTGGACTCCTTACAGTTTTCTATGTATAATAGCATATTTCCACAACAGCAAAAAAGTGCAATCAATCAAGATGCCCATCAACAGATGAATGGGTAAACAAACTATGGTATATATACACAATGGAACACTACATAATGATAAAGAACAATGAAGATTTTAGGAAACATTTCATAATTTGGACTTGACTAGAAAACATGCTGCACGAAATCAGTCAGTTGCAAAAAGACAAATATTATATGAGACCACTAGGTGGCAGTTCTACTCTGGCCTCCAGGGTGACCATGAGTCGGATCTGACTCAACGGCGCTGGGTTTGGGATTTTTACTAATCCACAGAAGAAAATATTCTTTGATGGATACAAGAGTGGAGAGGGAGGGAGATGCTTATTCATAGGTTAGTTAATAAGAATTCAGTTAGGTGAAGGGAGTGACAGAACACAGTAGAAGGCAGGTCAGCATAACTGGACTACACTATAAACTAAAAGGTTTTCTAAATTCAACCCAGCATTTAATGGACAGAGTAGCAGAGACAGGGATCTGGAGACTACAATTTCAGGGGACATCAAAGTCAACTGGCATAACTAGTCTTTTTCTAAGTAAGTGTTCTGCACCCCATACTAATGAGTGGCACCTGAGGTCCTAAAAGCTAGCAAGCTGCCATCTGAGGGACATAATATGGTCCCAACCCACCTGGGACAGAATACAACTAAGAACATCAAAGACACGAGGGAAAATGAGCCCAGGAGACAGAAGGACTCACGTGATTGGGAGACTACATCAGCACGAGACCAGAGACCAGACGAACCAGATAGTGCCTGGCCACCACCTAAAACAGCCTGACAGGGAACACAATGCAGAGACCCTGACATAGCACAAGAAAACGAGCTGTGCAGATCAAGAACTCTATTAAAAGACCAGACTTGATGGTCAGACAACCTGGAGGGTCCCCTGAGAACATGACCCCTAAACATGTTGCTAGCCTAGAGCTGAAACCACAACTGAAGCCAACATTTCAGACAAAGAATGGAATGGACTTGGGGAGAAAGAGTGGTGCATGTGTTGTGCGTATTTTATGGTTTAATAAACATATGAGGTTGTCTTACTTGTTTCTCTTTAGGGGGCAAAGGAAAGAATGGAGACGAGGAGACAAGTGTTGCTTGAGTGGATATTAGAAGAGCGGAAAAGAAGAGTATACTGTCACAGATTAGAAAGAGCTGCAGAAAAGCAGGTACTTGGGGTTTTATGTGGAAAATTAACTTGTATTTTAAACTTTCACTTAATCACATTAAAAAAAGAAAGAAAGGAGATTATATCATTTGCAAGCAAAGACACTTTCACTTTTTCCTTACCAATTTAGATGCCCTTTATTTCTTCTTCTTGCCTGATTGCTTTGAGTAGCTCTGGTCACACATATTAGATGCCCTACTTCTGAATCAGGTAGTGCATCAGAGTTTAGAGCCTGGTGCAGAACAGAGAAGGGAGAAGGAAGTGCTGGGGAAAGGGAGGGAAATCAGTAAGTAGGATTGGTTTAAATCCACAAGAGTTCACAAGTACTTAGCTTATGACACTCAGGTAAAAATCCTCTGCAGTTCTGTAGGTGTGACCATCCAAAGCTCAACCTTCTCCAATGAAAAAGACATGCTCCGGTCACAGTGCCGACTGCTTTTTGGCCATTGGCTGCCACAGTGCCACAGCTCCACATGGCGGGGTATGGATTTAACTTTGGCTGAAGTAGTGGCTTCTGAACCTGCGCTGCCCTCCATTACCCAGTCTGATATCTCAGCTTTTCACCTGACAATCAAGGCTCCTAGAATATCTTATATAATCCATTCAGTTGTTTTTCTGGTTCTTTGCTGTTAGAGTGTTCAGAATACACATGAGGCTACTCTGTTTTCTCAGTACTACCTCTCCTTTGTCCATTTTTTAATTGGATTATTTGTCTGTCTGTTGCAGAGGTGTTGCATTTCCTACAGATTTTAGAGATTATATCTTTGTCAAATTTATAATAGCCAAAACATTTTTTCCCAATATGTAGATTATTTTTACTCTTTTGGTGAAGTCTATTGATGAGCACAATGTTTAAGAAAATCCCAGTTATCTACTTTATCTTCTTGCATTTTTGTATTGTCAGTTACTGTTTGTATCTTTCTCATGCCATATATTAGGGCCTCTAATACTTACCATATTTTTTCTTCAATGATCTTTACACTTTGAGAATCATGTTGGTTGTTGTTGCTATATATATAGGAATTTCCCTTCTACTAGTATTTTGTTGAGAGTTTTTATCAGGAATGAGTGCTGGAATTTATTTTCTGCATCAATCAAGATGATCACAATTCTTCCCTTTTGTTTTACCTATGTGTTGGATTACACTGATGGATTTTCTAATGCTGATCCACCTTTGCATACCTAGTATGAATCCCCACTTGGTCGGGATGTTTTTTTTTAATATGGTGTCAAACTCCATTCACTGGACTGTGTTGCAAATTTTTCCATCTATATTCATCTTTAATTTTCTTTTTTTGTGGTGTCTTTGCCTAGTTTTAGTATCAGAACTAATCTGTCTTCATAGAACGAATTTCATAGTATCTCTTCCTTTTCTAAGTTCTGAAAAGGTTAGCACTGGTGTAAACTTTTCTCTGAATGTTTGTTGAAATCTGGGTCAGGGCCTTTTATTGTTGGGAGTTTGGGAAATATCTGTTCAGTCACTTGTCATGGGTCTGTTCACATTTTCACTTTACTTTCTGTTAATTTACGTAGGTAGTGTGTTTCTAGAAATTTGTTCATTTCTTCTATTTCAAATTTGTTGAGTGTAGTTTTTCCTAGTACTCTATATGAAGTTTTTTATTTCAGTTGGATCTTTTCTAATATCGTCATCTCATTTCTCATTTGGTTACTTGCTTCCTTATCTGTTTTTCTTTTGTTGATTTGGTTAAAAGTTTGTAAACGCTGTTCTTCCCTTCAGAGAATAAACTTTTGGTTTCGTTGGTTTTATTGGTTTTCTCCTCTGTTTCTTTTGTGTCAGCTCTCGTGGCTGTGGGCTTCTTTAGTACAAGTTGTATAGCTAAAGTTTGGATTTTTGTCCATTCTTTTTTGATATGTGCACCTACTGCTATAAATTTACCTCTGAGCACTGCCTTTGTTGTATCCCAATGGTTTTGGTATGGTGTGTTGTCATTCTTCTTTGATTCTAGGAATTTTTTTATTCAGTCATTGATTTCTTCCATTACAAGTCTTTTTTTTTTTTTTAAAGCTAAGTATTTTTCTGTTTGCATGTATTTTATTTTTCCTTGCTCTTCCTGTGGCATAGTAGTTAAGTGCTTTGTCTGCCAACCAAAAGGCCAGCCATTTAAACCCACCAGGGGCTCCTTGAAAACTCTATGGAGCACTTCTACTCTGTCCTATACAGTTGCTATGAGTTGGAATCAACTCTAAGGCAGTTGGTTTGTGTGCTTTTGGTTTTTGGTTTTTTCCTGTTATTAATCCTCATTTTTATTGGGTCATGATCAGAGAAGATGCTTTGTGCTATGCCAATGTCTTGAATTTTGTTGAAAGTTACTCTGTGGTCTAAGATGTGTTGTACTCTGGAGAACGTTCCGTGTACATTTGAAAAGAATGTGTACTTTGCTGCTGATGGGTGGAGTGTTCTACATATTTATAAGGTCAAGTTGATTGAGCATGGCCTTTAGATCTTCTTCATCTTTGCTGAGTTTCTTTCTAGGTGTTCTGTCCTCTATTACGAGTGGTGTGTTGAAGTCCCATAGTACTTTTCTGGAACTGTCAGTTTCACTATTTGGTGCTGTTAGAGCCTGTTTTACACATTTTGGAGCCCTGTCATTGGGTGCTTACATATATTCAATGGTTACATCTTTATGTTAGATTGTTCCTTTAATTCCTATATCATGTGCTTCATTTTCTTTTTCTGTTGTTGAGTAATTTGTTTGAAAGTCTATTTTATCTGAGACTAGCATTGTCACTCTTGCTCTTGCTTAGTTGTTCATTTCTTGATATACTTTTTTTTATCCTCTGATCTTTTTTTCTGTTTATTATTAAATGAAGGTTTCTAGAAAAAAAACTAGCTTCTCATTAAGCAACTAGTACTTTGCTTTGTGACACTGGTTACCAACCTCATGATATATCAACACTTTCCCTTTCTTGACATTTGGTTCCCTACCAGCATTCCTGTCCCATCCTTCCTTCTAGTTCTTGTCCTTGGGCTGGCATGCCCCTTTAGTCTCATTTTGTTTTATGGACTTGTCTCATCTTTGCCTGAAGGGTGAGCCTAAAGAGTGACTTCATTACTGAGCTAAGGGAATGTCCTGGGGCCATACTCTCAGGGTTTCTCAAGTCTCAATCAAGTCAGTAAGTTTAGTCTTCTTTGGGAGTCAGAATTTTGTTCTACATTTTTCTCCAGCTCCATTTCAGACCCTCTAGTGCGATTTTTGTCACAGCCACCAGTGGTGGCATTGAGGCACCATCTAGTTGTGCTGGACTCTGTCTGGTGGAGGCAGTGGTAGTGGTCCATTAGGCCTTTGGACTAAGCTTTCCCTGATGTCTTTGGTTTTCTTCATTTTCCTTTGCTCTTAACAGTATGATATCAATGGAGTGAGTATCTTAGGTGGCCACTCACTAGCTTTTAAGATCCCAGATACTACTCACCAAAGGAGGATGTAGAACAATCTCTTTATAAACCACGTTATGCCAAATGAGCTATAAGCTCCTTAAAACAATGGTCCCCAGTAGCCCTGAGCCCAGTAATTCACATCCTCAGGGAGCATGGATGTGTCTGCAGTACTTCTACAACCTTGCTTTGTACAAGTTGTGCTGGCTGCCCTAGAATTAAGTACTGTCTTAACCTTCACCAAAATTACTATCTATCTATTGTCTCTTTATAGATTTTTCATTTCCATCTGTCCCCTCCCTCATAACCATAAAAGACTGTTTCTTTTTGTGTGTAAGCACCTCCATGAGTTTTAGGAGTATGGTTTCATACATTGTTTGTCTTTTTGTGGTTGACTTATTTTACCAGCACTTCAAATTCATCCATGTTGTTGTAAGATGCTTGACATATTCATCACTCTTCTTTATCGTTTCATAGTATTCCACTGTGTGTATGCACCATAGTTTTCTTATCCATTCATCTGTTGATAGGTGCTTAGGCTGTTTCCATCTTTTTGCTATTGTGAATAATCCTGCAATGAACATGGGTATGTATAAGCCTATTTGTGTGATGGCTCTTATTTCTCTAAGATACATTTCTGGGAGTGGGATTGCTGGATCACATAGTATTCCTATTTCTAGTCTTTGAAGGAAGTACCACACTATTTTACAAAATAGTAGTATCATTTTGCATTCCCACCAGCAGTGCATCAGAGTTCTAGTCTCTCCACAGCTTTTCCAAGATTTGTTTTTTGTGTGTATGTGTGTGCATGCCAGTAATGCTGGGGTGAGATGGTATCTTATTGTGGTTTTGATTTGCATTTCTCTAAGGGCGACTGGGAAACCCTACTGACATAGTGGTTAAGTGCTACAGCTGCTAACCAAAGGATTGGTAGTTCAAATCCACCAGGCACTCCTTGGAAACTCTAAGGAGCAGTTGTACTCTGTCTTATAGGGTCATTATGACTAAGAGTCGACTCAATGGCAGTGGATTTGGTTTGATTTTGTGGAATGGCTAGTGATCACCCTCATTTCCTTATGTGACTGTGAGCTGCTTGAGGGTCTTCTTTGCTGGTGTCTATTCATTTCCTCTCCCTTTTTGTAATTGGATTATATGACTTTTTGTTGTAGAGGTACTGGATTTTCCTGTAGATTTTAGAGATGAAATCTTCATGGACTTTGTCACAGCCAAAACACTTTTACCAGCCTATAGGTACTCTTTTTGCTTTTTTGGAGAAGTCTTTTTGATGAGCATAAGTGTTTACCTTTTAGAGGATCCCAGTTATCTAGCTTCTTGGGTTTGTGTGTCATAAATCATACTTTATATCCTGTTAATGCCATGCATTAAGGCCTCTAGAATTGATGCTATTTTTTGATGTAAGTTTTCTATAGTTTTTGGTTTTATATTTAGAACTTCGATCCACTTTGAATTAGTTTTTGTGTATAGTGTGAGGTATGGATTATATTTCATTGTTTTTTAGCTAGATATTCAGTTTTGCCCGAACAGGTTGTTAAAAAGACAGTCTTTTCCCCATGTACTGGACTTTGGGCACTTGTCAAACATCAGGTAACCACAATACAGATTTACATCTGGGTTTCCACCCTTCACTTGTTAAGAAATTTATATCCTTGTGTCTCAGATACGTCTCTTGTAGACAGCATGTTGATCAGTCATCTTCTGTTTTTTGTTTGGTTGGTTTGTTTTTTTATCCATTTAGTCACTCTGTTTCTTTATGTCTGCACTTAAGTTATTTACAGTCAATATGATTATTGACAGGTATGAATTTATCACTGAATTTTGTAGTGAATTTTTTGGTGGTGCTAATGTTTTCTGTCTTCCTCTTATTCTGCTGTACTGAATTTCTTTTGTTTATGAATTTTTTTATTCACTTGTTTCTTTTATTTTGTAGATTTTGTGTTTAATGAAATTTTATGTTTCCCAACTTCCTTTTGATGAGTAGGTTTGCTAATATTCTTTGTGGTTACCTTCAAATTTACCTATTTCTTCTTAGGTTTAAACCAGTCTTTTATTATTTGATATTTCCTCTCCAGTTGAAACTTCTATACCTATACCGTTCATTCCTATTTATTGTTCTGACATTGTTGTCATTTACAGATTCACCCCTCTAGTTCCCTGTTGTGTATCTTTTACTTTTGTTTTATCCTTGAGAGTTCATTACCTAAACTGGTGTTATAGATTAAATTCTATCTGCCAAAAATATCTGTTAACTTGGGTAGGCCATGATTCTCACACTCTGATTGTCCCCATTTTGTCCTTTCATGATCTTCCTATGTGTCATAAATCTTATCTCTATGATGTTAATGAGATGGAATTGATGACTGCTACGTTGATAATAATCAATCTACAAAACCAGGTTATGCCTTACCCTAAATTCTTTTCAGAATGGAGAGATATAAGGTCCTCATACCATCATAAAACAAGAGCCAGGACAGCATCTCCTTTGGACCCAGGGTCCTCGCCCACAGAATCTCATTGACAAGAGAAGACTGAAGACAAGTACCTTAAGTACCTTCCCCAAGAGCCAACAGAGCAGGAAAGTCTTCCCCTGGAGCTGGCACCTTGAATTTGGACATTTTGAGTATTAGACTGTGTGAGAGAACAAGCTTCTATTTGTTAAAGCCAATCACTTGTGGCATTCCTTTAATAGGAGCATTAGATAACTAAGATCATTGATACTTGGCTGATGCTGTCCTGTGTTCCAGATTTAGCATGTTTCCTGCTGCTATTGGCTGAGTAACTGAAGGACTCCTTTTAATAATTCTTTTAATTTTGATTTAGTTTTACATAATTTCTTATTTTCTGTTTATGTGGGAATATCCTAACATCACCATTATATTTGAATGAGAGTTTTGCGGGATACATTATTCTTGGTTGGCAGTTTTTTTCTTTCAAAGTTTTATATATGTTATCCCATTCCCTTCTTGCCTGCACAGTTTCTACCAAGTAATCAGAAGTTGGCCTTATTGTTTCCCCTTTATATGTAACTTGTTGTTTTTGTCAGGCTGTTCTCAGGATTCTCTTTGTCTTTGCTTTTGATGAGTGTGATTATCTTATGTCCTAGTGATTTTATTTTGGGGTCTATCTTATGCAGAGTTCACTGAGCTTCTTAGGTGATTAGCTTAATATCATTCATGACATTAAGGAAGTTTCTGTCAGCAAATCTATGATGGTCCTATCTTCATTTCCGTTTTCCCCCATTCTGGATTCTCAATCACACAAAAACTTTGGTTTTTGATTATATTCCACAAAGGTCTCCGATTTTCTTCATTTTGATTCATTCTTTTCTCTGAATTTTCTCAAACTCATAACCAATCATTAGTCTTCAGTTTCATTGATCCTGTCTTCCATTGTTTCATATTTGCCCTAAAACCTTCTATAGCACTCTCCATTTCTGAAATCTGGCTCTTAATCTTTTGGATTCTATTCACCCATTTAATACAATTTCTAGTTATTTATTTTGGCATTTTTGTCCCTGTATTATTTTCCTGAATTCTTCCATTGCTTTTTCTGTGCTTTCCATGATCTTTCCTATTTTTAATTTATTTTGTCTGTGTTTTCCGTCACTTCTTTTCTAATTACTTTGAAAGTCCTAAATATTCCACTTCTGAATTCCTTAGCAGGTATTTCCATTGCCTTTTCTTCTCCCAAAAGATCATTTGGTTTTACTTTGTTCATTTCTAGAGCAATACTCTCCTGTCTTTTTATACTTGATATTTTGTTCTATCTCCAGGACATTCTGGAATTATTTTCTGTATTTACTGATTGTAGATTTATTTGTTTCAACATGTTCTTTCATTTTACTGAGTTATCTCTTGGTATGTGGGCTGTGCATGCTTTGTTTCTTTCTTTCTGTCTGTCTATATACTTCTCACCACCATTTTTGGGTGGGCCAGGCTGGTGGCTCCAGTTATCATGCACCAGATCAGGTCCATAGGAGGGAGCAGCAAGGTTGCGCTGTTTGCAGCACAAATCAGAGCTTACAGGTAGGGGCTAGGGGACTGGGTGTCTGCACAGAGCTGCTTAAGGGCACGGGACTTGGGACACAGTATAGACAGCCAGAAGGGAATGGAAAAGATGTAATGTACAGAGTGGAGTGGGTAGGAGAAAGAAGAGATAAACAAGCAACAAACAACAAAAAAGTAAAGAAGAGAGAAAAAAAGTAAATGAAATGGTGGCATGATAGGATTCAGTGGATCAGAGCACTGCAGAACTAGGAAGGCTGTGTGCTGGAGATACACTGACTAAGTGGTATGGCTTGACCTGTTGAGAAGGGGCATGGGCAGTGCATAGGGCTAAATGGAGAGGAAAAAGAAAGTTAAAACAAAAATGTGGGGCTAGAACACACTAAACCAAAAACATTAAACCACTGCTGTTGAAGCTATTCTGAATCACAACGAACCCATAGGTCAGAGTAGAACTGCACCATAGAGTTTCCAATGAGCACCTGGTGGATTTAAACTGATGAACTTTTGGTTAGCAGATGTAGCACATAGTCATCACACCACCAGGGTTTCCAAAAACACGCTATGCATACACAAAATAAACAAATAGGACAACACATTGATGGCTTAGAGACAAAAGTCAATATCAAATCACTTAAAGAGGCAAATCATGATGGCTTCATAAAGCTCCCAAAACAAAGAATCAAGAAATTTTCCATATGAAGAGAATGTCCTGGGATTGTCAGAGGTAGAATGCAAGAGACGAATATTTAGAATTCTTCAAGTGATCAAGAAAAGGAGGCAAAATGCAGCAAAACACAATGACAAATTGAACAGGCTTCAAGAAAGTATGAGACAGGAATTAGAAATTCAGAAAATTAATAATGAAATTACAGGATTAGAAACACAATAGAAAGTCAAATGGGCAGCACTGTGGCTATGAAAAGTCAAAATAACAATATTAAAAATAAGGCATGTGATGCCAACACATTGGAGGAAAAAGCAGATAAAAGAATTCTGAAAAATCAAGAAACACAAAGAAAGAAAAGTTACTCTATTAAGAGGAATAATCTATGAATGACTGGAGTACTAGGAAGAAAACCTCCCAGATATCATGAAATATGAGAGGATATCTATCCAAGACATTCATCAAACTCCACACAAGGTAGATCCCAAAAGAAAGACACCAAAGCATGCTGTAATTAAACTTGCCAAAATCAAAAATTTTAAAACTGGCTTGGGATATACAAAAAATAATCAACAAAGGAGAGCCAAGAAGACTAAACTAGGACTACCCAACATAAACTATGCAGATAAGAAGATAATGAGATGACATATACAAAGCCTTGAAGGAAAATACTGCCAGCCAAAAATTACATAGACAACAACACTGTCTCTCAAATATGACAGATAAATTAGGGCATTTCTGAGTAAAGAGAAACTTAGGAAATTACAAAAACCAAACCAAAATTACAAGAAATACTAAGGGAATCATTTGATCAGAAAATCAAAAATATCAGGTAGTAGCCCAACAACATGGCTCAAAAATACATACACTCTAGCTGCACTGAAAGGAGAAATAGACAGCTCCACAACAACAGTATGAAACTCTAACACACTATTTTCAGTGAAGGACAGAACATTCAATAAGAAAAGGACAATACAGACACAGATCTAAATGGCACAATCAAACAACTGGACCTCATAGACATATACTCAACATGCCACCAACAGTAGACACGTATATTTTCCTTTTGAATGTACATGGAACATTCTCCAAAACTGACCACATACTAGGCCATAAAAAAAAAAAAAATCTTAAAAAATCCAAAGCATCAAAATACTACAAAGCATCTTTTCAGACCATAAAGCCACAAAGGTAGAAATCAATATAAGAAAAAGGGAGAAAAAAAATCAAACACATGGAAACTAAACAACATTCTGCTTGAAAACTATTGCATTATAGAAGAAATCAAGGACAGAATAAAGAAACTCACAGAACCAAATGAGAATCAAAACTTACCCTGCAAGAACCTTTGGGACACAAAAGCAATGCTCAGAGGTCAGTTTATCTCAATAAATGTCAACGCCCAAAAAGAAGAAGTGGCCTCTATGAAAACATTAACCCTACAACTCTATCACATAGAAAGAGAGCAGCAAAAGAAGCCTTTGGGCACCAGAGAAAAGCAAATAATAAAAAATGAAAGAACTAAATGAATCAGAAAATAGAAAACTGATTGACAAAGTTAATACATCCAAAAGCTGGTTCTTTGAAAAGACAAAAAAAAAAATCAATAAACTGTTGGACAAACTGACAAAACAAAAACAGGAGAGGAAGCAAATAACCAGAATAATAAATGAAATAGACAATATCACAACAGACACAAATGAAATTATAAAAAAGTCATAACAGTGAAAAATTGTACCTTACAAATTTGAAAACCTAGAGAAAAAGGACAAATTTCTAGAAACACACTACCTACTTTAACTAATGTGAAAAGAAGTATAAGAACTAATAAACCTATCACAAAAGAAGAGATTGAAAAAGTAATTTAAAAGCTTCCAACCAAAAACAGGCCTGACCTTGAGGATGTCACTGGAGAGGTCTACCAAACTTTTAGAGTAGAATTAACATCACTATTACTAGAGGTAATTCAAAGCATAAAAATTGATAGAATACTCCCAATTTCAATCTACGAAGCCATCATAACCTTGATATCAAAACAAGGTAATGACAGCACAAAAAGGGAAATTGGTGACCACTATCTCTCATGAACTTCGACGTAAAAAAAAAAAACTTAACAAATTTCCAGCCAGCAGAATTCAATAGTATATCAAAAATACTATTCACCACAACCAAATGAGATTTGTAGAGGGATGCAATGCAGGGATAGTTCAATATCAGAAAAGCAATCAATGTAATCAACCACTGAAATAAAAGACAAGAAACATTTGATTGTATCAAAAGGTATTTGACAAAGTCAAACACCTATCCGTGTTAAAAACTCTCAGCAGAATAGGAATAGAAGGGAAGTTTCTCAACAAAGCCAACTGTCAACATGATCCTAAATGGAGTAAGTCAGAAAGCATTCCTCTTGAAAATGTGAAGCAGACAAGGTTGCCCTTTGTGATCCTTTCTATCCAACATTGTGCAGGAGGTTCAAGCTACAGAGATCAGACAAGAAACTGAAATAAAACACATCTAAATTAGTAAGGAAGTAGTAAGCCAAGCCAGCCAAGTGCCATCGAGGAAGTAGTAAAAGTGCCCTTTTTTGCAGATGATATGACATTATACACAGAAAATCCTAATGTATCTTCAAAAAACTATTGGAATTAATGGAAGGATTCAAGAATCATGATACAAGGCAGACATACAAAAATGAGTTGGATTCATTTACACCAAAAAAGATGACATCAAAGAGGAAATCACTAAATCAATACTACTTACAATAGTCTTCAAGAAGATAGAATACTTAGCAATAAATTTAACCAGAGAAACAAAAGGCCTGTACAAAGAAACTTACAAGACACTATTGCAAGAAATCAAGAGAACTACCTAAGTGGAGAAAACTACTTTGTTCATAGATAGGATTACTCAACATCATGTAAATGTCTATTATACCAAAAGAAATTCCAATACAAATTCCAAAGACATTTTTCAATGAGAAGGACGAACAAATCACCAGAAGAAGATATGGATAAGTAAAGAATTACTTAAGAAGAACAAAGTGGGAGGCCTCTCATTGCTTAAGTTTAGATACACTACCACACTAGTCAAAAAAAGCCTGGTACTGGTACAAACAGAAATACACTCCTCAGTGGAACAGAAGCGAGAATCCAGACATAAAATCATCCATCTATGAGCAGCTGATTTTTGACAAAGGCCCAAAGTCTGTCAACTTGTGATAAGAGAGCCTCTTTAATAAATGGTCTTGGCATAACTGGGTATCCATCTGAAAGAGAATAAAACAAAACCCATATTCCACGCACAAAAGCTAACTCAAAATGCGTGAAAGACCTAGATATCAAATCTAAACTGACAGAGATCATAGAAGAAACATAGGGACAATGCTAAGAGCCCTAATACACAGCATAAACTGAATAGAAAACATTACTAATAATGCACAAACATCAGAAGGAAAAATAGACAACTGGGAACTCCTAAGAATCAAACACTGATGTTCATCCAAAGCCTTTACTAAAAGAGTAAAAAGACAGGCTACTGACTGAGGAAAAGAATTTCACTACACCAAATATGATCACTGACTAATCTTTATAATCTACAAAAAGACAATCAAATTAAAAAATAGGCACAGGATGTGAACAGGCACTTCACCAAAGAACATATCCATGTGGCTAATAGATACATGAGAAAACACTCACAATCATTAGCAGAGAAATTAAAATCAAAACTACAGTGACATATCATCTCACTCCAGCAAGGCTGGCAATAATCCAAAAAACACAAAATAATAAATGTTGGAGAGTCTATGGAGAGACTGCAACACTTCTACATGGCCAGTGGGAATGTAACATGGACAATCATTGTGAAACTGATTTGGTGCTTTCTTAAAAATCTAGAAATATAAAGACCATAGTATTCAGCTATACTACTTCTTGGAATGTATCCTAGAAAAACAAGGGCCACCACACTAACAGATACATGCACATCAATGTTTATTGTACCACTGGCCACAATAGCAAAAAGACGGAATCAAACTAGGTCCCCATCAACAGATGAATGGATAAAACATGCTATATTCACACAAAAGAATACTATGCAATGATATATAACAATGATGATCTTGGGAAACATAACATGGAAGAATCTAGAAGACACTATGTTGAGTTAGTCAGTGACAAAAATGGTAAATACTTTATGAGACCACTATTATAAAGACTCTAGAAAAGGTTCAAACACAGAAGAAAACAATGTTGATGGTCACAAGGATGGGGAAGGAGGGAGAGGTTATTCTTTCATTAGATTGTAGGTAGTAACTGGGTTAGGTGAAGGGAGGGACAGTGTGCAGCAGACGTGATGTCAGCACAGCTGGACTAAACCAAAAGCTAAGAGGTTTCCTAAATATAACCTAACACTTCGAAGCACATAGCAGCAGGAGCAGAAGTCTGGGGACCATGGTTTCAGGTGATATCGAAGTCAACTGGCATACGAAACATTCTTAAGAAAATGTTCTGCATCCCACTTTGGTCAGTGGTGTGTGGGGTCCTTAAAGCCAGCATCAATTGGTACCATCAGTTGGTCCTAACCCACCTAGAACAGAGCGAATGAAAGATATCAGGAAATAAGGGCCTATGAGACACAAAGGGCCACATAATTCAGAGACTCATCAGCATGAAATCATAAGCACTAGATAGAACCCAACCACCACCAATGACTGCCCTGAAAGGCAATACAACATAGAATCCCTAACATAATGGAAGTACAAAAACAGAACTAGAACTCTACTAAAAAGATCACAGTTGACAGTAATAGGCTGGAGGGTCCTCAGAAAACATGACCCCCAAACTCTCTGTTAGCCACAAGTGAAATCATTCCCAAAGCCAACTTTTCAAAGATTTGACTAGACTATAAGACATAAAATGAAGCTGATGAAGAATGTGTTTCTTGGCTTAAGTGGATACATGAGGCTAAGGACAGCTCCTGTCCAGAGGCAAGATAAGAGGGTAGAGGGGGACACAGGAGCTGATCAGATGGACATGGGAAATAAATGGTGGAAAGGAGGAGTGTTCTGTCATAAGGTGGAGAGAACAGCTAGAGTTACATAGCAGAGTGTGTGCAAGTTTTTGTATAAAATTGGATACGATAGTAAATTTCACTTAAAACACAATAAAATACTATTTAAAAGGAAGGGAAAGAAAGGGAGAAAACAAAAATAACAATAACAAATGAATATCCTGATGGAACTAGCTGTTGCAGGAAGGGCAGAACTGGGGTAGTCACGAGCTGATGTCCCTCCAGTCAAGTGGTACAACACAGACCATCAGGAAGGGGTAGAGGCAGGGCTTAGTTAAAAGAGAGAAAGAAAAGGCAGAAGGGTAAAGATAAAGTAAAAAAGAATACACATGGCACAGACAAAGTCATTCTGTTGGGGATGCAAAAACCTAGGAAGGCCGTGGCACAGCATGCCACATCAAGAATGGAAAGGGTACTGCATGGATCTAGGTGGGTGGGAGAAAGGGAAGAAAGGAAGAGACAGAAAGAGAAAACTACAACAAAAAATGAAAAAAAAAAAACTGCCACTGAAGGATCCACCAACTGATGGTAGTGCAGACCCAGGGAGTGGTGTAGCATGCCCTTTGTGAAGCAGTGAAGACAACGTACTGGGTTAGAAGGGTGCAAGAAAGGAAAGGAAGGAAGGGAGAGAGAGGAAACAGGAAAAAAATACATTTCTGTATCTAGAAATGTCTTAATTTTGCCATCATATTGGAAAGACAATTTTGCTGGATATATTTCTTGGCTGGCAATTATTTTCCTTCAAAGGCTTTGTATATGTCATCCCATTGCCTTTTTGCCTACATAGTTTCTGCTGTGTTAGCCTTACACGTTTCTTTTGTAGGTTATTTTTCCTTTTTCCCTGGCCACTTTTAAAGTGTCTCCTTATGTTTAGTTCTGCAAAATCTGATTACAATATACCTTGGTGTCTTTCTTTCAGGATCTACCTTGTGTGGAGTTTGTTGAGCATCTTGGATAGGTATCTCCTCCTATTTCATGATATCAAGGAAGTTTTCTGTCAGCAAATCTTCAACAACTCTCTGTATTTTCTGTTATCTACCCCTGTTCTGGTACTCCAGTCACTCATAGATTATTCCTCTTCATTGAGTCCCACATAATTCTTAGTGTTTTTTGATTTAATTCTTTTATATGAATTTTCCTCAAATACATTGATGTCACGTGCTTTATTTGCAGTCTCACTAATTTGGGCTTCCATTACCTTGGTTCTGCTCCTTTCACTTTCTATTGAGTTGTTTGATTCTGTAATTTTATTATTAATTTTCTGAATTTCTTTAATACTGATCTTCTTACTAATGTGTACTGTCACCTAACCAAATTTCTAACAACTATCTAATCTAAACCTTTTCCCTTCGCCCTCCCACCCTCTCACTCTCCCCACCCTTGTAGCCATCAGAGTCTTTTCTGTTATGTATGAGTATGTTTTTAGGTTTTTATCGTAGGGGTCTCATATAATAACTGTCCTTCAGTCGCTGACTAGTTTCACTCAACATAATGTCCTCCAGTTGAGACCAATTTGAGAGATGTTTCCTGCTATCATCGTTGTTCTTTGTCAATGCATAGTACTCCATTGAGTACATATACCAAAGTTTACACATCCATTCTTCTGTTGTTGGGCATCTGGGTTGATTCCATCCTTTTGCTATCATGGACTGTGCTGCACTGAACATTCGTGTGCATGCAGCAGTTGGTGTGAATGGCCTGGATTCTGTAGGACATATTCCAAGCAGAGGAATCACTTGATCAAACGGTATACCTATATCCATTATTTTAAGGTAAAGCCAAATTGCTTTCCAAAGAGGTTGCACCATTCTACAATCCCACCAACAGTGTAGGAGATTTCCAATCTCTCCACAGCCTCTCCAACATTTAGTGTTTTATGTTTTTTGGATCATGGCCAATCTTGCTGGGGTGAGATGGTATCTCATTGTCATTTTGATTTGAATTTCTTTAATAACTAATGATCATGAACATGTCTGCATGTGTTTTTTGGCTGCCTGGATCTCCTCCTTAGAGAAGTGTCTGTCGATTTCCTTTGCCCATCACTTAATTGGATGATTTGTCTTTTTCTTACTGATATTTTGTAATATCTTATAGATTATGGAAATCAGGCAGCAGTCTGTCATAGAGTTGTCAAATATTTTCTCCCATTCTGTAGGTGGTCTTTTAATTCTTTTGATGAAGTCTTTGGATGACTACAAGTGTTTGATTCTTAGTAATTCCCATTTATCTATTTTCTCTTCTGATGAATGTGTTTTGTTTGTCAGATTTTGAAGTCTGTCTATATTGTGTATTAAAACTTCCATTGTCGACCCTATTTTATCTTGGATGAGCTTTATCGTTTTAGCTTTTATATCTAGGTCTTTTATCCAGTTTGAGTTGATTTTTGAATAAGGTGTGAGATATAGGTCTTGTTTCAACTCTTTGCAGATGGATATCCAATTATGCCAGCACCATTTGTGAAAGAGACTGTTCTTGCCCCAGTTTAAAATCTTAGGACCTTTGTCAAATATCAGCTATTCATAGGAGGATGGTGGCATCTCTGGGGTCTCTACTTTGTTCCATTGGTCTATATGTCTCTTTTTGTACCAGTACCAGGCTGTTTTTACTACTGTGGCAGTGTAATAGGTTTTAAGATCAGGTAGTGAGAAGCCTCCCAGTATGTTCATCTTTTTCAGTAGTGCTTTACTTATCCAGGGCTTCTTTCCTTTTCAAATAAAGCTGATAATTTGTTTCTCCATCTCATTAAAAAATGTCGCTGGAATTTGTATTGGTATTGCATTATACAAGTAGAGTGCTTTGGGCAAAATAGACGTTTTCACAATATTGAGTCTTCATGTCCATGAGCAGGGCATATTACTGCACTTACGTATGTCTCTCCTAGTTTCTTATAGTAAGGTCTTGTAGTTTTCTCTGTGAAGATCTCTTACTTCTCTAGTTAGATTTATTCCTAGGTATTTTATCTTCTTGGGGGCTATAGTAAATGAAATTGATTCGGTGATTTCTTCAATTCCATTTACTGAATTTCTAACTCTTGCCATTCAATGCTTTTTTGCAGCTTGCTTGTTCAATTTGTCATTATGCTGTGCTGAATTGTGCCTCATCTCCTTCTTCATCTCTTGAAGAGTTCTAAATATTAATCATTTGTATTCTACCTCTGATAATCCCAAGAAATTCCTTTGTTCAGGATAATTTAATTCTTTGTTTAGGGAGCTTTCCAAAACATCCTGGACTTCCCATTTAAATGTTTGATATGGACTACTGCTTCTGAGGGTTCAGTAAATTACAGTTAATTATGTTTGTCTATTGTGTTCTAGCTTATTGTTTTACTTTTCTTATATGGGTTCAGCTCAAGTGTCCTGGTGGTCAGTCACCAAGTGTGTGGTGCAGCCTCTAACCTACTTTCCTGGATGGTCAGGGATGATTGGTACAGGCACAGGTGTCTGGCTGCAGTTGCTGAGAAAGGCAGAGGGCTAACAACTGTCTCTGAGTTTCTGTGAGTTTGGTATATACCCTTAACGTCTGAATCTGGGTGAAGGAACAGTTTCTGCCTTGATTTTCTGGCTAAGGGAAGTTGGCAGAAAATATGGGGGGTGGGTATTTCCCCATCCCTGAGTTTATTAAACTCTTCCCTTTCTGAGTCTCAGAGAATGGTGCAGCATGGGCTTAAGAACTCTCACTTCTGGTTCAGTTAATTGCATCAGACTCCAGAGCCAGCCACAAGCAGAGAAGGGGGAGGGGTAACTCAGGGAAGGCTTGAAGTGTCCTACTTCTGGCTCAGTTAATGGTATCAGACTCTAGTGCCAGACACAGTGCATAGGGAAGTGCTGGGAGAAGAGAAGGGGTGTGCCGGCAGAAGGGAGACACGTCCATGTTGAAAGAAAGATTCAGATACAGGTGCAGTAGTTTACACGCAATGACTTAGCTTTCTACGATCTCGTGCTGTCTCTCACTGGCTCTGTAGGTGTGAGTGGGCCCCCAGATAATCACCTTCACCAACCTCCATGCTGTTGCCACTAGCAATAGCCATGGCTGCTTCCTGTCAGGTCCATGTAATCCTACGTACTTCTGGTACTATTCTCCCTTTCCCCTTGCTCAATCCTATTTCTCAGCTTTCCCTTTGATGTTCAGGGCTCCCAGGATGTCATATGTACTGGACTCATTTGTTTTTGAGTCTTTGTTGTTAGAGAGATCAGGGGAAGTGTCCATCTATGCCACCATCTTGGCTATGCCTCCAGAAAAAAAAAAAAAAAATGAAGCTACCAAACTGAAAAAAAAAAAAAAAAAAGCGGTGCCGAGGGTGTTGGCTGGTAGGGATAGCACAGATCTACGGAGGCTGTGTGCTGGTGGCTCTCTAGCCAAGCACTTTGTAAAGCCGTTTGAGACAGAGGAAGGGCACAGATCCAAGGAGGCTGTGTGCTGGTGGCTCTCTAGCCAAGCACTTTGTAAAGCCGTTTGAGATAGAGGAAGGGCACAGATCCAAGGAGGCCATGTGTCAGTGGTTTTCTAGCCAAGCAGTGCAGCACTGTTTGTCAAGAAGGGCTTGTGGTGGCACACTGGGCCAGGTAGATGGGAGACAGTAAAAGAAGGGAAAGAGAGAAAAGAAACAAACAGGAAAACAAAAAATACGGCAATGAAGGAACAGGTCAGTGAGGATGGAATGGACCCAGGGAGAATGTTTGCTAGAGGCTTTTTAGGCAAGCAGTACAGGATGCCCACTGAGAAGGTGCACGGATGGTACATGGGGCTGAGTAGGCAAGAGAAAGGAAATGAAGGAAGGGGAAAAAAAAAGAATAAGGCAAAATAAGCCCCCTCAAAACAATAACACGACCACAAGGCACTGAGAGTCAGCCAGTGCAGGCAAGGCAGACCCGAGCAGTAACTGAGCTGGTTTCTCTCCAGCAGTGACCATTGGCCATTGGAGAGTGGCAGGTGCCAAGCAGAGAGAAGACTTGTGGGGGTGGGAAGACATGTCTCCCTAGATGCAGGCTGCTCTGTCTCCTGTGAGAAGCTCCCTAAAGCTGCTTTTCTATACTTCCTCTATGGCTGTCGTCCAAGAGGACAAATAAGTGTCACGTTAGCTGGTAGCGTACCTCCACTCTGTAGCTCTCATCATTCTCTATTCTCTGTCAGTTTCTAATGGAGTTTCTAATGTAGTTCTTTATCCCTTCATTTGATCCTTAGTTTTCCAGAATTGACATCTATATCCATTTTATTCAGTTTTGGGGGCCTTTGATGCAGAGGGCTGGCATGGTGCTTCCATCTATAGTGCCATATTGGCTCTGTTTGTGCACTACTTTCATTAATATGTTGAAAAAGTTCATTGCCTGGGAATTGGGAGCCCTGGGTTCTAATTTTACTAAATTTCACCACCCTTGTGAACATGATCAAGTCAATTAATCTCAAATTCAGAGAAATGAAGTGAATTGGGAGCATTAAAGAAAATAATTTTCGTAGTTCCTTGAGTTAGGTACATTCCAATTATTCTAGAATTAGTGACTCTAACAATTGCAATTAATATTTCAGGGTATTTTTCAAATTAAAAATTTGTACCAATTAATTCTAGAACAGTGGTTAAAAGTTCAGCTGTTAACCAAAAATTCAGCAGTTCAAATCTATCAGGTGCTCCTTGGGAACACTATGAAATAATTCCACTCTGACCTGTAGGATCTCCATGAGTCAGAATCAAACCAACAGCAATGGGTTTGGGTTAGTTTATTGCCATAAAAATATAAATTTTCTCAGGCCTGAAAGATACTGATTGGCCTAGTAAAATCTGTCCCTGACAATTCATTAGGGTATGGAATTATCAGTGTAGTTCTGTAATATTAAGAAACGCCTTCTGCCATTGGACTAAGGACAATCTCAAATATCTTAACATTTTCTCAGTTAATATAAAGAGATTTTTGGTTTTTTTTTTTAAAAAAAAAAATACAAAAGGCCATACACACAACACAAAAATTTAGGTTTATTTTATTTTTACCAATCCCCACAGCAACAATGGATTTTTATTGCTTAGTCCATCAGCTGCAGTGTTGTCAAAGACCTCAGTGTCCTAACTATAACCTTCCAGACCAGTAGTATCACCTGGGAGCCTGTCAGAAATGTAGAATTTCAAATGTGAACCCAAATCAGAAACTGCATTTTAACATGTTCCCAGGTGATTCATAGACAGATTACTATTTTGAAAAGTCCTGTGGCAGGACACAACACTTCTCACAAGACAGAAATCACTTCGTTTACACCAGGACCAGAACGCCTTACTAGGTAAGCAAGCAATCTAGTTTGGCAATTGTCCTGACTTCCTGAAATATTGATTCTATGCTGGTATTCCACAGCTTGGGTGATTTTTGTAATCAAAGTAGTGAGATCCCAGAGAAAGGAGTGCTAAGGAAAACTAATGTATAGAAATTACCTTTAGAAACATATTAGCAAGTTTCAATTATTCAAGCCATACCTGTTCTCTTACTGGTGTTGAAGGATTAATAAAAATACAAATGAAAATGTGTTTTCTAAAATGAGGGAAACACCCAATAAGGTGGACTGACACAATAGTTATATCAATGGATTCAAGCATACCAGCAATAAAGAAAGTGGCATAAAACCATAAGGTTGCCATACTACATAATGTAGGTTTTCGTAAACAACATTGTATATAAGGTTACCTGAATGGCTACTCACAACACAAAAAGACTTTACAACCTCCACTCAAAGTCTTCTGAATTAGGGGAAAGAGAACATGTACCTCCACTCCTTCCTCTTCCCTTTAAAGAGAAATAATAATAAAAATTATGACAACAGCAGCAACCATCAAAATATAAATCAATGCAGTGACGTGCTCCTCAGGGCCAGTCTGTGTTAAGATATACCTCTAACAAATAAATTCAGTGTTGTATTGCCAAAGCAGCCAAGTGGTGACGAGTCAGATCCGACTCATGGGTGTTGTATTACAGTTACCTATTATTAACAGTTCACTGAGCATTTAAAAGCACCAATAGAGATCCTAACACAGACATCCTATATACTTCCTTGGGAAGCCTGACAAAGAAGACAATGTAGAGTAATATAACATAAAACTGATAGCTCTTCAGTTACAAATTATCATTAATAATTCATAGTACATCTGCTGTACCACTAGACCTCTGCTGCATTACAAAAAAAAGGCATCAGTTGACATGATAAACACTGATGGAGGCATGTGCCAAAACATAACGGGATCCAGCTCAAAATCTCATATGTGGAAAAAAGTGGATTAACTAAGACATAAAATGTCCTTATTACACAGAGTATTGTTCGTTTAAGAACAAGAAATGGTCTTACCATCTTTCCTATCATCAGCAGAGAGGCTGAGAAGTAAGTGCTTTCCATAGCAACAATTTCCTGACAGGTGCTAGGCAAGTCCATAGGAGGAGCTGGGTAATGGGACTCCTGGCTTCAGAGGGATTCTCAAAGGGAGGAAACATTCATCCAAAGAATAACTCTCCACTGCCCTGCAGGCTCATACATGAGATATGACAAGTAAGCTTGTGAGCTCATCTAAAAATAATGCTATGTAAGTCACTGCTGAACATCACTTCAGTCACCTCCGAAGTATTCCTCTTGGGAAACTATGCACCGAAGTCAGTCCCTACTCTACCCTTCAAAGCAATTTTGGAACTCTTTCTGGAATGGCCATCAGAGCTATTGCATTACACTTGATGTCCACAATGTCATCAAAATGTCTTCCTTTCAATATTTCTTTTATCTTTGGGTAAAAGAAAACATCACTGGGGGCCAGATCAAGTAAGTGGGAAGGGTGTTCCAATACAGTTATTTGTTTACTGGCTAAACACTTCCTCACAGACAACTGAACAATTAAGTTTGTGAACTTGCCACCATGCACAGTGGCCATTCTAGAAAGCTTCAAAATTGCTTTGAAGTGTGGACTAGGCACTGAGGTTGGTACATAGCTTCCCAAGGTGAGTACTTCAAAGTTGACCACAGTGATACTCAGCAATGAGTTATAGAGCACTTAAGACAATTAAGTTTGCAGACTTAATTGTCAAACTTCTTATGTACAGGTAACGAGGCTCCCATGAACATGGTATGACTTGAGAAGGAAAGTCTCCACCTAAAACCCTGGTACCCAGAGAACCTGAAACATCAACATTCTTTTCTACCAAAGCAGAGATTATAAAGTTGCAGCATACAAATATAGTATTATTTATTTGTCATGGATTGAATTGTGTCCCCCCAAAAATAAGTGTAGCCATGTGGCTGGGTCATGATTCCCAATATTTTGTGATTGTCCTCTATTTTGTTATTTTCCTGTGGTGTATGTTAAAGGATTAGGGTGGGACTATAAATCCCTTCATAGGATTATGTCTCTGCTCCACTGTAAAGGGAGTTTCCCTGGAGTATGGCATGTCCCACCCTTAATCCTTTCCTACTACAAGAGATAAAAGGAAAGAGAAGCAAGCAGAAAATTGGGAACCTCGTACCATCAAGAAAGCAGCACCGGGAGAAGAGCATGTCCTTCAGACCTGAGGTTCCTGTGCCAAGATGCTCTCTGGACAAAGACTGATACAATACTGAACTTTCCTCCAGAGCCGACTAGGGGGAAAGCCTTCCCCTGGAGTGGACATCCTAAATTTGGACTTGTAGCCTACTGGACTGTGTAAGCATAAACTGTCCTATATTAAAACCATCCACTCTGTGGTACTTCTGTTAGAGCAGCCCTAGCTGATGAAAACATTGTTCCTTTGTTCACTTGGCCTGACTTGAAAAAGGAGAAACATTACAACAAAAATAGAGACAGCTAGTGTTTCAGGACATCATGCCTGGTAGAGGGGAGGGTCAGCGAAAAAAAGAAAGAAAGGGCCCGAATCAAACAGTTAACACTACAACTCAAACAAGTGGAGAGAGAACAGCAAAATAATCCCTTAGACAGCAGAAGAAAGCAAATAATAAAAGTTAGAACACAACTAAATTAAATAGTTAATAGAAAAATGACTGAATTAACAAGACCTAAAGCAGTTGTTTTATTTATTTTTAAGAAAATTGATAAACCATTGGCCAAACAGACAAAATAAAACCAGTAAAGGAAACAATTTGAATTAGAAATGGGATGAATACTACAACAGACTTAACTGAAATTAAAAGAACCGTAACAGAATACTATGGGGGAAAAAACGTACTCTGATAAATTTAAAAACCTAAAGGAAATGGACAAATATTTAGAAACACATTAATTACCAAAAGCAGCACAAACAGAAGTAGAACAACTAAATAAGCCCACCACAAAAGAAAAGATTAAAAAGGTCATTTTAAAACTCCCAACTAAAAAAAGCCCTAGTTCTGATGGCTTCACTGGATAAACCTACCCAACTTTTACAGAAGAGATCAACACCACTATTAACAGAATACTCCCAAATTCATTCTACGAAGCCAAAATAACACTGATATTAAAACCAGGTAAAGACAACACAAAAAATGAAAATCTACTATCTCTCACGATGTTAGATGCAAAAATCCTCAACAAAATTCTAGCCAATAGACTTCAATAACATATAAAAATATTGTTCACCATGACTAACTGAGATTCATAGCAGGGACACAGGGATGGTTCAACCTTAGAAACACAATCAACGTAGTCAATAACACACATAAAACGGAGGACAAGAACCACTTTATTTTATCAACTGATGGAGAAAAGGTATTTGACAAAGTCCAATCTTCATTCATGTCAAAAACTCTCAACAGAGTAGGAATAGGAAGGAAATTCCTCAACATAATAAAGGGCATCTAGGCAAAGCCAGCAGCCAATATCATCCCTTGAGACCTGGAATGAGACAAGGATGGTCATTGTCACCACTCTTTTTCAACGTTGTCTGAAGGTTCTAACTAGAGCAATCATGCAAGAAAAAGAAATAAAGGGCATCCAAATTGGTAAGGAAGAAGTAAAAATTTTTTTTTGCAGATGATATATGATCTTACACAGGGAAAACCCAAAGGAATCACCAAAAATATATATATATATATTGGAACTAATAGAGGAGTTCAGCAAAGTATCAGAATACAAGATAAACATACATAAATCAGTTGGATTCCTTTACACGAACAGAGATACCATCAAAAGGGAATCTTCAAATCATTAGCATTTGCTATAGACCCCAAGAGGATAAAATATCTAGGAATAAATCTAATCAGAAGCATAAAAGACCTATACAAATAAAATTACAAGACTCTACTGCAAGAAACCAACAGCAACCTAAGTTAAGTGGAGACAACTACCCTGTTCATGGACAAGAAGACTTAACATAGTGAAAATGTCTATTCTATCCAAAGTGATCTATAGATACAACGCAATCTCAATACAAATTCCAATGATTTTTTTCAATGAGATGGAGAAACAAATCACCAACTTCATACAGAAAAGGAAGAATCCCTGGATAAGTAACTCATTACTGGAGAACAACAAAGTGGGAGGCCTTACTCTACCTGACTTTAAAAACTATTACACTGCCATAACAGTCAAAATAGCCTGGTATTGTTGTACTGTTTCTACTAAAACAGATACATAAGATCAGTGGAACAGAACTGAGAATCCAGAAGCAAAATCATCCACCTATTGGATCCGACTCGACGGCACTTGGCTTTGGCTTGGCATACACAGGTGTTATTTGACAAAGGTCCAAAATCTGTAAACTGGGGAAAAGACAGTCTCTTTAACAAATGGTCTTGGCATAATTGGATATCCATCTGCAAAAAAAGTGAAACAAGACCTGTACCTTACACCACACACAAAAACTAATTTAAAATGGATAAAAGACCTAAATTTAAAATCTGAAACAATAAAAATCATGGAAGAAAAAATAGGGAAGAGAAGAGAAAATAGGTAACTGAGAACTCCTCAAAACCAAACACTTATGTTCATTGAAAGACTTCACTAATAGACTACCTACAGACTGAGAAAGAATTTTTGGCTACCACATATCAGACTGACATCAAATCTCCATAATCTACAAAGTACTGTAAAATCTCAACAAGAAAAAGACAAATAAGCCAATTAAAAACAAGCAAAGGATATGACTAGGCACTTCACCAAAGAAGACATCGAGGATGCTAATATACACCTAAGAAATGCTCACGATCATTAGCCACTAGAAAAAAACAACACTACAGTGAAACACCATCTCATGCAAACAAAGCCAGTATTAATCAAAAAAACACACAATAATAAATGTTGGAAATGTTGTAGAGAAACTGGAACTCTTCTACACTGTTGGTGGGAATGTAAAATGGTACAACCACTTCGGAAGTCAATTTGATGCTTTCTTAAAAAGCTAGAAATAGAAATACCACACGATCCAGCAATCCCACTTCTTGGAATGTATCCTAGAGAAATAAGTGCTGCCACACAAGCAGACACATGCAGAACCAATGTTTCTACACCACTATCCAAAAGAACAAATAGATGGAGTCAACCTAGGTGCCTAACAACAAATCAATGGATAAACAAAATGGTATATTCACACAGCAGAATACTATACAATGATAAAGAATAACAATGATCTTAGGAGACATCTCATAACATGGAGTCTTCAGGAAGACATTACGCTGAGTGAAATTAGTCAGTTACAAAAGGATAAGTATTGTATCAAAACATTACCACAAGGACTTAAGAGAAGATTTAAGCATAGAAGAAAATAATCTTTGATGGTTATAAGGGAAAGGAGGCAGATGGGATTTCATAGATTAGATAGCAGATAGGAATTGGGTTAGGTGAGGGGAGTGACAGCATGCAGTAGAAGGAAATTAGTGCAACTGGACTACACCAAAAGCTGAAATGCTTTCTAAATATAATCCAACATTTTGAAGGACAGAATAGCAAGGACAGGGGCCTGGGAACCATAGTATCAGGGATCATCTAGACTAATGGGTGTAACTAAGTGTTATTTTGTTTTGTTTTGTTTTTTAAGGAAAATGTTCTACATACCACTTTGGTGAGTGGCATCTGGATTCTTCAAAGGTAGCAAACTGCCATTTAAGTAGTATAATTGGTCCCAGTCTACCTGGAGCAGAGGAGAATGAAGGACATCAAAGAGACGAGGAAAATATGAGCCCAGGAGAGAGAAGGTGCCATATGATCCAGAGACTAAATCATCATGAGACCAGAAGAACTAGATGGAGCCCAACCACTGCCAATGACTGCTCTGACAGGGAACACAACATAAAGGGCCTGGTATAGCAGAAGAAGATCAGTGTGCAAAACTAGAACTCTGCTACAAGACCAGATTTGATGCCTCTTCAGACTGAATGGTCCACTCAGGACATGGGCCCTGGACTCTCTGTTAGCCCAGAGCTGAAATCACTACTGAAGCCAACTCTTCAGGCAAAGATTGAACTGGGCTATAAGACACAGTGACACTGGCAAAGAATATGCTTCTTAACTGAAACATATATGGGAGGCTGTCTGAGCAGTTCTTGCCCACAGGCAAGATGAGATGGCAGAGGGGTACAGGAATTGGTTGAATGGGTATGGGAAATACAGGGTAGAAAGGAGGACTGTGCTGTCATGGAGGGCAGGGGGCAAGTGGTGTGGAGTAGCCAGTGTTGCACAGTACTGTGGGTGTGGAGTTTCATATGGCAAATTGATTTGGATTGTAAACTTTCAGTTGGCATAATAAAATATTTTTCTTTTTTTTTATTATGACTGAGTGAAAATGTACATTCCCATATAAATTTATATAAATTTATATATAAATATATGCAGCTTCCACTGCTCTCCCTGCCTGGCAATGGCACATTCTTCCTCTCTGCTCCATACATGTATCATCCTCCCGAAAGTCTCCTTTCCCCTCCTCTCCACCCACTCCCCTTCCTCCAGCCAGAGATCAGCAGGATGATATCCTATAGATGCACAGAACCATAAAGTGCACCCAATATATAGTCACTCTGTGTTGCCAAGTCCAATCCAAAGAGTGGACCTTTGTTATGATCCATGGGCAAGGGCAGCATCAGGGCCAGGGGCCATGCTCCAAGGGGAACCCCAAAGCTGCTGGACTATCAATTGCGGTTTTTTAGTGGTGATCTCAGAGTGTACGCCTTTTTATACTTGTGTTGTCAGTGAGACTCAGCTTTGTGAGCTCCATTGCAGCTATCACTGGTGGTGGCTGGGCACCATCCAGTTCTTCCGGTGCAAAGTCAGTGTAGGCACCGACTCACATGGGTCTCTCTGTCTTCTGGGTTGTCATTTTGGTCCTCGGTGAGCATCCGCTCCTGCTGAGTTGGGATCATTTGCTGTACCCTTAGATGGCAGCTTGGCAGCTTTTAAGACCCCAGACGCCACTCACCAATGTGGGGTGCAGAGAGCCCTCTTAGCAAAATGATAGTTGTGCTAATTGGCCTCGACTTTGCCTAAGAGCATGGTCCCCTGCCCCCTGCCCCATCTACTCTGTCCTTACATCATTGGGTTAAGATGGAAGGAGTATTCAAGTTATGTTGAAGTCCACTTAATATTGTTCTTGTTTCTAATGTGTGCTGCCACCGACTTCACCCAACCAAATTTCTACCAACTATCTAATCTAAACTCTCATCCCCTCGCCCTCCCTCCCTCCTCTACCTTGCAGCTGTCAAAGATTCTTTTCTTCTATGCATAAGTCTGTTTTTGAGTTCTTATCATGTGTCTCATACAATATTTGGCCTTTTGTTGCTGACTATTTTCACTCAACATAATGCCTTCCAGTTGAAAGAAATTTATGAGATGTTTCCTGGAATCATCATTGTTCTTTATCATTGCGTAGTGCTCCACTGAATATATATACCATAGTTTACCTATCCATTCCTCTGTCATTGGGCATCTGGTGTTGATTCCCTCCTTTTGCTGTCGTGGACTGTGCTGCAATAAACACTCTTGTGCATGTGTATCCATTGGTGTGAATGGCCTGAATTCTGTAGGATATATTCCAAGCAGTAGAATTACTGGGTCAAATGGTATATCTATATCCATTTTTTTTACAGAAGCGCCAGTAAAGATGCACCTTAAAGACTAAGGTGCACCTGACCCAAGCCATGGTATTTTCAATCACATCATATGTATGCCAAAAGACAGAAGAATTGGTGTCTTTGAATTGTGATGTTGGAGAAGAATACTAAAGGTACCATAGACTACCAAAAGAACAAACAGATCTGTTCTGGAAGAAGTACAACCAAATGGCTCCTTGGCAGCAAAGATGGAAAGACTGCGTCTTACGTACTTTGGACATGTTGTCAGGAGGGATTAGTCCCTGGAGGAGGACATCATGCTTGGTAAACTGGAGGGTCAGCAAAGAAGAGGAAGACTCTTGATGAGACGGATTGACACAGTGACTGCAACGACGGACATAAGCATAGAAACGACTGTGGATAATGCACAAGACCGAGCAGTGTTTCGTTCTGTTGTACATGTGGTCGCTATGAGTCAGAACTGACTCAATGGCACCTAACAACAACAATAATCTCTTTGAAAAAACCATACTAGAGGGGAATTTTTCAAATTACAATAACATATTATGAGTTGAAGGGGGAGACTATAACATAAGTTCACAGGGTTATTGCTGGGACTTTGACCCTGGTATCTCTACCTCATTTATCATGACCACTTTGTGTTCTACTTCTGCAACGTTTGCAACTTTGGAGCACTACAGTGAGAATGTTCAAAAAATGTTGCTACTCTTGAATACGAATGTAAGGACCTCTGGTTCAACAGAGCCACGAATGATCTATGAGTGTGAGAACCCTCAATTTGGATGCCAAACTTCCCATCTGCATTCTTCAAGCCTCAGTCAACAGTCTCAAAGCACCAGTAAAAAAAAGTATCTTACTAGCATCAAATTCATTTAGAGAGTAATGACACTGTCAGTTTTCAGGGGAGAGGATGCCTCCCTCTACTATTTTACAACTTTGATTTACTTTCCCATACGACAAACAGCAATAATAATATCATTATTTATTCTACAAAAGAATCCTGACCAACAGGAAATGTGGAATAGAATTTCAAACTCTTACGAATTTCACACTTCTTGAGACCATGAAGGGTGGATGAATCCCTGAAACCGTTTTGCTGAAATAATCCTTAAACCATAAACTAAAGCTATCCCCTGAAATCTTAAAACTGAACAATAGTCTAACTTAACTGTGACTGCCTTAAGTATGCCTCCCTTGAGAATCATGCTTTTTAAAGAACTCTTTATATGGGATCAAGTTGATAACAGCAGCTCAAAAGATTAGACAGGAACCTTAGGGGGCAGTGATTTTATGTTAATGGGAAAGGAACAACTGAGAAAAAAAGATGATGAGAATGGCTGCACAACTCAAAGAATGTAATCAATGTCACTAAATCGTACATGTAGAAATTGATGAACTGGTATATGAGAACTTACAAGTTTGTGAACTCATCCTAGAAAAAGTGCTACATACCTCATTGCTGAATATCACTAAGGTCACCTTCAAAGTACTCCCTTTGGGAAGCTATGATTGACACCAGCACCTAGCCCACCCTTTACAACAATTTTAGAATTCTTTTCCTGGAATGGCCATAGAGCTGTCACTGTAGCACGCTTGATGTCCTGAATGTCACCCAGATCTCTTCGTTTTAATATTTCCTTTACCTTCAGGTAAATAAAAAAGTCATTGAGGGGTAGATTAGGTGAGTAGGGAGGGTATATCAATGCAGCTATCTGTTTACTGGCTTAAAATTTCCTCATAGACAACTATACAATTAAGTTTGTGAACTTGCCACTGTGCCACCATGAGCAGTGGCCTCCCCAGAAAGAGTTCTAAAATTGCTTTCAAGTGTGGACTACATGCTAGCATTGGTGCATAGCTTCCCAAGGGGAGTACTTCAAAGGTGACCATAGTGATATTCAGCAGTGAGGTAGAACAATTAACTTAGAAAAATTAAGTTCGTGGACTTAATTGTCAGCCCTCATATGTTTTGCTATGTATATTCTCAACAACAACAAAATAAATGAAAATTTAAGTAATAATAATATCACCATTTATTGAGCACTTGCCAGGAGCCAGACCCTGAGTGCTGATAGGTAGGTAGGTAAGTAGGTAGGAAAACAGAGAGAGAAGAAGGGAGGGAGAAGCAAGAGAGAGAAGGAAGAAAGGAAGGAGGGAGGGAGGAAAGAAGAGAGGGAGAGAGACTAGGCAGTTAGCTGCTGTTGAGTTGACTTGGCAGCATGGTGACCTCACACACAACAAAACAAAGCATTGCCTGATCCTGCACCATCCTCACAATCACCAGAATGCTTGACTGTCATGTCAGTCCACCTCACAAAGGGCCTCCTATGCCTTTACTGGCCATCTAAGTCACCAAACCTGATTTTTCTCCTTTAGTGATTGATCTGATCAATCTTTCCCAACGACATGCCTAAAGCAAACAAGTACGCTAATGTTCTGTTATTATCCACAACATTTTCATTTCTTCACTTTCCTCAGTAGATCACCAAGTTTTTCTATCTAGTCCATCTTAGTCTAGAATCTCCACTGAAACCTGTCTACTGTGAGTGATCCCTGCTGCTATTTTAAATACCAGTGGCATAGCCTCCAGCATCATAGCAATGTGAAAGCCACCAAACTACAACACACTGACAGACAGCTGGTGGACTGCTTATACCAGCCCAAATCAAACCCATTGCCGTCAAGTCGATTCAAGCTCATAGGGACCCTATAGGTCAGAATAGAACTGTCCCATAGTGTTTATAAGGAGCACCGGGCAGACCTGAACTGTCAACCTTTTGGATAGCACATGTAGCACTTAACCACTATTCTACCAGGTTTTCCAGACTGCTTATGAGGGTAATCTAATTTAAGTCTCACAATGACCCTCTGAGATAGCCACTATTATCAGATCCTTATTACAAATCAGGAAGTTAAGCTACTACTAGAAAGCAACAAAGTAAGGACATGAATGCAGTTTTATCTGACTAAAGCCTGTGGAATTAACCACAATACTATAAATATTTAGAATAACTAACCAAAAGGAGGAGCCCTGGTGACATGGTAGCTAAGTGCTATGGCTGCTAACCAAATAGTCAGCAGCTCAAATCCATCAGCCACTCCTTGGAAACCTCATAAGGCAGTGCTACTGTGTTCCATAGGGTTGTTATGAGTTGGAATTGACTTGACAACATAGGGTTTTGTTTGGGGGTTGTTTCCTGTTTTTTTTGTTTTATCCATTTTCTTTCCTTTAAAAATCTCTTCTTAATGAGTAATTTCTTGTTTTAATTGTGATTGAATGAAAGTGTACAATCCAGCTTAAATTTGCATGCCCAGCTATCTGCAGATCCTTTTGTTCTCCTTGCCTAGCAACAGCATATTCCTCCTTTCTGTTCTACACATGTCATATCATCTTAAATATCTCCTGTCCCCTCCTCTCCATTCCTCTCTAGTAAGAGACCAGTAGGATGACATCTTATAGGTGCACAGAATCATAAGATGCACACATGATATGGTCACTCTGTGTCCCCAAATCCAATCCATTCTGGTCTGAAGAGTTGACCTCAGTGACGATTTATGATCAGGGTTAGCATCAGTTCTATGCTCCCAGGGGAATCCCCAGACCTTCAGACCATCAATTGTGGTCTTTTAGTGGAGTTCTTAGGATGCACCCCTTTTTTTTCTCATGTTGCCACTGGGACTCAACATTGTGAGCACCCTCATGGCTGTCATTGGTGGTAGCTGGGTACCACCTGGTTGTTCTGATCACATGTTGATGCAGTCACCCATTCACGTGGGTCCTTCTGTCTTCCGGGTTTTCGTTCTCCCATGTCGTTGTTGGTGATCATCTGTTCTAGCTGAGTTGGGACCATTTGGTATACCTCAGATGGCAGCTTGCTAGCTTTTAAGACCCCAGATGCCACTCACCAATATGGGGTGCAAAAGACTATGAGTAATTTTTATAACACTGAAGATCAATAAAAATACTTGTTTTATCTATTGACTTTAAAAGGTCCTACTAGCCAAGTATAGCTCTGAGCAATTCAAAAGGAGGTAAGAGAGAAAGATATTGAATGAGGCTATAGAATCCCTCTCAAAGGAGTCTTCAGGCAAATGGAGCAGTCCTGGGGGAAGGCTAGGACGTAGTCCCACTGACCCATTGCCCACACCTATAAGCTGCCTTTCACCCCAGAGCACTATAGATATGAGTCCTATACACACTATAAACTCGAAAAGGTTAGGAAGCCCTGGCCTAGGAAAATTGGGACTCATTTCTGAGTTTTCTTCATTTAAATGTTTCCAAAGAAAAAAATTTTCTTATATTTTCCTGGTAGAGAGGAGGGTATAGCAAACAGCTTGCATAGGGGAAGCTTAGCTTGTTGCCTTTCTTAATTTAGTTCTCCACTTTTTCAGAAGTTAAATGACAGTTCCCGCTAACATGACTCATCTATTAACAAACATTAAAATCATGATGATGATCAAAAATTAAAATGATTAAATTGCTCTCATCCAACTAAATGAATGAAACTGATCTTGAATATTTATGGTGCTTATCCCAATATTTTCTAGGCAAGGAAATTCTTAAGTCCACAAAGGGCCTTTCTGTCACTGTGACAAACAGGCTTGATGAGGTCAGGCTGTGCCTTCAATTACATTTTCTGTCCTCCAAACAGAATCTATTAGATATTATGCAGGCAATATTTATTTGTAGTATGATTTTTTATTACAGCAAAGTAAAATGTCAAAGCTGAAGCTCAATAGGTTCTTTCTAGGTCTCCAACCAAAAAAAAAAAAAGGCCAAACTGATTGCCGTCCATTTGCGTCTGACACTCACATTCACTCAATTATCTAAAAACTATAAGTCCATGCCACGTGCAAAGCCCTGTGCTGGGCGACACCTCACAAAGTAGGCCAAGACTGAACATTATATAGTTAATTAACTAATTGAGAATCACATCAGTAAACCAAACAAGTTGCCATCATGTCGACCTCCACTCATGGTGACCTCATGTATGTCAGAGTAAAAGTGTGCTCTGTGGTGTTTTCAATGGTTGACTTTTCAGAAGTAGATCACCTCCAGCTTTTTGGTTAGTAGCCCAGTGCTTAATGCTTTGACCCAACCAGACTCCTTAATGGTCATACAGGGAAGCAAAGATAAATCAAATATGATGCAGCCTTTAAGAAGTGAACAGTGCCAAAACAGACAAGAAAGGTAGAGATACTGTACTAAAAGGGACCTATATATTGCATTTCAGGAAAGTTCCAGAGTTGCTCTAGGAGAGGAAGGTTACCCGCAGCAAGGAACAGAGAATCAGGGAAGACGTGTAAGAGTCCAAGCTCATGATGCAAGCAGCTGCTGCCTCATACCACTGAGAAGAGGGCTATGGGAACACCGAGAAGGGATAAAGAACAAACGGAGGGCAGCTCTAGAACTCCTCACATCCTATTCTATGCAGTGACTCTACTCCTTTCATTCCACATCTGAGAAAAGGGCAAGCTCCAGAGATGTGCCACAACAGGCACATCACTCTGACCTCACCAAGTCTGAACTAGATGCAGAAATAACACGACACGCTACGAGCTACAGTCACAAACTGAGACTCAGCGTACACAGCACATGCATGGATCCTTTTACTAAATCAGAAACCTTAGTCACACAGTAGTTAACAGCTATGGCTGCTAATCAACAGTTGGCAGTTCAAATCCACCAGGCACTCCTTGGAAATTTTTAGAAACTCTCTGCCTTATAAATCATTATGAGTCGAATTAATTTCACAGCAATGAGTTTTGAGAATATTATCATCAATAAATATTATCAGATTCTATGTCTCTATTACACAAATGAGGAGACTGAGGTCCAGAGAAAGTTAGTGGTCTGACCAAGTTCTCACACAATGTAATAAAACCCCTTAAATTTTTAGGCTATGCCCAGAGATTGCAGGAGTCTTGTGTTGGGGGGGGAAAAAAAAATGAAACTGTTTTTACATTTGCTTTCCTTTTTCTACCATACATTTTATTGCACTTCACTTTATTGCAATTCCCAGATACTGCAATTTTTGCAAATTGAAGGTTTGTGGCAACTCTGCCTCCAGCAAGTGTGTTGGTGCCATTTTCCAACAGCCTATGTTTACTTTCTGTCTCTGTGTCACATTTTGGTAGTTCTAGCAATATTTAAATTTTTTCATTATTAATGTGTCTGTTATAATGACTTATAATCAGTGATCTACAATGTTACTCTTGTAAATGTTTTGGAGTGCCACAAACTACATTCATCCACGACACAGAACTTAATGAGTACGATATGTGTTCTGCCTGCTGTACCAACCAGCCACTTCCCATCTCTCTCCTTGTCCTCAGGCCTCCCTATTCCCTGAGACACAACAATATTGAAATTACACCAATTAATAACCTGGCAATGGTCTCTAAGTGTTTAATAAAAAGGAAGAATCACAAGGCTCTCACTTTAAACCAAAAGCTTAAAAATCAGTAAGTTAAAAAATGTTGAAAACTAAGAAAGGCCAAAAGCTAGCCTCTTGTGCCAAATAGTTAGCCAAGTTGTGAAGGCAAAGGTAAAGTTCTAGAGCAAAATTAAACGTGTTATTCCAGTGAACACACAGGTGATAAGAAAGCGCAACAAGCTTTTGCTGATATGGAGAAAGTTTTAATGGTCCGAGTAAAACCTCAAACTAGCCACAACATTCCCTTAAGCCAAAGTCTAATCCAGAGCAGGGCCCTAACTTTCTTCAGTGTTACGAAGGCTGAGAGAGGTGAAGAAGCTCCAGAAGAAAAGTTTGAAGCCAGTGGAGACTGGCTCATGAGGTTTAAGGAAAGAAGCCATCTCCGTAATACGAAAGTTCTAACTGAAGCAGCAGGTGCTGATGCAGAAGCTGAAACAAGTATCCAGAAGATCCATCTAATTGATGAGCACAACATCACTGAAGGACAGATTTTCAATGCACACAAAACAGCCTTCCGCTGGAAGAAAATCCCATCTAGGACTTTTACAGGTAGCAAAGTCCATGCCTGGCTTCAAAACTTCGAAAGATAAGGGGACTCTTTCATTAGCCGTTAAACGTCATTAGTGACTTTTAAGTTGAAGCTAGTGTTCAGTTATCATTCTGAAAATCCTAGGGCACTTAAAAAGTGTGCTAAATCTACTCTATCTATGCTCTGTAAATGGAACAACAAAGACTGATAAAAGCATATCTGAGTATTTTAAGCCCACTGTGGAGACCTACTGCTCAAAACAAAATATTCCTTTCAAAATATTACTGCTCATTGACAATATACCTGGTCACCCAAGAGCTCTAGTAGGATATGTACAATGAGATTAATACTGTTTTCACGCTTGGGAACACAACAGCCATTCTGCAGCCTATGGATCAAGGAGTAATCTTAACTTTCAAGTCTTATTATTTAAGGATAATTTCCTAAGTCTATAGCTTTCATAGATTGATGGATCTGGGCAAAGTAAACCTAAAACCTTCTGGAAAGAATTCATCATTCTAGATGCAAATAGAAACATTAATAATTCATGGGACAAAGTGAAAATGTCAACATTAACAGGAGTTTAGAAGAACAGGACTAAATGAAGACCAGGATAACTAAACAGAAGTTTAGTTATCTGCCACAGGCTAACTTTGAGGGCTTCAAGATTTCAGTAGAGGAAGTAACTAGGATAACTCACTGAAGGCTAAAATGATAGTAGCATTTTCTAGCAATAAAGAATTTTTACTTAAGCTGTTTACATTATTGTTTAGACATAATATCATTGTTCATTTTAATAGACTAAAAAAAAATCTCTTGCCATCGAGTTGATTCTGACTCATGGGGACTCCAAAGGACAGAGTAGAACTGCCCCACAGAGTTTCCAAGGAGCAGCTGGTGGATTTGAGCAGCCAGCCTTTTGGTTAGCAGCCAAACACTGCACAACTAGGGCTCCTAAGAGACTACACTATAGTGTAAACATAACTTTCATATGTACTTGGACCTTTCTGTGACTTGCAGTATCTGCTTTACTGGGGTAGTCTGAAGCCACATCAGCAATATCCCCAAGGTATGCCTACACTAACAAAATTTGGAGGTTTTTAAATGTTGGTATAAATCATATGCCATGATTTATATTATACCAAGTTGTGAGATTTACTACAAATACATTAGAAAAACGTTCCTGGAGCAGATACTGTCCACCTCTAACACTAAATAGAAATGTATCTTAAAATGATGGTTTTTATATTTTCTTAAACTTTACTACCTAATCCACTTGTTTTTTTTCTTTCATTTGGGTGAACCAGAGTGGAATATATAGTTTGCTCTTGACTAGTAACCTAAAGAGTGGCAGTTTGAACTCACCCAGCAGCACCATGGAAGAAAGCCCTGGCAATCTGTTTCAAAAACATTTATAGCCAAGAAAACTCTATCGAACAGTTCTACTCTGTAACATATGAGGGGCCATGAGTTGAAAGTAATGTGATGGAAAGCAGTTTGGTTTTCTTGGTCTATAGGGGCTTGCTGTCTTAGTTATTGTAGTAACAGAAATACCACAAGTGGATGGCTTTAACAAGCAGAAACTTATTTTCTCACAGTTTGGCTGCTATTAAGTCCAAGTGCAGAGTGCTGGCTACTGGCAAAGGATTTGACTCTCTGTCAGCTCTGGAAGAATGTCCTTTCCTCTTTTATTGGCTCCTGGATGATCTTCATACATATGAGTACATCTATCTTCCCCCCATCTCTGCTTTCTAGCTGCTTGCTTAGTCTGCTTTTATATCCCCCAAACAATTTAAGAACACCATATATTAATACTGCCTTATTAGCATTACAAAGAAAGTGCATTCCCAAATAGGATTACAACCACAGATATAGGTTGTAGTGTATATTTAGAATACACATTTTGGTGGGACATGATTCAATGCACACCAGGTGTCACATCTTTATTTTTCCAACGAAAATGTTTAAAGTAAACGCAAAAGAAAACCTATCACCTGCTTTCACAATCATTTCTTAAAAGAAAAAAAAAGTTAACATCAAAAAAAGAAAGACTGTAATCTTAGAACAAAAATGTTTTACATTGAGTAAATCTGACTTTACTAAAATAAACAGTAAAGTGCACTGCACTGTCCTTGTTTTCCTCAGCTGGCTGTGTGCTGGTCCTTGGGAGTCTTGGCTTTGGGGACCAGCATCCAGAGATCAAGCCATCTGACACCAACTTCTTGCTTTTTTCTCAGCACACAACTTCTGGGTCTGGTCCTTCAGGGGAGAGTGCCACACAAAAAATGAACACAGATCATCCTATAAATACAAGTCTCATTAAGCTAAATACTGACATTCAGGTTATACTGCAGGCTTTTTCAAGGGAATGTGAGTTGAATTCCTAGAATCTAATCATCACTGAGCAGCCTCAAAAAAATCCACATGCGAGCATTCACAAAACTCAGGACTGGCCCAGGTTGAGCTCTAGTTCCTTGGCTTCTCTGAGTAGCCAAGGAATCTAAACAGTAGTTTATCTCTGTGAAGTTAAAAGTGCAGGCAACTGTGACAGACCAGAGTTAGAGGCTAAGTATAAGCCCAAGGAATATTAGTGTCAATGTATACATGTTGTTTTTATTATTAGGTGTCATTTAAGTCAGTTCCAACTCATAGAGACCCTGTGCACAAAACTCTTCTGGTCCTGTGACATGCCCACAATCTTTGGTATGCTTGACCCCACTGTTGCAGCCACTGTGGCAGTCCACCTTGTTGAAGGTTTTCCTCTTTTTCACTGACCCTCTACTTTACCAAGCAAGAAGTCCTTCTCCAGGGATTGATCCCTCCTGACAATATGTCCAAAGTATGTAAGATGTACTCTCACAATCCTCGCTTTAAAGGAGCACTCTGGTTGTAATTCTTCAAAGACACATCTGTTCATTCTTTTGTCAGTCCATGTTATATCCAATAAGTTTCTCCAACACCACAATTCAAAAGCACCAATTATTCAGTCTTCCTTAGTCATTATCCAGCTTTCATATGTCTATGATGTGACTGAAATGCCATGGCTTGGCTCAGGTGCACCATAGTCTTCAAGGTGACATCTTTGCTTTTCAGTACCTTCAGGAGGTCTTTTGCTGCCAATTTTCCCAATACAATGGGTCTTGATTTCTTGACTGCTGCTCCTTGGGTGTTGATTGTGGATCAAACTCAGTCTTTCCTCTGTCTATCATGATATTGCTTGATGGTCCAGGTGTGAGAATTTTCACTTTCCTTCTATTGAGGAGCATGTGTGAGGATCCACACTGAAGGCTGTGGTCTTTAGTCTTCATCATTAAGTGTTTCAACTCCTCCTCACTTTCAGCAAGCAAGGTTGTGTCACCTGCATCACACAGGTTATTAATGAGTCTCCCTCCAATCCTGATGTCCATTCTTCTTCATATACTCCAGTTTCTCACATTATTTGCTCACCATATAAACTGAATAGGTATGGTGAAAGGACACAACCCCGACATACACTTCTCCTGACTTTAAACCAGACAGTGTCCCCTTGTTCTGTTCACACAACTGCCTCCTGATCCATGTACAGCCTTAAAAGCACTGTTAAGTGTTCTGGAATTCCCATTCTCTGCAATTCTATTCATCATTTGTTATGATCCACACAGTAGAATGCTTTTGTATAGTCAATAAAACACAGTAAACAACTTTCCAGTATTCTCTGCTTTCAGCTAAGATCTATCTAACATCAGCATTGACATCCCTGGTTCTACATCCTCTTGTGAATCCGGTCTGAATTTCTGACAATTCCCTGTCAATGTACCACTGCAAATGCCTTTCAATGATTTTTAGCAAATGTTCACTTGCATATGATATTAATGATATTGTTCAATAATTTCCACATTCAGTTGCATTACCTTTCTTGAGAATAGGCATAAATATGGACGTTTTCTAGTTGGTTAGCCAGGCAACTGTCCTCCAGATTTCCTGGAATAGCTGAGTAAGCACTTCCAGCACTGTATTCATTTGTTGAAACATCTCAACTGATATTCCATCAATTCCTGGAACCTTGTTTCTCACCAATGCCTTCAATTGCAGTTTCAGCTTATTCCTTCAGTACCATCAGTTCCTGATCCTATGCTACCTCTTTAAATGGTTGAAAGTCGATCAATAGCTTTTGGTATAATGACTCTGTATATTCTTTCTATCTTCTTTGGATGCTTCCTGTGGTGTTGAATATTTTCCTTGTAGATCCCTTCACTACTGCAACTTGTGGTTTGAATTTCTTCTTCAGCTCTTGAGAAATACAGGGCTTGTTCCTCCCTTTTAGTTTTCTGTCTCCAACTTTTTGCATATGTCATTATAATACCTTACTTTGTCTTCTTGAGTTGCCCTTTGAGATCTTCTGTTCAGTTCTTTGTTTCATCATTTCTTCCTTTTACCTTAGCAACTCTACATTGAAGAGCAAGTTTTAGAGTCTCTTCTGACATCCAATTTGGTCATTTTCTTCTTTCCTGTCTTTTTAATGACCTCTTTGGTTTCATCATATACTATGTCTTTGACATCATTCCACAACACTTCTGGTCTTCAGTTATTAAGTGTTCAGTACATCAAATCTACTCTTGAGATGGTTTCTAAACTCAGATGGAAGTTTTCTAATTTTCTTCAGTTTCAGTTTGAACTTTCATATGAGCAACTGATGGTCTGTGCTGCAATCGGCACCTGGTCTTCTTCAGACTGATAATACCAAGCTTTTCCATTGTCCCTTTCCACAGATGTAGTCAGTTTGATTCCTGAGTATTCTATCAAATGAAGTCCATGTGTATACCCACCATTTATGTTGGTGAGAAAATATATTTGCAATGAAGAAGTTGTTATGCTTACAAAATTCTACCACGCAATCTCTGGCATCCTTTTATCACAAAGGCCATATTTTTCAACTACCACTACTTCTTTGTTTGCAACTTCTGCATGCTAAACCATAAAAACCAAACCCAGAGCTGTTGAGTCTATTTCTACTCAAAGCAACCCTGTAGGGCAGAGCAGAACTGCTCCACAGAATTTCCAAGGAGGACCTGGCAGATTTGAACTACCAGCTTTTGTTGGTTAGCAGACATAGCACTTAACCACTATGCCACAAGGGTTTCCTTTTGCATTCTAGTCAGTAATAATTATCAGTGCACCCTAGTTGTATGTTTGATCAGTTTCAGACCTCAATTTCTTCATCTTTAGCCTTAGTGTTTGGTATTTAAATTTAAATAACAGTCACATTAACTGGTCTTCTTGTAGGCATATGGATATTATCCTATCACTGACAGCATCATACTTCAAGATAGACCTTGAAATGTTTTTTGAAAATGAATGCAACACCATTCCCTTCCAAGTTGTTATTTCCAGCATAGGAGACCATAAGATTTACTGATATAAAAGGGCCAATGCCAGGCCATTTCACCTCACTAATGCCTAAGATATTGACAACTTCCAGTTTCCCTAGATTCACATTTCATGCACTCCACATTTGGATCATTAATAGATGTTTTCAGCTACACCTTCTCATTTTCAGTCATGCTACAGCAGCAAAGGAGGGTCCAAAAGCTTGACTCCATCCACATCATTAAGGCTGACTCTATTTTGAGGAAGAGGCAGCTTTTCCCCAGCTGTCTTCTGAGTGCCTTCCAACCTCATGGGTTCATCTTCCAGCACTATATCAGACAATATTCCACTGTTATTCAAAGGTTTTTTTCTGGCTAATTCTTTTCAGAAGTAGAATAGCAGGTCCTTCTTCCTAGTCTGTCCTAGTTTGGAAGCTCCGTTGAAGCCTGTCTGCCATGGGTGACCCTGATGGTATCCAAATATAGGTGGCATAGCTTCAAACATCACAGCAACATGCAAGCCCCCAGAGTACAAACTGACAGAAACATTTACACACACACACACACACACACACACACACACACACACACACGAGGTCCGACAATTAAGTCTGCAAACTTAATTGTTCTGAGTTCTACATACCTCATTGCTGAATATCACTATGGTCACCTTTGAAGTGCTCCCCTTGAGAGGCTATACACTAACACCAGTGCCTAGTCTACCCTTTGAAGTAATTTTGGAATTCTTTCTAGAATGACCCTTGTGCACAGTGGCAAAATACCAAGTTCACAAACTTAACTGTATAGTTGTCTGTGAAGATGTTTTTAGCCAGTAAACAAATAACTGTAGTGGAATACCCTCCATACTCACCTGATGTGGCCCCCAATGACTTTTTCTTTACCCAAAGTTAAAGGAAATATTAACAGGAAGACATTCTGATGATATTCAGGGCAACAAGGGTATTGTGATGACAACTCTGATGGTCTTTCAAGAAGAAAGTTCCATAATTGCCTTGAAGGGTAGACGAGGCACTGGCATCACTGCAGAGCTTCCCAAGGGAAGTACTTTGAAGGTGACTGTAGTGATATTCAGCAGTGAGTTAGGTAGCACTTTTTCTAGGATGAGCTCGCAACTTAATTGTCAAACTTTGTATGCCTCATTTGTTTAGAGAGAAGATTTGTGGGCATTAACTACTAAAAAGAAAAAATAACACTGTCAATTATTTATGCTTGGGAAGAGACACAGGTATCAAAGACTCCTAAGGTGGTATTTTAGTCATCTAGCGCTGCTTTAACAAAAATACCACAACTGGATAGCATTCAAAAGAAATTTTATTTTGTCACATCCCATTAGGCTAAAGGTCTAGATTCAGGATGTCAGCTCAAGGGAAAGATTTCTCTGCTGGCTGTGGAAGAAGGCCCTTGTCATCGATCTTTCCCTGGACTGGGCACTTCTGATGTTCAGGGACCTCAGGTCCCTTCCAAAAAAATGTGCTTAGCTCCCAGCACTGTTCCTTGGTGGCATGAGGTCCCCAAATCTCTCTGCAAGCTTATTTCTTTTATATCCCAAAACATTTCCTCAAGGAATAATATAATCTTAAACACTGAGTCCTGCCCTACCAACACACACTACCTATCCTCCCTGATTAATATCATAGAGGCCAAATTTACAACAGTGAAGAATATCACACAATACCAGAAATCATGATCTAGCCAAAATGGTACACACATTCTAAGGGTGGACACAATTCAATTCATGACAATTGGTAAATGTGGTTGCTATCCCATGGGGATGCTGCCCAAAGCTTGCCAAAGTGGACATCTAGGTCAACTGGCATAACAAAATTTTTTAAGAAAACATTCTGCATCCCGCTTTGGTGAGCGGCCTCTGGGGTCTTAAAAGCTAGCACACGGCCATGTAAGTAGCATTAATTGGTCCCAACCCACCCGGAGCAGAGGAAAATGAAAGACATCAAAGACATAAAGACAATATGAGCCCAAGAGACAGAAACGGCCATATAATCCAGAAACTACATCAACATCTGACCAGAAGAACTAGATGGTGCCCAACCACCACCAATGACTGCCCTGACGGATTACAACATGGAGTCCCTGACACAGTGAGAGAAAAATAGGTGTAGCAGAACTAGTACACTATTAAAAAGATGAGACTTGACAGTCCAACAGACTGGAAGTTCCCTGAAAGACATGGCCCCTGGATTCTTTAACCCAGAGCTGAAACTGTTTCTGAAGCCAATTCTTCAAACAAAGATTAAAGTGGACTATAAGACATAAAATGATATTGGTGAAGAGTATGCTTCCTGGTTATAGATAGATACACAAGGCTCAGTGGGCACTCCTGTCCAGAGGTGAGGTGCCAGGGTAGAAGGGGACAGAAACTGGTTGAATGGACACAGAAAATACAGGGTGGAAAGGAGGAGTGTGCTGCCACATGGTGGGGAGAGCAAATAAAGTTACATAGCAGCATGTATACAAGCTTTTGTATGAAGAATTGACTTGGATCGTAAACTTTCAATTAAAGCCAGCCAGCCAAGTGCCGTCGAGTTGGATCTGACTCATGGAGACAATAAAACATTTTTAAAAAGGAAAAAAAAATCAAAAACTTCCCCTGGCAAAGGCCAATTAACAACAGGTTGTCTGATCTTTTCTGAAGCTTTGTTGATAACTCCAGCTGGTAGTGATTGCTGGATCCGACTTCCCTTGGCATTCGCTTCTTTCACATTCATCAATACTGGCAACACTCCTGCTGCTAATAACAATACACTGAATCCTCACCATGTGCCATGAATTGTACTAAGCACTTCACATAATGCTTACTTGTGTAATATTCACAACTTCACATCACCATTTTATAAAAGAGAATATGAAGGCAATGTGCTCACATTCACTTTGCTTTTAGTCCCAAAACTCTCCTAAAAAGAATCTCTTCTTAATTACTGTATTATCTTGTGTTATAACCATTTTCTTTAAGTAACATACAACTCAACAAATTATAAACTCCTGAAGGTGAGGACATTTCCTTATACTTTTTTCTGAGTTTCAGTGTCTAGTCTCTCATTAGCCTTCCATAAATATTTGTTAACGATGATGATGATGACTGCCATTTTATCATCTTAAAGTTCTAATCTATAGGTTAATTGCTTCTCCATAATAGGTAATTCCACAAGAATTCTCTGCTAAAAGGAGTTGGAAGACAGACTATAAAGGAATGTTACACTTTGTTTTTCAGCTATGGCAATGAACAGACAGGGCCAAAATCACATACACACACACACACACACACACACACAAAGAGAGAGAGAGAGAGAGAGAGGGAGGGAGAGAGAGAGAGAACTCTTTGGTATCATTCTGCCCACTGTATCATACTTAGGATCCATACATTTCAGACTCATATTGCTGTAACCAACTGTCATAAATTGAATTATGTTCCCCCAGCAAATGTGTGAAGTAATTTAGCTGGACTATGATTGCCAATATTCTATGCTTGTCCTCTATTTTGTGATTGTAACTTTGCATATGTTGTAAATCTGAATCTCTGCCTGCGGTTAATGAGGCAAGATTAGACTATGTTAACCTTACTAAGGTTATCTACCTGATCCACTTTAAACAGAGTTTTTCTGGACAATCCCAATACAAATTTTCATGATATTTTTTACTGAGATGGAGAAACAAATCACCAACTTTGTTTGGAAAGGGAAGAAGCCCTGGATAAGTAAAGCACTACTGAAGAAGAAGAACACACTGGGAGGCCTCTCACTACCCAACTTTAGAACCTATTACACTGCCACAGCTGTCAAACAGTGTGGTACTGGTACAAAAACAGACTGATCAATGGAACACAATTGAGACCCCAGAGATGACACCATCCTCCTATGAACAATTGATACTCGACAAAGGCCCTAGGACATTAAACTGGTGTGGAAACAATCTCTTCAACAAACAGTGCTGGCAAAATTGGATATCCATCTGCAATAAATTGAAACAAGACCCACATCTCACACTTTATACAAAAACCAACTCAAATTGTATAAAAGACCTAAATATCAAAACTAAAATGACAAAGCTCATCCAAGAAAAATTAAGACCAACAATGGAAGCTCTAATACACAACACAGACTTCAAAAACTGACAAACCAATTGAATATAAACCAGAATATAAACTAGATAAATGGGAACTACTAAGAATTAAACACTTTTGCTCATCCAAAGACTTTATCAGTAGACTTAAAAGACCACCTATAGAACAGAAAAAAATATTTGGCAACTATATGTCAGACTAACGTCTGATCTCCATAATCTATAAGGTACTACAAAATATCAATAAGAAAAATATAAATCATCCAATTAAGCAATGGGCAAAGGAGATAGACAGACACTTCTCTAAAGAGGAGATCCAGACAGCCAAAAGACACATGCAGACATTCTCACGATCATTAGCTACTAAAGAAATTCAAATCAAAACTACAAGAAAACACCAGCTCACCCCAGCAAGGTTGACTATGATCCAAAAAATCCCAAACAACAAATGCTGGAAAGGCTGTGGAGAAACTGGACCTCTCCTACACTGTTGGTGGGATTGCAAAATGGCACAACCTCTTTGGAGAGCACTCTGGTGCTTCCTTCAAAATATGGAAATAGATACACCATTTGACCCAGCAATTCCACTGCTTGGAATGACTCATGCAAAAAAGAAAAGAGTCTTTGACAGCTGCAATGGTGGGGATGGAGGCAGGGTGAGGGTAAGGTATTAGATAGTTGATAGAAAGTGGGTTGGGTGAAATCTGTGACAGCACACATTAGAAAGAAGATCAATTTTAACTGGACTTCAGCATAACATGATTACTCCTCCTATCTAAATCCAATATTGCAAGGACAGAGTAGCTGGGGTGGGGGTCTGGGAACAATGCTCTCAGGGGACATTGAGGCCAACTGGCATAACTAGCATTTTGTTAAGAGAGTCTTCTGCACCCCAAACTGGTGAGTGGCATCTGGGGTCTTAAAAGCTGCCAAGCTGCCATCTGAGGTACACCAAATGGTCCCAACACGGCAGGAACAGATGATCTCCAAGGACCAAAATGACATGGGGCAAACAGAACCCAGAAGACAGAGAGACCATATGAGTGGGTGACTACATCAACACGTGACAGTAAGAACTGGATGGTGCCTGGCCACCACCAGTGATAGCAAAGTTCAGTCTCACTGGCAACATGAAAATAAAAAGGGGTACACCCTGAGATCTCCACTAAAAGACTGCAACTGATGGTCCAGGAGCCTCGGGATTCCCCTGGGAGCACGGCCCCTGGCCCTGATGCTGCCCCTGTCCATAAATCAACTTCTTCAGATAGAAATGGATTGGATTTGCTGAAACAGAGTGACCATATCATGTGTGCACTTTATGGTTTTAAGCATCTAACGGATATCACCCAGCTGACCTCTTACTGGATGTGGGGGAAACAGGTGGAGAGGAGGGGACAGGAGATTGTTAGGAGGATATGACATGTACAGAACAGAGAGGAGGAGAGTGCTGTCACCGGGAAGGGAGAGCAGTGGGAGCCAATCATTGGTGGATATGCAAATTTATATGGGATTGTATATTTTCACTCAATCATAATATAAACAAATAAACAAGAGAGTTTCTCTGGGGTATGGCATCACCTTTTCTCTCTCAAAAGATAAAAGAAAAAGGAAGCAAGCAGAGAGTTGGGGACTTCATACTGCCCATAAAGCTGTGTGAGGAGCAGAGTGCATCCATTGGACCTAAAGTTCCTGCAATGAGATGCTCCCAGACCACAGAAGAACTGATGTATCACAAGGACCTTCCTCCAGAGCCAAGAGAAAAAGCCTTCCCGATTCTGTACCATCTTCATGATCATTAGTCTGTCTGAGTTCATTCTTGTAGCTATTATGTCAATCCCTCTCATTGAGAGGTTTCCTCATTTTCACTGACCCTCTATTTAATCAGACACTATGTATGTCTCAGTCACCTGGTACTGCTCCAGCAAAAACACCACAAGTGAATGGCTTTAGAAAGAGAAATTTTATTTTCACAGTCCAGCAAGCTACAAGTCCATTCATAAGTTATAAGTCCATTTAATATGAGAAATGATCACAGTCCAGTAAGTTAACAGTCAACATTCTATATGAGAGCATCTCTGTGCAGGAACCTCAGGTCCAATGACAATGCTCTGCTCTCAGTGCTGCCTTCTTGGTAGTATGAGTTTGCCAACACTCTGCTCACTTCTCTATCCCTTTATCTCCCAAGAGATGACCTCAACAAAGTCCAGGCTTGTCAACAGATTCCTGCCTCACCAACACAATTGCTGTCTCTTCTCCCTTACCACTGTCACAGAGACAGCATTTACAACACATGGAATAATTGCACCATGTTAGAACTCATGGCCAAGCCAAATTGATACACATATTTTTGGGTGGGGACACAAATGTGATCCATAACAACGTCTTTTTCTAATAATTGGTCTTTCCTGATATTCATCCAAAGTAAGGGAGACAAAGTCTGTCCATGGTCACTTCTGAAGAGCATTCTAGTTACACTTCCTTCACATTCATTCTTCCAGCATTCCAAGGCATATTCAGCATTCTTTGCCAACACAATTGAAATGTGCCAATTCTTCTTAAGAGGACTTAAAGTCCATCTAGTTCAACTCCTTCATTTCCCAGCAATGAAAACACAGGTATGGTGTGGCATAGTCCTGACAAGACTTCAGCTCTTCAAACTTTTGTTGAATGTTCTTGCCCCTGCCTCATACTACTGAACATGCTGACTCTAGTCAAGATTTTTTTTCTCATTTTATTTTATTTTCTACAAATATTTAATTTACCAGCTTTTCCCAGCTCTTACTTTATGAGACATCTCAAAGAATCTAAACCAAACCAAAATCAAACCCACTGCCATCTAGTCCACCCTGACTTATAATAACCCTACAGGAAGAGTAGAACTGCCTCATTGGGTTTCCAAGGAGTGGCTAGTAGATTCAAACTGCTGACCTTTAGGTTTGCAGCTGATATTTTAACCACTGCACTACCAGGTCTGTCTCCAAAGAAAACGTAGTGGTTATCAATTAAAAACAACAACAACAAAAAAAAAACCATACAGAACACAGAGCAAAGAAGATAGATAATAAACTTACACACCCATAAATTCCTCACTAACCAGCAACAGAGGTAAAGAGATTGGTATTAATCTTCCACGGGATGCAATGGGTGAAGATGACAAGTGTCATAGCTTGAATTGTATCCCCCCAAAATGTATGTTGCCATTTGGCTATGCCATAATTCCCAGTTTTATGTGATGCTCCTTTATATAGCAAAGCCTGTCTCTGTGATGTTAATAAGTGATAATGCGTGGCAGTTGTGTTGGTGAGACAGGACTTAGTATGTAAGACTGTAAAATGCCTTAAGGCAATCTCTTAAGGCATAAAGGAAAAGGAACCATGCAGAGAACTGGGGACCTTGCACCACCAAGAAGAAGCACTGGGAGCAAAGCACATCCTTTGGAAAGGATTCAGGATCCCTACACCCTGGAAGCTCCCAGTACAAGGGAACATTGATAAGAACCTCCCTCTAGAGCCAAGAGAGAAAGTCTTCCCCTTGAGCTAAAGCCTTGAATTTGAACTTGTAGCTTACCAGACTGTGACAGAACAAAATTTCTCTTTGTTAAGGTCATCCACTTGGGATATTTCTGCTACAGCAGCACTAGATGACTAAGACAATAGGTCACATTACTAATGATTCAATGGTGATCTGTAACACATTATAAAATGATAAAGATCTATTGTGCTTCAGGCTGAGAAAACAATGCATAGCACAGAACCCAAAGTGTACAATGATTTCTTTTGGTCTAAGTATTTATTGAACAGCTTTCTTCAAAAGGGTATCTCTTTTTCTCACTCCATTGCCAGCTACCCTATCTCAAAGCATGAGACAGTTACAGTTACAAATTATAAACACCTGGATGAACAGAGGAAGAAGATTAAGTCACAGGACTCATTCTCTTCCCAAGGTGGTTCCTAGCCCTGGGGCCACCATATCTGCAAGCGTTTTGTGTGGTTTGTGTTTAGGCAGACTTTACATTTCACCTCAGGAGACTTTCTTTTTCTATCACTTTTAGTGAGTTACCTATTTTATGTCATTCTATTTTGATTTGTGATATTTTTTGTTTTTGCATGCTGCTATTTCTTTAAAAAGTCCAGATAAATTTATTTAGGCATATTTAATGAAAGCCATCTATTTCTTAAAAGTTCTGTAAGGTAAAAGGCAACTTTATATGTGCTACTCAAATTCCTGGCAAGAATCAGGTATCAACACAAAATAAATATCAATGAAATTTTAAAAAGCAGTGCATATTCACAAAAGTCTTGTCACATTAAAACATGAAAGCTTCACAAACTGTGAATGGGATGTGGAAAAATCGAGTTATAAAGGGAGTAACATTAGTAAAATTTAAATATAATACAAGAAAATGGGAATGTGAGGTAAAGAGAAAGGCTTTTGGTAAGCTTTTGAAGATCAAAACTCAATCTTATTCATGTTTATTTGAGCTTGTATCCCAGTGCCCATACACTGCCAAAATATAGTAAGTGTCCAATGCACTGTAAAGAGGCTTTCCTACCTTGATAATTGTATAGCTCAGAGGAAAATCAATACACTTTGGTCACAATGAAGATAGAGGAAACAGAGTAACTCTCAACTTTTGCAAGCAGGAAGAAAGGATAAATATCTGATTGTCCCTGAAAGTGTTATTTTTTTATGGAGCTAATTTGAAACTTTGAATGACATTATCTTCTCCCAGAAAATAACACTTTTTTTTTCCCTATTGTGGGGTATATGGACACACACACACACACACACACACACACACACGAGGTGACAAGTTCGCAAACATCCTAGGAAAAGTGCTGAACATCCTTCCTGAATATCACTACAGTCACCTTCGAAGTACTCCCCTTGGGAAGCTATGCGTTAACACCAGTGCCTAGCCTACGAACTCTTTTTCTGGAATGGCCACTAAAGCTGTCATTGTATTACCCTTGATGTCCAGAATGTCATCAAAATGTCTTCCTTTCAATATTTCCTTTATCTTCGGGGAAGAAAAGACATTGGGAGCTAGGTCAGGTGAGAAAGGAGGGTGTTCTAACACAGCTATTTGTTTACTGGCTAAAAACTCCCCTCACAGACAACTATACAGTGAAGTTCATGAACTTGCCACCTTGCTACTGTGTGAAAAGGCCATTCCAGAAAGAGTTCCAAAATTGCTTTGAAGGGTGGACTAAGCACAGGCATTAATGCATAGCTTCCCAAGGGGTGTACTTTAAAGGTGACTGTAGTGATATTCAGCAATGAGGTATGTAGTACTTCTGAGTTCACAGACTTGATTGTTGGACTTTATGTGTGTGTGTAAACATTTTTCATGTATACAATTCAGTGACATCAATCACAGTCACTATCACCACTATCCACTTCCAAATTTTGCCTCACTCTGACAAAAGTTCAGTGCTCCATCTGCAGTGACTCCCTCCTGCCCCTGGTAGCCACTAATAAATTTTAATCTCTATGAATTTGCTTATTCTAAATATTTCATGTACACAGGATCACTTATTTCACTCAGTGAAATATTTGCAAGGTTTATCCACATTGTACCATGTATCAGAACTTCATGTCTCCTTATGGCTGTGTAATATCCCATTGTATATATTAGGCTGCCAGTTAAGTTTCCAAATTCATCCTAGAAAAAGGGTTATACACCTCCTTGCTGAATATCACTATGGTCACCTTCAAAGTACTCCCCTTGGGGAACTATGCTCTGACACCAGTGCTTAGTCCATCCTTCAAACAATTTCAAAACTCTTTTTCTGGAATGGCTATCAGAGCTGTTATCATATTACCCTCGATATCCTGAATGTCATCAAAATGTAGTACTCAATTTCCTGGCAAGAATCAGGTATCAACACAAAATAAATATCAGTGAAATTTTAAAAAATATCCACAAAAGTCTTCGGGAAAGAAAAAAGTCATTGAAGTCCCCATGAGGTGAGTAGGGAGGGTTTTCCAATACAGTTATTTGTCTACTGGCTAAAAACTGCTCCCCAGACAACTATACAGTGAAGTTCACAAACTTGCCACCTTGCAACCATGTGCAATGGCCCTTCCAGAAAGCATTCCAAAATTGCTCTGAAGGGTAGACTAGGCACTGGCATCGGTGCACAGTTTTACAATGGGAGCACTTCAATGGTGACCATAGTAATATTCAGCAATAAGGTATATAGCACTTAGAACAATTAAGTTTACAGACTTGTCAGACTTCCTATATACTGTATGGCACACTTTGCTCACTTATTCATCTCTTAGCAAACATTCAGGTTGTTTCTACCTTTTAACTAATGTGAATAATGCTACAATGAATACCAGTGCACACATTATCTGTTTGTGTTCATGTTTTCAATCCTTTTTGTTATATACTGACCAATGGAATTGTTGGATTATAAGGTATTTTGTCATATATTGAACTGTGTCCCCCCCAAAATGTGTGTAGCACTTTGGCTAGACCATAATTCCTGGTATTGTGTGATGTTCTTGCATGTTGTAAACCGTGCCTCTATGATGTTAATGAGGGAGGATGGTGGCAGTTGCATTGGTAGGGTAGGATACAACGTGTAAGGATGTACAGTGCCTTTAAAGCAATCTCTTGAGATAGACAAGAAAGAAGCTATTAGAGTTGGGACTTCCTACGACAAGAAAACTGCCAGGAGCAGGTCATCTCCTTTGGAAGAGACCCAAGGTTCCTGTGTTTCAGAAGCTCCAGTTCAGGGGAAGACTGACAACAGGGAACTTCCTCTAGGAACTCACGTCCTAATTTGGGCTTGTAACCTACTGGAGTGTGACAGAATAGTACTTTTCTTTTTAAAGCCATCCACTTAATGTACTCCTGTTATGTATTTAACAGATAAATAAATGTATCTGTATTATGTATCTAGCAGATACATCAAATGTGGAAGCAATTTTGAAACTGTGAATGAATGGAAGACTCAGTAGAAACGTAGAACTGTTAATACCAAAGAAGGCACAAATGGTGAGAAACAAGCATCAAGAGGACCAGTAGCAACAACAGTAGGCAGGCAGCAGCAGAACCAGACCAGCACAAGAGTCCTGGAACCAAACCATGGAACAAAAGAACTGAGTGCCTGTGAACTGGAGGCTTCCCAGCAGAGTGGGGGTACCTCTAGGCAGTAATTGGTAGAGCTAGGCTTGCTGACACATGGAACAAGACAGCTGAGTGCCTGTGTACAGGACACCTCCTGGTGGACTGTATTGCTTCCAGGTAATTAAGTTGGCGGAGCTATAGAGCTTTGGAACAACTGCTTCAGCAGGGCAAATGCTGGCATGAGGCCTGAGCCATAAGGTCACATGAAGTAGTAGCTTAAGAGACAAGGAGCATGAGAAGCTAAGCTACCTCACTCTCAAAAGGTATGATCATGACCTCAGGGGTTTCTAAGAGTAAAGCCATGGGGCCTGGTGTTTCTAAGGGTGAAGGTGTCCCTCAGACACACAAGAAAAGTGATGTACCTAAGCAAAAGGTACAGAATTGCTGTCCCAGTAGGCCTAAAAGGCTGTACCACAGGGCTTATGGGTCTCCACTTAGAATAAAAAGAGCATGGCCAATATGTAGCATCTTGGGGACTGGGCCATTGAGTCAAGTGTCTCATAGAATGTGGTATTACTTTCAAAGTGTTGAGAGCTAATGTAACATGTCCTGTTAATTTGCTTGGTTGCCAGGTTAACAACCACTAGTTTACATTTCAAGATAATGACATGTCATTACTCAGATGTCACATTAAAACAATCTATATTCACTCTCAAAAGATGTTTTTATTCCTTTTATTCACGTATTTTTCCTAGGAAACCACTATTTTTTTATATTCAGGAAGAACCAACAAAGCTCTTGAAATATTGTAACAATACACCTATACCCGACCAGATTCTTCTAAAATGAGGCTTCGATTTTGGAGATAATACCTATTTAATCTTCCACAGTCTTTGTGAGACATGATATTTTATATAACATCATATGCAATGACTGGAACACAAATTTTTCCATAGAGTTTAACTTGAAATTAACTGTGGATATCTCATGTTCCTTCAAAGTTCCTATGAGTAACATTAACCATTGAACCAATATTATTTATATTCTTATCAGTGTCCACTGAAAATGAACATATGTTTTCAACATCACCAACAGAGTTGTTAATCAACATACCCTATTTTCAATACTACTAGTGCCTAAAATGAGTTTTAAATCTGTATTTCATGTTCTCATTCCCTCTGGAAAACAAGAATGATCATACCTACATAAACATATACATTTTCAGCATCACTGCACATTTTTATTTTTTCATAACAGCACTAAATCAAAATGCTTTCTGAGAATCGCATCACTTCCCAGAGACAAGGATATAACTAAGCAGAATCTCACTTCCTAAAGAAGAAGAACACACTGGGAGGCCTCTCATTACCCGACCTTAGAACATACTCCACTGCCACAGTGGTCAAAACAGCCTGGTACTGGTACAAGAACAGACAGATCGATCAATGGAACAGAATTGAGACCCCAGAGATGACACCATCTGCCTATGAACACTTGATATTCGACAAAGGCCCTAAGACATTAAACTGGGGTAAAAACAGTATCTTCAACAAATGGTGCTGGCAAAATTGATTATCCATCTGCAATAAACCGAATCAAGATCCCTATCTTACACCTTATACAAAAACCAACTCCAACTGGATAAAAGACCTAAATATCAAACCTAAAATGATAAAGCTCATCCAAGAAAAGGTAGGAATAACAATAGAAGTTTTAATACACAATGAGGACAGACTCCAAAATCTGTCAAAGAAACCTCAATCAACAGAAGAGAAAATAGATAAATGGGAACTATTAAGAATCAAACACTTTTGCTCATCCAAAGACTTTATTAATAGAATTAAAAGAACACCCACAGAATGGGAAAAAATATTTGGCAACTCTATGTCAGACCGACGCCTGATCTCCATAATCTATAAGATATTACAAAATATCAACAAGAAGAAGACAAATCATCCAATTAAGCGATGGGCAAAGGAGATGGACAGACACTTCACTAAAGAGGAGATCCAGGTAGCCAAAAAACACATGTGGACATGTTCACGATCTTTAGTTATTAAAGAAATTCAAATGAAGACAACAACGAGATACCATCTCACCCCAACAAGATTGGCCATGATCCAGAAAACACAAAACAACAAATGCTGGAGAGGCTGTGGAGAAAGTGGAACCCTCCTACACTGTTGGTGGGGTTGCAAAATGGTCCAGCCTCTTTGGAAGGCAATCTGGCGCTTCCTTAAAAAAATGGATATTGATATACCATTTGACCAGTAATTCCACTACTTGGAATATATCCTACAGATTCAAGGCCTTTCACGCCAACGGATACATGCACCAGAATGTTTACCGCAGCACAGTCCACAATAGCAAAAAGATGGAATCAACCCAGATGCCCAACAATAGAAGAATAGATAGGTAAACTGTGGTACATATACTCAATGGAGCATTACGCAATGATAAAGAATAACGATGATTCCAGGAAACATCTCCTAATCTGGTTTCAACCAGAAGACATTATGTTGAGTGAAAGTAGTCAGCGACAAAGGGACAAATACTGTATGAGACCTCTGCAATAAGATCTCAAAAACAGACTTGTGTATAGAAGAAAAGACCCTTTGACAGCTGCAAGGGAGGGGAGGGAGGAAGGGTGAGGTCGGGAGGGTTTAGTTTAGATAGTTAGTAGAAATCTAGTTTGGAGAAAGCAGTGATAGCACACATTCGAAACAAGAACAACATTAAGTGGACTTCAGCATAACTTGAGTACTCCTTCCATCTTAACTCAATACTACAAGAATAGAGTAGCTGGGGCAGGGGGCGGGGGACCATGCTCTTAGGCAAATTCCAGGCCAATTGGCACAACTAGCATTTTGCTAAGAGAGCTCTCTGCACTCCACATTGGTGAGTGGCGTCTGGGGTCTTAAAAGCTGCCAAGCTGCCATCTAAGGACATAGCAAATGGTCCCAACTCAGCAGGAACGGATGCTCACCGAGGACCAAAATGACATGCGGTAAAGACAACCGAGAAGACAGAGAGACCCACAAGAGTGGGTGCCTACATCGACTTCGGACCGGCAGAACCGGATGGTGCCTGGCCACCACCAGTGATAGCCACGATGGAGCTCATGGAGAGGAGTCTCACTGGCAACACAAGAATAAAAAGGGGTGCATTATGAGATCCCCACTAAGAGACCTCAATTGATGGTCCAGTGGTTTTGGGTTTCCTCTGACAGCAAGGCCCCCGGCCCTGATGCTGCCCTTTCCCATAAATTATAACAAAGGTCCACTCTTTGGACAGGAATGCATTGGACTTGGCAATGCAGAGTGACCATATATTGGAAGCACTTTACGGTTCTATACATCTATAGGATATCATCTTGCTGACCTCTGGCTGGAGGAAGGGGAGTGGACGGAGAGGAGGGGAAAGGAGGCTGTTGGGAGGATGAGACAGGTGTGGAGCAGAGAGGAATAGTGTGCAGTCACCAGACAGGGAGAGCAGTGGAAGCTGCATATAGGGGGGGCATGTAAATTTATACGTGAATGTACATTTTCACTCAGTCATGTTAAATAAAAAAAAATTAAATTAAATTTAAGAAAAGGACAGAGTAGCACAGGGACAGGGACAGGGGACCACAGTTTCAGGGAACATCTAGGTCAAGTGGCATAAGAAAGTTTTTTAAGAAAAGGTTCTGCATTGTACTTTGATGAGTGGCATCAGGGGTCTTAGAAGCTAGTAAGCAGCCATCTAAGTAGGATCAATTGGTGCTAACCCACCTGAAACAGAGAAGAATGAAAGATCAAAGACATAAGTAAAATATGAGTTCAAGAGATAGAAAGGGCCATACCATACCATCCAGAGACTATATCAGCATGAGACCAGAAGAACTGGATGGTACCTGACTACCACCAATGACTGTCCTGACAAGAAATACAACATAGTCTCTGATACAGTGGGAGAAAAAAAAGTATAGAGAACTAGTAGCCTGATAAAGACCAGACTTGATGGTCTTACATACTGGAGCATCCCTGGAAGGTAAGGCTCTGTACTCTGTTAGCCCAGAGGTGAAACCACTCCTGAAGCCAACTCTCTAGACAAAGACTGTACAAGACTAGAAGCCATAAAATGATACTGGTAAAGAGTGTGCTTCTTGGTTTAAGCATATACTTGAGTTTAACTGAGCAGCTTCCATCTAGAGGAGAGATGACAGCGTGGAAGGGGACAGGAACTAGTTGAATGGACAGAGGAAATAACGGTGGAAAAGAGGAGTGTGTTGTCACATGTGGTAAGAGCAGCTAGGGTCACACAGCAGTCATGTGCGAGGTTTTGTACGACAAATTGACTTGGGTTATAAACTTTCACTTGAAACACAATAAAATATTTAAAAAATAAAAAAAAGAATCTCACTTCATTGCTTAAGTTTCACATTCTTTCATCCCTTGCATATTTGCTAATTTTTTACTAAAAAATAAAAACTATTTCCAAATTATTATGCTACTACTTTCTCCTTGAAGTTCACTTTTCATATAAAAATCTTGAACATAAGAGAGTCAGCACAAGTAGCTCACCACCTTTAGCAGCCAGGAAGTAGGGCCTACCACCCCTGTGGACCCAACTGGGGTCAGCCATTGAGCCAAGCAGCATCACAAGGCTTGACAGAGTCTATATTGACAGAGGAGCTATACAAAAGTCAGCTATACCTAGGGGACATAGCAGCAGATGGTGACCACATCTAGCAGCACCTTTACTCACTCCCTTCATCAAACTGCACCACAGCTCCCATCAGTGCAAAACCAGAGAAACTGAACAGCTTCCTGATGTAATGAAGGCAACAATCATTATCTAACCATTTAAAGAAGGAGACCACCACAGCTCTGGAAAGCTCCCAAAATAAAGAATCAAAAAACTTCCTAGATGAAGCCCTTCTAAAATTACTGGAATTAAAATACAAAAGAATTATGTATGGAGACTCGATGGCACTTGGCTGGCCTTTTATAGAGTCTTTCTAGAGATTAAACAAAATGCAGTAGAACAAAATGAAAAATCAAGCAAGCTATACGAACTGCTAGAACATCAACAATCTGAAATCCAGCAGATAAATAATAAAATTGCAGAAGTAGACAATCAATACAAAGCAAAAAGAGCAGGATGGAGGATCCAGAATGCAGAATTAGTGAGCTTAAAGATAGAGAAACTGACACCAGCATTTATGAGGGGAAATCAAAGAATCAAGAAAAATGAAGAATCCATAAGAATTATGTGGGACACTATAAAGAGGAACAACTTACAAATAATTGGAGTTCCTGAAAGGGAGGAGATCAGAAAATACAGAGAATCACTGAAGAGCTGCTGGCGGAAAACTTCTCTAAAATCATAAGAGAACACAGACATTAAAGATGCTTATCAAACACCACAAAAATTAGACCTCAAAAGAAAGACACTAAAACAGATCATAAGACAAACAAAGCCACTGCCACTGAGCTGGTTCTGACTCACAGCGACCCCATAGGTCAGAGTAGAAATGCGCCATAGAGTTTCCAAGGAGTGCCCTAGTAGATCTGAAGTGTTGACCTCTCTGTAAGTAGCTGTAGCACTTAGCCACTAAGCCAACAAAGTTTCTGAGACATAATCAGGCTTAACAAAGACAGGATCCTAAAGGCAGCAAGTGTTAAAGTAAATTAACAAACTGAAGACCGGTAGGCTTTCATCTGACTTCTCAGCGGAAACTATGTTGGCAAGAAGGCAATGGGATGACACACATAAAGCTTGGAAGGAGAAAAACTTCCAACCAAGAATTATATATCATGCAAAACTGTCTCTCAAATATGATGGTGAAATTAAGACATTCGCAGATAAACTGAAGTTAGAGACTCTGCAAAAACAAATAAAACCTACAAGAAATACTAAAAGAAGTTCTGTTATAAAAACAATCAGACGTAATGCAGGATACTGCATCTGGAGTCCTACTTAGTTAGGGAAGTCACTAAGCTTAGTGAAAGCTAAAATATTAAAAGTAGGGAATCAACAATCTTAACACAAATACTATGACATCATCATACTGTAAAGAGAGATATATTACAGTAGATATAACCCTTTCAGATGGAGAGGAAATTAAGAAGATATACAGAAGTCAATGACTGGTTTAAACTTAGACATTAAGAGGGATTGAGGGGGCAGCTGCAAAGCAAAATAACAGTGTGATATATCAAAACAATAAACATAATACAGGAGTCTCAACAAACACAAAATCAACACTGAAACATGAAAAGTAAACCCATAAAGGAAAATGACCCAGAACAGAATATTAAGAGGAACAAAGAAAACATCAACAGCACAAAAATGAAGGCACCAAAATGACAGCACTAAATATATGTCTGTCAATAATTACACTGAATGTAGATGAATTAAATGTTCCATTAAACAGGCAGAGAGTAACAGCTTGGATCAAAAAGCACAATCTGTCTCTGTTGCTTACAACAAACACATCTTAGACATAAAGATATCAACAAATGGAAAATTAAAGGATAGAAAACACACACCAAGCTAACAACATGCAAGGAAGAGCAAGAGTGGCAACACTAATCTCAGATAAAATCTATTTTAAAGTAAAACGACCATTGTGGATAAGAATGGCACTATTTATTTCTGCAAGTTTCAGTACATACGCAGGCTATAGGAACATTAAATATTTATGCACCCAATACCAAAGCATCTAAATACATCAATCAAACACTGACATCATTGAAAAATGAGACAGATCACTCCACAATAATAGTAGGGGACTTCAACACTCCTCTTTCAGTAATGGACAGATCATCTGGAAGAAAGCTTGGGAAAGATACAGAAGATCTGACTGTGACAATCAAGCAACTAGACCTTTTTACCCAACAACAGGTAAGTACAACTTCTTTTCCAATGTACATGGAACATTCTCCAAAATAGATCACATATGAGATCATAATGTGAGTCTCAACAAAATCTAAATCATTGAATTATTGCAAAGTATCTTCTCAGATCATAAATCTGTAAAAGTTGAAATCAATAGCAGAAAAAACAGGTAGTAATTTGAATTCATGGAAACTGAACAACACCTTCAACAAAATTCATGGGTTATAGAAGAAATCAAAGATACAATAAAGAAATTTATGGAATCAAATGAGAATGAAAACATCTCCCACAAGGATCTATGAGATACAGGAAAAGAATGCTCAGAGGTCAATTTATCTCTATAAATGTTCACATCCAGAATGAAGAAAGGGCCCAAACCAAAGCATTAACCCTACCACTTAAATAAGCAGAAAGAGAGTAACAAAAGATCCCTTTGGGCACGAGAAGAAAACAGATAATAAAGATTAGAGCAGAACTAAATGAATTAGACAACAGAAAAACAATTGAAAGAATTAAGAAAACGAAAAGCTTTTTTTAAAAAAAAAAATCAAAATAATTGATAAACCATTGGCTAAATTTACAAAAGAAACACAGGAGAAGAAACAACACAGAATAAGAAATGAGATGTGAGATATCATAACAGACCCAACCAAAATTAAAGTATCAGAATACTAAGAAAACTGTACTCAAATAGATTTGAAAACCTAGAGGAAATGAACAAATTTCTAGATTCACATCACCTACAAAAATTATCACAAGGAGAAGCAGAACAACTTAATTAACCCATCACAAAAGAAGACATTGAAAAAATAATGAAAAAATCTACCAACCAATAAAACGTCTTGCCCAGATGGCTTCACGAGAGAATTCTACCAAACTTTTAGAAGGAGTTAACTCCAATACTAATAGGCCTATTTCACAGCATAGAAAAGGATAGAATACTCCCAAATTCATTCTACAAAATCAGCATAACCCTGATACCAAAGCCAGAGAAAGATCCCACCAAAAAGAAAAAATCATAGACCGGTATCACTCATGAACCTAGATGCAAAAATCTTCAACAAAATCCTTGCCAATAGAATTCAACAACATATCAAAAAAATAATTCATCATAACCATGTTGGATTCATACCAGGGAAGCAAGGTTGATTCAAAACATCAGAAAAACAATTAATGTGATCAACTACATAAGTAATAAAGGATAAAAGTCACCTGATTTTGTCCATTGATGCAGAAAATGCATTTGACAAAGTCCAACACCCATTCATGTTAGAAACTCTCAGCAAAATAGGAATAGAAGAGAAATTCCTCAATGCAATAAGAAGCTTCTATGCAAAGCCAATCACCTACACCATCCTGAATAGAGACAAACTGCAAGAATTTCTCCTGAGAATGGAAACTAGACAAGTATGTCCACTCTTACCACTTCTATTCAATATTGTGCTAGAGGTTCTAGCCAGAACAACTGGACAAGACAAAGAAATAAAGGGTATCCGCATGGGCAAAGAAGTATCTCCCTATTTGCAGATGATACAATCATATACACAGAGAACCCTAAACAATCCATAAATAAACTACTGGAACTGATAGAAGAGTTCAGCAAAGCATCAGGATATAAGATAAACATATGTGTATCGGTAGGATTCCTTTACACCAATAAACAGATCATCAAAGAGGAAACTACCAAATCAATACCATTCACTATAGTGCCCAAGAAGCTAAAATACCTAGGAATAAGTATAACGAGAGAAATAAGAGACCTATACAGAGAAAATTATAAGACCTTACTGGAAGAAATCAAAAGAGACTTATGTAAGTGGAGAAATTTACTTTGCTCATGGATAGGAAGACTTAACATTGTGAAAATGTCTATTTTACCCAAAATGATCTACGCATACAATGCAATCCCAATACAAATTCCAGTGTCATTCTTTAATGAGATAGAGAAACAGATCACCGTCTTTATTTGGAAAGGGAAGAAACCTGACATAAGTAAAGCACTACTGAAGAAGATGAACAATGAGAGGCCTCACACTGCCCGTCCTCAGATCTTACTAGACTATGATGGTAGTCAAAACAACCTGGTACTGGTACAAAAACAGACATATAGACCAATGAAACAGAACTGAGACCCCAGAAATATCACCATCCTCTTATGAATAGCTGATACATGACAAAGGCCCAAAGGTCTTAAACTAGGGTAAAAACAGTCTCTTTAGCAAGTGGTGTTGGCAAAATTGGATATCCATCTACAAAAAAACTGAAACAGGACCCACATCTCACACCTTACACAAAAACTAATTCAAAATGGATCAAAGACCTAAGTATTAAACTTAAAACGGTAAAGATCATGTAAAGAAAAAATAGGGTCAACCATGGAAGCTCTAATACATGGCTCAGACAGACTACAAAATCTAACAAACAAGCATTAACAACCAAGAGAAAATAGATAAATAGGAACTACTAAGAATCCAATACTTATGCTCATCCAAAGACTTTACCAAGAGATTTAAAAAAGCTATGTACAGAATGGGAAAAAATATTTGGCAACTACATGTTAGATCAACATCTGATTTCCATAATCCACAAAGTATTGCAAAATGTCAGTAAGAAAAGGGTAAATAGCCCAATTAAGCAATGGGCAAAAGAGATGGACTGACATTTCACCAAAGAAGACATCCAGGCAGCCAGAAGACATATGAGGAAATGCTCACAATCTTTAGCTATTAGAGAAATCCAAATCAAAACTACAATGAGATACTGTCTCACTCCAATAAGGTTGGCAACAATCCAAAAAAAAAAAAACACAAAACAACAAATGCTGGAGAGGCTGTGGAGACACTGGAACTCTCCTACACTGCTGGTAGGCACAGAAAGTGGTAGAACCTCTTTGGGAAGCAATTTGGCACTTCCTTAAAAAGCCAAAAATAGAAATACCATATGGTCCAGCAATCCCACCACTCAGAATATATCCCACAAAAATTAAGGTAGCCACATGAATAGATACATGCACACAAATGTTTATTGCAGCACTTTCTACAATAGCAAAAAGATGGAATCAACCTAGATGGCCATTAACAGATGAATAGATAAACAAACTACAGAACACAGACTCAATGGAACACTATGCAATGACAGAGAACAATGACGATTTTAGGAAGCATGTCATAATCTGGTTTCAACTAGAATACAGTATGCTGAGTGAAACCAGTCAGCAGCTAAAGGAAAAGTATTCTACGAGACCTCTACCATAGTGACTGAAAAACAGACTTCTGGCTACAGGGGTCAGGAGAGAGGGAGAGGGAGAGGTCATAGATTAGATAGTTGATAGGAATTTGGTAAAGTGAAAGCAGTGACAGCACACAGTAGAGAGCAGATCAATATAACCGGACTACACCACAGTCTGAAAGGTTTCCTAATCTCAACCCAATATTTCAAAGGATAAAGTTGCAGGGATGGGGGCCTAGGGACCACGTTTTCAAGGGACACTGAGGCCAATTGGCATAACTAGTCTTTTGCTAAGAGAGTATTCTGCACCGCATATTGGTGAGTGGCTTCTGGTGTCTTAAAAGCTAACAAGCTCCCGTCTGCGGTACACCAAATGACCCAACTCATCTGGAACAGATGACAAACAAGAACAACAAAGACATGAGCTAAAAAAGCCAGGAGAAAGAAGGACCCATGTGAATGGGAGACTGTATCAACATGAGAACAGAAGAACCAGATGGTGCCCAGCCACCACCAAGGGCAGCCGTTGATGGGGGACATAAGAGTCCTTGAGGCAACACAAGAAAAAGAGGTGTTCAGCTCAAGAACTCTACTAAAAGACCAGAACTGATGGTCTGACAGCCTGAAAGATTCCCTGGGAACAGCTGCTGGCCCTGACCGGACACTAGTACTAAGGTCAACTCTTCAGACAAGAATAGACTGGACTCAGGGACAGTGTGATCATGTAGTGCGTGCACTTTATGGTTCTATACATTTATGGGAGGCTGTTCTACTGGTTTCTGTCTACATGGGAGAAACGAAGGTGAAGAGGAGGGGACAAGTACTTGTTAAGAGGATGCTACAAATATGGAGTGAGTAAGAAAGAATGTGCTGTTACTGGGTGAGGAGAACAGATGGAGCTGCAGATAGGGGGGCATGCAAAATTGATTCGGCTTGTATACTTTCACTCAACCAAGTATCAAATGTAATAAGAAACTGACAGGCAATAAACAGCAAAGAGAAAGTTGGAGTGGAGGACCCCATCACCTAATGTTGCACGGATTCACCATCTTGGACCCCTCAGTCACCAATAACAGCAGACAGGACAAATAGGAAGAAATATTCAAGAAGCTCCCAGGAGAAAACACAGCACCCAGTATCCAACAATACATTCTTGCCACCTCCTTTCTTTCCCCTGTTCAGCCTCTGCTACTACCCAGTGACTGTAGTTACTCAAATAGGTAGATATCAGCTCTGTGCCTCTTGGATTCACCCTGCCCACAGTGGCCAGATCTTTCAGTGCCATATTTTTTTTTGCTGTTGTTACCTTTTTCAGCTTCTTTTGATTTCTTCTCTCTCATCTCCTCCCTTTCATTTCTCTCAAACACCTGGCTTCCTGTTCTCTCTCTGCATCTTCCTGAGAGGCCATGAAGCACCGGTCAGCTGGAGAACCACTTCCCTAGTCCATGTTGCCACAGTGGTAGGACCTTTGGGAGTACTTCTTTTTCTTGTTCCTTTTAGTTTTTCGTAATTTCTCAGTTTCTCATCTCTCTCTACTTTTCTTTTTTTTCCCCTCTTCCTGATTACCTGGCACTGTGTGATATCTTTGTCCCTTCTAGACAGTTTGTGCAGTGCTACATGACTGAGGAACCATTTTCCCAGTCCACACCACCACACCAGTGTGCTCCTTTGGGGCATTTTTTATTTTTTTCCTTCCTCTTTTCTCAGTTTCTTCTCTCTACCTTCCTCTCTTATCCTTCTCCTGAACATCTGGTGTCATGTGCCATCTTTTCTTCTAGACAAAATGTGCAGGGCTGCTCATCTAAGAACCTGCTTCTAGTGGGCTCCTTCAGGATATTTTTCTTTTCTTTCATCTCCTCACCATTCAGTTTTTCATCTCTCTCTCTACCCTCTTTCTTTATACTTCTCCTGAACACCTCATGCCATTTGCAATGTAATCTCTTTCTGGTCAGGCTGCAGCACTGCTCAGCTTGGGGCCCACTTTTGGTAGCCTCCCTTGGGGTATTTATTTTTTCTTTCTTGTTTTTTTTTCTTCTCTCTCCCTACCTTTCTTCTTAACAAGCATCTGGCTTTACTTTGTTTCTTAACTGGCTTCTTATATTTCTCTACATTGTTTCCATTCCTTTTTCCCAACTACCTAGCTGTATCTGCCTTTCTCTCTTCTTTTTTTAAATCTAGTTTATCTCTTTCTCAGTTCCTACCTTCAATTTCTTCCACCTACCAAGCTGTGAGTGCCGTACCTATGCCTCCTTACAGGCTATGCTTCACTGTCTGCTTCACTGTCTTCACCATTACATAGCTTCCCCAAGTCTGCTATTCCAACAAGCCCCATTCCCCACTTTTAGGGAGGACTCCTGCTTATCCCTCTCTTTCTCTTCTTTCCCACACCTGCTTAGCTCCACACATTACAACCTCCTTTAATTTCCTACCTATCTGCACCATGCACTGAGCAGCACACCTCTGAGCAACACAGGTACAGCCTACCAGAATCTTCCATGCACTGATCCCCCACCCAACCCTGCTGGTCCCAGTATGTGCAAAAATGACCCATTCCAGGCCCTTCACTTCTGCTAAACCTGTCCTGCTCCACCACAAATAAGCAACTGGCCCCGCTCATTAGACAAGGTGGTGGAAAGTACTGTGCCAACAGACAAAAAGGTGACTAAACATGCCTAGCTTACATTCTCAGACATAACCAAATACAACAAAAAAGCAGGAAGAAACAAATAAATGTCTGATCAATAAACAAAAAAAATTACTACTGAATACCCTGAAGACAGAAGACAATATTAAAACTTATTTAAAAAGAAAAACGACAAAATCTTTCCAACAGGAATCCAAAATAAAACACCAGATGTCTTTCCAGTAGAAGAAAAGTCACCATAACTACCTCATAGAGAATTCAGAAATATAATATTCAGAGCTACCCAAGAGCTAAAGGAGAAATCACACAAAAATGAAGAAACAATAGACAATACTATGCAAAAGACAGACAACAATCAAAGAAAAGGAAGACGAAACAATAGAAAAATTCAGGAAAATAATACAGGGACAAGAAGGCAAAATAAACTCACAACTAGAAATCACAAAAAAACAGCCATTAGAAATTCAAAAGATAAACACAACGTTTCAAAACTCGGCAGTTTCATAAAAGGCATGAGGAGCAAGTTCTTAACAACAAAAGACTGGATCATCGGCACTGAAGAAAAATCATTTGGCTATCACTTTATTTGAGGAAAAAATCTGAGAAGAAAACAAAAAAAAAAATCAAGAAACCTTGAGAATTATGTGAGATATCATCCAAAGCAAAAATCTACATGTGATTATAGTCTAAGAACAGCAGGAGTAAAAGAAAACACTGAGATCACTTTAGAACTGTCAACAAAAACTTTCCTAAGGTCATAAAGATAAAAATCTAAACATCCAAGAAGATCAACAAATCCTAAATAGGTTAGACCCAAAATAAAATTACCAAGGCATACCCTAAAACCAACGTTGCAATGATGATGGCAAAATTATGACATTTCTAGATAAACATTTCCAGAGAAACAGAAATTAAGGGAATGTGTGAAAAACAAACCCAACTTACAAGTATTACTAAGTACCTCAATAGAAAAAAAATAAACAACATCAGACAACAGCCTTAATACAGAACACAAATCAGCCAGATACCAAGCTATGTAATAAACCCTCATGGATTAATCAAAACTAAAAGATTTACAATAGGTTTTGAGAAGTTAATCTGCAAAGGACAATGACATCAGAACAGAAAAAAAGGGAATAGACAGTGTAACTATATGACTTTCAAATGGAGAGGAAGACAAGGAGATACCAAGTAACAGAGACTAGTTCAAAATCTGGAATATAAAGGTGACTTTCAAGGTAACCCAAAGAAAGTTAACAAATCTACTTATCAAAAGAAAAAAGAAAAACAAAGTCTGAGTAAACACAAAATCTACAAAAACAAAAGAAATTTAAAAAGAACTTACGAACAAAAGGAATTCAGCATAGAAGAGTAAGAGGAGCAAAGAAATGTTAACATCATTAAAAAAAAACTACAAAATGACAACCACAAACTCGTATCTGTCAATAATCACACTGAGTATAAATGGTATAAGTGATCCCAGAGTGTGACACAATGGGATAAAAAACAGGATCCATCATTATTCTGTCTACACACTTTAAAAACAAAGATGTAAATTTATTAAAAATCAAAGGATGAAAAAACAATATATGAAACCAACAGCTACCAAAAAAGAACAAGAGTGGCAATACTAATTGCAGATTAAACAGACTTTAAAACGAAATCCACCACAAACAACAAAAAATATTATATAATGACTAAAGGGACAATGTATCATGAAGATATAACAAATATCTTCACACCCAAAGGCAGGGCTCCAAAATACATAGAACAAACTCTAACAGCACTGAAAAAAACAAACTGACAGTTTCACAATAATAGTCAAGATTTAGCAGACTACTCTCAGTTAAGAGCAGAACATCCAGAAAGAAACCCAACAATGACACAGAAGGTCTAAGGGCCACAATCAGCCAACAAGCCCTCACAGACATATGTAGAACACTCCTCCAAACCAGAAGCAAAGTACACAGTCTTTTCCAATGGACATGGAACATTCTCCAAAACAGACCACCTCTTAAGCCACAAAGAAACTCTCAAAAATAATCTAAAACATTGAGATGATACAAAGTATCTTCTCTGATCACAATGCCATCAACATAGAAATTAGCAACAGGAAAAAATCCAAATATATAGAAACAGAAAACGCCCCTGCTTAAAAACCACTTGGTCATAGAGGAAAGATAGAATCAAGAAATTCCTAGAATCAGACAGCTGCAAAAGGACAAATACTGAATGAGACCACTATTAAAAGGACTTATGCACAGAAGAAAGGACTCTTTGATGGTTACATGGGTGGGGAGGGAGGAGAGGGTGGCTTATAGATTAGATAGTTGATAGAAATTCCATTACATGAAGGAAATGACAGCACACAGTAGAAACCAGGTCAGCATAACTAGACTACACCATAAGCTAAAAGGTTTTTTAAATTCAACCCAACATTTCAAAGAACAAAGTAGCAGGGACAGGGGTCTGGGGACCATGTTCTTGGGACACATGAAGGTTAACTGGCATAACTGGTCTTCTGCTAAAAAAAGAAAAAGTCTTCTGCATCCCATATTGGTGATTGGTGTCTGGTTCTTAAAAGTCAGCAGGCTGCCATCTGAGGAACATCAATTTGTCACAACCCACCTAGAACAGATGACAACCAAGAACATCAAGGACATGAAAAATGAGCCCAGGAGACAGAAGGACACATGTGACTGGAAGACAACATCAGCATGAGACTAGAAGAACCAGATGGTGCCCGACCTCCACCAAAGACGGTTCTGGCAGGCAATGTATTTAGACTCCATGATGTAGTTAGTATGAGAAAAAGAGGTGTGCAGATCAAGAACTCTATTAAAAGACCTAAATTGACAGTCCAACAGTCTGGAGGGTCCTGTGGGAATGTGGCCCCTAGATTTGGTGCTAGCCCAAACCTGAAACCAGTACTGAGGTCAACACCTCAGATAAAGAATGGACTGGACTCAAGGATACAGAGTGAACACGTGGTGTGTGTACTTTACGGTTTTATACACATATTGGAGGCTGTCCTAATGGTTTCTTTCTAAAAGGGAGTCAAGAGGGTGAAGAGGAAGGGACAAGTGTTCACTAGTGGATATTGGAAGTAAAGACTGAAAACGAGAAGTGTGCTGTCACTGAGTGAGGAGAACACATGAAGCTGCAGAGAGACAGTAATGCAAAATTGCTTCAGACCATATACCTTTCATGTAACTATAATAATAATAATAATAAAGAAATTCCTAGAATCAAACACAAATAAAAACATATCATAAAAAATGTTGAGATACAACAAAGGCAGTGCTCAGAGTTTAATTTATAGCAATAGATGCACACATTAAAAAAGCAGTAAAAGACAGGATTGAAACATTAGCTAACTTTAGCAAATACAGAGAATAGCAAAAGCCCACAGCCAACAGAAAAAAGAAAACAATAAAGATTGGAGCATAAATAAATGAAATAGAGAATAGAAAACAACAGAAAAAATCAAACACACCAAAAGTTTGGTTCCTTGAAAGCATCAACAGAATTGACAAAAGAAAAACAGGAAAGGACAAAAATGACCTGAATAAAAGTTCAAATGGAGAACATTAAGACAGATCTAACTGAAATAAAAAAGGATTGTAAGAGTATTATGAACCACCACGACCCAACAAATCCGAACACCTAGAGAAAATAGACAAATTTCTACCCAAACTAACAAAAACTGATGCCGAAATATAAACAGGCCCACAACAAGAGACTGAAGATTTTTTTTTAAAAAAACTCCTTTCAACAACAACAAAGAAAAGCCTTGTCCCAGGTGGTTTCACTGGAGAATTCCACTAAACATTCAGATAAAAATCTACACTAATACTACTCAAGTTATTTCAGAACACAGAAAAGCAAAGGATACTTCCAAATTCCTTTTACAAAGACAATATAACCCTAATACCATAAGCATGCAAAGAAAACACACAGAAAAAGAAAATAACATCTCATGAACATTCACAGCAAATTCTAGCCAATAGAATTCAACATCATCATATCAAAAATAAATACCACAACCAAGTGGGATTCATATCAGGTATGCAAGTACGGTTCAATGTTAAAAAAAAAAAAGCAATCAACATAATCCACCACAAAAATAAAAGCATCACATTATCATCTCAATCAACACAGAAAAGGCATTCGATGGAGTCCAACACCTATTCCTGATTTAAAAAATAAAATAACAGTCAATAAAATAGTTACATTGTTGTTAGGTGCTGTCGAGTCAGTTGTGACTCATAGAAAACCTATGAACAACAGAACAAAACACTGCCCGGTCTTGTACCACATCCACAATCGTTTTTATGCTTAAGCCCATTGTTGCTGTCACTGTGTCAATCCATCTCATTGAGGGTCTTCCTCTTTTTCGCTGACCCTCTGTCGTGGATTGAATTGTGTCCCCCCAAAAATATGTGTAGCCATGTGGCTGGGCCATGATTCCCAGTATCTTGTGACTGTCCTCCATTTTGTGGTTTTCCTAAGCTGTATGTTAAAGAATTAGGGTAGGGCTGTAAATCCCTTCATAGGATTACCTCCCTGCTCCACTGTAAAGAGAGTTTCCATGGAGTATGGCTTGCCCCACCCTTAATCCTTTCATCTTAGAAGAGATAAAATGAAAGGGAAGCAAGAAGAGAACGGGGAACCTCACACTACCAAGACAGCTGCACTCACCAGAAGAGCGCGTCCTTCAGACCTGAGGTTCCTGTGCCAAGATGCTCCCTGGACAAAGACTGATGCAATACTGGACTTTCCTCCAGAACCGATAAGGGGAGAGCCTTCCCCTGGAGCGGACATTCTGAATATGGACTTGTAGCCTACCGGACTATGTAAGAATAAACCTTCCTTTGTTAAAGCCATCCAGTCTGTGGTATTTTTGTTAGAGCAGCCCTAGCTGACTAAATACCCTCCACCAGCATGATACCAAGCATTATATCCTACTCCAGGCACTGATCTTTCCCGACATGTCCAAAGTATGTAAGACACAGTCTTGTCATCTTTGCTTCCAAGGAGCACTCTGGTTGTACTTCTTCCAGAACAGATCTGTTGGTTCTTTTGGAGGTCCATGGTACATTCAACATTCTTCTACAACACCACAATTCAAAGGCATCAATTCTTCTTCTGTCTTCTTTGTTTACTGTTCAGAAATAATTCTAGAAAGGGAATTCCTCATCATAATAAAAGGCATTGTCATACATTGAATTGTGTCCCCAGAAAAATGTGTGTAGCAACTTGGCTAGACAGTGACTGCCAGTATTGTGTGATGTTCCCATATGTTGTAAATTCAGCCTCCATGATGTTAATGAGACAGGATTGGGTAGTTGTTATGTTAGTGAGGCAGGACTCAATCAAGAAGAACACATTGTACTTTGAGGTAATCTCCTGGAATACGAAGGAAAGGGAAGCAAGGGAGGACAGGGTTGAGGACTACACACAATCAGGAAAGAAACAGTGCCAGGAGTAGAGCATGTCCCTTGAACCCATGGACCCTATTCCTAAGAAACTGCCAGTCCTGGGTAAGATCGATGACAAGGAATTTCTTCCAGAGCCAACAGATAAAGACTTCTCCTGGAGATGATGTCCTGTTGACCCTATTTTTCTATGAGAAAATAAATTCCTCTTTGTTAAAGCCATCCATCTGTGGTACTTCTGTCATAGCAGCACTAGGCAATCTGGCGCTTCCTTAAAAAAATGGATATTGATATACCATTTGACCCAGTAATTCCACTACTTGGAATATATCCTACAGATTCAAGGCCTTTCACACCAACAGACACATGCACCAGAATGTTTATCGCAGCACAGTCCACGATAGCAAAAAGATGGAATCAACCCAGATGCCCAACAATAGAAGAATGGATAGGTAAACTGTGGTACATATACTCAATGGAGCACTATGCAATGATAAAGAATAACGATGATTCCAGGAAACACCTCCTAACCTGGTTTCAACTGGAACACATGTTGAGTGAAAGTAGTCAGCGACAAAGGGACAAATACTGTATGAGACCTCTACGATAAGATCTCAAAAACAGACTTGTGTATAGAAGAAAAGACTCTTTGACAGCTGCAAGGGAGAGGAGGGAGGGAGGGTGAGGGGGGGAGAGTTTAGTTTAGATAGTTACTAGAAATCTAGTTGGGAGAAAGCGGTGACAGCACACATTAGGAACAAGAACAACATTAAGTGGACTTCAGCATAACTTGAGTACTCCTTCCATCTTAACTCAACACTGCAAGGATAGAGTAGCTGGGGCGGGGGGCGGGGGACCATGCTCTTAGGCGAATTCCAGGCCAACTGGCACAACTAGCATTTTGCTAAGAGAGCTCTCTGCACCCCACATTGGTGAGTGGTGTCTGGGGTCTTAAAAGCTGCCAAGCTGCCATCCGAGGACACAGCAAATGGTCCCAACTCAGCAGGAACGGATGCTCACCGAGGGCCAAAATGGTATGCTGTAAAGACAACCGAGAAGATGGAGAGACCCACAAGAGTGGGTGCCTACATCGACTTGGGACCGGCAGAACCGGATGGTGCCCGGCCACCACCAGTGACAGCCATCATGGAGCTCACAGAGAGGAGCCTCACTGGCAACACAAGAATAAAAAGAGGTGCATCATGAGATCTCCACTAAAAGACCTCAATTGATGGTCCAGCGGTTTTGGGGTTCCTCTGAGAGCATGGCCCCCGGCCCTGATGCTGCCCTTTCCCATAAATTATAACAAAGGTTCACTCTTTGGACAGGAATGGATTGGACTTGGCAATGCAGAGTAACCATATATTGGAAGCACTTCATGGTTCTATACATCTATAGGATATCATCTTGCTGACCTCTGGCTGGAGGAAGGGGAGTGGACAGAGAGGAGGGGAAAGGAGACTGTTGGGAGGATGAGACATGCATGGAGCAGAGAGGAATAGTGTGCAGTCACCGGACAGGGAGAGCAGTGGAAGCTGCATATAGGGGGGCATGTAAATTTATATGTGAATGTACATTTCACTCAGTTATGTTAAATAAAAATAAAAATAAAAAAAAGTCCAGCTAGGTCTATATTTACGAAAGTCAACTTAGACTAATGTAAAAACTGCTGCCAGGTGCTTTTTATGTGGAGCAGAGTGTTATCGGCCATGAATTTGGCTGTTTGCTTTCTCAGGGAAATGTAACATCTTGTCAGAAAAGATAGGCTAGGTTTTTAGCTGAGTCTCATTTGGCCTTCATCTACCAGGATGCCTCTGGATGGAAACCCTTTCTGTCCATCCCTTAAGTTTCTTTCACCTTACCGCACATAAAGATTTCTTTAACAATATTTGCATCTGCACAAGCGTATCTTAAATATCTGCAACCCAAAGTCTAACAGTTATTTTCAGTCTGGGCCACACTTAGTTTCAAACATCTTTTCATAATAATGTTGAAATTCTAAAGAAATGCTCCAAGAGGCAGTGGTAGTGGAAGCCTTTTGTAATAAGACGTTTATTTAAAAAAAAAAAAAAAAGACAGCTCAACTAAATCCAGTCTTTCCTTCACACTTTGCTCCTCTACTCCACCTATTTCTAACTTATAAATATACAAAGACAAGTGGGCAACAAATGAAGCTCATCCCCTAGCCTCTATAGTGGGCAACAGTGAGTGGTGACCTCCACAATCAGGTGCAAATACCGACCAGTTTTAAGAGTTATAAGATGTCAAAATGCACAGCTAATCTGAGCACAGAGAGGAAGACATTTAAAAATACTTTTATTTTCTACACTATTCCCTATGAGCCTGACACATCTCTGCACACAAGAAGCAGCCATAAATCTTCCCCCACCCCACAATTCCACTCAGTGTATCTGGTCTTATGGAGAAGCCCATTGTCCTGGCACCTCCTTTCCCCTGCAGCTCAGCATTTCCCACGTAATTCAATCTGGAGGTGAGCCTGAGGAACACCAGCATCTGAGGCTGATGAGGACTGACATCTAAGAGGGGAAACAGACAGAGAAGCACTGCAAATTACAGGCTGTGGGGTGGAGGCAGACTTCTTAATGCCATAATAAAGGCAAATAAAGTCAAATGGTCAGAACCCCAAGAAGCGAAAATGGATTTGTGCTTTTGTGAGGAAGAATTCTTCATTTAAAAATAAACAACCATGCCATCCAGTTCACAAAGCAAGCCCCACTCCTTCTCTGGCCTACTTTCTGTTTCTCTGTTCTGTGTAGACACACTGGTGAATGAAAAACATGTGTATACAAGCTTAGAGGCAAAAACAATGGAAGAAAATAAACAAGCTAATATCTTCAAAACCAGGTGCATTAGCTAACTTTGAATTTGGATTCTCCAAGCAATATTTTTATGAAAAATCGACTGTATTCTTTTGCAGTTGAAATTCATGGTTTTTTAGCAAAAGGCTTACATGTCAGAATCACCTCAACAGCACGGGTCTTTTTGGTTTTAGCCAACAGTGAGATCCCCTTCTGTGGCTGTCCGTTAATGTGACCACTGTCTGTCCAGCTTTTATAATGTGGTCTACAGGGAACAGAAAAAATAGATTAAAGACAAAAGGCTTTTATTCAGTTCGGACTTATGACAGAAGTACTGAGAGCCTGTGCAAGAGGGTGTCTTGAAATTACAGAGAAAAGTAAAGTAGAGGAGGGTGAGAGCAAAAGAAGAAAGACAAACTGGCAAGTATAGAAAGAGAAAATTACAAAACTGTCCTGGGCAATGCTGTCTAAAGCATAAAGCAGCACTACCATTTTGGCTGTGCTGACAATTAGAACTAAGGGTGACCTGTTGAGTACAGAGCATAACTGCCCCACAGGGTTTTCAAGGTTGTGGCCTCTCAGAAGCACATGGTTAGGCCTGTCACCCAATGTTTTAAGCAGTGCTGCCCAGGACAGTTGAACAATTTTCTACTCTTTCTGTAATTGCCATTTGAGGTTTTCCTTTGTTCCCTCCTTCCTCATTTCCTTCTCTTTAATTTCATGAAGGGCTTGAGCTGTCAACTTTTCAGTTAACCATTTGTGCCACCCCGAGCCTCCTTATTTTTATTATAAGTGACACTGAATCATATTAAAGAGGGGTGCTATACTGTCCACTCTGTTCAACTCTGATAACTGCATATCAATGATTAGAAGACACTGGGTGGTGTAAACAGTTAAGCACTCAGCTAGTAACCAAAAGATTGTTGGTTCAAAACCACCCAGAGGCTCCTCAAAAGACAGGCCTGGCAATCTGCTTCCAGCCATGAAACCCCTATTGTGCACAGTTCTACTCTGAAACACACGGAGTTGATCTGAGTCAGAATCAACTTAGTGAAAACAGCTACTTTTTTTTGTTTTTGTTTTACGATCATAAGGGAGACTGTAGTACCAGAAAGACACAGGCAGAATGCTTGATACAAGAACAAGAATATAAAGCAATTAAAGGGGAAAAGAGTTCCTTTGAGGAAAGAGTAAAGGAATAAGGCCAAGAGCTAGGCAGCTCCTGGCATCTACAATCCTCTAAACAGAATGTAAACAGTTGTTTTGAAAACAAGTTAGTATCCTTAGAGTAAATTTAGACATAGTAGCTTTACTGGCCCTGGATTTCATCAAGAGTTAATCGATTGTCTAAATGTGAGAAATCCCCTGGATCAACACAAGGTGTCCTATGAGGTCCAACAATCAAGTCTGCCAACTTAATTGTTCTAAGTGCTACATACCCCATTATTGGGTACCCAGTATGTAGCACTACAGTCACCTTCAAAGTACTCCTCTTGGGAAACTATGCACTGATATCAATGCCTATTTCACCTTTCGAAGCAATTTTGGAACTTTCTGAAAGGGCCGTTGTGGACAGTGGCATGGTGGCAAGTTTGCAAACTTCATTGTATAGTTGTCTGTGAAGGATATTTTAGTCTTCAGACAAATAAATGCATTGGAACACTGTCCCTACTCACCTGACCTGGCCCCCAATGAATGCTGTATCTGAAGAAAAAGGAAATATTGAAAGGAAGACATTTTGATGACATACAGGACACCAAGGATAATATGATGACAGCTCTAATGGCCATTCCAGAAAAAGAGTTTCGAAATTGCTTTGAAGGGTGGACTAGGCACTGGCATCAGTGCATAGCTTCCCAAGGGGAGTATTTCAAAAGTGTACACAGCTATAGTCAACAAGGAGGTATGGAGCACTTAGAACAATTAAGTTCGTGGACTTCATTGCTGGACCTCATATACTGAGAAAATTGGTGTATGAGTCTTGGTAACATCTGACCTCTATCTCTAATCTACACAGTTATTTAATGCAAGAAAGAGGGGGAAAAAACAGAGGATCTCCTTTAACTGTTTGTGTTCTGAAGGCCTCAACTTGATGTTAAATGTTAATAGCTAAAAAAAATTTTTAAAACATTACAAATGCTGTCACTGGCAACAGATCTAAATCCTTCATGTACATCTTCAATCCTGTATCATGATTTCGACCAAAATGTATGTTAAGTCTAAGAACATGAAAACAAGGCTTTGAGTAAAGACAGCTCAGGGATAGAATGCGGGATGGAGAAGTGATGTATACCCTATCAGCTTACACAGGTAGAGGAGGCACCATATTGCTACAGTTAGGTTCACTAATGAGTAGACCATGCTTATCATTTGTTAGCTGAATACATGGCTGGAATAGTTTCCAATTACATGGGAAGGTAGCAGGTTATACTTATCACCTAGAGTCCCTGAAACAATTCTTACAACAGCTGGTTTTAATGTTAGTTATCCCACAAAAAGGGTAGGTCCATAAGGCTCTCTTATGGAACAGAATGTCCCATTATCACAGACACCATTATCAGAGCTAATGGTGTCAAGTCTGACAATTAATTCCCCTTAACAGAGCTTGGCTTGGCTTTGGCTAACAGAGTGGGAATATGACATAGCTTTTTCAATGACAGAATTCAATATCCTCATGGCCAAAATAATATTGCTGCCTTAGGCAGCACTACTTTGACAATTTTCTTCTCTTTCCAGGTTTGCCACTTTCATTTTTCTTTGTTCCCTCCCTCCTCCTTCTTTCTTCTTCTTTAATTTCAGAAAAATTCCATGGAATGGCAACTGTAGTAGAAAAAAGTAGTCAAATGCCAGGCTCCACTCATATTCTAAGAAATCTACCTTCCCTAGGAACAATGACGAAGCCAGTGGCAGCATAATCCTGTTTTAGCTGATCTGTGGCAGGCCTGTATGTAGAGGGAGGATGGCATCTGGTCAGTCACCAAACAGCCCTCACAAAAGATAGTAATGCCATTCAAGCCAGACAAAGAAAGGAGTACAACTCCAGCAAAAGTCTTCCTTGCTGATTTGGAGCAAAATCCCAGGCAGTCAGACATAGAATGAGCACGACCCCCAAGTCTCCACAGGAGGTGGACTTGGCTGGAAAGTATGTAATAACGTGCAATAGCAAGGGAGACCTGATTGTGCACTGACCATCAGTGCGCACAGCGCCTCTAGCAAGAGTATCTCGGGGTGTTGGAGACCAGGACAATGGTTCCAGCCCAGGACTTTAAGGCCAAGGTAGGATCTCTTCTCTTATGCCCAGTTTTCCATCTCTGGCACCATGCTGCCAACCAGATCAAGGTGTGTGTAAGAAAACAACACGGGGAAAAAAATGCAGTTAGAACTTGGCCTGCATTAACCCCTGAGTCAAGGAAGACTGCGGGAAGCCACGTCTTTTCTTGCAGCTTTTGTTTAGGGCTTAGATGGATCAAAGGCCATTGGAGACAAGAAGAACAAACCACACTGTCTACCACCACTTCCAGAGGGAGGGAGTCAGGAGAGACAAGAACTGCTGGAGCTGAGCCTGAGGTCTCAGATAGAAACTCACTGCAACTGATGTGGTGACTCCAGCTCTAAACCACCCCCTTGGAACTTCATTTGCACTCACTCTTTAAAAAGCTATGATTCTAATGTATTAGTTTTAGTGCTGGCAATGAAGTCGCCTATGGAAACACGTAAAAATTTTCTTAAAAATAATATTAGCATGAGGGGAGGCACCTGAAGGACAGGATGCTTCCTGATTTTCTGTTGGTTTTTCATTCTGATCTCAGAAAGGCAGCTAATTTTGCACTCCTTCTTTCCCTCTCAAGAAACATTTCATCCTTGCTGCTTCACGCTGTTCTATCAGGGAAGGAAGATGTCAGTTGGTTTTTAATGACACTGATGGAGAGGTTCGCATGAAAACAAAGCGGTTGGAGGTCCAAGGTTAAGGTTCAGAGAATTTGTGGGGAGGAGGGCTGAGGTGAGGCATAAGGACCAAAGGGGCAGGTATTTCCCTTTCCACTCTAGCTGGCCTACCGCGCTGTTACCCAGACACTTCTCTCGGTGCTCTGCCCCTTTCCAAATGCCCAGCCCTCCTCAGCAGCACATGCCACACACCCACGTTGGGAAAAATGTCTACGTGCCCAAATCAGAAATGAGCCGGCCAAACATCCGTATTTCCACGGTCTTTAGCACAGCAAGGCGGTCAGGAAGAGACCGAGTTGTCGGGCTTGTCTTTGAGGACATGAGCCATCTGAACGAGCGTGACTGCGCTCGTGGAGAAGGGCCTCGGAAGGAGGGAAGAGACGATCAGGGAGCGTCTGGAACTGTCCACTGTGTCCACTGCCCGGAGACCTGCTGGTGGCAGGCAGGGCTCCAGAAGCGGATGTGCGATGCGGTTGCTAAGGAAGGAAGCCAGGTCACCTCAGGAGGAAACTGAGGCAGTGGCTCGAGAAATGCTTGAATGGTGGGTGAGAAGGAAGCGGGTGCCGCGACAGCCACACTCGGATCCACGGCAGAGGAAGAACTACGTGCTGTCTCCCAGGCCTGCACCTGTAACAAGGACTCGCGATTCCCGGTTCCCCCGCGACCCACTCACCGAAGCGCCCCGGGAGGTGACGGCCGCGGGCGGGAGGCACAGGGGCGGCGAGGGCAGCCGGGGGCAGCAGCTGCAGCAGCAGGAGCAGGAGCAGGAGCAGCGGCGGCGGCGGCCGTGCCACAGCGCGAGGTGGCGATCCCATCACTATGGGCTCATCCTAGGCAGGCGTGCTACAGCTCGCGCTCGGGCTCGGGTTCGGGTTCGGGCTCGGCCTCGGGCTCGGGCTCGGCCTCGGGCTCGGGCTCGGGCTCGGGCTCGGGCTGGCGGGCGGTGCTCAGTCCGTGGTAAAGTTCGGGAACGCGGTCGCAGCGGCGAGCAGATCCGCGCGGGCTGCGGGCACGAGCAGGCAGGCGGCTGTCGGGAAGGCAGGAATTTCGGGCGTGCGGCCACCGGCTCCTATCGCCAGGCGTCTGCGCCCGAGCTCCTGCAGCTGCGCTCAGCCGCTAAGCACCCAGGACAGCGCCGCCGCCCCCCCCCGCACCGTCCCTGGCCCCGCCTCCCCCCGCCCCACCGCTTCCCGCCCCCACACCCGGGGGGGCCCTACGACCCGGAATCTTCGCACCCAGAAGTCCCACTTGTGGGCACAGAACTCCTCCCTGGCCCGACCCGCCCGCACCTTCCGGCCTCGACACTCCTAGCCCAGTCTTGAGGGGTGTCTCGGATAAGAAAGCTGGGAGTGTGTATGGAATTTCGAGTTCCCAGATCTTGCGTACCCTCAGGGTTGTCGGGTTTGGAAGCACACTTCCTTGCCCTCCATTTCAAAAATCAGAGATGGAGGCGCTGACACGCCCAGGATGGCGCGGAGGCTGACCTGGGCCCCTGACACTTCCCGAGCGCTTGGTGCCCCTGTGACAAGATGGCTGACCAGCGTCAGAGGCATGACAGGAGCCTTTCGCAGAGTTTTCTGTTTGGTTTGGCTTTCCAGCTAGAAGCGTAACCAGCATGTGCTCTAAGGCAGTGGACCAGGTGGTCATATAGTTTCTAGTCGGTCACTGCCTTTGCAGGGCGAGTGCCCGTGTGGGAGTCGCCAAAGTAAATGATTAAAACTTCAAAAAACACGTTTTGGAAACAACTCAGACTGTTCAGAATCTTGTATGCTCTGGTCTCGTAGATCAGAGGTCTAGACCTAGACCTGCACTGCCTATGGGCATTCACTAGCCACGTGTGGACACTATGTACATTGAAATGTGGCAATGCACCTGAAGAACTGGATTTTTCTTTAATATTATTAAATTTAAATTTAAATATCCATGTGTGGCTAGTGACTACCATATTGGATAGTGACTAAAGTCAGAAAGTCAACTTGGTATATCAATGTCTCATAGCTGTGTTTGTGTCACTGTGTGGCAGTATCTTGTTAAGTGGTATTCATTGTTGTTATGGGTTTCTGTGTGCTGTCGAGAATGTCACAGCTTGAATTAGAGCAAAGAACAAACATTGCTTTTCTTATTAAACTTGGCAGGAGTGGAAATGAAATCAGGGACATGTTAGTCCAGGTTTATCCATGGGGATAATGCCATGAAGAAGACAGCAGTGTACAAATGGATTAAACATTTTTCTGAGGTGAGACAAAGTGTTGCTGATGAAGAGAGATCAGGATGACCGGTAACAAGCAGACCTGATGAAAACATTGCAAAAAATTCATCAAATTGTGTGTCAAAATCATTGACTGATTGTGAGAAGCATAGCAGGTCAAGTAAATATCAATAGAGAAACAGGAAAATCTTAACTGAAAATTTTGACATGAGAAAGATGTGTGCAAAAATGGTCCCATAAGAGCTCACTGTTGAACAAAAACAAAGGAGAGTTGAAGTTTGCCAAGACCTTCTAGAGAGGCAAGACGATGTCTTAGCTGTGTTAGCACTGGTGATGAAATATGGATGTACCGGCCCCACCCTGAAACAAAGCATCAAAGTGCGCAAAGTCAGCTAACGCTCCATGATCAAAAAAGTTCCAGTTCCGTCAGTCCAAGCCAAGAGTGAAAACAATGTTGCTAAACTTTTTTTTTATATCAGAGGGATTGTTCCCTATGACTTTGTACCAAGTGGACAAAGAGTTAACCAAGTTTACTATTTGGAAGTGCCAAAAAGACTGCGTGAAAAAGTTAGATGAAATGACCTGAACTTGTTGACCAACAACTCATGGCTCTTACATCACGACAATGCACCAGGTAACATGGCACTGTCAGTAAGAGAGTTTTTAGCCAGTAAACAAATAACTGTACTGGAACACCCTCCCTAATCACCTGATGTGGCTGCCAGTGAATGTTTTCTTCACCTGAAGATAAAGGAAATATTGAAAAGAAGACATTTTGATGACATTCAGGACATCAAAAACAATACAACAGCTCTGATGGCCGTTCCAGAGAAAGCATTCCAAAGTTGCTTTGAAGGGTGGACTAGGCATCGGTGCTGACACATAGCTTCCCAAGGGGAGTACTTCAAAGGTGACCGTAGTGACACTCATGAGGTATGCAGCACTTTTTCTAGGATGAGTTTGAGAACTTAACTGGTAGACTTTGAATGTAGAAGATTTTGTTAAAGGTTTCGGAGTGATAGGGAATTACAGCTCAACCCAGAACATCTACAGTGAGAATTGTCCTAAAGTTCCCCTCCTCAATGACACGGAGACTTTTCACTGAGTTACTTTCTCTTCGTGTCTCCTTGGCCCCCTCTTTAGCTAGGACCCTCCTCACTTCCCCTACCATTCTGAAACATCCCTCTTACCTCAATTTCCAAAAAAAGTTCTCTATTTCTTCATCTCACTTTCTCCTTCAGACATTTACTGACAAAAGTCCAAGGAACTATCTCCTTAGGAAGAGACCTACCAAGTCAGAGGTGAATATCACCCATTCCCTAGATATAGCTGTGTAAAGTAACTGTTTCCTACACAGTCATTTTTTTCTCCTCCAGCTACACATACAAAATCAGGCAGGGTGGGAACATACAAATGCAACAGGAAGAAGGCCAATTAATTTGTTAAAGAAAATGATGGTTTGAGTAATGTTTCAGTAGATTTTAGGTTTCTTGTTTCACTATCACATTATTTTTAGTAGCCTGTTTTGGGGTTGTTATAGCACTACTCTCATTCAATGGCAAATGACACTCTTTGAAGAAGAAATTATCAATGAGATGATTCATTTGCAGACTCCAAGACAAGCTACAAGAGACAGTCATTTGTCTGCTTGATTAGAGTAACGTGCAAACCAGAATGTATGTAAGTAGCACTTATTCCAAAATGCGGAGTACATGGTGTGGAGGAATAAACCTCAACAAAATTGGTGAAGGTTGTGCTGTAAGAAATTAGACAGTTAGCCTTGGAAGAGAGACAAGCACTATCTGAGGAGAATGACAGGAGTCATTCTCCGATGAATGAATGCATCCTCATAGGTATTGAAAACCCTCTAGTAATAAATTTGGTGACAGAAACAACAGGAAAAATAAAAATCTAAGATCAAGTGCAGCTAGTGGAGGGTGAAGTTTATTCTTGACATGATCACAAGATTATTCAAAAGTCTAAGGGCAGGACATATAACTCTTTTAAATAAATTTATCTTGTGATTCAGAAAGACCCACTCTCAAGTTGTTGTTGGCTGCTAATGAGTCGATTCCAATTTATGGAGATCCTATGTGTTCAGAGTACAACTGGTGTGTAGGGTTTCATGGTTGTGACCTTTCAAATGAGACCTGCCTTCCAAGGTGCCTCTGGATGGATTTGAACCAGCAAACTTTTGGCTGGTAGTTTAGTGCTTAACCATTTGTACCACCCAGGTACCAGTCTTAACTCTACTCCTCTGGTATAGGTGAGGGACCTAAGTAACCAGATATTGTGCCTAATGAGAGTTACTAAATTTACACTGCCTCAAAATGATGCCTCAATAAAGTGTTTATCTGACAGTCATATTAGTCTAATTGTACTTTTGATAATTTGAAGGCCATACTGGAGTCCAACCATCTGTAATATCCATTCACATTGGCAGTGTGTATTTGAAGGACCTAGAAAGGTTTTAAGAGGCCACACAGAGCTGACGTCCTACAGAACTGTTTATTTTCTGATTCTGGGTATATCCTATTCCTGATTATGAGCGTTGTTTACTGTGAAACAAGTTTGTGGAGGAAGGACCTAGGATTATTTGTACTTTCATTGTTTGACTAGAAGCTAGTAGTGTAGTACTCAAAGTCCTGTTCCCCGCTAAAAGCTTCATCATGATTTCAAATGCAGGACAGGGGCTCTGATGGAATCAAATGTAGAGCAAAAGGGAAAAAAAAATCAAGGAAATTGAACATGAAAAATCTCAGATACACAGGAGAAATTAAAGCAAGTCTATCAGTAACAAAAGTGCTGGGAAGAAGGCACAAAACCTGCAAGAGACTTAACAGAAAACGGTATAGGCAGCACTGTCTGGCTTCTTTCTCTGTGATGTCAGGTTTTGAACATACTGAGTACTAATCCTGACTAGGATAGATCTATCTTTGGCTTTGCTTCAAGTGTTCACAAAAACCTTAGCTCTGCTAAAATAGTAGAATAAGACAAAAAACAGAAAGTGTGAGAGGAAGAAGGAAAAATATTACTTGCTAACAACAAAGCCCATGCTAAAAGAACTCAGTCTGAGGTAGATCAAATTTCTGGTCTGAAAGAAGACTGCACATCGTTCCATCTAGAACACTAGCCAGGTGACCACCATTAAAATCATTAGTGCCTGACAGTACATATACAGAGATACATATGGAGTACACACATGCATATACATACACTGGCACACATATATGACATATTTGTGTGCATCAGTGCATGAATGCATGTGTGTGTGTGTGTGTGTGTGTGTAAGCTATATAAACTGTTTGTTGTTAATTGTAACCTTCAGATTGGCAGTTCAAACCCACCCAGTTATTCCCTAGAAGAAAGGCCTGTGATATGCTTCCATAAAAATTAAAAAACACCCAACTCATAGCATCTGTCATGGATTGAATTGTGTCCCCCAAAAAATATGTGTAGCCATGTGATGGGGCCATGATTGTTGTGACTGTCCTCCATTTTGTGGTTTTCTTATGCTGTATGTTAAAGGATTAGGGTAGGACTATAAATCCCTTTATAAGATCACCTCCCTGCTCTACTTTAAAGGGAGTTTCCCTGGAGTATGGCTTGCCCCACTCTTAATCCTTTCACCCTGCAAGAGATAAAAGGACAGGGAAGCAGGCAGAGAACTGGGAACCTTGTACCATCAAGAAAGCAGCAACAGGAGAAAAGCGCGTCCCTCAGACCTGAGGTTCCTGCGCCAAGATGCTTCATGGAAAAAGACTGATACAATACCACAGTTTCCTCAAGAGCTGACAAGGGAGAAAGCTTTCCCCTGGAGCGGACACCCTGAATGTGGACTTGTAGCCTACTGGACTGTGTAAAAATAAACCTTCCTTTGTTAAAGCCGTTCACTCTGTGGTATTTCTGTTAGAGCAGCCCTAGCTGACTAAAACAGCATCCCTACAGGACAGAGTAGAAACTGGTTGATATGGTTTCCAAGGAGTGCCTGATGGATTCAAACTACCACCTTTTTGGTTAGCAGCTATAGCTCTTAACCGCTACACCACCAGAGTTTCCCCATAAAGATTACAACCAAGAAGATGCTATAGTATATTTCTACTCTGTAACACATGGAGTCATCATGAGTCAAAATCAACTTTATGGCAAGGGGTTTACTATGTGCCTATGTACTGCATTCAAAAATGTTTTAATTCATGAATAGATACATTCACACTGATGTTCATTGCAGTACTGTCCACAATAGCAAAAAGATGGAACCAACATAGTTACCTATCAACAGATGAATGGATAAACAAATTATAGTATATTCACACATGGAATATTATGCAAAGATAAAGAGCAATGATGAATTTGGAAACATTTCATAACATGGAGGAATCTGGACAGCATTATGCTGAGTAAGATCAGTGAGTTGTGAAAGGACAGATATTGTAAGAGAACACTATTATAAAATCTCAAGAAATAGTTTTAACACAGAAGAAAACAGTCTGTAATGGTTACAAGGACAGGGAGGGAGGAAGAAGGGTATTTCTTAACTAGAGGGTAGATGAGAATGAAGTTAGTGAAGGAAGGTACCACACACAGTAGAGAAGTCAGCACAACTGAACTAAGCTAAAAGCTAAGAAGTTTCCTAAGCGAAACGAAACACTTTGAAGGAGCGAATAGCAACGGCAGGTGTCTGTGGACCATGGTTTTAGGGGACATCTAGATGAACTAGCCTAAGAAATGTTCTGTATCCCATTTGGGCCAGCAAGCAGCCATCCAAGAAGCATCAACTGGTTCCAACCCAGCTGGAGCACAGGAAAGTGAATATGATCAAAGACATAAAGGAAAATACAAGCCCAAGAGACAGAAACCAAAAACCCACTGCCATTGAGTCAATTTCGACTCATAAAAACCCTATGGACAGAGTAGAACTGCCCCATACAGTTTTCAAGCAGTGCCTGGGGGATTTGAACTGCCAACCTGGTTAGCAGCAGTAGCACTTAACCACTACATCATCAGGGTTTCCAAGAGACAGAGAGCACCACAAAATCCGGAGACTAAAACCCCAGAAAAATTAAATGGTGCCAGGCTACCACCAACAACTGTCCTAATAGGGAACACAACAAAGAGTCCCTAACACAGCAGGAGAAAAATGGGGTGCGGAACCCATACTCCATTAAAAAGACTTCACTTGATGATCTGACAAACTGGAGGGTCCTCAGAAGACATGGTCTATGGCTTCTGTTAGGCCAGAACTTAAACCACTCCAGAAGCCAACTCTTCAGACAAAGATTTGATAGGAATATGAGACATAAAATGATCTTGGCAAAGAGTGTGCTTTTTAGCCTAAGTAGATACATGAGACTAACTAGAACTCCTGTCTGAAGTTGAGAGAATTAGAGGGAAACAGAAACTGGTTGAAGGGTCACAGGAAACACAAGGCAGGAAGGAGGAATGTGCTGTCACAGTGTGGGGAGAACAGCTAGGGTTACATAGCAATGTGTGAGTAAATGCTTGTATGACAAATTAACTTGGATTGTAAACTTTCAGCTAAAGTGCAATAGAATATTATTTTTTTAAAAAGTTCTTACTTCCTAAGCTCTTTCGCTAGTGTCTCCTATAGGTATTTATTCTTTGTAGTTTTCACTGATCAAGTTATTCAATCCATGGGTGTCCCATTTGCCAATATTTAAATCCATTATACACATGCAACATGCCAAAGTCTGTATACAATGTAGTCTTACAGTTTACAGTGTTTACATGCTCAGTGCCATAAGAACATATCCCTAACATTTGTAGCCATGGGTCAAGGAATGACTTCCAACAATTATTTTCAAGTCCAACATGACCCTTCTCCAAACACGTTTTTCCTCAAAGAGCTAATTAGAACGTGACTTCCTGAACAAGACGCAGAAGGTCCCGTGGGAAACATATGGGATTTGGGGTCAAAAGGTCAAGATTCACATCTCAGTTCTGTGGTGTACCAGCTCTGTGATCTTGAAGATTGCTAAATGATAACAAATACTAAATCATACTTGGCCAATCAGATGGTTTCATGCATTGAAGTATGTCCTCCCAAAAGTATGTGTCAACTTGGCTAGGCTTTGCTTCCCAGTAATGCATGATTGTCTACCATTTTGTCATCTGATGTGATTTTTCTGTGTGTTGTAAAACCTACCTCTATGATGTTAATGAGGCAGGATTAGAGGCAGTTATGTTAATAAGGCAGGACTCAATCCACAAGATCAGGCTATATCTTAAATCAATCTCTTTTGAGATATAAGAGAGAAGAAAGCAGAGAGACAGGGAAACCTTACACCACCAAAAAACTAGAGCCAGTTCCTGCACAGAGAAGATCCTTGACTGGAGAAGGTTGATGACAAGAAACTTCTCTCAGAGCCAAAAGACAGAGAAAGCCTTTCTCAGGAGCCTTCCCCTGAATTAAGACTTCTAGCCCCATAAATTTTGACAGAACAAATTTCTCTTTGTTAAAGTCATCCACTTGTGATATATCTGTTATGGTAGTATCACATATCTAAGATGGATGGTTTGTTTTTAGATGGATACAGTTAGTTCCAACTCATAGTAACCATAAGTGAAACAGAAGGAGACGCAAACCAGTCCTGAGCCATCCTCACAATTTTTTCTATACCTGAGCCCACTGCTGCAACCATGTGTCAATCCATCTTGCTGACTGTCTTCCTCTTTTTCACTAATGCTCTACCTTACCAGCTATCCTCCTCCAGGAAATGGTCTTTTTTGATAACATGCCCAAAGTATGTGAGATGAAATCTTGCCTTCTTTTGCTTCCAAAGAGCATTCTGGCCTTACTTCTTCCAATAGAGATTTATCCATTCTTCTTGCAGTCCATGGTATACTTAATATTTTTCACCAACACCATCACTCAAAGACATCAGTTCTTATTTGGTACTCCTTTTCATTGTTAAGCTTTCATGTGTGTATGAAGCACATTTTAGTCTTCAAAGTGATGTCTTTGGTCTCCAAAATTTTAAACAGATCTTTTGCAGCAGATTTGCTCAGTGCAATGCATTGTTTGATTTTGTGACTGTTGCTTCCATGGGCATTGATTGTGGATCCAAGTAAAATGAAATCCTTAGCAATTTCAACCTTTTCTCCATGTATCGTGACGTTGTGTCTGGGTCCAGATGTGAGAATTTTTGTTTCCATGATGTTTAAGTATAATCCATACTGAAGCCTGTGGTCTTTGATCTTCTTCAGTAAATGCTTCAAGTTTTCTTCACTTTCAGCAAGCAAGATTGTGTCATCTGCATAACACAGGTTATTAATGAGTCTTCCTCCAATTCTGATGTCTCATTTTTCATATAGTTCAGTTGCTCGGGTTATTTGCTCAACACACAGAATAAGCGTGATGAAAGGATACAACCTTGACATATACCTTTCCTGACATTTAACCACACAGTATTTCCTTGTTCTGTTCAAATGTTGCCTCTTGGCATATGTGCAGATTGTTCATGAGCACAATTAACTGTTCTGGAACTCCTATTATTTGAAATGTTGTCCATAATTTATGATCCAAACAGTCTAATGCTTTTGTGCAGTCAATAAAATACAGGTAAATCTCTTTCCAGTATTCCCCACTTTCAGGCAAAATCCAACTTAAGTCAGCAATGATACCATATTCCTCATTCCACATCCTCTTCTGAATCCAACTTGAATTTCTGGCAGTTCCAGTTGATATACTCCTGCAACTACTTTTGAATGATCATCAGCAAAATTTTACGTGTGTGTGACATTGATGATGTTGTTCAATAATTTCTGCATTCTGTTGGATCATCTTTTTTGAAATAGGCACAAATGTAGATCTCTTCCAATTAGCTACCCAGAACCTGTCTTCCAAATTTCTTCACATAGAATAGTGAAAGCTATCAGGGTTGCATCAGTTGGTTGAAACATCTCAGTTGGTATTCCATCAGTTCCTGAAGCCTTGTTTATAACCAATGCCTTCAATGAAGCTTGGACTTTTTCCTTCAGTACCGTAGGTTCTTGATTATACAATGCATCCTGAAATGGTTGAACATAGACCAGTTCTTTTTGGTGCAGTGACTCTGTGTACGAGGACTGCTAATTAAGTTCACAAACTCTCTCTAGGAAAAGTGCTACATACCTCATTACTGAATATCACTACAGTCACCTTTGAAGTATTTTTCTTTGGAAGCTATGCACCAATGCCAGTGCCTAGTCCACCTTTCAAAGCAATTTTGGAACTCTTTTTCTGGAATGACCATCACAGCTGTCATTGTATTGCCATTGATATCCTGAATGTCATCAAAGTGTCTTCCTTTCAGTATTTCCTTTATCTTTGGGTAAAGAAAAAAGTCATTGGGGGCCAGACCAGGTGAGTAGGGAGGGTATTCCGATACAGTTATTTGTTTACTGGTTAAAAACTCCCTCACAGACAACTATACAATGAAGTTCACAAACTTGCCACCTTGCCACCATGTGCAATGGCCATTCCAGAAACAGTTCCAAAATTGCTTTGAAGGGCGGACTAGGCACTGGCATCTGCATACCTCCCCAAAGGGAGTACTTCTAAGGTGACTATAGCGATATTCGGCAATAAGGTATGTAGCGCTTAGGACAATTAAGTTCATGGCTTAATTGTCAGACCTCATAGCCCTTCCATATTCATTTGATGCTTCTGCATCATTTAATATTCTCCCCATAGAATCTTTCAGTATTGCAACTCATGGCTTGATTTTCTTTTTATTCAGTTCTTTGAGCTTGAGAAATGCTGAGAGTACTCTTACTTTTCAGATTTATAAGACCAGGTCTTTGCACATTTCACTATAATGTTTTGTCTTCTCAGACTGCCCTTGGAAATCTTCTGTTCAGCTCTTTTAACTTCATTCTTCCATTTGCTTTAGCTACTCTACCTTCAGGAGCAAGTTTCAATGCATCCATATGTTGTTGAGATGATCTCTAAATCCAGGTGGGATACACTCAAAGTCACATTTTGGCTCTTGTGAACTTGTTCTAATTTTCTTCAACTTCAAATTGCATGTGAACAGTTGATGGTCTGTTTCACAGTTGGCCCATGTTCTTATTCTGACTGATGATATTGAACTTCTCTGCTGTCTCTTTCTACAGATATAGTCAATTTGATTTATGTGTATTCCAGCTGGTGAGTTCTAAGTGTACAGTCTCCTGAAACTATTTAAATTGCATTAATCAGTAGTCCATATTATTATATTACAGTTGATTGGTATAACTGTGATATTTAATAAACACTTAGAATTCTCCATGTTAAAAAAAGTCACATAGCTGCAGAAGGACTGAATGAGATAGTGTGTGTGAAAGCCTTGGAATACAGTAGGGACTCAACACTCTGAATCTAACCAAATATGCTCTTTATCATGAATTCTCAAGGCATATTCTTTGTCAAATTATTTCCTTTTTCTCTTTTTCTTTTTTCTAGTTAAATCTAGGGTTTTTATTTTCTACTTTTAGTGTCCACAGTTAAAAATATTAATTTGATTTTTATTTAATCAGGAATAACTCAATAGCGAAGGGAGAGATTTGAGATGAACTTTTAAAACAAGCAGAGGTAGTTTTTGCAAGCTCCATGCATGTTACCCAAAGAGTCTGAACATATGCTAGCATATCTACTCAAAATTATTAATCTTAGACATATTTTGATGCACATTAAATGACAATAGATTCGGTCAACTGTAATGAAATTTGAGTTATTGACTAAAATAGTCAAAACTGCCAGATTGGCCATCTTAAACCAGATATTTTTAATCATTTAAACATAGCCTGAGTATCAACTAGAATGGCAAGCCAAGATATTAGTTACATAATAATCTAATTCCAGCTCATGATGTACAAAGTGGGCCATAAAAATCATACTGATAAGAGACTTTCATGAGTTGGTTAATCACTTATCTTGTCAGCTATGACATTTATTGAACCCAATCTAGAGAGGAAAGGAAGCAAATTCTATACCACTGTTGCTGCAAAGAAAAGGCCACTAACACTAAGTCTTCCCACTACTTAGCACAGAGAACTTGCTCAGGAAATGATTCACTGCTCCTTGCAGCTTTTTCTCGTTGCAGACCTTGCCTCGCCTCATCTATGCAGGCAACACAATTTTAAAAGTATTAAAACGCAAAGATGTCACTTTAGGAATTAAAACCCCACTGCCATTGAATCAGGTCCAACTCATAGCAACCCTAAGGGTCAGGGTAGAACTGCCCGATGGAGTTTCCAATGAGCACCTGGTGGATTTGAACTGCTGACCTTTCTGTTAGCAGACATAGCACTTTAACCCACTATGCCACCAGAGTTTCCTTGGGAATTAAGGTGCACCTGAATTATGTCATAGTGTTTTCTATCACCTCAATTTTATGTGAAGGCTGGACAATGAATAAGGACGATGGAACAATTGATATCTTCCAGTTATATGGTTGACAAAGAGCACTGAATATGAATCACCACAATAGCAGTGCTGGGAATAGTGCATCCTTTGGACCTGAGGGTCCTGTACTGAACTGATTCCAGACCAAGGGAAAACTAATGCATCACAACTTCCTCTAGAGCACAGAGAGAGAGAAAGGTCTTCCTCTGAAGCCAGCACCCTTAATCTGGACTTCTAGCCTACTAGTCTGTGAGAGAATACACTTCTTTGTTAAAGCCATCCACTTGTGGTATTTTTGTTACACCAGTACTAGATAACCAATATGATTCCCAAAGAATGACATTTGAGAATTGCATATCTTTTTGGATGTAGTAAAAAGGAAATTCCAGTTTGCGTGTCATGAATCCTTACTCTCCACATTGTATTACTTCCCTGTAAACCACTTCACTAATGACACACATCTGTATATTATAAATAGCAATTGTTCATGATGCTTCTACTCAGCAACATGTCACAAAGGATGTCAAGTAACATCCTCTGACATAAGAAAAATATTTGTTAATGCTCCCATTTCAAATGCTTCACACCTGATACTTTGTTAATATGAAATGAGTATTACATATTTCAGTTTTGGAAACAAGGAAACTGAGTCAAAAGGTATGCATGACTTGCCCATGCTTCACAAGTAGGAATAGGCTAAACTAGGATTGGAACTCTGATTTTGGAACGTAAACGTCCATGCCCAAAAGGGCAGTTCTACTTTGTCCCACAGTGTTGCTATGAGTCAGAATCGACTCAAAGGCAACGAGTGTGATTTTGTTTGTTTGCTTGATGTCTTGAAAATACATATGGAGATATTTATGGGTGAAATTAGGTAAACTCTAGAATTTGCTATAAACTATTTCAAAAGCAACAACAAATTGCAGATTAATGAGGTTTGTTGTACTGTTGGACACTCTGGTGCTGTAGTACTGAAGAACTATGACTTCTAACCAAAAGGCTGGCATTTTAAATCTACCAAGTGCTCCTTGGAAACTCTATGGAGTAGTTTTACTCTATGCTATAGCATCACTATGAACACTATGAGTCAGAAGCCCCTCAATGACAATGGGTTTGGATATTATTATTATTTTTTTATTGTACTAATCTACTTTTTTATTCTTAAAAGTAAGTGCTTTAAGTGAACTAACTGAGCCAGTAAAATTAAAAATTAACCGAGTGCTAACTGAAGAGTTAGTGTTTGAGACTACTCATAGGTGTCTCAGAAGAAAGTCCTGGAGACCTACTGCTCAAGGATCACAGCCATTGAAAACCCTATAAAGCACAGTTATACTCCAACCATGGAGTTACTGTGAGTCAGAACCAACTTGATGGCAACGAGATTTTACACTCTACATATATGTTAGCTCTCTGGACATAAAAAAATTATAAAAGTAGTAAGTGCTTTAAGAGTAAAAAAAAAATCATGCAGGTTCCCTCCCCATGAAATGAAAGGACATCTGAATGTTTTAGAGTCTTGAGCGTGTCCGTTGAGGGGAATGCCCTTCATTCTTTAGGATATATTCCAAGTAGTGGAATTACTGGGTCAAATGGTATATCTATATCCATTTTTTTAAGAAAGCACCAGATTGCTTTCCAAAGAGGCTGGACCATTTTGCAACCCCACCAACAGTGTAGGAGAGTTCCACTTTCTCCACAGCCTCTCCAGCCTTTGTTGTTTTGTGTTTTTTGGATCATGGCCAACCTTGTTGGGGTGAGACGGTATCTCATTGTAGTTTTGATTTGAATTTCTTTAATAACTAAAGATCGTGAACATGTCTGCATGTGTTTTTTGGCTGCCTGGATCTCCTCTTTAGAGAAATGTCTGTCCATCTCCTTTGCCCATCACTTAACTGGATGATTATTTTCTTCTTATTGACATTTTGTAGTATCTTATAGATTGTGGAGATCAGGCATCAGCCTGACATAGAGTTGCCAAATACTTTTTCCCATTCTGTAGGTGGCTATTTAATTCTATTAATAAACTCTTCGGATGAGCAAAAGTGTTTGATTCTTAGTAGTTCCCATTTATCTATTTTCTTTTCTGTTGATTGTGGTTTCTTTGACAGATTTTGAAGTCTGTCTACGTTGTGTATGAAAACTTCCATTGTTGTTCTTACCTTTGCTTGCATGAGCTTTATCATGTTAGATTTGATATTTAGGTCTTTTATCCAGTTGGAGTTGGTTTTTATATAAGGTGTAAGATATGGATCTTGTTTCAATGTATTGCAAATGGATATCCAATTTTGCCAGCATCATTTGTTGAAGATACTATTTCTACCCTAGTTTAATGTCAAACATCAACTGTTCATAGGCAGACTGTGTTATCTCTGGGGTCTCAATTCTGTTCCATTGATCGATCTGTCTGTTCTTGTACCAGTATCATGCTGTTTTGACCACTGTGGCACTGTAATATGTTCTAAGGTCGGGTAATGAGAGGCCCCCTAACGTGTTCTTCTTTAGTAGTGACTTACTTGTCCGTGACATCTTCCCTTTCCAAACAAAACTGGTGATTTGTTTCTCCATCTCGTTAAAAAATGACGCTGGAACTTGTACTGGGGTTGCATAGTATAAGTAGACTACTTTGGGTAAAATACACATTTTCACAATGTTAAGTCTTCCTATCCATGAGCGGGGTAGGTTTTTCCATTTATCTAAGTCTCTCTTAGTTTCTTGAAGTAAGAGTTTGTAGTTCTCTTTGTAAAGGTCTGTTATTTCTCTGGTTACATTAGTTCCTAGCTACTTTATCTTCTTAGGGGCTATAGTAAATAGTATTGATTTGATAACTTCTTCATCAACAGTCTCGTTGTTGCTATAAAGGAGTCCTACTGATTTACTTATGTTTATCTTGTATCCTGAGACTTCCTGAACTCTTCTATCAGTTTGAGTAGTTTACTTATAGGTTCTTTGGGATTCTCTGCATATACAATCATATTATCAGCAAACAGGGAGATTTTGACTTCTTCTTTGCCAATGCAAATGCCATTTATTTTTTTGTCATGTCTAATTGCTCTGGCTAGAACTTCTAGTACTATATTGAATAGGAGAGGTGAGAGTGGTCATCCTTGTCTAGTTCCTGTTCTCAAGGGAAAGCCTTTCAGTCTCTCTCCATTCAGGATGACATAGGCAGTTGGCTTTGTATAAATGGCCCTTATGGAGTTGAGGAATTTTCCATCTATGCCTATTATGCTAAGAGGTTTTAGCATGAATGGGTGCTGGACTTTATCAAATGCCTTTACTGCATCAAAGGAATTCAGCTGATTCTTGTCTTTCATGATATTTATGTGGTTGATCACATTAATTGTTTTTCTGATGTTGAACCAGCCTTACATCCCTGGTATGCATCCAACTTGGTCAGGATGGATTATTTTTTTTGATATGTTGTTGTATTCTATTGGCAGGAATTTTGTTGAAGATTTTTGCATCTAGATTCATGATATTGGTCTGTAGTTTCCCTTTTTTGTTGGGTCTTTCCCTGGCTTTGGTATCAGGGTTATGCTAGCTTCATAAAATGAGTTTGGGAGTACTTCATCCCTTACTATACAGTGAAATAGTCTCAGTGGTATTGGAGATAACTCTTCTGTAAATGCTTGGTAGAATTCTGCAGTGAAGCCATCTGGGCCCATGCTTTTTTTGGTTGGCAGTTTTTTGATGACATTTTCAATCTCTTCCTTTGTAATGGATTTATTGAGTTGTTTGATGGGTTTATTAAGTTTTTCTGCTTCATGTTGTGATAATTTCGGTATGTGATATGAATCAAGGAATCTGTCCATTTCCTCTACATTTTCAAATTTGTTAGAGTACAGTCTTTCTTAGTATTTTGTTATGATATTTTTGATTTCTGGTGGATCTGTAGTGACAACTCCCCTCTCATTTCTAATTTGGGTTATTTGTTCCCTTTCCTGTTTTTCTTTAGTAAGTTTAGCCCATGGGTTTGTCAATTTTGTTGATCTTTTAAAAAAATCAGCTTTTGGTCTTTTCAATTTTTTCAATTGTTCTTCTATAATTCATTTAGGTCTGCTCTAATCTTTATGATCTGGTTTCTTCTGGTGCCTGAGAGGTTCCTCTGTTGTTCTCTTTCTACTTGTTCACGCTGTAGGGTTAGTTTCTTGATTTGGTTTCTTTCTTCCTTCCAGATGTGTGCATTTATGGAGATAAACAGACCTCTGAGCACTACTTTGGCTGATCCCATAGGTTCTGGTAGGAAGTGTTTCATTCTCTTTGTAATCCATGAATTTCTTTATTTCATCCTTGATTTCTTCTATAACCCATGGTTTTTTGAGCAAGATATTATTCAGTTTCCAAGAGTTTCATTTTCTATCTCTGTTTTTTCTGCTATTGATTTCAACTTTTATGGCTTTATGGTCTGAGAAGATGTTTTGCAATAATTCAATAGTATGGATTTTGCTGAGAGTTGCATTATGTCCTAACACATGGTCAATTCTGGAGAATGTTCCATTTGCACTGGAGAATAAGGTGTAGTTGTCCTCTGATGGGTAGAAAGTTCTGTATCTATCGATGAGGTTTAATTGGTTAATTGTGGCAATACGATCTCCTGTATCTTTATTGAGCTTTTTCCTAGACAATCTGTCCAATATTGAGTGGAGTGTTGAAGTCTCCCACTATTGTTGTAGAGTAATCTAACTCTGTTTTGAGTGTAGTCAGTGTTTCTTTGACATATTTAGGTGCTCTGATATTAGGTGCATAAATATTTCATAGAGTTAAGTCTTGCTTGTGTACTGAATCATTCAGCAATAAACAGTGTCCATCTTTGCCCATGATGGTGTATTTTACATTAAAATTGATTTTTGTCTGAGATTAGAATTGCCACACCTTCTCTTCTTTGTTCATTGTTAGCTTAATATATATTCTTCCATCATTTAATTTTTATTTTGCTCCTATCTTTAAGTCTCAAATGAGTTTCTTGTAAACAACATATGGATGGGTCATGTCACTCCATGTCTCTTTACTGGAGCATTCAGTCCATTCACATTCAATGTAATTATTGATAGGTATGTGTGCAGTGCTGCCATTGTGATATGTCTGTTTTTGTGTTGATGTGTTCTCTGTTGTTCTTATTAGTCTGTTCTGGGACATTCTTTTTTGTGACTTGAATTTTCACCTTTTTCAGAGCTGTTTTTGTAATTGTTGAGACTTGTTTTACATTTCTTGATATGGTATGTTATATCTTTGTTGTGCTTTATGGCTTCCCCTATAATACCCCTTAATAAACTATGTATAAACCCAATTTTAATTACTACCAGTCTTGTCATCTTCCTCTTCATATGGAAGGACTATAATGACTGTAGTACAACCCTCTTTTTAATATGATGGTACCATAGTTTTCATGATAATCACTGGATTGTTTCTTTCAGTATTAAAGCTGTGATTGAATTTGGAGCCTTCCCTAACTAAGTAGAATCCTGAACAATGTGTCATTCTAAAATATAACATTAGTGGGTTTTATTCTTCTAAGCCAAAGCCAAGAACTTCTTCAATATTTCTTGTAGTTTTGGTTTGGTTTTTACAAAGTCTCTGAGTTTTTGTTTGTCTGGAAATGTCTTAATTTCATTTTCATATCTGAAAGATAGTTTTGTAGAATATATAATTCTTGGTTGGAAGTTCTTCTCCTTCAAGGCTTTGAATGTGTCATGCCACTGTCTTCATGCCACAATGATTTCTGCTGAGAAATCTGACGAAAGCCTATGGGGTTTCCCTCTGAATGTTAGCTTTGCTTTGAATCTTGCTACCTTTGAGAATTGCTGTTTATGTTTCATTTTGTTAAGCTTGATTATATCTTGGAATCTCTCTTTTGAGATCTATATTGGGTGATGTACAATATGCATCTGGGATATCTATATTCTCTTCCTTCATGATTTCTGGGAAGTTTTCTGTCAGCAGTTCAGAAACCATACTCTCTGTGTTCTCAGGTGTCTCATCCTGTTCAGTGACTCCAATTAACTGAAGGTTGTTCGTGTTAATAGAGTCCCACATGCTTCTTCATTTTTCTTGTTTCTTTTTTCTGATTTCTGCTCATAAACACTGGCGTCAGTAGCTCTGTCTTCCAAGTCAGAAATTCTTTTTTACATTTGTTGCATTCTGTTTTCTTGGCTTCGCATTAAAGTTTCTATGTGTTTGATTTTGTTCTTGATCTATTGGATTTCAGAGTACTGGTATTCCATCAGTTCGAACTGCTTGCTTAATTTTTCCTTTTGTTCTGCTGCATTTTGTATAAGGTCTAGAAGGGCTCTGTATATAATGATTTTTTATTTACCTTCTGATGATTTCAGAATGGTTTCTTCATCTGGAAAACTCCTTGGTTGTTTCATTTGGGAGCCTTCTGAAGCCATGGGTGATTTCTTGTATGGCACAAGTGTCTGTTGTTTTTTTGGGTTTCATGTGAGTACGTAAAGGCTGGTAGAGATTCTGTGAGGATGGACTTCAGATATTTCTCTACTCTGTCTTAAAATGTAAAACAAAAGGTATTTGACCACTTCCCAAGTCAGTCAGGTTTTCAGTTATAGAGGCCCCTCCTCCCAGCTGGCAAAGTAAGCACTTCTATATCCAACCCCAGATAATACAAACTAGTTCAAAATACAGCAATGCTACTGCCCTGTTGGCCTCTGCTGACAGGGCCCAACCTTAGGCTAAACTGTGTAAACCACTACTTTTCTGGTAAAAAAAAGTGCTCTCCTGTGGGGAGGCTCTGGCTCCCAAGCTAAGAAATAAGTCCAGCTGCAGCCACCGTATCTAAGATGGCACCCTCCACACAGCCAGCAGATAGAGGGGCTAAAGGTGCCGTGAAGTAGTGAGTCCTCCGCCTCTGTTACCATGCCCCCACCATAGGCGACACTGTGTAAACCATTGCTTTTCTGTCAGAGAAGTGCTGTCCTGTTTGCAGGTGCTGGCTCCTGGGCTAAGAATTAGGTCCTGCTAAAATCTCCATATGCAACATGGCATCTCGCACACAGGCACTGCAGATCCGTACAAACCACGCTGTGGCAGTGATAAGGAGACAGGCCCAAAGTGGCTAGATGAACAGAGTCCTAAGCCTGGCTCTCAAAATATGGTAATTTCGCCTGCCTATCCCACCAGTAGTGCATCTGCGTTTAGCTGCTAGGCAAGACCCAGCTCCGCCCACTAGCCAAGACAGAGAAAACAAAAGTCAAAATGGTGCATTTACCTTCAGTCTGTGAGAACCAGGGCTAGCCAGGAGTGGGAATCATTGAAAGAGAGGAGGTTTTTCATTAAGTGGTATGAAGTCCAAATTAACAGCCCTGTGCCATATCCTGGGGGCTCACTAGGTGACCAGAAGACTCCATTTGATTATCAGTTCACGTCTTGGTTTCCAGAGGGATATGATGAGATGTGTGCTTAGTCCACCATCTTGACTCTGCCCCTCTAATAAAAATTGTTTAAATTAAAAAAGGAATAGCATTCAGATGCTCATGGCAGAAACCAGAACGACAGGCTTATTGTTAGCTACCACTAGATCGGCCTCTGACTCATGAAGACATCGTATGCAACTGAATGAAATCCTGCCTGGTCCTGTACCATCTTCACGTTGTTTGCAGATCTGATTGCTGTGATCCATAGGGTTTTCCTTGACTGATTTTCAAAAGTATGTTTCAAGGTCTTTTTTTTCCAAGTTAACAGTATCTTAAACAAATTAGGAATTTTATTTCTCTATGTAACAAAAATCTAGAGGTGTAATAGCATGCTCTGCAATGTCATCAGATACCTAGATTCTATTGATCTATTCATTCCATCGACATTAATGTATGCTCGTTGCTTGTATTTACAAGATGGCCAATCTATTGCCAGCCTCAAATGCATGTCCTTGCATGGAGGAAAAGTGTATATGGCAATGTGCCAACTGAGTCAATATCATTTAAAGAGCTTTCCTAGACATTCTGTTCCTTCTCATTCACTTCCTGTAAACATAACTGTTTCAAATGAGTGCTTCTACCCTAAGGGGAAGCTGGAAAATGTAATTGTATTTTAGCTATACACGTTACCAAACCAAATAAAGTCAGAAGTCTCTTAGTATAGAAGAAAAGAATATTGAGATTGGATAGACAACTAGCAGTCTCTGTAATAATTATATATATTAGGTGGAACTTTATGGAAGTTCTGATATGTAACCATTTTGACCTAAAATTTTTTCATGAGTCAACCTAGTACAGAATATTAAACAAGAAAATCAACATATTGGGTTGATCTATATGAAATTGAATCACGATTATCAGTTCAGAGATCTGATAATTTTTTTCATATGAGTCAACCTAGTACAGAATATTAAACAAGAAAAGCAACACATTGGGTTGATCCATATGAAACTGAATCATGATAGGCAAAAAAGAAAGTGAATATGGCCAGTTTCACATGATTCAAACTACTGAATGTCACCAAAAAACAGAAGCAACTGACAATTTGTAAATAACAGAGATTCCACTAATTAAGTTAGATACAATATGAGCATATAAAAGTATACATTGTTAAGTCACCTTTAACTCACAGTGACCCTATGTGACAGAGTAGAACTAATTCATAGGGTCATGTCTTTCTTCTGTGGTGCTACTGGGTGGGTTTCTTAGACTCCCAGCTTTTTGGTTATCAGCTGAGGGCTTAACCATTGCACCACTAGTGCTCCTTTAAAAAATAGGCAGCTTTGTAGATTCTAGTAGTAATTAATTAGAAAACAAAACACAAAAGATTCCACTTACAGAAGTGAAAAAAAGTAAACGTAATATGCTTAGTAATAAGCATTAAAAAGAAAAAAAAGACATCTATGGGGGAAAAAAATAAAAATTTCTGGAATGTTATTTGTCTTAGTCATCTAGTGCTGCTGTAACAGAAATGCCACAAGTGGATGGCTTTAACAAAGAGAAATTTATTCTCTTACAGATCAGTAGGCTAGAGGTCCAAATTCAAGGTGTCAGTTGCAGGGAAATGCTTTCTGTCTCTGGCAGTTCTAGAGACAGTCTTCCTCTAGTATAGAAGCTTCTCCTGCAACCACAAGTCTGAAGGATGCACCCTGTTCCTAGAACTGCTTTTTTTTTGTGATATGAGGTTCTCGTATCACTCTACTCATTTTTCTCTTTTATATTTCAAAAGAGATTCACTTCAGACACACTCTAATCTTGTAGATTGAGTTCTGCTTCATTAACAAGGTAGCTAATTCCACCTTGTTAACATTATAGAGGTATGATATAAAAAACATAGGAAAATTACATCACATCACAAAAATGATGGACGATCACATAATAATGGAAAAAATTAAGGTTTAGCCAAGTCTACACACATTTTTGGGGTATGCAATTAATTCAATCCATAACAATATTTTTTTTTTAAATAGAGAGACTAATTGAAATGACTCTATGCTCATGCATGAGAAGAGATATCGTTTGAAATATGGCCACTTCTCACAAGTTATGTATACAATTTAATGTAATCTCAAATAAAATCCCACCCCAGTTTTTCATGTTATCTGATAAATTGATTCTAAAATTCACATGGAACAGAAACTAGGAAGGAACTGTTGCCTGATCTTTTGATTTCATTTGGGTCTGTTGTGACATTTCCCTTTTCATTTCTTATTTGGGTTTTTTGTTTCCTCTCCTGTTTTTCTTTTGTAAGTTTAACCCATGGTTTATTGATTTTGTTGATCTTTTCAGAAACCAGCTTTTGGTTTTGTTAATTTTTTCAATTTTTCTTCTATTCTCTAATTCATTTAGTTCTGCTCTAATGTTTATTACCTGTCTTCCCCTGGTGCCTGAGAGGTTCCTCTGTTCCTCTCTTTCTACTTATTCAAGCTGTAGGGTTAATTGGTTTGGGCTCTTTCTTCTTTCCAGATGTGTGTGTTTATAGAGATAACTTGACCTCTGAGCACTGCTTTTGCTATCTTATAGGTCTTGGTATGATATGTTTTCATTCTCATTTGATTCCATAAATTTATTGTATCCTTGATTTCTTCTATAACCCATGAATTTTTGAGCAAGGTGTTATTTGTTTCTATGAGTTCAAATTTCTACCTATTTTTTCTGCTATTGATTTCAACTTTTATGGTTTTATGATCCAAGGAGATGCTTTGCAATAATTCAGTGGTTTGGATTTTGTTGAGTCTTGCTTTATGTCCCAGCATGTGTTCTATTCTGGAAAATGTTCCATGTGCGTTGGAGAAGAAGGTGTACTTGTCTGCTGATGGATAAAATGTTCTGTATATGTTGATGAGGTATAGTTTGTTAACTGTTGCAATTAGATCTTCTGCATCTTTAATGAGTTTTTTTCTGGATGATCTGTCCATTACTGAAGGCGGAGTGTTGAAGACTCCTACTATGATTGCGGAGTGATCTATCTCATTTTTCAGGGTTGTCATTCTTTGTTCAATGTATTTAGATGCTCTGGTATTGGGTGCATAAATATTTAGTATTGTTGTGTCCTGCGTATGTATTGAACCTTTCAGCAAGAATTAGTGACATCCTTGTCCATGATGGTCGATTTTACTTAAAGTCTATTTTACCTGACATTAGCATTGCCACTCCTGCTGTTCTTTGCATGTTGTTGGCTTCATATATATTTTTCCATCCTTTAATTTTCAGTTTGTTCATGTCTTTGAATCCAAGGTGTGTTTCGTGTAAACAACATATAGACAGATTGTGTCTTTTGATCCAGGATGTCACTTGCTGTCTCTTTTTTGGAGTGTTCAGTCCATTTACATTCAGTGTAATTATTGATAGCTATGTGTTTAGTGCTGTCATTTTAATGCCTTTATTTCTGTGTTGCTGATGTTTTCTATGTTGTTATTAGTATTCTGTTCTGGGTCATTCTTCCTTATGGGTAGGGTTTTCATCTTTTTCAGTGTTGGTTTTATGTTTCTTGACACTCTTGTATTATGTTTCTTGTGTTGATACGTCACATGGTTATTTTGCTTTGCACCTACCCTTGTGATCCCCAGTCCTATTTTAAGTTTAAACCAGACTGTAACTTCTGCATATTTTTTTAATTTTCTCTCCATCAGAAAGGGTTATAACTACTACAACATATCCCTCTTTTTTAGTGTAATGATGTCATAATTTTCTTGATATGATCACTGGTTCCCTTTTATGCCCCTTTTCAACATTGTGGCTTTGATTGAGCTTTGTGACTTTATTAACTGAGTAGAATTCTGGATGCTGTGTCCTGCATTTCCGTCTTAAGCATTCATTTAGTGTTTTTGTTTTACTAAGAGCTTATTTCAGTATTTCTTGTAGTTCTGGTTTGGTTTGTACAAAGTCTCTAAGCTTCTGCTTACCTGTGAATATGTTAATTTCATCTTTGTATTTGAGAGACAATTTTGCAGGATATCTAATTCTTGATTGGCAGTTTTTCTCCTTCAAGGCTTTCAATGCGTCATCCCATTGTCTTCTTGCCAACAACATTTCTGTCAAGAAGTCAGATGAAAGCCTACAGGGCTTCCTTCTGAATGTTAGCTTTTCTTTAAGCCTCATTGCCTGTAAGGGCCTGTTTATGATTCACTTTACTAAGTGTGATTGTAATACATCTTGGAGTCTTTCTTTTGTGGTCTTTTTGAGGGGGAGTTGATATGCATCTTTGAAATCTATGTTCTCTTCTTTCATAATTCCAGGGAAGTTTTCTGTCAGCAACTCTACCACAATACTCTCTGTATTTTTGGCTATCTCTCCCTGCTCAGGAATTCCAATTATTCATAGATTATTCTTCTTTAATAGAATCCCACATTTCTTAATGCTTCTTTATTTTTCTTTTCTCTGATTTCTCCACATAAATGCTTGTGTCAGTTGCTCTATCCTCAAGCTCACTAACTCTGGCTCCAGCTCCTCAATTCTGCTCTTTTGGCTTTGGATTGAATTATCCAGTTCTGTAATTTTGTTATTGATCTCTTTGATTTCAGATCACTGATGTTCCATCAGTTCGAATAGCTTGCTTAATTTTTCCTTTTGTTCTGCTGTATTTTGTTTAATCTCTAGGAGGACTCTATATGTAATTCTTTCTTCTTGACCTCTGATAGTTTCAGAAAGGCTTCTTCATCTGGGAAGTTTTTTGATTCTTTATTTTGGGAGTTTCCTGGTACCACAGGGGACTGTTTCTTTAAACAGTTAGCTATTGATTATTGCCTTTGGGCCATTTAGAAACTGTTTGGTTTCTCTGGTGATACCTCAACAGTAGTTGAGGCATAGTTCTACGAGGTGAGTTAGTCACTATCTGCCTCTGTGTACTGTATTGACTGGCCCCAGGTGGACTCTCTGGCTGGCAGACTCCGCCTCTGGGTGACAAAGACAGCATCCTACTTATGGAGTCCCTGGGGGGCTGCCAGCCAATGGTATGATATGGATCAGTGAAGGGTGGAGGAGATGCTGCCAGGCCAGTCAGCAGTCAGTTCTCCAGGTGATCTTATTTTGAAAAGGTACTTGACTGTTATGGGAGGAGTTGTCCAACAGCTGCTGGAATCAGTCAGGTCCTCAGGTGGGGCAGGCCCCACATTCCAGCTGAGAATGCAAGCACCTCATAGACCATTCCCAGATGCTATGATCTGGTTCAAAGTAGAGAGGGGTTACAGGCTTGCTGCCATCCTCTGCCAGGCCCCGCCCATAACTCTAGGTGCCACCACCCTAAACACAGTTTTTCTGCTGAAGTATTCCTGAAAGGCACTGCTTCTCAAAGCAAGAATTAGCCCCCACTAAGACCTCTGGTTGGGTGACTCTGCCTCCCAGGTGGCCAAGATGTCATCATGCCAGAGCTGTCCTTCTTCCTATAAAACAGCAACAGCTATGGTGCAGCTCAGAAAAGAGAGGGTGGAGGGACAATTGTGTCTTCAGTCAACAGCCAGGCTCTTGAAATTTGGCTATCCCAACCACAGTCTTTCTGCTGCACTATATGCTGTTTACTTAAGCACTGAAGTTCAGCATACTAACTGACTCATGCCTAGTCCCTGCCTCCCAGATAACAAAGAAGGTGTCAGTACCTGCAGTTCTCCCAAACACTGAATCAGGAGAAGCAGGACTCAAAGTGCGTCACTGCTTTGTCTTAGAGGTAGTTAACCCATTACTAGCACGTAGTCCAATATGACAACCATATGCCAGATCCCATGGCTCCCTACATGTCCACACTGCTCCATTCAGTTATCATTCCAGGTCTTAGTTCTCAGAGGGAATTTAGGAGACGTCTGTCTTGTCTCACATCTTGGCATCACCTCTGTTGACTTCTCATATGTACAAACAGAAACCATTAAGGGTACAGGATAACGGTGCAAGGGAGATAAAGTTGAATCAGTATGAGCTTTTTGACATAAGTCCACTAAGCACACTTTCTCACTTAGTGTTTTAGCTCGAGAGGTTAGGAAAGGATTTTACAGTTTGCATGGCTGGTTCATTGTTGAGTTGATTCTGACTCATGGTGACCCTATAGGACAGAGTAGAACTGCCCTGTAGAGTTTCCAAGGAGTGTCTGGTAGATTCAAACTGCTGACATCTGTTTAGCAAACACAACACCTACCCACTATACCCCAGGGTTTCCAGAGTTGATATCAGAACTACTAAAGCATATTAGTAGAAGGAGGTGTCCAAATGTTTAAGGAAATAGGCATTTTAGAGTAGATTTATCAGGTCAGATCCACAGATCTACACGTGGAGTACCCAGAAGACACACCTGTGCCTACAATGAAGGACAAATTTGTGAAGGGAGCTCCAGCATCCCTGAAGACTACTCTAATTGCTATTTTATGTAAGTCAGATTTGACAGTAAAAACTGCCTTAATTAAGAGACCTAATTTGGAGCCTGTGGTAGTGCAGGCCAAGTGGCCTGTTTTAGTCAGCTAGGGCTGCTCTAACAGAAATACCACAGAACGGATGGCTTTAACAAAGAAAGATTTATTCTTACACAGTCCGGTAGGTTGCAAGTCCATATTCAGGGTGTCCGCTCCAGGGGAAGGCTTTCCCCTTGTCGGCTCTGGAGGAAAGTCTGGTATTGCATCAGTCTTTGTCCAGGGAGCAAGAACCTCTGGTCTGAAGGACGCGCTCTGCTCCCGGTGCTGCTTGCTTGATGGTAGCGAGGTTCTCAAATTTTCCTTTGTTTCTTTTTCCTTTTATTCCTTGCAAGCTAAAAGCATTAAGGGTGGGGCAAGCCATATTCCAGGGAAACTCCCCCCTACAGCAGGAATTTACAGCCCCACCCTAATTCTTTAACATACAGGTTAGCAAAACCACACAATGGAGGACAGTCCCAAGATACTGGGAACCATATCCCAGGCACGTGGCTGCACACATTTTTGGGGGGACACAATTCCAACCATGACATGGCCCAACCATGTAAACTGTAAGATCCTTTCTAAATCTCTCGAGCTAAAACATTAAATGAAGTATATGTGCTTGCCAAGCCAGCCAAGTGCTGTCGAGTCAGATCCAACTCATGGGGAGAATATGTACTTAGTGGACTTACAACAATAAGCTTAGATTGATTCAGCTTTATCCCATATCCTTAATAGTTTCCATTTATACATATTAGAAAAGTCAAGCAGCTCTTTTGTATGTAGCATACTGTGTCATACTTTGTACTTTGTCAACAAAGAAAAGGTGGGTTACTGTAGTGGACAGCAGAGTCAAAGCAATAATTAGAAAAATCTTAATTGTATGGCCTTATGGCATTGACTACTTAGTCATTGTGCCCCTAGGAGTGAAACAGATGGTAAATCTACTAAATATTTACTTGGTCTGTACAAGTGAAAGAATTCTAGGTCCAAGTGAATAGTGTTTAAACTTTAAACACCAGAACTGACAGTCATAGACCCTCAATCAATTTCCGGACTTCAGCAAATTTACAGACTCAGAATTCCTTGAATAGGAGGCCAGATCGCCTCAAGGAAGGACTCTACTACACTGCCAAAAACATCTGCTGCTAGTCTTCCTCCTAGCCTTCCCCAAAATTCACTGGGAAAAAAGGAATTAATCAGACTTTTCAGGGATTACTAGATACTGGCATTGAACTGAAACTAATTCCAGAAGACCCAAAACTTCATTGTGGTCCACCAGTCAGAAAGGAGGCATACAGAAATTGGTTTATTAACAGAGTCTTAGCTCATATTTGTCTGACAGTAGGTTTAGTGGGTCTCTGGACCATCCAATTGGAATAGATTCAGTTAGCAACTGGAAAAACCCCAACACTGGGTACTTGACAAGTGAGTAAGGGTTATTGTTGTAGAAAAGCCAACTGGAAGTCATTAGAGCTATTTCTCCCTAGGGAAATAGTAAACCAAAAGCAGTATCACATTCTTGGATAGAATTCAGATTGCTACCACCACCAAGGACTTGAAGGATGTGATTTCCACCATATCCCCATTCAACTCACCTACTTGGCCTTTGCAAAAAATAACTGAATCTTAGAGAACAACAGTGGCTTACTTCAATTCGAGCTGCTATCCCAGATGTAGTTTCATTGCTTGAGCAAATTAATATATTAATATATTTCCTGGAACCTAATGATCTGACTAATGTCTTTTTCTTCACATCCATTTTGAATACCACCAGAAGCAGTTTGCTGTTACCTGGCAGGCCAGCAGTGTCTTACCTCCAGGTTATATTAACACTCTAAACCTATGTCATAATTTAGTTTACAGGAACCTCAAAAGACTTTCCCTTCCACAAGATGTCACACTGGTCCATTACATTAACATTACACTGATTGGACTGGGTAAGGAAGAAATGTTAATAACTCTGGACTTACTAGTAAAATATTTAAGTTTAGATAGTGGGAATTTACTCTGATAAAAATTCAGGGACTTCCACCCCAGTGAAATTTCTAGAGGTGTTGTGGCCTGAGGCATCTCAAGACATTCTTTTTAAACTAAAGGGTAAGTTACTGCATCAGGCCCCTGCCACTACTAAAAAGTAAGCATAATGGCTAGTGGGCCTCTTTAGATTTTGGAGGCAACATTTCCCTCATTTGTGTGTGCTGCTGTGGGCTGTTTATCAAGTGACTTGAAAGTCATTTTGAGAAAGCTCTGCAATGGGTTCAGTCTGTTGTACAAGTGGCCCTGTCACTTGGCCACTTGAGTCAGCTGATAGGTGCTTGAAGTGTCAGTGGCAGATAGAGATGCTGCTTGGCATCTGTGGCAGGCCACTATTTGTGAGTTATATTGCATACCCTTAGGACTTTGGATCAAAGATAATCACCTTCATTTTGAGGAACAGCTTATGGCATATAATTGGCATTAGTAGGACTGAACATTTAACCATGGGCCACCAAGTCACCATGCAACCTGAGCTGCCCATCCTGCACTAGGCATTGTCTGACCCATGGTGTCATAAAGTTGGATGTGCACAGCAGCAGTGCATCATTAAATGGAAGTGGTATATATGAAATCTGGCCTGAGTAGGATACAAGGTCTGCCAACTAAGTTTGTGAACTCATCCTAGAAAAAGTGCTACATACCTCATCGATGAATATCACTATGGTTACCATCGAACTACTTCCCTTGGGAAGCTCTGCACAGACACCAGCACTTGGTCCACCCTTCAAAGCAATTTTGGAACTCTTTTCCTGGAATGGCCATCAGAGCTCTCATTGTATTACCCTTGATGTCCTGAGTTCATCGAAATGTCTTCCTTTTAATACTTTATCTTTGGGTAAAGAAAAAAGTCATTGGAGGCCAGATCAGGTGAGCAGGAGGGTGTACCAATGCAGTTATTTGAACTTGTCACCCTGCCACCACACACAACGGCCATTCCAGAAAGAGTTCTAAAATTGCTTTGTGAGGTGGACTAGGTGCTGGCATCACTTCATAGCTTCCCAAGGGGAGTACTTTGAAGGTGACTCTAGTGATATTCATCACTGAGATACATAGCGCTTACAACAATTAAGTTTGCTGATTTGTCAGACCTCATATGAAGACAAAAGTCAGTTGCATTAATAAGCAGCCAAAATGCCTATTGTCTCCATTGTTGTCACTTTTACCTTCCTTCTCTCAGCATGCACCTGTAGCGTCATGGAGAGTTCAAATGGAGAAAACTTGTGCTTGGTTTACAGGTGGTTCTGTGAAATATGCAGACACAACTTGAAAGTAGGTGATGGCAGTACTACAACCCCTTTTTGGGACATCCCTGAAGGACTGTGGTTAAGGGAAATTATCCTAATGGGAAGAACTTCAAGCAATGTACTGGTTGTTCACTTTGCTTAGAAAGATAAATGACCAAGTGTGTACTGATTCATGAATGGTGGCCAGTGGTTTGGCTGGATGGTCAGGGACTTGAAAGGAACATGACTGGAAAATCGGAGACAGAATTTATGGGGAAGAGGCATGTCAACAGACCTCTCTGAATGGGCCCAAGAAGCAAAGATATTTGTGGCTCGTGTAAATGCTTACCAAAGGGTAAACTCAACAGAGGATTTTAACAATCAAATATCCATTCATAATCTTTACCCAGCTACTCACAGCATTGTTCAATGGGCTCATGAACAAAGTGTCCATGGTGACAGGGATGGAGGTTATGCATGGGTCCAGCAACATGGACTTCCATTCACCGAGGCTGACATGGCAATAAGCACTGCCCAGTGCCCAGAGATCAACACTGAGCCTCCGTTATGCCACTATTCCCTTGAAGTGATCAGCCAGCAATCTTGTGGCAGGTTAATTACATTGGACCACTTCTATCATAGAAAGGGCAGCATTTCGTCCTTACTGGAACAGACACTTACTCTAAATATGGGTTTACCTTCTTTGTACACACTGCTTCAACCAAAATTACCATCCAAGAACTTGCAGAATGGCATTATCCACACATCTTTGCCTCAGATCAAGGAACTCACTTCACAACAAATGTAGCAGTAGGTGCATGATCATGGCATTCACTGGATCATGTTCATGATTATCCTAAGGCAGCTGGCTTTATAGAACAACTGAATGGCCTCTGTGGTTGTCAGGATTATGTTAACTTGGCTACTCCATGTTTTGCTGCTGTATTAAGTGGCAGGGTGGGGTCTTTGGTGGCTTCCCACCCCTCAGCTCTCATCTCTCCACCTTCCACCACCAACTGCCAGTCTGCTCACATAGCCAGCAGCTCCTGCTTGTTTCTGGCATCTGGTTCCTGGACTTGAACTAGCAACTGTTAGATTCATGAACCCTTACAGTCTGTGCTTCAGAATCCTGTTCCATGACCTGCCAAGACTGGGTTCACCAGCCTCTGCAGCTCCATCTCACTGCCAGCTTGGGATCGGCTGACATACACAACCAGTGATCTAGAACTCTGGTCTCTGACCTACTGACCTTGGGTTCACCAGCTCCCGTGGCCACGTGAGGCTTGTGCCAGGACTTGATGTTCCACTTCTGCAATTGCATGAGCTGTTTCCAATATATATATATATGTATAGGAAACACACATATATATGTATGTATATATGTATGTATGTATATATATATATGTATATATGTATGTGTATATATATGTATATATGTATGTGTATATATATGTATATATGTATGTGTATATATATATACATATATATATGTATGTACGTATCTCTTTCCTTGTACATAGACATGTTACTCGTTTTTGTTCCCTGTACAACGCAGCCTAAGACAGCCTCTAAAGACACAATTACAGGCCAGCTAGGCGGCAACACTTTGCAGGGTTGGGGCAATGTTCTCCAGTAGTACCAATATACTCTAAACCAGCACCTGATATGGTGCTGTTTACTCCCATAGCCAAGATTCAGGAGTCTAGGAATCAAAAGGGAGCATCACCACTCACTATTATCCTTAGTAACCCATTAAAAAATTTTTTTGTTTCCTGGAGCTGGGGCCAAGATGGTAGTCAGGTGCTTCCTGTAGTCCCTCTTATAACAAAGACCTGAAAAAAGACAAGTAAGTTGATTATAGAGGACAATCTGGTGCCTTGAACATCAAAGACAAAGTTGAAGAGTTATACTGAGTGGTAGGAGGAGGGAGGAACAATTTTGAAGCAGTCAAGATTTGCCAGACCTGACCTGGCAGGTGCCCTGCAGGTTGAACTGGCCAGTGCATACAGGCTGCAATAAGCAGTAGTGATAACAACACATTTTCCACACCAGGAGAAACTGAGTAGTGGAGAGTCTGCACAGGCCTATAGAATCAGGGGCAAACAGTATTGAACCTGTAAAAGCTAAGTGCAAGAGTCTAGCCTACCATGTGGTATCACAAAAGCCCTTCCCTTTCTAGGTCAGTTCTACCCTGGCTGGCTTGGCTTTCTAGGAAGTACCTCTCTCCCATTTACCTGCCCTCTCTCCATTCTGTTCTAGTCCTAGTCGAACTTCAGCAATTGCCATGCCCCCTGGGCTGGAAATGGAACTCATAGGATACCCTGATTTGGAGAGGAAACAAATTAGCAAACAAGAAAAAATAATCTGCCAGCAGCTTGAATCCAGTACCCCTAGGCATATACATAAGGGGCCCTTGGAATTTGAATGCCTTTCATCCCTCCCTACATCTGTGAGGGCCCATTTGAACAGCATAGGCCCTCATTAGCACAGGGTATATATACTTGAAGCCTATTTTCAACTGCAACAGCTAAGGCGGAGTGGCAGATTTGTGACATTTGACACCACCCTGCCCATTAAGCTGGGTCCTCAACTATCTAATTCAAGATCCTGAGGACTGGTGGCTCCACCCATGCCACCTAACTACCCAAGACAGGAGCCTGAGAATAAGTGGTGACTTCCAGTCCTCACAGTTAACAGCACTAGATACCCAAAGTCTAGCCACAAAATCCACCTACCTTCACACTATAGGGAACAGGAATACACCTTCCAGCCAGGCACCCAAGGGCAGCAGTCAGCCCACCTACCTTGCTTAGCACATACCCTCTACTGCACCAGATAACTGGGCCTGTTCCAGTCATCCCTATGTAGTCATGCCTATCAGGATTCAAGGTAAGAGCCTGCACCACACACTCAGTGAATGATCATTCAGACACCTGAGCTAAATCCACAGTAGAAAAGTAAATGTTACCTAGTAACAGCTCTAACCATCTAGTAACAGGACATTTGAGCTTCAATGGCCATATTAATCACACTAGCTCATACAAACAGCCTATTTGGGTGCATCAAAACAGAACAAAACAAGAAGCTAGGATACAGTAAGCAAATATTAAATAAATAAATAAAATAACTTACTGATGGCTCAAAAACAATAGTCAATATCAAATGACATAGAGGCAGATCATAGTGCCTTCACTTCAGGCAGCTCTCAATACAAAGAATCAAGAAATCTTCCTGATGAAAAGAACTTCCTGGAGTTATTGGAGGTAGAATATAAGAGATTAATGCACAAAACTCTTCAAGAGATCAGGAAGGAGTTCAGCAAAATTCAGAAAAACCAAAGGTCTTACAGATAAAGTGACAGAGAAACATAAAAAGATTCATGCAGAGCTTCATAATAAACTTAAACATAATAAACTCAACAGAGACAGCAAATAGAAGTCCAAAAAATAAACAATAAAACAGTAGAATTCGGCAACTCAACAGAAAGTACAGGAGCAGAACTGAGGCACTGGAAGTCATAATTTGTGAGACTGAAGATAAAGCACTTGACACTAACATATTTGAGGAAAAAATCAGATAAAAGAATTTAAAAATGGATGAAATTCTAAGAATTATGTGAGACTCTATCAAGAGGAATAACCCACAAGTGATTTGAGCAGTAGAGCAGAAAATATAGATAGAATTGTTGAAAAGTTGCCGACAGAAAATTTCCGTTGTATCCTGAAAGATGAGAAGATGCCTATCCAAGATGCTCCTCAAACTCTACGTAATGTAGATCGCAAAAGAAAGTCCTCAAGACATATTATACATATTATACTCCAACTTGCCCAAACCAAACATAAAGACAGAATTTTAAGAGCAGCTAGGGATAAACAAAAGCCCTAGTAGTGTACTGCTGCTAACCCAAAGGTTGGCCATTCAAATCCTCTAGGAACTCCTTGGAGACTCTATGGGACAGTTCTACTCTGTCCTATATGGTTGCTATGAGTAGAAATTGACACGGTAACAATGAGTTTGGGTTTTGGTTTCTTAGGGGATAAATCAGTCATTTACAAAGAACAGTCAATAAGACTAAACTCTGACTATTCAGCAGAAACCATGTAAGCAAGAAGGCAATGGAATGACATATATAAAGACTTGGAGGAAAAAACTGCGAGCCAGCCAAAAATGATACATTCAGTAAAACACTCAAATATGATTGCAAAATTAGGATATTTTCAGATAAAAAGAAGGACAGGGAATTTGCAAAAACTAAAGTAGGATTCCAAGAAATACTAAAGGGAGTCCTCCAGTTAGCAAATCAGTAACATCAGATAATAACCCAAGACTAGAACACAGGACAGAGAAAACAGATATCAATACAGACAAAGAAGTCGCAAAATACAAATCAAAGCTAAAGCACTGAAAATTGGGAAACAGATATGTTAATATGTAAAAGATGACAGCAGTAAAACAGAGGGCTCTAAATAATGATAGTCAAAGAACTTTCATACGGAAAGTCAAGGTGATGCCAAGAACTAAAAGATTGGTTTAAAATTAGGAAAACAGAGGTAAATATTAAGGTAAGCACACAAGAAACTAACAAACATACATATAAAAATAAAAATAAGAGAAACATACAGACTCAGCAAATACTAAGCCAAAAATGAAAAAAGATGAAAATACACAAAGAAAAACAACTAAGTGAAGAAAATTAAGTGGAACAAAGAAATTGTCAATAACATAAACACACAAAACTAACAAGACAGCAGTAAACTCATACCTGTCAATAATTACATTGACTGTAAATGCACCAGTGAAGAGACAGAGAATGGCAGGATTAAAAAAAAGACCCGTCTATATGCTACCTATAAGAGACATGCCATAGAATCAAAGACATAAGCAAACTAAACTCCAAGGATTGAAAAAAGTATATCAAGGAAACAACAAACAAAAAAGAGCGGGAGTGTTAACAATAATCTCTGACAAAATAGACTTTAAAGTAAAACCCATCACAAAGGATAAGAAAAGACACTGTATACAACGAACAAAGGGTCAATACATCAGGAGGACATAACCATAATAAATATTTGCACACCCAATGACAGGGCTGCAAAATACATTAAAAAACAAAACAAACAAACAAAAACTCTAAAAGCATTGAAAAGACAAATAGATTTGTTTAGTCTTCTGGCAATTTGTGGTATACTCAACATTCTTCACCAACATGACAATTCAAAGATATCAATTCTTCTTCAGATTTTTTTATTTATCATGCAGTATTCACATGCATGTGAGGCAATTTAAAACACTATGGCATCTTAGTTATCTAGTGCTGCTGTAACAGAAATGTCACAAGTGGAGGCTTCAACAAAGAGAAATTTAATTTCTCACAGAAAAACAGGTTAAGCATCCTAATTCAGAGTGTCAGCACTACATAAAGTCTTTCTATGTTGGCACCTTGTTGTCAGTCTTACCCTGCATTTAGAATTTCTGAGGCATAGAGATCCTGGCCCCAAAGGACACACTCTGCTCCCAGTACTGCTTCTTGGTGCTATGAGGCCCTCGGCTCTCTGCTTCCTTTCCTTTCCTTTATATCTCAAGAGATTGCTTCAGGCACAATACAATCTTGCACACTGAGTCCTGCTCCACTGGCACAACTGTCCCGAATCCTCCCTCATTAACATCATAGAGACAGGGTTTACAGCATATAAGAACATGACACAATACCCAGGAATCATAGCCTAGCCAAACTGCTACACACATTTGGGGTAGGGGCACACTTCAATCCAAAACAGACAAGAAAAACTTGATTTTATTAGTTGATGCAGCAAGGGCATTTGACAAAGTCCAACACCTGTTCATGTTAAAAAGGAAAAAAACAAAACCCCAAAAAACCTCTCAGTGAAATAGAAATAGAAGGAAAATTCCGCAACATAATAAAGAGCATCTACACAAAGCAAACAGCCAACATCATCCTAAATGGAGAGAATCTGAAAGCATTCCCCTGAGAACATGAACCAGACAAGGATGAGTTTAGTTATCATTTTTATTCAATACTGAGAGCAATCAGGTTAGAAAAAGAATAAGGGCATCTAAACTGGTATAGAAGTAGTAAAAAATATTTCCATTCACAATTGATATGATTTTATACACAGAAAATTCTACAGACTCCATGAAAAAAAAGAAAAAAAAAAACCCAACAACTACTGGAACTAATAGAAGAGTTCAGCAAATTATCAGGATATAAGATAAACATACAAAAATGTGTTGGATTCATCTACACCAACAAAAAGAACACCAAAGATAAAATCACCAAATCAATACCATTTACAATAGCTCCCAAGAAGATAAAATACTGAGGAAGTAAATCTGACTAAAGATGTAAAATACCTATACAAATAAAACTACAAGTCACTACTAAAAGAAAGTAAAAAAAAACCCTACACAAGTGGAGAAACCTACCTTGCTCATGGACAGGACACAACATTGTGAAAATGTTTATTCTACCCAAAACAATCTATAGATATAAAGCAAGACCAAGCCAAATGCCAATGGCATCTTTTAAGAGATGGACAAACAACTCACCAACTTCATATAGAAGGCGAAGAAGACCAAAATAAATAAAGCATTACCGAAGAAGAAGAACAAAGTGGAAGGTCTCACACTAGCTGACTTTAGAACCTATTACACTACCAAGGTAGTCAAAATAGTCTGGTACTGGTATAAAACAGACACACAGACTAATGGGATAGAACTGAGAATCCAGACACAAAATCACCTACCTATGAGTAGCTGTTATTTAACAAAACCCCAAACTCTGTAATCTCTTTAACAAATAGTGTTGGCATAATGGATATCCATCTGCAAAAGCATGAAACAAGACCTATATCTCTCATCATGCACAAAAAAAAAACTAACTCAAAATGGATTAAAGACCTAAATATAAAATTTAAAACAATAATTATAATGGAACTAAAAACAGGGACAATGCCTGGAGCCCTAATATGAGGCATAAACAGAATACACAACATTACTAACAGTATGCAAACACCAGAAAAGAAACTAAATAACGAGGAACTCCTAAAAAGTTAAAGTTAAATCCACCATACAAGTTAAAGAGGGTCACTATCTAATGGTCCAAGGCTCAGTTCAACAAGAGGACACAATCATACTAAATATTTATGCACCCAATGACAAGTCTCCAAAATACATAAAACAAACACTATTTGCACTGAAAACAGAAATAAACAGCTTCACAACAATAGCATGAGACTTCAACAGACCACTGTCTGTAAAGGACACAACATTCCAAAAAAAGATTAGTAAATACATGGAAGATCTAAGTGTTACAATCAACCAACTTGACCTTACAGATATATTCAAAACACGTTATCCAACAGCAGGCAAGTATACTTTCTTTTCCAATAGTCATGAATATTCCCAAATTCACTCCATGAAGCTGGTATAACCCAAGTACCAAAACCAGGTAAAGACAGCACAAAAGAGGAAAATTACAGACCAAAATCTCTCATGAATTGACCACATATTAGGCCACAGAGCAATACTCAACAAAATTCAAAATATTGAAATCATACAAAGTTTCTTTTCAGACCACAAAGCCATAAAACATAACAGAAAAATGATGCAAATAAAATAAAAAATGTGAGGACTGAATAACATTTTTTTCAAACTACTGGGTAACAGAAGAAATCAAGGATGCAATAAAAAAACACCACCTACCTAAACTAGCAAAATCAGAGATAGAACAACTAAACAAATCCATTACAAAAGAAGAGATTGAAAAGATCATTTTAAAACTTCCATCCAAAAGAGCCATGATGGCTTCGCCGCAGAATCTCTCATGAATTGACCACATATTAGGCCACAGAGCAATACTCAACAGAATTCAAAATATTGAAATAATACAAAGCTTCTCAGACCACAAAGCCATAAAACTAGAAAATCAATAACAGAAAAAAGATGCAAATAAAATAAAAAACATGAGGACTGAATAACATTTTGTTCAAATCACTCGGTAATAGAAGAAATCAAGGATGCAATAAAGAGTTTCATGGACTCAAATGAGAATGAGAACATATACTACCAAAATGCAGACACATCAAAGGCAGTGCTTAGAAGTCAATTCATTCCCATAAATGTGTGCATCCAAAAAGAAGGGCAGGCACAGATCAAAGAATCAGCTTATCAACTCGAACAACTAGAAAGATCTCAGAAAAAGAACCCATCAGGCTCAAGAAGAAAGCAAATTATTAAAATCAGAGCACAAATAAATGAAACAGAAAATAGAAAAATGATTGAAAGAGTAGATGAGTCCAAAACCTGGTTTTTTGAAAAGATCAACAAAATTGATAAGCCCTTGGCCAAACTGACAAAAAAAAAACAAGCAGAAGAAATAAATAATCCAAATAAGAAATGGGATGGACGATATCACAATGGACTCTCCTGAAATTAAAAGAGTCATAGAAGAATACTATGAAAAATTATACTCTAATAAATTTGAAAACCTAGAGGAAATGGACAATTTTCTTGAAAAACACACCTACCTAAACTAGCAAAATCAGAGATAGAACAACTAAACAAATCCATTACAAAAGAAGAGACTGAAAAGATCATTTTAAAACTTCCATCCAAAAAAAGCCCTGGGGATGATGGCTTCACTGCAAAATTCTATCAAATGTTCAGAGAACGCTAACACCATTACTTCTAAAGGTATTTCAGAACACAGAAAAGGCTGGGGGTGGGGGTGGGGTGAGGAACCAGTGCCATTGAGTTGTGTCTGACTCATAGTGACCCTCGAAGTCAGAGTAGAACTGCCCCATAGAGTTTCCAACAAGTGCCTGGAGGATTTGAACTACTGACTTTTTGGTTAACAGATGTAGCACTTAACCCACTACACCACCAGGGTTTCCAAAAAGGATGAAATATTCCCAAATTCATTCCATGAAGCTAGTATAACCCAGGTACCAAAAGCAAGTAAAGACAGCACAAAGGAGGAAAATTACAGACCAAAATCTCTCATGAACTTAGATGCAAAAATCCTTAACAAAATTCTAGCTAACACAATTCAACAACACATCAAAAAAAGTTCATCACAACCAAGTAGGATTCATACCATAGATGCAGGGATGGTTCAACATAAGGAAAACAATTAACGTGATCAACCACATAAACAAAAGATAAGAACTACCTGATTCAATCAATTGATGCAGAAAAGACATTTGATAAAGTCTAACACAACACCCATTCATGTTAAAAACTCTCAGCAAAACAGTAATAGAAGAGAAATTCCTCGACATAATAAAGGCCATCTATACTAAACCGACAGCTAACAGCTAACATTAATCATACTTAGCGGAGAGAAGTTGAAAACATTTCCCTTAAGAACAGGTACTAGACAAGGATGCTCATTGTCATCACTTCTATTCAACATTGTCCTGGATGTCCTGGCAAAGAAGTCAAAATATTGCTATTTGTGGATGACATGATCTTACACACAGAAAACCCTAGAGAAGCCACCAAAAAACTACTAGATCTAATAGAAGACTTCAGCAAAGTATCAGGATACAGGATAAACATACATAAATCAGTGGGATTCCTTCACACCAATGAAGAGACAACCAAAGAGGAAATCACAAGATCATTACCATTTACTATAGCCCCCAGGACAGTAAAACACCTGGGGATAAACCTAATCAGAGCTGTAAAAGACCAATACAAAGAAAACTACTAGACCCTACTGCAAGAAACAAAAAATGACTTACACAAGTGGACAAACTTAATATTGCGAAAATGTCTATACTTCCCAAAGCAATCTATACATACAATGCAATCCCAATTCAATTTCCAATGACATTTTTTAATAAGATGGCAAAACAAATCACCAACTTCATATGGAGAGGAAGGAAGCCATGGATAAGTAAATTATTCCTAAAGAAGACAAACAAAGTGGGAGGCTTCGCTGTTCCAGACCTTAAAACCTATCACACTGCCACAGTAGTTAAGACAGCCTGGTACTGGCACAAAAACAGACACATAGACCAATGGAACAGAACTGAAAATCCAAGTATAACTTCATTCACCTATGAACAGCTGATATTTGATAAAGGCCCAAAGACTATGAACCTAGGAAAAGACAGTCTCTTCAACAAATGGTGTTGGCATAAGTGGATATCTATCTGCAAAAAAAATGAAACAAGACCTTATCTCACACCATGCACAAAAACTAATTCAAAATGGATCAAAGACTGAAATAGAAAAGCTAAAACAATAAAATTCTTGGAAGGAAAAATTGGGAAGACATTGTAAGCCCTAGCCCATGGCATGAACAGTCTACCAAAAGCCACCAACAACCTTTAGTCATCAGAAATGAAAACAGATAACTGGGAACTCTTAAAAATTAAACACATATGCTCATCCAAAGCCTTCATCAAAAAAGTAAAAAGACTGCCTACACCGTGGGAATGAATACCTGCCTACCATGCTTCCAACTGTCGCCTAATCTCTTTGAACTGCAAGATAACTAAAAAACCTCAAAAAAACAAAGACAAATAATCCAATAAAAAAACCGGCAAAAGACATGAACGGGCACTACACCAAAAGAGACAGAGGTTATCAACAGATACATGAGGAAATGCTCACGATAGGTAGCCATCACAGAAATCCAAATCCAAATCACAATGGGATACCATCTCACTCCAACAAAGCTGGCAATAATACAAAAAAAAGAATAATGAACTCTAGAGAGGATATGGAGAGATTGGAATTCTTCTACACTGTTGGTGGGACTGTTAAATGGTTCCACCACAGGAATCGATTTGGCACTTTCTTAAAAAAACTAGAAATAGAAATATCATATAATCCAGAAATCCCACTCCTTGGAGAGTATCCCAAAGAAATAATGAACACCACTCAAACAGATACTTTAATGTCAATGTTTATGACAGCTCTCTCCATATACCACCCACTAAGCAACCACAATAGGAAAAAGTTGGAAACAACCTAGATGCCCATCAACAGATGAATGGTTACACAGACTGTGGTATATTCATACAATGAATAATATGCAATGATAAGAAACAATTATGGCTTAGAGAAATACCTATCAACATGGGACCATCTAGAGAAAATTATGCTGGACAAAATCAGCCAGATACTAAAAGACATTTTGTATGAGACTATTATTACAAGGATGCAGCTAAACATTTAATATTTGACAGTTAGAAGGATGGGGTTACAAGGAGGGAGAGGGATTTTTTACAAATCAGTGTTTAGGATTAGGGTTCATCAGTATAGGATGTGCCAGCATGCACTAGAAATGGGGTTCCCACAACTACTCAATTTCAAAAACCAAACTGTCCTCTTAATGTGGACCACTTCTCTACAAGTAGAAGAGAAACAAGGTTTCGGATCAGGGTGGGGCATGCTCTCAGGGGACATCCAGACTAATTGGCATACCCCAAGTTTCTCTCTCTTGCTCTCTCAAGATATCACTCCACCTACCACCTGGGTGAGTGGCATCTGAGGTCTTAAAAACTGAGGTCTTAAAAACTTTCAAGCTGCCGTCCTATTAGCACCAAATGGTCTCAATCTATCTGGACCTCAGGTGAATGGTAGACATCAAGGACAAGAGGAAAATATGAGAACACTAGATGGAAGGGGCCATATAAGCCACAGCCTGCTTCAGCATGGCACCGGAAGAACTAGATGGTGCCCTGCCACCAGCAATGACAGCCTAGATCGGGTATGCAGAATGGAGCTGCAGACGTGGCAGGTGATGGAGTAGAAGGCAGAGCTACAGCTCTACCAGAGACCATACATGATGGTCCTTCTGAATGGAGGGCCCCTTGGAAATGTGACCCTCTAACCTCAAACTGCATCCAGCACTGGGGCCAGCTGCCCAGACAAAGACTGACCAAGACCACACAAAACATAGAGTAATACTGGAGGTGAACAAACCTTTAAACATGTACATGAGATTGTGCGGGGGGACTCTTTGCTGGAGCTAAGCTGACTGGGTGAGAAGAGCCAGACCTTGCTCAAAAGGTCGTAGGAAGTTCCAAACAAAAGAAGAAGCAGCTAGAATAGAACAGAGGTGAAAGTTCTGAGTGTTACATGGCAACATGCTATAGATGCTAAAATTTTTTAATCCAGAATAAAAAATAAAAAAATATTTAAAAAGATGGATGGATCAGGATTCAGATTTTTGTGCAGCAATGTTCACTGCAGCACTATTCACAATAGCCAAAAGGTGGAAATAACTGAAATATACATCAACAGATGAATGAATTGGTATACCAGGTCTGACAAGTCTGTGAATTTAATTGTTCTACGTGCCACATACCTCAGTGCTGAGTATCACTATGATCATCTTTGAGGTACTCCCTTTGGGAGCTACACATCGACACCAGAGCCTAATCTACCCTTCAAAGCAATTCTGGAACTCTTCCTGGTATGGCCATTGCACATGGTGGCGAGGTGGCAATTCACGACCTTAACTGTATAGTTGTATGTAAGGGCATTTTTAGTCAGTAAACAAATAACTGTATTGGAACACCCTCCCTGTTCACCTGATCTGGCTCCCAATGACTTTTTTCTTTACCCATAGATAAAGGAAATATCGAAATGAGACATTTTGATGACATGCAGGACACCAAGGGTAATATGGCAACAGCTCTGATGGCCATTCCAGAAAGAGTTCCAAAATTGCTTTGAAGGGTGGACGAGGCACTGGTGTTGGTACATAGCTTCCCAAGGGGAGCACTTTGAGGTTACTGTAGTGATATTCAACAATTAGGTATGTAGCACTTTTTCTAGGATGACTTCAAGAACTTAAGTGGTAGATTCCCTACATAAAGAACCTCAGCAGCTATTCTTTTTCATTGTTTCTGTTTTTTCATTTGTCCTAGTTACCTAGTGCTACTATAACAGGAAATATCATTAATAGGTGGTTTTAATGAACAGAAGATTGTTTTCTCAGTGTCTAGGAGGCTAGAAGTTGAATTCAGGGTGCCTGCTCAAGGGAAAGGCATTCTTTGTCAGCTCTGGATATAAGGAAGGTCCTTGTGTCTTCAGTTTTGGTCTTTGACTCATTGGTGAACTTCACGTATTATGGTGGCTATCACTACCCATCTCTGCTCTGCTCTCTGCTTGCTTCGTCTTGCTCTTTTATACTTCCAAAGAGATAGACTTAAGATACACCCTACACTAAAGCCACCTCATTAACATAAGAAAACCCATTACCAATGGGTTAATAACTACTATATGGGTTAGGATTTACAACACATATTTTTAAGCAGGAGGACACAATTCAATTTATAAAATCATTATAAATCTTTTACTTTTTTGTCAATTCTTTTTACAGGTGTACAACATCAGTGACAGTAACTTCACTGACTGTGCAGCCCTACCCTTAATCAATGCCATTTTCCCACCGCTGTAAACCTAAAGTCAGTACTCTGTAAGCAATAACCTTCCCTTTTATCCTCTCCCTTTCATCCCTGGTAGCCACTAATTTTGACCTATACATTTGCCTGTTCTTGTCTTTTTATATAATGCAGTATTTGTCCTTTTGCAAATAACTAATTTTACTGAGAATGTCTTAAGCTCCATCCATATTGTAGCATATATCAAGACTTCATTTCTCTTACTTGCTGTGTAGTATTCCATTGTATGTATGTACATTTAAAGAAAACATTCACCTGTTCACGGATATTTCTTTCCACATTTAGGCTACAGTAAGTCACCATGAGTCAGATCCGACACGACGGCACTTGGCTGGCTGGCTAAGTCCTAGAGTTATGAATGTCCAATTTACAGACTTGTACTCAAGAACGACCTCCATAAAGCCTATTAGATTTAAAATTGGAGCTAATTCAATGCTTCATGATAATGAACACTGCTTTGTGATGCCCATGAAAACACTGCATGGCTCCAGTGGTTAGAGTGCTCAAGGAAGGAGAATGTTGTACAGTTGCTGAGGGCCTCAGTTGCTATAAGGGCACTTTTGATGAGAAAATGAAAAACTCTTTACAAAACTCCCTTGACGCCTATTTCAAGAAACTGAAGACAATAGTAACCCGTATCAGCATAGAGTGTCACTTACACCTAATCACTTTGGAGATTTAGAAAGAGTAGATTAGCACAGAAACAAGTAAGCAGACATAGGGAGGACAGGCATTATTTAAAGACAAAGGGGGTGAAATTCCAAGGATTGCTGGCTGCTACCAGAAGCTGAAAGAACTTCTCACTATAGCCAGTGCCTTAAATTTGTACTTCTCGCCTTCTGAACCGTGACAAAATAAATTTCTGTTCTTTAAAACCACTCACTTGTATTTCTGTTACAGCAGCACTAAGAAATGGGAGACAGTGATGTTGAGTACTTCCTTTAGGATATTATCTGATGGCTTTTTTTGTGATGTTTTAAGGCTTAAGCTGCTAATGGTAATTGCCTGGATGTATTCATAATGGACTACAGAAGATAACACTCTGATTCTAGCATTCCTTTTCTTTCATCAGCTGGGTTATTTGGTTTGGTTGGACTGATCATAGAGATTAAGAGGAGGTAATGCTGAGTTTTATGCCTTTATTGAGTTTTCAAAATAATGAAGAGGTCACTTAGCATACAAAAGTAGTTAATGCGATTTTTTATTAATAGTATCATTTGATGTGTTTCAGTCCATTGCTATTATTGCCCATACTGCCACTCACATTTCCTCACCAGTGAGAACTCATTCAAGTCGGCTCCTTAATTCTTCTGTCTTCCTACTTTCTGATACGACAAATAGTTCTAGCGTTATCTTGCATATTTCCCAACTTGGAATCTGTCATTTTTCTGAGGCTGTTTCATTTGGGTGGGCAGTACATATTTGTGTGGCTTGGCATGTACATATATATATATATTTTAAGAGATAAACCAGAGTGCATATGGCTTATGGGTCATTCCAATTCCAGTTCAGGATTTTCACTTTACCTCCTTGATCTTATCTGTGAATATCCGTTCAACCAGGCCAACATTTAAGTTCTTAACGATACCAATACGATTCCTCATTTGACTGAACCAACAATACACTCACATGTATTTAACACAATCCGAATGAAAATAGCTTAAGACTTTTCTGCAGTTCTTTTGACCTTAAGTTGTTGTCATCAAGTTGATTCTGATTCATAGTGACCTTACAGGACAGAGTAGAACTGCCCCAGAGTGCCTGGTGGATTCAAACTGCTGACCTTTGGTTAGTAGTCATAGCACTTAACTGCTATATACCACTAGTGTCTGACCTTACGGTGTGTATCATTAGGGCAGTACAAAGTTCTTTCTGCGTGACTGTTTCATTACCTAAACAAACCAAACTCATTGCTGTTAGTTCTGATCATGCTGGATATATAATTAGTATATTTCTTTAACTTTACCGTCAATTTTCTGTATTTTATGAGGACTGCCAACTGTTTGTGAACTCATCCTAGAAAAAGTGCTACATACTTCACTGCTGAATATCACTACATTCATCTTTGAAGTAGTCCTCTTAGGAAGCTATGTACCAATGCCAGTGCCTACTCCACCCTTCAAAGCAATTTTAGAACTGATTTTCTGGAATGGCCATCAGAGCTGTCACTGTATTCTCTTTGATGTCCAGAATGTCATCATTATGTCTTCCTTTCAATATTTCCTTTATCTTAGGGTAAAGAAAAAAAGTCATTGGGGTCTAGATCAGGTGAGTAGGGAGGGTGCTCCAATACAGTTACTTGTTTACTGGCTAAAAACTCCCTCACAGACAACTACAAGACTAAGTTCATGAACTTGCCACCTTGCCACTATGCACAATGGCCATTCCAGAAAGAGTTCCAAAATTGCTTTGAAGGGTGGACTAGGTTCTAGCATCAGTGGAGTTTCCCAAGGGGAGTACTTTGAAGGTGACAGTAGTGAGGTATGTAGGTATGTGAGGTATTCAGCACTGAGGTATGTAGCACTTAGAGCAATTAAGTTCAAAGACTTAATTGTCAGACCTCCTACATCCAAATACCTCATGGGTGATTTGTGTTTTTTGTGTCCTAAGAATTCATTGCTTACCCTAAGGTTGTGAAGAGTTTTCTCCTCAGTTTCTTTTAGAAATTTTATAGTTTTAGGACACAAAAAGCACAAATGATAAAAACAGACTCCAGAAAGAGACCCATGTATGTGCTGTCAACTGAGTTTTGACAAAGATGCCATGTAATTCCATGGAGACAGGATAGTCTTTTCAAAAAATAGTGTAGGAATAACTGGATAATGTTAAAAACACACGCACATAAACTGTACCTCAGACTTACAGCAGCACTGTATACAAAAATTAAAATGTATTATAAATAGATTACTTATGAGTTAAGAGTTAAAAACCACAAAACTTACACCCTGAGTTTTCTCATGATTACACCACTAACATTTGGGGCTGGGTAAGTCCTTCACTGGGAGGGGGAACCTGTCCTGTGTATTGTAGGATGTTTAGCAGCACCCCTGACTTCTATTCATTAGATATCAGTAGCACCCCTCCTGCTCCTGCCCTCTCCCCTCTCCCCAACCCCAGTCTGTAGTTCTGACAACCAAAACGTCTTCAGACATTGGTGAAATAAGAGGTAAAATAGCTCCTGGTTGAAAACCACTATTCTAGATTAAGGCACAGAGCCACAGGTGTGTCACATAGTTAATTAATAAAAATATTATATTCTAAAGGTACAGAAGGAGCCTTGGTTAAGTTCTTGGCTCCTAATTCAAAGGCTGATGGTTCAAATCCCATGAGCTGCTCTGTCAGAGAAAGATATGACAGTCTGCTTCTGTAACATTTAATTACAGTCATGACAATCCCATGGGGCAGTACTGTTCTACCCTATAGGATAACTAAAACTTGGAACTGACTAAGTGGCAATAAGTAATGGTACAGGGATTATGAGTTGTCATAAGGCAAAAATTCAGCTCTATCCTTAGCCCATGTCATACACAAAAATTAACCTGAAATGTATTATTGCCCTAAACCTAAAAGCTGAAACCACAGAATTTCTGACAGTAATATAGGAAAAAAAAAACAAAAAACAAAAAACAACAACACATTTTTGGGGTAAGCAAAGAATTCTTAAGACACAAAAAGCACAAACCATAAAAATATAGGTTGATAAATTGGATTTAATAAAATTTTTTAATTCTGCTTTTTGAAAGACATCCTTTAAATAGTAAAAAAGCGAGCTGCATACTACTATACTTCTAGCAGAGTACTTTGTATCAAGAGGATATAAAGAAATTTTATAACTCAGTAATAAGAAAATACAAAGTATAAAACAGACCAGAGATTTATCAGTATGTCAACAACAAAGATTTGCAAATAGTGTAGAGCCTAACACTAGTCATCGGGGCAATGCAAATTAAAACTACAGTGAGCTACCACTGCATACTCAAAAGAATGAGTAAGATGAAAAACACTGAAAATAACTATTCTGGGAAGATGTGTAGCAACTGATGGGAACGTAAAACATTACACCTGCTTTACAAAATCATCTGCTAAAAAGATAAATGTGTACTTTCCATATTACCTAGCAATTCAACCCCAAGAATTTTACCCAGGATAAATGAAAACATGGCTTTAAGAGTTGTTTACACGAATGTTCATAGCATCGTCACTCATAACAGCTAAAGTCCTGCCAAGTAGTCTTTGACATTAGTTAACGGCACAAAGGAGAAGGGACAGATCTTTCTCTCTTTAGTAAAGAAGGGGACAGCAAGGTAGCCTAGTACAGAAATAACAATGGTGCTGGAAGCTGGAACCCTGCAGTAGAGAGGAGCTTCTGAGGCAAAAGCACTAAACTAAAATTTCAAGTGCTTAATTGTGATGGCAGGGATTCATTATCAGACTAGTTCAGGGCACACCTGTGGACTTATTTCAAGTCTGGTTCTCCAGAGATAAAATAAAAAACAAAACCCATGGCAGTAGAGTTGATTCTGACCATAGTGACTCTATAGGACAGAGCAGAACTACGCTATAGAGTTTCTAAGGAGCAGCTGGTGGATTTGAACTGCCAGGCTTTAAACAATGTCGGTGTATAAACGTGAGAGTCCAGATTCCCTCTAGCTCAAAACTGTTTTAGCTCTATGCCATAGTCTCATCTTCATAGTCCAATATGACAGCTAGAGCTTGATGATGAATTTTACCCAGACACTGTGATCCTGGAAACACTCTCACTCTTGACTGTTCTTGAATATGGCTGAGCAAGACAGCACTGACACTCCCCTTTGTGCAACTCAACTTTAGGCAAGCTTCAACCTGACTCGAGGCCTCTGATCAAAATGCTCCATTAATAAACTCCCCCAAAGTACTTTAGTAGTTTTCTACCTTAGCCTTTAAAACCCTTCCCGACTTCTCCATCAGCAGAGTAGGAACTCAGACTGAGATCTGGTCTCTTTCCCCACTGCCATGATTTTTTCTTCTCATCCATTATTGCAATTCTTTTTGTTCAAATCATCTTTGTCTGTTTTAGCACTGTCCAGTGCCATTTTTCCTTGACAAGCTCCATCTATTACAACTCCATTCCAGGCAGAATGTTAGAAAGGTGAAGATGGTACAAAGCATATCTTTTAAGGTGTCACATGACATTTTTGCTAATATCTTATTGGGAAGCATTTAGATAGATGGTCACACTAGGTGCAAGCAGGGCTGAAAAATGAGGTTTTCATTCAGGATGATCATATATCCAGTTAAAAAGATCAGAAGTGGTTACTCAATGGAAAAAAAAAAAGTGAATGAATGTGGGGATAACTAGTACTCTCTCCCTCACATAGCCCAATAAGTGACAATCTTTGAATACAAAGCCTAGCAAAATGAATTTATTAACACTGGCAGAAATATACCATTTACTAATGTGGAGTACATTTTAGTAAAGGATTCTAGACAGTTTATTTTCAAAATTATCTGAAATAAAACTACAATAATAATCCAAACTGTGTTCTTAATACTCATAATTACATTAAGTAGTCCACTTTTGGTACCTTCTTAGACAGAAATATACCTATTGCTGTTGAGTCATTTCCAAGTAATAGTGATCCTATAAAAAGTAGAACTGCCCCATAGAATTTCCAAGGTGGCTGCTGGATTTGAAATGGTGACCTTTTGGTAAGCAGCTGAGCTCTTAATCACACCACTGGGGCTTGAGGGAAACACAGGCAGTGTAAAACTGGTATTTCTTGACTTCTTGCTTAAGACCTGGGGACAGAATACGAGTCAGAGTGAGCATGAGATTTGAATAGCACTGATTTTGTTTATTTATAAGGCCCCAAAGTTGTAGAATCTACTAGGTAATTATAGAGTGGGAAAAATAGGGCCATGGGCAACAAAGAAAAGCTCAAGCACTCCTCCTCCTTCAACATCTTGTTGCCCACTTTTTCTTTTGTAATGTGAAACAGCTCTCAGACACAAAAGATAAAAGAATAACAGAGAAATGTTTCAGGCTGCACTAATTAACTCCTTTGCTATTCACATTTATAGCCCCAGGACCCGACCTGCAATATCCAATAAAGAAATCATCATGACAAGAAAAGGAGACTGCCATGTTATTATTTGAAAACTCTGGTGGTGCAGTGGTTAAGTGCTATGGCTGTTAACCAAAGGGTCGGTAGTAATCAGGATACCACAGAAAGGTACCTTTGAGCTCTCTCTCAAGTACCTAGCATCAACCTCTCTACTTGTGTTATCTACTTTACTCTCTTTGCATACAAGATAAAGAGGTGGCACTAAACTAATAAATCAATCTTGGCCCTTATTTTGCAATAAAATACCAGTACATGCCCCATTGCTTTACTATAGTTTGCAAACAACATACATGCAGGTATGATGACTACCTGTATCATATTTATTCAGTTTGGATGTTGAGGAAATAATCTGAGAAACTGAACTACATGCTGAAGAATGCACCATCAGGATTGGAGGAAGACTTACTAACAACTTTCAGTAAGCAGATGACACAACCTTGGTTGCTGAAAGTGAAGACGACTGGAAACACTTACTGATGAAGATAAAGACTACAGCTTCAGTATGTGGATTACAACACAAAGAAAAATCCTCACAATTGGACCAATAACATCATGATAAATGGAGAAAATAATGAAGCTATCAAGGATTTCGTTTTACTTGGATCCATAATCAACACCCATGGGAGCAGCAGTCAATAAATCAAACAACACAATGCACTGGGCAAATCTGCTGCAAAAAACTTCTTTAAAGTGTTCAAAAGCAAAGCTGACTACAGTTTACTGACCCAGGCCATAGTATATTCAGTTACCTCATATGCATGCAAAGCTGGACAATGAAGAAGGAAGACCAAATAACTGATGCCTTTGAATTATAGTGTTAGTGAAAGATATTGAATTTATCGTGGACTGCCAGAACAAAAAAATGTGTCTTGGAAGAAGTACAGCCAGAATGCTCCTTAGAAGTAAGGGCAGCAAACTTGGTCTCCTGTGCTTTGGACTTGTTATCAGGTGGGATTAGTCTCTGGTCCCTCATGCTTGGTAAAGGATCAGCAAAAAAGAGAAAGACCCTCTGTGAGATGGACTGACACAATGGCTGTTAACAACGAGTAATTTGTTTTCTGTTGTACTAAGGACTGCTGTAAGCCAGAACTGATCCCATGGCACCTAACAGCAATATATACAAGTATGTGTCACATTATATCCAGGACAGTTCTTTGAAATAGGATGCTACATGACTTAGATGTCATGTGAATGGGGCACAAGGCTCCTGGGAGCATGGCTTGGCAGCTGCTATGGGACACGTGGCCTGGGTAGCTCCCACTTCCAAGTCTCAGGTGAGGGGTCTTCACTTGGTCCTGCCTGGCATGCAGTCCCTTAGGCTCCATGAGGGTAGTGGAGGGAGGGCTCTGGTGTGGGCCTGGGAGCAGTGTAGTGATCTTGGTGACCTGATGCCCCAGCCTGAAACTGCGATGCCTGCCAACTTTGGGCACTTCAAAGCAGAAGCAGATTCCCACTCTTCTCAGTGGAAGGGATGCCTGTTCTAGTGGGCAGAGACCAGCAGGCTAAGTTCACTTCCCTGTGGGGATGTGGGAAGGTGTTCAAAACGTAAGTAGTATGCTTAAACTGTGTCACCTTAAAACAAATACAAAGCCAGGGAACAAAGGAGAAATCAAAAAGCAATCAGGTTCAGGTGTCCTCAAGCATACTAATTGTTTTTTGTCTTTTACAATGAAGCAAGATTTATGACTTGGTGCCTCAAAGCTATAAACAGAGCACAAAACAGCAAACACTTGTTCTTTATGGCATAGTGTAGCTATGCAATGCAGAAGGAGAAGCTAGGCTATAAACCACAAAAATCACATACTGGCATCTTCTTTACAAATTGGCTCAATTAGTTACGGCATCTGAGGAAGGCATAGGTCAGTAATCAATTTGCACTTTCTCCTCCAAACTGCTGACAAAACTGTTGCAACTTTGGCATGCTAGCTGCTGTGAAAGTAAGCTCTCCCATGAGAACCTACCTAGGGAGGGAAAGGTGTGAGTGAAGGCGGCTGAGGGTGCTTAAGGTGAATACATTTCCACCAGTACCCTACAGGGTCACGCCAGGCAAAAGATGGATTAGAATCAGTAGACGAAGGGAGCCGAAGGGGACTAGGGTTGCATCTCTGGTCCTGGGCCTCCATCGCAGTAGCCTACATGGCTTTTAGGCTGCACACAGCAGCTGGGCAGAAGTGGGGCTCCAACCTCAAGACAAGGGTCTGGTGTCCTGGCACTCAGACATTTGGGTACCAAAGCCCATGGGCACACATGTGGTCAGCCAATGCTCAAAGAGATATGTACGTCTCTGTGTTCAGACACACACACACACACACACACACACACACACACACACACACACAACTACTCACAATTAAGTTCATGAACTCATCCTCGAAAGAGTGCTACATATCTCATTGCTGAACATCACTATAGTCACCTTTTAAGTTATTCCCCTTAGGTAGTTACGCACTGATGCCAGTGCCTAGTCTACCTTTCAAAGCAACTTTGGAACTCTTTTTCCAGAACGTCCATCAGAGTTTTGTTATATTACCCTTGATGTCCTGAATGCCATCAAAACATCTTCCTTTCCATATTTCCTTTATCTAGGGGGAAAGAAAAAAGTCATTGGGGGCTAGATCAGGTCAGGAGGGAGGGTGTTCCAATACAACAAGTAACTGTTTGTTGGTCAATCATTGTCTAAAGAACCAGTAACTACTTACTGGCTCAAAACTCCCTCACAGACAACTATACAATTAAGTTGGCAAACCTGCCACTGTGAGCAATGGTGATTCCAAAAAGACTTCCAAAATTGTTTTGAAGGGTGGATTAGGAGCTGGTGTTGGGGCATAGCTTCCCAAGCAGAGTATTTCAAAGATGATGGTACTGATATTCAGCAATGCAGTGCGTAGCACTTACAACAATTAAGTTCATGTACTTGTCAGACTTTATATATACATACATATATATATAATGTCATGCTGAACAATTAAGTTTTCTAGAAAGTCCTGTCCTCCTCTTTTCTTTGCACTGTTGATTTCTGCACCACTGATAACCATCTGGGCTTTTATATATTAAATATATTGCATATGCAGGTAGTGGGCACATTTTACGAATTTATGAATTTTCTACTGACAGTTTCTCCCCAACATCCGCCAAAGAATCCCACCCCTTCCCTGTTATATGTTATTGAATATACTGGAAAATAAACATTCATTTCAAACACTTTCCATAAGTCTTGTTTTTCTAGTTCTACACATCTGAAGATGCTTGCTTGGTCATGAATTCAAAAGTTCACCCAACGTTTTTGTTGATGATTCATACAGAAATCTAAAATATAAAGAAAGAAAAAATTAGTTACAAAAAAGAAGTGACCAAATTATCCAAATGTATGTTTCCCAAAAATACAATCTAAAATTGGTTTTTAATCAAAAGCACTTAAAATTGAAATAATTTGTAATTACTTCACTAATTTTTCCCCACACATAAAAGGGAATAACATGTACTATTACCCCAGGATTGTTATCAGGTGGAAGTTACAGTCATGTAGCGTAATACATGACAGATTTACTGAGCCCTCAGTAAATGGTGGCCATTATCATCCTTCCTGAGGTTATTATGACTAACATGCACAGAGGTCTTATTGAATTTTAAGTAATGTTTTATAACAAGTCTTGTGCCTGCTTAAATTTACCCCTATTTCATTATTTCTGTTGTTATTGTAAGTGAAAATTTAAGTTTCCTCTTCAAATGACTGCTAGTGTATAGAAATACAACTAATTTTTGTGTTGATTTTGTGTCAGTCCTACAACTTTGTCTAATTCATTTAACTTTGCTTTATTTATTTTTGTAGGGTTTTTACAGAGTGTTTTTAGACAATCATGTCATTAGAGAATACAAAGTTTTACTTCTTTCTAATTTGGATACATTTTATTTATCTTTTCTTTCGTACATAATACAAGATCACTGAGTCAGAATTTACTCGATGGCAGAGTTTGTTTTTCTTTTTACTGTGCTTATGACTTCCAATACTATGTTGATTAGAACTGGCAAAAGTGGGCATCTGTGTCTTGTTCCTAATTTTAGGAGAAGCATGTTTTTAAATGAACTATAAAAATAATCCAGTATCAAATTTAGTTTTTAAATTCCACACAGTAGAATAAATGAAAATATATTTGTTAACAAAAAAGAGGCCAATCCTTTAAAGAGTACTCCCTTCCTTCAAGGCCTAATAACAAGGTTTAATGTTGATGACTGTATTACATTATTAAAGTTGCCTATGTAAAATGAAACCAAAATGGTGACTATAGAGTTAATCCAACTCACAGTGATCCTATAGGACAGAGTAGAACTGCCCCACAGGCTTTCTAAGGACAAGGTGGCAGATTCAAAATGCCAACCTTTTGCTTAGCAGTTGAGTTCTTAACCACTGCACCACTAGGACTCCTGCCTATATATATGCATAATTGATACTGGCAAATAATCTATTTATAATTTGATTACAACTCCTTTACTCAGTGAGGGAAATTCACAATGTAACTCAAACTTAAACATTAGTATCTGTAATTCTCTAACTTCAAATTACAAATTTATTGCTATCTTCAAACTATTTATGAAAGTAATAAATATGACATGTGTGACATTTAAATGCACTAGTACACTAATGAATTCTTACTGTTTCTTATGAGAAAGTATGCTCAATTTCCAATATGTTATACTGGATAAAGAGACTAAAGTACAAGGGAAAAAAATTTTTTTTTAACTGCCCAACAGCTCGGTCAATAAAATGCTGAGCTGGAAAGAAAAGTAGATTAACTGTTAAGAACACTGCTTCTAAACTAATGCCCCATTGCCTAAAATACTAATTGCACTAAGGGGTTTCCAGAGTCTTAAAAGATGTTTTATTCCCTTTAAAGTGTCAAGCCCCACAATAAATCAGCAATACTTAAAAATATAGTCTTAAATTATAATCGTTTCTTTTATTGGACTGATTTTTCAGACACTGGTTTCTCTACAGTTTGTTTCTTGCCTATTTAAGGAATATTCCCAAGTCCTACTTATTTATTTTTTTAGACTGCTTCCTCCTTAAAGGGAAGAACTACCCGGCCACTACCTGTGTAGAGTCAACATATAGTTGTAGAAACAATGTACAAAAACAAGCAAACAAATTATATGTTCTATGTTTAAGTCCTTTTCTTTCCCATAGTATAATTTTTAAAATCCTCAAGCCATTTTTTCCTCTGAAAGCGAACTGATGTAATTCAACTATTTACCTTAAAACTATATGTAAGTGAAAATGATAGAAACTTCTAACAAGCAGCAAATGTCCCTTTTTCTTTGTATCTTCAGGAAAGCATATAAAATTCCAAAGAAAAACGTGTCCTTGCAAATGTTATATCTAACACAGAAATCTTGTAAAATACTTAACTTCAAAAGATTGCTATTTTGTCCTATATAATTAGCTTACAATTTACACAGTTGGCAATCCCAATCAATTTTCTTATTTAATACGTTATTGCCTACTACAACTTTTAAAATTTCCATGTTTTTTGAACTGTATAAAAACATATTTTTCTTCCCAGTCAGAAGAGCACTAGTGTTTTCCTCTTCTCCCACATGCTTTTTTGTTGTTGTTTTTTCCACACACTAACAACTTGGGTACATCCAAATCCTACATGTTTACTTGAAGGCCCACTATTTCACTATTTTATCCAGGCAAGAGGTTAAACTTTGCCAGTAGTGGTGCTGAAAGGACACTGTAGAGAACAGGGACTTTCTCTTCCAGATTCAGGCTCCCACACAAGGTTACTTATTCTCCACTGTTAGGCCTGTGAACCTCTTAACTCTAGGTTCCTGCAGAGAACAGCTTTCTTCAGCACTTGGTTGTTCCCTTCTTCCTGCACTGGACACAGGACTTAGATTTCTCTATGAATCAGCAGACCGAGACACAAAAGCATGCTGCTGACACCTGGCCTTTATTTCAGTTATAGGTGCACATGTGCACATCAGGGACCCTAAACAGCTGGTTGCTTACAGGGCAGCCACCAGGTAGACATACACAGAAATACACTGGACTTCTATAAAGGATTCTAGAATGCCAAGCAGCCAGAAGCTTCCTCCAGCATCCAGCCAGTTCTGAGGGACAGCACACATATCTGTGGACAGTGTTCTCCAACACCCTAGCAAGTTCTACCATTCAGACAAGTTGCAATAACTTCTTTATCTTGACAGCTAAAGGGATCTGGATTTCAGCCCTGTTAGTATAGGGTGTGAGGCTGTGGTGGGTATCTTTTTGGGGGTTTATCGTCCTTGGGTTCTTTATCTCACACTAAAAATGGGCCACTTGTCTTTAACTCTTACAGCCAATTCTCTATGACCACAGTCTCCTGGATTTTAACACCAATCACTTTGTAACTGACCTAACTGACATAGAAGACTGCCCCCAATATCACAGAAGACATACACTTTTCAAATAACTATATGCTCAACGAAAACAATAAACAAAGAAGAATGTTTTGCTATACGCAAAACCATGGATAAAGCGCATAAAATATTGGGTGAAAGGAGCCCAACATAAAATAACATTTCCTCTATCACTCCTTTTATATAAAGTCCAAACAGACAAAACTGATCCACAGAATATGAATATGGAAAATGAGTGCTTCCAAGGGGTTAGAAAGGAGTAGTAACTGGGCACTGCATATGTGGACTTCTAAGATATTGTATTTCTTGATTTGGGTGGTGATTACATTTTGGCAATTAAGTTGTACATTTATTATTCACATACCTTTCATGTGTAATTTTAAATGAACAAAATCTATTTAAAATTAAAATAGGAAAAAAATACCTTAAAGTCACATTATACTGATAAATCTTAAAACCCAGATCAATGTATAATTTTATAGGGAAATATAAATTACAAAACATTTATTCAAGAAACAACAGAAAGTAAGACCAGACTAATAATGTGAAAGAAATGGGGAGGGTGTTTTTAAGGCACTGTTCAACAACTTCAAAAAAAAAAAACACTATCTGAATTTTCTATAACATTAAAATTGGGAGAAAGTTATCTGCTAATGTTGATAGCAAAAGCGTTATACACATATAAATCAAAACAGCAAATAAAGTATAGATCAATTTTATTTCAAGTGCAACAAAAATTCTCAAAATACTAGAAAATAACAAATGCTATTTTACAATAACGTTAGGTACTGCTGAGTGTTGAGTAGGGTTCAACTCATACTGACCCTATGTACAACAGAACACAAAATACTGCTTGGTTCTGCACCATGCTTAAAATCATTGCAATGCTACAGCCCACTTTTTAGCAAGCAAGGTTCTGTCATCTGCATATCTTAGGTTGTTAATGAGTCTTCGTCCAGTGTTGATGCTGTGTTCATCACACAGTCCAGCTTCTCAGATTATCTGTTTAGCATACAAACTGAGTATGCCAGGTGAAAGACAAACCTTTCTGACTTTAAGCCATGTAGTATCCCACTGGTCTGTTGGTCTGTTTTAATGACTGCCTCTTGGCCTATGTACAGGTTCCTCATGCGCACAATTAAGTGTTCTGGAATTTCCATTCTTTGCAGTGTTATCCATAATTTGTTACAATCTAGAGTCCACATCATCTTGTGAGTCTGGCCTGAATTTCTGGCAGTTCCCTGCTACTGATTTTGAAAGACCTTCAGCAAAATTTTACTTGTGTGTGATATAATGGTATCATTTTCCTAATTTCCACATTCTATTGGTTACCTTTGGAATAGGCACAAATATAGACCTCTTCCAACTGACTGGCCAGGCAGCTGTTTTCCAAATTTCTTGACATAGACAACTGAGTGCTTCAAGTGCTTCATCAATTTGTTGAAATATCCCAAGTGGTGCTCTATCAATTCCTGAAGCCTTGTTTTATACCAATGCCTAAAGCATATGCTGGACTTCTTCACTCAGTACCATTGGTTCCTGACAATATGCTGCCTCCTAAAATGGCTGAATGTCAACCAATTCTTTTTGGTAGTTAGTTACTCTGAGTATTTCTTCCATTTTCGTTTGATTTTTTCTAAATCATTTAAAATTTTCCCTGTAGAATCCTTCACTAGTGCAACCTGAGGCTTGAATTTTTTTAGATCTTTCAACTTCAGAAATGTAGAGCATACTCTTTCCTTTTGGTTTTCTACTGCCACGTCTTCATATATGTCATTATAATACTTTGTCTTCTTGAGACACCCTTTAAAATTTTATATTTGGTTATTTTACTTCATTTCTTCCTTTTGCTTCAGCTACTTTACATTCAAGAGCAAGTTTCAGAGTCTCTTCTGAAATCCATTTAGGTCTTTTCTTTCTTTCCTGCCTTTTTAATGACCACTTGTTTTCTTGATGTCCTTGATGTCATTCCACAACTCATCTGGTCTGAAGTCATTATTGCTCAATGTGTCAAATCTATTCTTGAGATGGCCTCTAAATTCAGGTGGGACACTTTGGCTCTTATAGACTTCTTACAATTTTCTCAGCAATGATGGTCTGTTCCACAGTTGGTTGTTGGCCTTTTATCTGACTGATGATATTGATCTTTCTCATTGTCTTTTTCCAAAGGTGTAGTCAACTTTTTCCCTCTGTATTACATCTTGTGAGGTTCATGTGTATAACTCACTGCTGTCAATTGTAACTCATATGAGTCATATATACAGTCATCATTTATGTTGTCAAAACAAGGTATTTGCAATGAAGAAATCAGTAGTGTTACAAAATTCTATGAAATGATCTCTGGCATCATTTTTATCACCAAGGTAATCTTTTCCAACTATTGTTCCTTCTTCTTTGTTTCCAGCTTCACATTGCAAACATCAGTAATTATTAATGTATCTTAATTGTATGCTGTCGAACTTCAGACTGCAGAATTTGGTAAAAACCTTTAATTTCTTCATCTTTGGCTTTAGTCATTGGTGAATATATACGAAATAATAGGTGTGTCAATATTGTTCTATCACTGACAGCACTGTACTTCAGAATAGATCTTAAAATGTTCTATTTGACAATGAATACCACATCATTCCTCTTCAATTTGTCATTCCTAGCATAGCAGATCATAAGACACCAATTTATAATGGCCATTTTACCCCACTAATGCCTAGGATATTGATGTTTATGTGTTCCATTTCATGTTTCTTCATGAACAACAACAACAAAAACACTGCTGTTGAGTTGAGTCCAACTCATAGTGACCCTAGAGGACACAGCAGAGCTGGCCCAGAGTTTTCAAGGAGTGTCTGGTGGATTTGAACTGTTGACCTTTTGGTTAGCAGCTGCAGCCATCAACCACTATACCACCAGGGTTACCATATAAAATAAGTCTGTATGCCTGAAATTTTCTAGAGCAGGATTTTGCAAATGACTTTTGTTTTTAAAGACAGAATTATTAAGTAAATTAAACATGTGCCTCAAGGGACTTTGTCAACAGAAACATTTCTTTATGTTTGGCTGTTATGTAATAATGTAGTCATCATTCATGATGTGATCTGCTAATCAGTTTTATGGGGAGTGTCCTCAAGGATGTGGCCTGCATTCAGTATATATACAGACACTCTGGCAAAGCTCACTTGCTTGCTTGCTCTAGATTCTGTATCTGGCTCATCATCATCTGACCTCTGGTTCTTGGGACTTGAGCCAGTGGTCTCCTATATTGCTTGCTGTCATGGATTGAATTATGTCCTCCTAAAATGTGTGTAGTAACTTGGCTGGGCCATGATTCCCAGTACTGTATGGCTGTCCTCTATTCTGTGATTATAATTTTCATATATGCTGTAAATCCTAAACTTCGCCTGTGGTTAATGGGGCAAGACTGCATTATGTTAAAGAGGATTAGGGTGGGACTGTAACACCTTTGTTATGGTTACATCATTGATTTGATGAAAAAGGACTTTTCTCCAGAGTGTGGCCTAAACCACCTTTTATCTTAGAGATAAAAAGGAAAGGGAAGTGAACAGAGATGTGGGACCTCATACCAACAAGAAAACAGTGCTGAGAGCACTTTGGAACTAAGGTTCCTGCACTGAGATGGCTCCAGACCAAGGGACGACTAAAGTACCACTAAGATCTTCTTTCAGAGCCAAGACAGAGACAAAGCCTTCCCCTGGACATGGCACTGAATTCGGACTTCTCGTCTACTGCATTGTGAGAGAATAAACTTCTCTTTGTTAAAGCCATCCACTTACAGTATTTCTGTTATAGATGCACTAGATGGCAGAGACAACTGCCAATTTCAGGATTCTTTACCTCTGAAGCCTGTGAGCCAGCAGCCTATCATCTTACTGTCTGATCTTGGGTTCATCAGCCCCTGGGACTATGTGAGCCTGTGGAAACCTCCAGCATTACACCTGACCCCATGAGCTTGGGACTTCCCAGCTTCTAGAACAGTATGAGCCATTTCCTTGAGATAAATATCCTTCTCTCTATATATATACATATTTACATGCCTCACTAGTTTTGCTTCTCTAGAGAACTCAGCCTAAGACACTTAAACCATAACCACCCTAGCTATAAACAGCAGAATGAAATTCAATCTAAAAATATACCTAAACAAAACTCAGCAAAAAAGAGTCCCTGATGGTGTGGGAGAAATGTGGGATGCAGCACTCAAACTCTAGTAAAAAGATAGACTTGATTGTCTGACACACTAGAGGGTTCCCAGAAGCCATGGTTTCCAGACTCTGTTAGCCCAGAACTGAAACCATTCCAGAAGCCAACTCCTGAGACAAAGACTGAACTGGTATATATGACACAAAATGATACTGGCGAACAGTGTACTTCTTGACAGGGGCAGCTACAGGGGAGGTGAGATGAGCTCCTACTTGGAGGTGAGAGATGACAGCAACTGGTTAAATGAACATGGGAAATACAATGTGGAGATGTGTGTTCTGTTACAGTGTGGGAGAGTAGCAAAGTGTGTGTTCAAGTTTTTGTATGTGAAACTGTAATTGTAAACTTTCACTTAAAACACAATGGTAAAAATCTAAAATATTTAATATTTTCAAAAATAAATAAAAATATACCTAAGCAGTAACTACTTCGTAGATAATTGCACTATTCTGCTAGACACTTTATCTAGCTCTTTACCTCTCCATGCTATCCTCTTGCAAAGTTATTTCCATGAATGTCTTTAATTTTCTCTGAATAATGGCTCCAACCTCCTTCACTTTTGAACTCTTATGGTTGCCTATTGGAAAAATTATATTAAAAGACAGAGAAAAGATTTTAACACAAAACAAACACATTTTCCCATGTAGTGGGGTACAATTTCTATAAAGCTGTGCTTCTTTATACTTTTCTTTTGAGTTAACCTGTTTACCAATCTGTAGAATAATAATCATCTCCTTCACAAATGAACACGTATAAAAATATATAACTTGCTTTAAAGTACAGTTTAAGAGTACATTTTCATATCAAGGGTTACTAAGACTCATTCTGTTTATGCCATCATAGAACTTAATGTTCACACGCATCTCTACCAGAAAATGAAAATGACCATTTTACAACCATTCAGATGTTTAGGAAATATTTTTTAAGTACCTGTGCTAGCTACTCATCCACATCCCAACCACTATATTCATATCTTTGTATTTTCCCTTATTCTTTATATATCAACTCAGTGATCATGAGCTTAAGAAAAGTTTTTCCTGAAGCTCTGTCTACGTTTCTCTGCTTAAAAAAATGCTACTAGAAATCTTCAGATATGCTACATAACCAGGATTACAGGAAAAAGTTATGTTGGTAGGAGCACAATCATCTATACTACCTTAAAAAGTAATTGCCAAGATCAATAAAACTGAGCAAAGTATATAGAAACTTAAGAGTAGTCAACCTTCAGGATTTTATTGTATCTTTTACTGAGCATTTTCAGGCCCATCTGATTATTTTTCCAATACTATTTCAACTAGCTATGATATTCAGAACAGGCAAAGTTGAGTCTTAAGAAAAACAGTAGTTAGATTAATTATTACCATCAAAACATGTCACCATTAGCAAAAATAAAATCAGATTTTAAAATACAGGTATGACAGATCAATAGGAATTCAACACAGCAGCACAGAATAGGAATACTTAAATGGATCCAGAGGGGAAAGATGAAAAGATAGAAAGGAAATGCATTATAGAGAAGCTGGTAGTATAAAGACAAGTACTAAGTTAGCCAAGTAAAGGAAGCATACGTAGAAAGCACTATGTTCAATGAGCATGAAACAGCATGGTGTGTGACAGGAATTCTAAGAAGACTGGCATGACTAGGGTGTCAAACAGGGAAGCCGTCAAACATAAGGAGCTGAGTTTCTAAACACTGCTTAACAGACTTGTGTGAGGTGTTGCTGTATATCAATGAGTCAATTCTAACTCAGTGCAACCCTACTGGACACAATAGATCTGCTCCACACAGTTTCCTAGGTTGTAATCTTTAACAGAGCAGACTGCCAGGGCTTTTCTCCCACACAGCTCTGGGTAGATCTGAATCACCAATTTTGTGGTTAGTAGCTGAGCAGTTAACCACTGTGCCATGAGAGCTCCTGATGTGGGGTATGTCTAATAAGATCTCAGATGATACGAGAGAAAATTTTACCAACCTTTATTAATAACCAAAATAATATGCATAACAGCTGTCAGACAAACAATGCCTTCAATATCATCAGAAGTAACACATGCCTTTAGTTCATCTATAAATGACCTGTAAAAAATTAACAAATATCTGTAATTAATACTTCACAGAAAAATTGAATATAGCCAAAGTTCATCAATGTAAGATGTTGATTAAACTTTTTCCACACTTTTCACTGTCAGTGTGTCAAATAACAGAGGTAAAACACTAAAATTAGATGGTGTAGCTAGTAAGAGAACAAGAATGTAGTGGCATGTCAATAAGCAAACCTTTATACCCACCATATACAAAAAAAAAGGCTTAGTATGTCATTGAGTGATTAATTCCTAGTAATCAAAGATGAAGCTTTTAACATTTTAAGTTTCAAAACTGGTTATATAGCTGCAAAACTAATCAATTTATAATTAGTGAGTCCTGTAGTACCCCACCACCCACCCCTACAAAGCTACAATTTCAGTCAGGTGGCATATGGCTGAAGAAATGAATTAACAGTTGTGTGCTAAATGAAAACTATACTGCTGTTTAACCTAGTTAAGTGTTTTCAGGGTATGCATAGTAAGTATTTTACTGTATATTAACATGTTAAATGTTTCCCTCTAACTGAATGCTAGTATGATAAAACAATCAAAGACTCTTCAGGAGAATATGTCTTACAAAAAATTAGAATTTCTCTGTATAAGTTTAATAGAATATTTTTGATTGCCCACAAAATGAGGAAAAAAATTCTATAAAACACTTTTGCCATAGAATTGAACCTTTAAAAAATGTTAAAGCAAAGCTTCCAAGACAGCTTAGCGCCACAGTAAGTTTTAGGACAATAAAGTGAAAACTACCTGACTACATTTGAAGTCTTCATTATTATTCCTATTAAACATCTTGAAAATGGTGGAAGGTCTGCAAGACACTCTGCTGGGGTAAGCTCTTCTATATCAGAAGCCTAAAAAAAAGTTACTAATTAATAATTAGCAATTTGAGACTGGGTCAATTACTTATTTTATATTGCTTTTGTTTTCTTCAACACTTGAGAAAAGTCTTCCTGAAACTTGACATGATGCTCTTTAGTAACTGTAGAAATGTTTACAATAATTATTAATAATTTACTATTATAATGTGATTCTATGCTAAGCAAACTTAATAAAGTTTCTTAATCATGGCATTAGTAAAGTTAAGGGTTGAATAGCTCCTTGTTATTTGAACTATCCTGTGCATTTTTGCTTGTTTAACAGAACCTGTGGCCTCTACCCACAAGATGCCTGTCATGCCTCCCAAACTATGATAAACAAAAACATCTCCAGACACTGTCAAAGGTGCCTTGGTGAGAAAAGTAAACCCCCAGGTGTACTTCTGGTCTAGATCCAAAGGACATATTGCTTGGATCTATATTCTTTATTATAGACATTACAAAATTATACAGGTTGTTCATTATTACGAACAAACTCTGCATACATATATGTCTCCTGGAAAAGTTAAATCCAGAATTCCTGTTCCAGGAGGAGGGTTATATCTTTCTTTTCCAATTTATGATAACCAAAGAGTGACTATGCATATGTCACTTTCTTATATCTCTACCACTATGTTATACCTAATTCTTTGTTATTTTAGGCATATCATTCACATAGCAATGACAAGACAATTCGAATAAGCCTGTACTTACTTTATTTTTAGGGTTCACAATATAAATCTGAATAATAAAGGCAACTGTCATATTATATGTGAAATTAAAACAAAACAAAACAACCAGCTGCTACCAAGTTGGCCCTAACTCATGGCCCTAACTCATGGTTTTCACGGTTAATTTTGGGGAAACAGATTGCAGGCCTTTCTTTTGGAGCACCTCTGGGTGGATGTGAACTTCTGTCCTCTCAGCTAGCAGCCAACTGTGTTAACTGTTTGTACCAAAGAGACTCCATATGTGAACTATTATTCCCAAATACATGAAACTAAAATTGACAGAACTAAAAGAAAAATCCATAAATGCACAATCATAGTGTTAAACATTTATTGAGAGAGCAGACAAACAAACAAGACAAGTGAGTAGACAGAAATTGGCAAAGTTTCCCCGTAAAGTAAAACAACAAATATTTAAATAAAAGAGTATATATTTTAGGCTTTCTAAGCAATACAGTGTTCAACCCTGTTGTTGTAGCACAAAAGCAGCCACAGATAATACAGAAATGAACATGGCTGGATAGCAACTAACTTTATAAAAACATGTGGCTGATTCCCAAAATATAGGAGATCTGAAAAACAGTATCAATCACCATGACCTCCCTGACATTCACAGAACTCCACACAACCATAACAGAAAGCACATTCTTTGTGAATGAAATTTTCACCAAGGAAGATCAGAAGCTCGGCCAAGAAAGAAGTCACAATAAATTTCAATGACTGGTGTTACATTAGGAAAAAATAACAATAAGCTAATCAGAACATTTTGCAATTGAATTTACCAAGTCATGCAACCATCACCACTGTTTCAAAGTTTTCAAGCACTGTAAACAAAAACTCAATACCTGAATCTGCCCCCACCAAGTTCCTGTTATCTCTAATAAACCTTTTGTATGTATACATTTGCTTACTCTATCTAGTCCATGTAAGTGGGATCATACATGATTTGTCTTTTGTATCTGACCTTTCTCACTCAGCATAACGTTTTAAAGGTTCACTCATGTTTTGGCATGTATCAACACTTCATTTCTTTTTATAACTCAACAATATTACACTGTATATACATCAGAAACTCTGGTGGCGTAGTGGTTAAAGTGCTGTGGCTGCTAACCAACAGGTGAGCAGTTCAAATTCATCAGGTGCTCCTTGGAAACTCTGTGGGACAGTTTCTACTCTGTCCTATAGGGACACTATGAGTTGGAATCGACCTGACAGCAATGAGTTTTGGTTTGGTATGTATATCATGTTTTGTTTATCTGTTGATAGACACTTGGGTTATTTCCACCTTTTGACTGCTATAAGTAACGCTGTAATGAACACTGTTGTGTAGTTCTCTGCTTTCAAGTCTTTTGAGTATATACCTAGGACTAAAATTGCTAGGTGCTACAGGCTTTCTGAAGAAGAAATAATACTGACATCAAACAACACTTTCACAATATTTTATCAAGTTTTATTTTGAGATCAGCATAATCTTGAAACTAATACCAGACAACGAAATTAAAAGAAAATTATAAATTATTCCCATAAATACAGAAGCACAAACCTTTGTAAAGTGTTGCCAATTAAAATAGTAATTAATAAAAAGTTAATAAATATGACATGACCAAGTGGACTTACATATATAAATTTATATAATTCAATCATATCCCCTGTCAGACTTTCTCTTTTTAATACTGGGAAGTCTATCATCATTTTTACTATTTTCAGAAGTCACTACTCCATCTCATTGTTTCAATTATATCTCAGAGGTGAAGATGACTGAGTATTCTGAGCAGTGCATGCAGTAAAAAAGAGCTTTTTTGTTTTGGTCTGAATTATTTTCCTGATGGAGCCCTGGTAGTGCTGTGGTTAAGCTCTCGGCTGCTAACTGAAAGGGTGGCAATTCAAATACACCAGCCACTCCATGGAAACCCTACAGGGCAGTTCCACTCGGTCCTCTAGGTCTTATCTATGGATACTATAAGGGAAAAAAGATCAAACACCAAAAATGAAACCCACTGCTGTTGAGTCAATTTTGACTCCTAGGGACTCTATAGGAGTCAAGCTCTTCACCACTGCAACAACAAGGGTCCAGGAAAATATGACAGTTTTTTATAAATTTATGAATAAATTAACTATTTAACTTAGTATCAGAAGTTCCAAATCCCTATGTTTAGAAACAAGACTGATAGCACAGCAAGGCAATCAAACAAATGTGAAATATTTTTTAAAAATACAGTCATTGAGTACAGTCTTATATTCTGCTTTTTACCCCACTGGTTTTCATCTTTTCAGGATGGAGAAATCTTAAGAAATGTCTCAATTTATTTAAATCTCTACAATATAGCCAAGAAATATTTACAATGCAAGGACTAGTTTGGACTTAATCTTAAGTGATGACAACCATAATGTATTTTTGACAACGGTCATAAGACTCTAAAATACAAACTAGCTATTCAACTGCAAGGAATCCATTAACACATTGCTACTGAGTGGATTCTGGCTCACAGAGACCACAGAGGACACAGTGGAAACTGCCCTCACCATGAGTTTCCAAGGAGCTGCCGATGGATTTGAACTGCTGACCTTTTGGTCAGTAGCCAGATTCTTAACCACTCCACCATAAAGGCCCCCTAAAATACAAGTTAGTTATTGAACTTTGACGTACGGTTGCTCGAAAAAAAAAAAAAAAAAAAACCACTTTAAAAACTGTTGCACTCAACTTTGCATTCTCAGGAAATACTCTGAAAAACTTAAAAACATCGTAGTAGAATATACAATTTTGTATAGGCAAAAGGAGAAAAGAAACACAGTAATTGCACAATCAGTAAATTTACCTTTTGCAGTTTGTGACTTATCTCCACCACTGATGCAGCAATCAGAGTAGAAAGCACTCCTCGGTGAAGGGGTGTATTCACATGCCAAGACTGAATGGTGGTTATAAATTCATGGAAAGGTGTTTGAACAGAATACAGTAGCTACAACAAAACAGAATTCTCATTTTGGTGGAGTTAAAACTCCTGGTTAAAAAAACAAATCAACTTTAAGAATGAGCATTCCTGTTTCCTCATAGATTTAAATACCTATTAATTTTATTGAACCATCATACATGTCCACTGCCTTCCTTTCTGCTGTGGAATTCAAGCTGGTTCCAATCGCAGAAGCACCATGGCTAGAAGAAAGAAATGACTAAAGCCCACAGGTAGCTAGAAGTATAGCCATTCTTTCCCCGTGAAACAAAACAAACAACAACAAAAGCCAATCAAAAATAAACTCACTGCCATCGAGTCAGATCTGACTCATAGTGACCCTGTAGGACAGAGTAGAACTGTCCCATAGAGTTTCCAAAGAGTGTCTGGCGGATCTGAACTGCCGACTGTTTGGTTTGGTTAGCAGACGTAACTCTTAACCAATTACACCCAGGGTTTCAAAAACAGAAGGACAAAAAAGAAAGAAGGAAAAGTAAAGATGAAGAAACATCAATTACATTAAAATACAACATCAACTACGAGACAATGTGTGCTGAATAAAGCTACACAGCCAACAGTAAAAGATTCAGTGAAAAAATAAAAGTTGGCTCAAATTACATAATAAAGACAGACTATATAGGCTCTTGAAACAATTAAAGACAAAACCATTTGAAATTAACTCAAATATGAGCTACATTAGGGAGAACATGGCCAACAATCTTCAATTATTTCTATTAATAAAGGATATAACAAAGTTGAAAGTCTTCAATATTTCATAAACTTTCTATTTAAGCATTTAAAAAAATCTTCATTAAAAAGAAGCTAATTCATATGTTTAAACAACTTAAAAAAGATAACGGCTAGGACATTAAGATTTTGTTTAGGAATTTACATGACACTGAGCAGTATAAGCATATCTGACAAACAGGTCAATATTTTTATATGAACTGGTTACTCAGTAGTAAGTTCAGATCACTTAATAAAGTAACATCAACTTTCAGTCAGCAAAGGCAAACCACAGGAGCCCTCTCAACCTGTGAGACTATCACTTTCAGTTTAGTGGTTAATTAACATTTCTTCTGTGGAAAATCTTTTTAAACTAAAGTCTGTTGTTGTTGTGTGGATTCCAACACATAGTGACCTTATAGGACACACTAGAACTGCTCCACAGGAACAGATTGTCAGCTCTTCTCTCCTATGAAGTTGCTAGCAGCCAAGTACTTTTAACTACTGTGCCACCACAGCTCCTAAACTCAAACCTACAGTCTACGAATATGTAAAATTAGCATCCTCAAAAGTGTATATTACTGAGAAATTCTGTAAAATAATAACGTAATACTCAGCCTATTTGTAGATATAATCTCACTTATAGTGTGTTAAGCTGTACTAGTGAAAAACAAATCACACTGACAACGACATGCACCTCCTCGGTCCTCAGGGCAGGTAAGCAGAGTCTAAAACAGCTAGACTTTTTTGGCCCTTTTTTTGCCTCCAACCACAAGCATTATTATTTTTCTTAAGTGTTGCCATGTTATAAAAAAGACTGGAAAGCACTATCTGAAATGATGACATAAAGGAATTATTTCTTATATCACAATTGCATTTCATAAAACAGCCTAACAGCATAAACAAAAGCTAACTTAAACTTTAAGTAGACATTACTTCAATATACTTTAGGCCATGGAACTGAACCATACTTCTACCAAATGAGTACTTTTCATTTAACCAAGTATATTACACAAAAATGGTAAATACCCGTAGGCCTTCTTCTGGTTGTCTTCTGAAGCCCCGTGCAATACATTCCAACATATTCTGAAACACTTTCTGGACTGTGTCAAAAAGTGTTACAACTTTGTTATCTGAATCCATTTTCTGAATTAAGGAACTTCCAGTTATCTCTTTCAGAATGCCGAGAAGTAATGAAACATAAAAAAATCCCCTCACTAGAAAGAAAATTGGAAGTATCAGTTATCTTCTCATGTAGTTAGTTGAAATTATCATGCATTTTTCACTAACACATCTGTATGATCATAGTTTAGAACAGTATGGTATTACTGATAAGCTAGCATCAACAAAACTAAACAAAATAAAAATTCCAGGCTGAGTAGATTCATTTAAATGCTATAAAAATAAATTGTTTGCTCTACTTAAATGTAAGACCAATACCTTCAATAACAGTGATAGTTTATCTAATTTAGTCATTTAACTAAAAACTATGTGTACTGTAGACTGAACAAACAGCAATTTAGCACAGTGACTTTCAACATCTGAAATAAGGAACATGTCCTATTTTCTCTTACAACAGTCAAACTGACAACCAGATCTAAATGACAGAAATTGCCTCCTAAAATCTGCCACAACATGATCTAAGAGTCTCCCAGGCTAATTAGGTTAAATTTCTGATACTCTGTAGTGGTTCACTGGTTATCCTTCTCTTCTGAATCATCTTTTATTGTGCTATCTTAATTACATAAAGTTTATTACTGCATTTAAGCCCAATAATAATTTATCCTTGAGATCTTGAATTTTCATTTTCTAACCAACCTGGTTTGTACATTAAGCTATAAAAAGTAATAGTAATTAAAAACACATATCAAATAGCGTTTTATAAATAAAGCCTACAGTAATCTTGGTCTCTACTGAGCTTCTTTAGTATTTAAGATATGTTCTTGTACTCTTGTTTGACACTTCCTTCTGCCTCAGACATTAACTAAGCAGTAGGAATGTCTGTGTAGATTGCCTTCCCATCTACACAGTACATTTCTCCTGAGTGGGTATCATGCTACATGGTTCTTTTTTGCCTTTTACTACATATCAAAAAACATATATATTCAAATGTATAAGGAAGAAATTATGTTCCCTATGAACAGATTATCTAGGTGGCAAATGGCTGATTATAATCATATGGCCTTATATAGGAATTGGAGATGGCAGGTGAAATACTTTGGTTTATAAGACCTATCACTATGAATAGTAAATTCTGCTCGAGATAATAATATGAAACTAACCCAAAATCCAAATTCACCTCCTAAAATGAGTAAAATCAATTGTTTTACTTCAGTTGAATTTACCCCTAAAAGGTCTACGGCTCTACAAGCATGAACAAACATATTGTAAAATCATTAAAAAATAGGACTTCCCAAGGGAATTATTCTCTTTTCCTCAAGAGGCAAAAGACATAAATTCTTCACAAACACAGTTCATCTGAAAAACTGCCAATCAACATAACAGGAGATAAAGAATCTTGACACCTAAGAGGATCTGCCATAGGGAGAACCAAATGCTTACTGAAAAGTTACTTAAAAAGTTCAAAATTTTAATTGTGCCTTATAAATTTTTAAAATGTCAATTGACAACAATGTAAAACAGAAGACACTGAAAGTTTTACAATGTTGTCAATTTTGCTACTACCACTTGACTCTTTACAGTGAATTAGTTCAGAAGCAATTGGTATACATGGTATATATATCTCAGCATATATATATCTCAGTATATATATCTCAGCATAATGGAGAAAAGTGTTGGTTTACGACACTTACTAGAAACATAGGATCCTTTTTCAATTATGGTGGTACTGTTTAAAGACTTCTTTACATTCTTTTTATTGTGATTAGGTGAAAGTATACAATCCCAGTCAGTTTTGCATGCCCACCTATCTGTAGCTCCCTCTACTCTCCATACCTGGTAACAGCACACTCCTCTTTTTCACTCTGTGTATTTAGTATCCTAGTCTAAACAAGCATCTGTGCTTCTCTCTCTACCCGCTCCTCTCCCATCTAGAAAGACCAGTAGGACAGGACAGCACCCTGTAAATGCACAGGACCATAAAGTACACACATGACCATGTGGTCACACTGTGTCCCTGAGTCCAGTCCATTCTTGTCTGAAGAGTTGACCTCATAACTGATTTCCAGTCAGGGATAGCAGCAGGTCTAGAGGCCATGTTTGCAGGGGATCCTCCAAGCTGTTGGACCATTAATACAGGTCTTTTAGTGGAGTTCTTGGGCTGCACACTGTTTTGCTCATATTATCTTGGGGACTCCACATTGTGTCCTCCGTCACAGCAGACTTTGGTTGTGGTTGGGCACCATCTGGTTCTTCTGGTCTCATGTTGGCACAGTCTGCCATTCATATTGGTTCTTCTGCCTCCTGGGCTCTTTCTTCCTCGCTTCTTTGCTCTCCGTGATCAATTGTTCCAGCTGGGAGGAGACCATTTGGTGTACCTCAGATGGCAGCTTGAGAGCTTTTAAGACCCCAGACACAGGGTCTTAAAAGCTGCCAAGCTGCCATCTGAGGGTACAGCAAATGGTCCCAACTCAACAGGAATGGATGATCACTGAACACAAGAATGACATGGGGAAAAGAGAACCCACAAAGTTGAGTTTCACAGGCAACAAGCGAATAGGGGTGCACTCTGAGATCTCCAATAAAAGACCGCAATTGATGGTCTGGGGGCTTTGGGGTTCTCCTGGGAACATCGCCCTTGGCCCTAATGCTGCTCCTGTCCATAAATCACAATGAAGGTCAATTTTTTGGACAGCACTGGATTGGACTCGGTGACACAGAGTGATTTTGGAATTTTATGGTTCTATGCATCTATAGGATGTCATTCTGCCGACCTCTTGCTGGAGTAAGGGGAGTGAGTGGAGAGGAGGGGATAGGAGACTGTTGGGAGGCTAGGACATGTATGGAGCAGAGAGGAGGGGTCTGCTGTCACCGGGTAGGGAGAGCAGTGGGAGCTGCATATAGGTGAGCATGCAAATTTACACAGGAATGTACATTTTCATTCAATCATAATAATAATAATAAAGACCCCAGATGCCATTAACCAATATAGGGCACAGAAGACTCTCTTAGAAATAGACTAGTTATGCCAATTGGCCTTCATGTCCTCTGAACACATGGTCCCCAGACCTCCATCCCTGTTACTCTATCTTCTAAAATATTAGGTTGAATTTAGAAAACCTTTCATTTTATGGTAGTCTAGTTAACCTGATCCACTCTCTACTGTGTGCTGTCACTGCTTTCACCTAACCAAATTTCTATCAACTGTCTAATCTATGACCAACCCTCTCCATTGCTCCCTACCCTTGTAGCTTTCAAAGAATCTTTTCTTCTGTGCATAAGTCTATTTTTAAATACTATAGCAGGGGTCTCATACAGTATTTGTCCTTTTTCTGCTGACTGATTTCATTCAGCATAATGTCTTCCAGTTGAAACTAGGTTATGAGATGCTTCCTAAAATCATCATTGTTCTTTTTACATTATGACTGAATTAAAATGTACATTCCCATATAAATTTTCATGCCCACTTATATGCAGTTCCCACTGCTCTCCCTGCCTGGTGAAAGCTCTCCCTGTCCCAGCTACTCTGTCCTTGTAACATTGGATTAAGATGGGAGGAGTAATTATGTTACATTGAAGTCCAGTTAATATTGACCTTCTTTCTAATGTGTGCTGTCAATTTCACCTAACTAAATTTCGATCAACTATCTAATCTAAACCCTTCCCCCACCTCTTTCCCTCCTTACCCTTGCAGCTGTCAAAGAGTCCTTCCTTCTATGCATGAGTTCGGTTTTCAGTTCTTATCATAGGGGTCTCATATAGTATTTGACCTTTTGTCGCTGACTACTTTCACTCAACATAATGTCCTCCAATTGAAACCAGGTTATGAGATGTTTCCTAAAATCATCATTGTTCTTTATCATTGTGTAGTGTTCCACTGAGTATATATACCATAGTTTACCTATCGATTCCTCTGTTACTGGTCATCTGGGTTGATTCCATCTTTTTGATACTGTGGACTGTGCTGTGATAAACATTTGTGTGCATGTATCAGTTGGCATGAATGGCCTTAATTCTGTAGAACATATTCCTGGTAGTGGAATTACTGGGTCAAATGGTGTATCTAGATCCAGCTTTTTAAAGCAGCCCAGATTGCTCTCAAAAGAGGTTGTACCATTTTGCAATCCTACCAACACTGTAAGAGAGCTCCAATTTCTCTACAGCCTCTCCAGCATTTGTTGCTTTGTGTACTTTGGATCATGGTCAACCTTGTTGGGGTGAGATGGTATCTCATTGAAGTTTTGATTTAAATTTCTTTAATAACTAATGATCGTGAGCACATCCACATGTGTTTTTTTGGCTACCTGGATCTCTTCTTTAGAGAAGTGCCTGTCCATCTCCTTTGCCCATTACTTAATTGGATGCTTTATCTTTTTCTTATTGATATTTTGTAGTACTTTATAGATTAGGGAGATCAGGTGTTGGTCTGACATACAGTTGTCAAATATTTTTTGCCATTCTGTAGGTGGCCTTTTAATTCTATTAATAAAGTCTTTGGATGAGCAAAAGTATTTGATTCTTACTAGCTCCCATTTATGTTTTCTCTTCAGATGTCTGTGGTTTATTCGACAGATTTTGAAGTCTGTTTATGTTTTGTATTAAAGCTTCCATTGTTGTTCCTATTCTTTCTTGGATGAGTTTTATAATTTTAGATTTGATATTTAGGTCTTTTATCCAGTTTGAGTCGGTTTTTGTATAAGGTGTAAGATATGGGTCCTGTTTCAATTTTTTGCAGATGGATATCCAATTTTGCCAGCACCATTTGTTGAAGAGATGCTTTTTTTCCCCAGTTTAACATCTTAGGGCCTTTGTCGGGTATCAACCATTCATAGGAAGAAGGTGTCATCTCTCGGGTCTCAATTTTGTTCCATTGATCCATCTGTCTCTTTTTGTTCCAGTACCAGGCTGTTTTCACTACTGTGGAACTGTAATAGATTCTGAAGTCGGCTAGTGAGAGGCCTTCCAGTGTGTTCTTCTTCTTCAGTAGTACTTTACTTACCTGGGGATTCTTCCCTTTCCAAACAAAGTTGGTAATTTGTTTCTCCATCTCATTAAAAAATGTCACTGGAATTTGTTTTGGGATTGCTTTATATAAGTAGATTGCTTTGGGCAAAATAGACATTTTTCACAGTGTTAAGTCTTCTGATTCATGAGCAGGGTAGGTTTCTCCATTTATGTAAGTCTCTCTTACTTGTAGTAAGGGCTTGTAGTTCTCTTTATAAAGGTCTGTGATTCTTCTGGTTAGATTTATTCCTAGATACTTGATCTTCTTAGGGGCTATGGTAAATGGTACTGACCTGGTGATTTTTTCATTAATAATCTCGTTGTTGATATAAAGGAATCCTGATTCACTTATGTTTATCCTGTATCCTGACACTTTGCTGAACTCTTCTATCAGTCTGAGTAGTTAACTTAAATGGATTTTTTAGGATTCTCTGTGTATACAACCATATCATCTGCAAATAGAGATTTTTACTTCTTCTTTGCTGATGCAGATGCCCTTTATTTCTTGGTCTTGTCTAATGGTTCTGGCTAGAACTACTAGTGCAATGTTTAATAGGAGAGATGAGAGTGAGCATCCTTGTCTAGTTCTTGTTCTCAAAGGAAAATGTTTCAGTCTCTCCCCATTCAGGATGATGTAGGCAACTGGCTTTGTATAAATGGCCCTTATTGCACTGAGGACTTTGCTGTCTATTCCTATTTTGCTGAGAGTTTTTAGCATGAACGGGTGCTGGACTTTATCAAATGCTTTTTCTGCATCAATAGACAAAATCAGGCGATTCCTGTCTTTTGTGTTACTTATGTGGTTGATGCCACAAACTGTTGTTCTGATGTTGAACCAGCCTTGCATCCCTGGTATGAATCCAACTTGGTCATGATGGATTATTTTTTGGATATGTTGTTGTATTTTATTGGCAAGAATTTTGTTGAAGATTTCTGCATCTCAATTCATGAATGGTATCAGTCTGTAGTTCTCCTTTTGGTTGGATCTTTCTCCAGCTCCACAGAATGAACTTTGGAATATTCCATACCTTTCTATACCACGAAACAGTGTCAGTAGTATCAGAGATAATTCTTCTCTAAAAGCTTGGTCAAATTCTGTGGTGAAGCCATCTGGGCCCAGGCTTTTTTTGTTGGTAGTTGTCGGATGATTTTTTCAATCTCTTCTTTTGTGACAGGTTTATTAACTTGTTCTGCTTCACCTTGTGATAATTTGGGTAGGTGATATGAATCAAGGAATTTGCCCATTTCCTCTAGGTTTTCAAATTTGTTAAGAGTACAGTCTTTCATAGTGTTCTGTTATGGTATTTTTTATTTCTGTTGAGTCTGTTATGACAACTCCCCTTTCATTCCTTATTTATTTGTTTCCTGTATTTCTTCAGTTAGTTTAGCCAACAGTTTGTCAATTTTGTTGATCTTTTCAAAAAACCAGCTTTTGGTCTTTTCAATTTTTTCAGTTGTTCTTCTGTTCTCTAATTCGTTTGGTTCTGCTTTAATCTTTATGATCTGCCTTCTTCTGGTGACTGAGGGGTTCCTCTGTTGTTCTCTCTCTACTTGTTCAAGCTGTAGGGTTAGTTCTTTGATTTGGTTTCTTTCCTCCTTCCACAGGTGTGCACATATGGAGATAAATTGATCTCTCAGCACTGCTTTGATTGTATCTCACAGGGTCTGGTAGGAAGTGTTTTCATTCTCATTGGAATCCATAAATTTATTTCATTCTTGATTTCTTCTATAACCCATGTGTTTTTGAGCAAGATGTCAGTTTCCATGAATTCCACTTTCTACTTATGTTTGTTCTGCTATTGATTTTGATTTTGATGGCTTTATGATCTTAGAAGATGCTTTTCATTAATTCAATGGTATGGATTTTGTTGCCAGCCAAGTAGAGAATTGCTTTATGTCCTAACACATGGTCTATTCTGGAGAATGTTCCATGTGCACTGGAGAAGAAGGTGTAGTTGTCCGCTGATGGATAGAAAGTTCTGTACATGCTGATGCGGTCCAGGTGGTTAATTGTCACAATAAGGTCTTCTGTGTCTTTACTGAGCTTTTTTCCTAGATGATCTGTCCAATATTGAGCGTAAGGTGTTGAAGATTCCTGGTATTATTACGGAGTGATCTATCTTTTTTGAGTGTAGTCAGTGTTTCTTTGATGTATTTAGGTGCTCTAATATTAGGTACAGAAATATTTAATATTGTTAACTCCTGTCTGTGTACTGAAACTTTCAGCAATAGTGTCCAGCCTTGTCCATGATAGTGGATTTTACATTAAAATCTATTTTATCTGGGATTAGAACTTGCCACATCTGCTCTTCTTTGTTCATTGTTAGCTTGATATATATTCTTCCATCCTTTAATTTTCAGTTTGTTCCTATCTTTAACTCTAAGGTGAGTTTCTTGTAAGCAGCATATGGATGGGTCATGTCTTTTGATCCAAGATGTCACTTGATGTCTCTTTACTGGAGCATTCAGTCCATTTACATTCAATGTGATTATTGACAGGTATGTGTTCAGTGCTACCATTGTGATATGTTTACCTTTGTGTTGATGTTTTCTCTGTTCTTATTAATCTCTTCTGGGACATCCTTCTTTGTAAATTGACTTTTCACTGTTTTCAGGGTTGGTTCTGTGGTTGTTGAGATTCCTGTATTATGTTGCTTGATTTCATGTGTTCCTTCTTTATTGTGCTTTATGCCTGACCCCGAGATCCCCCTTAATAAAGTATGTATAAACCCAATTTCAGTTACTACGATTCTTATCAACAACAACTGTAGTACATCCCTCTTTTTAATATGATGACATCACAGTTTTCATGATCTGATCACTGGATTCTTTCTTTCACCATTACAGCTTTGATTGAGTTTGGAGCCTTCCCTAACTTAGTAGGTTTTTTAGGTGATGTGCCCTGTATATGCTTCTAAAATATAAAGTTAGTGGTTTTGCTCTTCCAAGCCAAAGCCAAGAGATTCTTTCAGTATTTCGTGTAGCTTTGGTTTGGTTTTTACAAAGTCTGTAAGTTTCTGTTTACCTGCGAATGTCTTAATTTCCTTTTTATACTTTAAAGATAGTTTTGAAGGATATATAATTCTTGGCTGGAAGTTCTTCTCCTTCAAGGTTTTGAATTTGTCAAGCCACTGTTTCTGAGCCAGCACTGTTTCTGCTGAGAAATCCAACAAATGCCTACAGGGTTTCCCTCTGAATATTAGCTTTTTGCTCACAGCACGTGGCTGGCTTGGCTTTGAGTCTTGCTGCCTTTAAGAGTTTCTGCTTGTTTCATTTTGTTAAGCTTGAAGTCTTTCTTTTGAGATCTATATTGAACGGCATTCAGTATGTATCTTGGATATCTATGTTGTCTTTCATAATTTCTAAGAAACGTTCTGTCAACAGCTCAGGCCAATACTCTGTGTTCTCAGGTGTCTCTCCCTGTTCAGGGACTCCAATTAATCATAGATTGTTCCCCTTAATAGAGTTCCACATGTTTCTTAATGCTTCTTCCTTTTTCTTGTTTCTTTTTTCTATTTTTTCCTCATAGATACTGGAGTCAGTAGCTCTGTCTTCCAAATCAGAAAGTCTATTTTTCATTAATTACATTGTTTTCTTAGCTTTGAATTGAAGTTTCTATGTCTTTGATTTTGTTCTTAATCTGTTGGATTTCAGAGTACTGTTGTTTCATCAGATCGAACAGTTTGCTTAATTTTTCATTTTGCTCTGCTAAATTTTGTATAAGGTTTAGGAGAACTCGCTACATAATCCTTTGGTATTGACCTTCTGACAGTTTCAGAAAACCTTCTTCGTCTGGGACGTTCTTTGGTTATTTCTTTTGGGGGCCTTCTGTTATAGCAGAAACCCCTGTATTTTTGTGGGTATGAATTTTTATATTCAGGTTATACAATGAGACTCAGTATTCTACTCTTTAGTACCCATTCCACATAACCTTACTTAATCATTAACAATATAAATGTGCACAATTTCTTTTAATTAAAACTGTTTATTAGGCCTCTTTCAAAAAGTGTAAAAAACCCACAGAACAACAGATTCCAAGTCTACCTAGTTAGATTGCCAAATATAATCCTACATTTGTAACAAGACTGAAAATTAATAATTACATAGTTGATTTTGTCCTGGCAAATCCTGATCATTTCAATTTGCTAACAGGTACAGCTGGTAGCTTAGGGTCTTATTTCGGGGTAATAGATACTCTTACATGATGAAACTAGCTACAATGGAAATCTAAAATTCTAATAAGCTCCTCATAAAAATAAATTTTATAAATACTAAAAACAGATTCAGTCCTTAGGAAAAGAACTCCTAAGTGATAAAATGAAAACATTAATGATATTTAATTTTGACCCTAAACTCATAAGTCTAAAATACTGTTTTCATAAAGAGTAGGGATATGTAAACATTAGAGTGACCAACATCCAGTCTCCAGTGCAGTCAAGCACCAACTTCAGTAGCAGAAACAAGGAAAAACTCTAATTGTGCTGAAAAGACTCCTCTACAGTTTACCAAGAAGCTATCTGAGTCTGAGAATTGTAGCACAAGGTATTAACTATAAATTTAAACACGAACTTAATGAATCCAGTTTTCAAAACTTAATACTGCATTTACCAAATGATTTTATCAAATCATTTTCAATTTCCTTTAGCAAATATCTAGGCTTAAAGAAATGTATCTATTAATTTCTCAAGTTTTCATGATTTTCAGAAAAGAACCAAATTTAGAATAGGGATGTACACTAAAAACAATTTACTCTTCTTTGCCACAATCTCTTCTCAGAAGGGCAAAGGAAACATGGAAATGCTCACCAGGAAGCAAACGCTCTCCTGTGTTGCACCTCTCACACACTCCTCTCCACCATCCATCTGATGCAGGCTGCAAGAACCTGGCCCTCAGGAAGGCATTCATATAATGCTCAAGATCATCAGTTAACAATATGGCTCAATGATGACTTCCTCTCTGCTACTCTAGACCACCTGGAAGAAGGCTGACTTTTTATGTATTCCTTGAACAAGTTTTAATCCATGTAGCAAACTTAACCACTCTTACCAGTCCTTTTCACTGAACACAGCCGAAGGAAACAAAATTTTCTCCCAGTCCTAGTAAATAAACTTCTTCTTTTAAATAAGATTCGGCTAGACATGCTACTCATTCTTAACAGACACTTAAGCTATTCTAAAGAAAACTTTGGGGAACCTAAGTTGCTACTGTGAATGTGTTACTTTGGTCTTCTAACACCTCTTTTCTTAAGGTAACAGTAACTCCTCATGTGATCCTTGAAGGGCATTAAATAATAACTCCTGACTTACTCGACAGCCCCCAACAGCAGCCCATAAACAGGACAGAAGCACTGAAAACTCTCCTGTGAGATGTGCTATAAATGCCAAGAGAGATGGTCTCTCCTTTTTGAATAACAGGCTCGAGACTTCCATTGGATATCTTGCCCAATGCACAGGGAAAGTCTGTCTGACAATAAATCAACAACAGCAGATCTCCAAATATCTCATTAAAAACTCAAATTTAGCTATGAGAGATGGTAGAAACATCTTTGAACTTTCTGGTTGTATCAGTCATTAAATTTCTTTCTTGGCATAAGATAGTTTTCCTTAGCTACCTGTCACTTAAACCCTAAAGGCCTGAGCAGCAAAAGAAATAAGAGAGGAAAGCAAAATAAGAGACATGGAGGGAAGACGGTACAGAGAAGGAGTGAAAAGAAGGCAGGAAGGGAAGGAGAACAAGAGAGAGCCAGAGAAGAGACAAGGGAGGAACTGGTTTGGAATGTGAATTGCTATAAAACAGTGAAGTATAAGTGAAGTATACCTGTTCGCATGATCGCAAGACTTCGTTGTAAAAGTTTTATCTGAAACTTACAATCACCAAGGCCAACCATCACAACATCTTTACACACAGTTAGATAGGTCTGCAAAAGAAATAGATGTACTGAGGTGGTGTATCAAGAACGGCCATTAAAAAAAGAGAAAGAAAGAAATCCAGTCTTATCAAGTTTCCAATATTTCCAACACTAGTTGTTTCATCAAGCAGGCATTTATAAAGATGCTTTATAAAGGAATTTACATAGGAGTACATTAATTTGCACTTTTATTTCCACAAGAAATCCAGAAACATACACACTTCCATAAACATGAACATATATTTACAATGCAGTATATAAAATTACATTAAAATTGTGCAGTTTATCCTTTGCAAAGAGATAAATTATATATTTAAACACTACTGTTATATATTTAAGAAGAGAAAAATTAATGTCTAAAATTATGAATTTAAAATAAAAAATAAAATCTCGAAGCACATAACAAACTTGCTAAAAAGAAGTTTTCTGTGTCTTAATACTTCTAACCTGGATGATTTGCTGATAAACAACCCTATGACTCTTCAGATACTCTTCTTCTTGATCTTGGATAAAAGATAAAACTTTGTTTTCTAACCAAAATCCAGTGTCTTCCAAAATGGACAGATAAACTTTTTCTTCTGAGCGAAACTGTCCAATGACCACAAAAAAAGAGAAATTAACAATAAAAACAATAGCAATATTATTCTTAATCTGACATAGAAATAGAAAATAAAAATCACCTTGTGCTGAAGATGAATACTTAATCGACAATGGAGACTAAAAGCTTGCAGGGCTGTTGCTTGATTGAAGTTATGCGATTTTTCACCTGATAACTGCAAAATTGATTCTAGATCTGCCTGTATGATAAAAACATACAAGGGCCATATTTTGATTGATAAGTCACCACAACATTCTACCATAGTGAGTATAATCTGAAGCACCTATTACTGTAATTTCAGTAACAAAAAATAGAGGAACTCAGGTGAACTTAAGAGTCAAAGCTTTTTTTATTGTTATTAAGTGAAAGTACACAATCCAAATCAACTTTGCACGCCCTCCTATCTACAGTTCCTTTGCTCTCTTTGCCCTGTGACAGCACACTCTTCCTTTTTTCCATTATATACTTGTTCAATCCTTTCAACAAGCTCCTGCCCTCCTCTCCACCCTCTTCTCTCCAATTTAGAAAGGACCAGTAGGACAGCCTCCTACAAATTCATAGAATCATAAAATACACCCATCATATGGTCACATTGTGCCCCCGAGTCCTGTCCATTTTTGTCCAACAAGTTGAATTCAGTCATGTTTTCCAGATAGGAGCAGCAGCAGGTCTAGGGGGCATGCTTCCAGGGGATCCCCTGGGCCGTCGGACCACCAACTGTGGTCTTTTAGTAGAGTTCTTGAGCTGCATCTCTTTTTTTCTCATGTTGCCAAAAGGACTCAACATTGTGTGCCCCATCATGGCTGTCTCTGGTGGTGGTCAGGCATCACCTGGTTCTTCTGGTCACATGTTGATACAGTTTCCATTTACATGGGCCCTTCTGTCTCCTAGGCGCTTTTTTCCTTATATCTTTGTTGTTCACAGTGATCACCTGCTCTGGCCGAGTTGGGACCATTTGGTGTACCTCAGATGGCAGCTTACTAGCTTTGAAGATCCCAGACGCCACTCACCAATATGGGGTTCTGAAGACTCCCTTGGCAATAGGCTAATTATGCCAAATGACCTTGATGACCTCTGAGAGCATGGTTCTCAGACCCCCTACCCTGCTATTCTTATCCGTGAGATATCAGGTTGAGATTACAAGACCTTTCAGTTTATAGTGAAGTCAAGTTGATCTACTTTCTACTGTGTGCTGTTACTGCTTTCACCTAATGAAATTTCTAGCAACTATCTAATCTGTGACCAATCCTCGTACCCACCTTCCTCGCCCTTGTAGCTGTCGAAGAGTGCTTTCTTCTCTACATAAGTCTATTTTTAAGTCTTTACAGCAGGGGTCTAATACAGTATTTGTCCTTTTGCTGCTGATTGATTTCACTCTGCATATGTCTTTCAATTGAAACCAGATTGTTTCCTAAAATCATCATTTTTTTTAATCGTTGCATAGTGTTCCATTGAGTATATGTACCATTGTTTGTTTATCCATGCATTGGTTGTTGGGCATCAAGGTTGATGCCATCTTTTTGCTATTGTGGACTGTGCTGCAATAATGCATTTGTCTATGTTTCTGTAGGATAAATTCCAAGCAGTGGGATTACTGGATCAAGTGGTATATCTATTTCCAGCTTTTCAAGGAAGTGTCAGATTGCTTCCCGAAGAGGTTGTACCATTTTGCAATCCCACCAGCAGTGTAGGAGAGTTCCACTTTCTTCACAGCCTCTCTAACATTTGTTGTTTTGTGTTTTTTGGATCATGACCAACCTTGCATAGGTGAGATGGTATCTCATTGTAGTTTTGATTTGGATTTCTGTAATGGTTAATAATTGTGAACATTCTCTCATGTCTTTTGGCTGCCTGGATGTCCTCGTTGGTGAAGTGTCTCTCTGTCTCCTTTCTCCATCACTTAATTGAGTTATTTACCTTTTTCTTCTTGGTATCTTGCAGTACCTTGTAGATTATGCAGATCAGACGTCAGTGTGACATATAGTTGCCGGATATTTTTTCTCATTGTGTAGGTGGTCTTTTAATTATTTTGATAAAGTCTTTAGATGAACAAAAGTGTTTGATTCTTAGTAATTCCCATTTGTCTATTTTCTCTTCTGTTGATCATGCTTTGTCAGATTTTGAAGTCTGTCTAAGCTGCGTATTAAAACTTCCATCGTTGATCTTATTTTTTATTGTGTGATCTTTATTGTTTAGGTTTGATATTTAGGTCTTTGATCCATTTTGAGTTAGTTTCTGTGTAAGGTGTGAGATATAGGTCTTGTTACTTTTTTTTGCAGATGGATATCCAAATTTGTGAACACCATTTGTTAAAGAGACCGTTTTTTACCCCAGTTTACAATCTTAGGGCCTGTTCATAAGAGGATGGTGGTATCTCTGGTGTCTCAACTCTGCTCCATGGGTACATGTGTCTCTTTTTGTACAAAACAGCACCAGGCTGTTTTGACTACTGTGGCAGTGTAGTAGGTTCTAAGGTTGGGCAGTGTGAGGCTTCCCACCGTGTTCCTCTTTTTCAGTAATGCTTTACTTATCTGGGGTTTCTTCCCTTTTCAAAGTGGGTGATTTGTTTCTCCACCTCATTAAAAAACGACACTCAAATTTGTACTGGGATTGCATTGTATATGTAGATTGTTTTAGTGAAACAGACATTTTCACAATGTTAAGTCTTCCTGTTCACCAGCAGGGTAGGTTTCTCCACGTGTGTAAGTCTCTTTTGGTTTCTTGCAGTAAGGTCTTGTAGTTTTCTCTGTATAGGTCTCATTTATCTAGTTAGATTTATTCCTATGCATTTTATCTTCTTGGAGGCTATAGTAAATGGTATTGATTTGGTGATTTCTTCTTTGATGATCTCTTTGTGGGTATAAAGGCATCCTACTGATTTACTTACATTTTATCTTATATCCTGATACTTTGCTGAATTCTTCTATTAGTTCCAGTAGCTTATTTATGGATTCATTAGGATTCTCTGTATATATAATCATATAACCTATAAATAGGGAGATTTTTACTTCTTCTTTCCTGATAGGGATGCCCTTTATTTCTTTCTCGTCTAATTGTTCTGGCTAGGACAATGTTCAGTAGAAGTGGTGAGAGTGGGAGTCCTTGTCTAGTTTCCATTTTCAAGGGGAATGAGAATTGAAGCTTTCTGAAAAATGTAAAATACCTTCCTTATCCCATCTACTGTACATATCCTCCTTCATAGTGGTGTAGTCAGTGATTAAGAACTAAGAGATTGCCAAAGGTTGGCAGTTTCAATCCACTAGACACTCCTTGGAAACCCCATGGGGGCAGCTCTACTCTGTCCTATAGGGTTGCTATGAGTCAGAATCGACTTGACAGCAAACAGTTAACAAGTTAAGGACAAATAAAAATACTTGAAGAGTTACTGTTTGATGATGAATTAACATAAGAGTCATTGGGGTCAATTATTTTAAAGCTTCTGCTCCAGAATAATTTCTGGTGAATTTCTAAGGATACTAGGACATCAAAAAAAGTGCCCTGGTGTAGCAGATTAAAGACTACCTTATTTTGGCAACTCTGTGACTCTCCTGCTTGCTCCTTCTCCCTAATTACATACCCTACAACAGAATAATACTAGTATTTGGAAATGTGTGGGAGTGGGCTTTTTTTTTGGTGGGGGGGTAATCATAATGCAGAAGCGGGAAACCATCAGCATTTGATGAGCGGTGATACTAGTCACAGGAACCATGGTGGTGCAGTGATTTGATTGCTAACCAAAAGGTTTACAGTTGAAACCCACCAGCTGCTCAGTGGAAGAAATGTGGCAGTCTGCTTCCATAATGATTGGCCAGCCAAGTGCCGTCCATAATGATTACGGCTTTGGAAACCTTAAAGAGCATGCAGTGCCAGTAATTACTTTTGTGTGTGACCTTTCTAGCCATGGTCTTTGCTAGATAGTGATCGGGTGGGACTATGTAATAGGATAATTGTGGTTCATGAAAGGGATTGCTCAGTTCTGTCTTAAAACAAAGTCCATTCCAGAGCAGAGAGGAGCATCCTACTATCACCAAGGAAAGAACCAGTAACAAGAGACGGTGAGGTGGCCTTCCTGCCCATGGAGAAAGCTGAGTGCCTCTGGCAGAGGTTGAGGGCCAGGGAGTAGCATGCCTGCAAGCATAGCTGGGAAGAGGCTATCCTGATGGCAGAATTCTATCCTGAGTGTTCCTGAGCCTGAATTGTAACTGTTACTTTCCCAATAAGTATGATCTATGAGTTTTGCATGGTCATTGCAATTAATTATCAAACCCAGCAAAGAAATAGAGTTCCGTGGGAGGGAGAGTTTGTGTCAGAATTAGTAAAGATGGCAGACAAAGGAGTCTTGTACAGCCTCTACCTCAGGTGAGTCAGCCTTGCACTGTTGATCTTGGTTCTCCTTCCTTCTTGTGAGGCTGGGGAAGGTCAGACACTGTTCTCATGCCATTTTTACAGGATACTTCTACTCTGTCTTATAAACCTATAAAACCAAATATTGCTGTCAAGTCAAATCCAACTCATAGCAACCGTATAGGACAGAGTAGAACTAGTCCATAAGGTTTCCAAGGAGTGGCTGGTAGATTTGAACTGCTGACTTTTTTGGTTAGCAGCTGAATCCTTGGCAATGGGAATGCCAGCTGTGCTCCTGGTCTGTGATTATTATCCATTTTACCTAGAACCTACCATCAGCCCTACCTTCAAGAACACATTACAATGGAGAAACAGATTTACTCAACCCTGAGAGGTACTCAGCTTAGCTATGTCTACCAACCAACATAGTCCATTGGTAACATCAGAACACTGGCGAGCCCAAATCTCCGACTACTCATTGTCTGAATATGAGCTGCTAAATGCGCCTAAGAAAATGTGCAACTACGATCTCTTCAAATTCAAGACCAGAATCTAAAAAAAGAGCCCTTTCCTGGCAACGTTTTATTCATTTGGTCGATTTCCTCTCTTAGTGACTATTTCACATCTTCAAACCTGTAACTCCTTTACCTCCATTAATTCAAGGCAGGGCTCTGACGCACAACTAGCTCTCCCTCAGGTACAACTAAACTTTTAATAACTACACTGATCAGAGGTTGTTTTAGCATGGCTGGCTCCTAGAGGTGATAGGGGAGAAAGCCAGAACAGGAGAGAGGGAAACGGATGAATTTCACTTGGTAACAGAGAAGTTTTGTTTGTGAATTGACATCAAAAACTCTCAAGACATTCTTACAAAAAGCTGCCAAAGATTTTGCAAGGAGTTAGTATTTCTGCATTAATGAGTATGAGGAGAACAAGAGAATTTCTGTTAACAAGTAATTTACTGATGATTGATATGTTCTCAGCAGCATGGCTTACATACCTAACTCCTATTCCCCTAATTAGATTTGACAAAAAACGCAGTTGTGAACACGGTTTATTAGAAAGACCAAAGTGAGGAAATTTTAACGTCAGTCCCAATCTTGCGACTATCAGTTAATTTACCCATGCCTGTGTGTTCTTGCCTACAAACTGAAGAAGGCAGAGTAGAAAACATTCAATTTCCTTCCATCTCTAAAAATTTCACAGTATCTTATATACACAAAATTACAAATCTCACTCTATCCTTTGTACTATTATAGAGAATTATTCATTTTCAGGGTGTCCATATGTATCCTATAAAGTTACCTTTGATGTGTCAAGTGCTTTCAAAAGATGATTCAGTTTCTTTTGGGGAGCCGATAGCAAGCATTCTCGATTCTTCGAATGGGTCAGCAAATACTCTATGTAAACCAAAGCTAATTCAGGTTTTACTGGGCGTGTATCATGAATTTGCACTTTTCGCTTAGATGCTGAATGACTCTGAAAAAAGAGGGATAAACTAATAATTAAAACATGTTCTTAGAAAAATTAAGAACACAGTTTCAAATTGTGATGGAATCCAGATTTTCTGGAGTCACGGAGGCTGGATGAACCCCTGAAATTATTGCCCTGAAGTAATCTTCAAACTTTAAGCCAAAAATGTCCCCTGAAAACATCTTTAAACCAAAAAATAATTTAATCTAACTAGTAAAGAATGTCTGCCCTGAGTACTGTGCTCTTTTAGGATCTATCTATATGGGAGAAATTTGAAAAATTAGATAGGAACCTTAGGGAGTAGGTTTATGTTAATGAGAAAAGAACTCAGAGGGCAAGAATGGTTGCTCAACTTGAAGAATGTAGTCAACGTCACTGAATTGTACATGCAGATAGGACTGCATTGGTGTATGTTCTGCTGTTGGACAACAAATTGTTGAATTGGTTCTCTCAACAATAACAAAATAAATTATAAATAAATAGGTACCTCCTGAAGTTTTCTGAAGTTTTCTTAAAACCAAAAACTATGTAGCCTAATTAGTAAAGAATTTGCTTTGAGCATGGTGCTTTTTAAAAGAACCATCTATATGGGATCAAACTGACAAAAGCAACTTGAAAGGTTCTATCAGAAACTTAGTGAACAGTGAATTCATCCTAATGGCACAGGAACAATTCTGGAAAAGGAGGGTGGGGGTAGTCACACAACTTAAAGAATGTAATTCATGCCACAAACTGTGTATAGAAGTTTTTCAATAATGTATGTACTGCTATGTATACTTTCAACATGAGAAAAATTATCTCAAGATAGAAAAAAAAAATTTCTGGGAAATAATTTCTGACACACAGTTATCCTCCTTCTTCAGGTTTTTAAAGAAACATCACACACACATACCTTGCTCTGGGACTGTTCTTCTGGCAACCAATCATCGACAAGCTCAAGAATGCGTCCCACTTGTCCCCAGGAGCAAAGGCAATCCAATAGAGTGCAGTAGTTCTTCTCCACAGCTCCTTCTTCCTGATTTCTCAATGTGGAAATGACACCGCAGCTACAAAGTTCACATATGTAAAGCCAGTTTTAATATTTCCAAAACTATTTACCTCAAAGATGAGAGAAATCAAGATGCTAAAGCCTCAAAGCACGTATGTCCTTGTTATTATATTTACATTTCAACAAACTCCAGTATAGGAATAAGTATGTTACTTTTCCATAATTAGTACATGAATGCATTCCAATACAAAATATTGAGTTTTAAAGTAGCTTTGGAACATTCACTTAAAGCATAATAAAATATCAAAAAGAAAAAATAAGTAAGAGTCTTCCAATAAGGATGTCCTATTTTTGACAGCTCATGGTGGTGATATTTGTGAAGCTGCTGCTGTTATTAAGTGCCATCAAGTCGGTTCTGACTTATAGCAACCCCGTGAACAAAAGAATGAAACACTGTCCAGTGTTGCACCATGTCCACAATTATTTATATGCTTATGCCCATTGTTGCAACCTCTGTGTCAATCCATCTCGTCGAGGGTCTTCCTCTTTTTGACTGACCCTCCACTCTACCAAGCATGATGTCCTTCTTCAGGAACTGATCTCTCCTGACAACCTATCCGAAGTATGTAAGACACAGTCTTGCCATATTTGCTTCCAAGGAGCACTCTGTTTCCAGAATAGATCTGTTTGTTCTTTTGGCGGTCCACGGTATATTCAACATTCTTCTCCAACACCACAGTTCAAAGGCATCAATTTTTATTCTATCTCCTTCATTTATCGTCCAATTTGTGAAACTAGAGCAGCCATATTTATCACAATTTTTTGATTAGTTTTGACGAACAGCCATGAAAACTTACACAGTTCAACAGCACATAGAAATTATTAGTTTATTATCAAAATTGGTGTTCGTTTTGCCAAAAATTTCACGTGTTACTTGAAATTTGCAATGTGTATAGTCATTCCACCAAAAGTAAAATTCCAAGTTTAATCAAAAAATTTGAGAGACAGGAGGGTCTGTTGCCAATAAGACAGCACTTGTGCATCAATGAACTGCACATTTCAATGAAAACATCACCACTGTTCCTTAAGGTGTATGCAACAATCTATCTCAATTAATTTCTTGCTGAGCACAAGAACTGGGCCTTTCCTTGACTACAATTTGATAGATTTTACACCTGGGCTTGAAACTTTACCCTTACAAAATTGTTTTAACTCAGGAAATGAAGTCCAACAACCACAGATTGCACCATATGTTTACTGACCGAGCTCTGGAGCAATTGGAAGTTGACCTGGCTTTTGGTCAAAAAAGTATCTTCAGCTATAAGGCCCAGCCCATTTTTGGAGGAACAGTTTCATTAACAAACAAAACTGTCCCATTTGGAGCTATGAGAATCCAGTGGAAACTCAAGAATGTCCACTTCATCCCCAAAATGTTACTATTTGGTGTGGATTTTGGTTTGGCAGAATCATTGGCTCTTACATTTTCCAAGATGAACAAGGATAGGCTGTGACTGTCAACGGTGAAAAGATATCAGGATATGACAACTCATTATTTCTGGTCCCGTTTGAAAGGTGAGTTGGCAGCCATTTACATGTAGTTCTTTTCCACACATAATGCCATCAAATGTACTTCAAAATATTAAAACTGTATTACTTACACAACTTTTTTTATTCATGTTCAAAGACAGGACACCCTTATTAGAAAACCCTTTACCTTTTTGAACATTATAAGTAGTCTACATAAATTCATCTTTTTTTCCCCTTTCCCTTTTATGTCATCCTTTGTCAGACTTTAGAGCAAGAATTCCTAAATTTTTTGAAAGTTTCTATGATTGCCAGAATAACTTTAAGTAGTTAACAAAAATAAGTAATTTTTACTGAGATAATAACCAATATTCTAGAACAACACTGTCTGATAAAAGTACAATGCAACCCACAAAGTGAGCTAGCCACAAGTTAAGTTCAAATTTTCTAACAGCTATATTTAAAAACACAAAAAGAAACAGGTAAAGTTTATTTTAATAATATATCTGAATTATCTCATCTAAAATAAGTTGAGCCCTGTAGTTAAAGCAACTGTCTGCCAATTGAAAGCCCAGTAGTACGAAACTAACAGTTCAGCAGTAGAAAGATGCAACAGTCTGTTTCCATGGACATTTACAGCCTTTTAAACTGTATCGGGTCACTATAAGTCAAAATTGTTGTCTAGGGGTATGGCTCAGTGGTGCAGCATGTGCTTTGAGTGTTTGAGGTCCCGCCTTAGAACTCTGGCACCTCCATGTATGTTTCACTTTGAAGGTCAGCAGTTCAAATGCAACAGCATTCCTTAGAAGCCCTATGGGGCAATTCTATCCTGTTCTGTAGGGCTGCTATGAGTCAGAATCAACTCAATAGTGAGGGGTTTGGTTTTTATGGTTATTTAAAATATTATCATTGTAACATGTACTCAATATAAAAAAGCTACTGAGATGTCTTTTTAGTCTTCTTTTCACACCATGTCTTTGAATCCACATGTCGTTCCAGCTTAAAGCACATCTCAACACAGACCAACCATGCTTCAAGTGCTCAACAGGCACACATAGTTAGCAAATGTCATCCTGGACAGTGCAGCTCTAGAATATCTTAATACCGGGATTAACAGAAGAACTTCTCCTGATTTTAAAATGAAATAATAGTTTTTTTCTTTTATTACTTAGTAACTGCAGAATGGAAACCCTGGTGAGGTAGTGGTTAACTGCTATAGCTGCTAACCAAAAGTTCAGCAGCTTGAATCTACCAGGTGCTCCTTGGAAACCACACAGGGCAGTACTACTCTGTCCTACCAGTTAGCTATGAGTTGAAACTACAAAACCCACTGAAAACTTGCAACCTGAGGCTATCACAGCGAAAAGGAAAAGCAAACAAAGCTGCTGACAAATTATACATGCAGTTATTAACATAAAGTTAAAATCTGACACGATTGAGACAGTCTGCAGCATTTTCAAGTAACTAGTACGCCCAACAATAACTAAAATATCAACCTTACCATTTTATTGAAAAAAAATACAGATAATACCTAAAGGGAGGGACTGCAGAAGCTGGCACAAAGGACATCAGTATAAACAAAGGAGTCTTACAGCGATCATCCTAAAAACATAAAAAGGAAAACAAAAAGATGTATTTAAATAACATGAAAAGTTTGCAAGTCTCTCCATGTAATCTCCTGTATGGCACTTCTAATAAATCACTTTCAAAGTTGTTTAGTAAAACTAATAGTAACTCTTTTAACATTTCAAAGAAAAATTTAAACCTATTGGTAAACCATATTTCCAAGGAGTAGGATAAGCATTCTCAAAGTTTTACATAACATTTTATTACTTGTCTGATATATTACTTTACACAAATGCATATTAAGCACCTACTGTACAGGCACCAATCTAAATCTTACAGATCTATCAGTAAGCAAAATAAACAAAATTCCTTGCTGGCATGGAGCTGACATCTATTTTTAAAGCAATTCTGATGAAAGAAAAAAAATTAACCCTATATACTTACTCTCCTGAACATAAATTTCAAGAGAATAAAATTTTTTAGAGACAATTTTATACAAAGAATATCTTTAGACAGACAGTATGGGTTCAATGGAAAATACACAGACTTTGGAGCTACTTGACCAAACTTGAATCCAAATCAGATTCTAAAACCCAACTCAATTGATACAACACAGGGAAAACTGGCTAAATTCACTGAACCTTAGTTTCTTCTGCAAAATAGGCACAGGGTTATTGAAAGAACTAAGTAAAACACATAAAACTACTGTGGTACCTAGCAGATAGTAAATGCTTAATACATTTTAGCTTTATTACTTATTGTATTATTTATTATTTATTGTATTATTACTACTACAAGAATAATTAGTAATTCAGATTATATTAAGGAAACACCAATTAACAACTTTCCTGAAAATATAAACAAAATAGGAGAAAAAAAAATCAAGTTTTAATCTAATTATTTTGCATCAGTTACAATGGATTTATCCTTATTCTCTCCCAATAAAGAAAATATTTTCCCAATGCTAAAAATAAACTGGTAATTATTGCTGATTCTACTTTATATGTGGCTTATTTACTATTCACTTACATGATGCTCACAATACTCCCTGAGTTATGGAGGATACAATGATTCTCTTACCAGAATCATTCAAAATTAATTGCTTTTCCCAAATCCCTAGATACCCTAAATACCCTGCTCATCTATTATCTCATTTAATGCCCTGTGGGCTTCTTTATCTTTTGAGATTTTTGACGTGATACTGGATTCTCAACTCAATGTAATTAGTTAAGTTTTTAAATGTACTAGTAAATTTGGTAGATTATATTAGTACCCTCACGGATAACACATGTTTTCATTTCAGAGGCAGAATGGAGCTTGGAGACTTGACAGTCACAGAAACAAGGCTCAGAAAACCTAAGTGGTCCAAGGTCATGTAAGGAGTTGGCACAAGAGCCAAGAATAAAATTTAGGATGAGAGAGTGCCCTTCTTTAAGGAATAAATTTGTATTTTTAGCGATTAGTATAGAGAAGTATTTGTTTAGAATATGCCATCAAAAACAGATGTTACTTTATCTAAATAGACACAAAATCCTCAATCTCAAAAAAAGCAAATCAAATTAGACTCTAAAATAGTGTTACAGATCATTAAGATGGAAAAATTAAATGCTGACATTAGATATTTCTCTGAGAGCTGGGAATATGAAACAAATATACAAGGTCTCTATCCTCATTAAGGGTAAGAGACTACATGTACTACAAGATAAGTGCTAACTCAATCTTCTCATTTTACAGATGAGAAAACAGATCTTAAGTGGTAAATGTGTTTGAAAACTTTTGCTAAATTCTAAACAAATGAAATCCTACATATCTTGCTTACGACTACTAAGTATAGTTCAATGCTTACCGTAAATACTTTAAGATATTGTGGAAGCGCAGTAGCAAATTTGTTAATGGTGTAAACTTTGGCTTCTTTATTATTCTCCATACTTCTAGTAATACTTTTCCAGAGAATTACAATGATTTCTAATAAACCTGCCATGGATGCAACATCATTTACTGACAGTGTCTGGTCCAGAACCTGAGATACAAATAACTTTATTGTGAAAGAATCAAAGTATAACAACTATTAAAGATAACAGCACTATCTTAAGTAGCACATTTCAGAATTATAGATCTAAAACCATAAGAAAAAGGTTATCAAGTCTATTTTATGTCATATTTATTCTCTATTTAGGAATTTCAACTAACCGTTATTTTTAAAAGCCCATCTCAGAAATAAATTCTAAAATAACCCTACATCCTTCAAAGGAGCATGTCTATAGGAATTTAAATTCTCTAAAAATCAAAATGTTTACACTATTGTCTTCATATAGTCTATTAGGCCAAGAAATAGAACACATTAGTAAAAAGTAACATTTCCTTTTGATTTGTTAAAGACGTTAACTTTTCACCACACACCTCAATGTGAACAGTCTGGGGAGAAAAGGATTATGAAATATGACTTCCTTAAATGTGATTACCATTAAAGATACAAAACTTCAACCTATCAGGTCACACATATTACAGCGCTACAGTCAATTATCTTTATACTACTGGTCCTAGCAGAATATAGCTAACTCTAGAGGTTCTGATATTAAGGACTGTGATGAACTACAACCTGGAGCCTATAAAATGACAGACAGCTCTAGTCAGAGTTTAGCTATATTAAGGTGATTTTGGCTTGGCTGGCTACAAACTTACTCCTTTTACGCTATTTTCCCTGTTTACTCGTTTTTCCTTGCTTTCCCAGTTCCTTTTGAACAATTTCAATCTAGCTTAACTGTCCAAAAGGACAAAAATAAAAATGAAGCATTTAAACAAAGAAAATTCTTTCTAAGGCTAGGTGTGGTGGTGACAGTGATAATCTTATCAGCACGCAGCAAGCTGGGTAGAGGTATGCATCACAGTTAGACGTCTGCAGGAGTCACTGTGATTACTACTCTTGTGCTCCTTCACAAGGAGACTGACAGACATGGGACCAATAAAGGATAAATACACAAGGAACAAGCAAAGTCACAATTTCCTTACAAGGTAATTTTTTTTCCTCTTTTTATTGTGACTGAGTGAAAGTATACAATCCAGTTTAAATTTGCATGCCTGCCTATCTGCATTTCCTTTTGCTCTCCTTGCCTGGTGACAGCACACTCCTCCTTTCTGTTCTGTACATGTCATACCCTCTTAACAATCTTCTGCCCCTCCTCTTTACCCTCTCCACTCCACTCTACTAAGAGGCCAGTAGGACAACATCCTATAGGTACACAGAACCATAAAGTGCATGCACAGTATGGTCACTCTGTGTCCCTGAGTCCAATCCATTCCTGTCCAAGATAATGTTTTGTAAGACCATGTCTAAGAAGCCAAAGCCTATGCCAGAGATGTAGGAACAGAGTTTATGTTCATTTAAGATCAGATTAAGAAAAGCCTCAAGTGTAAGGGAATTTGTGTTTCACTTGGTAGTTAATATACTGTTATTGCACCAAAACAGTAATTCTTTGTGTGATTTTCTTTTAAAGATCAGTTCTCTAATTGAATTTAGATAGGTACTAACTATAAGAGCTACTCAAAATTTTAACTTAATATGAGTCTTTTTGGTAATTTTAAGATACCGTTTGTCAAGCCAGCCAAGTGAGTATGATATAATTAGTCATTCTTTGATTCTGAAGAAACAGCAAGTAAACAGTTTCTTTGGTAAGTTACACTTTTAAAAAGACAATTCTACATAAAGCTCCCTTTCATAGAATTAAACCCTAATGCATTTCTACTAGAATCTTATCACATTTATTATGTGAATCCTAAAGAATACCACCACCACTAAGTAAAATGAAATCCTTGAAAGCCTAAATCCTTTCACCATTTATCATGATGTTGCTTATTGGTCCAGTTGAGGATTTTCGTTTCCTTGATGTTGAGATGCAATTTATACTGAAGGCCATGGACTATGACATTCATTAGCATGCATTTCAAATCCTCTTCATGTCTATCAAGTAACACTGTATCATCTGCATAATACAGGTTAATGGGTCTTCCTCCAAACCTGATGCCTCATTCTCCTTAATAAAGTCCAGTTTCTCAGATTATTTGTTTGGCACACAGATTGAAAAGGTATAGTATTATGGAATGAACTGTGTACCCCGCCAAAATGCATGCAGCCATTTGGCTGGGCCTTCATTCCCAGTATTTTGTGATTTTCCTATGCTATACATCCTAATCTCTGCCTGTGGCTAACAGGATGATTATGTTAAAAGTGGATGAGGGTAGGAGTGCAACACCATTGTTAAGGGAGTTTCTCTGGACTGTGGCTTGTGCCACATTTTATCCTTTCATCCTACAAGAGATAAAAAGAAAGGGAAGGAAGCAGAGAATTATGAATCTCACATCATCAAGAAAACAGTGCCTGGAGAAGAGCGCGTCCTTCAGACCCGAGATTCCTGTGCCAAGGTGCTCCCTGATCAAAGAATGATGCAACAGAAGGACTTTCTTCCAGAGCCAACAGGGAAAGCCCTTACCCTGGAGCGGGCACCCTGAATTCAGACTTGTAATCTACTGGACTGCATAGAATAAACTTTTCTTTCTTAAAGCCATCCACTCTGTGTTATTTCTGCTAGAGCAGCACTAGGTGACTAAAACATATGGTGTAAGGATACAACCCTGAACACACACCTTTCCTGACTTTAAACCACACAGCGTCCCCTTATTGTTTGCACGACTGCCTCTTGATTCATGTACAGATTCCTTACGAGCCCAACTAAGTGTTCTGGAATTCCCATTCTCTGCAATGTTAGCCATGATTTGTTATGATCCACACAGTTGAATGCCTTTGCATACTCAATGAAACACATGTAAACATCTTTCTGGTATTCTCTGTATCAGCTAAGAGCCATCTGACACCAGCAATGATATCCCTAGTTCCACATCCTCTTCTGAATCTGGCTTGAATTTCTGGCAATTTCCTGCCAATATACTGTTGTAGTCATGTCTGAATGAGCTGTAACAAAGTTTTACTTGTGTGTGATATTAGTGATACTGTTTGGTAATTTCCACATTCAGATGGATCACCTTCTTGGGAGAAGGCATAAACATGGATCTATTCCAGTTGGCTGGCCTGGTAGCTGCCCTCTAAATTTCTTGGTATAGATGAGTGAGCACTTTCAGCACTGCATGCATTTGCTGAAACATCTCAATTGATAATCCATCAATTCCTGGAACCTTATTTTCGCCAATGCCTTCAACACAGCTTCAACTTCTTCCTTCAGTACCATCAGTTCCTGATCATATGCTACCTCTACAAATGGTTGAACATCAATGAGTTCTTTCTGTGTATTCCTTCCATCTTCTTTTACTGCTTCCTGAGTCATTTAATATTTTCCCTGTAGAATCCTTAACTATTGTAACTCAAAGTTTGAATTTTTTCTTCAGATTTTTCAGTTTGAGAAATGCAGAATGTGTTCTTCTCCTTTGGTTTCTATTTCCAGCTCTTTGTGCAGTCATTATAATTCTTTGTCTTCTCGAGCCACCCTTTGAAATCTTTTATTCAGTTCTTTTACTTCGTCTTCATTCCTTCCTTTTGCTTTAGCTGCTCAACATTCAAGGGCAGGTTTCAAAGTCTCTTCTGACATCCGATTTGGTCTCTTCTTTATTTCTTGTCTTTTTACTTGGTTCCACAATCAATATCCATGAAAACAGCAGTCAAGAAATCAAAAGACGCATTGCATTGGGAAAATATGCTGCAAAGGACCACTTTAAAGTATTAGAAAGTAAAGATGTCATCCTGCAGACTAAGGTGTACCTGACCTAAGCTATGGTATTTTCAATCACATCGTATGCATGAGAAAGCTAAACAATGAATAATGAAGACAGAAGAAGAACTGACACCTTTGAATTGTGGTGTTGGAGAAGAATACAAAATGCTACATTAATGCCAAAAGAACAAACAGATCTGTTCTGGAAGAAGTACAACCGGAGTGTTCCTTGGAAGCAAAGATGACAAGACTGCACCATACATAGTTTGAATATGCTGTCAGGAGGGATCACTCCCTGTAGAAGGACATCATGCTTGTTAGAGTGGATGGCAGTGACAAAGAGGAAGACCCCCAATGAGATGGATTGATACAGTGGCTGCAATGATGCGCTTAAGCATAAAAGTGATTGTGGGCATGACACAAGAACAGGCAGTTTTCTTCTGTTGTACATAAGGTTGCTATGAGTCAGAATCGACTCAACAGCACCCAATAAGCACCACCACCACCATCACTCATCTAGTTATAAAATAATAACTTCCCGAACCCAATCCAATTATGCTACAAAAAAATTAAGCAAACCCATTGCTGTGACGTTAATTCTGACTCACAGTGACTCTAAAGGACAGAAAAGGACAGCCTCATAGGGTTTCCAAGGAGCAGTTTGTAGATGTTAACTTATGACCTTTTGGTTAGCAGTTGTGCTCTTAACCACTGTGTCACCAGGGCTCCAAACTATGCTACACCCCGGCTGAACTAAAATATGTAGGAGAGCTTCATGCAAATAATGTTTGGGGAAAGGTGTTACCAATAATAATTTTTAATCTGCATTAAATCCTACCAGAAATCTAAGATTAACTAAAAAGAATACACAGTAAGCTTTCATTTTGAGATCTTCTGAAATAATTAATTTAAATGTTAATGCTAAAGGTATAAATGGAAAACATCAATAGTCTGAACAACAGTCAGTGGAAATGAATCTTTTAAAGTCCTGTTTTTCTGTAAATAATAAGAAAGAAAAGTGCCTGACCTTAAATTCATTAAAATAAATTTGCTCCAGTTTCACAGCTAGACTTACTGTTACATTCTACTTACACTCACATTCTCCTTTTCCCTTTCTTCATCATCCTCTTCACACTCTCTTCTTGCTTTGTAGATGCAGGCATTTAAGCAACGACGGATAACATGCATCAGCTTTGCTAGAATTTTTAATTAATAATCAATTTGTATTTCTCCAACAAAATTATCTAAAGTTAAAATTATAACCTTAAATAATTGTTATTTTAGAGAAATCATTAAGAAATGCCAAAAACCACAAAGCTTATTTAAAGAAAAAAGGCTGAACATGTATGATATTAATTATGCTTACAAAGCAAAACAAAAACTGAGCAAAAAGTAAGAGTCTCATACCAATATTAGTGCAGGCAGTGTGCTCATGAGCATACTGATAGAACCTCCTGGCAGCTGCATGGTTCATTTGGATCAGGGTGACACAGCGCTCACACCACACTTCCTCCGGCTGATTCACAGGCAGGAAAGAATTAAAGATGAGGTTCACCAGGCGTCGAGTCACAGGCCGAGAATCAGTTTCCAGACGAACCAAAATATGTTCCATAGGGCATATTTTCCAAAACTGTATATATAGCATGTATGCAGAAAAAAAAATTGTTCCCAGAATCGTGACAACATTTTATGCACAATTTCCAGAACACAATGAAAAAAAGGGTTTAACATTTAAGAATGCATTTCAAATTACCAATCATAATTGTGAATTTCTATAGAAAAATTACAATTTATAAAGTGTACCTTCATAAAAAAACAAAACCCATTACTGTTGAGTGGATTCCAATTCATAGTGACCCTACAGGACAGAGAAGTGTTTACAAGGAGCACTTGACAGATTTAAACTGCTGACCCTTTGGTTAGCAGTCACAGCACTACTATGCCACTAGGAATCCCTGCACAGCAGATTCTTAAGTATCATGTTATTGACGGGATTAATTAGAATTAATTAGCATCATGCTTGACACACAGTAAATTTAAATAATCAATAACCAAAATCCACTGCCATTGAGTTCACTCTAACTAATAGCAACCCTATAGAACAGAGTAGAACTGCTCCATAGTGTTCCCAAGGAGGGCCTGGCAGATTAGAACTGCTGACCTTTTTGTTAGCAGATGTAGCACTTAACCACTACAGCACTAAGTTATAGTGGTTATTATTATTATCATTGTAGTAACTTTCAAATGTCTTAAAACATTGTAACTTTTGACCCAGCAATGTGAAAATTCAGTGAGTTAAAAAAAAAAATTAGAGTTTTGACACAGAAAATGAGAATGTAACACCATGTCATCCACCTTACACATACAAAGGCATTACCGCTTTGCCAGACACATACGAATAAAATTCATAAAATTTATCGAACATCTCACTGGTTACCAGTCCCATTCAGGCTACAGCTACAACTTTTCTCTTGCACTCCTTCCCCTGTCAACACCATTCCACTAAGCAAACTCTCCTGCATCCAACCTAAATGATCACCACAGCTGGTCTCTCTGCTTCCCACTACTCCTCTAGCTCTAGTCCACTTCAAGCACTCTGCCAATTAACTTGCACACAGAAGAACTGACCATATTCTTTCAGAAGCATTCATAATTGCCTTACAGAATAGGACCCAAACTTCTAAGCAAGAAATTGAAGGGAAAAATATAGTGAAAGAAAACGGGTATTAACTGCAGAATGTTTGAATCCAGTTTCAACTGGTAAATATACTCTAAACCAGTTTCCTCATCGGTAAAATGGGAATATCATTAACCTTGCATTTTCTTCAAGGAACTTGTTATTATAGTTATCTCCTTTATGGTACTTTCAACTGGATCCTTTCCATCACCATCATTCATGTCACTACAATCTTCAAAATAAATAAGACACATGCCATTATGCTTTCCTTCTGTGCTTCTGCCTCTTACACACTTTTAAAATCCAAACTCCAGTGTTTTTATACAGCTGACAGTATATTACATATATTTCTGCACTTGGTTTTTATACTTACATATACATACATATCTTACATACTTTTCATATAAGCACCATAAAAAGTGTGTGCTCATTCTTTTTAGAGCTACATGAATGCATCAAAAATTTATGTAACTGATCCTACAGTGATGAATATTACAGGTTTTTTCCAAACTCTTTCCCATGACAAAGCAACATTTTTAAAGACGGCACTTGGCTTGGCTTTAGAAAACTATTCTGTGAAGGAAGAAAGTTTAGTGCTTTGTCAAACCAAATTAAAATCATCATAATTAACATATTTAGCCAAAAGTTGAACAGAATTAGAGTTAAGAGAGAACAGTGTCACTACAATAGGATGCCAAAAATGTATACTTATCACAAAGCAAGTATCTGTTTGTGTTCTTTTATAAAAGTAGGGGAAGTAAAAGCTTAATCAACATTTTCCCAGGTACTTACTATGTGCAGAGTAATATTTCAGCAACTATTTCAACAAAAACTTTCATACATAAGAAAAAAACATAAAGTAGGGGCTGCTTGTATCAATGTCTTTAAAATGCACACACTGGTATTTTTAGAACCTTTAATGGAAAACCTGGTGGCAGAGTGGTTAAGTGCTACAGCTGCTAACCAGGCTGGCAGTCCAGATCCACTAAGCACTCCCTGGAAATTCTACGGGGCAGTTCTACTTTGGCTACAGGGTCTCTGTGAGTTGGAATCACCTCAGTGATAGCAGGTTTTTAATGAAAGACACAAAACAAATAAAAATTTATGATGCTAACAATTGATGAAATGTATGAATTACTGATATTTTGAAAATGTGATTACTAAAGCTCTTACAATTAAAATTGCTTGTCTGTTTGAGAACAACTTACTTATTTTGTCTTAAATAAGAAACATTCTCTCTCTCCCACCTTTGCAGCCCTCACAGCTTTAACTTTCAGCAGCATGTCAACAAAAGCCACTCTCACTTTCTCAGAATTGTCATGGAGACTGTATTTTAGTGTTGGCAAAAGCTGTTCTAATAATGGGTGGCTTAGTTTATTATCCAAAAGTATTGGCAGACACTACAACAAAAGAGAAAGACAGTTAAAAACTAGAGCATGTCAATGAAAAGTTAAGACTAGAAAAATTCAATTAAGAAAACATTCAGTTCCAATTTTACAAGAATCATCAGTGAAACAAACATACCTACAGAAAACATTTTTTCTACAAGTTTCATATAAAAAACAACTTGCTAATAAACTGATAGTTTCAACACCTGATAATCAGTTCATCCTTTATTTTGTCCAAACAAGATTAAAACATAGTTTTAAAAGTTTTTTTCAACGCTTTCTGTAAGCTAAATTTTAGGTTTTCAGAGTTAAAGGAAACATGAACAACAAACAATTGCCGGTAGAGTGGTCCCAAATCCAGCTGCACCTAAAGTTGGGGTCCAAGAAAGTTGTTTGTTTATTTGTTTGTTTCTTTAACAGCCCACAAATGATCTGTTTTTACTGACATGACAGAATGTCTATGGTATCTTGAGTAAGATCCAGAGGTGGCACAAAAATCCATTTTTGCTAGACTTGTACACTCACATCTGTTTTCACACTGGCATTTAATGCTCCTTTAGAGGAAAAGGAAGGTAAGTAATCTGTACAGGTTTATACAAAGCAAGAAATGAACTCAGGTTTTTAGATACTATGCCCAGCATTCCTTGAGCTCTACTACTTTCTCTTTCCAGCTACTAGGAGAAAGGATATCTTAATGGGTTATTAAAAGTACATAAACCAAAAAAAGAAAAAGGTCAATTTTACTACATAAGTAAGAACAAATTTTCTGAAAGCACAGACAACCACACTTCTAAAACTCTGTACCAAAGGATGGTCTGATTGGATTTCTCTGCCTACACCAGCTGTCTTGACTGCTTTATCCCCTCTAAAGTAAACCTGCTATCACCACTCTGACTCAAGGCACCAATAACCTCTACCTTGTCAAAGCCAACATCTTTTTCACTCCTACTTACTCTGTTTTGAAACACTCCTGTCTTGGCTTACATGACATTGTATTTTTCTACTCTTCCCTCTATTTCTCTGCCCTTTCCTTTACAAACTTTTGCTTACTCCTCTTATATCCAGGGGCTCTACCTTTCCTCCTTACAAAGTACTCATCTGGCCTTTTTAGGCATTTAGATTGTGAGACTATTGCAGAAATCCACACGAGAGATGCTGTTTGGATTAGAACAGTGTGATGCAGGGAAGTAGGCAAATTTCACAGCAAATTTCACAGATGGATAGGACTTAGTTGTACTGGTGACGGAAAAAGAAGCAGCAAACATTCAGTTTTATTACTTAAGCAGCTTAGCAGATGGCATTGCCACATCAAAGACAGAAAAAACTACTACCCTCTGGGACATCAACAGGTTTGTGGAGGAAGATAAGAGAAATTCACCATGAGAAGTAACAGTGACTGCAGACATATCAGTCACTAGGATCCCCTGTCAGGAATAGCTTATTCCCCCAAATTTTGAGGGTGCTTCCAGAAAGTGGCCCTCAGCTATCAGCCCACTTTAAGAATGGCCTTACTGAAGAAAAATATCTCTAAGGTTATACTTTCTTTGGGAAGGATCATGATGTAGCCAATAACTGATCAAGATGTGGTATAAAGATCTGGTTTCTTATATCACGTTGGGACAAGTCTGAAGAGCTATGCTAACTCCATAGCTCCCATGTGGTTGCCAAAATCTTCATTAGGATTGTTCCACAGCTTAACTTAACTTTTCCTTTTGCCCAATTCTGCTTTCTTCTCCTCCTTCCATAGGTGTTTATCCCAGAAGTACTTTCTAATTAACATCAGTATCTTTTACCCTAATATCCATCTCAGAGTTGGCTTCCTAAGAACCTAACCTGAAACAGATGTTCCATTAGAGGTACCTGTGTCAACCGCATAGAAAATGTAATTAAAGCTAAGACTGAGAATGAGATTGCCTAGACTGAGCCTATCATAGGGAAATAAATGGCATTCATCAGAGCTCTGCCCCAGGCCAACATTTAAAGCATTAGAGGAAAACAGGGAAGTGGGCCATCATTGAGGGGTTATAACACACAGAAGGATGGAAGGGACAAGTAAGTTCCACAAAGTGAAGAGAATGGTCTAGGGTAGAATGTTGCTCAAAGGTTAACAAAAGAACAGCAGAATAGTCACATAAAATTCACATTAAAGGGGACACTGGGAGCTTACCTAGAAATGTTCTGTTGGAGTAATGGAACTAGAAGATCATTAGAAATGACAGGTTACAGAATACATAAGGGAATGGAGACCGAACATTTTAAGTAACCATATAATTTAACATTGAAACTGGAATTCTTCTGAGAGTAAAAAGATTGCTACTAACAATTACTAAAGAGCAACAGGCACAGCCAGAATGTATGTTAAGCCAAAAAAATATAGACCACCTATACAGAAGTTCTACTGAAAAGAGGTAGAGAGACTGCTATCTGCATTTGAATGTAAATGCAAGGGAATCTTATTTGATTTTAGGTAGAGATCTGAAATGTTTCCAAAGCTACACGAAGGAAGCTGCTGTGAGTGTGCAGCTGAACACTCACCCAAACAAAAACGACAGTGAATCTGAGAGACTTCTGAGAAAGTGAGATGGAAAGATAAAAAGTAGCCTCTGCCTTATAACAGAAAGGAGGAGCACGAGTGTTTGGCAGTGAAAGGCCAAAGAAGTTCCTCTCCAAAAATGTGTTTTCCATGATATGGAAGAGAAAATCATCTGCTTTGTGTGTACAGGGAGTTGGAGGTTTTAAATGGTTGTATCAAGTTGAAGGAAAGTGAGATCACTTTTTCTTCACTGGTCTCCGATGTTTGAAGAAAGTCTTTAAATTTGTCTCTTTTATAGCTCCAATCTTATGGACACTACAAATACCAAGAATACCCACCATTTTAACACTGGTAAGCTTCTCTTCGGTTCTCTACTGCAACTACACACTTATAATCTTATCACTAAAGTTAATAACAATAACAAAGAACCTACAATGATTCCTCTCCACTATCACTTAAAGTCCAAATTAAAGTTTTATAATTCCTACATACTTACTTGTTTCAGGTTCATTGAGAAATCATATGCATTTTTGCAAAGTTTCCGTTACTATTGGGGATGACGGCATGGGGAGTTATTAAAAAAAAAATCACTCAAATATCAAATATGTTACAGGTACAAGGTTGTAAAACATTATCTGGGAAGACAGTAAAGAACCCAAAGTGTGCATTATTATGTTGCTAGGTTGATTAGTGGTTCTAAAACCAGTGGGTATCAGAATGTCCTAGAGAGCTAAAAGAACCACAGGTCAGGCTCAGTGAAGTAGGTGAAGATGTGTGTCTCTGTATATTTATTTGCCAAGTCCTTCAGGTGACTTTGATATCCATCAAAGCTACAGAACCATTGGATTAGATCACAGTTCCCTCAGGGTCAAGGTCATGAATTCAACACCTCCCTCTCCAGGGGTACAATCTATATTACTCTATTTATATCTACAGACTGCACCAACTGGGGCCCACATCACGTTCCTCGAAGGCACAAAACAGGAAAAATTCAGCAATGATACCGAGGTTGGGAGCACTGCTTGTACTACCTGTACACTAAAAACTAGTATTGCTTTAAGTAGACCTGTTTTGGAGAAAATACTTTTGATTTACTTTTTACAAATCTTACCTTAGCTATACAACAAAATTTCGACAGTGGTTATATCCGTGGTAAAACCATGGGTGATTTTTTTAAAGAAATCACTTTTTCTTCTCTATATTTTCTGACAATTCTATGATGACTTAACACTTATTACAAAATTTTTAAAGATCTTACCTTAAAGACAGAACAACGAACTTCGGCTGAGCTTGTATCAAAAGCTAGTTCCCCAGTTACCTTCTTTAGAAGATCAATAAGAATAGTTGGAGGCATCATTTCCCAGTATTTACATGTTATTTTACAAATGCCAAGGATTCCTGTGGAACGGACCACTGGATAAGGATCTTCTAAAAGGCTCTACATATTGGGGGAGGAAAAGTAGAATATTTTAAAAGGACAACAGAACTAGTTGGTGCTTTTCTTGCCATATCCCATTGTGATGGTTCATTTTATATGTCCACTTGGCTAGGCTAGTGCCCAGTTGTTTGATCAAACACTAATATTGATGTTGCTATGAATCGAGTCGGATCCGACTCGACGGCACTTGGCTGGCTTGGCATGAATGTGTTTACATGTGATTAACGTTTAAAGCAGCTGACCTTAAGTAAAGTAGGTTTTCCTCACAATGTGGGTGGATCTCATCTCTTCAGTTACAGCTTTAAGATTAAAAACTGAGATTCCTCAAGTGAAGGGTTTGCCTCAGGACCTTAAACAGACTTTGCCAGAATTTCTAGCAAGACACCCGGCCTACTGAGTCTGGATACAAAACTGCCAATGTTTCCAGCCACTTGTCTGACCCATGAATTTTGAAATTCCCAGCCCCCATATTCACATGAGCTAATTTCTGAAGATAAGTCTCTCTATACATATGTGTATATACAGTGCAAACCCTGGTGGTGTAGTGGTTAACTGCTACAGCTGCTAACCATAGGGCTGGCAGTTTTAACCAAGTAGGTGCTCCCTGGAAACTCTATGGAGCAGCTCTACCCAGTCCTACAGGGTTGCTATGAATTGGAATCAACTAGATAGCCATGAGTTTGTTTTTTTTGGTATGCACATAATATGTACACACATATACATGTATACATACATTACCATATATGTATATATACTTTTACATGTATATACATACACACATGTATATATATGTATATACTATACACACACATATCTTAACGGTTCTATTTATGGCATACACACACATATCTTAACGGTTCTATTTCTCTAGAGAACCTGAAGGCTCTCATTCATAGGACTTTACTGAAAGCAGGGCCTCAAATATCAGTTCTATAATTGAAATAAGTAGAGCCTTAAGGCAATTGTAGCAATAATGGATACAACCTATGTAAACCTTTCTCTTTTTTTCTGAGTTTTCAAAACACTTTGTTGAACCAGTAATACACAGAGTCCAAAATAAGATAATTCTACTTGTAATAAATTAATCCAGGCACTGATCATCAATACCTGCTGCCACAGAGTTGGGTCCAACTCATAGCGACCCATACCAGCTAATAATACAAAAACAGAAAGATACTATGTACCCCCAGTGGAAGCACACATCACCAGAAATAATCTATTAAAACAAACAGAACCCCCAAAACATAAATCTAATCAACTCTTATATTTAACTACCAACTTACAGGAACTACAGAGGACAGAGAACACTACCAAAGACACAAAAGGAACATTCTGTAAAATCCACACTGTAAGAAATTCAACAGAACAATGTGGCTTCTTCAACAGCAAGAACAAACAGCAAGCAAAAACAGAGAGACAGACTTTACTAAGACACTTAAGATATGTATCAGTTAATCACTATATATGAATCCTATTTAAATACACATTCAAACAAACAAAAAAATTAAGAAAATGTGAACAATGGGTATTTAATGACATTAAGGGATCACTCTTTTTTCTTCAGCTGTGATAAGGGTATAGTTACTTTTTTAAAAAAAAAAAGAGTCCCTATATTTTAGATTTACCTATTGAAGCATTTATAGCTGAAATTACATGTTGTCTGTATACTTCAAAATAAAGGAAGAGAAAAATAACTTACTAGCCTAGAGTTAGCAATAACTGAGATTAGGTGATGGGTACATAATGGTTTACTAGTCTATTCCTATAACGCTTAAACTTTTTCTTTATAAAATTTTTAAAGAATAATGCTTAATAACTAGAAAAAAAAAGACTTTGAGATATATAAGCATTAATCTCCTCTCCTTCCCAAAATCTCACTAAAATGACAAATAAGAGAGTAAAGAAAAATCCTTAGCAATGCACAGAACAAATAGACTGAGGAACTTCTCTCAGAAAGAATGCAAATTAGGAACAGATACATATGGACAAGAACAGGAAGAGCGGTAACCTAAAGCATTCTTATGAGAAGGCTGCTCTAAAAATAAAAGGCAGTGTATTAAACAGAGTCAGGTACACACCAAGACCAGAGTGAAGACTACAAAGACCTGAAGAAAGCTAAGGGTAGTATTAACCACAAATAAACTCAGACAGTGGGCAGTGAGTGGTTGGAGGAAAAAGAATTTGCTCCCTGGAATCCCTGGTGCCTTAGTGGTTAAGTGCTATGTCTGCTAACCAAAAGGTCAGCAGTTCAAACCCACTAGGTATTCCTTGGAAACTCTGTCCTACAGGGTCACTATGAGTCAGAATCAACTCAAAGACAGTGGGTTTATACGAGGACTTCCAATTGAATTCACAAATAATAAAAGTGCTACATGCCTCACTGCTGAATATCACTATGGTCACCTTCAAAATACTCCCTTTGCGAAACTATGCACTGACACCAGCACCTAGTCCACCCTTCAAAGCAATTTTGGAACTCTTTTTCTGGAATGGCCATCAGAATCATTGTTGTTATTACCCTTGATGTTACGAATGTCACCGAAATGGCTTCCTTTCAATATTTCCTTTATCTTCGGGTAATGAAAAAAATCACTGGGGGCCAGGTCAGGTTAGTAGTAGGGAGGGTGTTCCAATACAGTTATTTGTTTATTGGCTAAAAACTCCCTCACAGACAACTATACAATGAGGGTCATGAATTTGCCACCATGCCACTGTGTGCAATATCCATTCCAGTAAGAGTTCCAAAATTGCTCTGAAGGATGGACTAGGTGCTGGCATCAGTGCATAGCTTCTCAAGGGGCATATTTCGAAGGTGAACATAGTAATAGTCAGCAATGAAGCATGTAGCACTTAGAATAATTAAGTTCATGGACTAAATTGTCACACCTCATAAAGTATTAAAAATAATTTCTAAACACAACAAATAATCATCAGGAAAGAGTTTCTGAAACAGACACTGGGGACTAGAGAGAGAAGTGCAAAAAAGCCAAAGATTATGTCAAAATCTCCAAAAGGGGACAAGAAAATGATAGTCTTGGAGGGAAGGGTACTGCCTGTAATTGGGTGACTGCCTGTCTATTTCTCATCTACATATCCTAAAAAGGGATTTTTATCTGCCAACAAGCCCTGCCAACACGCAAAGTTCAATGCCCAATTTAATATTCAAGGATGAAGCAGGTTGAAGACACATCTCCACACAATTAGATAAAAATGCATGTTAACTACCCAAACAAAATAATCCCTATTCAAAAATAGATTGGGAAAACAAAAATGACCATTCACTTAAGAAAAAACAATGGGAAAAAAGTGAAAAGAAATTATAATTCAGAAAGGATCAACAGAAATCAAGACAGAGGTCAAAAATAAGGAAGACAGAAGAATAACTGATGCCTTTGAATTGTTATGGTACAGAAGACTATTGAATTTATCATGGACTGCCAAACGAATGAACAAATAAGTCCTGGGGGAAGTACAATGACAATGCTCCCTAGAAGGAAAGATGATGTACATACTTTGGACATGTTGTCAGGAGGGACCAGTCCCTGGAGGACTCTGTAGAGGGTCAGCAAAAAGGAGGAGGACCCTCAATGAGATGGACTGAAACAGAGGCTACAACAGTGGGCTCAAGTATAACCATGATTACGGGCATGGCACAGAACCAGGCAAGTTTCATTCTGCTGTATGGTTAGGTATGACTTAATTGCACCTAACCACATGTGTAGACAGAGAGATTGATTGCTATCAAGGAAACTGACTGATATCAAGAAAACAGCTCATACAGCACAGAAGCTAGAAAGTCTCAAGTCTATCAGTGAGGCTGGAGGTTTCTACTGTTTCATGGAGCCTCAGGGGCTGAAGAACTCAAGGTCTGCTGGTAAGGAAGCAGGCCTCTGGCTCACAGGCTGTGGAGACAATGAATCCTAAAACTGACAGGTAAGCTGCTAGCTCAATTCCCCAGAACCTGACATCAGAATACAAGCCAGATGTAGGATCTAAAGCAAGCAAAATCCAGTGAGCTTTGCCAGAAAGTCCACATAAATTGGATGCATGTCACACTCCCAAAGAAACTACCTTTCAATTGATTGGCTGGTCAAAGCTAACCTAAGTGTGGAGGTGATTATATCAACTCTTATTATCAAGAGAGTAACATCATTACATAGCTGCCAAACTATATCATAACCGTCAAACCACTGAGAATAAAGGCCCAGCCAAGATGACGTACAATCTTAACCATCACACTCTATGCTGTCAACCTAAAACCCACACACTTTACCCTAAACCACAATCTTTAAATAACGACAATTATGGTCACTCCTGCACCTAATGTGATAAAATGAACATACAACTAAAAACACATTAGTCCTGTTTAAACCTTATATTTCATAATTAGTGAAAACAAAAATATTTCATGCATTCATACAAGGACGAAATGCCTCATAGCAATTAAAGATATCATTTCTGCAATTGGTCAGGTGGTTGTAGCTCGTATATATAACTACCTTCCTCCACTAACTATTCTTACCCCCTCAGCAAGTCAGTTGTCATTCTCTGCCTGATGGGCTGACCCAAACCTTCATTCTTGAAGGGTCTGGAAAAGTAACAGCCATGTCAGAATTGCTGTTAGAGCTGTTGTAGTTTTCCACTGGAAACCCTTGTGGCACAGTAGATACACACTATGAATACTAACCAAAAGATCAGCAGTTCAAATTGACCAGGTACTCCCTGGAAACTTTACAGGGCAGTTCTACTCTGTCCCATAGGGTTACTATAAGTTGGAATTGACTTGACAGCAGTAATTAGCTTTCCTCTGACCTTTACAGGGTATGGTAGTAGTGAGAGACATCTAGACATACTCTTCTTTATCTCCATTATAATATCCATATAATTTCATCCGGGTTACCAGCATCAATCAGATGAGCCAACACAATGACTCTTTTCTTTGCCTGTTGATCCAGAGGCATGAAGAGCCCGTAGTGGCACAGTAGCACTCTATGCTTCCAGTTCAGTGGAATCAGTGATGTCTTCAAGTTGGGTATTCCTCCCTTTGTACCTAAGACCTCTAGACTCGCAGAGCACAGGGTCTCAGGGACAGGCAACGAAAGTTTTGAAGTAGGTAGTAGGGTAACAGTGAATAGTCACTCCTATTCCACAACTTCATTCCTTGACCCATGAATCCTGGCTATGAGAGAAATAGTACCATTTGTTAGATGCTGGTTTAGAACATATAAAATCTCCTGGAAAACACTGCCCCAGTCTTGCAAGGTACTGTCACCTACATGGCACAATAACTATGTCTTTTAAAGGCCATTCTATCATTCTATTAAGTCAGTTACTTCAGGATAATGGCAGACACAGTAAGACCAGAGAATTTCATGAGCATGGCCCCAAAGAAAATGAAAGAAATGAAGTGCAAAAGAAAACTCATGCCTGGTTACAGATGATACTGTGCCATATGCCCATACCTCTTGAAATGAACAATGGCATCCTTACAGCCCCTTTCTAGGACCTGCCTGAAGTACAGTGAGAAATGGTAACCTTCCCAGTGGACAAAACTTTGAACAGTGCACCTGGTTGCTCACTTTGCTTGGAAGGAGAAATGGCCAGATGTGTGACTGTATGCTGACTCATAAGCAATTATAAAATCCCATAAAAATGTATGGGATACTAAAATGGTGGCGGTTTCGACAAAAGTGCCAGCAGGAAAGAGAAATCCATATTTGGAGTGTCTATTCCAATAAGAACAAAACACTGCTCTATCCACGACGGATGTGGTTCACTGTAATCAATCTCCTACCAGGTGGATGACTGATTGCCTCATGGAATGCTGCCATATCAGGGACTCAGTTTTGGTCTCTGCTGCTGGCAACTGGGCACTCAGCAGTGGCTGTAGCAAAGTTGTTCTTGGTCATTAGAGGTTCATGTTGCTGGACCCATGCAAAACCTTCATCCCTGATACCATGGCCACTTTATTCATGAGCCTATTAGGCAATTAGAGTGGATGGGGTAAAACGAATGACTTGTTTCCAGACTGTCATCCTATCCACCTGATTGTTAAAACACTCCTCTACCAAGGTCAACCTTTGCTGAGCAGGCATATGAGACACAAATTATCTTTACTTCTTTGGCCCACTGAGAGAGTTTATCCATATGCTTCTTCCCTATACTTGTCTTCGGGTTTCCAGCGATGGTCCTTCCAAGGACCATGAGCATGTAGCCAAATCACCAACCACAACTTACAAGTCAGTATACAGTCACACATCTGGTCATTTTCCTTCCAAGCAAAGTGAGCAACCAGGTGCACTGTTCAAAGTTCTGTCCACTGGGAAGATTATCATTTCTCACTGTCCTTTGGGCAGGTCCTAGAAAGAGGGAGTAAGGATGCCATTGTTCATTTCAAGAAGTATAAGCATATGGCACAGAATCATCTGTAACCAGGCATGAGTTTTCCCTTCCTCAGTGCACTAATCAAAAGGAACTTTCCATGAGGCCTTAAGTGTAGACTCAGAGAGGGCAGTTAATATGAAAGGAGTGGAGACCATGGGTATTTAGGCCACTTTCTAATGCAACTTACTTGTATATTTAGATGCTGCTTAGGTCAAATTTCATATATATAACTTCCATTTAATGACAGAGTACTGATGTACACATTCAACTTTATGACTCTGTGAGTTAAATAAGACCTAGTTGATGACAGGAAGCTAAGGCCACATGGTTACTTGGCAGCCTGTAGTTAAGCACTCAGTCTCTATTAAAGTCCATAAACAAGTCATAACTTGTTTCTCAAAAGAAGAGCATCAAAGCATCAAAGACACAAGGAAAGTGTGAGTCCAAGAGACAGAAAGGGTAACATATACCAGAGACTATATCAACATGAGACCAGAAAAACTAGGTAGTATCTGGTCACTAACAAGGTACTACAAAAAAAAAAAAAAAAATCCCTAAAGGAGCCAGGGAAACGTGGGACAGAGGACTTGAACTCTAGTTGATGGCTTGGCAGACTGACGGGTCTCTGAAAGACATGGTCTCCAGACTCTCTGCTAGCCCAGAACTGAAACCATTCTTAGAGCCAACTCCTCAAAAGCTGATCTGGTATACAAAACATAAAATGATACTGGTGAAGAATGTGCTTCTTGGTTTGGGTAGATACAGGAGACTAACTGGGCCACTCCTGATTGAAGAAATAAGAAGACAGAAGCAGACAGAAGCTGGCTGAATGGCCATGGAAATATGCAGTACAGAGAAGAAATGTGCTGTCCAAGTGTAGGGAGAACAGCTACAGCTAGGGTCAGAGGGCAAGATGTATGTAAGTTTTTATATGAGAAACTGACTGCAATTGTAAACTTGCACTTAAAAGACAATGGAAAAAGACATAAGCTGTTTCTCAAAAGGAGAGTTGTGATTTGCAGAAGATGAAAAATCCTAAGAGTCTGTGCTGTGATTCACCAGTAGAGGCCTGCCAAAGACTCCAAACAGCATCTCTACCTGCTATGGATCTATCAAGCAACACTGGATCAGCCAGCTCATAAGGCCCAAGTAGCAAAGCAGTTTGCACAGCAGCCTTAACCAGCTGCAGAGCTTTCTTTTGGTCTTGTCCCACTCCGGCAACTTGTCATCTGATAAGTAGCCTGGAGCAGCACACCTAAACGACAGATATGCTACCCCCAAAATCCAAAGAGGCCCACCAAGCATTGCATATTGTTTTAGTTACAGGAAACACCAGGTGTAATAACTTATCCTACACTTTAGAAGGAATATCTCAACACGTCGCATACCACTGGACCCCTCGAAATTTCAGTAAGGTGAGACGGTGCCTTAATGTCTGTGGGATTAATTTTCCACCCTTTAATATCCCAGTGGAAGCCCTGATTTCCATTAAAAGCTACAATTGCTAACCAAAAGGTTGGCAGTTTGAGTCTATCAGGTGTTCCTTGGAAACCCTATGAGGTAGTTCAACTCTGCCCCATAGGGTTGCTATGAGTGAATCAACCTGATCAATTGTCTTTTTTAGCATGCAGACATTTCACCACTAAGTCCTGAATCATAGACATTTCTTCCTTATGAGGTCCAACTGGCATAATGTTATCAATGTGACAGGCCAGGGTGATATCTTACGGAAGGCAGGACAATCAAGGTCCCTGTGGACTAAACTGTGACATTGGGCAGGAGTTGATTTACCTCTAAAGTATGACAATGAAGGTATATTTTTGGTCCTGCTACCTAAAGGCACATTGTTTTAGGTAGTTCTTTGAAACAGATATGGAGAAAAAGGCATTAGCCAGATCAACAGCTGCATACTAGGACCAGGAGATGTATTAATTTGATCAAGCAATGAGGCTACAGTTGGAATAGCAGCTGCAACTTGAGCCACTACCTAGGTTTTTATACACAGTTGTGGGGAGGGGGAGATTCAAGATGGCAGACTAAACACTGTCTCCCTAAATCCCTCTGCAAACCAAGACCTGAACTGACAATTAAATGGAGCCTTCTGGACACCTAGTGAGACCTAGGACACAGCATAGGGCTGTTAATTTGGACTTCATACCACTGAATGGAAAACTTCCTCTCTTTTGCTGATTGCCACTCTTGGTGAGTGCTGGCTTTCACAGACCAAAGGTAACTCACCATCTTAACTTTTTCTCTCTCTTAGCCAGTGGGCAGAGCTGGAACTTGACTAGCAGCTAATCTCAGACACACTGCTGGTGGGATCAGCAGGTGAAATTGCCGTATTTTGAGAGCATGGCTTTTGACTGTGCATCTTGACACCTTGGGCCTCTCTTTCCGCCTCCACCATTGAGTATGGAGGCAGGCAGAGAGCTTGTGTGCGATGCTACCTTGTTCCACTAGGAGGTGGAAATACCCAGACTGAGACCTCAGCAGGAACTGATTCCTAGGCTGGGAGGCAGCATCTGCCTGGAGGAGACCACTTTTCTACTAGTAAAGCAGTATTCTCCACAGTGTCACCTATGGCTGGGGCCCGACAGCAGAGGCCAGCAGGGCAGCAGACTTCCTGTATTTTGAACTAGTTGATAACATCTGGGGTTGGATATAGAGGTGCTTACTTTGCCAGCTAGGAAGACGGATCTGTACACTTGAAAACATGACTGACTTTGGAAGCTGTCAGATACCTTTTACCTTTCATTTTAAGACGGCCTAGAGAAACAACTGTGGTCCATTCTCACAGCTTCTATCCCAGTCTCTATTAACTCATGTGATGTCCAAAAAGCAACAAACTCTGGATAAAAACATAACCAAGAAATCACCCATGGCTTCAGAGGCCCCCAAAAGAAACAACCAAAGAACTTCCCAGACAAAGAAACCTTTCTGAAACTATTGGAAAGTGTATGCAAAAGGATGATATAGAGAGCCCTCCTAGACCTTATACAAAATGCAGCAGAGCAAAATGAAAAAATTAAGCAAGCTGTTCAAACCGATGGAACACCAGTATTCTGAAATCCAATACATCAAGAACAGAATCTAAGACATAGAAACTTCAATTAAAAGCCAAGAAAATAGAATGGAACAAATGGAAAAGAGACTTTCTGACATGGAAGACAGAGCTACTGACCCCAGCATCTATGAGGATAAATCAGAAAAAAGAAACAAGAAAAGCGCAGCAGCATTAAGAAGCATGTGGGACACTATTAAGAGGAATAATCTATGATTAATTGAAGTTCCTGAATGGGGCAAGACACCTGAGAACACAGAGAGTATTGTGGCTGAGCTGCTAACAGAACACTTCCCAGAAATTATGAAAGAAGACAATATAGATATCCAAGATGCATACTGAACATCTCTCAATATAGCTTCCAAAAGAAAGACTCCAACACATATTATAATCAAGCTTAACAAAATGAAACATAAGCTGAAAATCTTAAAGGCAGCGAGACTCAAAGCAAAGCTAACATTCAGAAGGAAACACTGCAGGTTTTTGTCAAATTTCTCAGCAGAAACCATGCTGGCAGGGAGACAGTGGCGTGACACATTCAAAGCCTTGAAGGAGAAGAACTTCCAACCAAGAATTATATATCCTGAAAAACTATCTTTCAGATATACAAATGAAATTAAGACATTCTCAGATAAACAGAAACTCAGACTTTGTAAAAACCAAACCAAAACTACAAGAAATATTGAAAGAAGTTCTTGGCTTTGGCTTAGAAGAACAAAACCACTAACTTGATATTTTAGAATGACACATTATTCAGAAATCTACTCAGTTAGGGAAGGCTCCAAATTCAATCATAGCTTTAATACTGAAAGAAACAATCCAGTGAGTATCATGAAAACTATGATGCCATCATATTAAAACTAGGGATGTACTACAGTCGTTATAGCCCTTCCAGATGGAGAGGAAGCCAATAAGACTGGTAGTAATTAAAACTGGGTTCACATATAGTTTATTAAGGGGGAACATACGGGTAGCTGTAAAGCACAACAAAGATATAACATACCACATCAAGAAATATAACACAGGAGTCTCAACAACTACAAAACCAGCTCTGAAAAAGGGAAAAATCAACTCACAAAAAAGAATGTCTAAGAACAGACTAATAAGAACAAGAGAAAACATGAACACAACATATCACAATGGCAGCACTGAACACATCTATCAATAATTACATTGAATGTGAATGGACTGAATGCTCCAGTAAAGAGACATCGAGTGACATCTTAGATCAAAAGACATGACCGACCCATATGCTGTTTACAAGAAACTCACTTGAGACTTAAAGATAGGAACAAACTAAAAATTAAAGGATGGAAGAACATATATCAAGCTAACAATGAACAAAGAAGAGCAGGTGTGGCAATTCTACTCTCAGACAAAATCAATTTTAATGTAAAATCCACCACCATGGACAAAGATGGACACTACTGATTGTTGAAAGGTTCAGTACCCAAGCAAGACTTAACTCTATGAAATATTTACACACCTAGTATCAGAGCACCTAAATACATTGGAGAAACATTGACTACACTCACAAAAGAGTTAGATTACTCTACAATAATAGTGGGAGACTTCAACACTCCATTCTCAATACTGCATAGATCATCCAGAAAAAAGTTCAGTAAAGATACAGAAGACCTTATTGCCACAATTAACCAATTAAACCTCATCAATATATATAGAACTTTCTACCCATCAGCAGACAACTACACCTTCTCATCAACTGCACATGGAACATCCTCCACAATTAATCATGTGTTAGGACATAATGCAATTCTCAACAAACTCCATACCATTCAATTAATACAAAGCATCTTCTCAGACCATAAAGCCATAAAAGTCAAAATCAATGGCAGAACAAAACACAGATAGAAAGGGGAACTCTTGGAAAATGAAAAACATCTTGCTCAAAAAACCATGGGTTATAGAAGAATCAAACATGAAATAAAGAAATTCATGGATTCCAAAGATAATGAAAACACTTCCTACCAGAATCTATGGGATACAGCCAAAGCAGTGCTCAGAGGTCTGTTTATTTCCATAAATTTGCACATCTGAAAGGAAGAAAGAAACTAAATCAAAGAACTAACCCTAACAGCTTGAACAAGTGGAGAGAGAACAACAGAGGAACCCCTCAGACACCAGAAAAAACCAGATCATAAAGATTAGAGCAGAGCTAAATGAGTTAGAAAACAGAAAAACAATTGAAAAAACAGAAAAGACCAAAAGTTGGTTTTATGAAAAGATCAACAAAATTGACAAACCACTGGCTAAACTTACTAAAGAAAAATAGGAAAGGAAACAAATAATCCAAATTAGAAATGAGAGGGGAGTTGCCACACCAGATCCAACAGAAATCAAAAATATCATAACAGAATACTATTAAAGACTGTACTCTAACAAATTTGAAAACCTAGAGGAAATGGACAAATTCCTTGATTCATACCACTTACCCAAATTATCACAAGGTAAAGCAAAACAACTTAATAAATCCATCAGAAAGGAAGAGATGGAAAACATCATCCAAAAACTACCAATGAAAAAAGTCCAGGCCCAGATGGCTTCACTGCAGAATTCTACCAAGCTTTTAGAGAAGAGTTATCTCCAATACTACCGAGCCTATTTCACAGTATAGAAAGGGATGGAGTACTCCCAAACTCATTCTATGAAGCCAGCATAACACTGATACCTAAGCCAGGGAAAAAAGACCTATCCCAAAGGAGACTGATATCACTTGAGAATCCAGATGCAAAAATCTTCAGCAAAATTCTTGCCAATAGAATACAACAACATATCCAAAAAATAATCCATCGTGACCAAGTTGGATTCGTACGAGGGATGCAAGGCTGGTTCAACATCAGAAAAACAATTAATGTGATTAACCACATAAATATCGCAAAAGATAAGAATCACCTGATTTAGTCCACTGATGCAGAAAAGGCATTTGATAAAGTCTAACACTTATTCATGCTAAAAAATTTAAGCAAAATAGGCATAGACAGAAAATTCCTCAACGCAGTAAGGGCCTTTTATACAAAGCCAACTGCGTATGTCATCCTGAATGGAGAGAGACTGAAAGATTTTCCCTGGAGAACAGGAACTAGACAACAATGCCCACTGTCACCTCTCCTATTCAACAATGTACTAGAAGTTCTAGCCAGAGCAATTAGACAAGACCAAGAAACGAAGGGCATCTGCATCAGCAAAGAAGTAGTCAAAATCTTCCTGTTTGCTGATGATATGATTGTATATGCAGAGAACCCCAAGGAATCTATAAGGAAACTACTCAAACTGATAGAAGAGTTCAACAGAGTCTCAGGATACAAAATAAACATAAGTAAATCAATGGGATTCCTTTACACAAACCGGACTGCTAATGAAGAAATCATCAAATCAATACCATTTACTATAGCCCCTAAGAAGATAAAGTACCTAGGAATTAATCTAACCAGAGAAATAACAGACCTTTACACAAAGAAGCACAAGCCCTTACTACAAGAAACTAAGAGAGAATTAGATAATGGAAAAACCTACCCTGCTCATGGACAGGAAGACTTAACATTGTGAAAATGTCTATTTTACCCAAAGCAATCTACTTATATAATGCAATCCCAATACAAGTTCCAGCATCATTTTTTAATGAGATGGAGAAATAAATCACCAATTTTGTTTGGAAAGAGAATAAGGCCCAGATAAGTAATGTACTACTAAAGAAGAAGAACACAATCGGAGGCCTCTCATTACCTAACCTTACAACATATTACACTGGTGCAGTGGTCAAAACAGGCTGGTACTAGTACAAAAACAGATAGATCGATCAATGGAACAGAACTGAGACCCCAGAGATGACACCATCTGCCTATAAACAGTTGATATTCGACAAAGGCCCTAAGACATTAAACTGGGGTAAAAACAGTATCTTCAACAAATGGTGCTGGCAAAATTGGATATCCATTTGCAATAAATTGAAACAAGACCCATATCTTACGCCTTATACAAAAACCAACTCCATCTGGATAAAAGACCTAAGTATCAAATCTAAAAAGATAAAGCTTATCCAAGAAAAGGTAGGAACAACAAGGGAAGTTTTAACACACAACATAGAGAGACTTCAAAATCTGTCAAACAAATCACAATCAACAGAAGAGAAAATAGATAAATGGGAACTAGTAAGAATCAAACACTTTGCTCATGCAAAGACTTTATTAGTAGAATTAAAAGGCCACCTACAGAATGGGAAAAAATATTTGGCAACTCTATGTCAGACCGATGCCTGATTTCCATAATCTATAAGGTACTACAAAATATCAATAAGAAGATAAACCATCCAATTAAGTGATGGGCAAAGCAGATGGACAGACATTTCTCTAAAGAGGAGATCCAGGCAGCCAAAAAACACATGCGGACATGTTCACGATCTTTAGCTATTAAAGAAATTCAAATCAAAACTACAATGAGATACCGTCTCACCCCAGCAAGGTTGGCCATGATCCAAAAATCACAAAACAGCAAAGGCTGGAGAAGCTGTGGAGAAAGTGGAACTTTCCTACACTGTTGGTGGGGTTGCAAAATGGTTCAGCCTGTTTGGAAAGCAATCTCGCACTTCCTTAAAAAAATGGATATAGGCATACCATTTCATCCAGTAGTTCCACTATTCGGAATATACCCTACAGAATCAAGGCCTTTCACACCAACGGACACAAGCACAAGAATTTTTATCGCAGCACAGTCCACAATAGCAAAAAGATGGAATCAACCCAGACGCCCAACAACAGAGGAATGAATAGGAAAACTATGGTATATATATTCAACGGAGCACTATGCAATTATGAAGAATAATGATGATTCCAGGAAACATCTCATAACCTGGCTTCAACTGGAAGACATTATGTTGAGTGAAAGTATTCAGCGACAAAAGGACAAATATTGTATGAGACCCCTATGATAAGATCTCAAAAACAGACTTAGGTACAGAACACAAGACTCTTTGATAGATGCAAGCGAGGGGAGGGAGGGAGGCAGGGCGAGGCGGGGAGGGTTTAGATTAGATATAGCTGGTAGAAATTTAATTGTGTGAAATTGGTGATAGCACACATTAGAAACAAGAACAATATTAAGTGGACTTCAACATAACTTGGAATACTCCTTCCATCTTAACCCAATATTGCAAGGATAGAGTAGCTGGGGCAGGGGGCAGGGGACCATGCTCTTAGGTGAAATCGAGGCCAATTGGCACAACTAGCGTTTCGCTAAGAGAGCTCTCTGCACCCCACATTGGTGAGTGGCATCTGGGGTCTTAAAAGCTGCCAAGCTGCCACCCGAGAGCACAGCAAATGGTCCCAACTCAGCAGGAACGGATGCTCACCGAGGATCAAAATTACACAGGGTAAGGACAACCCAGAGGGTAGAGAGACCCACATGAGTGGGTGCCTACCTAGACTTGGGACTGGAAGAACTGGATGGTACCTGGCCACTGCCAGTCATAGCCGCGATAGAACTCACTAAGTTGAGTGTCACTGGCAACACAAGAATGAAAGGGGGTACCCCCTTGGATCTCCACTAAAACCCCAAAATTGATGGTCTAGCAGTTTTGGGGTTCCCCTGGGAGCATGGCCCCTGGCCCTGATGCTGCCCTTGCCCATAAATCATAATGAAGGTCCACGAATGGACTGGACTTGGCCAAGCAGAGTGACCATATATTGGATGCACTTTATGGTTCTGTGCATCTATAGGATATCGTCCTGCTGACCTCTGGCTGGAGTAGGGGGAGTGGGTGGAGAGGAGGGGAGGGGAGACTGTTGGGAGGATCAGACATGTGTGGAGTGGAGACGAATAGTGTGATGTCGCCAGGCAGGAGAGCAGTGGAAACTGCATACAGGTGGGCATGTAAATTTATATTGGAATATACATTTTCACTCAGTCATAATTTAAAAATACATATATATACACATACTTTAAAAACTTTTTTTAAAAAAGTAAGAAAAAAGGACTTTATGGATTTAAATTATCACAGAAATCATCAAGGAAAACAATGATTTTTTGATGCATACTCAAGAGCCAGAAATGCACATACAAGTGGAGTCAGAGAGGCAGAGATGATCTGGTTATACTGAGAAGCAAACAGTAAGTATACCCGCCTGGACTGAGCTAAAGTTCATAAGGTTCAACCACATTAAATACATACATAGAGCTCTTCAAACTGCTTCTGAATTTCACCATCCATTTCAACAGCATTAAAGTTTGGATCCCTAATAGGAAATGCTTCAACAAACAACAATGCAGCATTTGATCGAACTTCAGAGTTTCTGGCCTATAATAATAAAAAAGAGTATTTCACATTCTGAAGAGATAACATATGAAGCTTTTCAGCCTAGAGTTCTAGACACATACTTCTATTATCTCAATACAAATTTATTTACTAATTTCAAGACATTTAAATAGATTAGACTTGTAAAACTTAAATTAAGTCAAAATTTCAGTTTAATGTCAAAAGCCATCAAAATAATCAGTTACCTTACTCCAAAGTCCCTGCTCATATCATTAAGAAACATTCACCATCATACCCTAATTAGTGACACCAAGATCATCTGCACTGACATATACTCACATTTTAATTTGCACTCTTATTAAGAGTTCTTTTAGTCGTCCTTATCCTCAGCTGCCGACATAACTGTGAAGTATGTAAACTGCACAATATCTAACTGTGGGGAACTAGTCATGGCCCAGCTTAGTTCTGTGTATCATCTCCAGGTATTGCTATTTTTTAATGCATGCTGCTATTATCCTTCACTGACATGATTACTTTAAAAATGACCATGTAGCTAGCACTACATTAATTCAGATTTCCCACTAAATGGATCCCCAAAACACTTTTAATAGAAGGAAAAAAAAATCACTAAAACATTCTCCAAATTTCACAAAGCATCTGGCCTCCAATCTTATTTTTGTTGCCTTACTACAATTCTGAATTAGAATATGCTAAATGGAAAAACATGATAAGGACATTGTAAACATAAACTGTATTCTTTAAAATATGCACCTTTAATCCTCTCCAAAGGATAGGTTTATATAATCTATAAAGCATCTCTTCTACTCCCTGTCGAACTGTCTTTTGATGATGAAAATAACTCAGCACCTAAGGGCAAATGAAAAGCACATTTGAAGAGGCAGCCATAGTTTACTCAGAGCCCAGTAATACATTCCACAATTTAGTATTCTTCTTTTTAATTCCTTTGGTACATTTTCCCATAAATTTACTAAATAATGATGTTTATAATAACAGTTAATTACACTACCAACATAGAAAATAAGATATGGAATAAAAAAATCTTTCATTATTTGATACCATGAGTAAAGCAATTGTCAAATTTTGTACAGTTTAACATGATGCCATTCTTTACAACTATGTAGGATTTAAACACCAAATTATGTATGTGAAAAAAGTAACTTAAACTGATCTATGATTTAATAAATCATGCCAAAATTAGGGGAGGAAATCCACTGATATACTGACATAATTTACATTATATTCTAAACAACATTCATAAATTCTATTTATTGTTTCATATAGTTAAGTTTAACAATCAAGTTTTTATTCAAAATACATGAAATGACAATTTTTAAAGCCCTCTAGAAAGCTCGGTAGTCTAGATAAATCTCTGGATTCTTTATTCTTGTTTTTTGTTGTTAGGTGCTGTCAAGTTCTGACTCATAGCAATCCTACAGGGCAAAGCAGAACTGCCTCAAATGGCTTCCAAGGAGTGGCTAGTGCATTTAAACTGCCAATTTCTTGGTTAGCAGCTAAGCTCTTTACCACTATGCAACCAGGCTCCTCTAACTCAAACCTAAACATCAATAAGGTAAAGAATGGCTTTGATATTCATTGAAAATTAATATGTTGACATTCATAAATAAAAGCAATTTCACTATACAAAAAATAAAGAGATACTATTCATTCACTCAACGGCACTTGGCTGGCTTGGCATTCATTCACTTAGCTTCTTGATACATGGCTGCCAAAACTGCAACAAGCAAAAAATAAGCAATATCCTGTGGGCTAGAATGATGATAGACAGCATCTGCTTAATTTAACTAGATACACAGAGTAAATTTTTTAAGTCCTCTTGTTAGGATCACTGACAGTGGAACTCTGTTTGGTCAGACCACTTACAAATGCAATGATAAAATTCATACGTAAACTCTCCGACTGTATCATAAAAACAAAGTATCAATCATATTGAGAAACCATCAAAACATTTGTTCCATTTGGTTTGTAGAATACTGAAATTGAAACATAGTGAATAAAGGTAAATAATAAAAAGAAATCTCTAATACATTCTAAAAATATGGCAGAGGCACTTAAGAGTGATGATTCTTGAAATTTTTACATTAGAAATGTAATTAAAGGTTTTTCAATTAAGTTTTGAATGTGTTAACTATAGTATACCTTTTCTTTTCTCATTAAAGTCTTGGTAGCTGTAACAACACTGCCAGATATCAACTATGCATATTCTTAGAAATTATTTTGACTACCTGTGAAAGCTTAACCTAATTTTTAAATTTAACCAAAAATTATCTGAAAACAAAAATATATTGTGTGAAAAATAATTTGCATAAAACAACATTAAAATATGCCTCACTTACCTCTCGTACTTTTGAATGCAATGGAGACTTTTTCTGAAGATTAATTCCATGATACATGAAGTCCTGAATGCAATCATTTTCAATAGCCTAGAACAATAAATGTAACATGAGGTACCAGATACATGTGTAACGGTATGTGTATACATGTCATATAATGATAATTCAACATTGTGAACCCACTGCCGTCAAGTCGATTCCAACTCATAGTAACCCTATAAACTATTCCATCGAGTTTTCAAGAAGTGCCTGACTAATTTGAACTTCCAATCATTTCATTAGCAGACATAATACTTAAAATGGTGATACCACGCAGTGATGCTGTTAGGGTTTCCCAACATTTTGAAGACAAAGATAAAGTTGATCTGATGATTTACTTAGTGAGAAGGAAACTTGAAATCTTTAATCTTTTTTTTTTTAACTTTATACTTCCTAGATTTCCTTTACCTACTTATACTAAAGAGGATACTTAGTTTCTTTTATCATATCTGAAGAAATAAAATTTGTCCTAAATGGCAGAGTAAGCTTCCACCTAGCACTACAGGCTGGTCCAAACACAGGCAAAGTTTAGAGACATAAGTATAGTACACCCACTCCTTACTTTATTGACATGATTAGGTTTCAAAGACCATACACTATACAAAAATCAGTGTTATGCAAAAACGGAGGATGACCACATCAGACTACCAAAAGGAGGATGACTACATCATTATATAACCACTACATTACATTATTATATAACTACTGAATTGCATTATTATAAAACTGAGAAACCACTAAGAATCATGGCCCAGGCAAGATAACACATAATCTTTACCACCAAAGTCAGTATTACTCTTGCCTTGTACCTCAGGGTTCATTACTTCTAGAGGTAAATATATACTGTTAATGTGAAAAACAGTCGGTAGACTTCTTATTATTGCTGTAAATGCAAAATGTCAGGTAACAAGATAGTCAAGAAGTCAGGAGCAAGTGTAGTGTGACACAGGCCTCTTCATCATCCCCGACCAAGATAACCGTCAGATAGGATCTATTCCAAGAGTCTCTCCACACTGAAAACTGAACTGCTTTTAAGATATGAGCCAGGTAGGGGAGGGTGGTGTTGGAAGCTCCTCAATTAACCCTTTATATTAAAGGGTGACAACGACTGAAGCAAAGACAAGCAAACAAGAATACTCAAGAACTCCAAGCGATCATTCAGTGTGTTATCCTTGAAAATCTCCAGTTCACTCCTACCTCCACGTATCAGAGATTCCCAAGGGTTTAGGAAATAATGCTAGATATAAGCAAATCTTACTAATAAAACACTAATCCAGTATCTCTGAAAATGTTTCATTTACCTGAAGCCACTAATAAAACTTAACATCACTAAATGAGGGACAAATAGATTTATCTGCTTTAAGGTGAGATGAAATATAAGAGACACAACATTACCTATTAAGTACTTGTGGGAGGGAGGGAAGGAGGGAAGAAAGGAAGGAGTAATGAAGAAAAAAGGAAAGAAATTGTATAGCTAATTCATTTAACTAAATGTATACCCATAGAGGGTTGAACTGGCAAATGTATAAATACATATTTTTACAATAATAAAAAAAAGAAAAGAAAAAGTAGATGCTGATGCTGCTAGAAGCAGCCAAGCGCTTCTTGGGTTTTTGTTTCTCACTTTGGTGGTTTAGAGTCCCAGTTTCATGAGACATCTGAGTTAGTTGGCCTAACAACTTGTTTAGTGCTGCTATTCTGTCTCTTAGTTCACTGTATTGTGCCTGAAGTCTTGAAAGCTTACAAGCAGCCATTGAAGATACAATTGGTCTCTATTTGCCTGGAGCAACACAGAAGAGGGAAAGACAGGAATAGGAGGAAACAGAATGTGTGGCTAATTGCATCCTATGCAAGGAGACCAAATTTGATGATGCCTGGTTACCATTACTGAATGCTTTGATAAAAGATTCCATAATAGTATTCTGATCATTACTGGTACAGAAACAGATATATAGATCAATGGAACAGAGAATTCAGAAATGGCACCATCTACCTACAAGCAGTTGATCTTTGACAAAGGCCCAAAGTCCTTCAATTGGGGGAAAAACAGTCTCTTTAACAGTGCTGGCAAAACTGAGTATCTACCTGAAAAAAACAGAAATAAGACCCATGTCTCAGACCTCGCACAAAAGCTAACAAAATTGATCACAAAATTGATCAAAGACCGAAAATCAAATCTAAAATGATAGAGGTTATGGAGCAAAAACCACTACTGAAAGGGACACAGCACTGTAAAGGCAAATATTCCTTCCTGTAAATAAGTTTTGCCAAGCCAAGTGCCGTCGAGTTGGAACACAATGCAAAATATATACATATCAAAGTATCATGATTTGCAGTTTCTCCAAAACAAATTACACATTGTAAAACCATTCGAAAAGCTAGCAGCAATAAATGGTAATTATTTCTTTTTAAAATAAGTCAGTAACACATCATAGCACATAAACAAGCTTAGTGCTGGACATGCAAATAGAGTTCACAGAAACTGAAGTTTTCAAATCTAAGGAGGCTCTTTCTCTAACCCTGGAAACTGCACCTTACCTGCTGGTTTATGGCTGGCTCTTCAAAGAAAAAAGAAAAAAATATGACGGTGAAAGAAGAGACTGCGGCAGATCCCTTTCTTACTTGTTTGGAATAATAATTTTATTCCCAAAGGAAAAAGAAAACACATTTGAGAACTCAGTACATTTAAGAAAAACATACGGAGTTTCTCTCCCAACGGAGGATTTTTTTTCAATGTTTCATTGTGATTGTGAAGTATATAGCCAAGTTTACATAAAATAAGTTATTTACAAAATAACTGAGGTATCTGAATTTTGGTATTGATGAAGAATATTGAATACAACATGGATTGCCATAAGAACTAGCAAATGTGTCTTGGAGGAAGCACAGCCAGAATGCTCATTAGAAGCAGACGGCAAATCTTTATCCAGCATTCTATGGACATGTTATCAGGAAGGACTAGTCCCTGGAGGAGGACATCATGCTTGGTCAGAGAAAAATAGGAAGACCATCAATGAGACAAACTGATGCAACGGCTGTAACAATGGGCTCAAGCATAACAATAATTGTGAGGATGGTACAAGACTGGGCAGTTTTTTTCTGTCACACATAGGGTCCTCATAAGTCAGAACCAACACAATGGCACCTAACAACAGTCATTAAAAGTTATTCCTATTCAAAATGGATGTCATTTTTAAAAAATTCTCAAAAATAATGTAACTAAAAGAGATGTCTGCAAGTCTCAAGCAACACTCTCAGAGAGAAGGAAAATGCAAGCCAAAGATGCAATTTTAATTTTCTACTAGCCACCTTAAAAATACTGAAAACAGGTAAAAACTACACTAATAATTTAACATTTTGTTTAATCTAGTATACCCCAAAACACTGTAATCTCAAAAATGTAATGAATACCTTTAAAAAATATTGAGGTACTTGACTGTCTTTTTCTCCTTACTAAGTCTTCAGTAATCTGGTGTATATTTTATACTATAACAATTACAACAAAAAAACAAACCCATTACCATTGGTTACTGTTAAGTTGATTCCAACTCATAGTAATCCACAGGACAAAGAACTGCCCCATAGGGTTGTTTCCAAGGTGTACCTGGGGATTCAAACTGCTTACCTGTTGGTTAGCAGCCATAGCTCTTAATCACTATGCCACCATGGTTTCCTACACTACGCCACCATGGTTTTCTATACTACACTACAGCACATCTAAATTTGGACTTGATAGATTTCAAATCCCTAACAGCCACATATGTACTAATGCATATCTAGTACAAGTCTATAATTACAAAAACAATAAAGAGCAAAATCTTGATACAATTCACTCAAAATCCAAAACTCAGTGAGTAATAAGAATTTTACATGGTGTGTTTAAGTACATAAAAGTGTATAAATGAGGATATGGACTGTATCTCTATAATACAGATTTTTATGTGACTTTTGATAGAAAGCACTACTAACACAGGTTTTAAACAACCTTTCACAAACCATTTAAGGACTCCTGGTAGATAGTGCTGTCAGATGCTACCTGAAAAGGTCAGCGGTTTGAACCCACCAGCTGCTTGATGGGACAAATATGTAGAAGTCTGCTTCTGTAAAGATTATATTCTAAAAACAATATAGGCTCAAAATCACAACAGCAACTCAAAAGATGATACAGGAACCTTATAAGGCAGTGAGTTTATGATACTGTGAAGGAACAACTCAAAAAAAGGAGGGTGAGAATGCTTGCACAACTTGAATGTAATCAATGTCACTAAATTATGTTCTAACAGTACATGTATAAACTGCTGAACTGGTGTATATCATGCTGTGCACACTATCAACAACAAAATAAGTAAAATTTAGAAAAAAATTTATGAGACTGGTCACATACAGGAGAGACGAATATGGAAAAGTGTGGAAGGGACAAGAAGATGGAAGAAGATGGAAAAAGATGGAAGGAATGGGGGAGCAAGTATACCTTTTCCATAATTTTGGCTTTGCACATTACGTACTCAAGTAATAATAACAAAACCAACAAAGATGAAAGTCTAAAATATAATACAAAGAAAATCACATGAATCTAACTGTAGTAAAATGTTATTCATAACCACACAGATAGAGCAAAAGCTGTATTTCAACTATAATCCTCAGAACAGAGACAAAAAGAATTGTAAATAATAACAACAGATTGTCTTAGAAAGCCTATCAGCAGTTCTAGAATTGATGGCATCAGGCATTTATTCAATAACTTACTGTCAGTTGCTGTTGAGTTGATTCCAACTCACTTCTTAACAAGAGAGACTGTGCTTGGGATAGCCACATTTTGACAGCCTAGTTGCTGACTGAGGGCACCACCAACTCCTCCACCCTCTCATTTCTGAGCTGTACCATAGATTCTGCTGTTTCACAGCAGGAAGGGCAGCTCTGGCAGGATGCCATGTTGGTCAACTGGGAGGTGGAGTCACCCACCCGGAGGCCTTAGCTGGGGCTAATAGTCACACTGAGAAGCCAGGCCTGTCTGGAAAGTGATTCTCCAGCAGAAAACCTGTGTTTAGGACAGTGGTGCCTAGAGTTATGGATGGGGACTTGTTGAGGATGGCAGCAAGGACGTAACCCTTCCTGACTTTGAACCACATCACAGCATCTGAGGACAGCCTAAGAAGTGCTTCTATTGAGGGCCTGACTGATTTTGGTAGCTGCTGCACAGCTCCTTGCTTAGTAAATTACCTTTTCAAAATAAGATCATCTGCAGAACTGACTGCTGATAGGCCTGGCAGTATCTCCCAGCCTTCTCTGATCAACATCATAGCATCGGCTGATGCTATGTGACTCCATAAGTAGACTCTATAAGTAGAACACCGTCTTTGCTAGCCAGGAGGCAGAGTCTGCCACCCCAGACAGTCTACCTGGAGCCGCTCACTACAGTACAAAGAGGTGGCTGGTGATCAACTCCCCTCTTAGGACTACACCTCAGCTCCTGTTCAGGTAACACCACAGAAACAAAACAGCTTCTAGATCACAGAAACGGAACAATTAACAGCTAACCATTTAAAGAATCAGTCTACCAATGGCTCCAGAAAACTCCCAAAATAAAAAATCAGAAAACTTCCCAGATAAAGCCTTTATGAAAATATCTCAGGTCAAGTACAAAGAATTACACATAGAGCCCTTCTAGAGATTAAACAAAATGCAGCAGAGCAAAATGAAAAATTAAGTAAGCTATTTGAACAGATGGAAGATCAGTGATCTGAAATCCAGCAGATCAATAATGAAATTACACAATTAGAGAATTTAATGCAAAGCCAAAAGAGCAGAACTGAGGAGATGGAAACCATAGCTAGTGAGCTTGAGAACAGAGCAACTGACAACAGCATCTATGGGGAAAAATCAGAGAAAATAAATAAGAAAAATGAAGAAACATTAAAAAACATGTGGGACTCTTATATTAAAAGGAATAATCTATGAGTAATTGGAGTTCCTGAACAGCAAGAGATAGCTGAAAATACAAAGACTACTGTTCAGTTGCCGAGAGAAAACTTCCCTGAAATTATGAAAGAAGAGAACACAGATATCAGGGATGCTTATGGGTGGGATGTCATAGATTGAATTGTGTCCCCCCAAAAATATGTGTAGCCACATGGCTGGGCCATGATTTCCAGTATCTTGTGATTATCCTCCATTTTGTGATTTTCCTGTGCTGTATGTTAAAGGATTAGGGTGGGGCTACAAATCTCTTCAGAGGATTACCTCCCTGCTCCACTATAAAGGGAGTTTCCCTGGAGTATGCCTTGCCCCACTCTTAATCCTTTTGTCCTACAAGAGACCAAAGGAGAGAGAAGCAAGTAGAGAATTGGGAACCTCACACCACCAAGAAAGCAACACTGAGAGAAGAGTGCATCCTTTAGACCTGAGGTTCCTGCACTAAGACACTCCCTGGACAAAGACTGATGTTATACAGAACTTTCCTGCAGAGTTGACAAAGGGGAAAGTCTTCCCCTGGAGTAGACATCCTGAATTTGGACTTGTAGTCTACCAGACCGTGTAAAAATAAACCTTCCTTTGTTAAAGCCATCCACTTCATGAGAGACACCAAGACAGACACACTTAATATAATGAAACACAAACAGTCTCTTAAAGACAGCAAGGCTCACAGCAAAGCTAACATTCAGGGGGAAGCCCTGTAGGCTTTTGTCTGACTTCTCAGTAGAAACAATGTTGGGTAGAAGGCTGTGCGATGACCCATTCTAAGCCTTTAAGGAGAAAAACTTCCAACCAAGAATTATATGTCCTGCAAAACTGTCTCTCAAGTATGACAGGGAAATTAACACATTGAGAGACAGAAGCTTAGAGACTTTGTAAAAACCAAACTAAAACTATAAGATATACTGAAAGAAGCTCTGCGCTTAGAAAAACAAAAGCACTGAGTGTATACTTCAGCAGGCAATGCAGAACACAGCACCCAGATCCCATTCAGTTATGGAAGGCACAAAGCTCAATTGAAGCTACAGTATTAAAAGAAGGGAACCAGTGATCAGAACACACAAGCTACGACATCATCACACTAAAAAGAGGTATATATTACAGTGGTTACAACCCTTCCAGATGGAGAGGAAATTAAAAAGACATGCAGAAGTTAAAGTCTGGTTTAAACTTAGAATAGTAAGGGGGATCATAGGAATAGCTACAAAACAAAATAACAGTGTAACATATCAAAGCAAGAAGCAACATGCAGGAGTCTCAACAAACATAAAACCAACACTGATAAAGATGGAAACTCAATCCATAAAGAAGAATGACTCAGAACAGAAAATTAAGAGTAACATAGAAAACATAAATGACACAAAAAATAAAGGCATCAAAATGACAGCACTAAATACCTACCTATCAATAATTACACTGAATGTAAATGGACTGAATGCTCCAATAAAGAGCCAATAAGTGACATCCTGGATCCAAAACATGATCTCTCTATATGATGCTTACAAGAAACACATCTTAGACTCAAAGACATGAACACACTGAAATTGAAAGATGGGAAAAATATACAGCAAGCCAATAACATACAAAAAAGAGCAGCAGTGGCAATACTAATCTTAGATAAAAAAGACTTTAATGTAAAATCCACCATCATGGATAACAATGGTCATTATTTATTGCTGAAAGGCTCAACATGTAAGCAGGATATAACAATACTAAATAATTATGCACCCAATACCAGAGCATCTAAATATACCAAACAAACACTGGTAACATTGAAAAATGAGATAGATCACTCCACAATAATAGTTGGAGACTTCAACACTCCATTTGCAGTAATGGACAGATCATCCAGAAAAAACCTCAGTAAGGATACAGAAGATCTTTTGTGACAATTAACGAGCTAGACCTCATCAACATATACAAAACTTTTTGCCCATCAACAGATAAGTAACCTTTTTTTCCAATGCACATGGAACATTTTCGAGAATAAACTATGTGTTAGGACATAAAGCAAGTCTCAAAAAAATCCAAACTGCTGTATTACTGCAAAGCATTTTCTTGGACCATAAGGCCATAAAAGTTCAAATCAACAGCAGAAAAAAAAATAGGTAGAAATTTTGACTCATGGAAACTGATCAACAACTTGCTCAAAAATCTATGAGATACAGAAGAAATCAAGGACAAAATTAAGAAATTTATGGAACTAAATGAGAAGGAAAACACATTCTACCAGAACCTATGGGATATAGCAAACACAGTGCTCAGAGGTCAATTTATCTTTATAAATGCACACATCCAGAATGAAGAAAGAAACCAAACCAAAGAATTAACCCTACAGCTTGAACAAGCAGAAAGAGAACATCAGAGAAACCCCTCAGGCACCAGGAAAAAAACAGACAATGAAGACTGGAGCCAAACTAAATGAATTAGAGAAGAGAAGAACAATTGAAAAAAATTAAGGAAACCAAAAGCTGGTTCTTTGAAAAGATCAAAATTGATAAACCACTGGCTAAACTTATGAAAGAAAAACAGAGAGGAAACAAATAAATGAGAAATGAGATGGGAGACATCACAACAGACCCAACCAAAATAAAAAAATCATAACAGAGTATTACAAGACTGTACTCTGACAGATTTGAAAACCTAGAAGAAATGGACGAATTTCCAGATTCATATCACCTACCAAAATTATTACAAGGAGAAGTAGAACATGATAAACCCATCGCAAAGGAAAAGATTGAAAAAGTCATCAAAAAACTACCAACCAAAAAGAGTCCTCGCCCAGATGGCTTCACCAGAGAATTCTACCAAACTTTTAGGGATGAATTAACTTCAGTACTACTGAGGCTATTTCACAGCACAGAAGGGGATGGAATACTCCCAGATTCACTCTATGAAGTCAGCATAACCCTGATACCAAAGCCAGGGAAAAAAAGCCACAGAAAAAGAAAACTGCTGACAAGTATCACTCATGAACCCAGATGCAAAAATATTCAATGAAATCCCAGCCAATAGAATTCAACAACATTTCAAAAGAATATTTCATCATGACTGAGTTGGATTCATACCAGGGATGCATGGCTGGGTCAACATCAGAAAAACAATTAATGTGATTAACAACATAAATCACACAAAGATAAGAATCACCTGATTTTGTCAACTGGTGCAGGAAAGGCATTTCACAAAGTCCAACACCATTCATGCTAAAAACTCTTGACAAAATAGGAATAGAAGGCAAATTCCTTAACTCAATAAGGGGCATCTGTGCAAAGCCCACCACCTACATCATCCTGAATGGAGAGAGACTGAAAGAATTTCCCTTGAGGATGGGAGCTAGACAAAGATGCCCACTTCTATTCAACATTATGCTAGAGGTTCTAGACAGAGCTAGACAAAGAAATAAAGGGCATCCGCACTGGCAAAGAAGTAAAAATCTCCCTATTTGCAAATGATATGATTTTATACACAGAGAATCCTAAAGAATCCATAAATAATCTACTTGAACTAATAGAAGAGTTCAGCAAAGTATCAAGATATAAGATAAACATAATTAAGTCAGTAGGATTCCTTTATATCCACAAAGAGATCATCAAAGAAGAAATCACAAAATCAATACCATTTACTGATTATAGCCCCCAAGAAGATAAAATACCTAGGAATAAATCTAACTAGAGAAATAAGAGACCTATACAGAGAGAACAACAAGACCATACTGCAAGAAACTAAAAGACTTACATAATAGAGAAAGCTACCCTGCTCATGGATAGAAAGTCTTAATGTTGCAAAAGTGTCTACTTTACATAAAGTGATCTAGATACACAATGCAATCCCAATACAAATTCCAGTTCTTTTATTAATGAAATGGAGAAACAAATCAGCAACTTCGTATGGAAAGGGAAGAAATCCCAGATAAGTAAAGCACTACTAAAGAACAGGAACAGTGGCAGACCTAACACTATTCAGCCTTAGAACCTATTACACTGCCAAAACAGCCTGGTACTGGTACAAAACCAGACACAGACCAACAGAACAGAGTTGAGACACCAGAGATGCTGCCATCCTCTTATGAACAGGTGACATTTGGCAAAGGCTCTGAGATTGTAAACTGGGGTAAAAACAGTCTCTTTAACAAATGATGTTGGCAAAATTAGATACCCACCTGAAAAAAAACTGAAACAAGACTCATACACACCTTACACAAAAACTAACTCAAAATGGATTGAAGACCTAAATATCAAACCTAAAACGATAAAGATCATGCAATGAAAAATAGTCAAAAGTGGAAGTTCTAATACACAGCTTAAACAGACTTAAAATCTCACAAAGTACAATCAACAGAAAATAGATAAATGGGAACTACTAAGAATCAAACACTTTTGTTCATCCAAAGACTGTGAAGAGTCAAAAAGACCACCTACACAATGGGAAAAAATATTTGGCAACTACATGTCAGACTGATGTCTGATTTCCATAATCTACAAGGTACTGCAAAATATCAACAAGGAAAAGGTAAATAACCCAATTAAGCCACAGCAAAAGAGATGGACAGACAATTCACCAAACAGGACATCCAGGCAGCCACAGGACACATGACGAAATGCTCATGATCATTACCCTCAGGTAAATCCAAATCAAAACTACAATGAGATACTATCTCACCCCAACAAGGTTGGCCATGATCCAAAAAACACAAAACAAATGCTAGAGAGGCTGTGGAGACATTAAAACTCTCCTCCACTACTGGTGGGATTGCAAAATGGTCCAAACTCTTTGAAATGCAACTTGGCACTTTCTTAAAAAGCTAGAAATAGATACACCATTTGATTCAGCAATCCCACTGCTCAGAATACATCCAACAGAAACAAAGGCTGTCACACAAACAGATACCTGCACAAAAATGTTTACTGCAGCACAGTCTACAACAGCAAAAAGATGGAATCAACCTAGGTGCCCACCAACAGATGAACAGATAAATTACGGTACATATACTTAATGGAACACTATGCAACGATAAAGAACAATGATGATTTTAGGAAGCATCTCATAACCTGGTTTCAACTAGAAAACATTATGCTGATGAAATCAGTCAGTGGCAAAGGACAAATACTGTATGAGATCCCTGCTATAAGGACTTAAAGATAGACTTACGTACAGAAGAAAACACTCTTTGATGGCTACAAGGGTGGGGAGGGAGAGGGTTGGTCATAGTAGATAGTTGACAGAATTTGGATAGACGAAAACAGTGATAGCATACAGTAGAAAGCAGATTCACTTAATTGGATTCACCATAAAATGAAAGCTCTTTCAACTCAACAGAGTAGCTGGGGCAGGGTCTGGGGACCATGCTCTCAGGGGACATTGAGGCCAACTGACATAACAAGCCTATTGCTAAGAGAGTCTTCTGCACCCCATATCGGTGAATGGCATCTGGGGTCTTAAAAGCTAGCAAGCTGCCATCTGAGATACACCAAATGGTCCCAACTCATCCAGAACAGATGATCACTGAGAATAACAAAGACACAAGTTAAAAAGAACTCAGGAGACAGAAGGACCCATATGAAAGGGAGACTACATCAACATGTGATCAGAAGAATCAGATGGTGTCCGGCCATCACCCAAGACAGCTGTGATGGGGAACACAAAGTTAAGTCCCTGTAGCAACACAAGAAAAAGAGGGGTGCAGCTCAAGATCACAATTGATGGTCTGAAGGCATGGGAGATGCTCTGGGAACATGGCCCCTAGACCTGCTGCTGCCCATGACCAGAATATACTACAGAAGTCAACTCTTCAGACAAAAATAGACTGGACTCGGGAACACAATGTGACCATAGGGTGTGTGTACTTTATGGCTTTATGCATTTATAGGATGCTGTCCTACTGGTCTCTTTCTGGATGGGAAAGAAGTGAGTGGAGAGGAGAGGACTGGAGCTTGTTAAGAGGATATGACAAGTACAGAGTGAAAAGGAGTGCTATCACAGGGTGAGGAGGGCAGAAGGAGCTGCAGACAGGCAGGCATGCAAAATTGATGTGGATTGTATACTTCACTTAATCACAATAAAAAAAAAACTCTTGTCATTTAATAAAATGAAGAGCAAATACCTCCAATATCTTCCCTGAAGCCTTTTTCCAAGCTCTGAAATAGATTTCTGCAATGTGGACCATCAAAGATCTGTACCCAAAAAAAGAATCAAAATATTTTTAATGTCAATTCAAAAATGCAAACTGTTAATGTGTGTCACTGAGTTACTCTCCTACTCCAGGGAAGAATAAATTCAAGTTCAGACTAGTGGTTTACATAGATATGCTGTCTACCTGCTGCAGCATAGGGGGCAGAAAAGCTTGAGAAGACACATTGCTTCCTTCCTCCTCCACCAGACGTACCAGAATCTACTTCCTACCAAACTTTGAGAACATAGTCCAGAATCAAATTTTAAATTCCAATATTTTTCAAAATAAATATGCTTTTGGACTTGGAATCCTTTTTCATTTTCTAGGTTACTGATTCCCTCTAGATACAGAGTCCTAATGACTTCTGAATTATAGAATTTTGGCTATTTGTTCAATTCAGAATCAAATTCCAATTTAATATTCATACACATGTCAGATACTAGGAAAGTTAATAACCAAAGCCTGCCTCAGGAGATAACTGTGAACCGAATTTTAAAATGCAGATTAAGTACTTAGCATTGTTATCTACCATACAACAAACATTTATGTTAGGTATGTTGCTGTAAGGTGCTTTCAAGTCAGTTCTGACTCACAGTGACCCTATGCAAAACAACCAAATGTCATCCAGTTCTGTGCCATCCTCACAATCTCTGCTATGCTAGAGACCACTGCTGCAACCACTCAAGCAATCCATCTTGTAGAGGGTCTTCCTCTCGTCTCTCTGTTTACTTTACGAAGTAGCGTGTCCTTCTTCAGGGACAAGTTCCTCCAATAATGTCCAAATTCTGTTAAAGGTTTGTCATCCTTGCTTCTAAGGAGCATTCTGGCTGTACTTCTTCCAAGACAGATCTGTTTGTTCTTCTGGCAGTCCACAGTATATTCAATATTCTTCACCAACACTGCAGTTCCAATGTTATCAACTCTCCATCTGTCTTCCTCCTTACTGTCCAGCTGTCATGCACATATGAGGCAAGTGAAAACACCAAGACTTAGGCAAGTGCATTTTAGTCCATAAAGTGACATCTTTGTTTTTCATCACTTCAAAGAAGTCTTGCAAAAGATTTGATTTCCTGACACCTTACTGTCATGTGCACTGATTATAGATTCAAGTAAAACGAAATTCTTGACAATTTCAATTTTTTTCACTGTTTATCATGTTGCTTATTTGTCTGGTTGTAAGGATTTCTGCTTTATGTTGAGGTATATACAATCTATATTGAAGGCAGTAGTCTTTGATCATCACCAGGAAATGCTTCATGTTCTTTCTACTTTCAGAAAGTGTATCACTTTCAGAAAGTGTATCTACTTTCATCTGTGTATCACTGGTTGTTAACAAGTCTTCTTATAATCATGATGCTGTGTCCTCTTCACATAGTCCAGCTTGTCAGATTATTTGCTTAGCATTCACAATGAAGAAATATGGGAAAAGGGTACAATTCTGATACACACTTTTCCTCATTTTAAACCACACAGTATTCCTTTGATCTGTTCGAATGACTGCCTCCTGGTCTATGCATAGGTTCTGTACGAGTACAGTGAAGTGTTCTAGAATTCCTATTCGTTGCAATGTTATTCATTATTTGTTAGGATCCACGCATTTGAATAGTCAATAAAACACAGATAAACATCTTTCTGATATTCGCTACTTTCAGCCAAGATCCATCTGAATCAGCAAGGATATCCCTGGTTCCATGTCTTCTCTTGAATTCAGCTTTAATTTCTGGCAGTTTCCTGTTAATGTACTGATGAAACCACTTTTGAATGATCAGTAAAATTTTACTTCCATGTGATATTAATGATGTTGGTTCAGTAACTTCCTCTGTCTGCTGGAGCAACTTTCTTTGTAATGGGTACAAATATGATCTCTTCCAGTTAGCTGACCAGTGGACCAAAAATCCGAATTTGGGGGATAGAAAAGCAAGCACTTCCAGTGCAGCATCTGTTTGCTCAAACACCTCAAATGGCATTTTATTAACTTTGGCAGCCTTGTTTTTCACCAAAGGTTTAAGTACAACTTTGACTTCTTCCTTCTCTTATCATAGATTCTTCATCATCTTCTGCATCCTGAAACGGTTGAGAAAATCCCAGTGGTACAGTAGTTAAATGCTATGGCTGGTAACCAAAAAGTTGGCAATCTGAATCCATCAGGAACTCCTTGGAAACTCTATGGAGAAGTTCTACTCTGTCCTATAAGATTGCTATGAGTTAGAATTGACTTGACAATAGTGAGGTTTTGTTTTTTCAAATTGTTGAATGTCATTTTTTTTTTTTTGGTACAATGACTCTGTGTAAACTTTTTGTGTTAGGTATGACTAAAATTATATTCAAGGAACTAAAATGTACATCTCTAGATCCTTATACTGTAAAACTACTTCCATCAAATCACATAATTTAGTCCACATTAAACTAAAACATATATAAATATATATAATATATATACTCAAAATGTTATCAGAAATACTAGTGAAATGGCCTTCATAAAAACTGTTAATGAGGTAGAGTTTTAACTGGCAAAATAATATGATTATTTAAAGGACTACCACAAAGTAACATCTTAATTCAAGTGGTCATGACTCAAAAAAAAAAAATGATTTCCTAAAGACATAGCCTGTAAATGTTCCAGTACATAATAAATAAGTGAATAAATAAATAATTCCTTTAAAAAATCAAGTCAAATAGAATCTTACAAAACCGGATTAAGACAGCAGAAAATATTAATTACCTTAATACTTACTTTTGCAGTCCCTGTAACTGGTTTTTAATGGTCCCATGGATCATTTTAATGAAGTTTAAATTCCAATTGAAGAGAGAACTAAGAAATCTTCTTCCCTAAAGATAACAAAACTGGATGTTAAAACTATATCAAGTTTCCAACAACTAAAAAAACAAAACAACAATTTTTTGAATGGTTAATAACTTTAAAAAGTTGCCATTTTTAATAAACTTAAGTATAAATAACACTATTATAGATTACATATATTAAAGTTGGGGGAAAAGGCTCAGCCAAAAAAAAAAAAACCAAATCCACTGCTATTAAGGCAATTCTAACTCATAGTGACCCTATAGGTCACAGTAGAGCTGCCCTGTAGAGTTTCCAAGGAGTGCCTGGGGGACATGAATTGCAAACCTTTAGGTCAGCAGATGTAGCACTTAACTACTATGCCACCAGGGTTTCCAGAAAATGTCTCAAATGCAGTCATTTTAAGATGCAAGCATATATGATGATGGACTGTGGGTGGCTTGTATATTTAAAAAGTTAGCTGCTAAGTTAGAATTTCCAAAGTACATATACTCTCCAAGTTAGATATAGATTATAAATATATCATGTAATGTATTTATATTCTACAGAGTACATCTATGAAAGAGTCAACGGAAATGCTCAGTATCATATGTCAAAACAACACCAGGGGCTGACTGCTGAACAGACCATCAATTGCTGATATGCAAGTTCAAAGTGAAATTGAAGAAAATTAGAACAAGTCCACAAGAGCCAAAGTACGACCTTGATTATATCCCACCTGAGTTCAGAGACCATGTCAAGAACAGATTTGATGTGTTGAACACTAATGACTGAAGACCACACAAACTACAGAATGGCATCAGACACAACATCAATGAAGAAAGCAAGAGACCATTAAAAAGAAGGAAAGAAGAGACCAACCTGTCAGAAGAGACCCTGAAACTTTGCTAAAACAAAAGAAAGAAATGATGAAGTAAAACAACTGAAAAGAAGATTTGAAAGGGTGGCTCCAGAAGACAAAGTAACGTATTATATTGACATGTGCAAACAGCTGGAGATAGAAAACTAAAAAAGAACATGGTCTGCATTTCTCAAGCTGAAAGAAAAGAAGAAAAAATTCACGTCTTGAATTGTAATAGTGAAGGATATTACCGGAAAAATGTTAAACAACCCAGGAAGCATCAAAAGAAAATAGAAGGAATACACAGAATCATTACAACAAAAACAACTGGTCAACATTCAACCATTTCAGGAGGTAGCACATGATCAGGAACCAAAAGTAGTGAAGGAAGAAGTTGAAACTGCATTGAAGGCACTGGCAAAGAATAAGGTTCCAGAATTGATGGAGTATCAACTGAGATGTTTGAACAAATGGATGCAGTGCTGGTAGTGCTCACTCATCTATGCCAAGAAATATGGAGGACAGCTACCTGGCCAACTAACTGGAAGAGATTCCTATTTATGTCTATTCTCAAGAAAGGTGATCAATCTGAATGCACAAACTATTGAACAGTATCATTAATATGACACACGAGTGAAATTTTGCTAGTCATTCAAAAGGACCTGCAGCAGTATATTGACAGTGAACTGTCAAAAATTCAAGCTAGATTCGGAAGAGGACATGGAACCAGGGATGTCACTGATAATGTCAGATGGACCTTGGCTGAAAGCAGAGAATACCACAAAGATCTTTCTCTATGTTTACTGGCTATATAAAAACATTCAACTGTGTGGATCATAACAAATTATGGATAACATTATGGAGAATGGGAATTCCAGAACACTACTTGTGCTCATAAGGCATCTCTACATGGATTAAGAGGGAGTTGCACAAGAGTTACACAAAAGGACACTGCATGGTTTAAAGTCAGGAAAGTTGTGTGTCACAGTTCTATGATTTCACCATACCTCTTCAACTGAACTAACTGTATGAAGAAGAATGAGGCACCAGGATTGGAGGAAGACTCTTTAACCACCTGTGTTATGCAGATGACACAACCTTGCTTGCTGGAAGTGAAGCGGATTTGAAACACTTACTGATGAAGATCAAAGACCACAATCTTCACTATGGTTACATCACAACATCAAGAAAACAAAAATCCTCACAACTGGACCAGTAAGCAGCATCATGATTAAATGGAGAAAAGACTGAGGTTGTCATCAAAGATTTCATTTTACATAGTTCCACAATCAACATCCATGGAAGCAGCAGTCAAAAAATCAAGATGCATTGCACTGCGAAAAGGTGCTGCAGAAAGCCTCTTTAAAGTATTGAAGAGTATAGAAGTTACTTTGAAGATTAACGTAAGCCTGACCCAATCCATGGTATTTTCAATCACATCATATGAATGGAAAAGCTGAACAACGAGTAAGGAAGACCAAAGAACTGACACCTTTGAATCGTAGTGCTCAAAAAGAATGCTCCCTGGAAACAAGGATAGTGAGACTGTGTCTTACATACTTCATACAGCTTGTACAGAGGGACCAATCCCTGGAGAAGGATATCATGGCTGGTAAAGTACAGAGTCAGCAAAAAAGAGGAACATCCTCAAGAAGATGGACTGACACAGTGGCTGCAACAACAGGCTCAAGCACACTGAAGATTGTGAGCATGGTACAGGTCCAGGCTGTGTTTCGTTCTATTGTTCACGTTTACCTGCAGCATTACTATGAGTTACTACCAACTTGATGACACCTAACAACAACAGTATAAAATATACCTACCAAGAATGATCTTAGTGAACGCAACTCTTGATTCTATATGTACTTGCTACGTCTCTGGAGTCCTACACAAATATCAACATATTTTGTCACAAATGACAAGTTAACTATGCTTGTCAAAGGCAAGTGGGAAGAATGATAGTACTTAGTGAATGCAATGTGTCCAAAAAGTACCAGATGTCTGTGATTTACCTAGAATGACAGGAACCTGATGTGATCAAATTAACGTTTCCTAAGTTAGCTATCTAGAATTCAAAGGAATACATCAAATTTAACAGAAAAAAGGGGAGTTTTAATACACATACATTTATGTCTATGCTATATACTTAACACATGTAAGTATAATTCATCAACTGCTATATATAAATCAATATAAAGTTTATTCATCTAAGTATAATATTAATTTTTTTACTCTTCCCAAATTTCAAACAATCCTGAAAATATCTAAGGCAGAAACCATTCATTCAGCATCTTTTCCAATAATGACAAGGTTGATGCTTATTACAATACAGTCACAGCAATATTTTCTGAGTGCTTAATATATGCCAGGCACTGTGTTGATGTTTTCACAGGTGCTACCTCATTTGTTTCTCACAAGAATACCACTAAATAGCAAATGTCACTCCTATTATACAGGAAAGAAAACTGATGTTTAAAAATGATAAGTAGCCTGTCCAAGGTTGCCATTCTACTCAGTGAATGAATAGGGACTTGAACACAACCTTTCTGATGAATGAAGCTGAAATTCTTAGTCCTGAACATATACAGCCTTTTACCCTAACTGGTCACAGGCTGTATAGTAGGTAATGGAAAAACTATATAAATATAATCCTTCTTTACAGCTGACTTTTTCATTAAAACAATAAACACAGTAAAACAGTAACCACATGAATTAGGAAAGTCATCTATTAAAAAGCAGTCTAAAAGAGATCAAAAGAGAAAAATGAACTTACCTCTTCTTTCTTGATGTAATTAACACTTATGAAGCACTCAAGTAGCATATCTTTAACTTCTCTACTTTCCTCGAAATCATAATCAAAGCAATAGAGAGCTTGGTGAATATGCCATAGCCGACATATGTCTGCACCCTAGGTATGACATGAAAAAGAAAAATGTTATGCTAGAGTGTTTTAATCTTTATAGGTGGTCAAGATACATTCCAAATTAAACATAAGTATTTTATATCACAGATAATCATAATTCTACATTATTAATGACACAACAGGATATAGTAAAAAGTGAGCAGATTTTAAAATTTACAAAACATCACATAGCTCTACAGAACAATTTTTAAGCACACAGGCAAAAACAATAAAAAATATTGATAGGGAACACCCACCATTCAACAGAATTTCCTGTGATAATGAAAATGTTCTAGAGCTATACTGTCTGGTAAAGTAGTTACTAGTCACATCTGCCTATTGAGCTATTTAAATGTGATTAATCTGAATAAGGAACCAAATTTTTAGGTTTTCTTTTTTACATTCAATTAAAATAAAAATAGCTACATATGAGGTCTGATAATTAGGTTTATAAACTTGCCACTGTGCACTTACACTGGCAGCACTGTACAAACAATTCAGTAAGGTTTCATAACTTTGATGTATCAGTGTCCCACAGTGGTGTTCATGTCCACATGCAGCAGTGTCTTGCTGAGCAGTGTTCATTATCGTTGTTGCACATTTTGGTGTGCTGTCGCAGGAATGTCAAGGCTTGAATCAGAGCCTTGTTAAACTTGGCAACAGTGGAAGTGAAATCAGGGACATGTTAGTCCAAGTTTATACGGATAATGCCATGAAGAAAACAGCAGCATACAAATGGATTCAACATTTTTCTGAGAGGAAAGAAAGTGTCACTGATGAAAAAAGGTCAGGGGGACCAGTAACAAGCAGAACTGATGAAAATATTGCAAAAATTGGTCAAACTGTGCATCAAAATCATCAGCTGTCTGTGAGAAGCACAACAGACCAAGTAAACATTGATACAGAAACAGCTAGGAAAACCTTAACTGAAAATCTTGCATCAGAAAGGTGTGTGCAGACATGGTCCTAAAGGTGCTCACTGATGAACAAAAACAAAAGAGAGACGAAGTTTGCCAAGATGTTTGGAGAGGCGAGATGATATTTTGGGCTGTGTTATCACTGGTGATGAGATGTGTGTAACATAACCACCATGAAGTAGTGTCAAAGTGCACAATTAAGTCAGCCAATTCTCCACAACTGAAAAAGTTCTCGGTCCAAAATGAAGAGTTAAAACAATGTTGCTAACATTTTTTGATATCAGACAGATTGTTCACTATGAATTTGTACTAAATAGACAGTTAACTAAGTTTACTCGTTGGAAGTGCTGAAAAGGCTGCATGAAAAAGTTAGATGAAAACGACCTGACTTTTCACGAGCAACTCATGGCTCATGGATCACAACAACGCACCAGTTCACACAGCAATGTCTATGAGGGATTTTTTAGCCAGGAAACAAATAACTGTATTGGAACACCCTTCTTACTCACCTGCTCTGGTCTCAGTGACTTTTTTCTTTCCACAAAGATAAAGGAAATATTGAAAGGAAGACATTTTCATGACATTCAGGACATCAAGGTTAATAGGATGACAGCTTTGACAGCCACTCCAGGAAAAGAGTTCCAAAGCTGCTCTGAAGAGTGGACTAGGTGCTGGTGTCAGTGCACAGTCTCCCAAGGGGAGTACTTGAAAGTTGACCATAGTGATATTTAGCAATAGGGTATGTACAACTTTTTCCAGGATGAGTTTACAAACTTAATTGGCTGAACTTGTATGGCTAGTAGCTGTTCTATTCAACAGCATAGGTTTCTAACATTGGCAAGGCATTAAAAGTAAAACCGCGATTCAAGAGGTAACTAAATGTAAAGAAAAATGGATTTTCAAAACACAAAAATCAATGCCAGTATTAAGGACAAATGCCAATCAAAAATTGGTTTGTCAATCATTTCAAAGGCCAGCAGGAAAAATCATAACCAGCTAAGAATGCAGTCAAAAAACTTTTTTACTAAAAAATGTAATGCTTCTTGGAGAGGGTAAAGTGAAACAGACTTTTAAATACATTTTTATCAAAACATAAAGTGGTATAAAAGTTTTTGGAAAACTACTGGTAATATGCATCAAGATTCTTCAAGTTCATACCACTGACCTACTCATTCGTTTCTAGAAATCTGTCATAAGATGCAGAAGAATGAAGGTGAGAAAAGTCAGAAAGAAACACCCTAAATATTCTTAAAATAACACTGATCACCTTGGATGGCAGAATTATGGATGACTTTCATTTTCCTCTATAAAAGAAAAACCAAACCCTTTGCCATCAAGTTGATTCAGACTCATAGTGACCCTATATTGGACTGTTGGTGGTGCATAAGTTAACAGCTTGGCTGCTACACAAAAGGTTGGCAGTTTGAATCTACCAGCTGCTCCCTCCTTGGAAATCCCAGGGAGCAGTTTTACTCTGTCCTATAGGGTAACTCTAAGAAGGATTTTCCTCTATAGTTGTCTTCATTTGTTCAATTACCTAAAATGGATATGAGTATTTCTTGCTTTTATGAAGGAAAAAATTATTTCTTCTTGATTTCTGAATCATATAGCACAGATTACAGTATAAAAACAGCCCAAGTTACATCTAACTTTCAAATACACTGAAAGTAACTCAATCTTTACATCAAATGCTGTGGCACTGGGCAAACCATGGAATTGCATCCTGTAGATCTTCAAAACAACTTGCAGCAGGGATACTGTTGACTGGCTACCCCACTGCTACCTCACTGGTCCCACCAACACATTCGTATTCAGGCCACCCAGTGAATAATCATAGCAAAAATACTTGTAGACTTGGTTCCCAGCACCCCTATGTACAACAGAATGAAACACTGTTTTGTCTTGAGCCATCCTCACAATCATTGCTATTTTACCCCAATACCGCAGTGACTGTGTCAGTTCATGTTACCAAGGATCTCTTTCTGTTTGTTTGTTTTGCTGAACCTTTAACATATCAACCACAATGTCCTTCTTCAGGAGCTGGTTCACCCTAATAACATGTCCAAAATACATGAGATGAAGGCTTGCCATCTTCACTTCCAAGGAGCTTTTTGGCTGTTCTTCCTCCAAGACAGATTTGTTCATTCTGGTAGTCCATGGTATATTCTACATTCCTCAGTAACAATACAATTTAAGCCCATCAACTCCTCTTCCATCTTCCATATTCATTTTCCAGCATTCACATGCATATGAGGTGGTTGAAAATACCATATTTTAGATTAGTCACACCTTAATCCTCAGGGTGATATCTTTGTTTCTTACTACTTTGAAGAGGCCTTTTCCAGCACATGTGCTCAACACTTCATTTGATTTCCTGACTTGCTGCTCTCATGGGTGCTGTTCGTGGATCCAAATAAAATGAAATCTTTGACAACTTCAGTATTTTCTCCATTTATCAAGATACTGCTTACCGGTTAAGCTGGGAAGATTTTTGTTTTCTTTATGCTGACTTGTAACCCATACTAAAAGCTATATAGTCTTTGACTTTCATCAATAAATGCTTTAAGTCCTCTTTACTACCAGTAAGGCTGTATCATCTGTATATCATAGGCTGTTAGTAAGTCTTTATCCAAACCTAATGCCATCCTCTTCTTCACACAGTCCAGCTTCTGAGATTATATGCTCAGCATACAGACTTAATAAGTATGGTTAAAGGATACAATCCTGACACACACATTTTCTGATTTTAAATCACGCAGGATCCCCTTGTTCTGTTCAAAGGACTGACCAATAGTTTACGTACAGGTTCTGCAGGAGCATAAGTAAGTGTTCTGGGATCCTCACTCTTAACAACGTTACCCATAATTTGTTATGATCTACACAGTCAAATGCTTCTGCATACTCAATAAAACACTGACAGACATTCCCTGGTATGCCTTGTTTTCAGCCAAGATCCATTTGATATCAGCAAAGATATCCCTTGTTCCATATCGTCTTTTAAATCCAATCTGAATTTCTGGCAGTTCCCTATTGATGCATTGCTGGAACTGCTTCTGAATGATCCTTGGCAAAGTTTTACTTGCATATGGTATTAATAACATTGTTCAATAATTTCTGCATTCTGTTATCATTTTTCTTTGAAACTGGCATAAACATGTATCTCTTCCAGTCAGCTGGCCAGGTAGCTGTTTTACAACTTTCTCAGCACAGATGAGTAAACACTTCTAGAACTGCATTCACATGTCAGAACAGCTCAACTGGTATGGCACTTATCTGTTGAGCCTTGCTTTTCCCCTGTGCCTTCACTGAGGCTTGTACTTCTTCATTCCATACCACAGATTCTTAATCATATGTCACCTCCTGAAATAACTGAAATGTCAACCGATACTCTTTTTGGTACAGTGCCTTCTTTTGATGCTTCCTGTGTCATTCATTAGTTTGCTCATAGAATCCTTTAATACTGGAACTCAAGGCTTGAATTTAACAGATGTCTGCAGCTGTTTCTTCTCATTTTGAGTCTTGCCACTGCAGCAAATGAAGGTCCCCAAAACTTTACTCCATCCATGTCATTAAGGTTGACTCAACTTTGAGAAGGCAGCTCTTCCCCAGTCACATTTTGAGTGCGTTCCAATCAGACAGACTCATTTTCCAACACTGTATCAGACAGTGTTTCACTGCTATTCATTAGGTTTTCACTGGCCAATATTTTTAGAAGTAGCCTGCCATGTCCTTCTTCTTAGTCTGTCTTAGATTATAAGCTCCACTGAAATCTGTCCACACAAGTGACTCTGCTGGTTATTTTAAATAACGACGGCATAGCTTCCAGTATCACAGCAATATGCAAGCCACCAGAATATAACAAACTGACAGATGAACGACGGGCAGAAGTACCACTACCAGTCTATTGCTGCCTAATGCAGGATTCCCTCTAATAGGCAATTTCAGCTTGGAAAATTCTCTGATAGCCTAGCAGAGACTTTCTTAGAACTGTGCTCTACCTTGAGACAATTCCAACCCAATTCTCCTTCCTTCTCTTCTCCTTTCATAGGCATCAGACCTGGATTATGGTCTGACGGTTCTTCCTGCCAACTCCTGCTCTCTGCTCTTCATCCTCAACCAGCCATGCACATCTAGACATCTCTTGTATGCCTCTTGGAGAACCAATACTGATAAAAGTAGATACCTGTAGGTGTCTATCCAAATAGCTCATCCCTTATTCCTTCCTAGAAAAAAAAACCAAAACCTATTTTTTAAGGTTGGCAATATAAATCACTAAAAATTCCACATTCTAGTCCCCTTCTGTTTCCCAGCAGACAGAGGTGGCCATGTGGCACAGTTCTAGCCACTGGTTATAAGCCGAGAATTTCTAAGGTTTGGCTCTTTCTTTCCTCTAATTTTTCCCCTTGTCTGGGGATTCAAACAAGTTGAAGGTGGAACAGTCATCTCATAACTGTAAAGTGAAAAGACAAAGGATACCCCACCCCGCCATCCGCAAACACTAAGGGTGGTAGAAGAAAAAGTTTGCATTGCATTACAACATGGAACCACTCTACCAACCCTTACCTGCCTACTTCTGAACTTTTATAGATTAGAAAAAAAAAATCTCCTAACTGATAGAGCCATCATAGTCAAGTCTCCATTACTCATAGATAAGCAATTTCTAACTGATAAAAATACATGCACTTTTAAAGTAAAATATATTTTAAAAATAAGCATACTGTTTTAGTCCGGAGACTCTTCTTTAATAACATGATAAATGCAGTTTTTCCCATATCTTCTTTGGCAGACAGGTCTTTCTCCCACCAAGTAACACACAAATCCTGAATGGAATTCCGGAGTTTTTGTTCAGATTCAGGTAATATATGTAAAATACCTAAAATACATTAATTTTTCAAATATTAAAGCAAATTTTTGTTAGTTTAGATACAATAACTTATAATATTATGATTTTGCATATTAAAGTTTAGCGGTGGTTACAAGCTCAGGCTGTTAACCAAATGGCTGGCAGTACAAATCCACCAGCCTTTCCTTGGAAATCCCATGGGGCAATTCTACTCTGTCCTATATGAGTGGGAACTGCCTCAGTGACAAAGTGTTAATCAAATATCAGTTTATATTTAACTTGTTAAAACATTTGTATACATTATTTACAGAATGCAAGTGATGCTAATTTAAAATTATTTTATTATTATAACAAAACAGACCCAGTAGAACAGAGAACTTTGGAACTGGATGTTTCCAAGATCATATTGCCCTAACCCGCAATTTTAGACAAACAGAAACTGAGGCCATCAAAATATAAGTATGATGTCCAAGGGAACCCCGAGAACATCAGAGCCACATCATGTCTACTGATTAGCCATCTTTAAATGTGTGGGCCTCAAATGTTTGGCTAATACGTGAAAAACAGTAAAAGCAACTATTATAATCAGTGTAAAACCTAGTGTTTTTATTAACAGGAAAGTTCAGAATTAAATTAATAGTGCGTTCATAATTATAACTTCTAGATACCTGAATTGCATGATTATACCTATACAATGTAAAATTCCTGAATTAACTAGGAAGTTGGTAGCAACTACAATGCTAGTGCTAATCACATTATCAAAGAGCTACTTGGGTACTGTATAATCAAACTGGTAGTAACATTCACAGAGCATTTAGAAGCTATTTTTATATTGATTGGGGTGATTTTTTTAATAACACACTTTAGTATAAAAATTCAAACTAAAACAACATAAACATACGTAAATCGAAGTGATGCTGAGAATAAAAACTTGATGAACTTGTCACATGAAATTAATTACAATTATGTCATAAGGGATAAGGGGATTATACTTAGAGTATCCTTAAAAATCATTACTTGAAAAAAATTATTTTTATATCTTAAAACACTATGATATAAATTTTTGTAATTGGATTTTCTCATTATTTCAGACTAGTGCTCCTCCTAAATAAATACCAATACAGTTTTACAGTGTAATTACAACTTCAAAAACACTGCAATTTAGTTCTATGCATCTGTAGGATGTCATCCTGCTGACCTCTTACTAGAGGAGGGGAAGTGAGTGGAGAGGAGGGGATCGGAGATTGTTGGGAGGATAGGAGACGTATGGAGCAGAGAGGAAGAGTGTGTTCTCACCAGGCAGGGTGAGTAGTGGGAGCTGCATATAGGTGTACATGCAAATTTATATGAGAATGTACATTTTCATTCAATCATTTAAAAAAAAATTTGTAATTTAAATTCTAACACAGTAAAACTCCTCTACGAATCAATTATTACTTGTATCATGTTCATAAAATATTTAAAGAATAAAGTTAAATGCCATAAATTCTGGGTAAATTGAAACTATCTGGCATTAATCATAAACTGACAAATTTATATATGTGTATTTCTCCTTTTACAGGCTCCTGATCATGAGTCTAGTATGTCAAAAAAAAAAAATTCCTGAAAATCCCACAAACAACAGCAGTTAGGTGCTCAGTAATACACATTTTCATGATCTGACATATTTAAATATAGCTTAAATTAAACAAATTATTCAGGAGAGCCCACAAAGATTTCTACTATTTGCCACCCATTCAACATGGTCCTTTTCTAGCTGAAATAAAGAAGCTTTATTACAAAGTTATGCCTTAACACCAATTCATCCTCTACATTAAAATAAGTAAGCATCTTTTCCAAATTCATCATTTAGATAGCCTATTTTTAAAAATGCCACATCATAACAAAGGCAACTTACCATTTAATATGACAGCACATTCTAGTAAGTCTTCATAGTTCTCATTTTCATTTATTACAGATACACAAGTAACAATCACAGATGTAGCTGCATGAATTATTTCTATGTTTTTCTTCAAATAAAAAAAAAAAATCAAAGCACCGGTGAATTAAAATTACCAATTTAAACTCAATTTTAAATCGAAGAGTTCTTAAATTTCTAAAAATCAAGAAAGAACACTTCTAGCTTATTCTGAAAAGTAATTTAAAGTTGACTACATATAAGGTAGTTGTCCTAAAAGAATAGTAACACTGAGTAGAGTACTAAATTAAAAGGTAGTACAGAAAAGTGGGCTAAACTACAGTAAGTCACAATTTTTTAAATTGTGCTTTAAGGGTCAGTTTACAATTGAAGTTAATTTGTCATACAAAACCACTCACCCACACCACTATGCAGCTCTTGCTGTTCTCCCTACCCTGTGACAGCACACTCCTGCTTTCCACCTTGTATTTTGTATAGCTATTCAACCAACTCCTGCCCCCTCCTCCACTTTATCTTGCCTCTGGACAAGAGATGCTCAGACATTCTTGTGTATATATTTAAGCCAAGAAGCATATCAGCATCACTCTATATCTTACAGCACAGTCCAATCTTTGTCTGAAGAGTAGCCTTTGGTACCCTTAAGTTCTGGGCTAACAGAGAGCCCAGGAGCCATGTCTAAAGCTACAAAATTTCATTTTAAAATTCTTTTCTTCTAAGTTCAAAGTTTTGCTAAAGTCTCAAACGTTAATTATAAACACTAACAATTACTTCTTTTTAAATTGTCTTACTTGTGTTAAGTGCAAGTTCACAATCTAAGTCAATTTTCCATATCTGTCTCTGTGACAGCACACTACTCCCTTTTACTCTTCGCTCCCTGTATCCACTCAACCAACAACTGTCCCCTTCTCTCTATCCTTTTCTCTCCCCTCTAGAAAGAAACCAGTAGGAGAGCCTCATATATATATATATATAGAAAACCACAAAGTACACACACCACATGCATCACTCTGTGTTCTGAAGTCCAGTCCATTCTTTGCCTGAAGTGTTGGCTTCAGTACTAGTTTCAGGTATGCGCTAGCAGCACATCTAGGGACCACATTCTCAGGGGACCTTTCCGGCTGTCAGACAGTCAATTCTGGTCTTTAAATAGAGTTTCTGATCTGCACACCCCTTTTTCTCATGCTATGTCAGGTACTCCACATTGTGTTCCCTGTCAGGGCTGTCTGTGGTAGTGGCTGGGTACCAATTAGTTCTGGTCTCGTGCTGATGTAGTCTCCCAATCATATGGGTCCTTCTGTCTCCTGGGCTCATTTTTGCTCATGTCTTTGATGTTCACAGATGTCATCTGTTCCAGGGGGGTTGGGACCAGATGATGTTCCTCAGATGACAGCTTGCTGGCTTTCAAAAACCCAGACACCCCTCACTAATATGTAGTGCAGAAGACTCTCTTACAAAAGGCTAGTTATGTCAGTTGACCTCGATGTCCCCCGAAAACAGGTCCCCAGTCCCCTGTCCCTGCTACTCTGTCCTTTGAAATGTTGAGTTTAGAAAACCATTTAGCTTATGATATAGTCTAGTTATGCTGACATGCCTTCTACTGGCTGCTATTACTCCCTTCACCTCACTGAATTCCTATCAACTATTTAATCTATCAATAACCTTCACCCTCCCCACCCCTGTAGCCATCAAAGAATACTTTCTTCTGTGCATAAGTCCTTCCTCAAGTCCTTATAACAGTGGTCTCATACAATATTTGTCCCAACAATTACTTTTTAACAAAGAAAATGGAAAAAATTATACTTTTTAAAAGAACAATACTACCATTTTTGAATCATGTTCTATTTCCATGTCATCTTCACACTTGATTTTTGCTATCTGCCACTCATTCACTGGGCTTTCTAACAATGTATCTGTTAATAAATTCTTGAGCCTTTGCCATAATTCTTCTTTCTGTTTCCTTGATAATTCATCCAATAATTCATTTAGATTGAAAGGGTCAGAAGCATCCTTCTGTAAAACAAACACAAAGTGTTACATCTCAACACAAATTTAGCAACAATTTTGAGATGGGTAGGACTGGGCAATGTTTCCCTCTGCTACATACAAGATTGTTAAAAGTAAGAGCTGACCAGATGACAACAATGCTTTTTTTGTAAACACTAAAAAAAAATTCTTTTATTTCATTATGACTAAGTGAAAATGTATATTCCCATATAAATTTACATGCCCACCATCTTAACCCAGTATTGCAAGGACAGAGCAGCTGGGGCTGGGGGCAGGAGACCATGCTCTTAGGCGAAATTGAGGCAAACTGCCACAACTAGCATTTTGCTAAGAGGGCTCTCTACACCCCACATTGGTGAGTGGCGTCTGGGGTCTTACAAAAAACTTTTAAAGGCTAACTTAGTTACATGTTCAAGACTGGCTGTAGTTTTCAAAATCCACAAATAAAAAGGAAAAGTGTAAGAAATATCAAAAGGAAAGCAGGAGACTCCTCCTCCACATGTTCTTCCCTAGTATTCTATCTTCAAATGTGAAAATTTCATCTAACTAGCAAAGCCTTCTCTAAATTCAATCCAAATGTCTACCATCTCCAGGCCTATAATTACCTTACAAACTTATGCTTTTGAAAAATAATGATAACAACAATAATAATGTAAAGATAGGTCATGAAGATAGGTCCCACTTTAAGTTTATGGTCTCTAAATCCAACTGGGCTGGCAGCACCAGCCTTCTAGTCTCCTCTAAACATCTTTCTTTCCCATTAGTCAGTAAGACTATTTCGAATCTTTGCAATAGTCCTCAAAACCCATAAGCCTGTCACTCACAGGAGGTGACCTCATCAACTCTTGGAAACAAAACAAATAGAAGCTATCATCAAAACAGCAGAGAAGCTAGCTTGAAGGAGCTCCCTGTGGCCACATCTGGGACAACATGAATACCAAAATAGTGACAGTAATGCATTATGAGACACTGAAAACTATAAGAACCAGTGAGGACAACTGATATTATTAAATAAATAACAAGAGAAATACCTTGCAGTAGAATGCTAACAAGCAAATATAGAAGAAATAATGAGTGAGGAAAATCACAATTTACAGCTATCACAGTAATAACTGGTTCAGGCAAGAATTATCAATGGATGCTAAAACTACTAGATAAAAGTTTGATGAGGAGCAGTATATTTACATAATCTCAAAGTACTTCCCCACAAACTACTTACTGGCCACAAAGCGGAAAGTAACAACTTTACAATAGATAAACCTATCAGATACCCAACCTAACCAAATGATCAAAATGAACATCAACAACAGGAAAAACTGACATGTGCTTCCTGACACGACTTCATTTAGTAGGATGTAACATCACGTATATAGATCTTGACAAAATGTACAAACTGAATCTAACTAGAACATTAACAAATGCAAGTTGAAGGACATGTCAAAAAATAACTGACCAGGACTCTTCAAAACTGTCAATGTCATAATAAATACAGTAGGATTGACAAACTCTTCCAGATTAAAGGAAAAGAACAAGACACTAAGAGAGTAGGAAGAAGGACCCAAAAGTCTATTTCTGAATTAGCCTATGAAAACCTTATAAATAGCAGCAGAACACTGTGTGATACAGTGCCAGAAGATAAACCACCAAGTTGGAAAGCACTCAAAAGACTGACAAAGCTGCCTCCTCCAAGTAGAGTCAACTTTAATGACTAGATGCAGTCAAGCTTTCGGGACTGTCATTTGCTGATAAGGCATGACTCAAAGTCAGAAGAAACAGTTGTAAACATCTATTAACAATCAGAACATGGAATTGTACAAAGTATGAATCTAGGAAAATTGGAAATCATCAAAAATGAAACGCAATACATAAACATCAATACCCATAGAGCACATAGACAATTTGAACTGCTGATCTTTTGGGCAGCAGACATAGCCCTTAATCACTATACCACCAAACTGAAATGGACTGGTATTAGCCATTCTGAATTGGATAATCTTATGGTCTACCACGACAGAAAAGACAACATGAAGAAGAATGATGTTGCATTCATCATCAAAAACATTTTAAGATCTACTTTGAAGTCCACTGCTGTTAGTTATAGGATAATATCCACATGTCTACAACGAAGACTAATTAATATGACTCTTATTCAAATTTATGCACCAATCACTAAGGTCAAAGATAAAGAATCTTAAGATTCTTTGGGACTAGCTTCTACAGTCCCAAATTGACCAAGCATGTAATCAGGATGTTGGAATGCAAAGTCGGAAATAAGAAAATTAGTAGCTGGAAAATACAACTTTGGTGATAGAAACAACGCCAGAGATGGCATAACAGAATTTTGTCTAAGACCAAGGACTTCACAGCAAGTACCTTTATTTGCCAACACAAATAGCAATTATACACACGGTACTCACCAAACAAAATACACAGGAATCAAATTGACTACATCTGTGGAAAAAGATGATGAAAAAGCTCAATATCATTCAGAAAAGGGCCAGGTGACAACAGTGGCACAGGCTATCAATTGCTCGTATGCAAGTTCAAATTAAAACTGAAGAAAATCAGAAAAAGCCCATGACAGTCAAGGTACAACCTTGAGTACTTCCTGAGTTTAGAAACCTTCTCAATGATAGATTTGACAGGGTGAACACTAATGACCAGATGAGTTATAGAATAACATCATACATGAAGAAAGCAAAAGGTCATTAAAAAGACAGGAAGAGACAAAATCGAACATCAGAAGAGACTCCAAAACTTGCTCTTGGAAGTTGAGTAGCTAAAGCAAAAGAAAGAAATAATGAAGTAAAAAAACTGAACAGAAGGTTTCAAAGAGCAGCTCAAGAAGAGAAAGTATTAAAATATGTGCAAAAAACCAAAAGGGAAGAACATCCTCTGTATTTTTGAAGCTGAAAGAAAGGAAGAAAAAATTCAAGACTCAAATTGAAATAGTGAAGTATTCTATGGGAAAATACTAAACAACGTAGAAAAAAGAAAATAAAAGGGGGGGGCGGAGTCAAGATGGCGGACTAAGCCCATGTCTCCTTATATCCCTCTGGAAACCAAGACCAGAATTGACAATCAAACAGAGCCTTCTGATCACCTAATCAGCCTCAGGACACAGCACAGAGCTGTTAATTCGGACTTCATACCACTCAGTGAAAAACCTCCTCTCTTTCACTGACTCCCGCTCCTGGCTAGTCCCGGCTCTCACAGACGGAAGGTAAACGCACCATTTTGATTTTTTTTTTCCTCTGTCTCGGCTGGTGGGTGGAGCTGTGTCTTGCCTGGTGGCTGGACTCAGAGGCGCTGCTGGGGGGATAGGCCGGCGAAATTCCCATATTCTGAGAGCCAGGCTCGGGACTCTGTTAATCTAGACACTTTGAGCCTTTTGTATTGTAGGTGCCTCAGTGGGGTTTGTGCGGAGCTCCGCGGTCAGGGTGCGGGATGCCATGTTGGTACTGAGATTTTAGCGGGACCTCGTTCTTAGATTGGGAGCCAGTGCCTGAAAACAGGACAGTGCTTCTCCGTCAGAAAAGTAGTGATTTTGCACAGTGCTGCCTGCAATGGGGGCCCTGCAACAGAAGCAGAGGAATCACTACCTCTCGGCACCTTTAGCCCCTCTGTCTGCTGCCTGTATGGAGGACGCCATCTTCGGTACGGTGGCTGCAGCTAGACCTAATACTTAGCTTGGGAGCCAGACCCTGCCCACAGGACAGTGCTTTTGTATCACAAAACCAGTACTCGACGCAGTGTTGGCTAAGGCTAGGCCCTGTCTGCAGAGGGCAACAGGGCAGTAGCATTGCTGTATTCTGAACTAGTTTGTTATCATCTGGGGTTGGATATACTGGTGCTTACTTTGTCAGATGAGAAGAGGGACCTCTACACCTGAAAACCTAACTGACTTCTGAACTGGTCAGATACCTTTTGCTTTACATTTAAAGACAGCCGAGAGAAACATTTGCAATCCATCCTCACAGTACCTCTTCCAGCCTCTATATACTCACATGGGACCCAAAAACCAACAGACAATTGTGGCATACAAGCAATCACTCATGGCTTCAGAAGGCTCCCAAACAAAGCAACCAAGGAGTTTTCTAGATGAAGAAACTTTTATGAAAGCATCAGGAAGTGAATACAAATTGATTATATACAGAGCCCTTCTAGACCTTATACAAAATGCAGCAGAACAAAGTGAAAAATTAAGCAAGTTGTTCGATCTGATGGAACACCAGTACTCTGAAATCCAACAGATCAAGAAGAAAATCAAAGACATAGAAACTTCCATGCAAAGCCAAGAAAACAGAATGGAACAAATGGAACAAATGGAAAAAAGAATTTCTGACTTGGAAGACAGAGCTATTGATGCCAGCGTCTATGAGCAGAAATCGGAAAAAAGAAACAAGAAAAATGAAGAAACATTAAGAAGCATGTGGGACTCTATTAAGAGGAACAACCTTCGATTAATTGGAGTCCCTGAACAGGGTGAGACATCTGAGAACACAGAAAATATTGTTGCTGAGCTGCTGAAAGAAAACTTCCCAGAAATCATGAAGGAAGAGAATATTGACATCTCAGATGCATATCGTACACGACCCAATATAGATCTCAAAAGAAAGACTCCGAGACATATTATAATCAAGCTTAACAAAATGAAACATAAGCAGCAACTCTTAAAGGCAGCAAGACTCAAGGCAAAGCTAACATTCAGAGGGAAACCCTGTAGGCTCTCGTCAGATTTCTCAGCAGAAACCATGCTGGCACGGAGACAGTGGCACAACACATTCAAAGTCTTGAAGGAGAAGAACTTCCAACCAAGAATTATAGATCCTACAAAACTATCTTTCAAATACGAAAATGAAATTAAGACATTCTCAGATAAACAGAAACTCAGAGACTTCGTAGAAACCAAACCCAAACTACAAGAAATATTGAAAGAAGTTCTTGGCTTTGGCTTAGAAGAACAAAACCACTAACTTTATATTTTAGAACGACACACTACTCAATACTCTACTCATTTAGGGAAGGCTCCAAAGTAAATCACAGCTTTGATTTGGAAAGAAGCAATATAGTGATTATCATGAGAACTATGGTGTCATCATAATAAAAAGAGGGATGTACTACAGTCGTTGCAGTCCTTCCAGATGGAGAGGAAGATGACAAGACTGGTAGTAATTAAAATTGGGTTTATAAATAGTTTATTAAGGGGGTTCATAGGGGCAGCTGTAAAGCACAACAAAGATGTATCATACCATTTCAAGAAATCTAACACACGAGTCTCAACAACTATAAAACCAGCTCTGAAAAAGGTGAAAAATCAACTTAAAAAAAGTGTCCCAGAACAGACTAGTAAGAACAACAGAGAAAACATCAACATAAAAATCAACATCACAATGGCAGCAGTGAACACATACCTATCAATAATTACATTGAATGTGAATGGATTGAATGCTCGAGTAAGAGACACCGAGTGTGATCTTGGATCAAAAGACACGACCCATCTGTATGTTTTCTACAAGAAACTCACTTGAGACCTAAAGACAGGAACAAACTGAAAATTAAAGGATGGAAGAATATATATCAAGCTAACAATGAACAAAGAAGAGCAGGGGTGGCAATTCTAATCTCAGACAAAATCAATTTTAATGTCAAATCCACCATCGTGGAGAAAGATGGACACTGTTTATTGCTGAAAGGTTCAGTACACAAGCAAGACTTAACTATATTAAATATTTATGCACCTAATGTCAGAGCACCTAAATATGTCGAAAAAACACTGACTACGCTCAAAAGAGAGTTAGATGACTCCACAATAATAGTGGGAGACTTTAACACTCCACTCTCATTACTAGACAGATCATCTAGAAAAAAGTTCAGTAAGGATACAGAAGACCTCATTGACACAATTAACCAACTAAACCTCATTGATATATACAGAACTTTCCACCCATCAGCAGACAACTACACCTTCTTCTCCAGTGCACATGGAACATTCTCCAGAATTGACCACGTGATAGGCCATACAAAATCCGTACCATCGAATTATTGCAAAGCATCTTCTCAGATCATAAAGCCATCAAAGTTGAAATCAATAGCAGAAAAAACACAGACAGAAAGTGGAACACTTGGAAACTCAACAACATGTTGCTCAAAAAAAATGGGTTATACAGGAAATCAAGGATGAATTAAAGAAATTCATGGATTCCAATGAGAATGAAAACACTTCCTACCAGAACCTATAGGATACAGCCAAAGCAGTGCTCAGAGGTCTGTTTATCTCCTTAAATGCACACATCTGGAAGGAAGAAAGAAACCAAATCAAGGAACTAACTCTACAGCATGAAGAAGTAGAAAGAGAACAACAGGAACCCCTCGGGCACCAGAAGAAATGAGATCATAAAGATTAGAGCAGAGCTAAATGAAGTAGAGAATAGAAAAACAATTGAAAAAAATTGAAAAGACCAAAAGCTGGTTTTTTGAAAAGATTAACAAAATTGATAAACCATTGGCTAAACTTACTAAAGAAAAGCAGGAAAGGAAACAAATAACCCAAATTAGAAATGAGAGGGAAGTTCTCACCACAGATGCAACAGAAATCAAACATATCATAACAGAATACTATGAAAGACTGTACTCTAACAAATTGGAAAACCTAAGGGAAATGGACCAATTCCTTCACTCATACCACCTACCCAAATTATCACAACATGAAGCAGAACAACGTAATAAACCCATCACAAAGGAAGAGATTGAAAAGGTCATCAAAACACTGCCAACCAAAAAAATTCCGGGCCCAGATGGCTTCACGGCAGAATTCTACCAAGCATTTAGAGAAGAGTTATCCCCAATACTATTGAGACTATTTCACAGTATAGAAAGTGATGGAGTACTCCCAAACTCATTCTATGAAGCTAGCATAACCCTGATACCTAAGCCAGGGAAAGATCGAACAAAGACAGAGAACTACAGACTGATATCACTCATGAACCTAGATGCAAAAATCTTCAACAAAATTCCTGCCAACAGAATACAACAACATATCAAAAAAGTAATCCATCATGACCAAGTGGGATTCATACAAGGGATGCAAGGCTGGTTCAACATCAGGAAAACAATTTGTGGGATCAACCACATAAGTAACACAAAAGACAAAGATCACCTGATTTTGTCCATTGATGCTGAAAAGGCATTTGATAAAGTCCAACACCCATTCATGGTAAAAACTCTTAGCAAAATGGGCATAGACGGCAAATTCCTCAACACAATAAGGGCCATTTATACAAAGCCAATTGCCCACATCATCTTGAATGGAGAGAGACTCCAAGACTTTCCCCTGAGATCAGGAACTAGACAAGGATGCCCACTGTCACCTCTCCTATTCAACATTGTGCTAGAAGTTCTAGCCAGAGCAATTCGACAAGACGAAGAAATAAAGGGCATCTGCATTGGCAAAGAAGAAGTTAAAATCTCCCTGTTCACAAATGATATGATTGTATATGCAGAGAACCCCAAGGAATCTATAAGTAAGCTACTCAAACTGATAGAAGAGTTCAGCAAAGTCTCACGATACAAGATAAACATAAGTAAATCAGTAGGTTTCCTTTATACCATCATGAGACTGTTAAGGAGGAAATTATTAAATCAATACCATTTACGATAGCCCCTAAGAAGATAAAGTACCTAGGAATTAATCTAACCAGAGAAACAACAGACCTTTACAAAGAGAACTACAAGCCCTTACTACAAGAAACTAAGAGAGACTTAGATAAACGGAAAAACCTACCCTGCTCATGGATAGGAAGACTTAACATTGTGAAAATGTTTATTTTACCCAAAGTAATTTATTTATATAATGCAATCCCAATACAAGTTCCAGCATCATTTCTTAATGAGATGGAGAGACAAATCACCAATTTTGTTTGGAAAGGGAAGAAGCCCCGGATAAGTAAGGTACTACTAAAGAAGAACACACTGGGAGGCCTCTGATTACCCGACCTTAGAACATACTACACTGCCACAGTGGTCAAAACAGCCTGGTACTGGTACAAGAACAGACAGATGGATCAATGGAACAGAATTGAGACCCCAGAGATGACACCATCTGCCCATGAACAGTTGACATTCGACAAAGGCCCTAAGACATTAAACTGGGGTAAAAACAATATCTTCAACAAATGGTGCTGGCAAAATTGGTTATCCATCTGCAATCAACTGAATCAAGATCCGTATCTTACACCTTATACAAAAACCAACTCCAACTGGATAAAAGACGTAAATATCAAACCTAAAACAATAAAGCTCATCCAAGAAAAGGTAGGAACAACAATGGAAGTTTTAATACACAATGAGGACAGACTCCAAAATATGTCAAAGAAACCTCAATCAACAGAAGAGAAAGTAGATAAATGGGAACTATTAAGAATCAAACACTTTTGCTCATCCAAAGACTTTATTAATAGAATTAAAAGAACACCCACCGAATGGGAAAAAATATTTGGCAACTCTATGTCAGACCGACGCCTGATCTCCATAATCTATAAGATACTACAAAATATCAAGAAGAAGAAGATAAACCATTCAATTAAGCGATGGGCAAAGGAGATGGACAGACACTTCACTAAAGAGAAGATCCAGGCAGCCAAAAAACAGATGCGGACATGTTCACGATCTTTAGTTATTAAAGAAATTCAAATCAAGACGACAATGAGATACCATCTCACCCCAACAAGATTGGCCATGATCCAGAAAACACAAAACAACAAATGCTGGAGAGGCTGTGGAGAAAGTGGAACCCTCCTACACTGTTGGTGGGGTTGCAAAATGGTCCAGCGTCTTTGGAAGGCAATCTGGTGCTTCCTTAAAAAAATGGATATTGATATACCATTTGACCCAGTAATTCCACTACTTGGAATATATCCTACAGATTCAAGGCCTTTCACACCAACAGACACATGCACCAGAATGTTTATCGCAGCACAGTCCACGATAGCAAAACGATGGAATCAACCCAGATGCCCAACAATAGAAGAATGGATAGGTAAACTGTGGTACATATATTCAATGGAGCACTACGCAATGATAAAGAATAACGATGATTCCAGGAAACATCTCCTGAAAGTAGTCAGTGACAAAAGGACAAATACTGTATGAGACCTGTACAATAAGATCTCAAAAACAGACTTGTGTATAGAAGAAAAGACTCTTTGACAGCTGCAAGGGAGGAGAGGGAGGGAGGGTGAGGGGGGGATGGCTTAGTTTAGATAGTTACTAGAAATCTAGTTGGGAGAAAGCGGTGACAGCACACATTAGGAACAAGAACAACATTAAGTGGACTTCAGCATAACTTGAGTACTCCTTCCATCTTAACTCAATACTGCAAGGATAGAGTAGCTGGGGCGGGGGGCGGGGGACCATGCTCTTAGGCGAATTCCAGGCCAATTGGCACAACTAGCGTTTTGCTATGAGAGCTCTCTGCACCCCACATTGGTGAGTGGCATCTGGGGTCTTAAAAGCTGCCAAGCTGCCATCCGAGGACACAGCAAATGGTCCAAACTCAACAGGAACGGATGCTCACCGAGGACCAAAATGACATGCGGTAAAGACAACCGAGAAGATGGAGAGACCCACAAGAGTGGGTGCCTACATCGACTTCGGACCGGAAGAACCAGATGGTGCCTGGACACCACCAGTGATAGCCATGATGGAGCTCACAGAGAGGAGTCTCACTGGCAACACAAGAATAAAGAGGTGCATCATGAGATCTCCACTAAAAGACCTCAATTAATGGTCCAGTGGTTTGGGGGTTCCTCTGAGAGCATGGCCTCCTGCCCTGATGCTGCTCTTTCCCATAAATTATAACAAAGGTCCACTCTTTGGACAGGAATGGATTGGACTTGGCAAGGCAGAGTGACCATATATTGGAAGCACTTTATGGTTCTATACATCTATAGGATATCATCTTGCTGACCTATGGCTGGAGGAAGGGGAGTGGACGGACAGGAGGGGAAAGGAGACTGTTGGGAGGATGAGACATGTATGGAGCAGAGAGGAATAGTGTGCTGTCACCGGACAGGGAGAGCAGTGGAAGCTGCATATAGGGGGGCATGTAAATTTATATGCGAATGTACATTTTCACTCAGTTGTGTTAAATAAAAATTAAAAAAAAAAATAATGGAAGGAATACACAGAGCCATTATGCTAAAAAGAATTGGTGATACTCAACAATTTCAAGTAGCAGCATATGATCAGGAGCCAGTAGTACCGAAGGAAGGAGTCAGGGATTCACTGAAGGCTTTGGCAAAAAACAAAGTTCAGGAAATGATGGAATATAAACTAAAATGTTTCAACAAACATATGCGGCACTAGAGGTGCTCACTTGTCTCTGCCAAGAAACCTGGTCAAACAACTGGAAGAATCCGTTATTTATGCCTATTCCTCAAAAAGGTGATCCAACTGAATGCAGAAATTATCAAACAATTCACTAATACTGCATACATGTAAAATTTTGCTACAGGTCATTCAAAAGCTGCTTCAGCAGTATATTGACAGGAAATTGCCAGATATTCAGGCCAGATTCAGAAGAGGACATGGAAATTTAATATATGGCAGCTAATGTCAGGTGGCTCTTAGCTGAAAGCAGAAAACACCAGAGACATTTTTGTTTTATTGACTATGCAAAGGCCTTTGACTGTGTGGATCTACAATAGAGTTAAGAGTATGGGGATTCCAGAACACTTAATTGTGCTCAAGAGGAATCTGTATATAGATCACGAGGTACTTATTCAAAAAGAACAAGGGAACTCTTGTTCTTTTCAAGTATGGTTTAAAGTCAGGAGTCGTGTGCTCCAGGGGGTTTGGGACCAACTGATGTATCTTAGGTGTCCATTCACTAGTTTTTAAGACCCCAGACACCACTCACCAAAGTGGGATGCAGAACTTTGATATGCCAGTTGACTTTAGATGCTCCCTGAAACCATGGTCCACAGAACCCCACCCCTGCTATAGTATCCCTCAAAGTGCTGTTGTCTTCAAGAAACTTCTTAGCTTTTGGTTTAGTTCAATGGTGCTGTCTTCCCCTCTACTGTGTGTTATCCTTTCCTTCACCTACAATAATCCTTGTCGACTATCTAGTGAATTTTGCTCTCATTCCATCATAACCATCAAATAACATTTTCTTTTGTTTTTATATCTTTTCTTGATTTCTGATAATAGTGGTCTCATACAATATTTGTCCTTTTTCAAATGACAAATTACACTTGGCATGCCTTCCAGATTCCTCCACATTATATTTTGCAGGTTCATCATTGTTCCTTATTGTTGCATAGCACTGCATTATGTGAATATATCATACTTAATCTATCCACTTGTCTATTCATGGGCACCTATGTTGTTGCCCCTTTTTTGCTATTGTGAACAGTTTTGCAACGATCATTGGTGCACATATATTTTATTTCTGTAAGTTATATTACAAAGAGTAGGAATGCTGGGTTGTATGGTACTTCTATTGTACTATTTTTATGAAGTGTCATATACATTTCCAAAATGGCTGTATCATTTTATATTCTCACCAGCAATGTGTAAATGTTCTAGTCTCTCCACAATTCTCCAATATTTATTATCTTCTGTTTTTTGGATTAATGCTACTAGCCTTCCTGGGATGAGATGGTATCTCATGGTACTTTTCATTTGCATTTCTCTAAGGCTAGTGATTGTATTTTCTCACGTAATCTGTTGGTCACCTGAATGTTTTCTTTGGTGAAGCACCTGTTCATATACTTTGCCCACTTGTTAAGTGGGTTGTTTTTGAGGTTTAAGTTTTACATTATCTTATATATGCCAGCAATTAGACACTGATTAATATGCTGTAGCCAACATGTTTTATCCAATCTGCAGGCTGTCTTTTAATTGTTTGGGTGACATATTTTGATGATCATAACTGTTTGATTCTTAGTCATCTAGTTCCTCTTCTGGCGCTTACACATTATTAGTTATGATTTGTGTTCAGTTTATGCCAAGTATCAGGGCTCCCTGAGTTATCCTCATTTATTCTTTCACAACCTTGATCATTTTATATTTAGATCTTTGACCTATTTGAGTTAGTTCTTATGCATGGTATGACGCATGGGTCTTTTCAGGTTTTTCTTTTGCATATGGATATCCAGTTATGTCAACACCATCTGTTAAAGAGGTTGTCCCTGCCCCATTTAACGGACTTTGGGAGTTTGTCAAATATTAGCTGTTGGTACGAGGATGAATTTATGTCTGGATTCTCAATTCTGTTCCATTGGTCTATAAGGACTGACAAATAAGTCTGTGAACTCGCTGCTATGCACTTACGCTGGCAGCACTGTATAAACAATTCAGTAAGGTTTCATAACCTTGGTATATCAGTGTTGCACAGTGGTGTTCATGTCGATGTGTTGCAGTGTCTTGTTGAGTGGCATTGATTACTTTTGTTGTGTGTTTTTGTGCGTCTCGTGAGAATGTCAAAGCTTGAATTACAGCAATGAACAAACATTAAATTTTATGTTAAATTTGGCAAGAGTGGAAATGAAATCAGCAACATGTTAGTCCAAGTTTATGGGTAGAACGCCATGAAGAAAATGGCAGTTTACAAATGGACTCAGCATTTTTCTGAAGGGAGAGAAAGTTTCACTGATGAAAAGAGGTCAGGGCACCCAGTAAAAAGCAGACATGATGAAAACAGTGCAAAAATTCATCAAATTGTACATCAAAATTGTCAACTGACTGTAATAGCAGTCCAAGTAAACACTGATAGAGAAACAGGAAAATCTTAACTGAAAATATTGGCATGAGAAAGGTGTGTGCAAAAATGGTCCTGAAGGGGCTCACTGATAAACTAAAGCAAAGGAGAGTTGGAGTTTGCCAAGGCGTTTTGGAGAGGCAAGCCAGTGTTTGGTCATGTTATCACTAGTGACAAGACACAGGTGTACCAATATGACTCTGAAACAAAGTGTCAAAGTGCACAATGGAAGTCAGCCAATTCTTCATGACCAAAAGTTTCCACCAGTTCAAATCAAGAGTCAAAATGATGTTGCTAACCTTTTTTTGATATCAGAGTTTGTTCATTACGTGTATGTACCAACTGGACAAACAGTTAACCAAGTTTACAATTTGGAAGTGTTGAAGAGGCTGCGTAAAAAAGTTAGACAAAAACAACCCTAACTTTTTGTCAACAACTCATGGCTCTTGCATCCCAACAATGCACCAGCTCACATGGCAATGTCTGCGAGGGAGTTTTTAGCCAGTTAACAAATAAATGTATTGGCACATCCTCCCTACTTACGTGCTCTGGACCCCAATGATTTTTTTCTTTCCCCAAAGCTAAAAGAAATATTGAAAGGAAGACATTTTCATGACATTCAGGACATCAAGGCTAATAGGACGACAGCTCTGATGGCCATTTCAGCAAAAGAGTTCCAAAACAGCTTTGAAGGGTGGACTAGGCACTGGTGTGGGTGCATAGCTTCCGAAGCGGAGTACTTCTAAGGTGACTGTAGTGATATTCAACAATGAGGTATGTGGCACTTTTTCTAGGATAAGTTTAGGAACGTAACTGGCAGACCTTATACACATCTGTTGTTGTACCAGTACCAGGCTGTTTAGACTATCTTGGTGGTGTAATAGGTTGTAAAATCAGGTAGTGGAAGGCCATCCACCTTGTTCTTCAGTAATGATTTATCTATCTAGAGTCTTTTCTCTTTCCATAAGAAGTTGTTAATTTTCACAGTGTTGTATGTTTGTATCTATGAACAAAGTACATTTCTCCACTTTCATAGGTTTATCGCAGTAATGTGGTTTTTTTTTTTTTGTATAGACCTTTTATGTCTCTGGTTAGATTTTTTCCTAAGTATTTTATCTCATTGGGGACTACTGTAAATGATATTGATTTAGTGATTCCCTCTTCAAAATTCTCTTCGCTGGTGTAGAGGAATACAACAGATCTTTGTGTTTTTATCTTGCATCCTGACAATTTACTAAAATCTACTAGTTCTGATAGTTTTCTTGCAGATTCTTTAGAGTTTTCTATATATAAGATCATATCACCTGCAACTAGGGATATTTTTACTACTTCTTTATGGATCTGGATGCCATTTACTTTTTTTTTTCCTAGCCTAACTGCCCTGGCTAGGACCAGTAGAAAATTGCTGAATGAGAGTGGTGATAAAGAACATCTTTGTCTCGTTTCCACCCTCAAAAGGATGCTTTCAGATGCTCTCCACTTAGGATGATGTTGGCTGTTGTCTTTATATAAATGTCCTTTATTATGCTGAGGAATTTCCCTTATCTTCCTATTCTGTTCAGGGTTTTTACCATGAATGGATGTTGAACTTTGTCAAATGCTTTTTCTGTATCAATTGACAAGATCATATGGTTCTTATCTTTTATTTATGTGATAGCTTACACCAATTGTTTTTCTAATCTTGAACCATCCCTACGCAATTGGCATGAATCCCACTTGGTCATGGTGAACTGTTCATTTGTCACTGAATTTTACTGACTAGAATACTGTTGATTTTTACATCTATTTTCATGAGGGATACTACGTCTGTAATTTTCTTTTTTTTGTGCTGTCTTTACCTGGCTTTGGTATTAGGGTTATGATAACTTCATAGAATGAGTTTGGGAGTATTCCACGCTTCTCTATGCTCTGAAATACCTTTAGTAATTAGTGGTGTTAACTCTTTGTAAGTTTTGTAGAATTCTCCTGTTAAACCATCAGAGCCAGGATGTTTTTTTGGTTGTTTTTTGCTTTTTACTGCTTGCTAGAGAGTTTTTAAATTACATTTTCAAATACTTCCTTTGTTTTAGGTTTACTTAATTGTTGAAACTGTTAGTGTCAGTTTAGGTAGGCAGTGTGTTGTAGAATTTTCTCCGTTTCCTCTATGTTTGCAAAATAGTTGGAGTTAACTGTTTGATACTATTTTGTTATAATTCTTTTAATTTCAGTTGTATTTGTTATATTGCCAATTTCATTTCTTATTTGGGTTATTGGCTTCCTTTCCTGTGTTCCTTTTGTCAGTTTGGCCAATGGTTTACTGACTTTTTTTTTTTTATCTTTCCAAAGAACCAGCTTTTGGTCTTGTTAACTCTTTCAGTGGTTTTTCTATTCTCTATTACTGCTTCCTTTGTCCAAACTGTAGGATTAATGTTTTGATTTTGGCCCTTTCTTGTTTTTGGATGTGTGCACGCATTGCTACAAATTTACTGCCAAGTACTACTTGTGTTGTGTTCCAAATTTTTTGGTAGGATGTGTTTTCATTCTCATATGACTGTAAATATCTTAATTCTGTCCTTAATTCCTTCTGCAACCCAGTAGTTTTCGAGCAAGGTGTTGTTCAGTTTCCATGTATTTGATTTTTTTCCCCCTTGCTTTCTGTTATTGATTTTTACTTTTATGACTTTATGGTCTGACAAGATGCTTTGTAACATGCAACATGCTTTGGATTCTGTTAAGCCTTGTTTTGTGGCCTAATACGTAGTCTGTTCTGGAGTATGGCACATGGGCTGCAGAAAGTTTATTTGGATGCAGTTGTGTGAATTTTCTTTACGTATTTTCATCTTTCTGACTGTTGTTGATTTTGCGTTTTCTGAGTATTTTGTTGTTGTTTGTTTATTGTGATGCATAGGATTGTCAGTTTCCTCTATGGTTACCTTAATCTTTGCCCCTATTTTTCTAAGCTTAAACCAATCTTTTATTTCTTGATATTGCCCTGACTTTCTCCCCATATGAAAGATCTATGACTACATTTTTAATCCCTCCTTTTTGTTTTAATGTTGTCAACTTTTACACATTGATGTCCCTGTTTCCTTATTTTTAGTGCTTTAGCTATGAGTCAGAATCAGCTTAATGGCAATGACTTTTTCTTTTTATTGGCAAGCTTTGATTTATTTTTGTAACTTTCCTCTTTGAGTTGAGATTTAGTTGCTTTGTCCTGTGTTCCAGTCTGGAGAGGTTATCTCATATCACTGATTTTCTGCCCAGAGCACTCCTTTTAGTATTTCTAGACCCTAAACATGTGTTTATCTGGAAGTGTCCTAATGTTGTCATCATATGTGATAGACTATTTGATGAATATATAATTCATGGTTTGAATACACATATTATTTTTCCTTCAAGGCTCTATATATGTTACACCATTACTTACTTACCTGCATGGTTTCTGATGAGTACTCGGAACTTAGTCTTATTGACTCTCCTTTGTACATGACTTTTCGTTTATTCCTAACCACTCTTAAAATTCTCTCATTATGTCTGGTTTTGGCAAATTTAATTATAACACATCTTGCTGTCTTTCTTTTGGGATCTACCTTGTATAGAGTTTGATCAGCATCTTGGATAGGTATCATCTCATCTTTCATGACATCAGGGAAGTTTTCTGTCAACAAATCTTCAATTCTCTCTATATTTTCTGTTACCCCCATCCCCATTTTAGTTCTCCAATCATTCATAGATTATTCAAGTCCCAAAAAATTCTTAGTGCTTCACCTTTTAAAATTCTTTTATCTGATTTTTTCCTCAAATATGCTGGTGTCAAGCACTTTATTTTCAGTCTCACTAATTCTGACTTTCATTGTCTCAATTCTGCTCCTATGACTTCTTATTGAGCTAATTCTAAAATTTTATTGTTAATCTTTTGGATTTCTGCTTGCTGTTCCCTATGGATTCTTGCAGCCTGTTAAATTTGTCATTATATGTTCCTGTACAACCTTTTAAAGTTTCTCTGTTGCTTTGCCTGTGTTCCTTCGCTTCTGTGTGTTACCTGATTTCCTATTTGATCTCTTTAAGAGTTCTCTACATTAGTCCTGAATTCTACCTCTTGTAATTTCAAGAAATTCTCTTTGTCCAGAAGGTTTCTTGATCCTTTGCTGAGGCAATCATGGTCTGCCTCTTTATGTGATCTGATATTCACTGTTGTTTCCAAGCTATCAATAAGTTATTATATTCATTTATATTTGCTGTGTCCTAGCTTTCTGTTTTGTTTTGACATGTCCTAGGTTGGTCGTGGGAGCTAAATTGATCATTTTTATCTTTGAAGCTCTCACATCCTGTGTCCTGGTGCCTAGAGTTGTTTTTAAGTATGTGAACCCAGGAGTCCATTTACTTTTCTTGTGAAGATTCAGCTCAGCTGCCTAGATCGTTAGTCACTGAGTGTGTGGTACAAGGTCTCACCTTCAGTCCTAGACAGGCAAGTGTGAACAGAGTAGACACAGGTATCTGGCTGCAGTACGGGTTCCTGTGCTGATCAAGGTAGGGGGCTGACTGCTGCCACTAAATATCTGGGTAAAATGCATGTCCACTTTTCCCAAGAGTATATAGCTAGTTAGGTTTTGCAGCCAGACTATGTGCACTCAGTGTTTTTGGTTCTAAGGACTGGGAGTCACCACTTACTCCTGGACCCGTACTGCAGGTAGCTCAATGGGGTGGGTACAGCCACCAGTTCTCAGGCCCCTAATATGGGTAGGTAAGGGTCTTGCTTACTGGGTAGAGCAGTGTCAAATGTAACTAATATGCTACTACCCTTTATAGTAGATGCAGATGAAAACAGACTTCAAGTATATACTCTGTTATACTCTGCTAATGAGGGCCTACAGTGTTGAAATGGGTCCAAGAAGGTCTATGCAGGGGTAAAAAGAATTCAAAATCCATGGACCCCTTATATCCATGCCAAGGCAAAGGAGCTGGGTTTTCCCTGAGTTCCTGGCTCAGGGGAATATCTTTGCTTCTCAAAACTTCAAAATGATCCTCTGCAGCAGACCTTCCCAATGCAATACATCTTCTGATTTTTTGACTGCTGATTCTACAGAGGCTGACTGCAGATAAAAGTAAAATAAAATTCTTGACAACTTCAATCTTTTCTCCATTTATCATTATGTTGCTTATTGGTCCAGGTGTGAGGACTTTTGTTTTCTTTATGTTAAGGTATAATCCATACTGAAAGCTGTGGTCACTCAACTTTATTAGTTAGCATTTGAAGGCCTTGTTATTAAATGTTAATAGAACTCACTGTTTATAAATTAAAATACCTTATCAGTATGAAAACTTAGTATCAGACAAAGATATTTACCGCCAAGCAACATTAAAAGTATATACTGTACATAACAAGAGGCAGAATTAAGTCACTTTTGAAGTAAGAAAGATATTGTCATTAATAGTACCAGCATCACCTGGAGTTGACTGTGCTACCAAAATGTTGCTATTTTTGCTTTTCATTTTAAATTAATATAAATTTAGCATAATCATCATCAATTTTGCTTATTCTAGTTTTCATTAACTTCATAACATGTATTTTGCAAGAATAGTCTTTTATGCTTTAGAACATGTATGTTACAATTCTAATATGAAATATCTACACTTCTGACCGCAGATATTTACAATATCTAAATAATTTGTTCATATACATACTTCTTTGGTGATGCATTGCCTATGAATTGATATTGGTTATTTTATAATATACCATTTTATAATGCAAAATCATGTTATAAGTTCATTTGTCTTTTATTAAGAAAAACAATTTCATATATTTGCCAGTTACAAATTTATTATGGGTTTCCATTTCTTCTTTAACTACTAATTTAATTTTCATTACATGAACAAAACAAGTGAGGTACGTGACTAGGGGCTATAGGAATCTTGTGCCCCAAAGGTAAAAATATTTTAGAATTAGTGCCTTAAATGTTGGGCTTCCTCAGAGTTCTGTCCTGGGCCCTTTTTCATACTTCACATACCACATCAATGATCCCATGCATTCCCATGATATTAGCATCTATTTGGCTGTAAACTACTGATGACCTGAATTTTCAACTCTAGCCTAGATTTCTACTTCTTTCCTCACCTTTAAATAACCCCATCCATCTCTGTTGGTCATCCCTGCTTGGATGTCCCACCAGAAGTCATTTAACACATCCAAATTTGAACTCTTCTCCTTCCAACTTGACCCTCTGCCTGCCTTTATTAGCTTACTGCCCAGTCAGAAATCTAAAGGTCTTCCTTGACTTTCTCACTCCTCCAGCATTTAATCAACAAATGCTACCATTCTACTACCTAAGAGTTCTCAAATACATCTACATCTTTCAACTTATACTTCCTAAACTATCATTATTAACACCATAAAACCAAACCAAACCTGTTGCCATAGACTCAATTTTGCTTCATAGCAATCTTATAGCCTCGTAATTATTCTCCCTGCTGTTGTTTTGAATCACTTCAATCTATTCTTCATATGCAGTCAGAGGGATGTTACTAAAATGCAAACCAGATTTTTTTCTCTTTATCAGCACTTTTTTGTCTATTTTTATCTCCATCTATTTTGTTCTCTTCCTCTCTCACACACACGGGTTACTCCCTACTTAAAATTTTTTGATGTCACTTTAATTCCTCTCAGGGCAAAATCTTCTGATTCCAGGCACATTGACTGAATCCAAGTAAAATGAAATACTTGACAATCTCAACCTTTTCTCAGTTTATCATGATATTGCTTACTGGTCCAGTTGTGAGGACTTTCATTTTCTTTCTGTCAAGGCGAAATCTATACTGAAGGCTGTGGTCTTTCATCTTCATCCATTAGTGGTAAAGAAAGCCTGATATAATATATATCAAACCCACTACTGTCAAGTTGATTCCAACTCATAGCAGCCCTATGGTACAGAGTAGAACTGCTCCACAGTTTCCAAGAAGTGCCTAGGGGATTCAAACCACTGACTTTTTGGTTAGGAGATGGAGCACCTTAAACATCACAGCACCAGGGTTCCTGGAGATAACACAGACTGATATAATTTAGCACCTTCACCTAGTTATGTATCTCACCCTTTCTTACCCTGCATTTCTACACTCCAGCCTTACTGAACTTCTTCAAACACAAGTGTTTTATCTAGCCTTCAGAGTTTTCCCCTTTGACTTCACCAATTCTCGTCCACTTTCCTCTTTGACTAGGTAGTTTCTATTTATGTTTTAGACCTTAGTTTCCATATCGTTTTTCTGGACAGTATTCTATGACTGGATTTGCCATTCCTCCTATTCTCTGTACCTTCTTCCATCTTGGTGCTTATTGTACAATACTTATAATTGCCTATTGACTTACATAGATCCAGCACAACACAGTAAGCAAGTTAAACACAAACAGCATCAGTCTTCCTCACTATGCCTGGCACACAGCAAGATGGACAAATAGTTCTTAAGTAAATAAAATCACATTGCATTAAACCACTTAACCTTACAACTTGTCTCTTAAAGGAAAGCAGAAAACATAATTTAGAAGTAGTTGACCATCAGCAAGTCTGTTATGTAACAGAGTTTTTTGTTTTAAAAATTACATCTAATTTATTCGATTCCACTTGTATGTCAGTTTGTCATAGTGTAGGGGCTTCCATGTTGCTGCGATGCTGGAAGCTATACCACCAGTTTTCAGATATCAGCAGAGTCACCCATGGCAAATGTTTCAGCTGAGCTTCCACACTAAAACGAACAAGAAGAAGAACCCAGCAGTCTACTTCTGAAAAGAATTAGCCAGTGAAAACCTTAAGAATAGCAGCAGAACATTGTCGTACATAGTGCCAGAAAATGCAATCCCCAGATTGGAAGGAATGCAAAAGACGACTGGGGGAAACTGCCTCCTCAGAGTCAAAAGCCTTTGAGACCTTCATTTGCTCATGTAGCATGACTCAGAATGAGAAGAAACAGCTGCAAACATCCATTAATGATCGGAATGCGGAACGTACAAAGTATGAATCTATGAAAACTGCAAATCATCAAAAATGAAACTGAACACATAAACAGTGAGCTGAAATGGAGAGGTATTGGCCACTGGGAATTGGATAATCATATGGTCTGCTAGGCCAGGAATGAAAACTTGAAGAGGAATGCTGTTGCATTCACTGTCCAAAAGAACATTTCAAGATCTGTCCAAAGTACAGTGCTGTCAATGATAATATCCATGTGCCTAAGAAGGCCAGTTAACATAACTATTATTCAGATTTATGCACCAATCACTAAGGCCAAAAAGGAAGAAAATGAAGACTTTGACAAGCTTCTGCAGTCCAAAATCAGTAACATACAATCAGGATACACTGATAATTACCGGTGATTGGAGCAAAAGTTGGAAACAAAGAAGAAAAATTGGCAGTTGGAAAATACGGCCTTGGTGACAGAAATGTCAAAGATCAAATGATAGAATTTTCTAAGACCAACAATTTCTGCATTGCAAATACCTTTTCTCATCAACATAAATGGCAACTATACACATGAACCTCACCAGATGTAAATAAACAGGAATCAAACTGACCACATCTGTGGTAAGAGAAGACAGAAAAGCTCAGTTTATCAGCAGTTGGAAACAAAACCCAGTACCGACTGCAGAAAAGACCACCAATTGCTCATATGCAAGGTCAAACTGAAAGTGAAGAAAATTCAAACACGTCCACAAGAGCCAAAGTATGACCTTAAGTATATTCCATCTGATTTTAGAGATTATCTCCAGAACCGACTTGACGCAGTTAATACTTATGACCGAAGACCAGATGAGTTGTGGGAAAACATCATCCTTGAAGAAAGAGGTCACTAAAAAGACAGGAAAGAAAGAAAAGACCAAATTGAATGTCAGAAGAGACTCTGAAACTTGTTCTTGGACACTGAGTAGCTAAAGCAAAAGAAAGGAATGAGGAAGTAAAAGAAAAGAAGATTTCATGGAGTGGCTCCAAAAGATGAAGTATTAAAATGACATGTGCAAAGAGGTGGAAATAGAAAACCAAAAGGGAAGAACACATTCTGCATTTCTCAACCTGAAAGAATTAAAGAAAAAATTCAAGTCTCGAGGTGAAGGGAAAATATTAAACAACTCAGCAAGCATCAAAAGATGGAAGGAATATATAGTCATTATACCAGAAAGAACTGGTTGACATTCAACCATTCCAAGAGGTAGCATATGATCAGAAACCAATGATATCAAAGAAAGAAGTGCACTGAAGGCACTGACAAAAACAAGGCTCCAGGAATTGATGGAATATCAATTCAGATATTTCAACAAACAGATGCAGTGCTGAAAGTGCTCACTCATCTATGCCAGGAAATTTGGAGGACAGCTACCTGGTCAACTGACTGGAAGAGATTCATAATTTATGCCTATGCTCAAGAAGGATGATCCATCCAAATACAGAAACTATCTAACAATATCATTAATATAACACACAAGTAAAATTTCATTAAAGATCATCGACAAGTGACTTCAACAGTACATGGACAGGGAACTGCCAGAAATTCAAGCTGGATTCAGAAAAGGATGTGGAACTAAGGTTACCATTGCTGATGTCACATGGATCTTGGCTGAAAGCAGAAGATATTACAAACATTTTTATCTATGTTTATTGACTATGCAAAGGTATTCAACTGTGTGAATCACAACAAATTACGGATAACACTGTGGAGAACGAGAATTCCAGAACACTTAATTGTGCTCATGAAGAATTTGTAAATGGATCAAGAGGCAGTTGTGCAGATAGAACAAGGGTACACTGCATAGTTTAAAGTCAGGGAAGGTGTATATCAGGGGGGTATCCTTTCACTACACCTTTTCGATCTGTATACGATGCAAATGATCCAAAAAGCTAGAGTATAAGGAGAAGAACTAGGCATCAGGATTGAAGGAAGACTCATTAACAACCCGTGTTATGCAGATGACACAATCCTGCTTGCAAGAAGTGCAGAGGATTTGAAACATTTACTGACAAAGATCAAAGACCACAGCCTTCAGTATGGACTGCATCTCACTATCAAGAAAACAAAAACACTCACAACTGTACCCATAAGCAACATCATTATAAATGGAGAAAAGACTGAGGTTGTCAAGCATTTCATTTTACTTGGTTCTGTAATCAACGCCTATGGAAGCAGCTGTCAAGAAACCAAAGACACATTGCACTGGAAAAATCAGTTGCAAAGGACCTCTTTAAATTACTGAAAAGAAAGTAAGGATGTCACCTTGAAGACGAAAGTGTCCCTACTATGGTACTGTCAAGTGCATCATACACATGTGACAGCTGGACAATGAATAAGGAAGACAAAAGAAGAACTGATGCCTTTGATCTATGGTGGTGGAGAATATTACATGGACTGCCAAAAGAACAAATGAACTTGTTCTGGAAGTACAGCCAGAGCGCTCCTTGGAAGCAAAGATAGTGAGACTGTGTCTCACACACTTTGGACACACTGTCAGGAGGGATCAACCCCTGGAGAAGGACATCATGCCTGGTAGAGGAGAGGTTCAGCGAAAAAGAAGAAGACCTTCAAAAAGATGGACTGACACAGTGGCTGCAACAATAGACTTATACATAAAAACGACTGTGAACACGGTGCAGAACAGGGCACTGTTTCATTCTGTTGTGCTCATGGTTGCTATGAGTTGGAAATGACACAATAGCAACATAACATAATACAGTGCTACACTGGTTAAGTCTTCAACTGTTAAATGACGGGTTAGTAGCTTCAACCTACCCATCTGCTCCAGTGGGAGAAAGATCTGGTGATTTGTTCCACAGAAAACTCTTTGGGAGTTCTACTCTGTCACATGGGTCACTACGAGTTAAAAACCAACTCAGTGGCACCTAAACACAATGCTTTTTAAGACACTATTTTATATTAACAGTGTAAATAGCAATAAAGCTAAAACATACAACTTACATGAAGTTGAACAAATTGCAAAAAGTCTTCAACAAACTCCTTAGACACCGCTTGTACAAACGTCTCTCGTTTTTCCATGACAGATGAAACTGGCTTTCACATGTCATTTACCTGGTAACCCTATTAGAGAAAACAACCCGACTGTAACTTGCATTTATAAATATATCTTTTCCTATGAAGTTTAATTTGGCATTAACAACCAAAAATTATAAGGAAATTTCCACATCACCTACAGTGGACAGTTTCTAAAAATATTCTGACATTGTAAAGTTACATGATTTTTTACTGAGGATATTAACCCATTGTCACTGAATTGATTCAGACTCATAGCAGCCCCATAGGACAGAAAAGAACTGTCCAATAATGTTTCCAAAGAGCAGAGGGAGGATTTGAACTGTCAACTTTCTGGTTAACAAACTTTTTGGTTAGCACCACCAGAGTTCCACTGAGGACAATTATCAATGAACTTTCCAACTAAAAACAAAGAAATTCAAATGGCCCTTGCAGGCTCACTTTCTCTTCCTTTTTAGTGCCTTACTAAGGCACTCAGAAACCCTGATGGCATAGTGGTTACGTGCCATAAGTTGGAATCGACTTGATGGCAAGGGGTTTGGTTTTGGTTTTGGTTTTAGCCAAGACACTCAGGCAGATTTGCACTAGCTCAACAAAAGATGAGGCCTCTAAGAACCCAGCTGCCAAACTCTGAAGATTTATTCCTCTAACAAGAAAACCCTACTGTTACAGTCACCTTGCTATTCAAAATGTGATTGAAAGACAGCATCATTGGCGTCACCTGGGACCCTGTCAAATTGTTCGTGAGATGCCCAACTCAAGCAGCGTTTTCCCACACCTGCTGCACAATGAGAACTCAGGTGATTGCATTCAGTCTTCCTGGTGTCTTTCTCCCAGTCCAGACTAGTTCATACTCATATTGCCTGGTGCTAGCGATGTCAGTAACTTCTTTGTAAAACATCAACCAAAGATGAACAGCAAAATCATGGAACATAGTTCCTTATTATTTTTAATATATATAAAAATAAAAACTTGCTGCATCATTATGAAGACAGCAACATGGAAATTACTGATACAGATGGCAATATTTACTAGAACAGGGAGACTTCTTAAATATATAGTGTTATATTTTAATTTCTAAATTATGCAAAAGTCAGTTCAATGACTTCCAAGTAAGTATAAGTGAAGTCTGGCCACCTCACTCCTCAACTCAAATGACTGAGCTAATAACTTCTTAACTGGCTCAGAAAATGTGGAGGTGGCAGGTGGGTGCCAGCGACAAGCATGACGACCAATAATGGCTAGCACCACTTCACTGATGATTTTTTAAAATAAACTACAGGTAATAAAGTGCAATAAAGTACAAGGAAATTATCTATCTTAAACTTCAAGTTTGAGTCCCCTGCCTTTTTGTAATTCTGACTGTCTCTACTCCCAAGTGCACCTCTGTTATTTTAGTGTTGCACATATACAGGATTAATGTATTTCCACTAGACTATCAAATTTTATGCACGCTCCCTATTGTCTTTCTTATACTCCGACTCGACGGCACTCGGCATACTAGTGATATAAATCCTTTAATGGTTACTAACTTAATTTACACTTGCTGTCTCAAAAGATATTTCATGCTGCATATACTGTCTGTGCACAAGACCTCTCCCGTACCAGCTAGAATAATACGTTTTCAAGCCAAAGGACCACCTTAACCGTCAACTTAACCAGTCCCACAGCAAGGTGCTTTTCACACAGCAAGTCCACTAATACTAGCTGAATTAAAATGAATATTAAAAAGTTCAAATCTTTGTAACCATGGTACCGGCCTGTTCTTCCTCTCCTCCCTTAAGGTCCTCTAACAAATCTCTTTCCACTCAACAGACAACGCACAAGCGGCATGTGTCAGATCCCAGGGGTTCGAGTATTTGGGGAATTCTCTTCAAGGCAGAGAGAAAAACAGAAAGGCGTTGACCTTTGTTTTTATGTTTCCCGGTCTTTGAGAAGTTCCGTAACTAGTGAGTCTGTTTTCGGATGGGTAGTGAAGTGTCGCCGTCAGAGACCCCAATCCACCACGGTAAGTTGAGGCAAAAGTGTCCGCCTGGCTCCCGCTATTCTCAAGCCCTCCTTTCTGAGAGCCAAACCCCGAATCCGCACCGCTTGACTCACCTCCTCTTCAGGACCAGCCGATTCCCGCTCTCAGACCGAAATTCAAACGCACCCGCCAGCAGCAGCAACACCGTTGTAACTTCGCTTTCAGGAAGCACTGTTCCCGCGAGAACTGGATCGCGCCTGCGGCTTGGGGCTGGCCCACAGGGCGCGCGTCCCGCTGACGTCACCTGGTCCCGCCAACGCCCTTTCGCGCCGCGCGTCTCCCAGCGCTCTCCTCACAGCTCTGTGTTCTGGCCAACCCGGCTGGGGCCGCCCCGCGTGTCATTTCTACATCAGCTCCAGATCCCTGTTCATTCGGTGTTCATCCTCTGTTTTTCATAACCTGTGAAAAGCGTTGCATTTATTTATCCATTCAGCAAGTTACTTTTTACCTGCTGCCGAGGGCCTGAGGAGAGTATAGAAAAATAATTCCATGATCACTACATTCTTTTTATATTTCTTTTTTTCCATCCACAACTGGTAAGTTTTTTTCAGAAAGTCTTGGGATTAGAAACTTGCCCAAAGAGATGTGTTTTATGTGAAACCGGGCCCAATGACTTCCCTGACAAGGAACACAGCAGAGAACCCCAGACAGAGTGAGAGAAGTGTGGAGCAAAACTCAAATTCACACAAGAAGACCAGACTTCATGGTCTGACAGAGACTAGAGGAACCCTTAAACCTAGAATTAAAACCATTCCTGAGTCCAAAGATTAGACAGGCCTATAAAACAAAACAAAAAATAATAATACACCTGAAGAAGATGCTTCTTCATTAGAGCAGATCTCGGCTCCCAGATGAGTGGCTCCCATCCAATGGCGGGATAGAAGGCAGGAAGGGACAGAAACTGGCTGAAGGGAGGCGGGAAGCCGCTGGGTGGAAAAGGGGAGGGTGCTGTCACATTCTGCGTACTGTAACAAATGTCACAAAACAATATGCAAATTTTTTGGTATAAGAAATTAACGTGAACTGTAAACTTGTACCTAAAGCGCAATTAAAAAACTAAAAAAAAAAATATGTTAAAACACCAAACCTACTGTCATAAAGTCAATGCCAACTCATAGCAACCCTTGTGGAACAGAGTAAAATTGTTACTGGAAGTCTTTTGAAGACGTTCAAGGGTCCTTGTCAGAGCTGCAAGAAATTACTCAGGGAGACTTGGTTGGCACACAAGAGAAATCTTTATTAGAAAATGAAAGCACTTCAAAGTCGGGCAGCAGGACAGTGTACAACACTCCAGCAGACTGTGCCACTGAGTGAATTCAGCATGGGGCTTTTATATTCCATCTACACCCAGGGTATAGCTGGGGACAACAAATTAGTGACAGGGTTCTGAAGTAGTACCTTTTATGGCAGGGGGCTGCTTGTCCCATGGGTTGCACGTGCTTGCAGATTTCAAGTTGGTTCCTACCATAGGGCCTTCTGAGACTGGTAGCACAACTTATGAGGTATCACCCATACACAGTTTCTTGTTTCTTTGGTTGGATTCCCCGGTCCTGATTGTAGCTCTGGTGCCCCAGTTGGAAGAACATATCTCTTCTGCGCTTGAGTCTGAACTGGGTCTTAACTGGCTTCTTGGAAAAACAAACTTAGGGATCACTTAAGCAACTCATCCCTGGGTATTCGTGATAAAATAAGTTGCTTATCACTCCAGAATGTCCCAAGGTATGGTAAGGCTGGCCCTTCTCATCCTTGTCTCAGAACCGCCCTGTAGAGTTTCCAAGGAGTGCCTGGTGGATTTGTACTGCTGGCCTTCTGGTTAGCAGCAGTAGCACTTAGCCAGAGAGCCACCAGGGTTTCCAAAAAAGACATAATTATTTTCTTTTTAAAGAATTTATCAATCATTAACGATATGACTTCCACTGTATGAGATACTGTGGGAAAGATTCCAAAGTCTTATTTGATATTTGATGTAGCCTCTATCCTTGAGGAGGTTAAGGACTAGGGGATGACTTTTCTCAATAATCTTCCATACCTATCTAAGCCATGAAATATTAGAAAATAACCAGAAGTGTGTCAAAACTCCCTACTGAAGTATTCAGTATTTCTTTGAGTTTTTGCCTTCTTTGGTATCTAAGAGAGATGTAGGGAGAAAGAAAGACCTAAGAAGGGCTTTGACCATGTTAGGTTTTGTGTGTCTGATTTTAAAATTGATTGTCTTTTGGCTTGGCTGGCTTTTATAGCGAAAGCTCAGACTGCTGCTTTCTTGCGGTCTTGTGATAGACGTGGGATTTATTCCATCTATTCTAATTGTCATACTAATTTCTAGGCTAGTATTTGAGATGCCTGTTAGGAGTTACATAAAGCCTTAGAAAGTAATAACTGATTTTATCTAAAATGTTCTGTTGTAAAATACATTAAAATATTTCAGAAGAAAAATGGCTGAAAATGTTCAGTCCTACTGTCTGGTCAATTTTGATGCTAACGAGTGTCTTAACAGTTGGTGTTTTGGTTATCTATTGCTGCAATAACAGAAATACTACAAATGGGTGGCTTTGACAAAGAGAAGTTTACTTCCTCACAATAAAATAGTCTAAAAGTTCAAATCAAGGGTGTCAGTTCAAGGACAAAGCTCTCTATCTCTGTTGGCCTTCTCATCAATCTTCCCCCAGACTATGAGGTTTTTGGTGCAGTGGCCCTAGGTCCAAAGACACACTCTGCTCCTGGTACTGCTTTCTTGGTGATATGAGGTCTACTACTCTCTGCTTGTTTTTCTTTCCTTTTATCTCTTGTAACATAAAAGGTGGTGCAGGCCACACCCCAGGGAAGCTCTCTTTACAAACAGTTTCCAAGGAAAAAGTTCTACTGGATTCAAACTGCCACGCTTTTAGTAAGCAGCCATAGTATACCATAACTCTTAACCACTGCACCACCAGGGCTTTGGGGCATTTTAAGAAAGTAGCTTTGTGGCCTTGGCCTATTCAGCACATCTTAAAACTGCAGACTATCAAGTAAGAGACTGCCCTAAGATGGAGTATCCTCTATGCAAACATTTAAGATCAACCATTATGACAGGTGAATATTTTCTTGGGGTTTGTGGCAGGCATGCAAAGTAGACATCACTGGAAATTTACCTGGACAAGCTTTCCACTAGTCTTGTAGATAAACAGTCCTGTGAAAAAGGTCATCTTTCTACTAGTGCTGGTAAAGCAGAGCTTTGAAGCACAACTATTTATTTTAAAAATTTGTTTTAAAAAATTTTTCCTTTTTTTCTATTCTACCAGCTGGTCCATCACTTACCAGGACAGTGCTAGTATAAATAAATTAGCACTCTTCTATCTCATCTTTCTCTGTTCTGGCATGTACTGTAATTAATGTATCCATTTTTGAGGAACATTAAATTTTGCTGAGGTATTTATGAAATTATGTTCATTTTCTCCTTAACATGTTAACTTGGTGTGGTTAAAGGATGAGCCACTTACAGATCCTAGTGACTTTTTCAATGAGAAATGACAAAAACTTACCCACATTATCAAGCTAATTATTATTACCATTATGTTGTTTTATTTTTTTCTTTTTTCCAAAAGTCTCAGTCATCTAGTGCTGCTGTAACAGAAATGCCACAGGTGAGTAACTTCAACAAACAGAAGTTTATTCTCTCACAGACTAGTAGGCTGGAGGTCGAAATTTAGGACATCAGCTTCATGGCAATTTTTTTTTTATGATTGAATGAAAATGTACGTTCCCATATAAATTTGTTTGCCCAGCTAGATGCTGCTTCCATTGCTCTCCCTGCCCAGTGACAGCACACTCTTCCTCTCTGCTCCGTATATGTCTCATCCTCCCAACAGTCTCCTTTCCCCCTCCTCTCCACCCTTTCCCCTTCCTCTAGTGAGAGGTCAGCAGGGTGACATCCTATAGGTGCACAGAACCATAAAGTGCCCACAAGATATGGTCACTCTGAGTCACCAAGTCCAATCCATTGCTGTCCAAAGAGTTGACCTTCATTATGATTTATGGACAGGGGCAGCTCATGGCAAGTCTTTCTTTCTCTGTTGGCTCTGGAGGAAGGTCCTTGTCATCAGTCTTTCCCCTGGTCTAAGAGCTACTCCTTTCAGGAACCTTGGCTTTAAAGAATTTCTTCTTCTCAGCACTACCTTCTTTGGTGACATGAGGTCCTCATGTCTCTCTGCTCACTTCTCTCTTGTATTTTGAAATAGATTGATTTAAGACACAGTCTAATCATGCAGATTATGCCATGCCTGATCAACACAACTTTCACTAACTCCACCTCATTAAGAACATAGAGATAGGATTTACAACACATAGGAAAATCCCCTAAGATGACAAAATTGTGGACGATCACACAACACTGGTAATTATGGCCTAGCAAAACTGATACACACATTTTGGGTACACACAATTAAATTCGTGATATATGGGTGAATTAAATGACTGTAAATTCGCAGAATCTTCAGGATTTCAAGGTTCCTTTTTTGTGTGCACATCAAATTCTAGACATTGGACCTGCTGTACTGTGTGGCATTTGTGGTATGTTTTCTCCTGCCAGAAATCGTGTTTTTCCATCTTGTTTTGCTCTGCATCTTAGGCAAATCATGGTTTGAATTATGCACATCATTTTATAAAATGATAATATTCAGCAGTTGTTTTTAAAAATACAGTAGCTACATATTTCTTCCACAAAAAACACCACCTCCCACATCATACTATCTATATTATGGCAGTGGGACATTCAAGGCCTTTGTTACAACTACTTGGTTTGGCTAGAACTTTAGTTTTTAAACCAAATCACCCACTGCCATCGAATCAATTCCAACTCATAGCAACACTATAGGACAATAGAACAGCCCCGTAGAATTTTGGCACCCAGCAGATTTGAACTGCTAAGCTTTTGATTAGCAGCTGTAGCACGTAACCACTACACCACCAGGGTTTCCAATTTCTGAACCCGACTGATAATATTATGTATCTTATATGAAGTACAGATAAGAAATTAATGTGAACTGCATCTAATTGTTACAAGTATTTACTTTGTTTCTCCAAATAAAACATCAATGGAAGTCTGGCAGATATAAAATTTAAAAACTGAACAGTCTTCATCCAATTACTCTGAAACAAGAGTTCCTAAGAAGTAGCAATATGGAAATTTTTTGCTGAAAAAAAAAATCTGAAAGCTATCTACAACATACAAAGTAGGATTATTCCAGTTAAACTACCATCTTGATTCTAATTCCCTGTTACTAAGGCACCCTAAACATATTCTCCTTCCAAATTTCTCTCTAAATTACTTATATAATATGATACGTTGTTCAGTTAGTGTTGCTTCTTGCTTGTCTTCCACTTGCCCTCTGGTTCTGGCTCTGGCTGGCATTCTGATCACACGATTGATCTTCTAACAGTTGACTTCAGAAGATTCTCTGCATACTGGGTGATCTTCCACCTGTGGGAGATTTGACCAAGTGGATTGTTCCTTCATTAGTGGATTTTTCCTTCATCTTCTCCCCACCTATCTCCAAACCTTCTAGCTAAGGACAATTCTCTTATTTTAAGTCTCTGCTTCCTTACCTGTATTACTCCTGTGCTAACTTCTGCTGACTTACTTTAAATAGGAACATTTTCCAAGATGCTTCTTCAGGGCTTTAAAAAAAATACAGATCTGAACCTGGATTCTGCTGATTACTAGCTGTATGACTTTGATACATTATTTATAAATTAAAAATGTAATATTTATTCACTTTAGCAATAGCAAAATTAAGAGACTTTTCACAAGAAAACAAACAAAGACAACTTTGTTCAGTGTAGGCATACAGAATAAACTCACCAAAAGTGTTAGTTGTTATTATTGTCATTTTAATTTCTGCATAAATACTTCTGTATTCACTAGATTGTAAACTTCATAAAGGCAGTGATATTTGTTTTATTTCTACCACTAGAACAAGTGCACAGCATAAAATAAGCACTCACTAAATGTTTGCTGAATGAATGAACAGATATTCAAAGATACACTTTCAGCAAAATGTGGTTATTAGCTAATGTGAAGTCAGCCTCATGTACAACCAATTAAAATGCTGCCCAGTTCTGCACTATTCCACAATCTGTTGAAGTTTGGGTCATCATGATCCATAAGGTCATTATTGGCTGATTTTCAGATGTAGATTTCACAGCCTTTCTTGGTAATCTCTCTTATTCTGGAAGAGCCACTGAAACGAGTTCACCATCACAGCAAAACGCAAGCCTCTACTGGTAAACAGGTGTTGACTACATATTAAGTGCAGTGTTGTTGATAGGTGCCATTGGGTCTTTTCTGAGTCATAACAATGCTATGTATAGCAGAAGGAAATATTGCCTGGCTCGCCACAACTTATGTCTTGTTATGTTCGAGTCTATTGTTGTAGCCACTATGTCAGTCTATCTTTTCAAGGGTCTTCCTCCTTTTCGTTGATCCTCTACTTTACCAAACACGATGTGCTTCTGATGACATGTGCAAAGTACATACCACCAGTGTTGTCATGGCCATGGCTACTAACTAAAAAAATTTGTGTGCCTCTCCTGATTTCTTATCTAAACTCTAGACCAATATTGACAAGCACTTATTCAGTGTCTCTGGATATCCTTTAGGCTTTTCAAGGTGAACATGCATGTTTCCCTAGCAATACCACCTATCCCTGGTATGGCACAGTCCAATAGTTGGATACCGTCTGTTTTAGTCAGCTAGGCTGCTCTAACAAAAATACCACAGAGTGGATGGCTTTAACAAAGAAAGATTTATTCTTACACAGTCCGGTAGGTTGCAAGTCCATATTCAGGGTGTCCGCTCCAGGGAAAGACTTTCCCCTTGTCGGCTCTGGAGGAAAGTCCGGTATTGCATCAGTCTTTGTCCAGGGAGCGTCCTCACGCAAGAACCTCTGGTCTGAAGGACGCGCTCTGCTCCCGGTGCTGCTTGCTTGATGGTAGCGAGGTTCTCAAATTGTCCTTTGTTTCTTTTTCCTTTTATTCCTTGCAAGCTAAAAGCATTAAGGGTGGGGCAAGCCATACTCCAGGGAAACTTCTCCCACAGCAGGAATTCACAGCCCCACCCTAATCCTGTAACATACAGGTTAGCAAAACCACACAATGGAGGACAGTCCCAAGATACTGGGAACCATATCCCAGCCATGTGGCTGCACACATTTTTGGAGGGGCACAATTCCAACCATGACACCATCCTAGTCTGTCTTTCTGTCATTCCACATCTACTTGCTGTCAAATATTAATTGTCTTAATTTATCTCCTCTATTAATTCTTTTATGTGAAACGTTGTATAGATGTAGAAAAAAGGTGCAAGAGATATGGAATAGTTGTGAAATAAACCAGGAGTAAATGTTTAATAGTTGTGAAATAGACTTCAATAAATGTGGAATAGGTATGGAGTAGAGGTAGAATAAACTTGAAATGACCTGAAATGACATGTAATAGATGTTGGAAATGTGGAATAGACACAAAATAGATGTGGAATAGATATGGAATAGATGTTGAAACAGGCATGGCATAGATATGCAATAGAAATGGAATGGATGATGGCATAGATATGGAAGAAATGTGGATTAGAAGTGGAATAGATGAAGTAGAAGGTGTGTAACAGACATGGTACGGATGGAGAACAGAAGTGACACAAATGTGTAATACTCATGGAATAGATGATGTAGAATAAACTCAGAATTGTTGTGGAAGAGACAGAGAATAAAGATAGAATAGAGTGAAATAGGCCTAGAATAGATGTGGAGTAGATATAGAATAGTGTGGAATAGACATGCAATACATGATGGGGCTATATGTATGTGGAATAAATGTGAAATCGGTGTGAAATGGATGTGGAGGAGGTGTAGGATTAGTACAGGCTAGATACACAATGTAAGTAGAATAAATGTAGATTAGCAATGGAAAATGTGGAAAAGATGTTGACTAGATGTAGTGGAATAGATTTGGAGTAGATGTAGTGGAACAGATGTAGAATAGATACAAACATGTGTGCAATAGAATCATAATATATATGGAATATTTGTGGAAAAGATCATACAGTATTAACAAGAAACGTGGAATACATGTGAAAGAAGTAAAAAAAACCTACAGCCATCGAGTCAATTCTGACTCACAGTGACTCTATAGACAGAATAGAACTTCCCTGTAGTTTCCAAGGAGTGCCTGGCAGATGTAAACTGTCAGCTGTGGAATAGATGTACAAAAACATGGAATAGCCATGGTATGAATGAGGATCAGATGATATAAAATAGTGTGAAATAGTGGTGGTAAAACAGATGTGGAACAGATGCAGAAGAGAGATGAAATAGGCTTGGAATAGAGGATGCAGAATGAATGTGGAACAGATGCAGAATATACTTGAAATAGAAGTGAAATATATAATGCAGAATAGATATGAAACAGATGAGGTGGAATACATGGAACAGAAGTGGAACATGTGATGCTGCATAGATGAGGTGGAATTAATATTAAACAGACATGGGATACAGGTGGAATAGATGTGGAATGACATGGAGTAGATGTAGGATAGATATGAAATAGATGTGAAATAGAAGTAGAATGAATAAACAATAGATGTAGAATAAACATGGAATAAATGATATCAAATTGAACTGTAATTGATAAAGTGGAATAGATGTTGAAGATAGATGGAATATGGGTATAATAAATGTGGAATAGAATTGGAACAAATGTTGAGTATAGGTGGAATAGACAAAGATTACACGTGGGATGATGAATAGATGTGCAAAGGATATGGAAATATGTGGAAGAGACATGAAATAGATGTAGAATAGATGTGAAATAGATGATTTGGAATAGATGAGGTAGAGTAGATGTAAAATACACTTGGAATAGATGTGGAAAAGACTTAGAATTCCACATATGAAGACAAACAAGGCACCAGGATTGGAGGAAGACTCCAATTGATATGCAGGTTACACAACCCTGATTGCTGGAAGTGAAGAGGATTGAAACACTTACTGAGGAGGATCAAAGACCATTGCCTTAAGTACAGATTGCACCTCAACATCAAGAAAACACAAAATCCTCACAACTGGACCAGTAAGCAACATCATGAGAAATGGAGAATGTATTGAAATTGTCAAAGATTTCACTTTATTTGGTTTCACAGTCATGCAGATGGAAGCAGCAGTATGATACCAAAAGACACATTGTACTGAGAAAGAACTTCTTTAAAGTGTTAAAAAAATAAAGATGTCACCTTGAAGACTAAGGGGTGTCTGATCAAAGCCATAGTAATTGCATCATATGCATTCAAAAACCAGACAATGAATGAGGAAGACAGAAGAATTGATGCCTTTGAATTGTGGTATTGGAGAATAACATTGAATGTACAATGAACTGCCAAAAGAACAAACATATCCAATCTGGAAGAAGTACAACCAGAAAGCTCCTTGGAAACAAAGATGGCAAGATGTTGTCTTACATACTTCAGACATGTTGTCAGGAGGGATCAATCCCTGGAGAAGTACATCATCCTTGCTAAAGCAGGTCAGAGAAAAATAAGGGTTTAAGCATAACACCGATTGTGCACACAGTGCAGGACCAGGCAGTGTTTCGTTCTGTTGTGCACAGGGTCACTACGAGTTGGAACTGACTTGATGGCACCTAACAACAGCAACAACAGACATGGACTAGTGGAACAGAAGATGTGAAATACTCATGAAATAGATGATATGGGACTGACATGAAATAGACATGGAATAGATGAGGGTGTATAGGTGTTGAATAGATGTGGAATAGATGTGAGGTAGATGTGGATTAGATAACGTGGAATAAATCAGATAATATTGAATAAATGATATGTAATTGATGTGAAATACATTGTGTGGAATAGATGTGAAATAGATGAGGAGGAATAGATATGGAATGGGGTGAAACAGATGTAAAATAGATGAAGTAGAATAAATGTGTAGTAGATGTGGAACAAAAGTGGTAGAGATCAAGTGGAATAGATACGGAATAGAGGAGGAACAGAGGTGTAAAAAATGTGGCAAAGACATCGAATGGATGTGGAATAAATGTGAAACAGAGGTAGAATAGATCCCTGGAATAGACAACAAGGAATGATATGAAATAGTCATGGTACTCTCATTAAATAGATGTGGGATAGATTGTGGAATAAACATTGTATCTAATTATTAGTGCTGGCACTATTGAACTGGTTCAATTTATAGTGACCCTGTGCACATCAAAATGAGATACTTACTGGTCCTGCACCATTCTTACAACCATTGCTATACTTGAGCTCATTGTTGTAGCCACCGTGTCAATCCATCTTGTTGAGGATCTTACTCTATTTTTCGGGCTCTCTACCAAGCATGAATGTTTTTCTCCAGGGACTAAGCCATTCTGATAACATGTCCAAAGTATGTGAGACATAGTTTTGCCATCTGTGCTTCTAAGAAGCATTCCAGTTGTACTCCTATTCTTTGCTAGAATCACAATTCAAAGATGTCAGTTCTTCAGTCTTCCTTATTCACTGTCCAGCTTTTGCATGCATACGAAGTGACTGAAAATGCCTTAGGTACACCTAAACCTTTAAGGTGACATCTTTTAAGAGGTCTTTTATAGCCGATTTTCTCAATCTTTTTGGATTTCTTGACTGCTGTTTCTGTGGGTGTTGATTGTGGATCCAAGTAAGACGAAACTCTTGAAAATTTCAAACCTTTTCTCTTTTTATCATGATGCTGCTTATTCGTCCAGTTGTGAAGATTTTTGTTTTATGTTGAGGTTCAATCTGTACTGAAGGCTGTGATCTTTGATCTTCATCTGAATGTGCTTTGAGTTCTTGCCACTCTTAGCAAGCAAGGCTGTGTCATCTGTATAACCCAGGTTAATGAATTTTCCTCCAGTACTGATGTCCATTCTTCTTCACATAGTCTAATTTCTCAAATTACTTGCTCAGCATACAGATAGAATAGGTATGATGAAAGCATACAACCCTGATGTACACCTTTCCTGACATTAAACCACCTAGTATTACCCTGTTCTGTTTGAACAACTGGCTCTTGATCTGTGTACAGGTTCCTCATGGGCACAAGTAAATGTGGAATTCCCTTTTTTCACAATGACATTCATAATTTGTTATGATCTGCAGAGTCACTTGCCTTTGTATAGTCAACAAAACACAAATAAACATCCTTCTGGTATTCTCTGCTTTCAGTCAGGGTTCACCTGACATCAGCAGTGATATCCCTGATTCCACATCCTCTTCTAAATCTGGCTTTATTTTCTGGCAGTTCCATGTGGATACACTGCTGCAGCTGCTTTTGAATGTTCGGCTTGGCTCAACAAAATTTTACTTACCTGCAATATTAATGTTGTTGTTTGTTTGGTGGGGAAGGATTCAATATATAAGATTGTTTTGTGCCTTGAGGCAGTCTCTTGAGGTATAAAGGAAAGAAGCTAACAGAGGGATTTGGGAACATCATACCACCAAGAAAGCAGCACTGGGAGTAGAGTGTGGCCTTCAGGCCAGAGGTTCCTGCGTCAGAATGCTCCCTGACCAAAGACTGATGCAACACAAGTACCTTCTTTCAGAGACAACAAGGAAGGAAAGCCTTTCTTCTGGAACAGACACCCTGAATTCAGAGTTGTAGCCTAATGGACTGTGGAAGAATAAACGTTCCCTTGTTAAAACCATCCACTTACGGTATCTCTGTTACGGCAGTACTAGCTGACTGAAACAAGTGGAAAAGATGTGAAAAGAGGGGAAATAGATGTGAAACATATGTGGGGTGGATGTGGAATAGAAGTGGCATAGATCCTAGATAGATGGAGAATTAACCAGAACTAACATAGAATACAGGCATGTATTAGATGATGTGTAATAATTGAGGATAGACACAGAATAGACATAATATAAAGTTGTGGAATAGGTGATGTGGAAAAGCTGTGGAATAGATATGATATGTTATAGATGTGGAATTTACGTGGAATAGATGAGGTTGAAAATGTGGAACAGATGTGAAATACATGTGCAGTTGACATGGAATAGAATAGTAACAGATGTGAAAGAGGAGTAATACATGACAAATTGATGTGGAATAGATATGAAATAGATGTGAAGCAGATATGGCACAGACTGGAATAGATGATATGGAAAAGATGTGGAACAAGCGATGTGGAATAGACATTGAATACATGTGTGGATGAGCAATAGGTAATGAATAGATGAAGTGCAACAGAAGTGGAATAGATGAGGTAAAACAGACTTGAAATATCTGTGAAGTAGAAAGGTAAATAGATATGGCATACACAGGGAATAGATATGGGATAAATGATGCAGAATACATGTAGAATAGACAGGGAAGAAGTATGGTGTACTAGATGTGAAATCCAATTGAATAGATGTGCAACAGAGGTTGAATAGACATGGTAAATACATGGAAAAGATGTGGGCCAATTATGAAATAGATGATGTGGAATACATGAGTAATAGTCATGGATTAGATGTGGCATGGCTGTAGAATAGACATGGCATAAATGTAGAACTGATGATGTGGAATACATGTGGAATAGACATGGAAGAGATGTTGTGGAATAGATGTGGACCAGACATGAAAATGGTGTGGGATATAATGGAACATAGAATAGACATGAAGTAGAGGTGGAATAGATAAGGGATAGACATAATATATACATGAAGTAGACTTCATTAACATAAGATGGGGAATAGATGTGCATCATATGTTGAACAAAGGTGGAGTAGAGTTGGAATAAAAGTGGAAGACAAACATAACAGACATGGAGTTGATGTGCAATAGAAGTGGAATAGACAGGAAAGAGTTGCTGTGGAATAGATGTGGAAAATATGTGAAATATATGTGCAATAGAGTTGTTACAGACTTGGAATAGAGGTGTAATAGATGTGAAATTAGACATGGAATAGACTTGGAATAGATGATGGAGAATAGGTGGTGTGAATAAATGTGAATTACCTATGGAATAGACATGGAATGGATGTGAAATCAACATTAAAGACACGAGAAAAAAGTGGAAGAGATGATGCGGAAAAGATGTGAAACAGACGGTGTGGAATAGATGAGGGGGACTGGAAAAGGACAAACAAATCTGTGTTAGAAGTACATTCAGAATGCTCTTTAAAAGCAAGGATGGCTAAGCTACATCTCACATACTTTGGATGTGTTATCAGTAGGGCTCAATCCCTAGAGAAAGATATCATGCTCAGTAAAGGGTAAACAAAAGTAGAAGAAAACACTCAATGACATGGATTGATACTGGGGCTGCAACAATGGACTCAAGCATGACAATGATTGCTGTCTTGATGCTGCCTGTCTTAGTCATCTAGTACTGCCATAACAGGGATACCACAAGTGGATGGCTTCAACAAAGAGAAATTTATTCTCTCGCAGAAAATTAAGCTAAAGTCTAAACTCAGGGCATCAATTTCAGAGGACGTCTCTCTTTCTCTGTGGCTCTGGAGGAAGATCCTTGTCAATCTTGCCCTGTACTGTGAGCTTCTGAGGTGCAGGGAACCTAGGTTTTCCAAACATACTCTACTCCTGACACTGTTTCTTTGTGGTATGAGGTCCCCAGCTATCCAGCTGTTTTCCTTCCCTTTATGTCCCAAGAGATTGCCTCAAGGCGCAATATAATCCTAGAGATGGAGTCCTGGCTCAGTAACACAACCACTGCCAATCCCCCCTCATTAAATTATAGAGGTGGGATTTACAACATATAGGAACATTGCATAATATTGGAAATCATGGCCTAGCCAAACTGCTACGTGGACTTTTGGGGGGAAAAAATTCAGTCCATGACAGCACCTAACAGCAACAACAGATGAGGTGGAATAGACATGGAACAGAGAACTGGAAGAAGAGAGTTGAGGGAAGAGAGCTGGGCAGGGGGCGGGGAGGGTGGGGATTGAAAAATAACAAAAAGTAACATTAATTACACCAGTGTTATTCCTTATTAATTTAACCTGAGATGATTAAAGGATGAGCCTTGTAAAGATCCTAATGACTCTTTCAAAGGGAAACATAAAATCTTGCCCAATTTGCAAGCTCATTGTTATTACTGTATTTTCTTTCTCTTGTCCCAAACACTGGTAAATTAAATGACTGTAAATTTACAAAAACAATGAATAAACTTGTGAGGATCTCACCAAATTCTAGTCTTGCAGCCTGCGTATTTGTGTAACAGGATATTGTGACTAAAGTGCAGCCAGATTCAGAAATAGAAGGTTTGTAATCTGTTTTCTCTTGCCAGTAATCATATTTTTCCATCTTGTTTTGCCTAGCATCTTAAGCAAATCATGGTATAAGTCACATATATCATTACATAAGATGAATACATTCAGCAGTACTTTCCTTAGAGACACAGAAGCTATGTATTTCCTCTACAAAGCATTCTATTTCCTATGTCATAATACCTGTAATTATAGCAGACCTTTGTGTTAATTAATTGGTTTGGCTCAAACTTTAATTCTTCAACCAAGTCATGGTCATATGAGAAATTAAGATAAACTACAATTTTTATGATGACTTATGTTGTTTCTTCAAACAAAACATCAATAGCCTTCTGGTAGACTGTAAGAAGAGTCTTCATCCAGCTATTCTGAAACAAAATTGCTCCCGAAGTGTAGTGGTATGAATTTCTTTGTTGGAAAAAATCTGAAATTTCTCTACAACATACAAAGCAGGATCATTCCAGTTAAATTACTGTTTTGATTCTAATCACTTACGTTAACTAAGGCAATTTATCTCTACTCTGCTTCACAAATTCTCTCCAATTATATTACATGATGTGTTCTCATAGTCAATGTTCCCACTTGCTTATCTCACATCAGCCCACTATATTTGATTTTGCTCTGGTCACACCATTCACCTTCCAACAGGTGACCACAGTGAATTCTCTGTATACTGTGTGACCTTACACCTCTGGGAGCTTTTTACCTTGAATATTATCTGTCTTAGTCATCTAGTGCTGTCATAACAGAAATAGCACCTATGTGTCCGGAGCCTTGAAAAACTTCAGGCCCCGAAAAACAGGAAGTTTGGAAAGTCTTTGAAAAACGCTCATGCGTGGAAGTCCTTGAGAACGCGCATGCGTGGAAGCCACCTGCACGTCACCACCTGCACGTCACTGTTCAGGCATCCTGCCTAACAAATCGTAAAACTCCAAGTGCCTTACACCAGATATCACCCTATTCCTAATCCTTCCCCTTCCTGCTGTGTATATATATATCTGCTGCTAAAAATAAAACCTTTGAGGCTTGATCAGAACTTTGTCTTGCCTCCATTTCTTCGTGTCCTTGTCTCATTATCTTTTCACAGGTTCCTCCCCGGTCACCCCAGTTGATATGCCCCGCGGGCCGGGGCACCTGTGGGTGGCTTTAGAAAGGGGAATTTATTTTGTCATAGTCCAGTAGGCTACAAGGCCAAATTCAGGGCATCAGCTGCAGGGGAAGGCTTTCTCTGTTGCATTTGGAGAAAGGTCCTTGTCTTCAGTCTTCCCGTGGACTTGGACCTTCTGAGGCACAGGGACCCCAGGTCCTTTCCAAAGGATGCGCACTGCTCCCAACACTGCTAGTTTGTGTTATGAGGTTCCCGACTCTCTACTTGCTTCCCTTTCCTTTATATCTCACACAATTTCCTCAAGGAATAACACAGTCTTACACATTTAGACCTGCCTCATCAACACAACTACCACCTATCCTCCCTCATTAACACCATAGAGGTAGAGTTTACGGCATATAGGAACATCACACAAGGTTTAACCAAATTAGCACACACATTTTTGGGGGGATACAATTGAATCCATGACACTGTCCTTTTACTCCTTATAATCTTTTCCCAAATTCTTTCTTCTGGTCAGGAAGAATTTTCTTTCCTGTGAGTTCTCTGCTTCCTTCCCAACATTGCACTTGGCCTGTCTTCTCCTGGCTTTCCTTATAGAGTGGCATTTCCAAGGCTGTTTCTTCAGGGCTATTTCATTATCTACGAGGTCTGACAACTAAGCGCCACCGTGCACTTACATTGACAACAGTGTACAAACAACTGGGTGACGTTTCATAACCTTGGTATATCAGTGTCTCACAGTTGTGTTCATGTCAACATGTGGCAGTGACTTGCTGAGTACCGTCCATTAATGTTGTTGCATTTTGTGTGCCATTGTGAGAATACTGGAGCTTGAATTAGAGCAACAAACAAACATTAAATTTCTTATTAAACTGCGAAATAGTGGAAGTGAAATCAGGAACACGTTAGTCCAAGTTTATAGGCGTAATGCCATGAAGAAAATGGCAGTGTGCAAATGGATTAAATGTTTTTTGAGGGGGGAGAAAGCATCACCGATGTAGAGAGGTAAGGGTGGCCAGTAATGAGCAGAACTGACAAAAACATTGCAAAAATTAATCAAATTGTGCATCAAAATCTTGGCTGACTGAGAGAAGCATAGCGGAGCAAGTAAACATCAATAGAAAAACAGCAAAATCTAACTGAAAATCTTGGCATGAGAAAGGTGTGTGCAAGAATGGTCCCAAAGGAGCTCACTGATGAACAAAAGGGAAGGAGAGTTGAAGTTTGCCAAGACCTTTTGGAGACACAAGCTGATGTTTTTGACTGTGTTATCACTGGTGATGAGACATGAGTGTACCAATATGATCCTGAAACAAAGCATCAAAGTGCACAATGAAAGTCAGCCAATTCTTCATAACCAAAAAGTTCTGTCAGTCCAAATCAAGAGTCAAAATGATGTTGCTTAACTTTCCTGATGTCGGAGAGACTGTTCATTATGAATTCGTACCAATGAGACAAATGTGTAATCAAGCTTACTGTTTGGAAGTACTGAAATGTTACATGAAAAAGTTGGACAAAAACGATCTGAACTTTTCACCAACACCTCATGGCTCTTGCATCATGACGATACACCAGCTCACATGGCACTGTCTGTGAGGGAGTTTTTAGCCAGTAAACAAAGAACTGTATTGGAACACCCTCCTTACTCACCTGCTCTGGCCTCTAGTGACATTTTTATTTCCCCAAAGATAAGGAAACATTGAAAGGAAAACATTTTGATGACATTCAGGATATCAAGGGCAATATGATGACAGCTCTGATGGCTACTCCAGAAAGAGTTCCCGAATTATCTCGAAGGGTAGGGTAGGTGCTAGCATCAGTGCATAGCTTCCCAAGCCAAGCCAAGCCAAGTGCCATCGAGTCTAAGGGGGCTACAATGATATTCAGCAACGAGGTATGTAGAACTTTTTCTAAGATGAGTTTTCGAACTTAATTGCCATTCCTCATATGCAGTGTAAGAGTTGAAAAATAGGTTTGAAAAGAACCTAGTATCTGGAAAAACTCATTTAAAGTTTCAAAAGTTCTATTATGTATAAATTTAACCTGAAATGCTTATTTTTTATTTAACAGTTGCTGTTGCTAGATGCTGTTGATTGAATTCTAATTCAGAGCAGCTGTATGTACAACAAAATGAAACAGTGCCCAGTCCTGAACCATCCTCATAATCATTGTTATGCTTGAGCCCATTGTGCAGCCACTGTGTCAGTCTATCCTATTGAGGATCCTCCTTTTTCTCACTGCCTTTCTATTTCACCAAGCATGATAACCTTCTCCTAGGACTGAGTACTCCTGATAACATGTCCAATGTATATGACATGTAGTCTTTCTGTTGTTGCTTCTAAAGAGCATTCTGGTTGTACATTTTCCAAGACAGATCTGTTATTTCTTTTGGCAGTCCATGGTATATTCAATATTCTTCACCAATACCACAATTCAAAGGTGTTAATTCTTCAGATTTCCTACTTTATCATCCAGTATTCACATACATATGAAGCAATTTAAAATATCATGACATCTTAGTTATCTAGTGCTGCTATCACAGAAATGCCACACATAAATGGCTTTAACAAAGAGAAATTTATTTCCTCAGAGTAAACTAGGCGAAAAGTCCAAATTCAAGGTGACAGTTCCAGGGGAAAACTTTCTGCCAGCTAGGGAGAAAGATCCTTGTCCTCAATCTTCCCTTGGTCTGGGAGCATCTCAGCACAGGGACACTGGGTCCAAAAGATGCACTGTGCTCCTTGCATTGCATTCTTGGTGGTATGAGGCCCAATGCTCTGTGCTTGCTTTGCTTTCCTTTTATCTGTCATAAGATAAAAGATGATGCAGGTGACAACCTAGGGAAATTTCTTTTACACTGGATAAGGGATGCAGCCTTAGCAATGGGGATTACAGTCACATTCTAATTCTCTTTAACATAGGTCAATCCAATTTCCACAGGCGGAGATTAGAGTTTACAACATACACAAAATTATAATCACAAAATAGAGGACAACCACACAGTATTGGGAATCATGGCCCAGTCAAATTGCTACATATGTTTTTGGGGATATATAATTCAATTCAATCCTGTGCCCCCCATCACATCCTTGCAGCATGCGAAATATTTTTACCCTGTCGTATCATAGCAAAAGTCTTAACTCCAAGATCCAAAAATACAGCTTCATCTGTGAAATCTAGAATAAAAGTTATCTACTTCGAAGGGCACAGTGGTAGAACAGGCATGAGATAGAAATTTCCATTACAAATGGGGGAAAATGAGAGGTGGAGCTAAGATGGCAAAGTAGTCAGATGATTCCTGTAACCCCTGTTATAACTAAAACCTGAAAAAAACAAATAAATGGATTGTATGTAGCATTCTAGGAGTCCTGCACATCAAGGGCAAAGTTGAGAAATCAAATGGAGCAACAGAGGAGTGGCCAGACCTAACTCCACAGGAATTGGCACCCCATAGGCAGATAGCTGAAGGGATATGGTGAGGGGAATGGTGGTATGCAAAATGAGTTTTCCACATCGGGAGAGACTAAGTGTCATAGAGTCTACTGATAACTCCAGAATCAGTGAAAAACTGTTTGATCATCTAAAGTAGCTTGCATCTAACCTACATCACACAGACCTAAAATTTTCTTTGAGGATAAAATTCTTTCCCTTTTTACTGCCTGCTCCCCTGCTCTGCACTGTGTCCAAGCAGGCTCCAGAGACTGACTCATTCTATGGACCAGAAAAAGAGATAATTATGCTCTCTGAACCAGTATCCCAGACTGGAGAGGGAGCAAATTAACAAACAAGGGGCAACAAAAAACAATCTCCTAAGCCAGGAACTCAGGGCAGAAAAAGTTCCTTTGCCTGGGCACAGGCCTAAGGGGTTTATCAACTTCGAATGCCTTCGGCCCTGCATTGATCTGTGTGGGCCCACTAAAATTGCCTGGTGGTTCCACCCACACTACTTAGCTACCCACAACAGGGACCCAGGAATAAGTGTGCCTCCCAGCTGTTACAGCCAACAGTATTGGGCACCTACAGTACAGCTGCAAAAACTTATTCACCTATGTCCCTTAAGGAACAGACACACTTTCTTCACAAACACTAAGGGGGCACTGTCAGCCTTGCTTAGGACCTGTAGCCAGATACCTATGCCTACACCAGTCACCCCTGTCCATATAGGACTGTAACAGAGGGCATAAACCAGACACATGGTTACTCACTACCTGGATACCTGAGCTGAATCCGTACAAGAAAAGTGTCATGGATTGAACTGAATCCCCCTCGAAATAGTTGCAGCCATTTGGCTAGGCCATAATTGCTGATATTGTGTGATGTTCCCATATGCTGTAAACTCTATCCCTATGATGTTAATGAGGGAGGATGGATGGCAGTTGTGTTGGTGGGGCAGGACTCAATGTATAAGATTGTGTTGTACTTTGAGGAAATTGCTTGAGATACAAAAGAAGGGGAAGCAAGTAGACAGTTGGGGATCTCATAACACAAATTTGTGGTGCTGGGAGCAGAGCACACCCTTTGGAAAGGACCTGGGTCCCCGTGCCTCAGATGTTCCCAGTCTATGGAAAGACTGATGACGAGGACCATCTATGAGATGCAACAGAGAAAGCCTTCCCCTACAGTTAATGCCCTAAATTTAACCTTGTAGCCTACTGGACTGTGACAAAATAAATTTTCCTTTGTAAGCCACCCACATGTGCTATTTTCGTTACAGCAGCACTAGATGACAAAGACAAAAAGTAAACAGACTCCTGGGATCTCATGCTGTAAACACCTAGTGACAAGATGTCAGAACTTCAAAGGCAACAATAATCAAATTAGCTCCCATGACCAGCCTATTTGTGCATTTCAAAACATAACAAGTAGCTACAACACAGTAGGCAAACAAAATAAATGCAATAAATGTGGAGGGCTTGGAAACAACAGTCAATATCAAATCAGATAAATCAGTAGACCACGATAGCTTCAGAAAGCTCCCCAAAGGAAATAATCAGGAGAGGGTCAGGGCAAAGATGGCAGAGTAGCAGACACTTCCTGTGATTCCTCTAACAATAAGAACTCAAAAGAACAAATCAATTGATTGCATAAGACATCCTGGGAGCCCTAGACATCAAAGGGAAAGTAGAGAAATTGTATTGAACAAAGGGGAAAGGAAAGTAAGTCCAGAAGTACATATAATAGTCAGACCTGACTCACTGGGAATCAGCCGTGGTTAGCGTGGTGAGCAAAATGATGGCAGGTAGAGGGCATCCATCTCAGCAGTAGAAACTGACGAGAGAATCTACATGTGCCTCCAGAAACAGTGGAAACAGCACTAGATCATCAAAAGTTAAATGTTTTGCTTCTACCCTAGCATGCACACAGATCTAAATCCTCCCTTTGAGAAAAACTTGTCTTCCCTTCTCCCAGCACTCACCCTTCCTTTCTATGCACTGTACCTAGCTTCTGAATCAGAAGTAGAACTCCTAAAACCCACCCCAACCTGAGCCATTCTCTAAAACTCGGACAGAGAACAATTTTACACACTGGAGGAATGGGGGTTGTGGGGACAGGAATCTACTGACCTCTCTGAGCTGGAAATACAGGGCAGAAACAGATCTTGCACCTAGATTCAAACATAGGGGAAAATACCATCTTCATAAAAACTCAGGGTTCTCTATTAACCACCTGCCTTTTTCAGAAGATGCAGCCAGATATCTGTACCTATAGCAATCACTCCGACCCATCTATGATAGTAGGAGACAGCCTGTACCACATGCGCAGTGACTAATTACCTGGATACCTGAGCTGAATCCACACAAGGGAAGTAAATGGACTCTTGTGCTCAAATGTTTAGTAACATCTCTAACCATCTAACGAAAGGACATTAGAACCTCAAAGTCACCAAGAACCAAATTTGCACACACTACCAGCCTATTTGGACAGTCAAAAACAGAATAAAACAAGAAGCTTGAATACAGTAGGCAAGTAAGAAATAAATACACCAAACTACTGATGGCTCAGACACAACAGTCATTATCAAATCACTTAAAATGGCAGACCACAATCACTTCAGAAAGCCCTTCAAACAAAGAATCAATCAATTTTCCGGATGAATCCAACAAAGCATCCTGTAATTATTGGAGTTAGGATACAAAAGATTACTCAAGTGATTAAGAAGGAGAGGAGGCAAAATGCAGCAGACCGTAATGACAAATTGAACAGACTGTAAGAAAGCAGTGAGGAACAGAAGTTAGAGATTCAGAAAATTGATATAAAATTACCGAATCAAACAACGGAAAGCTGAGTTAGTGAGACTGAAGATCAGGCATGTAACACCAACATATTTGAGGAAAAATCAGGCAAAAGATTTGAAAAAAATTCAAGAAACACTAAGAATTATGTGGAACGTTATGAAGAGGAATAATCTACAATTGATTGGAGTACCAGAAGGGGGTAGGATAACAGAAAATATAAAGAAAATTGTTGAAGATTTGTTAACAGAAAACTTCCCTGATGCAATAAAAGATGAGAAGGTATCTCAAGACACTCATCAACTCTACACAAAAGACAGAAAGACATACAATCGAACCTGCCGAAACTAAAAATAATGAGACAATTTTAAAAGTGGGTAGGGACATATGAAGAATAAGCTAACAGGAGAGTCAATCAGACTAAGCTCAGGCTACTCAGCAGAAACTATGCAGGTAAGAAGGCAATGAGATGACATATAAAAAGGCTTGAAGGAAAGAAGTTGCAAGCCAATAATAATAAATCCAACAAAGTTGTCCCTAAAATATGGTGGAGAAATTAAGACATTTCCAGAGAAACAGGAAGAATTTGCAAAAAACAAATAAAATTAAAAAAAAATACTAAAGGAAATCCTTTGCTTAGAAAATCAATAGTATCTGACAATAATCTAAGACTAGAATGCAGAACACAGTACCTGGATATCAGTCCAAATATGGAAATCACAAAAATAAATCACATACAGAGCACTGAAAACAGGAAAACAAATGTAATGGTGTAAAAGTTATTTTAAAAAGGGGGACTTAAAGAATATGTAGATATAGATCTTTCATACGGAAAGGAAGTCAAGGTGATATATAGGAATTAAAGACTAGTTTAAATATAGAAAATTATGAGTAAGTACTAAGGAAATTATCAGTCCTACAAGAAAAAAACAAGAAGAATGTAAGGTCTCAGCATATACAAAACCACCAGAATAGAAAGGTGAAAACACATAAAGAAAAATGACTCAGTACAGCAAATTGAGGGGAAGAAAGGAATTGTCTATAGCATACCAAGAAAGACATAGCATTAAACTCATACCTATCAATAGTTATGCTGAATATAATGGATTAAATTCACCAATAAAGAGATGGAGAGTGGCATATTGGATAAGCCAAGTAAGCCAAGTGCATATTGGATAAAAAACCCAAAATCTATCTATATGCTAATTACAGGAGATACAGCTTAGGCTTAAAGACACAAAGTAAACTCAAAGGAGGAAAAAAAATGCCTCAAGGAAATCAAAAAAAGAGTAGGATTGGCAATATTAATTTCTCATAAAATGGACTTTAAAATCCACTACTTTGGATAACAAAGGAAACCGTACAATGACTAAAGTGTCAGTACTTCAGGAGGATATAAGCATAGTAAATATCTATTCACCCAACGACAGAGCTGAAATATAAATAAGGAAATAGGCATGGAATAGACAATGTGGAATAGGTGTGAAATAGGAGATAGGGAATAAATGTGGAGTGCACTTGGAATAGATGTAGAAAAGATATGGAAAACATGAGATAGAATTGGAATAGACATGGAATAGATGCTATGAAACAGACAACATGGAACAGATGTGGATATATGTTGAATAGACAATATGGAATAGATGTGAAGTAAGGGTGCTTGTGTGTAGAATAGACCTACAATAAATGTGGAAAAGATGTAGAACACACGTGGAAGAGATGTGTAATACACTCAAAATAGATGATATGGTGTAGATGATGTCAAATGAAGGTGAATATATGTGTGGAATAGAGGTAGAATAGTTGTGGAATATTGATACAGAATACATGTGGAATAGGCATCAAATAGATGTCAAACAGCTCTGGAACAGATGTGAAACAGACGAGTAGATGATGTGAAATAGAAGTGACACAGAGGTAAAAGAGAGGGAGAATAGATGATGTGGAAAAGATGTGTAACAGATGATGTGGAATAGGTGTGGTACACATGATGTAAAGTAGAAGTGGAAAAAAGGTGGAATAGACATGGAATACATGATATGTAATACATGTGGAACGTATGAGCAGGAATAGAAATGGAATGGACACAGAGTGGACATGGCATAGCCGATATGCAGTAGAAGTAAAACAAGTTGAATACAGTTATAGATTTGGATTAGAAATTGTGTAGAAGTAGAAAGGATGTGGCAGAGACTTTTAATAAACTTTGAATTAATGTGGAAAAAAATGTGCAATAGATGCAGAATAGACGTGGAATAGACATGAAATATATGTGGAATAGACCTAGAATGACGGATGTTGAATAAATGGTGTACAGTAGATGTGGATTCCATACAAAATACTTGTGAAATAGATGCAAAATCAATATGGAATAGACCAAGAATAGATACGAAATGAATGATGTGGTATAGATGTGTAGTACACGTGGGATAGATGTAAAATAGACGAAGTGAAATAGAGGTAAAATAGATGAGATGGATTAGACTTGGAACAGACACGGAATAGAGGTAAAATAGAGGCGAATAAGGGGTTGAATAGTGGTGGTATAGACATATAGGTGTGGAATAGATGTATAACTGATGAATAATGGATGCATAGCAGAGGTGGAATAAAGTTTGAATGGAGGTAAAATAGATGTTTTATTGGCAAGAAATACAAGTAAAATAGACGTGGAATAGATGTGGATTAAAAGTGGAATTGACATGGAATAGAAGTTTTGGAATAGATGATAGTAACAGACATAAAAGGGAAGTGGAATAGAATTCAAATTGATGTGGAGTAGAAGTGGAATAGTGGAGCAATGGGGTGGAATAGTTGGAGAGTAGATGTGAAATAGACATGGACTAGATGTAGTGTGAAAACCCTGGTGGTGTAGTGGTTAACTGCTAGAGCTGCTAACCATGTCAGCAGTTCAAATCCACCAGGTGCTCTTGGAAGTTCTGCTCTGTCCTATAGGGTAACTATGAATTGGAATCAACCTGTTGTCAGTGGGTTTTGGGTTTTTTTTTAAGATGTGATATAATGATGGGAAGTACATGAGGTACAGATGTGGTATGAGATGGAATAGAGATGGAGTAGATATGGAATTGATGTAGAAGAGATGATACGCAATAGATGGGGAACAGATGTGGAATAGAGTTGAATTAGCGGTGGAATGACATCGAACACAAGCAGAGTAATCATAGAAAGGATGTAAAATAGACATAAATTGATGTGAATTATATGTGTTATAGACATGGAATAGATACAGAAGAGACAATAATGAAAAATACGGAATACATATAGAGTAAATGGAGAATAGATGTGAAATTGATGAGGAATTGCTGTGAAATAGACAATACACATGAAAAATTCATGGAGTAGATGATGTGAAATAGATACGTAAACATGTGGAACAGAAGTAGAAAAGGGGTAGCAGAGGCAGAATATACAACATAACAGTACAACACAGCACAACACAGTGAAACAATGCAAGAATCACAGGCGTGCCTGCACGCAAGCCCCTGTTATCAGACTAAATCAATCCAACACAAGACCCTGGGATGGATGGAGAAATGTTCTTTGATATCAGGAGGGCTATTACAATAGAAACCATTTAAGGGCATGTCAGCAGCAGTAGAATCACCGTTGACAAGATCTACTTCCTCCTTCTTCCCAGCTCAGCCTGTGGTGAGAACCACTGCCATTCTCATCTGCCCCACTTGCTAACATTCACATCCAGCCAAAAGCAGCTGCCAGGTGGCACCTGCCAGGCTGGGAATAGTGTTGGAGAAACAAACAATAATTAATAGAACACTACAACACAACAATACAAACAACACAACAAACACACAGTACAACAACACAGATGGAAAGGATTCCAGACAGAGTTGGAAAATTTTACTGAAACGGACGTCATACTTAGTTCTTTCCTGGGCTCCCAGGCAAACTTGGAAATATTTTTTCGCAGTCATCCCTGTCACTGAATCACATATGTGAAAAACGTTGAACAGGTAAATGTTTTTGCAGCTATATGTTTGCTGGCAACCAAATTTAAAAAAAAAAAAAAAAGCTAAAATTATTGAAAGTTTTATTTTTCATTCTTTTTGTTTTTCTGAGACACATAAAGGCACATAGGCTGGCAGGTAGGCCAGTTAGCCAGCAGTGCTAGGCAAGGATCCCATGGTAGATGTGGGGAAATGATTTGGAGGCTCAGGGGTGGGGGATGGGGGATGGGTGTCTAGCAGGCAGGGAAGTGGGCCGTCCATCTGAGGACAGACTCTCCAAACAGGTACAGATTGAATCTGGGATTTGGGAGCAGACATGGAACCAGTTTTCACGGAAGGAGAAAAGGCAGAAGAGAGAGCAGGAAACAGGGAGCCTTTGTGTAGAAGTCATTGACTTTCCCTCTTAGTTGTGGTGGAATCCTTAGGAAATGGAGGGGGTGATGACTGGCCAATAAGATGAAATGTCAAACTGTCACTGAAGTGTACATGTGAAACGATTTGAATGAGCAATTGTTTTCTTAAGTGTATGTTGATCACCATTAGAATTAAAAATAAACCGCCACCACCAAAAGTTTCCTTTTTCATTCTTTTAATTCCTCTGAGACACGGGCAGACAGGTCCAGAGGTGGGCAGGTGAACAAATGGAGTCATGTTGGACAGCTTGGAATGCCCTCCTAAAGTTGATGTGGACAGAGTCTGGGCTGACTGGTAAAATATCTCACCAAGGCCTGTGAGGCTCTTGGTAATGAGGCCAGAATTAATGAAATTAAGTGGGATTGTGGGCCAGCTGAGAACACTTACCCAGAGACCCCAGGTGGGCTGGCGTGAGTGGTTGGTGTCTGGGCTTGCACGTGGACTCTGGGAAATGGTGACTCTGGGGCCATCATGAGATCTCCAGCATATGCGCATGCAGTTGTAACTAGCGGGGATGGAGTTCAAGGGGAGGGGGAGATTGTGATCTCAGGGCTATAGGTGGGGTGTTAAGAGGGGACAAGGACTAGTCCAACTTTGTACGTGCTTGTTATGTGTGTTCTTATTTGGACAGCAACCCCCTCCCATCATCCTTAGCCAAACAAACACTATTCCGTTGGATGAATGGAGAAGTGTTAGTGCCCCTGCTGACAAGAACCGCTTCCTCCTTTCCCCCAGGTGATCCTGTAGAGAGGGCTACTGCCATTCCTGTTGGCCCCATGTTGCCAATATGTGGATCCACTCAAATACAGCCTCCAGGTGGCACCTGCCAAGTGTAAGAGTGTTGCAGATGGTGTTGGTGGAGATGAAGGAGGACACATGTAGGCATGCACACACACCCAACACATAGTGCAATCAAGAGATACAGACATAGACACAGATAAACAACACAAAAACACAGACACACACGCAATACACAAATAACACTCAGACACACAGAGACACCACCATGCACACATGTGTACACATACACACAGAATACACAATTCACTCGTTTGACACACACGTAGATGTGCATTTGAATTTGAATAGCACATAATGGTCATGCCAGTGACACGTGATAGTCAAGTGATTATAAAGCGATGGTCATGTAAATGAAACGTGAAATGTCAATTAAAAGTGATGGTCACAACAAACAATACAAAAAGCAACAGAACACAACAAAAATCTCAACATAACAATCAACAAAACAAAAAATATAATAACACAACCCAGAAACAGCATAACACAATATAGAACAACACAAACAACATGAAGAACACAAAAAGCCACAGCACAGCAAAACACAATTATGCAATACAACACAACTACACCACACAAGATATACAACAAGCACAACAAAACAAAATAAAACAAACAACACAATAAATGCAACAAACGAGACAACACACGCAAAGCACCACAGCACAATACCACAAACAAAACACAACACTGTAAAACACAAAGGACATGTCATACCATATTGAAACAGAACACAACAAACAGCACAGAAATGACACAACATAGCACAGTAACAAAAAACAAACAACACAAGATACAACAAAGAACACAAGGTGACACAACAAACAACACAACACACTGCAACATACAACAGAAGAAACATTCGTAACAGCATAGCGCAACACAACACAACACAAAACAATACCAAGAAAACCCCTCATCCCACCACAACAGAAGCAAAATACACAAGAAATACAAAACACAACAAACACTCCAAATAGCACAACACAAAAAAAAAAACATGCAGAAAACACCACACATATCACAACACAGTACAAAACAACAAGCAAATCACACAGGAAACACAAAATGCAACACTACAAACAGAACACAGCAATAAAAAGTAGAAACAATGTGACCCATCAATGCAACATGTGACAATCAACACAACCCACAAAGCATGCAGAACACAACACATCACACGACCACAACACACACACAATCTGTCTAATACACCATGCCACGTCACAACCAGTAACAGGAGAACACAACAACATAATGCAGGAAACAACACACAGTTAACACAACAGTACAAAACAAACAGAACAAAACATACACAAAAAATACAGAACACACCACACCACAACACAATAGTCAACAATACATAACAAAACAAACAGAATGTACCACACCATAACACAACACTACACAACCAACACAAAAAACACAACATGCAGCATGCAGAACATACCACAGCACAACACAACACTAAAAACAAACTGCAAACAACACAATACCAGACATAAACAACACAACAACAAACACAGCACAAAACACCACAGCTCAACCACTTGACACATTGGAACAACACAATAAGCAGCACAACACACTCCAAACACAACACACTACATCACCACAAAACAACAATCAGTAAAATACAACATAACACAAAGCATATGCACAACATATAGTATACATCACACCACATCACAATACTACACAACTAACAACATAACACACAGAAAGCATACCTCAACACAACAAACAGCATAGGACAATACAAAACATACAAGACATAAAACATCACAGCATAGCACAGCACAATACAACACTACAAAACAAAGACAATACAACAAGCAACACAACATATCCACACTACAAAAGCCAAAACTACACACATAACACATAGAACAAGCAACACCGTATCACAGCACAACAGCAAAATACAACACAGCATGACACAACAAAACGATACACAGTACCTGCAAAGAACCCAGGCAGAGTTGCAAAATTGTCCTGACACATACAGCCACATGCAGAAGGTTCCTGGGGTATCAGGCAGACTTGGAAACATTCTTCATAGTCATCCCTGTCACTGAATCGTACATGTGAAAAATGTCAAACTAGCAAATGTTTTCATAGCTACGTATTTGCTGACATTCATATTAAAAACAACACCTAGATCCTTGAATACTCTGGGGGTCAGTTCTACCCTGGCCCCTAAGGTCGCCATGAGTCGGATCCGACTCAACGGCACTTGGCTTGGCAGACCCCAGGAATTTTCTTTTTCATTCTTTTAATTCTCCTGCAACAGAGACAGGCAGGCTAGCAGACAGTATGACTGGCAATGCTGAGTAAGGACTCCAGTGGTGAATTCAGGGAAATGATTTGGAGGCTGGGGTCATGGGTTATGGAGCAGGAGGCAGGTGTGTAGCAGGCAGATGAACAGTGGCTGTTCATCTGGGTCCCCCCTTCCCAAGTAGGTATGGACCGACTCCAGGCATCCTGGCCGGACTTGGAAACATTTTTCACAGACAAAGTGAGAGGGGGTGGAAAACGAGGAGTCTTTGTAGAGCAGATTATTGAGTTTTTCTCTTAATGGTGGTGGAATCCTTAGGAAATTGAGAGAGGTGATGGTTGGCCAAGAGGATGAAATGTCATCCCTGTCACTCAACTGCATGTATGAAAAACTGTGAACAGGAAAATGTGGTAGGCAGGTGGGCAGACAGGTAGGCTGCTGGGCAGGCTCTTTATTGGTATATTTAAACCATTTGCACTCAATGTGATTCTTGACAAGTACGAATTTAGTGCTGTCATTTTGATGACTTTTGTGGTAAGTTGTTGAGACATTTTTTGTTCCACTTAATTTTATATGCTGAGTTGTTATTCTTTGTGGGTTTCCTTTTCATCACTTTCATTGTTGTTTGTTTTGCACCTGCTGAGACTTCTTAGTTTTGATATGTAAAATTGTTGATTACACTTATGTTTACCCCAAGTGTTCTCAAGTTAAAACAGTCTTTAATATCACTGTATTTCTTTAAATTCCTCTCCAACTGAAAGTTTGTGAATACGTTTTGTAATGTGGATGTGTTGTGGTACATTAATTTATCCCTCTTAAAGCATAATATTGTCATCATTCACTTACTGAGATGTCTGTTTCCCTCTTTATTTAAGCTTTGGTTTATTTTTGTGGATTCCCTAATTGTATTGTAACGTGGATGTTCTGTCTTGCTGTATTTATGAGTTTATGTCAGGTGTTATTGATTTTTATGGTCAAAGAACTTCTTTCAGAATTTCTTGTAATTTCAGTTTGGTTTCAGAAAATTCTCTAAACTTCTGTTATCTGAGAATGTCCTAATTTCACCATCATGTCTGAGACAGTTTTGCCAGATACGTAATTCCTGGTTGGCAGTTCTTTTTTTTCTTCAAGTCTTTGTATATGTCATCCCATTGCCAACATTGTTTTGGCTGAATAATCAGGGCTAATTTGCAAAGACTGAGCTTTGTACACTATGTTTTGTTCATGTCTTGAAGCACTTAGAATTTTGCCCTTGTCCCTAATTTGGTTAAATTTGACTACAAGTTTTGGTGTCTTTCTTTTGGAGTCAAACTTGTGTGGAGTTCAATGGGCATCTTGAATAGAAATTTTCTCATCTTTCATAATATCCATAAAAATTTTTATCAAGATATTTTCAACAATTCTGTGTTTTGTGGCATCCCACTCTGTTCTGGAACTCTGATCCATCATAAATTATTCCCCTTGATAGAAGCCTATATAACTCTTGGAAGATTGTCATTATTTTAAAACCTCATTATTTTAAAATCTTTTACCTTATTTATTCTCCAGCATGTTAGTGTCAGTCGTTTTATCTTCAGTTTTGCTACTTCTGCTTTCTATTGTCCCAATTCTATTCCTTTGGCTTTCTATCAGTAATTTTATTGTTAATCTGCTGAATTTCAGATCTTTGTTACTTAATGATTTCTTGAAGCCTGTTCAATTGTTCTGTGTGCTCTGTTGCACTTTGCCTAATTTCCTTCCTAACATCTGTGAGAGCTCAGAATATAACTTTCTTGTGTTCTGCCTCTGATAGTCACATGAATTCTTCTTTATCTGTTTTTTAATTCTTTGTTTTGGGAGTTTACTGAAGCTGTGGCAGTCTCCTTCTTTAAATGATTTGAAATAGTTTGTTGCCTCTGAGCCTTCAGAAGATTGTTTTAATATTAAGTATTGGGATCCTAACTAAGTATGCATGGTTTTATGTATTTTTAGTTTTTGAATATCAAAGTAGAGGAGCTGTGTATGCTGTTTTGTTGAGTGGAGCTGCAGAAATTTTGAAATGCTGTCACTGGGTGGTTAGTAGTCTTGTAGCTAGGCACAGGGGCCCACCTGTTTGTTTACTTTTCTTGTGTGCATTCAGCCTGGGCACCCAGTCAGATGGCCACCAAGTGCCCAGCGTCTGTGGGGCAGTGATGATTAATGTAGGCTCAGGTAGCCAGTTGCACAAGCTGTGGAAGGTAAAAGTGCCCTCCCCAGACTCAGAATGATGAATGTTCTGAAAATCTGAGCCTAGAGAAACTGCCTATGGCTGCCCTCAGATCCCTTTTGTTCTGATTGCCACTTCAGGTCAGGCAGCTAGCACAGCACAGAAAAGAAAGGTGAGGAGAGGGCACCTGATAGAGAGAGATTTTGTGCCCAAAAGAAAAAAGTTCTGATCTACATGCGAGTGGATATACTTACCTTTTGGCTTTCAGATTCTGTTGGTGTGGCTGTCTGAGGCTTGGTTTCTGCACGGGGAAGAAATGCTTTCCTGATGGGCTCTGCTGCATTCCTAGGCACTGGCTTTGTTTGTTGTGCTGGCAGATACATAGAACACACAGAAACACGAATACACATAAAATACACAAACAGCATGCTCAGTTACAGACATGACACATATGCACACACACATATGCAATATACAGCTTATTCAGGAGACACAGGAGACACCCATCACACAGAAACACATACAACACACAGGCACACTCACACAGGAGCTTGATACACATGTACAGGTGCACACACATACACACAATACACAATGCATTCAAGAGACACAGACACACAGAAACATGGATACAGACAAACCATGCAGACATAGAAACAAACAACAAACAACACACACATACACTGGAACATACAACGTATGTGCATGGGTGCACAGGCATACACAATATTCAGTGCACTTGAGAGACATAGACAAAATGTGGAAACATAAAATACATAAGTCACACACTCAGACACAGCCACACCACCACACACACGAGAGCACATAGTACACAGTTTACTCAGGAGAAAGACACAGACACTCATGTGATGGTCATGCAAATAATACAAATGGTATTTTAAGGACATATGATGGTCAAGTGAATGACATGGAGTAGTCATATGAATTATGTTGTATGGTCATGTGCTGATGTGAATGGCATGCAATGTCATGCAACTGACATATGATTGGCATGTGTCATGGATTGACTTATGCCCTTCCCCAAAAATGTGTGTAGAAATTTGGATAGTCTATGATTCCTTGTTGTTCTCTATTTTGTGACTCTAATTTTTCATATATGGTATAAATCTGAATCTCTGCCTGTGGTTCATAGGGCAAGATTAGATTATGTTAAAGAACATTAGGGTGGGACTGTAACACCTTACTAAATTCACATCCCTTTTTGCAATGAGTCAGAATTGTCTCCATGGTGATGGGTTTTGTTTTTTATGCAATGTAAAAGGAGTTTCCCTGGACTGTGGCCCATACCACCTTTTCTTTCTCAAGAGATAAAGAGGAAAGGGAAGCAAAGAGAGACTTGGGAACCTCATACCACCAATAAAACGGTACCAGAGCAGAGTGAGTCCTTTGGACCTGAGGTTCCTGTACTGAGATACTCCCCGACAAAAGGAAGACTGATGACAAGGACTTTCCTCCAGAGGTGATGGACAGAGAGAGAGAGCCTTCTCCTGGAACTGGTGTTCTGAATTAGGACTTCTAGCCTACTGAGCTGTGAGAGAATAAACTTCTCTTTGTTAAAGCCATCCACTTGTGGTCTTCCTGTCCTACCAGTACTAGATGACTAAGCATGTAATGTTCATGTGATGGCCATATGAGTGATGCGTTAAAGTCGTATGAATGATAGGTGATATTTGAATGGCACATGCTTGTCATGTCATGGTCATGTGGCATGGTGGTCATGAGACTTACATGTGATTGTGTCAACAAAGAGCACTATAAACAACACAATGCACTGCAACACACTAACAGAACTCAAGTAACACAAGAAACAGAAAATAAAACCCAATGTAATGCAACAAACAACATAACAGAACAGCATAACAAATAACACGAAGCACAAGACAACCAGCAACACAGTACAATAAATAACACAACAGAGGAATACAACATAAAACCGGTGGTGCTGGGGAAGTATCTCCAGCAGAACTGGGAAACTTTTCCTGAGATGCGCACCTGCACACAGGGCTTTCCTAGGCTCCCAGGCTGACATGGAAACATTTATTTTTTCAAAGTTGTCATTGTCACTGAACTATACATGTGAAAAATGCTGAATGGGTGAATGTTTTCATAAGTACATATTTGCTGTCATATGGATTGAAAACAAAACCACAACCACCAAGTTTTCTTTTTCATTATTTTAATTTTCCTGTGATGCGAGCAGGCTGGTATGCAGACAGGCAGGCTAACAAGGTCCAACCATCTGGCTGGGAATGCCCTCCCAAAGCTGCTATGGACTGGCTCCAGGCCAAATGGGAAAACATCTCACAGAAGCTTACAAGGCACTTGGGAATGAGGCTAGAGTCAGTGAAATTTAGCAGAGTCATGGGCCAGCTAAAAATGCCCACCTGGAGATCCTGAGGCAAGGTGGCATGAGTGGTTGGTTCCTGGGCTCGCTGAGGGACTGATGAAAATGGCACCTCTGGGGCCATTGTGAGATATCCAGCAACTAACTCCCACACGCATTCCTGGGGAAGGAGGTGGTTGAAATGTAGGGGCAGGGAGCTGAGGTGGCTGGGAGTGGAGTTCTCAGGGGAAGAGGACTTGGCAAAGTTTCCAAGTGGCCAGTATATATATTCTTAGTTAGACAGCATGCTCATGCCACCATCTCAGTCAATCAAAAGCATGTCCCTTGGATGGGTGGAGAAACTTTCTTCATTGTCAAGGAGGACAATCACAGCAGAAACTATAAGGGTGTATTAGCAGTGGTAGCGCTACTGCTAACAAGAACCACTTTCTCCCTTCTCCCAACTCAGCCTGTGCTGAGAACACTGCCATTCCCATTGGCCCCACATTGCTGACAGCTGGATGCAGCCAAATGCAGCTGCCAGGTGGCACCTGCCAGGTTGGGAAGAGCATTGGAGATGGTGGAGCCAGTTCTGAAGGAGGATGATGCAGGCAGGCATGCGCAGGACATACATAAGCATGCACATACAGTACAGTCAAGAGATACAAACACAGAATGCACACATTACACAGACAGAAACAACACAGAGACAAACACATAGGGACTTGAGGCTTAGGTGCAGGCACACACACACTAGACAGCACACTCAGGAGGTGCAGACACAGGCATGGACAAACAGAACATAAACAAACATGAACACATGCACACAAAATCTACAAACACACTTAGACACACACTGAAGTGACACATGCATACACATGCACACATACAATACACAACTCCCTCAAGAGACACAGACGTGGGTACACACAGAGCACACAAACACAGATACACCCAAACAGAAAACATACAAGCAACATGCTAGACTGCCGAGACATACTCACGACAATACATGCATGTTCCAGTGTACATTCACATACACACAATGCATAGTGTACTCAAGAGACAGATACAAGCACACAGAACACACAGAAAAACTGACACATATACACACAAAAAACAACACTCAGACACACACAGACATGACACATGTGCATGAGCACACACACATGAGACATATATCTCACTTGAGACACACACAGATGGTCATGTGGTAGGCAGGTGAATGGCACATGATGGTCATATGAATTACAAGTGATGATTCTCTTAATGACGTGATGGTCATACAAATGGCATGTAATGCTTATGTGACTGACATGACAGTCACAACAAATAAAAAACCACAACACTACAAAGAACACAATACACACAACTCAGTAACAAAACTGCAAACAATACAGCATAGAACAATGTAACAGTAAAAACACCACAGTGCAAAACACAACACTTCCAAGTACAACAAAACACAAAATAACACAATACAACAATACATCTCAACATGACACAACACCACAATACAATGAACACAACAAAACACAGCACAACAGAACACAACAGACATCACAACACACCAAACATCAGAAACAAATATCACAAAAAACACCACCATAACACATCAACTAAAAACAATACAACAAAGCCCAATAAAGTTAACACAAAGTGCACAATAAAAATAAAATCATTGTGGCTGGCATATTTAGAATGGTAGACACTTTACATTCTTTTCCCAGTAAAAGACTGTATAGGCAACATTCTCCTTTATGTCACACAGTGCTTTTCAGTAAGAGCTAAAACACTGACTTAATCAAGTAGAATGACAGAAACTGTATTTTGATTTCTCTTTAATGTTTTGACATGTGAATATGATCTCTTACTAACATAAGGTTTACTGAGCAAGACTGTATCAATTTTGCTCTGTTGTAGTTGAATGGGAAAAATTACACTGTTTTCTCCTTAACAAAATGTGAAAGGCATTATGAGAGTCCTGGTAACCCAAAGGTTGTGTAGAAACCATCTAAATGCCTGGTTGCTTTGTATTCTTGAAGGGAATGGTTCTCACGTATCTTTGCAGAAGATTATACTGGGAGTGGGGTGACTTTAACAAAGAAAGATTTATTCTTACACAGTCCGGTAGGTTGCAAGTCCATATTCAGGGTGTCCGCTCCGGGGAAAGACTTTCCCCTTGACGGCTCTGGAGGAAAGTCCGGTATTGCATCAGTCATTGTCCAGGGAGTGTCCTAACGCAAGAACCTCTGGTCTGAACGACGCGCTCTGCTCCCGGTGCTGCTTGCTTGATGGTAGCGAGGTTCTCAAATTGTCCTTTGTTTCTTTTTCCTTTTATTCCTTGCAAGCTAAAAGCATTAAGGGTGGGGCAAGCCATACTCCAGGGAAACTTCCCCCACAGCAGGAATTCACAGCCCCACCCTAATCCTTTAACATACAAGTTAGCAAAACCACACAATGGAGGACAGTCCTAAGATACTGGGAACCATATCCCAGCCACGTGGCTGCACATATTTTTGGGGGGACACAATTCCAACCATGACATCGGACAAAAGTGTCTAACAATTACAGTAAGACAATTTTGATTTCTCTTTCATGCAGTGAAGTGGAAACAAGTTCATTCTTTACACAAGGTTTATTTATCAAAACTACATCACTATTGCTGTCTTGTACTTGAACAGGAGAAAGTGCATTGTTTTCTCATTCAGACATTGCAGAAGGCACATTCATGGAGGGGTAGGTAACACAGAGTGCATAAAACATAAAACCCTGGTGGCTGCATGTGTTTGGTAGAAACTTTACATTCTTTTCACAGCAAGAGACTGTATATACAACATTTTCCTGCATGTATCACAAATTTTTTTCAATAACAAAACTTTCAGACTTAATCAAGTAGAATGATTGAAACCTTATTTTGGATTCTCTTTCATGCAATGAATTGAGGCCATGTACCTCCTGCTAACAAAAGGTTTATTGAGCAAAACTATATAACTTTGCAGTGGTCTATATGAAAGGGAGTGACTGTTTTAGTCATCTAGCACTGCTATAATAGATATATCACAAGTGGATGGCTTTAACAGGGAGAAGGTTATTCCTACATAGTTCAGTAGGATGCAAGCTTGAATTCTTGGTGTCAGCTTCAGAGAAGGCTTTCCCTCTTTGCTGGCTCTGGAGGAAGGTCTTTGTGTTGTGCTCAGGCAATGCTAAAGGAGTCAAGCAATCACTCCAGGGACTGGGCAGCCACTGGAGCCAAGTGTGCTTGGGAGGTTTGGGCTCAGGTGACCTTGAGGAAGGTGAGTGATCCTCCCAGTTACTAGGTAGCCACTGCAGCTAAGTTTGCCAGGGAGGTCTGTGCTCAGGTGACCCTGGAGGAGTGAAGTGATTGCCCTAGCAGCTATGCAAACATCACAGCCAAGTGCACCACACAGGCTTCAGCTTACACGACTGAAGGGGAGTGATCACCCCAGTGGCTAGGCAACCATTGGTGCCATGTGCACCAGGGAAGGTCGGGCTCTGATGACCTGGGGGAAGGGAAGTGATCACCCTAGCAGCTAGGCACCACTGGATCCAGCTACACTGGGGAGACCTGGGCTCAGGTAACTCTAGAGGAGTTAGGTGATCACCCCAGCGGCTACTCAGGCATTGGAGCCAAGTACATCTGGGAGGCTTGGGCTCAGGGCACCTAGGGCAAGGTAAGTGATTGCCCCAGTGGCTAGGTAGCTATTGGATGGAGATCCCTGCCCAACCCCGAGGCAACAGAAGCAGTGGCAGAAGTTGTTGCTGCAACTTGGGGAAGAAGGCACAAGCAACTGACCACTCCCTTTCCCTATGCCTGAGTCTGAGTCTGAGGCTCCATGAGGGATCTGCCCAAACCAGAGGCAGCTGCAACAGTAGCACTTGAGTTGTGCCTGACTTGGAGTGGCTGCAAAAGCACAGCACTTGCACAAGTGACCCCCTCAGCCCAAAAGCAGAAGCAGTGGTGGTACTGCTGAAAGTAAGAGTGACTCCTCCACCCAGAAGCTGTGCCAGCAGCAATAGCACACCAGTGCAGGACAGTAAGAGCAAGCAACAGAAAATAATCAGGCTGCAAGGAGAGTCTATAACCCAGCTCCAACAGAGACAGGCCACTCAGGCCAACTGAACTGTTAAGTCTCTTTCACTGCAATGACTTCCAGATGGTTCAGAGACAACAATAAATCTCTAAATACCTAAATAAGCAGACTACCATGGCTTCTGAAAACTACCAAAAATAAAGCATCAACAGATTTCCTGGATGAAGAAGAATTCCTACAAGTATCAGAGACAGAATATAAAAGATTGATGTACAGAGCTGTGTAAGATATCAGGAGAGATCAGACAAAATGCAGCAGAGCATACTGAAAAATTAAATAAGCTGCAAGAAATGCTTGAGCAGCAGTGATCTGAAATTTGATGGATTAACAGTAACATCTCTGAGCTTGATAACTCCATAGAAAGTCAAAGGAACAGGATTAAGGACATGGAAGGCAGACTTAGCGAGCTTGAAGTCAAAGTATATGACACTAGCATACGTGATGAAAATTGGATAAAAGACTTAATAAGATTGAAGAATCCCTAAAGGTGATGTGGGATTTCTATTAAAAGAAATAATATCCATGTGATCAGAGTACCAGAACAAGGTGGGATAGCTAAAATACAGAGCAAATAGTTGAAAACCTGCTGACCAAAACATCTCTGATGGCATGAAAGATGAGAAGATCTCCATTCAGGATGCTCATTGAACCCTACTCAAGATAAATCCCAAAAGAAATACACCAAGGCACATCATAATCAAGCTCAATAAAACTAGAGACAAGGAGAGACTACTGAGGGCAACCAGAAATAAGTAAAAAATAGCTTATAAAGGAAAATCATTAAGATTAAGCTCAGACTACTCAGCTGAAACAATGCTGGCTAGAAGACAGTGGGATAACATACAAAGCCCTGAAGGAAAAACACTGTCAACCAAGAAGAATATATCCTGCAAAATTCGCTCTCAAATATGAAAGCAAAATTAAGACTTTCACCCATAAAACCCATTGCTGTTGAGTTGGGTCCACATGTAAATGCAAATTTAGAGAATCTGTAAGAACTAAACCAAAATTATAAGAAATATTAAAAGTCCTCAGATTAGAAAAGCAACAGCATTAGTTATATACTTAAAAATCCAGCACTTGACAGAATGTCCCGATAACATCAAAAAAGGAAATGCAAAAATGATAACTAAATCACAAAAAAATAGACATTCATAGACCTCAAGATATAATTCACAACTACATTATATGAAAAAGAGAATCAAAGACAGATACACATAGACCTTCCAGATGTGGAGGAAGACAAGGAGACACAGACACTGAAACTGGGACTACTTTTAGATTAGTAAAATGGACTAAGGGAGTAACCACAAAGAAACCTGTAATTCTACATGTCAAAAAGCAACATACAAAATCACAATTTTAAGAAAACACTGAAAGTCATGAAAAGAAAATACATGAAGAAAAAAGACTCAGCACAGAAAATGGAATGCAACAGAGGAACTGTCCACAACACCCCAAAAAAGGTATCAAAATCACAGTGCTAACATGGTATATATCATTAATCACAATGAATGTAAGTGGACTAAATGCACCAGTGAAGAGAAGGAGAGTAGCAGTTTGGATAAAAACCATGACCCATCGACATGCTACTTACTGGAGACACACCTTACACTCAAAGACAGAAGCAAACTGCAACTCAAAGGTTGAAAAAAATATATCAGGCTAATAACATTCTAAATAGAGCAGGAGTGGCAATACTAGTCTCTGACAAAATAGATTTTAAAGCTAATTCCACTATATGAGATAAAGAGGGTCACTATCTAATGGTCAAAGGCTCAACTGGACAGAAGGACATAACCATAGTAAATATCTACACACCCAATGATAAGGCTCCAAAATACATAAAATGAACACGATTTGCACAGAAAACAGAAACAGACTGCTCCACAATAATAGTAGGAGACTTCAGCACCACTCAGTAAAGAACAGAACATCCTGCAAAAAAGCTTAGTAAACACATGGAGGCTCTAAATGCCACAATGAACCAACTTGACCATACAGACATATCCAGAACACTTCATTCAACTGAAGCCAAGTATGCTTTCTTTAGCAACACTCATGGAACATTCTCCAGAATTGACAACATATTAGGTCACAGAGTGATATTCAACAAAATTCAAAATACTGAAATAATACAAAGTTGCTTCTCAGACCACAAAGCCTTAAGACTAAAAATCAAGAACAGAAAAAAAGATGCAAATTAAGTAAAAAAAAAAAACATGGAGACTGAGTAACATTTTGCTCAAGAACTACTGAAGAAAAGAAATCAAGGATGCAATAAATAATTTCAGAGAATCAAATGAGAATGAAGACATATCCTACCAAACTCTATGGGAAGCAGCAAAAGCAGCACTCAGAGGTCAATTCATTTCAATAAACACACACATCCAAATAGAAGAAAGTGCACAAATAAAAGAATTAGCTCACCAACTTGAACAACTAGAAAGATCTCAGCAAAAGAACCCATCAGGCTCAAGAAGAATGCAAATTATGAAAATTGGAGCAGAAATAAATGAAATAGAAAACAGAAAAATAATCAAAAGTGTAGACAAGTTCAAAAGCTGTGTTTTTGAAAAGATCAACAAAATTGATAAGACACTGGCCAAACTGATAAAAGAAAAACAGGAGAAGAAACAAATAATTCAAATTAGAAGTGAGATTGGTGATATCACAATGCACCCTGGTGAAATTAAAAGAATCATACAAGAACACTATGAAAAATTATACTGTAATAAATTTGAGACCTAGAGGAAACAGACAATTTTCTGGAAAAATACCTAAACTAATAAAATCAGAGATAGAACAACTAAAGAAACCCATTACAAAAGAAGAAATTGAAAAGGTAATTAAAAAACTTCCATTCAAAAAAAGCCCTGGCCTGGATGGCTTCACCACAGAATTCTATCAAATGTTCAAAGAGGAGTTAACACTACTACCTCTAAAGGCATTCCAGAGCATAGAAAAGGATAGAATATACTCCCGAATTCATTCCATGAAGCTAGTATAACCCTGGTACCAAAACCAGGTAAAGATAGCACAAAAAGGAAGATTACAGACCAATATCTCTTATAAACGTAGACACAAAAATCCTTAACAAAATTCTAGCTAACAGACTTCAACAACATATCAAAAAATAGTTCATCACAACTAAGTAGGATTCATACCAGGGATGGTTCAACATAAGGAAAACAATTAATGTAATCAACCACATAAACAAAGTAAGAGACAAGAACAAACTTATTCTATCAGTTGACACAGAAAAGGCATTTGATAAAGTCCAACACTCACTCATGTTAAAAACTTTTCAATAAAATAGAAATAGGTTTCAAAAAATTGAAAATTTTGCTTCTCGCAGAGTTGGATAGGACGTGTCTTCATTCTCATTTGATTCTATGAAATTATTTATTACATCTTTGATTTCTTCTATTAACCTGTAGTTCTTGAGCAAAATGTTATTCACATCCACGTTTTTACTTAATTTGCATCGTTTTCTGTTCTTGATTTCTAGTTTTATGGCTTTGTGGTCTGAAAAGAAGCTTTGTATTATCTCAATATTTTGAAATTTTGAAATACATTGAGGAAATTCCTGAACATAATAAAGGTCATCTACATTAAGCCAAGAGCTAACATACTTAATGGAGAGAAGTTAAAAACATTCCTCATAAGAACGGATACTAGTCAAGAATGTCCATTGTAACCACTTCTATTCAACATTGTTCTCGAGGTCCTAAGCAGAGAGGTTAAACATGATAAAGAGATAAGGGGCCTCCAAATTGGCAAAGAAGTCAAAGTATCACTATTTGCAAATGATATGATCTTATACACAGAACCAAACTTATACACTGAAAACCCTATAGAATCCAAAACTACTGGATCTAACATAAGACTTCATAACATACATAAATCAGTGGGATTCCTATACACCAACAAAGAGACAACCAAAGAGGAAATCACTAGATCATTACCATTTACTATAGGCCCCATGACAATAAAATATCTGGAGATAAATCTAACCGGAGATGTAAAACACCTATACAAAGAAAACTGTAAGTTCCTACTGCAAGAAACAAAAAAATGACTTACACAAGTGGAGAAACCTGCATTGCTCCTGGAAAGGAAGACCTAACATTGTGAAAATGTCTATACTTAAAGGGCATCTGCACTGGCAAACAGGAAGTTAAAATCTTCCCGTTTGCAGATGATATGATTGTATATGCAGAGAATCCCAAAGAATCTATAAGTAAACTACTGAAACTGATAGAAGAGTTCAGCAAAGTCTCAGGATACAAGATAAACATAAGTAAATCAGTAGGATTCCTTTATACCAACAACGAGACTGTTAAGGATGAAATTATCAAATCAATACCATTTATGATAGCCCCTAAGAAGATAAAGTACCTAGGAATTATTCTAACCAGAGAAATAACAGACCTTTACAAAGAGAACTACAAGCCCTTACTACAAGAAACTAAGAGAGACTTAGATAAATGGAAAAACCACTGCTCATGGATAGGAAGACTTAACATTGTGAAAATGTCTAGTTTACCCAAAGCAATCTATGTATATAATGCAATACCAATACAAGGTCCAGTGACATTTTTTAATGAGATGGAGAAACAAATCACCAATTTTGTCTGGAAAGGGAAGAAGCCCTGGTTAAGCAAGGTACTACTAAAGAAGAAGAACACACTAGGAGGCCTCTCATTACCTGACTTTAGAACATATTACACTGCCACAGTGGTCAAAACAGCCTGGTACTGGTACAAGAACAGACAGATCGATCAGTGGAACAGAACTGAGACCCCAGAGATGACACCATCTGCCTATGAACAATTGATATTCGACAAAGGCCCTAAGACATTAAACTGGGGTAAAAACAGTATCTTCAACAAATGGTGCTGGCAAAATTGGGTATCCATCTGCAAGAAACTGAAACAAGATCCATATCTTACACCTTATACAAAAACCAACTCCAACTGGATAAAAGACCTAAATATCAAACCTAAAACAATAAACCTCATCCAAGAAAAGGTAGGAACAACAATGGAAGTTTTAATACACAATATGGACAGACTCCAAAATCTGTCAAACCACAATCATCAGAAGAGAAAATAGATAAATGGGATCTGTTAAACACTTTTGCTCACCTGAAGTCTTTATTAATAGAATTAAAAGAACACCTACAGAATGGGAAAAAATATTTGGCAACTCTATGTCAGACCGACGCCTGATCTCCATAATCTATAAGATACTACAAAATATCAACAAGAAGAAGATAAATCATCCAATTAAGCGATGGGCAAAGGAGATGGACAGACATTTCACTAAAGAAGAGATCCAGGCAGCCAAAAAACACATGCGGACATGTTTGCGATCTTTAGTTATTACAGAAATTCAAATCAAGATGACAATGAGATACCATCTCACCCCAACAAGGTTGGCCGTGATCCAAAAAACACAAAACAACAAATGCTGGAGAGGCTGTGGAGAAAGTGGAACCCTCCTACACTGTTGGTGGGGTTGCAAAATGGTCCAGTCTCTTTGGAAAGCAATCTGGTGCTTCCTTAAAAAAATGGATACTGATGTACCATTTGACCCAGTAATTCCACTACTTGGAATATATCCTACAGAATCAAGGCTTTTCACACCAACGGACACATGCACCAGAATGTTTATCGCAGCACAGTCCATGATAGCAAAAAGATGGAATCAATCCAGATGCCCAACGACAGAAGAATGGATAGGTAAACTATAGTATATATACTCAATGGAGCACTACACAATGATAAAGAACAAGGATGACTTCAGGAAACATCTCATGACCTGGTTTCAACTGGAAGACATTATGTTGAGTGAAAGTAGTCAGAGACAAAAGGACAAATATTGTATGAGACTTCTATGATAAGATCTCAAAAACAGACTTGTGTATAGAAGAAAAGACTCTTTGACAGCTGAAAGGGAGGGGAGGGACGGAGGGTGAGGGGGGGAGGGTTTAGATTAGATAGTTGCTAGGTATCTGGTTGGGTGAAATCGGTGACAGCACACATTAGAAACAAGAACAATATTAAGTGGACTTAAACATAACATGAGTACTCTTTCCATCTTAACCCAATATTGCAAGGATAGAATAGCTGGGGCAGGGGGCAGAGGACCATGCTCTTAGGTGAAAACGAGGCCAATTGGCACAACTAGTGTTTTGCTAAGTGGGCTCTCTGCACCCCACGTTGATGAGTGGCATCTGGGGTCTTAAAAGCTGCCAAGCTGCCATCCGAGGGCACAGCAAATGGTCCCAACTCAGCAGGAACAGATGCTCACCAAGGACCAAAATGACATTGGGGAAAGACAACCCAGAAGACAAAGAGACCCACAGTGGGTGCCTACATCGACTTGGGACTGGAAGAACTGGATGGTGCCCGGCCATCACCAGTGATAGCCACGACGGAGCTCACTAAGTTGAGTCTCACTGGCAACACAAGAACAAAAAGGGGTGCACCCTGAGATCCCCACTAAAAGACCTCAACTGAAGGTCCAGTGGTTTCGGGGTTCCCCTGGGAGCATGGCCCATGCTTCGGACAGGAATGGAGTGGACTTGGCAATGCAGTGACCATATATTGGATGCACTTTATGGTTCTATACATCTATAGGATGTCATCCTGCTGACCTCTGGCTGGAGGAAGGAGAGTGGGTGGAAAGGAGGGAAAAAAGAGACTGTTGGAAGAATGAGACATGTATGGACATGTCTGGAGCAGCCTCCCTGCTGTCACCAAGCAGGGAGAGCAGTGGAAGCTGCACATAGGTGGGTATGTAAATTTATATGGGAATGTACATTTTTACTCAGTAATATTAAATAAAATTTTTTTTTAAAATGTCTATACTACCCAAAACAATCTATACATACAATGCAATCCCAATTCAACTTCAAATGACTTTTTTTTAATGAGGTAGAGAAACATATCACCAATTTCATATTGAAAGGAAGGAAGCCATGGATAAGTAAATTACTACTAAAGAAGAGGACCAAAGTGGGACACCTCACCCTTCCTGACCTTAAAACTTACCACACTGCCACAGTAGTCAAGACAGCCTGGCAGTAGCATAAAAACATACACATAGATCAGTGGAACAGAATCAAAAATCCAAATGTAAGTTAGTCCACTTGTCAACAGTTGATATTTGAAAAAGACCCAAAGACAATGCATCGGGGTAAAGACAGTCTCTTCAACAAATGGTGTTGGTATAATTGGATATCCACCTGCAAAAAAAAGAGAAAGAAACAAGACCCTTGTCTTATACCATGCACAAAAACTAATTCAAAATGGATGAAAGACCTAAATATAAAAGCTAACACAAAAAAATTCTTGGAAGGAAAAATTGGGAAGATGGTGGAAGCACTAATCCATTGTATCACCAAAAACTGCTAACCCATCAATCATCAAAAATGAAAATAGATAATTAGGAACTCTTACAAATTAAATACTTATGCTCATCCAAGGTCTTCATCAAAAGAGTAAAAAGAACACCTATGGAGTGGGAATGAATATTTGCCTACCATGCGTCTGACCGTCACCTAATCTCTCTAATCTACAAGATACTGCAAAACCTCAATAAGAAAAGATAAACAATCCAATTTTAAAACAGGCAAATGACATGAACAGGTATTTCACCAAAGAAGACATACAGGTTGCCAACAGATATATGAGGAAATGTTCACGATTGCTAGCCACCTGGGAAATCCAAATCAAAACCACAATGAGATACCATCTTACCCCATCAAATACGGCAATAATCCAAAAAACACAGAATAATAAATGCTGGAGAGGATGTGAAGAGATTGGAACACTTCTACATTGTTGGTGGGACTATAGAATGGTTCAACCACTATGGAAATCGATTTGGTGCTTTCTTAAAAAACTAGAAATAGAACTACCATATGATCTAGCTATCCCACTCCTTGGAATATATCTCAAAGAAATAATGAATACTACTCAGATACTTGCACAAAAATGTTTATTGCAGCTCTCTCCATAACAGCAAAAAGTTGGAAATAACACAGATGCCCATCATCAGACAAATGGTTAAACAAACTGTGGTATATTCATACAATGGAATACTATGCAATGATGAGAAACAATGACTTACAGAAATACCTGACAATGTGAGGCCATCTAGAGAAAATTATGCTGAGCGAAATTAGCCAGACACAGAAGGACAAGTTTTGTACAAGACCATTATTACAAGGATGCAACTAGTCATTTAAGCACAGTAAAATCAATATTTGATGGTTACAGTGAGCAGGAAGGGAAAGGGTTTTTTACAAATTAGATAGTGGTTAGGATTAGGGATGGGTATAGGACACGATAGCACGTACTAGAAGTGGGGTACACACAAGTACTCAACTTTAAAACCAAACTGTCCCCTTAATGTGCACCTCCTCTTTGGAAGAACAGAGAAATAGGGTCTGGGATCTGAGGACCATGCTCTCTGGGGGCATCCAGACTAATTGACATACCCAAGGTTTTTCTCTCTCCCTCTCTCAGGACATTGCCCCACACTGAGTGGCGACTGGGGTCTTAAAAGCTAGCAGGCTGCCATCTGAATAGCACCAAATGGTCCCAACCCACCTGAACCTGGGGCAAATGGGGGACACTGAAGACAGGAGAAAAACATAAGCCCACTGGATGGAAGGGGCCATATGAGACATAGCCTGCTTCATCATGGGACCAGAAGAACTAGATGGCACCTGACCACCACCAAAGACAGCCCAGATGTGGTATGTGGAACAGAGTTCTGGACACAGCAGGTGTTGGGGGGTGAGTGCTACAAAAAGACCACACTTGATGGTCCTTCTGAATGGAGGTCCTCCTGGGAGCTTGGCCCCTGCACTCTCTAACCCCAAACTACATCCAGCACCATGGCTAGATTCCCAGACAAAGACTGACCTGGACCATACAGAAAGAAGTGAAACAGGAGGCGAACAAACCTTTACAAATGTACAGGTGTTATCTGAGGGATACTTTGCTGTAGCCAAGTTGATTGAGTGAGGAGGGCCAGACTTTTATCAAAAGGTCAAAGGAAGCTCCGAACAGAAGGGGAAGACAGAACAGAATAGAGATGAAAGTTCTGGGTGTTATATGGCAACACAATAGCAGTTGTAAAATTGTTCTTAATACAAAAAAAGAAAACCTTCCAGGGCACTCTTAGACTTTGATAAAAGTGTCAGCTTCTTATCCTTTAAATTGGAACACACAAAAGCAGAGTTTTGTGAAATTTTTATTAAAGGACTGTAAAAATGAGACCCACACAATGCTTACCGTGGAATCCAAGATGGGTTCTTAAGCTACAATGCTGCTAAAGCAGACAACTTTCCTTAGCATTTCGCTGTACACAGGTCAGAGTACATACCATTTTTTCTCATTGCGTTTCATTGACTCTGACGCTTTCATTGCTTCTTTAAAGTCTGTTTGGTTACATACACCAAAATGGTGCCATAGCATTCCTTCCAGGGACAAAGAAGTAAGTTTTCTTCTAGGAAAATACAGGTAGCCTCTGATGGATTCTAGGCATTCCGAATGCCCTTTTGGAATAGGCATGCGAACAGGCCCTGCTGAACACTGAACAAGAAATCATTAGTTTCTTCAGTTCTTCTAAACATTGCTAAAACACCTTGGGCCTTATATACACCAGAATATTTCTATGCCACTAAGTCCTTCATAGAAATGTCAAGTTCTTATACATTAACTCCAAGCAAACAAAAGAAAAGTTGTGTCAGGTTTCTATAGAAACCTGTACAAATGAAGTATCTACAATGCCTAACAGGGAATCCAGGGCAGATTTTTCAGTTAATATAAAATGCTGCTGGAGCAGCAGACTCTCCTTAACATTTCACTGTATGTATGTAGAGCTAAATACTCTCTCTCTCAAAACGAGATTTTAAAATCCCCAAAATACATCTTTAAAATTCTGTATAGCAATATGAGGCCCTAGCATGCCGTCCAGGAGCAAAGTATATTAAGTTTCCTCCAAAGCAAATGTAGGCAACCTCTAGCGGATTCTAGGCATTCGGAATAGACTTTTGCAATATTCATGTGAATGGGCCTCACTGAACGCTGTGTGAGAAATCAGAATGCTTTCTTCAGTTCTTCTAAATGCTGCTGAAATATCCCATGTCTTACATACACCAGAATGTTTCTAAGGCACTCTAAGACTTTGATAAACATATCAATTTCTTGTCCATTAAACCCAAGCACACAAAAGCAAATGTGTTAAGTTTCTATGGAAAGCATGTATAAATGAGGCCTACACAATGCCTATCACAGAATCCAAGGGAGTTTCTTCAGTTAACGTACAACGCCGCTAGAGCAGATGACTTTCCTACAGTTTCGTTGTATGTGGGTAAAATAAAATACTGTTTCTCTCATTGTGTTTCATTCACTCTGATGCTTTTACTGCTTCTTGAAATTCTCTTTTGGTTACATACACCAAAATGGTGCCTAAGCACTCCTTCCAGGGGTAAAGTAACTTACTTTTTTTCTAGACAAATCCTGGCAGTATCTAGCAGATTCTAGGCATTCAGAATGTGCTTTTGGAATAGGCATGCTGATAGGACCCATTCAACACTGAACGTGAAATCATTATGGTTTCCTCAGTTCGTCTGAACACTGCTGAAACACCACTTGCCTTACACACACACGATTACTTTTCAGGCAGTCTAAGACTTTGATAAACTGGTCAAGTTCTTATCCATGAAATCCAAGCACAAGAAAGTGAGGTTTCTATTGAAAGACTATATAAATGAGGCCATGCAACGCCTAATAGGGAATCTTAGGTGGGTTCTGGAGCATTACGTTTGGAGGAAGGGTCATGAACAATGGGAATTTGCAGATGACTCTAGAATCACTTGTGAACTTTAGCTTTTAGAAGTGCCTGACAGAGAAAAGTATCTACTTCAAAACTCTGTTTAGACAAAAGTTATATTAAGCTCAGAGCAGAAAAATCTTCAGGTTTATTCATAGCATAATTTGTCAGTCAGGGCACCATTTCCAACTCCAGTGTAAAAATATATTCAAAAGAAAAAAGGCCTTTCACAGATTTGGTACTCCATCTGGTAATTCTTCACTATCCTGAAGAGAGAGCCAGAATAGAATTGACAACTTTTAGTCTTGTGGGATCCCATACAACAATGTGACAAGGAAACAAACCAACAACAACAACAAAAACACAAACAAAGCAACTGCCTTTGAGTCTCTTCTGACTCACAGTGACCCTAGACGTCAGAATAGATAAGTGACAGGACTGCAATGAAGTTCCTTTCTATGTTGTCCCTAGAAGACACCAGGCAGCCTCATCTTTAGAAACGGGGCTTCAGGGCTAGAGAAATGGTCCTGTCACACCCTGTGGTATATATTTGTTAGTATGTCACTGACATTAACAACCCAGAAAATATGTACCTTTCCATGGACAACAGACTTCTTTTGGTCAAATGGGCAGACTTAGGCTAGTGAGAGATGTAGGATAATTACAATTGATAAACACACTTTTGTTTATTGTTTGGAATCTTACCTTTGGGAAAAAAATATCTTGATTAAAAGCAGAAAAGAAAAAATACATGTCAACAGACTCAGTAACCGATGTGCACGTACATTGACTATAACATGCCTTATGGGGAAACAAGGTAGATGAAAGTAATTACTTGGACTCTTCTTTGTGCTCTTTCTGTGTGTTTGTGTCTGTGTGTGCATATGTTTCCAGGTCTCCTCTGGCTTTCTCACTCCAAATACTCACTCTTTATAGGTGCAGAATTCACGGGAGCTCAGGCAGGGCAACAGCAGTCCTAGGTCTGAATATCCTAGAAAATGATGGAAAGAAAGCAGTCAGAGAATGCAGTTTTCCAGACAGCTCCGTCAAGACTGTTAACCCAAGATCCCAACCTCCATCTATCTGTCCGCTTCTGAGTCCCCTGATGAGCCTGTCAGAGCTGCAATTCTGGATCTGGCCACCAGGTGACATTTGTTATCATTTTCTTTTTCAAGCAAAGGGCCCCGTGGAAAAAAGCCTGAAACAACTTGACTGTGATACCCATTCTGTTTGAAAGATTCATCAACTGAAATTCAAATGGACAGCGCCTCACCACAGCAACCCCAGTGGTGAAACGATAAACTACTGTGTCTGTTCACCAGAAGCTTAGCAGTCCACTTCCACCAGTCACTCCCTGGAAACTCTCTGGGGCAGTGCTATTCTCTCCTGTAGGTAGGGTCACTGTGAGTTAGACGTGACAGCGACATGCTGGGGTGCTGCTGTCGCAGTTTCAAGAAGAGCAACAATAAGAGGGAAGTGACTTCTCGTGATTGTTTTCTTTACAGTTATCACAGCATTTTTACACAACATTATCCCTTCCTTTTCATGGCACCCAATGGCATTGAGACTGTGTTTGCTTCCTTCTTGTCCACTTGTCCATCTTCTTTGGAAAGGTGTCTATTCATATCACTGGTCCATTCCTAAAACTGGGTTGTTCCTTATTTTCTTTTCCAATCTAACTAGTTAGACATACAAGTATTGCTGTTTTTACCTAAAGATGGTTAAATGCCTGGCTCTCATCAAGGGCTTTAGAGTCAAACACATGGAGGCTATGACAGCAGCTGTTTCTCTCAGTAGCTAGGTGACCTTGGAAAATGGCCTTGACCTCTGAAGGAAAGTCCTGATATCAAGTAGAATATCTAGTGCAAGTTAAGAGGTCACAAACCTGTGTTTCCCTCCCATCTGATTTTTTTCCTTCTTCAACAGAGATTTGATCTGAACCTCAAGATCATCACTGTATCTTTGGCATCTTGTGAACACTATACAAGAAGGAGATCAAACCACTTGTGCACCTTAGGTAACAGATTTGGTGCCATTTCTGAGGTGGAGTATGTTATGGATTAAGTTGTGTGATGTGTTTTGCAGGAATAAATGCCTACTCTTCCCTACTGAATGCATGTCTTGATGTTCCCTGTGGCTAGAAAAGCCCTCTTGGAAGTAGTAGAAGGCAAAGATGTTGTTTTAAGGACCAAAGTGTGGCTGAAGAAGGCTCAGGTCCAGCCAGCTGAGAAGTCTGTCTCTGTGGCCCTCTCAGTAGGGGCTCCATCAACACAGACAGTCACTTTTAGTCAGCTGGTGCTGCTTTGACAGAGATACCACAAGTGGCTGGTTTCACAAAAGAAAATTTCTTTCATCACAGTCTGGTAGGCTAACAGTCACAATTCTAGGTGTGAGCTCCAGGGGAAGACTCTCCTGGCAGGCACTGAAGGGTGTTCCTTGTAGTCGATCTTTCCCTGGACTGGAAGCTTCTGAGGCACAAGTACCCTGGTCCTTTCTGAAGAACGGGCTCAGCTTTGGGCACTGCTTCTTGGTGGGATGAGTTTTCCCAATCTGTCGGCTAGCTCTTTTCTGTTCTGTCAAAAGAATGCCCAAAGGCATAAAACAATCTTATACCTTGATGAATGCCTGCCAACAGAACTGCCTGCCACACCCTCATCCCTCATCGACCCTCATTAAATCACAGAGGCAGAATTTACAACACAGGGGACATCACACAGAAGCAGGAATTGTGGCCTAGCTTAATTGCTACAGATTTTTTTGGGAACCACGTTCAACCTGAGAAGGGCAGATTCTCTGGGTTATGAGGAAGAAGGTGCTGGAGAGTTCTATCTATATAGAGAGTTAGCCACAGAGATCCTTGGGCTTCACCTCAGAGTAGACCCATCACTGAGTTGTCCTTGAAGTTGTAAGGGAGGTCGTCTGGGAGCAAGCCGTTGGTGGACAGGTGGTGAGAGAGGAGAAAGGGAGTAGGGCTTCAGGTCAGTTGCACAGTTACGCAGGCTGCAGCTGCTGTCATCTGAGGTTGAGAAGAAGGAATCTTTCAAAGCTTTCCTCTGAATAATTTGTTACCAGCTTGTCTCTTCCCATACCTCTGCCTACCTGCAGAGGGGTGAGGTGAGAAGACATCTTTTGGCATATTATCGTGTCCCAGTAGACAAGGAGATAGAAGGGATTGATCCCTCCAAAATCGGAGGCTAGGTAGAGGTTTGATAAGAAAAGAGGATAAGGATTTGTGGGTCCTAGGAATTAGGAGTGAGTTAATTCTCTTCAGGTGCTCACAAGGGTCACATCTCAGATATATTGAGATCTTCATGGATGTTTTGGGCCTGGAGGTGGTCTGGCTATCATATAATCTTCCATCTGATGCCTTTATTTTCCTGTTATGGTCTTGATTATCACTTGTTTCTCTGCACTCCAAAAGAGAACACATATATGTCCTTAACCTTGAGAGAAACTCAGGGAAACAATGGACTCATGCTTGCAGACAGAATCAGAAAACAAAATGGCACAAGTCCTACTCAGGATGCAGTCATGCTCAAGAACTCTGCCTGTTCCAGTCTCTCCCTTTTGTTGTGTGGCTGTCTATCCTGGGAAACAGGGCAGTGTGTCTTTAAGACTACTTTGTGATGGATAGGTATGTTGCTCAGAGAGAGATCCTCAGGGGTTGTGAACCATAGGAAAGGCAGAGTGAAAATTGACCACATCTTGGTGGATGAGGTGGTGAGCAAAGAGAAAACGGAGGCAGAAATATCAGGAGTATAAGGATTACTAGTGATGTTGAATAAAGGAACAGACCAGGCTATAGTGGCTATCAGTTAACAGTGTTCCAAATGGCGGCTGGATCTGGGAAGCCCTGGTTAAATTTATACATCCATTAAGTTACAGTCTCGGGTTATTGTTGTTATTGTTTCCATATTAAGCTCTTCCCCACCTGAATAGTCACCATGAATGCCCTAGGAGCTGGTACTTGCCACACAAACCACTCCTTGTTCAGCAAAGAGATATTTTAGGGCCATGCAGAAGAAGAACTAGTAGAAAGGTGTTGGAATATAACAAAGTGCTAGGTTGAAAATTAAGGAGAATGACTAAATACCTGAGTAATCTCACTAATTTATGTGGAGCATACAGGCACAGGAAACAGAATACAAACATGAAGGCCACTCTAACAGGAGTGTTCAGAGTCTTTCAGGGATCTTACGCATGTAGGAGAGTGTCAGAAAAATAAATATTCTAAGCTTTGAAGTGACTTGCCAGTCTTTTTCTCCCACTTTTCCAAATTTCCCGTTGGCACCCTTTGGTGTCCAGGAGAGGAGACAGGTACTCTGGCAGAGAGTATGCTTAAGGCCAGCAGGAAAGACAAAGAGAGAAACATACAAGCATAGGAATGGACATACACTATGACAAATAAAGTCATACTATGACAACAAAGAGTGTATATTCTTAGGGCACATTGGGTCTAGTGCACAGAAAATACCAGCGAAGAAACCCTGGGGCTACTCAGTAGTTAGGAACTTCTTAATAATTGGTACTGGTTTCAGTAATGAGAGTCAGGAAGGTCTTCCCTGGTCCAAATTTTCTATTCTTAAATGTGAAGAGAAAAAGTGAAGAGTGTAGTCTCCTCTGCTCCATCTGAGGAGCAGCATCCCCACAACTGTTCTCCCAGAAGAACTGAGCTTTTGTCTTTATAGCTCAGGGTTCAGCTGATGTGTCCTTGTGAGTTCAACTACAGCTGGGTCACACCATCCATGCTCAAGGAAAAGCAACAATGACTGCAATATCATTTTGAAGGGGTTTCTCTCCTGCAGAGATGAATCAGACATGGATGATGACTGCCTGGACTTGTTTGGGGTCCTAGATGGTGGGAGCAACAGGCTCTTTAAACTCACGATGCTGGTTTTACACTGGATATCATCTGGTTTTTTACTGGGGTATTAAGCAAGAAGAGCAATGTTCTCATTAATCACAGTGCTCGAGTGAGCACACTCAGTGTACATCAATGTTTTAGCCCAACTTCTTTTTTGCTTTTCGAGGTGTGGAAGACAATAAAAGAATACTAGCAGGATGCAGATTCAGAGTATTATTTAGTGATCCAGCTCATGTACTTACGCCTGATCATAAACAACCAAACAAATCTGTTGTTTGTAAGCATGTTAACCAAGTAGCTTGCTATCTAAGTGTTTCTTGTCTATGGCACAGACCATTTTCTTGGCCCAGTGAAAAGCTAAGGATTAGAGATTGCTGTTATGCTTCCATCCTACTAACGACTTCATTTGTTATTTGTTCCACAGTGACTGATCAATTTCTTAATAATTTCCCTCTTCTAGTATATCACAGGTAGGATTCAACTTACCAACTATACCCTGAGTGTGGGACCAATGAAATTTCCTCTGACTCTCATTTTACAATGGAAACAGCTTCATATGACCTCTCTAGTATTTACTAGCATCATTATTATGAATAGCTAAAGGTAATCTTAAAGTTTTCAAAGTGCATGGTCCATGCATTCACCAAGAATCTAAACAGGAGGTTGCCAACATAAATTGACTGTCAGCTGAATCACCTAAATTTAGTGTAGTTGGATCTACTGCACATGAACATATATCCATCCATAAGCAGCACAAAAAACCTATCTACAGAAAATAGAAATTATAGGACAATTGCCATGTGACAAGCTTTCACTGGCACACTAATGACTGTTTACCAGGAGAATACACAATGGGCGATCCCGTTGGATGTTTTCAGTTAATTTCTTTCAAAACATGCCAAGTCAGGGGGTGGAGCCAAGATGGCAGACTAGACACACATCTCCAATATTCCCTCTGAAAACTAAGGCCTGGATTAATAATTGAACAGAACACTCTGGACACCCAGGGAGTCCTAGGATACACCATAGGATTGTCAGATTGGACTACACTCTACTAAATGGGAGACTATCTCTCTCTGATGAGGCAGAGAGTGCTGATCCCTGCTCCTACTGACTCAATGCTTGGGAAGACTGCAGGTACTCATGCTATTTTTTTCTTATCTAGGAGGCAGGGAATGGCATGAGATAGCGAATAAACTGAACTTCAGTGCTAAACTAAACAGTGTACAGTGCATCAGAAAGACAGGGCATGGGATAGTCACGTTTTGAGAGCCCAGCTCCTGACTGGGGGCACCACTGTCCCACCACCCTTTTCTGGCCTCTGCCATAGGTTCTGCTGTTTTGTGGCAGAAAAGGCAGCTCGGCCGGGATGTTGTCTTGGTTGGCTGGGAGGCTGAGTAACCCAACCGGAGGTCTTAGCAGGGGCTAATTCCTAATCTGAGAAGCAGTGCCAGTCCAAAAAGTGCTTTTCCAGCACAACAACTGTATTTAGCACAGTGTTACCTTAAGGGTAGAGCCCAGCTGAGGGTAGCAGCAAGGCCATATCCCCTCCCTACTTTGAACCAAGTCATAGTATCTGGGGATGGCCTAAGAGGTGCTTCTGCTGGCAGCTGAAAGGTGGGGCCTGCCACACGTGACAGCCTGACTGATTTTGGCAGCTGTCAGATAGCTCCTAAGTTTTCAAAATAAAACTGTCTGGAGAAATAACTGCTGAGCAACCTGGCAGCATTTCTTCCAGCCTTTACTGATCCACATCATAGGGTCTGTTGATGGCTCCCCAGTGACTCCATAAGTATGGCACTGTCTTTGCCAGATAGGAGGTGGAGACTGCCACTCCCAAGAGTCCACTGGGGCCAGTCTCTAGAGCACACAGAGGTGGCTGGTGAACACCTCCACTCTCAGAACTATGCCTCAGCTCCTGTTAAGGTAACTCCAGAGAAACTAAATAGCCTCTGGATGGCTCAAAGGCAACAATCCATCCCTAACTATTCAAAGAAACAGCCCACCAGGGCTCCAGAAAACTTCCAAAATAAAGAATAAAAAAACTTCCCAGATGAGGAAGGCTTTCTGAAACTATTGGAGGTCAAATACAAATAATTATATATAGAACCCTCCTAGAGATTAAACAAAATGCAGCAGAGCAAAATGAAAAATTAAGCAAACTATATGAACTTATAGAACATCAACAATCTGAAGCCCAACAGATCAGTAACAAAATTGCAGAGTTAGGCAATTCAATCCAAAGCCAAAAGAGCAGAAATGAGGAGAAGTAAGTCAGATTTAGCGACCTTGAAGATAGAGCAACTGACAGGAGCATTTATGAGGAGAAATCAGAAAAAAGAAATTTAAAAAAATGAAGCATTAAGAGACACGTGGTACATTATTAAGAGGAAAAATCTGTGATTAATTGGAGTTCCTGAACAGAGAGGGATAGCTGAAAACACAGTGCTGTTGTGAGTTGCTAATAAAAATCTTTCCTGAAATTATGAAAGAGAACATAGATGTCCAAGACATATCAAATGCCACAAAATCTAGACCCCAAAAGAAAGACCAAAACTGAAACAAACAGCCATTGAAGACACCAAAACATATAATCAAGCTTAAAAAATAAAACATAAACAGATTCTCTTAAAGGCAGCAAGCTCAAAGAAAAGATAATATTCAGAGGGAAACCCTGTAGGCTTTCATCTGACTTTTCAGCAGAAATGATGTCAGCAAGGAGGCAGCGGGATGACACGTGCAAAGTCTTGAAGGAGAAAAACTTTCAACCAAGAATTATATATCTTGTAAAACTGTCTCTCAAACACAAACATGAAATTAAGACATTCACAGATAAACAGAAGCTTAGACACTGTTTTAGTCAGCTAGTGCTGCTGTAACAGAAATACCACAGAGTGGATGGCTTTAACAAAGGAAGGTTTATTCTTACACAGTCCAGTAGGGTGCAAGTCCAAATTCAGGATGTTAGCTCCAGGAAAACTTTCCCCTTTGTCAGCTCCGGAAGAAAGCCTGGTATTGCATCAGTCTTTCTCCAGGGAGCATCTTGGCATAGAACCCTCAGATCTGAAGTACGTGCTCTTCTCCCGGTGCTGCTTGCTTGGTGGTATGAGGTTCCCAATCCTCAGCCTGTTTCTCTTTCCTTTTATCTCTTGCAGGATGAAAGGATTAAAGGTGGGGCAAGCCATACTCCAGGGAAACTCCCTTTATTGTGGAGCTTGGAGGTGATCTTATAAAGGGATTTACAGTCCTACCCTAATCCTTTAACATACAGCAAAGGAAAATTACAAAATGGAGGACAATCATAGAATACAGAGAATCATGGTCCCGTGGCTACACCTATTTTTGGGGGAACATAGTTCAATCCATGTCAGACACTTGTGAAAACCAAACCAAACCTACAAGAAGCCCTTTGCTTAGAAAAACAAAACGATTAAGTGTGTATTTAAGGAGGCAATGCAGGATACAGCATCCAGAAAGCTACTCAGTTAGGGAAGGCACAAAACTCAACCAAAGCTACAATATTAAAAGAAAGAAGCTAGTAGTCATATCATGAAAACTGACACCACCACACTAAAAAGAGGGATATACTACAGTAGTTACGGTCTTTTCAGATGGAGAGGAAGTTAAAAAGATAGGCAGAGTGTCATGGATTGAATTGTGTCCCCTTAAAAATGTATGTGTTGATTTGACTTGGCTTTGAGTCCCAATATGGTGCCCTTCCTCCCATGTGTTGTGAATCTTGCCTCTGTGATAATTAATGATGGAGAAAGGGCAACAGCTGTGTTGGTGTGGCACGACTCAAGCTACAAGCTTGTGGAATATAAGGGAAAGAAGTGAGCAGAGGAAGTTGGGAACCTCATACCACCAAGAGCAGAGTATGTCTTTTGGACCTGAGGTTCCTGTGCTGAGATGCTCTCACTGGATTTGGACTTATCCTACTAGACTGTGGTGATTTCTCATATGGAATGGATTTGTAACTTGTTAATGGATTTGCAGCTTACCGGACTGTGACAATAAAAGCTTCTCCTTGTGAAGCCTTCCACTCATGGTATTTTCTGTTACAGCAATTCCAGGTGACTAAGACACAGAGGTTAAAATTGGGTTTAAACTTTGAGTATTAAGGAGTATCATACAGGCACCTGCAAACTACAATAACAATACAACATATCAAAACATGAAATGTAATACAGGAGTATGAACAAACACAAAACCAACAGTGAAAAAGATGAAAAGTCAACCCATAAAGAAGAATGACTCAGAAGAGAATATTGAGAACATAGAAAACACCAACACAAAAATAAATATGTCAAAATGACAGCACTAAACACATACCTATCAATAAGTACACTGAATGTAAATAGACTGAAAGCTCTAATAAAGAGACAAATGATATCCTGGATCAAAAGACACAACACATGTATATGTTGCTTACAAGAAATACACCTTAGACTTGAGGACATGAACAAACTGAAAATTAAAGGATGGAATAATGTATACCAAGCTAACAATACACAAAGAAGAGTAGGTATGGCAATATTAATCTCAGATAAAATAGATTTTAATGTGAAACCCACCATTGTGGACAAAGATGGTCACTATTTACTGCTGAAAGGTTCAATACACAAGCAGGACTTAACAATATTAAATATTTACGCACCAATTACAAGAGCATCTAAATATACAGAACAAACACGGACTACATTGAAAATGAGATAGATCACTCCACAATAATAGTAGGAGACTTCAATACTCCACCTTCAGTAATGGACAGATCATCCAGAAAGAAGCTCAGTAAAGACACAGAAGATCTCACTGCAACAAACTACTAGACCTCATCTACATATACAGAACTTTTTATCCATCAACAGATAAGTATACCTTCTTCTCCCATGCACATAGAACATTTCCCAGAATAGAACATATGTTAGGGCATAAAGCAAATCTCAACAAAATCCAAACCATTGAATTATTGCAAAGCATTTTCTCAGACCGTGAAGCCATAAAAGTCAAAATCAATAGCAGAGAAAACATAGGTAGAAATTTGAACTCATGGAAATTGAACAACACCTGGCTCAAAAAGCAGTGGGTTATGGAGGAAATCAAGAAAAAAAATAAAGAAATGTATGGAATCAAACAAGAATGAAACCGCATTCTACCAGAATCTATGGGATACAGTCAAAGCAGTGCTCAGAAGTCAATTCATCTCTATAAATGTACACATCTGGAAGAAAGAAAAGACGTAAACCAAAGAAGAAAGAAGAGAGCAACCAAGGAATCTACCAGGCACCAGAAGAAAACAGATAAGTTTAGAGCACAACTAATTAGAGACTAGAAGAACTGACCAAATTAACAAAACCAAAAGCTGTTTTTCTGAAAAGGTCAACAAAACTGATAAACCATGAGAAAAACTTACGAAGGAAGAACAGGAGAGGAAAATAATCACACAGATAACAAATGAAATGGGATATGTCACAACAGAACCAACTGAAATCAAAAGTATTTTTAACAGAATACTATGAAAGACTGTACTCTAACAGATTTGAAAATTTAGAGAAAATGGACAAATTTCTAGGTTCATATCACCTACAAAATTATCACAAGGAGAAGTAGAATAACTTAATAAACCCATCACAAAGAAAGAGACTGAAAAAATCATCAAAAACTACCCATCAAAAAAGGTCCTGGCCCAGATGGCTGCACCAGAGAATTCTACCAAACTTTTGGAGAAGAGTTAACTCCAATACTGCTGAGACTATTTCACAGCACATAAAGGGATGGAATACTCTCAAAATTCATTCTATGAAGCCAGTATGACCCTGATACGAAAGCTAGGGAAAGACTCCACAAAAAAGGAAAATTACAGGCCAATATCACTCATGGACCTAGATACAAAAATTTTCAACAAAATCCTTCTCAGTAGAATTCAAGAACACATGAAAAAGTAAATCATCACGACTACGTTGGATTCATACTAGTGATACAAGGCTGGTTCAACATCAGAAAATTGATTAATGTGATCAACCACATAAATAACACAAAAGAGTCACTGGATTCTACCAATTGGTGCAGAAAAGGCATTTGACAAAGTCCAACATCTATTCATGCTAAAAGCTCTCAACAAAATAGGAATAGAAGGCAAATTCCTCAAGAAATACAGGGCATGTATGTAAAGCCAACTGCCTACGTCTTCCTGAATAAAGAGAGACAGAAGGAATTCCTCTTGAGGATGACAAGTAGACAAGGATGCCCACTCTCACCACTTCTATTCAACATTATACTAGAAGTCCTGGTCAGAGCAATCAGACGAGACAAAGAAATAAAGGGCACCCGCATCAGCAAAGAAAAAGTAAAAATCACCCTATTTGCAGATGATACGGTTGTATACGCAGAGAATTCTAAAGAATCCATAAGTAAACTACTGGAACTAATAGATGAGTTCAGAAAAATATCAGGATATAAGATAAACATAAGTAAATCAGTAGGATTCCTTTATACAAACAACAAGATCATCGAAGAAGAAATCACCAAATCAGTACCATTTACTATAGGCCCCAAGAAAATAAAATACCTAGGGATAAATCTAACTAGAGAAATAAGAGACCTATACAAAGAGAACTACAAGACCTTGCTGCAAGAAACCAAGAGAGACTTACATAAATGGACAAACCTACCTGGCTCATGGATAGGAAGACTTAATGTTGTGAAAATGTCTATTTTACCCAAGTGATCTACATACACTATACAATCCCAATGCAAATTCCAGTGACTTTTTTTAATGAGATGGAGAAACAAATCATCAACTTTGGAAAGGAAGAAACCCCGGATAAGTAAAGTACTACTGAAGAACAGGAACACAGTGGGAGGCCTCACACTACCTGATGTTAGAAACTATTGCACTGCCATAGCAGTCAAAACAGCCTGGTACAAAAAGAGATATATAGAACAATCGAACAGAGACCCCAGAGATGCCACCATCCTCTGATGAACAAAGACCCTAAGATTGTAAATTGGGGTAAAAACAGTCTCTTTAACAAATGATGCCGGCAGAATTGGATATCCACCTGAAAAAATGGAAACAAGCTTACACAAAAAATGGAAACAGCTTACACAAAACCCAGCTCAAACTGGGTGAAAGACCTAAATATCAAACCTGTAATGTTAAAGATCATTCAAGAAGAAATAAGGTGAACAACAGACTTCAAAAACTGACAAAGAAAGAATGCTCAACAGAAAATAGATAAATGGGAACTCCTGAGAATCAAATACTTTCACTCATCCAAAGACTTCTTCAAAAGAATTAAAAGACTACCTACAGAATGGGAAAAAGTATTTGACAACTACATGTTGGACTGACGTCTGATCTCCATAATCTACAATGTACTGCAAAATATCAGCAAGAAAAAGATAAATAACCCAATTAAGCAATGGCTAAAGAGATCGACAGATACTTCACCAAAGAGGACATCCAGGCAGCCAAAAGATGCATGAAGACAGGCTCACAAGCATTAGCTATTAGAGAAATCCAACAAGGTTGGCCGTTATCCAAAAAACACAAAACAACAAATCCTGGAGAGGCTGAGAGATTGGAACTGTCCTACACTGCTGGTGGGATTGCTAGATGGTACAACCTCTTTGCAATACAATCTTTCGCTTCCTTAAAAAGCTGGAGATAGATATACAATTTGATTCAGTAATCCCACTGCTTGCAATATATCCTACAGAGTCAAGGGCAATCACACGAACAGATACATGCACACAAATGTTTACTGCAGCACAGTCCACGATAGCTGTAAGATGGAATCACCCCAGATGCCCAGTAACAGATGAATGGATAAACAAACTATGGTACATGTACTCAATGGAACACTATGCACTGATAAAGAATAATGATTTTAGGAAGCATCTCATATCCTGCTGTCAATTGGAAGACATTATGGTGAGTGAAATCAGTCAGCTGCACAAAGACAAAAGTTGTAAGAAACCTCTACTGTAAGGATTTAAAAGTAGACTTATTGTCATGGATTGAGTTGTGTCCCCCCCCCCAAAATGTATGTATTGATTTGATTTGGCTATGAGTCCCAATATGGTGCCCTTCCTCCCATGTGTTATGAATCCTGCTTCTGCGAGATTGATGATGGATAATGGGCAACAATTGTGTTAGCGAGGCAGGTCTCAGGCTCATGGGTTATAAGGGAGGGAAGTGAGATGAGGAAGTTGGGAACCTCATATGGCCAAGAGAGAAGCACCAACAGCAGAGCACAACCTTTGGAACTGAAATTCCTGTGCTGAGATGCCCTCACTGGATTTGGACTTATCCTACTGGACTGTGATGATTTCTCATATTGAATGGACTTGTAGCTTACAAATGGATTTGTGGCTTACTGGACTCTGACAATAAAACCTTCCACTGACATGAAACCTTCCACTCACGGTATTTTCTGTTAGAGCAGTACCAGGTAACTAAGACAATATTTGGTACCATGAGAGTGGGGTACTGCTCTAACAATTACCTCAGATGTAGAAGTTGTTTTTCAAACTGTGAGCAGATGAAAGAAGGCACCCAAGAGAACTGCGAGCAACTGAGGGCAGCAGATGGTGAGGAAAGCAACATCAGCAGTAAACTGGCAGCAGCAGAACAAGGAGCCTACCCACAGAGTGAGAATGCTGAATGCCTGGGCACAGGAGCCCTCCTGGTGAAGTGGGGTGCCTCTGGGCACTTGAATAGGTGAAACTAGGCTCGCTGACCCATGGAACAAGAGAGATGAATGCCTACGTGCAGGAGGCTACTTGATGGAGTTGGGTGCCTCCTGGGCACTTGAGTCAGTGGAGCTGCAGAGCTTTGGAACACTGGCCCCTGCAGGGCAGACGTGGGCTTGAGGCCCAGACCATGAGGCCATTGGAAGTAGAAGCTGAGACAAGCTGATGAAGATGTGGGGTTGTGGCACAAGGTTGATGAGAGGCTGAGCTGCCTCAGTCTCAGAGCTGAGACAAGTTGATGAAGCTGTGGCGTTGTGGCCCAAGGTTGATGAGAGGCTGAGATGCCTCAGTCTCAGACGGTATTGACGTGAAAGTGTAGATCCTGGGCTTTCTGCGTTTGTGGGAGTGGAATTGCCACTCAACTGGGCTTAGGGAGCACCTAAAGTTGAGGGGGCAGAGTGCTATCCAAGTGGGCCTGGGAGGCCGAGCTGAAGCCCAGGTGCCCCCACTGAATCTGGAAAGTGTGGCCCATGCCAAGAGTTTGATGGGAATGGTTATGAAATGTCTCAAGTGTAAGGAATAATGTTTTTGAAGCCATAAAGGCTAATGTAATGTGTTCCAATAACCTGCTTGGTATATGCTATGAATGAAAACTGTAGCTATGTTATGAAAACTGTTGCTATGCTATGAATGACTATATTTTGTATGTTCTAATGACATGATTTTGGGGTGCCAAAGGGTGGGATGTCATGGATTGAATTGTGTCCCCGCAAAAATGTATAGGTTGATTTGATTTGGTTTGAGTCTCAATATGGTGCCCTTCCTCACATATGTTGTGAATCCTGCCTCTGTGAGACTGACGACAGAGAATGTGCAACAGTTGTGTTAGTGAGGCAGCTCTCAAGCTACAAGCTTGTGGGTTATAAAGGAGAGAAGTGAGGAGAGTAAGTTGGGAGTAAGTTGAATAGGTGAAACTAGGCTTGCATGAGCAGAGCATGTCCTTTGGACCTGAAGTTCCTGTGCCGTGATGCTCTCACTGGATTTGGACTTATCCTACCAGACTGTGATGATTTCTCATATTGAATGGACTTCTAGTTTGCAAATGGATTTGTGGCTTACCAAACTGTGACGATAAAAGCTTCTCTTTATGTAGCCTTCCACTCATGGTATTTTCTGTTAGAGCGTTACCAGGTGACTAGGACACTCATGTACAGAAGAGAACACTCTCTGATGGCTGCTATGGAGTAGGGGGAGGGACAAGGCTGGTCATAGATTAGATAGTTGATAGAAACTTGGTTAGGTGAAAGCAGTGACAGCACACAGTAGAAAGATCGACTTAACTGGATTTCAATATAAACTGAAACATCTTCTAATCTTAACCCAATATTGCAAGAATAGAGTAGCGGAGGTAGGAGTCTGCGTATCATGCTTTCATAGTCCATCAAGGCTGATTGGCATAACTTGTCTATTACTAAGAGAACTTTCTGCACTCCATGTTGGTGAGTGGCATCTGGGGTCTTAAAAGATAACAAGCTGCCATCTGAGGCACACAAAATGGTCCCAACTTTTCCAAAACAGATGATCACCAAGAGCAACAAAGACATGAGGTGAAAAAAGTCTTGGAGACAGAAGGACCCGTGTGAATGGGTGACTGTATTAACACGTGACTAGAAGAACCAGAAGGTGCCCAGTCACCACCAAACACAGCCAAGATGGGGAACACAATGTTGAACCTCAGTGTCAACATGAGGAAAAGAAAGGTGCACCTCAAAAATTCCACTAAAAGACCTCAGTTAATAGTCCAGTGGCTTGGGGGTTCCCCTGGGAGCATGACTCCTAGACCTGCTGCTGCTTCTGACCAGAAAACATTGCTGAGGTCAACCCTTAGGACAGGTATGGAATGGATGTGGGGACACAATGTGACCACATGGTGTGTGTACTTCATGGTTGTATGTATTTACAGCATGCTGTCCTACTGGTCGCCTACTGGTTGGGAGAGGAGAGGTGGAGAGGGGGGACAGGAGAGGAGACTGTTAAGAGGATACGACATGTATAAAACAAAAAGGAGAAGTATGCTGTCATCAGCAAGGAGAGCAGGAGCTGCAAATAGGTGTGCATGCAAATTTAATTTGGATTGTATACTGACAATCCCAATAAGAAAAAAATATTGCCTACAGACGGTATCATAGATCAAATTGTTTTCCCCCCCAAAATATATGTTGCCATGTGGCTGGGCCATGATTCCCAGTATCTTGTGACTGTCCTCCATTTTGTGGTTTTCCTGTGCTGTATGTTAAAGGATTAGGGTGGGACTGTAAATCCCTTTATAAGATCACCTGCCTGCTCCACAGTAAAGGGAGTTTCCCTGGAGTATGGCTTGCTCCACCCTTAATCTTTCATCCTACAAGAGATAGAAGGAAAGATAAACAAGCAGAGATTTCGGAACCTTGTACCATCAAGAAAGTAGCACCGGGAGAAGAGCGCGTCCTTCAGACCTGAGGTTCCTGCACCAAGATGCTCCCTGGACAAAGACTGATGCAATACCGAACTTTCCTCCAGAGCCAACAAGGGCGAAAGCCTTCCCTTGGAGCAGACACCCTGAATATGGACTTGTAGCCTACTGGACTGTGTAAGAATAAACCTTCCTTTGTTAAAGCCATCCACTCTGTGGCATTTCTGCTAGAGCAGCCCTAGCTGACTAAAACAGGTGAGCAATCACATATCTGATTGATGTCTAATTTCCTTAGTCTACAAAGTCCTGTAAAATATCAACAAGAAAAAGACAAATAAACCAATTAAACAACGGGCAAAAGAGATGGACAGACACTTCTCAAAAGAAGACATCCAGGCATCCTAAAGATACGTGAGGAAATGCTCACAATCATTAGCTATTAGAGAAATCCAAATCAATAAGATACCATCTCACCCCAACAAGGTTGGTACTAATCCAGAAAACACAAAACAACAAATGTTGGAGAGGCTGTGGAGAAATTGGAACTCTTCTACACTGCTAGTGGAAATGTAAAATGGTAAATAACCTATTTGGGAAGCAATCTGGTGCTTTCTTAAAAAGCTAGAAATAGAAATACCATGTGATTCAGTGATCTCAATGCTTGGAACATATCCTAGGGAAACAAGGGCTGTCACATGAACAGATATATGCACTCAAAAGTTTATTGCAGTATTGCCCACAACAGCAAAAAGATGGAATCAACCTAGGCGCCCATCAACAGATGAATGGGTAAGCAAACTATGGTATATATACACAACGGAACACTACGCAGTGATAAAGAATGATGACGATTTTATGAGACACCTTATAATCTGGAATCAACAGGAAGACATTATTCTAAGTGAGCAAAATGACAGATATTGTATCAGATGATTATTATCAGGACTTAAGAAAGGACTTATGCACAGAATACTCTTTGATGGCTATGAGGGTGGAAGAGAGTTATTCATAGACAGTTGATGGAAATTTGGTTAGGTGAAGGGAGTAGAGTGACAGTACACAGTAGAAAACAGGGCTGCATAACTGGACTACATCACAAGCTAAAAGGTTTTCTAAATTCAGCTCACCATTTCAAAGGACAGAGTAGCAGAGATGGGGTCTGGGGGCAACGTCTTCAGGGTGTATTGAGGTCAATTGTATAACTATTATTTTTCCAAGGGAGTCTTCTGTACCCTATATTGGTGAGAGGCATCAGGGATCTTAAAAGCCAGCAAACTGCCATCTGAGGACCATCAATTGGCCCAAACCCATTTGAAATGGTTGACAACTGAGAATATCAAACATAAGAATAAAAATGAGCCCAGCAGACAGAAGTACCCATTTGATTGGGGTACTACATCAGCATGAGACCAAGAGAACCAGATAGTGCCCCGCCACCACCTAAGACATCCCAGATAGAGGACACAATGTCAAGTCTCTGACAGCACAAGTAAAAGGAGTGTGCAGAGCTAGAACTCGATTAAAATACCAGAATTGATGATCTGACAGTCTGGAGGTATCCTCAAGTACACGGCCCCTGGACTTGCTGCTAGCTCAGAGCTCAAAGCAGTGCTGAAGCCAACACTTTTGACAAAGAATGCACTGGACCTGGGGGTCACAGAACAAGGCATAATATATATATGAGGGTATCCTACTGGGGAGAGGAGAGTGTAGAGAGGAGGGGACAAGTGTTGGTTGAGTGAATACTGAAAGTAAAGAGTGAAAAAGAAGAGTATACTGTCACAGGGTGAGGAGAGCTGATAGACTTAGAGAGGTGGGTACTTAGAGTTTTATATGGAAAATTGACTTAGATCATAAGATCTCACTTAATAAAAAAAATTTAAAAAGCTGTGCAGGTTAGAAACCTGAACATTTAAAAATGCAAAAGAAAAAAAAGAATATTTCAAATTCCTGCCCCCCTCAAGTCTCCAATTGGTAACAGGTGAATTTCCTCTCATGTTCTTCTCTATGCATATGTATTATTTTCCACAAAAATGTGATCAGATCATCTTTTTCATTTTGTAAACTAGTTTATTCAATAAATCTGCCACTTGTTACACAATTAGGTTACACCCGCTTTTCACCATTGTCAACAGCACTAAACCCAGATCCAAATCCACTGCTATTGAGTCTAGTCCTACTCATAGTGACCCTATAAAGACAGAGTAGAACCACCCCACAGGATTTGCAAGGCTATGAATCCTTATGGAAGCAGACTGTCATATCTTTCTTCTGAAGAGTGCCTAGTGGGTTTGAATTGCCAACCTTGTCGTTAGCAGCCAAGCACTTATGCACTATACCACCAACCAAAAACCACATCCACTGCCGGCGAGTCAGGTACAATTCATAGTGACCCTAGAGGTCAGAGAACTGTCCCATAGTGTTTCCAAGTAATGCCCGGCTGATTGAACTGCCAACCTCTTGGTTAGCAGACTTAACCACTACACCATCAGGGACCCAGAAATAGCATTAGGTAGGAAAAATTTATTTAGTTTTAAAAAGCAACAAAATAAAGCCACACAAAATTTAAGCACAAAGAAACATAAATCCACTTAAATAGTTACCGAAGTATCCAGAGGTTTACCATAGTCACTAATACTAGGTAATCCTTAACAAGTGGTGTTTTTTTCCCCTCTAACCTCAAATGTTTATTTCAACCAAATTGCTTTTAGCCCAAATCATTTAGCCAAATCACAGTGTCTCACTGTGGTCTTGCCTTGGTCTTGCCTTCTCTAAACAGGCCTTCGCCAGGTCTTTCAGCTGATAGTTTTCCCCTTTCGTATACCCTGAGCCTGAAGAGTTGGTAGGCTAGAGTCTTCAGGTCCTAACTCACTGCGTAACTTCATCTTTCTCTTGTTCATAGTTTAACTCTTCTAAGTTAGAGGGTTCTGCCTATGAAAAGTGCTCAGTAAATGAATGATTAAATGAAAATAACCAAGGATCATTTTTAATAATTGAAAGGATATTACTAAGGATTTATTTTGAGGCTTTTTTTCCTTGACCATATCTCAAATTCCCTACTAGGTATAGGTAATTACATTAGTCAGGACTCTTTCGGATAAAGCGAGCCAGCCAAGTGCCATCGAGTTGGATCCGATTCATGGCGACCCTAGGGGCCAGGGTAGAACTGACCCCCAGAGTATTCAAGGAGCGCCTGGTGGATTTGAACTGCCAACCTTGTGGATAAACGGTGGTAGAAAACCAATTCAAATTGGCTTAGGCAAAAAGGGGCAATTTATTGTCTCATGTAATTAGAAAAACCAGAAAAGTACATCAGGCGTAGATAAATCCAAGGGTTCAAATGGTACTGCTTGCTCACTCTTTCTTCTCTCACATTTGTCTGTATTCTTTCCCACTGCAGTAAAATTTCCTTTTATGTCACATGGGCTAGAGGACTGGGACCACTGATTCAGAGACACCTTCCAGCATACATCCTCCCAGTTAGTAGCTCAGAGTAAAGACTTTCCAAGTTTGTCACTATATATATATAAAATGCCTTTATTCTATGCTTAGGGCACGTATGAGTTACACAGCCACCTCTGTGACTGAAGATGCTATATACCATAATTAAAAGGTTTCATAGGACTTCAAAAGATGCAACTAAAACACAAAGAACCTTGGTATTATTATTTTCAAGAGAAAAAAAAAAGACTGAATTTTGAGATAGCGACAAGAAGTCCCACTGAGCACCTTCTTCTTACTCTTATCCCATTCCTTCATGACCGAATTCAGACACTATAATCACTTGGTGTTTCAGATGGGAGAAATCTTAGAGCTTTAATTGAACTCCATACTTTTATGGATGAGGAAATGTATTCTCATCCATCATCAGTGAATCAAAAAGCATATATGGAAGATCTCAAAGGTGCCTGACTGTGGGATGGAGTTGGTTTGGGAAACTGGAGGTACAGGTGCGGGTCTCAGCCACACACTAATTCCACTGTGAGTCTGAGCACTCATCCACTTCCCTGGAACTCAATTTCTTTTTTAAAATGAAAAGGCAGGCTCTGTGATTTCTAAACTTTTAAGGGTTCCAGGCACTACAACTATGGGTCCTCAAAATTTACTTGCTTTAAGATGATGACAAAGAACATCAAAGACACGAGGAAAAATAATCCCAGGAGACAGAAGGATCCATATGACTTGGAGATTACATCAGCACGAGACCAGAAGAACCTGTAAGTGCCGGGCCACCACCAAACACAGCCTTGATAGGGAACATGATGTAGAATCCCTGATTCAGCATGAGAAGAAGAGGTGTGCAGATCAAGAACTCTACTCAAAGACCAGAACTGATGGTCTGATAACCTGGAGGGTCCCCTGGGACCATGGCCTCTAGACTTGCTGCTACCCTAGACCTGAAGCTACTACTGAAGTCAGTACTTCAGACAAAGAATGGACTGGACTCAGGGACACAGAGTGAGTTTTTGGTGTGTGTTCTTTATGGTTTTATACATTTATAGAAGGCTGTCCTATTGGTTTCTTTCTAGCAGGGAGAGGAGGGGGCAGGGAGGAGTAAGTAACTAGTGTTCACTGGAAGGATACTAGAAGAGTGAAAAGGAAGAGTGTGCTGTCACAAGGTGGGGAGAGTGGATGGAGTTGTAGAGAGGTGGGTATGCAAAACTAACTTGGATTGTGTAATTTCACTTAATTATAATAAAAAGTACTTGTTTGCTTTCTCAACTCATTGACATTTACAAAATGTTATAAAAATAGTCCTTTAAAAATGTTTCCATAATGATTGCACTGTGCATTGCACCTTGCATTCCATAGGAAATGATGGAAACCTTAGTTCACATGTAAAGAAGTTTAAGATTCATAATTATAAGCAAAATAAGTGAAATTATTTATCCCGATATTTAGTTTCAAGTCTCTAGCAGCTTGTGATTTTTAAAGCTGTAAAATCTCACTGATGCAATGAAGTTCTATATAATGATCACAAAAACTCTTTAGTAATGTGATACATTTCAGTTGCAACACTCAGTTTTGATCACTTAAGTATTCGTGTCTAAGCAGAACTATATAAAAGCAGGAAACCTATATGAGTTAACTATAGGAAAAAGAAGGGGAGGTGGCATGGGGTTGTCTTTTCTATCATGAAATTATCCATGAAAAATAATGTGGGAAAAAAAGTTTTGAAGTCCAAAGGAAAATTAGGATGTAGAAGCAAGAATAACATGTGTGCAAATACATTAACAACTTTTCCCCTCTTTAGTAGAATGTACGATAGCGGAGTTGCAAATGAGGCCATTATAAAAACTGAACAAGGGACATGCTGGCGTTGGATTGGAGTCCCTCAGTGGTGCAAGAGGTTAAATCACTTGGCTGTTAACCCAAGGACTATTTCAGTCTACCCATAGGCACCTTAGTAGAAAGGCCTGGTGACCTACTTCTGAAGAATCAGCCACCGGAAACTCAGTGGAGCACAGTCCTACTTTGACATACAGGTGGTCATCATGAGTCAGAACCAACTTCATTGGCACCCGGTGATGGTAGGGTGAGAAGTTGCCCCAGATTGCTAAACTCAAGACTCTGGATGTCAAGAAATATGACTAGCTGGGACCTTGAAGCAGAGCTTCTATATGATTGACTGAAATGCTGAGGCAGGGCTACCATCCTTCCTGAACATTTGAACTCTGCAAAGACTGTAGCAAAATAAAATAAAATACAAAAGAAAAAAATTTTGATTATCAAAGGCAGCCTTCAGGTAGAAACCATGTCTTGTTTTTGCCACTGTATCTCCAGTGATAACCATACACTAAAGGCATAATTATTACTTGAAAAAAAATATTTATTTTTCAGTCCTTTTTAAAAAAAATAAATATCAGTTACATAATGCTTAGTATAGCTCGAGAATTGTTACCAGCCTTTTACTTGGAATAATTTATGTAAACAGTAACACAACCCTATTCAGTTCATTCTATTACTACCCCATCTCTTCAGAAGAAATTCAGATAGAGACCATAAGCAACTTCCTCAACTTCTCAGTGTCACCCAAGGAACATATGAGCAAACCTGGGGTTAGGAATGCAAGGCTCTAACTCCAGGTTTGCTCATATATTACTTGCATGACATTTAGAAGTTGCTTATTGTCTCTGTATACAGTTCTGTCATCAAAACCAATGTGTCACACCAATGTAGACTATGCAGACTAAATCCTGTGGAGGGGACTTTGGATTTGAATTAGGGAAGCTGGCATTCTCTCCCTTCATGGACTCAACTTTTACGCACACATTCAGAAGGAAGATGGAGCAATTTGCACAAGGATCACAAAGGACTTTGGGGTAGAAGGAAGGCATCTCTCCGCAACTCCTGAGATTCACAGAAAAGAGATTATTGTGGCAGGGGAGCAGGACCTCCCCTAACAAATCCCAAAGAGAGGTTGGATTACAAGGATACCAAAATACATATCACTGAGGAAATCAAAAGTGTAGGCTGGTGATCTCAGGCTCAATACAAAGTGTGAGATTAAGGCTCTGAGCTCCTTCAGGCAGCTGATTGTCCTAGGAAGAGAATGAGCAGGCCTCATAATGGACACTGCTATGGTTTGAATGGGTTCTGAGCCTTCAAACAATCTCCCCGGCCTCTACAGATACCCACACTCCATTAATTTCTCTGACATTTCAAGGACAACAGAATGCAATTCAGGAAGAAAGTGGCTTCCTACGTAGAACATGCAAATATTAGGAAACCACTTAACAGGAAGATGGAACACCATCTAGTTGTATGGAAAGGCCAAAAAAAGTCACAAACTTTGGAAAAATTCACACTGTCATGCTAAAATTCACTCTTTCCTTCCACTGTCACTGGATTCAGAGGATAAAACAGGAGAAAACTGAAGAGCATTTAGTTCTTTCTCTCATTTTGCAGATGCAGAAACTGGAGACCATCACATTAAAGAAGTTCCCAGGCTCAATGACAAGATTCCAATAGTTACTCTATTACTTTAAGGCTAAATGCTATATTATTATTCCCATTTTACTGACATGTAAACTATGGCACTGGGTGGTTACACGAGTGGTAAAGTTTGTCTTTCTACAATTGTTTTTCACTTTTCTTTAAATATTCACTCAAATAAAATTATGGGAATTATTATGGAACTCATTCCAAATACCTGTTCACAGCTCACCTAACTCGGTTTTCAGAGTTTCCAAGTAGGTCTTCCTTGGTTCCCTGTTCTCACTCCCCAAATCCTACTACCACCGCTATTTTCCAACAGTAATATTATGCTTTTGTAGCCAGCCCTCCTTGCATGCTGAAGTATGCAAGGATAGAAAGAACTGCTCAAGAAGTTACACTTCAGAAGGAGCAGGAACCGCCTTAATTCCCTGTTTTGCCTATAAGCTGTCATCTAAACTATCTGGTACTTATCCAGGGCATTCAGCATTTACCGAACGAATAAGGTGCTGCACCCCTCTCATCTTGTTTTTCACACTGGTTTTAAATGTGCTACAGTGTGAGAGTATTCTTCCTTCCATCTTAATTTGTTCTGGTAGTTACTACTGGATCATTCTGCTCATATCTCATTATTCACTTCTGGCAGATCAGTTGCAAGCCAAGACAAGCCAGCAAGGTGTTCTCCTTGCTGCTTAATGCAGAGGCCCCTAAACTTGTTGCCCTGACATACCTGAGATACAACATAGTACAGGTGGCAGAAGCTTCTGACATTCTGGAATGACTGTGAGATCTGGCTGAGAGGTAAGCAGGAGTCAAGTTAAGCAGGCTGTCTTTTAGGAATTTGGTTTGTTGTCTGAAAGCAGTGGAGTGGTAAAAAAGCTTTTCTTATAAGATATCATTTAATTTTTGAGGAACATTAAGAAACAAGTCTGTCTAGGTTAGATCCAACCCTCAACTTCCTTGAAATCTCCAGAATGTTTTAATAACACTATAGAAAATAGTCTAAATATTTTTATGGTAAACAATTTCAATTGCTTTCTCTCCCATAATATATTGCTGTGAATGGTTTACTACATTTCCAAACTTACAGTATTTCTCAGACTAATGTTAACCATCATCCATATTACCCCAAAGCTACCTCCTCAAATCCTTGCTCTCCATAGATATGCTCCCCCTACAAAATAAATTTTAATTTTTTTTGCTGAGCATGGTAATGATAATAAAACATCCCAAAACATTCCTTTTCTGTTGTTCACCAATATCTAATTCTCTTCTACTTTTGGAAATAAGGTAGTATCATACTTGCCCATTACTCTTAAGTTAGGAAGGAGCCCTAGTGGTGCAGTGGTTAAACCAAAAGGTCATTGGTTTGAAACCACCAGCCACTCTGCAGAAGAAACATGTGGCAGTTGGCTTCCTCTGTGATGTATAGCCTTGGAAACTCTACAGGTTCACTAAGAGTCAACATTGACTCAAAGGCAGTGGATGAATTGGTGAAGTTGGGAGTGACCAGGTGATTTAACTCGGTCAGTGAAATACAAGAAGTGACCGTGCAACCTTTCAGGTAGATATATTTAAGAATAGTTGTAAGATTCTTCACCTGCTTTGCTTTCTGCTATAATAAAGAGCTTCATTTGTATAGTGAAGTCCCTGGTAGTCTGAGTTCTTGAGTGAAGAAAAATAGACCAAAACCCACACCAGCCCACACTGGATGTATTGCATGAGTCTGATTTCTTTTTTTTAATTAGCAAAGGTTGGAAATTGTTTCTGCAGTGAAGTCTAGTCTATGTTTACAAATGTAAAGCTCTGGCTGTTAATGAGAATGGATCACTTATCAGGAAAATCTTCATGTCGCAAACAAAACCTTTTGAGAAGTGATTTTAAAACTACGGTAAACATTAGCATTACCCTGCAAAGCTTTTACGAATCTCAAAGCCTGGATTACACCATATCAATTAAATCATAATGTCTGGGATGGGAATCAACTATCAGTAGTTATTTTAAAGATCCTCAGGTGAGCTTTAATGTGAAGCACAGGTAGAGAATCACTAGTTCGGGAAATGGAGCAATGTTGTTTAAGAAAAGCTAGTAGATTTGTAATTTGCAAGGGCATGAAAGTCTCTCAACTGACACAAAAGAAGACAGTTAACCATCCTTACTCACTGCATTTTATTAGCATAAGGTTTCAATAAATACATTTGGCATATTCTCTGGAGAAAGACAGCTTTGGGAGGGTGAGAGTTCTAGAATCTAATAGAATCAGGCCAACACTAGGAGCCCTGATGCACAGTATAAACAGAATACAAGACATTACTGACAGTGCACGAACACCAAAGAGAAAAAATTACACAATTGTGCTTAGCACCCAAAGAGTGAAAAAACAAATGTAGAGACTGGGAAAAAGTTCTTGAATAAGACAAATCTGATCAGTGTCTAATATCTATAATCTACAAGATACCTCAACAACAAAAAGACAAATAACTCAGTTAAAAGTTGGACAAAGGATATGAATAGGCATTTCAACAAAGAATGCATTCAGGCAGCTAGCAGATACATGAAAAAATGCTCACAATCATTAGCCATTAGTAAAAGCCAAATCAAAACTACAGTGAGATACCATGGCACCCCAGCAAGGCTAGTATTAATCTAAAAATAAATGCTGGCAAGGCCATGGAGAGACTGGAACATTTGTACACTGCTGGTGGTAATGCAAAGTGGTACAGAGGGAGGAAAAGGAGTACTCATTAAATAGATAATAGGCAAGAACTATTTTAGGTGAAAGGAGGGACAACACATAATAAAGGAGAAGTCAGCACACCTTGAATAAACAAAAAGCTGTTTCCCAGAAACAACCCAGTACTTCTAGAGACAGTAGAAGGGACAGAAGTCTGGGGACTACGGTTTCAGTGAACATCTAGGTCAACGGGCATAACAAAGTTTGTTAAGAAATGTTCTGCATCCCACTTTGATGAGTGATGTCTGAGGTCTTAAAAGCTAACAAGTGACCATTTGAGAAGCATCAATCGGTCCCAACCCACCTGATACAAAGGTGAATGAAGAGCATCGAAGACATAAGGAACACATGAGCCCAAGAGACAGCAATGACTACCTAAACTAGAGACTATATCAACATGAAAATGGAAACATTAAATAGTGCCTGGCTAGTACCAATGACTGCCCTTACAAAGAGCTCAACAAGGAGTCACTGATGGAGTGGAAGAAATGTAGGATGCAGAACTCAAACGCTGGTAAAAAGACAAGACTTGATGATCTGACGGACTGCGGGATCCCAGGAAGACATGGCTCCCAGATGGCTTCTGGACTCTCTGTTAGCCCAGAACTGAAACCATTCCCAAAGTGAACTCCTCAAAGATTAAACTGGTACATAAGACAAAATGATACTGGTAAAGAATGTGCTTCTTGGATTAAGCAGACACAGGAGACTAACTGGGCAGCTCCTGTCCAGAGGTGAGATGAGAAGGCAGAAGGGGATAAGAGGTAGAGGAATGAACACAGCAAATATAGAGTGAAGAAAAGGAGCATGCTATAATATTGAGGAAGAACAGCTTGGCTCACATTACAAAGTGTGTTTAAGTTTTTATGAAAAACTAACTTAATTTGTGAACTTTTTGCTTAACACACACACAAAAGTCTAGCAGATAAGGCTGTCAGAACATCTCCTCTATACAGGTAAGATGGGAAGGTGGAGAAGAGGGGACATGAGTTGGTTAAAAGAATGAGAGAAGTACAGGATGGATAGTAGGAATTTGCTGTCATGTGTTTGGGAGACCAGCTAGAGTTTCATAGAGGTGAGTGCACGAGGTTTTGTATAGCTAACTGATATGGATTGTAAGCTTTCACTTAATGACAATAAAATATTTTTTAAAAAAAGTCTAAAAGTAGCACAGAGTAATACGCAGTTCTGTGAGGTAAATTTAAGGTGAGGTAGAAGCGGTTCCTGATTACATTAGCGGTGGCCCATTCAACTTCATTGGTGAGGTGGTGAAACATATTTGGTCAAATGACCACTGTGAACAGTAAAAGGTGATGAGAAGTCAGACTGTAACAGCTTGTTTGGACATAACTATAAAACAGTGGTTCTCAGGGAATGGATCCTGTATCAGCAGTCCCAGTATCACCTGGAAACCTTTTAGCAATTTAGATGATTGGGGTCCACCCCAGACCAAATGAGGCACACACTCTTGGGCTGGAAATCAGCAACTGCATTTTTACAAGTCCTCCAGGTAATTCTGATGGGTCAACAGCATAAGAATGATTGTTTTCAGAGAATCTCGGGGAAAACAAAGAATTCCAAGACAAAAATAGAAATGTGGATCTAGGACCCAGAATAGTTTAGGAGTCAACACAAAGTAGAACTTCTCTTCGGTGTTAGAGGAACCTTCAAAGTTTTAGCAATATAGTCTTACCTAGAGAATCAATGGAAATGTGAAGAGGCTAGTGAACTGCTGAAAAGAAAGGGTGGCAAATCTTGTCTCTGCACCCTGAAATATTCAGACAATGACGCTTGAAACCGTGCAGTGGACACCTGATGTTATTACAAGTAGTTGTAATAATAAGGCTGTAAAATCATAAATGTAAGAGTGGGTAGGTAGGTGCTGGGTCAGAGATTGTTACATAATTAAGAAGCAAAATGATTCTGATAATGTCGGTAAAGTAGATGTGATAATAATGGGTTATTTTCCCAGTAAAAATTAGGCAGAGACTCACCAAAATTTTTTCATGGTTTTATGAAATAAACTCCCAGATATATCAGGTGTTGGGGTGACAAAGTATGTTGACTTTCTGCTAACATATATAATAGAAAAAAACAGACCTCATGAGGTCTACCTGAATTAATAAGTATCTCTCAGCTTTTGGATTTAGCATACCTCGCAAGATAGAATGCTGGAAAGAATGAGATTTACAATTAAGACTAAACTATAAAAGGTGCTAAAAGGAGTAAAACTTGGAATGATGGCATCCATTCAACCTTAATTTGAACCAGAATTGAAGCATCCAAGCCAAAAAAGATATGCTCCTTAGCAGGCTTTCACTGGAAGCCCTATGCTAGAAATACCAACTCTTCTCTTTGCTCTCTAAAGAGTTCCCACAAGGTAAGTATGAGTCTAGATCTGATTGATGTCATTTTTCATATATAACAGCACTGTGGATTGACACTAAAAGCTTTAGGAAACATGGGTGCAAGTAAGGAATGTCTTGAAAGGACACCCAATATGATTTCCTGTAGAAAGCCATGATGCAAAATCCCAGAGATTCTACGTCTTCCTCAAAAGCCAAGTAACAAGACTCATATCTCACTGGAGAGACTGGAGCCAGGATTTAGTCTTACTCTATCAAGGGTCATGTACAGAGTGCTCACAAGTCAAACCAAATCATTAGTATGTGACTCCAAACTACAAAATTCCACTGAACCAGGGATGAGTACCTCCTGAAATATTTAACAGCCCACTGAGGCTTTTTCAGAAACAAATGGCCAGATAAAGCCGGATTAATTTTCTGAAAAACCAAATGAAACCAAACCCATTGTTGTCAATTCTGACTTCAAGAGACGTTATAGGACAGAGTAGAATAGCTGCATGGGGTTTCCAAGGAACGGCCAATGGAACTGAATTGCTGACCTTTTGATTAGCAATAGAACGCTTAACCCCTGTATCAAAAGGGCTCCTACTTTCCAAAGGGAAGATTAAATTAGCTTGGGAGGGAGAATTTTGTCTCCTCCTCCAGAATTTTCTCACTCCACACTTTTGCTCTTTGCCTGTCTCCATTCCTGTCTGCCCATACACGTTGTTTAATTACTTAGGAGTTCTGGCAGTATAAAGGATCAACTATTAATCAAAAAGTTGGTGGTAGGAAACCACCAGCGACTCTTGAGAGGAAGATGTGGCAGTTGGCTTCTGTAGAGATTTACAGTCCTGGAAATCCTATTGGGACACTATGAGTTGGAACTGACTCAGTGGTAGTGGGTCTGATTTTGGTCATAAAAATTATTAATTCATCGAACAAGTATTCTGAGCATGAATTATGTACAGGTACTATACCAGGTGCTAGGGCAAGAACTGTGAGAAATCACTGTAAATTAAAATATTGAGTACACGATTATGTAAAATATTGAGTACATGATTATGTAAAATCTGACCTATTTTAAAAGCCTTAGCAAAGGTGGCATTTTCATTCTCATCAAGGTTATCCTTGTTCAAGAACTACAAGAGAGCTACAAAAACTAAACAATGAATCATTGGAAACTACTTGTTTCTGTTGGAATTTTTCCATTTACACTGCATTTCGTCTAAAGCCCAGAAACACTCCTGGTGTCAACGCAGAGCTGTGCAGGGTATCAACTCAGGGATGTGGTTCTGCCTGCAGTGAGTAGGAGGAGGCAACAGGGTTTATGACTGCAGCTGCAGGAGCACAGGTAAAGACCCAGGCTCAGCCTAAGTGGAAGTGTAGCAAGGGCAGAAGCCACCGGGGACACATCTTCCTGTTGCCCCAGTGTGGTGTCAAAAGGGGCCCAATTAGTTGAGGCTGGCTTTTGTTGTTGTTAGGTGTAGTTGGATCAGTGCCAACTCACAGTAATCCTATGTACAACAGAAACACTGCCTGGTCCTATACCATGCCCACAATTGGTTATATGCTCACCCCTACTGTTGAAGCTGCTGTGTCAGTCCATTTTGTTGAGGGTCTTCCTCTGTTTTTCTGGCCCTCTATTTATCAAACAGGATATCCTTCTCCAGGGACTGATCCTTCCTGACAACATGTCCAAAGTATGTAACATGTAGTCTTGCCATCTTAGCTTCCAAGGAACACTTGACTGTACTTCTTCCAGAACAGAGCTCTTTGGTTTTTTGGCATTCCATGGTACATTCAATATTCTTCTCCAACACCACAATTCAAAGGCATCAATTCTTCTTCTGTCTTCCTTATCAATTGTCCAGATTTCAAATGCATATGATGAGACCGAAAATACCATGGTTTGGATCACATCTTTACTTTTCAACACTTTAAAGAGGTCCTTTGCAGCAGATTTTTCACAATGCAACATGTCTGTTAATTATTTGACTGCTGCTTCCATGGGTGTTGATTGTGGAAACAAGTAAAATTAAATCCTTGACAACATTAATCCTTTCTCCATTTATCATGATGTTGTTTACTGGTTAGGTTGTGAGGATTTTTGTTTTCTTGACGTTGAGGTACAATCCATAGTGAAGGCTGTGGTCTTTGATCTTCATCAATAAGTCTTTCAAATCCTCTGATCTTCCAGGAAAAAACGTTGTGTCAATTGCATAATGCAGGTTTTTAATGAGTCTTCCTTCAAATCTGAAGCCTTGTTCTTCTTCATATAGTCTAGTTTCTTGGATTATTTGCTTGGCGTACAGGGTGAAAAGGAATGGTGAAAGGATACAACTCTGATGCACACCTTTCCTGACTTTAAACCATGCAATACACCCTTGTTCTGTTTGTATGACTCCCTCTTGATCCATACACAGATTCCTTATGAGCACAATTAAGTGTTCTGGAATTCCCCTTTTCCTCAATGTTATCCACAATTTATTATGATCCACAGACTTGAATCACTTTGCATAGTCAATAAAACACAAGCAAACATCTTTCTGGCATTTCCTGCTGATTAATCTGACTCAGCAATGATATCTATGGATCTATGATATCCCTAGATCTACATGGCTGTGGAGTGGGGCAGGCGCATCTATGCTGCCAAGGAAGCTGGGTCAGGCAGTCTACATGGCCGGGGAAGCCCAGCAATTCCCACCTATGCTGACAGCTGCAGGGCCAACAGTGCTTGTGCAGACGTGGTATGGCTGTAGGTGCCTCTATTCATTGGTGTCATGTGGCCAGCCACTACTCTGAGCCCAGACCTCAGGGAGGTGGACCTGCTCAACTCAGCAAGCAACTCTGCATGTACACACCCACCATCAGGAATGCCCAAGTACTCCTTTCAGGGGCAAAGTGAGTTTTCCTCTCAGCAAATGTAGGCAACCTCTAGCCATTTACAGGCATTCAGACTGTACCGAGGGAAATGGCATTTGAGTAGCTCGCACAGAAAGCTGCAAGAGAGAGCTTTACCATTTCTTCAGTTCATCACTGCTGAAACACTCTTTGCCTTATATACACAAGAAGACTTCCAGGGCACTCAGACTTTCATAAAAATCTCAAGTCCTTATCCCTTAAATCCAAGCACATGAAAGCAAAGTTGTGTTAAGTTTCTATTAAAGACTGGAGAAATGAAGCCTACTCAATGCCTAACATGGAATCTGAGGCAGGGTATTGGGTTGATATACAATGCCACTAGAGCAGACAAATTTCCTAAGGATTTTACTGTATGTGGGTCAAGATAAACAGTGTTTCTCTCATTGTGTTTCATTCATTCTGATGCTTTAGAGTCCATTTGGTTACACACGCCAAAATGGTGCCCTAGCTTTCCTTTCAGGGCAAAGAAAGATAGTTTTCTCTCAGACAAATTCGTTCAGCCTCTAGCTGATTCTAGAAATTCAGAATTGCCCTTTTGGAAAGGACATGCAAATAGGCCCCAACGAATGCTGAACAAGAAATCAGTACGGTTTCTTCAGTTTTTCTAAACACTGCTGAAATACCTTATTTCTTATATACACCACTATACTCCTAAGGCAGTCTAAGACTTTGATAAACATTTCAACTTCTTATACATTAAATCCAAGCACACTAATGAAAATTTGTTACGTTAATATGAAAAGCCTGTATAAATGAGGCCTAAACAATGTCTATCGGGGAATCCAAGGGAGCATCTTCAGCTAACACACAATGCCACTACAGCAGACGACTTTCCTTGGGTTTCGCTGCACGAGGGTAAACTAACACTGTTTCTCTCATCTTGTTTCATTCACTCTGACGCTTTTATTGCCTCTTTATAATCCCTTTAGGTTACATACACCAAAATGGTGCTCTAGCATTCCTTCCAGGGGCAAAGTAAGTAACTTTTCTTCTAGGAAAATGCTGGCAGCCTCTAGCAGATTCTACGCATTCAGAATGTACTTTTGGAATAGGCATGCTAATAGGCCCAACTGAACACTAAATGAGAAAGCGGTATGGTTTCTTCAGCTTTTCTAAACAATGCTGAAATACCCTGTATCATATATACACCAGAATACCTGTAAGGCTGCCTAAGACTTTGATAAACATGTCAAGTTCTTATCCATTAAGTCCAAGCACACAAATGTAAATCTGTGTTAAGATACTATGAAAACTTGGATAAATGAGGCCTAAACAATTCCTATCAGGGAATCCAAGAAAGCATCTTCCACTATGCCACTAGAGCAGACAACGTTCCTTAGGTTTTCACCGCATGTGGATAAAACTAAACACTGTTTTTCTCAATGTATTTCATTCACTCTGATGCTTTTATTACTTCTTTAAAATCCCTTTAAATTACATACACCAAAATGGTGCTCTAGCATTCCTTCAAGGGGCAAAGCAAGTAAATTTTCTTCTAAGAAAATGCTGGCAGCCTCTAACAAATTCTAGGCATTCAGAATGTACTTTTGGAATAGACATGGTAACAGGAGCATGGAACATTGCATGGCAGATCATTATGGTTTCTTCAGCTCGTCTGAACACTGCTAAAACACCCTTTGCCTTACAAATACAAGAATATTTCTAAGGCAGTCTAAGACTTTGATAAACATGTCAAATTCTTATTCATTAAATCCAAGCACACAAAAGCAAGCTTATATTCAGTTTTGACTAAAGACTGTATAAATGAGAACTCCACAACGCCTAACAGGGAATCCAAGGTGGGTTCTCCAGTTAACAAACAATGCTGCTAGCAAAAAACTTTCCTTAGGATTTTGCAATATGTGGGTAATGCTAAATACTGTTTCACTTATCTTGTTTCATTCACTCTGGCACTTTCACTGCTTCTTTAAAATCTCTTTAGGGTACATACACCAAAATTGTGCCCAAGCATTCCTTCCAGGGGAAACATAAGTTTTCTTCTAGGCAAATGCAGGCAGCCTCTAGCAGTTTATTGGCATTAGTAATGTATTGAGGGAAATGGCATGTTAATAGATCCCACCAAAAGCTGAACAAGAAAGCTTTATCATTTTTTACTTCACCACAGATGAAACACCCTTTGCTTTACATACACAGGAATACTACCAGGGTGCTCTTACACTGTGATAAAAATTTCAAATTCTTATCCTTTAAAGCCAGCACACAAATGTTTAGTTGTGTCAAGTTTCTATACAGAGCTTATGTTACTGTGGTCTACACAATGCCTAACAGGGAATCCAAGCCAAGTTCTTCAGTTAACATACAACGCCACTGGAACAGACAAATTTCCTTAGGAGTAGGCTATATGAAGGTGAAACTAAATATTGTTTCTCTAATCACGTTTCCTTCACTCTGGCACTTTCATTTCTTCTTTAAAATCCTTTCAGGTTACATACACCAAAATTGTGCCCAAGTATTTTTTCCAGAACCAAAGTAAGTTTTCTCCTTGGCAAATGTGAAACCACAGGCCTACAAAGTGTAATTCTTCTAGCTATAGGGGGATACTAAGGTTGGAGGCCTGAGCAGCTTTGTTACAAAGCAATTGCCCCAACTCCCCATTGGGAAACTTAACACTCACACTCCATGTGGCCCAGATGGCCATACTAAGAAGAAAACTTACAGCCTTGACAAGCACTGATGAGAACTTTGCAACTTTCCTGTGGGTCAGGGGATAACACCTCCTGCCCGGTAACTGGGCTCAAGGCTGGTAATTGGGTTTCAGGCCAACAACTGAGAACTTACACAAGAAATTAGGGAGGCCATTGCCAATGATTTGTTTTGAGTTTTTCCCCTCCTAGGTGGCTAAACTAGTGCCCAAACCTGATGCTCATGGTCTGGAAGACTGATAATGGCCTGTGAGACTGCAGGCCCAGGTGGCACCTGGTACCTTATCGCTCAAACAGCCAAGAAAGAGCAAAAGGATTGAAAAAGCCCAGATTCCTCTTTTTGATTTTTTTTTTTATTATGATTGAATGAAAATGTACATTTCCATATAAAATTGCATGCTCACCTATATGCAGCTCCCACTGCTCTCCCTGCCTGGTGACAGTACATTCTTCCTCTCTGCTCCATACATGTCCTATCTTCCCAGCAGTCTCCTATCCCCTCCTCTCCACCCACTCCCCTTCCTCCAGTAAGAGGTCAGCAGGATGATATCCTATAGTTGTGTAGCACTGTAAAGTGCCCACAAAATATGGTCACTCTGTGTTGTCAAGTCCAATCCATTGCTGTCCAAAGAGTTGACCTTCATAACGATTTACAGACAAGGGCAGCATTAGGGCCAGGCTCCATTCTCCCAGGGGAACCCCAAAGCCCCTGGACCATCAATTGTAGTTTTTTATTGGAGATCTCAGGGTGCATCCCTATTTATTCTTGTGTTGCCAGTGAGACTCAATTTTGTGAGCTCCACTGTGGCTATCACTGGTGGTGGCCAGGCACCATCTGGTTCTTCCAGTCACGAATTGATGTAGACACCGACTCACATGGGTCTCTCCGTCTTCTAGGTTTTCTTTCCCCCATGTTGTTTTGGACCTCAGTGATCATCTGTTCCTGCTGAGTTGAGACCATTTGCTGTACCCTCAGATGTCAGGTTGGCAGCTTTTAAGACCCCAGATGACACTCACCAATGTGGGGTGCAAAGAGTCCTCATTAGCAAAATGCTAGTTTTGTCAATTGGCCTCAATTTTGCCTGACAGCATGGTCTCTGGCCCCCTGCCCCAGCTACTCTGCCCTTGCAATATTGGGTTAAGAAGGGAGGAGTACTCAAGTTGTGTTGAAGTCCAGTTAATACTGATCTTCTTACTAATGTGTGCTGTCACAGATTTCACCCAACCAAATTTCTAACAACTATCTAATCTAAACCTCCTCCCCCTCCCCCTTCTTCCCTCTCCCCTTCCCTCCCTCCCAGCCACCAAAGAGTCTTTTCTTCTATGCATGAGTCTGTTTTTAAGTTCTTCTAGTAGGGGTCTCATACAATATTTGTCCTTCTGTTACTGAATACTTTCACTCAACATAATGTCCTCCAGCTGAAATGAGGTTATGAGATGTTTCCTGAAATCACCATTGTTCTTTATCATTGCATAGTGTTTCCTTGAGTATATATACCATAGTTTACCTATCCACTCTTCTGTTGCTGGGTATCTGGGTTGATTCCATCTTTTTGCTATTGTGGCCTGTGCTGCGACGAACATTCATGTGCATGTATCAGTTGGTGTGAACGGCCTGGATTCTGTAGGATATGTACCAAGCAGTGGAATTACCGGGTCAAATGGTATCTTTTTATCCAATTTTTTAAGGGAGAGGCAAATTGCTTTCCAAAGAGGTTGCACTATTTTCAATCCCATCAACACTGTAGGAGAGTTCCAATTTCTACACAGCCTCTCCAGCATTTGCTGTTTTGCATTTTTTGGGTCATGGCCAACCTTGTTGGGGTGAGATGGTATCTCATTGTAGTTTTGATTTGAATTTCTTTAACAGCTAATGATTGTGAGCATGTCCGCATGTGGCTGCCTGGGTCTCCTCTTTAGAGATGTGTCTGTCCATCTCCTTTGCCCATTGTTTAATTGGGTGATTTATCTTCTTCTTATTGATATTTTGTAGTACCTGAAACCCTGGTGGTGTAGTGGGTTAAGTGGTACCACTTCTAACCACAAGGTAGGCAGTTCAAATCCACTAGGTGCTCCTTGAATACTCTGGGGATCAGTTTTACCCTGGCCCCTAGGGTCATCATGAGTTGGATCTGAATTGACGGTACTTGGCTTGGCTTTATAGATTATGGAGATCAAGCATCAGTCTGACATATAGTTGCCAAATATTTTTTCCCATTCTGTAGGTGGCCTTTTAATTCTATTAATAAAGTCTTTGGATGAGCAAAAGTGTTTGATTCTTAGTAGTTCTCAATTATCTATTTTCTGTTAATTGTGGTTTGTTTGACAGATTTTGAAGTCTGTCTATATTGTGTATTAAAACTTCCATTGCTGTTCCTACTTTTTCTTGGGTGAGCTTTATAATTTTATTTGATATTTAGGTCTTTTATCCAGTTTGAGTTGGTTTTTGTACAAGAAGTAAGATATGGGTCTTGTTTCAGTTTTTTGCAGATGAATATCCAATTTTACCAGCACCATTTGTTGAAGACATTGTTTTTACTCCAGTTTAATGTCTTAGGGTCTTTGTCGAATATCAAATGTCCATAGGAAGATGGTGTCATCTCTGGGGTCTCAGTTTTGTTCCAATGATCTATCTGTCTCCTTTTGTACCAGCACTAGGCTGTTTTGACCACTGTGGCAGTGTAATAGGTTCTAAAGTCGGGTAGTGAGAGGCCTCCCAGTGTGTTCTTCTTGAGTAGTGCTTTACTTATCTGGGGCTGCTTCTCTTTACAAGCAAAACTGGTAATTTTTTTCTCCATTTCACTAAAAAATGTCACTGGAATTTGTATTAGGATTGCATTATATAAGTAGACTGCTTTAGGCAAAATAGACATTTTTACTCTGTTAAATCTTCCTATCCATGAGCAGGACAGTTTTCTCCATTTATGTAAGTCTGTCTTAGTTTCTTGTAGTAAGGACTTCTAGTTCTCTTTGTAAAGGTCTGTTATTTATCTGGTTAGATTTATTCCTAGGAACTTGATCTTCTTAGGGGCTACAGTAAATGGTATTGATTTGGTGATTTATTCATTAATAATCTGATTGTTGGTATAAAGGAACCCTACTGATTTACTTATGTTTATCTTGTACCTTGAGACTTTGCTGAACTCTTACATTGCTTTGAGTAGTTTACTTATGGATTCTTTGGGATTATCTGTGTATACAATCGTATCATCTGCAAATAGGGAGATTTTTACTTCTTTGCCAATGCAGATGCCCTTATTTCTTAGTCTTGCCTAATTGCTCTGGCTAGAACTTCTCGTACAATGTTGAATAGGAGAGGTGAGAATGGGCATCCTTGTCTAGTTCCTATTCTCAAGGGAAACTGTTTCAGTATCTCTTCATCCAGGATGATGTAGGCAGTTGGCTTTGTATAAATGGTCCTTGCGGCATTGAGGAATTTGCCCTCTATTCCTATTTTGCTGAGTGTTTTTAGCATGACTGGGTGTTGGACTTTATCAAATGCCTTTTCTGCATCAATGGACAAGATCAGATGATCCTTGTCTGTTGTGGTATTTATGTGGTTGATGACATTACCTATTTTTCTGATGTCGAATCAGCCTTGCATTCCTGGTATAAATCCACCTTGGTCTTTATGGATTATTTTTTGGATATGTTGTTGTATTTTATTGGCAAGAACTTTGTTGAAGATTTTTGCATCTAGATTCCTGAGTGATATCGATCTGTAGTTCTCCTTTTGGTTGGGTCTTTCCTTGGCTTTGGTATCAGGATTATGCTGGCTTCATAGAATGAATTTGGGAGTATTCTATCCCTTTCTATACTGTGAAATAGTTTCAGTGGTATTGGAGATAGCTAACCAAGTGCCATCGATTGGAGATAACTCTTCTCTAAAAGCTTGGTAGAGTCCTGTGGTGAAGCCATCTGGCCCTGGGCTTTATTTTTGGTTGGCAGGTTTTCATGACTTTTTGAATCTTTTCCTTTGTGATGGGTTTATTAAATTGTTCTGCTTCACATTGTGATAATTTTGGTAGGTGATATGAATCAAGGAATTTGTCCATTTCCTCTATGTTTTCAAATTTATTGGAGTACAGTCTTTCATAGTATTCTGCTATGATATTTTTTATTTCTGTTGGATCTGTTGTGACAACTCCCTTCTCATTTCTTATTTGGGTTATTTGTTCCTTTTCCTGATTTTCTTTAGTAAGTTTAGCCACTGGTTTGTCAATTTTGTTGATCTTTTCAAAAAAAAACAGCTTTTGGTCTTTTCAATTTTTTCAATTGTTCTTCTATTCTCTAATTTGTTTAGTTCTGCTGTAATCTTTATGATCTGTTTTCTTCTGGTGCCTGAGGGGTTCATCTGTTGTTCTCTCTACTTGTTCAAGCTGTACGGTTAGTTCTTTGATCTGGTTTCTTTCTTCCTTGGAGATGTATGCATTTATGGAGATAAACTCAGCACTGCTTTAGCTGTATCCCACAGGTTCTGGTAGGAAGTGTTTTCATTCTCATTGGAATCTAAATTTTTTATTTCATCCTTGATTTCTTCTGTAACCCATGGTTTTTTGAGCAAGATGTTGTTCAATTTCCATGAGTTCCACTTTCTGTCTACATTTGTTCTGCTATTGATTTAGACTTTTATGGTTCTATGATCTGAGAAGATGCTTTGGATTAATTCAGTGGTATGGATTTTGTTGAGAATTGCTTTATGTCCTAACACATGGTCTATCCTGGAGAATGTTCCATGTGCACTGGAGAAGGTATAGTTATGTGCTGATGGACAGAAAGTTCTGTACATGTTGATGAGATCTAGTTGGTTAATTGTGGCAATAAGGTCTTCTGTGTCTTTATTGAGTTTTTTCTAGACAATCTGTCCAATATTGAGAGTGGAGTGTTGAAGTCTCCTACTATTATTGTGGAGTGCTCTATCTCCTTTTTGAGTGTAGTCAGTATTTCTTTGGTGTATTTAGGTACTCTAATATTAGGTGCATAAATATTTAATACTGTTAAGTCCTGCTTGTGTATTGAACCTTTCAGCAATAGTGTCCGTTGTTGTCCACGATGGTGAATTTTACATTAAAATCTATTTTATCTGAAATTAGAATTGCCTCACCTGCTCTCCTTTTTCTTGTTAGCTTGATATATATTCTTCCATCCTTTAATTTTTAGTTTGTTCCTATTTTTAAGTCTAAGGTGGGTTTCTTGTAGGCAATATATGGATGGGTCATGTCTTTTGATCCAGGATGTCACTCGGTATCTCTTTACTGGAGCATTCAGTCCATTCACATTCAATGTGATTATTGATAGGTATGTGTTCAGTACTGCCATTGTGATATGTTTATTTTTGTGTTGAATGTTTTCTCTGTTGTTCTTATTAATCTGTTCTTGGCCATTCTTCTTTGTAAGTTGATTTTTCACTTTTTTCTGTATTGGTTTTGTGGTTGTTGAGACTCCTGCATTACATTTCTTGATATGGTATGTTGCATCTTTATTGTGCTTTATGGCTTCCCCTGTGATCCCACTTAATAAACTATGTATAAACCCGATTTCAATTACTATCAGTCTTGTCAACTTCTTCTCCATGTGGAAGGACTATAACAACTGTAGTACATCCCTGTTTTTAATATGATGACATCATGGTTTTCATGATATTGTCACTGGATTCTTTCTTTCACTATTATAGCTTTGATTGAGTTTGGGGCCTTCCCTAACTGAATAGGGTTCTGGACGATGTGTCTTTCTAAATTATATAGTTAGTAGTTTTGTTCTTCTAAGCCAAAGCCAAGAGATTCTTTCAGTATTTCTTGTAGCTTTGGTTTGGGTTTTACAAAGTCTCTGAGTTTCTGTTTATCTGCAGATGTCTTCATTTCATTTTCATATTTGAAAGGAAGTTTTTCAGGACACATAATTCTTAGTTGGAAGTTATTCTCCTTCAAGGCTTTGAATGTGTCACACTACTGCCTCCATGCCAACATTGTTTCTGCAGAGAAATCCAATGAAAGCCTACAGTATTTCCCTCTGAATGCTAGCTTTCCTTTGAGTCTTGCTGCCTTTAAGAGTTTCTGCTTATGTTTCATTTTGTTAAGCTTGATTATAATATGTCTTGGAGTTTTTCTTTTGAGATCTATATTGAGTGGCAATCAGTATGCATCTTGGATATCTATATTCTCTTCCTTCATGATTTCTGGGAAGTTTTCTGTCACCAGCTCAACAACAATACTCTCTTGTGTCCTCAGGTGTCTTGCCCTGTTCAGGGACTCCAATTAATCATAGGTTGTTCCCCTTAATAAAGTCCCACATGCTTCTTAATGCCTCTTCATTTTTCTTGTTTCTTTTTTCTCATAGATGCTGGAGTCAGTAGTTCTGTCTTCCAAGTCAGAAAGTCAATTTTCCATTTGTTCCATTCTGTTTTCTTGGCTTCAAATTGAAGTTTTTATCTTTCATTTTGTTCTTGATCTGTTGGATTTCAGAGTAGTGGTGTTTCATCAGATTGAACAGCTTGCTTAATTTTTCATTTTGCTCTGCTGCATTTTATAAGGTCTAGGATGGCTCTCTATATAATCCTTTTGTATTCACCTTCCGATAACTTCATAAAAGTTTCTTCATCTGGAAAGCTCTTTGGTTGTTTCATTTGGGGGCCTTCTGAAGCCATGAGTGAGTTCCTGGTTAAAGGTTTCTCCAGAGACAGTTGCTTTTGGGGCATCATGTGAGTCAATAAAGGCTGGGAGAGATGCTGTGAGGATGGACTGCAGTTGTTTCTCTAAGCCATCTTAAAGTGAAAGGTAATAGGTATCTGACCGCTTCTGAGGTCAGTCAGGTTTTTAGGTGTAGAGGTCCCTCTTCCCAAGTGGCAAAGTAAGCACCTCTATATCCAACCCCAGGTGTTATAAACTATTTCAAAATGCAGAAAGGCTACTGCCCTATTGGCCTCTGCTGACAGGCACCAGCCATAGGTGACACTTTGTAAAATACTGCTTTTCTGCCGGCAAAGTGATCTCCTGCAGGCTGGTGCTGCCTCCAAGCTTAGGAATTAGGTGTCACTGAGGCCTCTCTGTATCCAAACTAGCATCCTGCACAAGCTCGCCTCCGTACAAACTACACTATGGCAGAGGCAGAAAGAGAGGCCAAACATGCTAAGATCCACAGAGTCCATAGTCTCTGTTGCCAGGCCCCAGCTGTAGGTGACACTGTAAACTACTGCTTTTCTGCTGGAAAAGTCCTCTCCTGTGGACAGGCGCTACCTCTCAGACTAAGAATGAGGTCCAGCTGAGGCCTCCTTGTCCAAGATGGCATCCTGCACAAGCTCGCCACCCACCACCTCCATACAAACTACACTACGGCAGAGGTGGAAAGAGATTGAGATTTTGTTGCTGTTGTTTTCATAACAACAAGTGTGAAATGGTGTCTCATCGTGGTTTTTTTTTTTTTTTTACAGTTAGCATGGCATTTTTTTTTCAATATGATTTCTTCCATTTCCTGGTCTCTAATGATGTTGAGACTCAGTTTGTGTCCTCTTTGTCTGCTGGTAAACCTCTTTTGGAGAACTGTCTCTTCATATTACCAGCTCTCAGAGGAACCCCAAAACTGCTGGACCATCAATTGAGATCTTTTAGTGGAGATCTCATGATGCACCCCTTTTTATTCTTGTGTTTCCAGTGAGACTCCTCTCTGTGAGCTTCATCATGGCTATCACTGGTGGTGGCCGGGCACCATCCAGTTCTTCCGGTCCCAAGTCGATGTGGGCACCCACTCTTGTGGGTCTCTCTGTCTTCTCGGTTGTCTTTACCGCATGTCACTTTGGTCCTCGGTGAGCATCCGTTCCTGTTGAGTTGGAACCATTTGCTGTGTCCTCAGATGGCAGCTTGGCAGCTTTTAAGACCCCAGATGCCACTCACCAATGTGGGGTGCAGAGAGCTCTCATAGCAAAATGCTAGTTGTGCCAGTTGGCCTGGAATTCACCTAAGAGCATGGTCCCCTGACCCCTGCCCCAACTACTCTATCCTTGCAGTATTGAGTCAAGATGGAAGGAGTACTCAAGTTATGCTGAAGTCCACTTAATGTTGTTCTTGTTTCTAATGTGTGCTATCACCGCTTTATCCCAACTACGTTTCTAGTAACTATCTAAACTAAACCCTTTCGACCTCACCTTCCCTCCCTCCCCTCCCTTGCAGCTGTCAAAGAGTCTTTTCTTCTATACACAAGTCTGTTTTTGAGGTCTTATCATAGAGGTCTCATACAGTATTTGTCCCTTTGTCATTGACTACTTTCACTCAACACAATGTCTTCCAGTTGAAACCAGGTTAGGAGATGTTTCTTGGAATCATCGTTATTCTTTATCATTGCGTAGTGCTCCATTGAGTATATGTACCATAGTTTACCTATCCATTCTTCTATTGTTGGGCATCTGGGTTGATTCCATCTTTTTGCTATCGTGGACTGTGTTGCGGTAAACATTCTGGTGCATGTGTCCGTTGGTGTGAAAAGCCTTGAATCTGTAGGATATATTCCAAGTAGTGGAATTACTGGGTCAAATGGTATATCGATATCCATTTTTTTAAGGAAGCGCCAGATTGCCTTCCAAAGAGGCTGGACCATTTTGCAACCTCACCAACAGTGTAGGAGGGTTCCACTTTCTCCACAGCCTCTCCAGTATTTGTTGTTTTGTGTTTTCTGGATCATGGCCAATCTTGTTGGGGTGAGATGGTATCTCATTGTTGTCTTGATTTGAATTTCTTTAATAACTAAAGATCATGAACATGTCCGCATGTGTTTTTTGGCTGCCTGGATCTCCTCTTTAGTGAAGTGTCTGTCCATTTCCTTTGCCCATCACTTAATTGGATGGTTTATCTTCTTGTTATTGATATTTTGTAGGATCTTATAGATTATGGAGATCAGGGTTTTTCTTGTTTCTTTTATCTGAATTCATCTCATGAACACTGGTGTCAGTTGCCTTATTTTCAAGTTCACTAATTCTGTGTTCCAGTTCCTCCAACCTGCTATTTTGACTTTGCACTGAGCTGTCTAATTCTGTAATTTTATTATTGATACGCTGGATATTCTAGCAGTTCATAGACTACCTAATTTTTTATTTTTGTCCATTGCATTTTTTTTTAAATCTCTAGGAGGGTCCTATACATAATTCTTTTGTATTCTATCTCTGATAATTTCAAAAAGACTTCTTCATCTGGGAAGTTGATTGAATCTTTATTTTGGGACTTTTCCAGAGTCATGGTGGTCTACTTCCTTAAATGGTTAGATACTGATAGTTGTCTTTGCCCCATCTGGAAGCTGTTCAGTTTCTTCAGTTATATCAAGAGCTGTGGTGTAGGTTTTAAAAGCTAGTTTTCTGCAGAGAGTGGTGTTGACCAGCCGTAGCTGAAAGCAATCAGGTCCTCATGGGTGTAGGCCCGCCTCCTGAATGACAAAGACAGCACTACATTGGCAGTCAGCAGACGGTATAATGTGGCTTATAGAAGGAAGGGCTTGTGGCCCCACTGCTCTTGGCCTTCAGCCATTACTACATTCTCTTGGTAGCGTCCTGTTCAGGCAATGTTGCTTAATGTGAAAATTAGTCTCAGCTTAGCCCTCGGGAGAGGCTGACTCAGCCTCTCACCTGACCAATATGGCATCCTCACCTGAGCCACCTTCATTATATTGTGAGTCAGCAGATCCTATGGTGCCACTCAAAGAAGAAATGGGGAGAGGTACTGGCACCCTTGGTCACTTGCCACTGCTGGGATCTCTAAATATGGGTAACCCAAGCACTGTCTCTGTGTTAAGGCAGTGTTAAGCAGTGGGATACATCGTTCACTAGATACTGCAGATCAGCAAAGAAGCCAGGCATGCCAAACTCATAAGTTTGGCAGACTCAGTTCCAGACATAGAAGGCATCCATACCTGCAATCCTCTCAGGCACTGTGCCAGCAGAAGCAGTACTCACCGTGCTGCTGTCTCACCACCCACAAGGTATTTTCCCTGTTCCTGTTGTGCAGTCCAATCTCATGACACCACACCTGATCTTGGAGCTCCCAGAATGTCCACACTGTTCCTTTCAACTTCTTTTCTAGACCTTAGTTCTCAGAGGAAATTGAGGAGACATGTGTCTAGTCCACCTTCTTACCTTTGCCTCCTGATACATTCTTAATTTGATGAAGGATTTTGTTCATAAATCATTGGTCAATATCTTAGTTATCTAGTACTGCTATAACAGAAATACTATAAGTGAATGGCTTTAATAAAGAGAAATTAATTTTCTCATAGTCAGGGTGTCACCTCCAGGGAAGGTTTTCTCTCTCTGTCAGTTCTGGAGAAAAGTCCTTCTCATCAATCTTCCCCTGGACTAAGAGCTTCTGTGCACAGGAACCCTGGGTTCCAAGGATGAGCTCTGTTCCAGGCACTGCTTTCTTGTTGCTATGAGGTCTCTCTGTCTTTCTGCTTTCTTCTTCTATATCTCAAAATAGGTTGGCTGAAGACACAATTCAATTTTGTAGATTGAGTCTTGCCTCATTAATGTAACTACCACCTATCCTCCCCAACCATCAACACCATAGAGGTTGAAGTTACAACACAAAAGAAGAGCACAGCAGATAACTAAATGTTGGACACTCACATAATACTGGGAATCATGGCCTAGACAATTGATACACAGATTTGGGGGGACACACAATTCAATCCCTGATAGTCAATGTAATATTAATGGTAAAGTTCTAAAGTGTTTTTATTAAAATTCAGAATAAGATGAGGATGCTAGGGTGTCTTAATTTGTAGATGCTGCAAATATTTCCTTCTCTGAGAACAAAAACAGAATCAAAGAAAACATGGTAGAACTAATAAGACAGTTTACCAAGTTTGCTGAATATATCTCCAAATCAAATTTTCCTATATATCCACAATGACCAGTTAGAAAAAAATACATATATAATGAAAAATGATGCCATTCATTGTAACTCAAAAGTATACAATAATTAAGGACATATTTAACAAGAAATATGTAGGATGTATAAGAATGAATTAAAAAAAAATTAATGAGGACTTTATGTTGTACCAAGGAGCCCTGGTGGCTGCAGACTCTAATTAGACAAGAAGGTAAAAAGAATTGTGACCATAGATGCACAAACAGAAAAGAACACAAAGCCTGCCTGATCTAATGAAATAAAAGAAAAAAAGCAGAATGAAAAGAGCTACAATCAATAAATGAAGAAAATAACTATTGAATACCTTGAAGACAGCAGACAATATCAAAATTAAAAATAAAAAGGAAAAGATGGTTCCAGTAGGCATCCAAAATAAAATACCTGATGACTTTTCAGTGAAAGGAAAGGCACTAGAACTATCTCACAGGGAATTTGAATTTCTAATTTTCAGAACTATTCAAGAGTTGAAGCAAAAAGCAGACAAAAATCAGGAAAAGGCATGGAAGAATTCAAGAAAACAATACAGGAATAAATCCAAAATAAATTCACATTTAGGAATCATATAAAAATAGCAATTAGAAATCCAAAAGATTACTAAGATTTCAGAAATGGACAGAATCATAGGAGTGTTGAGGAGTGGATTCGAAATGATGAAACACAGGATCAGTGAAACTCAAGACGAACACTTGGTGTTTTAGACAGCTGGTGGGGCTGTAACAGAAATACCACAGAGTGGATGGATTTAGCAAAGCATGTTTATTCTTATGCAGCCTGGGAGGCTACAAGTCTAAATTCAGGATGTCTGCTCCAGGGGAAGTCTTTCCTCATTGTTGGCTCTAGAGAAAAGTCTTGGTGTTGCCCTAATCTTTGTTCAGGGAGCATCTTGTTGCAGGAACCTCAGGTATGAAGGATATACTCTACTCCAAGTGCTGCTTTCTTGATGGTATGAGGTTACAAATTCCCTGCTTGCTTCTCTCTCTTTATTTCCCATAGGATGTAAGGAGAAAGGGTGGTGTAAGCCACACTCCAGGGAAACTCCCTTAGCTAGAATGTTGCAGTCCCACCCTAAGCCTCTTTCAACATAATCATCCTATCTATTAGCCATGTGCTGAGATTAGGGTGCTTAGGAAAATTACAAAATATTGAGAATGATGGCCCAGCTAAATGGCCAAACACAGTTTTGGGGGGACACAATTCAATCCATGACATTTGGGTACAACTCTGAGGAAAAATGAGGATAAAAGAACAAAGTAAAATGAGAAAGTCCTGAGAATTATGTGGGATACAATCCAAAGCAGACAAAAAACTTTCCTAATATCATGAAAAAAAAGAGCTAACCATCCATGAAGCTCAATAAACTCTGTATAGGAAAGACTTTAAGAGAAAATCACCACGGCATATCATAATCACACTACTAAAACTAAAGACAAAGAAAAATACAGCAAAACCAGTACTCAAAGGTCAATTTATATATAAATGCACACATTGAGAACGAAGAAAGGGCTCAAACCAACAGCTTGAACAAATAGAAAGAGAACAACAAAAGAACTCCTTGGGCATGAGATAATAAAATTTAGAGTGGAACTAAATGGATTAGAATATAGAAAAACAATGGAAACACTTAACAAAACCAAAAGATGTTTTTTTGAAAAGATCAAAAAAACTGATAAACCGTCATCCAAAATCACAAAAGTAAAACAGGAGAGAAAACAAATACCCCAAATAAGAAATGAGATGAGAGATGTCACAAAAGACCCAGCCAAAATTAAAAGTACCATAATAGAATACCATGAAAAATTCTATTTGAACAAATTTGAAAACCTAGAGGAAATGGACAAATTTCTATGTTTACGTCACCTACCAAAATTATCACAGAGAGAAGTAAAACAATTTAATAAAATCATCACAAAAGAAGAGATTGAAAAAGTAATCAACTAAAAAAACAGTCCTGGTCAGGTTGGCTTCAATGGAGAATTGTACCTGTATTTCACAGAGGAGTTAATGCTAATACTACTGAAACTACTTCACAACATAGAAAAAAATGGAATATTCCCAAATTCATTCTATGAAGCCAGCATAGTCTTGATACCAAAGCCAGGTTAAAAAAAATACCCGCTGTCAAGTTGAGTCTGACTCATGACAACCCTAAAGGTCAGAGTAGAACTGACCCATAAAGACCCATAACAAAACAAACAAACAAAATTACAGACAATATCACTCATGAATCTAGATGCAAAAGTCTTCAGCAAAATCCTAGCCAACAGAATTCAACAACATATCAAAAAAAAAAAAATCATCATGACCAAGTAGGACTCATACCAGGCGTACAAGTGTTGGTTCAACATCAGAAAAACAATATGATCAACCACATAAATAACAAAGGATGAGAATCATCTGATTTTGTCAATTGATACAGAAAAGGCATTTGACAAGGTCCAACACCCATTCATGTTAAAAACTCGCAGCAAAATAGAAATAGAAGGGAAATTCCTCAATGGATTAAGGGGCATCTATGCAAAGCCAACTGCCAACAACACCCTGAGTGGACAGAGACTGAAAGAATTCACCCTGAGACTACGAAGTAGACAAGGATACCCACTGTCACCATTTGTATTCAACATTGTGCTAGAGGTTCCAGCCAGAGAAATTAGACAAGACAAAGAAACAAAACGGCATCCACGTTGGTAAAAACGAAGTGAAAGTATCCCTGTTTGCATATGATATGATTGTATACACAGAAAACCCTAAAGAATCCATAAAGAAACTACTGGTACTAATAGGTGAATTCAGCAAAGTATCAGGGTATAAGATAAACATAAATAAAGTAGTAGGATTCCTTTACACCAACAAAGATATCATCAAGAAGGAAATCACCAAATCAATACCATTTATGACAGCCCTCAAGAAGATAAAACACCTAGGAATAAATCTAGTCTGAGATGTAAGAGACTTATACAAACAAAATTACAAGACCCTACTGCAAGAAACCAAAAGAGACTTACATAAGTGGAGAAACCTACCTTGCTCATAGATAGGAAGACCTAGCATTGCGAAAATGTCTATTCTACCTAAAGTGAATGTATTCTTCCCTTCTGGTTTTTCATTTCCAGCTCTTTATACAAATCAGTATAACATTTTTTTGTCTTCTTGAGCTGCTCTTTGAGATCTTCTGTTTAGGTCTTTTATTTTACTTTAGTTGCTTGATGTTCAAGAGCAAGTTTCAGAGTCTCCTCTGACATCTAATTTGATCTTTCTTTACTGTCTTTTTAATGATCTCTTGCTGTCTTCATAGATGATATCTTTGATGTCATTCCACAATTCGTCTGGTCTTGGGTCATTAGTGATCAACACATCAAATCTGTTCTTGATATGGTCTTTAAACTCAGGAGGGATATACTCAAGATCCTCCTTTAGCTGTCATGGACTTGTTCTAATTTTCTTCAGTTTCACTTTGACTTTACATATGAGTAATTGATGATCTGCACCACAGTCAACATATGGTATTGTTCTGACTGCTAATATGGAGCTTTTCCATTGTCTTTTCCTACAGATGTAGTCAATTTGGTTTCTGTGTATTCCGTCTGGTGAGGTCCATGTGTACAGCTGCCGTTTGTGTTGGTTAAAAAAAACGTACTTGTGGTGAAAAAGTCATTAGTTTTTCAAAGTTCTATCATGTGATCTCTGGCATTATTTCTAACACCAAGGCTGTATTTTCCAACTGCCAATCCTTCTTTTTTGTTTTCAAAAGTAAGGACGTCACCTTGAAGACTAAAATGTGCCCGACCCAAGCCATGGTACTTTCAATTGCTTCATATGCATGCAAAAGCTGGACCATGAACAAAGAAGATAGAAGAAGAATTGATGCCTTTGAATTGTGGTGTTGGCAAAGAATGTTGAATGGACCATGGACCACCAAAATAACAAACAGATCCGTTCTGTAAGAAGTACAACCGGAGTGCTCCATGGAAGAAAGATGGCAAGACTGCTTCTTACATACTTTGGACATGTTGTCAAGAAAGATCAGTCGCTGGAGACAGACATCATGGTTGGTAGAGTTAAGGGTCAGTGAAAAAGAAGAAGATCCTCAGCAAGATGGATTGACATAGTGGCCGCAACAATGCGCTTAAGTGTAAAAACAATTGTGGACATGGCACAAGACTGGGCAGTGTTTCATTCTATTGTTCACAGGGTCACTGTGAGTTGGAAGTGACTCAACAGCACCTAACAAGAACCCAAAGTGATTTATGTGTTCAATGCAATCCCAATACAAATCCCAGTTTAATTTTTTAATGAGATGGAGAAACAGTTCACCAACTTTCTTTGGAAAGGGAAGAAACCCTGAGAAGTACAACACTACTGAAGAAGAGGAACACAGTGAGAAGTCTCACACTACCTGATCTTAGAGTCTACTACACTGCCATGGTAGTCAAACAATCTGGGACTATAACAAAAACAAATATATAGACCAATGGAAAAGAATAAAGAATTCAGAAATACCACCATCCTCCTACGAACAGTTGATATTCAGCAAAGGCCCAAGGGTTGTAAACTGGGGTAAAAACAGTCCCTTTAACAAATAGTGTTGGCAGAAATAGGTATCTATCAGTAAAAAACCTGAAACAACAGCCCTATCTCATACCTTATACAAAAAATAAATCAAAATGGATAGAAGACCTAAATATCAAACCTAAAATGATAAAGATTATGGAAGAAAAAAATCAGGACAATGGAAGTTCTAATGCATGGCTTAGACTACAAAATCTTACCAACAATGCATAAACAGAAAACAGATAATTGGGAACTACTAAAATTCAAACACTTATGCTCATCCAAAGACTTCTTCAAGAGAGTTAAAGGATAGCCTACAGAATGGGAAAAAATACTTATCTGATCGATGTCTAATTTCCATAATCCAGAAGGTACTGAAAAACATCAAAAAGAAAAGACACATAATCCACTTAAACAACGGGCAAAAAACATGGGCAAACACTTCACCAAAGAAGAAATCCATATGGCCAAAAGACACGTAAGGAAATGCTCATGATCATTAGCTACTAGAGAAATCCAAATCAAAACTACAATAAGACATCATTTCAGCCCAAGACATTGGCAATAATACAAAAAACAATAAAACAAATTGTTGGAGAGGCCGCAGAGAGATTGGAACTCTCCTACACTGCTGGTGGGAATTCAAAATGGTACAAATGGAAAGCAATTTAGCACTTTCTTAAAAAGGTGGAAATAGAAATACCATATAACCCAGCAATCCCACTGCTTAGAATATATCCTACAGAAATAAGGACTGTTGCACAAACAGATACATGCACATGAACATTTACTGAAGCACAGTCCACAATAGCAGAACGATGGAATCAGCCTAGGTGCCCATTAACAGATAGACAAACTGTGATATATAGACACAATGGAACACTATGCAATGGTAAAGAACAAAGATGATTTTAGGAAGCATCTCATAACCTGACATCAACTAGAAGACATTATGTTGAGTGAAATCAGCCAGCTGCAAAGGGGACAAGTATTGTATGAGACCACTATTATAAGAACTTAAAGACTTATACACAGTAGAAAAGAATCTTTCATGACTACAAGTAAGGGAAAGGAAGGAGAGGGTTGTTCATAGATTAGAAAGTCAATAGGAATCTGGTTGGATGAAGGGAGTTACAGCACTCAGTAGAAGACAGGTCAGCATAACTGGACTATACCACAAACTACAAGATTTTCTAAATTCAACCCAACATTTAAAAGAATAGAGTAGAAGGAACAGAGATCTAGGGACTGTGTTTTCAGGGGACATCAAGGTCAATTGGCATAACTAGCTTTTGCTAAGAGAGTCTTCTGCACCCCATATTTGTGAGTGGCATGTAGGATCTTGAAAGTCAGCAAGCTGCCATCTGAGGAATGTCAGTTTGTCCCAATCTACCTGAAACAGATGTCAACCAAGAACATCAAAGACACAAGAAAACATGAGCCCATGAGACTGAGGTACCCATATGATTGGGAGACTTCAGTCAGGGTGAGACCAATAGAACCAGATGGTACCTAGCCATCACCAAAGACAGCCTTGATGGGGGACACAATGTAGAGTCCCTGATGTAGTACAAGAAAAAGAGATGTGCAGATAAAGAACTCTACTAAAAGGCCAGAATTGATGGTCCCGCAACCTGCAAGGTCCCCTGGGAACATGTTTCCTAGACTTCCTGCTTCCCCAGACCTGAAACCAGTACTGAGGTCAACACTTCAGACCAAGAATGGACTGGACTCAGGCACACAGTGTGAGCACGCGGTATGTATATTTCATGGTTTTATACATTTATAGAAGGCTGTCTTACAGTTTCTTTCTAGAGGGGAAAGGAGAGGGTGGAGAGGAGGGGGAAGGTGTTCACTGGGGGGATACTAGAAGAATGAAAAGGAAGAGTGTGCTGTCTCAGGTTTGGGAGAACAGATAGAGTTGCAGAGAGGCTGGTGTGCAAAATTGACTCAGATTGTATACTTTCACTTAACTGTAAAAAAAAAAAAAATCCTGGGGCAGGGGTAGAGATTTAGTGGCTTAAAACAAAGAAAATTTATTCTCTCAGTTTTGGAATTCAGAAATCCTAAATCAGTTTCATAGCACCAAAATCAAAATGTTGTCAGGGCTGTGCTCTCTTCAATGAGACTGGAGAACTGGTTTCTTCTTCCTCCTTCCCTTGCTTGTATTTCCAACCTTGGCTTTAGGCTGTGTCACTCCAATGTCTGCCTCCATGGTCACATTGTTTCTCCTCTTCTGCATAAAATCTCCCTCTGCCTATCTCTTATAAGTGTACTTATGATTATATTTAAAGCCTATCCACACAATCCAGGATTATGTCCTGGGTTAAGATCCTTATCGTAATCACAGCTGAAAGAACTCTACCCCACTACCATTTTCTTTTACTCTGTATAAAGTATATAAACTTTATAAGTTTATACTTACTGGCTCCAAGAATTAGGATATAGATATTTCTCAGGGAGCTGTTTTTTTCAGCCTACCACACTAATCCTAAATCAATCACTGCAAACATGGGTTTAACTGGTTTGTCTTGATTTATATAGTTTCTGCTGGAGTCTAGGAGTAGTGGCAGACCTACCATAATCCATGGACTGAGAGTGATGGAAGAGATTCCCAAAAACAAAACCAGAAATGAAACTTGATAAAAACAGCACATGTCCTCTGCTATGTGCTAATGTTAAGGCTTGGAAGGTAAAAGCAAGGTCGCTCACACTAGTGCTTTGTCAGTCTGGCCCATTTGATTGCGGCCTATGATGTAAACTAATACAGGCAGAAAGATGTGTTTTAAATCAAATTACACAACATATCCAGAAAAGTTTGTCCTTTTATATGCAACCCAGTGTCTTTTGTAACACTGAGACTCTCAGATAAACTCTGAAAGAATATACAGGGTGGATTTTTGCTAACAAGAATAAGAGAGTTTTCCAACTTGGTGAAAAATTAATCAGGCCCCTCATCTAGAAAAAAGAATTGTGACTAAGAATAAGATAGTCAAGATTATTCTGAGAGAGGTCCTATAAGAAATATTTGAGAAAACAAAGAACATTATTCTTAAATGGAGGACAAATGTGATGACCTTGCTAGGTTTTTTAGATCCTCATTTCACAATGACTCATGCTCAGTAGACATTCAATGAGTATTTTTATTTGATTGCTGTGATTTCATACTCAGAGTAAAAAATTAATCTCCATGTAATTGTAAGAGAACCAGTTAAGACAGCAGAGTTATTGCTAAGATGCATAATCAACAAAACCTACAGATATCCTTTCAGTTAGAGTAGGAAATTGATGAATACCTGTTTCTCCTTCAATTTCTCTTGTTAACAAAGTTTTACCCAGGCTTTGAATGATTTCATTTTGTTTGTACAGAAAGTAAAAGATTCCATAAATTTTAACATTCTTACCAGGCCTTATTCCATCTCTCCCCAATTATCCATGTCTAACTTCCTCAGTGTCAGTCCCTGAGCTCAGGTTGTAATTTGTCAAGTTTGGGCCACCCCATGTGACCACCTATATCCAGTTGTCAGAGAAACTTCAATATCTGTTTGGTCTTCTCTACTTCACAGGCCATTATTAGTTTAAACTCTGTTTCTCTGCTCTCTTTCAAAGCATCCCCTGCCCTTGTGCTCAGCTATACCCTGGTTATACGTGGAGTGAGGTAGAGAGTGATAGGGAAAAGACTCACTATGGTCTAACTGAACTTCAGGGTGGATTCCATAGACAAGACTTGTGTCAATACTAAGATGTGCCTCCTCTTTGCACTAACTTCTTATAATAAAAATTGTCTCCTTGTGTGGCTTGAGATGCATCTCCAATGGGCCATTTCAATTAACCTAGCTAAATACATGCCAGGCTCAGGAAAACAGAAAGAAAAAAATCCACATCACCACATGAACTACTATCATAGATCACAGATTTATGAATTCTCCTACATAATGTATAACAAGATTTTGATAGGAAAAATGCAACCATAGTTCAAAACATTTGAAATTTTGAAATTTAAGCCTGGCTAGTGCCTTTAGTTCTAACCAAATCTTTGTCATTGCTCCAGCTAACTCTACTCTTGACTGTATTATATTGATAAAATAAATAAAATGTTTAGATGTGGGATGTCGCAGAGGCATAGAGATGAAAGGAAGGGGCAGATAAAGCAAATAATAATAAAAACCTCACAAAAGCACTAGATATGTCCTTTTAAGTGACACAGATTGCACAGTGTTAGAGGACCATCCCATAAATCAAACCGGAAAATGACTTGGTTCTTTCAGTACAAACTGTTGGGTGAATATTCACTTCTTTATCATCCTTATTTTCAAAACACCACATAAGTAGCAGAGATAAATGCTATTCTAATTCAGTTTTCATATTTTTATTTAGTCTTTAGGTAAATAGATAGAAGGACAAACAAAATGTCTTAAGGCTGTTATACCTAGAGTACACCTGGGTCCTTAAGAAAGCTTTTGCTTCCAATGATCTGCTACCTAGAGGCAGCTCTCAGCATTTGCTACAAGCTCATTACTGAATCTTTCCCCAAGAAAAGTCTATGAATCCAACGTTATGAACCCAGTGTCAACATGTAGATTTTCACTAAACATCATGTAGGAGCAGAGGAAGTATTGCAGCACACATCCCCTACCAAAACTTTATACATAATCCCCTTAACCATTTAGATTCCTTTATCTTTCTTCTTCTCTGACTGCTCTCAAGGTCTCTTCCCCAGTTTTACACAGTAGTCTCAACCCGACACTATTCCTATTTCCTTTATTCCTGGAGCCACCTTTGTATCACCACTACATTTATACCACCACAACTACCAACACAAGCTTAAACTCTACTGAAATTTAGACTCTGGCTTTTCAAACTGCATTCTCACATATCACCTTGGCACAGGAAAGAAAAGAAAAGAAAAGAACGTCTTTGTCTGAAACGCATTTGTCTTAGGAGGTACGTGAATTGTAAATTACAGTTCTTTTGAAAATTCAGGTAAAATCTAAAATCCTCTATGTAAGGACTACTACTAGGAAGTGACCCCTTTAACAACTCCTCTGGACAGGTGCGTTATTTTTAGACAGACACAGCTTAAGACAGGAAGAACCTGCTGCTAGGGTGATAGAGGTCTCAGAAAGGACCTGCCCAATTCTACCCTCAAAATGCATCAGAAACAGTCTCTGGAGCTCATTTAGAATCAGCAAGTGTGGATAATCTTTTGTTCCAAATGTTAAGACACATACTAATATTTTAAAGCATATACAGATAAGGGTTATTAATCCCTTTTGTGGTTTACTAAAATAAAACAGCTTCAGCAAGGCATCATATCCTATTTTGGCTTTTTGGTACATTCAAGGTGTGAAAGTACTAGCATTATTAACCTACTTCGACCAAGAAATGAAGAAAAATTGAACAGGAGTAGAAAAGTGAATTTAGATTCTTCCTCCTTCCTTCAAAGGCCAACAAATCACTGTGCTTTATGTTAAGAAGTGTCTCCCACGTGAAATGTTTTGCCTGTAACTATGAAACAAATTGATGCTTTTGAAACCTTGGATAAATCTATTCTATAGCTGCTAAATTCCTCTTGGGGGTGGGTGGGTAATATCTGGAAAGGGGAATTTTCAAAGAAAATCTTTTTCTTTATTTTCTTTTCAAAGTGCAGGGGAGTCAGAACATGTGAGGAGGGAAACATAAGTAAAAACATGATCTGCACATTCTATTTTTCAAAGAGTATGCATGTATGATGAGAAAGTGATCCTGATTCTTCAAAAGAATCTGTAGACAATCCAAAAATTGTTGATTCAAATCTATTTTGTGCTCCAAGTCACAGAGCATTGTAGCTGTACCCACCAGATCCAGTGAACAACTCCCCTTTCTATCCCCTATTTGTCCAAGGACAGAAACTTTATGAGTGTATATTCATTTAGCAGTCTGGTAAAATATTGTGTGATTCATAAAAGTTAACAAAAACATTAAAATGTCAGCTTGTAAAAGCACTTCTGTGAAAATGAGGAGCTACGCTCATATGGTGCGTGTACACAGTACCATATGATCTTCCGTGGGACAAAGGTGATGAAACAAATAGAAAAAATTACTAAAGTGACAGGCTAATTGTCTTTCCTGCATTTTCCTGCCACTTACCCAACTCCTACCATTTCCTTACACACACTCTCAAAGCAAACCATTTGACATTACCTGTTTATCTTCCATTTCTCACATCCCTGTATTTCAAACAGAGAAAGGACAAAATCCAAACTCCTAAGAAGGTGCTGCATGGCAAAGAGACATAATAGGTTGAAATATTTTCTGAGAAGGACACAGTCATCAGTGAGAGAGTTCATGATGGTTGGAATGGGATGTTACCAAGGAAAAAAGTTCTAGGCTAGGAAAAGGAAAGATTCTGTAAGGTGAGAATGGTAGAAAAAAGGAAAAGACAGGATTTTGGAAGAGTTATCATGGACTATAAACATATAAGCCTTTTAAATATTTTCAGGAGCTAGTAGTAAAGGTTGGAATTTCTTTAGGGCTGCTTGCTTAGATAAAAGCAACACAGGTTGTAACCGTATATGTTTGGTTTTATAGGCATTTGTAGTGAAATGAGTTTCTATATGTGGCCTTTTGTCTTGATTCTTTTGAAGAATAACTTGAGAGATTCTTCCTGTCAGCCCTGAGGAGTTACCTTTGCTCTAGTTTTCTACCCAAGAAGGTTTATTACTTTGTCCCTGTTAACTGACATTTCCTGGATAAGGTGAAAACTACTTGTGGTTTAATATTTTTTGTCTGGTCCTGGACTTCAGCCTGCCCTGTGATTGGTTATGCACCATACAAGGACTGATCAACATTCTATGCAAATGAACTTGCTGTATTCTGCTAAGCAAGTGAATTGTCTATGGCAGGATGGGTCAGTGTACAGTTCTGGTGGGAGGGCCATGTCTTAAAGTTGATGAGAAGTGAACCTCACAGAGGTTTTTTTCAGACAGGAAGCAAAGGAAACAGAAGGAAAATGAAGAGATAAGAGCAAAGAGGAATGAGACAGGGAAACTTTTAAAAGAACTGTAATATGGGTCAAGTACTGTAACACAGAGCCAGTGACAACAGGTTCTGAAGATGCCCTGCAGCAGAGTCGGTGGTGACAGACAACAGGGCCAACTTGAGAGGCCTGATACAAGCCTGTCTTGAGGGGGCTGAACCAACAAACAAAAACCTCAAAGTCATTGCCATCAAGTTGATTCCAACTCATAGTTAGCTTATGGAACAGAGTATAACTGTCCCATGGAGTTTCCAAGGAATGCCTGGTGGGTTTGAACTGCTTACCTTTTGATTAGCAGTCATAGCCCTTAACCACTACACACCCATGGTTTCCTAATCCACATCCCCTCTGCAAAACTAGACAGGTTCTGATGTTATTGCTACCCCCATTTTACAGCATGACACAAAGATAAAATGAGGACAGTCTGTATGTAAGTTTCTTTATCTCTTAAATTACCAGAACTTCATTTAAATACCTTGGTTTTAACTGTCCGGTGCTAATACAGAGCCATGCACACTTACTCAATAGTTTAGAAAATTTTCCTGGTATATATTATAATTGCAAACTTCTGTTTTTCATTCAGACTTCAAATAATTTTTACTTTTCTTGTTAGTGGAAAATGTTGTATAAAAATGTAGCCATCCTAACTGATAGAAACTGATATGACAAATACAAGGAGATAAATGCAAAATGTATCATTGTGTTTTAATCTGCCAAGTACTGGGGTTAAAGGATGAGGATCAACAAGTAATACACTTTTCTCCTTCTAAGTTCAGAACCACTGAGAGACCTAGCACCAAGTACATGAATTTTAAAATATCACCATTATTACTTATCAAAACAAATTATTGGGTGGACACAGTTTAATGTGAGGATCAAATAGATTTGTAAGTACTTTTTCTCTGCCTATTCCTAGACCAGTCCTAAAATCCAAAGGAAAAGCATATAAATCAAGCACATGGAAACTGAACAACACCTTGATCAAACACTGCTGTGTTACAGAACAACTTCAGGACAGAATAAAAAATTTCACAGAATCAAATGAGAACGATAACACTTTCTACCAGAACCTTTGGGACACAGCAAAAGCAGTGCTCATAGGTCAATTTATAGCAACAAGTGCACACATCCAAAAAGAAGAAGGGGCCAAAATAAAAACACCAACCTTACAACTCAAAGAAATAGAAAGAGAGCAGCAAAAAGAGCTGTCTTACAACAGGTGAGAGCAAATAATGAAAATTAGAGCATAATTAAATAAAATAGAGAATAGAAAAACAATTGAAAGAGTTAAGTAGACCAAAAGCTCTTTGTTTGAAAAGATCAATGAAAGAGACAAATCACTGGACAAACTAACAAAATGGAAACAGGAGAGGAAGCAAATAATTTGAATAATAAATGACACAGGCAATATCACAACAGATCCAACTGAAATTTAGAAAATCATGAGAAAATTATGAAAATTGTACTCTTAACAATTTGAAAATCTAAAGGAAATGGACAAATTTCTAGAAACATGCTACCTAAACCAACACAAACAGATGTAGAGCAACTAAAAAAACATTTTTTTAAAAAAGTGAAATGGTAAACAAACAAAAAATCCCATAATAAAAAGCTCTGGCCTGGATGCCTTTCACTGGAGTATTGTACCAAATTTTCAGAAAAGAGTTAGCACCAGTACTACCAAAGGTATTTTCGAGCATAGCAAAAGATGGAATAGACCCAAACTCATTCTATAAAGCCAACATAAACCTGATATCCAAACCAGGTAAAGATATTACAAGAAGAGGAATATTACGGACCAATCCATGTGTTGGATTCGACTCAACGGCACTTGGCTTTATCTCTCATGAACTTAAATGCAAAATTCCTCAACAAAATTCTACTGAAAACAATCCAACAACATATCACAAAAAGTTATTTGACATGATCAGGTGGGACCCATAGTAGGAATGCATGGATGGTTCAAGATTAGAAGAACAATCAATGTAATCCATCACAGAAATAAAACAAAAGACAGGAAGCACATGATTTTATCAATTGATGCAGAAAAGATGTTTGGCAAAGTCCAACACCCATTCATGATTTTTTAAAAAAAATCAAACTCTCAGAAGAATAGGAATGTAAGGGAAATTCACAAGATGATGAAGGGCATTTATAGAAAGCCAACAGCCAACATCATCCAAATGGAGAGTCTGAAAGCATTGCTCTTGAGAACAGGAACCAGACAAAAAAGGCTTTGTCTCTACTACTGTTCAACATTGTGCTAGAGGTTCTAGCCAAAAAAATTTGACTGGAAAAGACATAAAGATCCAGATTTATAAAGAAGTACTAAAAATATCTGTCTTTTCAGATGATATGGTCTTATAAACAGAGAACCCTAAAGAATCTACAAGAAAATGACTGGAACTAATAGAAGACTTCAGCAAACTATCAGAATAAAAGATAACATACAAAAATCACTTGGCTTGCTCTATACCAAGAAAGAGAAGAAATCACCAAATCATTTACAGTAACCCCTAAGAATATACAACCCTTAGGAATAAATACAGTCAGAGATGCAAAAGATCTATACAAAGAAAGCTACAACAAACTACTGCAAGAAACCAAGATACCTACATAAGCGGTAAAACAGGCATACCTTGCTCATGGATAGGGAGATTTAATGCTGTGAAAATGTTTATTGTACCCGAAGTGATCTATAGATACAATCCCTATTCAAATTCCAAGGGCATTTTTTAAAGAGAGAAACAAATCACCAATTTCATGTGGAAAAGAAAGAGACTCTAGATACATAAACTGTTACTGAAGAAGAGAGGCAAAGTCAAACACCTCACACTATGCAATTTTAGAATCTATTAAATGCCATGGTAGTCAAAACAGCCTGGGACTGGTACAACAACAGATCCATAGACCAACGGAATGGAATTGAGACTCCATATGTAAAATCATCCATCCATAAACAGCTAATATTTGACAAAGGTCTAAAGTCCATTAACTGAGGAAAAGACAGTCTATTATGTTGGCATAACAAGATCTCTATCTGCAAAAAGAGTAAAACAAGAGTCATACCTCAATCACGCACAAACACTAACTCAAAATGTATTAAATGTCTAAATATAAAATCTTAAAGGATAGAAATCATGGAAGTAAATCAGGGAAAACACTAGGATCTATAACATATCACATAAAGAGAATTCAAAACATTACTAAGAACACATGAACACCAGAAAAGAAGCTAGATAACTGGGAGCTTCTAAAAACCCAACATTTATGCTCATTCAAAGACTTCACCATGAGTAAAAAGACAAGCTACGCACTTGGAAAAAGTTTTGGCTATGACAAATCTGATTAATGACTAATATCTAAAATTTATAAGATACTACAAAAGCTCAACAACAAAAAAAATCAAATAACCCAGTTTGAAAAAAAAAGAAGTGCAAAGGCTATAAATAGGCACTACACTGAAGAAGACACTCAGGTGGCTAACAGATAGATACATGAGGAAATGCTGACAATCCTTAGCCATTAAAGAAACCCAAAACCCACTGCTACTGAGTTGGGTCTGACTCACAGCAACCCTAGAGGTCCGAGTAGACGTCATCCATAAAGAAACTAAGAGGTCATTAAAAAGACAAAAAGAAAGAGAAGATGTTGGATTGGATGGCAGAAGAGACTCTGAAACTTCCTTTCAAACATCTAGCAGCTAAAGCAAAAGGATGGAATGACGAAGTAAAAGACCTAAACAGAAGATTTCAAAGAGCAGCTCGGGAAGACAAAATCAAGTATTATATTGTACAAAGAGCTGGAAATGGAAAACCAGAAGAGAAGAACGCATTCTGTATTTCTCAAGCTGAAAGAATTGAATTAAAAATTAAAGCCTTGAGTTGCAGTGGTGAAGTATCCTAGATGGAAAATGCTAGCCAAGCCACGCCAAGTGCCATCGAGTCGGATCCGACTCATGGCGCTAAGTGACTCAAAAAACATCTAAAGAAAGTGGAAAGAATACACAGAGTCATTATACCAGAAAGAACTGGCCAATGTTCAGCCATTTGAAGAGGTAACATATGATCTGTAACAATGGTACTGAAGGAAGAAGTCAAAGCTGTAATGAAGGCACTGGCAAAAAAAAAAAAAGACTTCAGAGATTGATGGAATATCAATTGAGATATTTCAACAAACAGATGCAGTGCTGAAAGTACTCACTCATTTATGCCAAGAAATTCAGAAGACAACTACTTGGCCAACTGACTGGAAGGGATCCATATTTAAGCCCATTCCAAAGAAAGGTAATCCTACTGAATAAGGAAACTACCAAACAATATCGATAACACATGCAAGTAAAATTTTGCTCAAGATCACTCAAAAGCAACTGCAATAGATTATTAACAAGGAACTTCCAGAAATTCAAGCCAGATTCAGAAGAGGCTTTGGAAACAGGGATATCATTGTTGATATCAGATGGATCTTGGCTGAAAGCAGAGAATACCGAAGATGATTACCTGTGTTTTGTTGACTACACAAAAACATTTGACTGTGTGGATCATAATATGTATGGCTGACATTACAGAGAATGGGAAATCTAGAGCACCTAATTGTGCTCTTAAAGAATCTGTATATGGATCAAGAGGCAGACAAGGGAACAGAACAAGAGGATATTGTGTGGTTTAAGTCAGGAAAGGTGTGTGTCAGTGTTGTACCCTTTCACCATACCTTTTCAATCTATATGCTTAGCAAATAATCTGAGAAGCTGGATTAAATGAAGAACAATGCATCAGGATTGGAGGATGACTCCTTAACCTGTGTAATGAAGATGACACCACCTTACTTGCTGAAAGTGAAGGAGATTTGAAACACTTACTGATGAAGATCAAGGACCACAGCCTTCAGTACGGATTGTATCTCAATACCAAGGAAACAAAAACCCTCACAACTGGACCAGTAAGCAACATCATCATAAATGGAGAAAGGATTGAGGTTGCCAAGGATTTCATTTTGCTTAGGTCCACAACCAACACCTGTAGAAGCAGCAGTGTAGAAATCAAAAGACACATTGCATTGGGAAAATCTGCTGCCAAGGACATCGTTCAAGTTTTGGAAAGTAAAGATGTTACATTAAAAACTAAGGTGTACCTGTCCCAAGCCACGGTATTTTCACATGCATGTGAAAGCTGCAGAATGAACAAAGAAGACAGAAGAACTGATGTGCTGGAAAAGCACTCCCCAGGCTGGGACTGCCTCCCAGCCTGGGAATTAGCCTCTGCTGAGGCCTCCAGTTGGGCAATTCTGTCTCCCAGTCAAACAGATGCCATCCCTATCAAGCTTTCCCACCCCCACAAAACAGCAGAATCTATGCTGGAGGTCCAAGAAAAAGAGGATGGAGGAGCTGCGGTGCTCTGAGTCTGGAGCCAAACTCTCAAAATGTGGTTACTCCATCAGTTGAACACTTCTGCAGTGCAGGTATGCATAGCTGCTGGTTGAGCCAATCCTCTGCCTGCCAGCCAACAAAAAGAAAAAAGTTAAAAATGCTGGTTACCTTCAGTGTATGGGAGCCTGTCAGATTAACAACAGTGATGCTCAGCCAAAGACAAGAATATCATGAGGAAGATGGGCCTAGAGTGAGAGCCACCTGGATGCACGTTCCATTTCCTCCACTAAGTAGCTGCTTGTCTTTGGAAACCATACATCATGAGTTTCCTCATTAGTAGGATTCTCAAACAGATACTAGAATAACTCAAAAGATTTCAAGTGGTGAGTTTGAGATAGATTCTCAGTGGGATTGTTGTGGTTAAATAACTAAAGGTTCTAGAACCAGTGGCCTATGTTCACCTACTTGACTCCTCTTTGTAAAATAGGAGTTGTAGTAGTTCAGTTTCTATCCTAAGGTATTTTTTTCATGAGAATTAAATAAATTAGTCCATATAACAGGCAGAATTTCATTCTATTGTACACAGGGTCTCTTTGAGTCGTAACTAACTTGATGGCAACTAACAGCAACATTCCACATAAAATGACTGGAGCACTGTCTGGTATATAGTAAATAAAAAACAAAAACCAAACCCAGATTCTATGATCCCTTAAAAGATATTAACATTTGTTATTACAATGTTCCATGCGTAGGGAGAAGCAGTAGGCCATCAAGCATAGAATCCAAAAATGAGCAGAATCAAAAGACTCTATACCCCTTTTGTGAAATCTGTTATTTTTATTTATTTTTGTAGTGTACTTTAGATGAAGATTTACAGAATGAACCAGTTTCTCATTAAATAGTGCACATATTGTTTTGCAATATTGATTAACAACTTCACAGCAGGTAAACACTCTTTCTTCTCAAACTTGGATTCCTTATTACCAGCTTTTCTGTCCTGTCTTGGCTTCCGATCCTTACCCACAGTGTGGCATGTCCCTTAGGGTCCTTTTGTTTTATGAGCTTGTCTAATATTTGGATGAAGAGTGAACTTAGTGACTTCATTTCTGAGCTGAAAAAGTGTCCAGGGTTCATACTCTCATGATTTCTGTGATAATTGTCAGACCAGCAAATCTGGTCTCTTTTCCAAAGTTAGAATGTTATTCTACATTTTTCTCCATCTCTGTCAGGGACTTTCTGTTGTAATCTCTGTCACAGCAGTCCGTGGTGGCAGCTAGGCACCATCAAGCTGTGCTGAACTCAGTATGGTTTAGGCCACTGCAAATGTAGATCGTTAGTGCTTTGGACTAATTTTTCCCTTGTACCTTTAATTTTCTTTATTATTCCTTGTTCCCAAAGGAATGAGACCAGTACAGTATCCTAGATGGCCTCTTATAGGTGTTTGAGACCCCAGGCACTGCTCACAGAAGTAGAATGTAGAACATATTCTTCATAAACTATGTTATCCGAATTGATCTAGATGCTCCCCATGACCATGGTTCCCAAAGCCCTGAGCCCAACATTTCAGACCCTCAGGGAAGAGTTTAGATACATCAGTAATCTTGCCTTTTACAAGTTGTGCTAACATCAACATCCTAGGCATTACCGAGCTCAAGTGGACCAGTATCAGACATTTTGAATCAGACAATCATATGATCTACTATGCCAGAAATGAAAACTTGAAGAAGAATGATGTTGCATTCATATTCACTGTCAAAAGGAACATTTCAAGATCTGTCCTGAAGTACAATGCTGTCAATGATAGGGTAATATCCATATGCCTTTAAGGAAGGCCAATTAACACGACCATTATTCAAATTTATGCACCAACCACTAAGGCCAAAGAAGAAGAAATTGAAGCTTATGCAGTCCAAAATCGATCTAACACACAATCCAGAACTCATCGAAAATTACTGGTGATTAGAATGCAAAAGCTGGAAACAAAGAAGGACTGGTAGTTGGAAAACATAGTCTTGGTGAAAGAAATGATGTTGGAGATTGTACGATAGAATTTTCCAAGACCAATGACTTCTTTATTGCAAATACATTTTTTTTCCACCAACACAAACAGCAACTATACCCGTGGACCTCACCAGATGGAACACACAGGAATCAGACTGACCACATCTGTGGAAAAAAGGATGCAAAGGCTCCATATCAGCAGTCAGCACAAGACCCATTGCTGACTGTAGCACAGACCATCAATTGCTCATATGCAAGTTCAAACTGAAACTGATTAAAAGAAGTCCATAAAAGCCGAAGTATGATCTTGAGTATATCCCACCTGAGTTTAGAGACCATCTCAAAAACAGATTCAAGGTGTTGAATGTCAATGACAAAACACCATATGAACTGTGAAATAACATCAAAGACATCATACATGAAGAAAGTAACAGGTCATGAAAAACACAGGAAAGAAAGAGAAGACCCAACTGGATATCAGAAGAGACTCTGAAACCTGCTCTTGAATGTTGAGCAGCTAAAGCTCAACAAAGGAATGATGAAGTAAAAGAACTAAAGGGAAGATTTCAAAGGGCATTTCGAGAAGACAAAGTAAATTATCATGACATGCGCAGAGGGCTGGAAATTGAAAACCAAAAGGGAAGAATTCGTTCTGCATTTCTCAAGCTGAAAGAACTGATGGAAAAATTCAAGTCTTGAGTTGCAATAATGAAAAGTTCTACAGGGAAAATACTAAATGACTCAAGCTATGTCAAAAGAAAATGGAAGGAATACACAGAGTCATTATACTAGAAAGAACTGGTCAGTGTTCAGCCATTTGAAGAGGCAGCATGTGATCAGAAACCAATGGTACTGAAGGAAGAAGTCAAAACTGCATTGAAGGCATTGGCAAAAACAAGGCTCCATGAATTGATGGAACATCATTTGAGGTACTTCAACAAACAGATGCAGCTCTGGAAGTGCTCACTAGTCTATGCCAAGAAGATTGGAGCACAGCTACTTGGCCAACTGGCTGGAAGAGTTCCATATTCATGCCTATTCCCAAGAAAGGTGATCCAAACAAATGCAGAAATTACCAAACATCACATGCGAGTAAAATTTTGCACAGGATCATTTAAAGGCAACTGCAATGGTATGTTGAGAAGGAACTGCCAGAAATTCAAGCCAGATTTAGAAGAGGACATGGAACTAGGGATATCATTGTTGATGTCAGATGGATCTTGGCTGAAAGCAAAAAATACCAGAAGGATGTTTACCTGTGTTTCATTCACTGCACAAAGGCATTTGACTGTGTGGATCATAACAAATTATGGATAATATTGCAAAGAATGAGAATCCCAGAACACTTAAATGTGCTTTTAAGTCATCTGTATGTGGATCAACAGGTAGTCCTCCAAACAGAACCGGTAGACTCTACATGACTTACTGTCAGGAAAGGTGTACATCAGGGTTGTATCCTTTACTATATACCTTTTCAATCTGTATGCCGAGGAAATAATCCAAGAAGCTGGACTATATGAAGAAGAATGAGACATCAGGATTGGAGGAAGACTTATTAACAACCTGTGTTATACAGATGACACAAACTTGAATGCTGGGATTGTCTGTGACTTTTATTTTGACTCTGATTTTTATTATTTCCTTCCTTCTGTGGACTGTGGGTTTCTTTTGCTGTTCTCTATTTGTTCAAATGGTGTGGCTAACATTTTGATTTCGTCCCTTTCTTCTTTTTTGATACATATATCTATTGTTATAAAGGGACCTGTAAGCACCGCATTTGCTGTGTTACAAAAGTTTTCATGTAATGTATTTTTATTCTTGTGTGATTCTGGGAATTTTTGGATTTCATTTTTGATTTTTTTATCCTGTGGTTTTTAAGCAGACTGTCATTCAGTTTTCATGTAATTGATTTCCCTTTGCTTTCCTTGTTGACAGTTTCTACATTGATAGTCTTGTGATCAGAGAGGACACTGTGTCATATCAATGCTTGAATTACATTGAAGGTGGCTCTATGGCCTAAGATGTGGTCTGCTCTGGAGAAACTTCCATGAGGGTACTTTGCATTTGTCGGGTGGAGTGTTCTATGTATGTCTATGATGTCAACTTGGCTGATTGTGCACTTCATCTCTTCTGTGTCATTTTTGAGTTTGTAGATGGTCTGTTCTTTACAGAGTGATGTGTTGAAATCTTCTATTATTGTGGAACTGTCAATTGCTGTATTCAGTGCTATTAGACTTAGTTTTATTTCTTTTTGAGCTGTATCATTGGATGCATTTTATGGTGGATTTTGTTTTAAAATCAATTTTATCTGAGATTAGTATTAACACTGTTGCTGTTTTTTACCAGTTATTTGTGCGATAAATTTTCTCCTATCTTTTGATTTTTTAATGGATTTACATCTCAGTTTCTAAGATGTGTCCCTTGTAGACCGCATACTGATGGAACCTGTTATTTTTATCCATTGTCATTCTCTGTCTCTTTGTGGGTGTATTAGGCCATTCACATTTAACGTAATTATTGATGCATTTGAGTTTACTGCTATAATTTTATATATCTGTATTTTTTTTGTGGTGCTGACATTTTCTTTGTCCCTCTTATTCTCCTGTGCTAAATTCCTCTTGTTTGTGAATTTCTTTTTAATTTCTTTTGTTTTTGTTGAGATTTTAAGGTTTTCTTCTTTATTTGGATCAATAGATTTTAAACTTTCTAGGTTCCAACTAGTCTACTACTTTTTGGTATCACCTTGCCTTCCACTTCATTAGAAAGTTCTGTACCTATACCATTTACCACCTGTTTTATTTTCAAACTTTGCTGTCATTTTCAGATTAACCTCTCTGGTTCCCTGTTTTAATTCATTTGGTTTGGGATGGTCCTTGAGAGTTCTTTTGTTAGTCTGGGGTCTGGATGATACAATCTTGTGTCCTACATTTAGGCTATGGCCAGATGTTACTTGTTCTTGGACTGAGGACTCCCTTTAATAATCCTTTTAGTTTTTGTTAATATTACCTTAATTTCTGTTTATCTGGAAGTATCCTAATTTCATCTTTATATTTGATGAGAGTTTGGCAGGATATTATCCTGGATTGGCAGTTATTTTCTTTCAAGGTTTTGTGTATTTCATCCCATTGTCTTTTGGCCTGTATAGTTTCTGACAAGTAGTCAGAGCTGAGTCCTAGTATTTCTCCTCTGTAAGTGACTTTGTTTTTCTCAAGCTGTTTTCAGAACTTTGTCTTTGATTTTAATGAGTGTGATTATGATGTGGACTTGATGCTTTTCTTTTAGGGTTGTCTTATATGGATTCATTGACCTTTTTGGGTGGTTTATTTTTCATGTTTCATGATAGTAGGAAAGTTTTTTGTCAGCAATTTTTCAATGATCCTGTGTTTTTTGTTTTATCCTCTTGTCCTTGAACTTTGATCACTGGCAAATTTTTGCATTTGATTGTTTCCCACATAGTTCTCAAGGTTTCTTCATTTCTTCATTGCTTCTTTTGATTTTTACTCAAACAAGGTTGCATCCAAATCTTTGTCTGCAAGTTTGCTAATCCTGTCTTCCATCATTTCAAGCCTCCTCCTCAACCTTTCTATGACACTGACCATTTTTGAAATCCTGTTTATCTTTTAGATTTCCAATTACTGTTTTTGTATGATTTCTAGTTGTGAATTTGTTTTGTCATTTTGTTCCTATAATAGTTTCCTGAATTCTTACATGAATTTGTGTGTCTTTTCCACGAACTTTTCTATTTGTGTCTCATTTTAGCCTGCTTTACGCTTGAACTCTTGGATAGCTCTGAACAATAGAAATTTGAATTCCCTGTCAGGTAGTTCTAGTGCCTTTTCTACTGGAAAGTCATCTGGTGTTTTATTTTAGATGTCTACTGAAACTATCCTGTCTTGTTTTTTATAAGTTTTGATTTTGCCTGCTGTCTTTGGGGTATTCATTAGTTACTTTCTTATTTTTTAAAATTGTAGATCTCTGTTTCATTCTGTTTCTGTTTGTTTATTTGTTTCATTTGGATGTGTCAGAGCCTGTGGCTGTGCATTCATTTTTGTTTGCTTCTCTGTGGCTGGGATACTTTTCACTTTCTTGTTCAATGAGCAGGGCCAGTTTCTCAGCTATGGAGTAGGAAGGCAGATCCAGCTAAAGGGGATGGGCACTGACTAAGGCCTACAGGGTAGTCTGGGAATCAGTGGTATGTTGTAGTAGACTGTGCCTGTGCTGATTGGATGTGTGATGTTCACTGCAAGATACAGGTAGGCAGGAAGGAGGGGGAAGTTGTGATGTGTGAGCCAAGGTAGGTATAGGAGAGAGGAAAGAGCTATAGGGGCCAAAAATAAAACAAACAAAGAATTCATACAGAGCTTTCCCTTGGAGCAGTGAGATGAGATACTGAGAAATGGAGGGAAAGAAAAAAAGAGCAAAATAAAAATGTAAAAAAATATGTATTTATTACTTAATATATATATTACTCAAAATTTGGAAATAACAGAAATCTTCCTAGGCATCCTACCAGTGCAGATGCAAATACTTGGGAAGTGTCTCCCGGGCTGCACAGTACAGCCTGGATACAAGTGGCACAGATGCCACACAGTGCCAGGTATTAAGGAGATAGGAAATGAAGGTAAGTATAGAGAGATGAAAACTGAGACATGAAGAAAGTCAGAAATTATAAAAGATAAAAAGAAAGAAATGTATTCAGTGATCCCACCAACAGTGCTATTCTCAAAGGTCTAGAGGGGACTTCCAAGACATGAAAGAAAAAAAAAAAACAGGCAGACAGAACAAAATACAACAAAGCAGAATGAAAGTCAGAGAGGAAAAAAAAAGGAAGGAGAGAGAGAAGGAAGGAAGGAGGAAGGCAGGAAAGAAAGACAGAGAAAGAAGGAAGGCAGGAAGGAAGGAATGAAGGAAAGAAAGGAAAAGGAAGGGAGAGAGGGAGGGAGAGAGGAAAGGAGGAGAGATAGAAAGAAAGAAAGAGAGAAAGAGAAAAAAAGAAGGAAAGAAAGAAAAGCACTGAGGCTCTCACCAGTACAGCATGAATGCCTGGGAGAGTGGTTTCCCAGTTGAATGGGACTTCACAGCTTTTCAAAAAGAGCAAAGATGGCACACAGAGCTGAATGTTTGAGAGAAAAGAGGTGGAGGGATTTGAGAGGCAATGAAGAAACCACCAAAAAAAAAAATGTGAAAAAGCAACACCAGTTACAAACCAATGGCACTCAGGGAGTTGGCCAGTGCGGGCAGGACAAATCCAAGTGCCCTGGGACGAGGCCAAGAAGAAAAAAGCAGAGGAAGCTAGGGTTGGGTGGAAGGTGATGATTAGGAACGTGTTTATCACTTGTTATTGTGTGATCTGTGTCCTGTTGGGAGTTCCTTGAAGTTACTACAAGTACTCTCCATCCATTGATCTCTAATGTGGGAAGGGTGAATACAAGCAGTATGGGTGCTGTACTTCCCAGCTGGTGGAGGCGCCTCAGCTAGCCAGAAGGTGTTGGAGGTAGCGGAGCAGTGAAAACATGAGAAGTGGGAAAGCATGTCTGTCTAGTTACTGGGTGTTTTGTCTCCTCCTGGGATTTCTGTAAAGCTGTTTTCCCAAGCTCCCTGCCTCCTGATCCACCACAGGAGTGCAAAATGGCAAATATGTGCTGCATTAGCTTATGGACACTTCTGCTAATATCTCTTCTGACTCTCTGTTCATGAAGGGCATCTGAGTTGCTGTAAAAAACAAATAAATGTTTCTCTGCCTAGTAATGGGAAATGAGGAGAAACGGGAACTCTAAGTGGAAGTAGACGGTGGAAAGGTCTGAAAGAGTATGCGTGACCTATCAGTAACTTCAGAAGTTCAACAAGGTTAAATTAAAAACCAGTTACTGTCAAGTTGATTCAAATTCATGGCAACCCCATGTGTTTCAGAGAACAACTGTGTTCCCTGGAGTTTTCATGGTTGTGATCTTTTGGAAGTTGATCACCATGTCTTTCTTCCAAGGTGCTCCTGGGTAAATTCAAACTGTAAGACTTTGGTTAGTAGCCAAACATTTAACTTTTTGTGCCGCTGAAGGACTGCTCAGTAGACTGAGACCAGTGATTAGTAGTCTTTAGGCAGATGGTCAACTTGTTCTTCAAAGAAAGAACTGAATAGGAAGCAGTACCAACTCACAAGGTTATTTTTGAGATCTTGGCTTGAATTGCAACCTTGTAACCAGGAGTTATTTGCACCACCTCACCTACCCAGGCAATATGCTTAGTCATTAGAAGGAGGAGAGATTGGGGTGGACAGCTGATGTCATAACTGGCACAGTAATTCACAAAGGTAATTCACATTATTTTATTTGTTGTTAGGAACTCATCTTCCCATGCAGAGAAAGTCCCAGCTGTTTAGAATCAAATGGAAAGCCAGCCTTTCCATCATAGGTCAATTCCCCAAACACTTTAATTTGTTTTCATATTTTTCTTTTTTCTCTTTTTATTTTCTCTGTAAAAATAACCTTTGCCTGTCTGGAGTGTTTATCCTATCCCAAATGTAAAATTTACAATAATTAGAACACTTCTTGAGACATTTCGTTCTAGGGACCACACACTGTTACCCTTCGCAATTTTTAATTTGCTTCTCACTGAAATGAAGTAGTAATTTTGTCTCTTATTGTTTCAAGTCTTAATGATTCAGTGCAAACAGTAATGTGCTAAGAACAGTCATGGCCTTATTGTAACTAACCATGTCACAAATTTTAACACAGCTTTTACTTAGAGTGAAAAGTCAAGGCTAAATCTTGTTCCACTAAACTGTATTTCCAAAGAAAAAGAAAAGACATTTCAATTTGAGAGCATCAACTAGAAACTGAATTGTGAAATAAGAATAATTTCCTGGCCTTTGTCCTGTTGGCTACAGAAAATACCTACGCTGGCTAAATTCTCAAAAATAAGAGCATGATTATTGTTATTATCATGTTAGAGCCAGAATGCTAAAGCATAGGGTGAAAATAATTCTGATTAGCCTACTCGGATATATGTAAGAACTATTACATGTCAATATGATAGACATGGTTATAAATGTAAACTTTATTACTATCATTTATGTAATATGGCTCTTTCTTTTACTTGCCTTTATCTCCCCAAATTGTCTATCTTTTCCTTTATCTCCCCAAATTGTCTATCTTTTCCTTAAATTTAACTTCTCTTGGCTTTTTATTTTTGTTTATTTTTTTGTTTTTTGTAAATCCTTTTGACATGCTCTTATTGCCAAGCCTCCCTTCCCTGTCTCAGCTATGTTGTCAATTGTCCTGCCGACTATTTGACCTATCTGGTTACTAATACTCTGTCTTGCCCTCTCATTTTCCCCCAATTGCTGCCGTACTCCTTCGTAGTACGTCTTCATAGTACATCTTATTTTATTTAAAATAAGAACATTTTCTTGTTGTTACATTGTGACAACCTATACTTCTTATATTTGGTGAATTTATTCACTCAAATATTTATTAAATGCTTACTTTACATAGCCAGAGCTAAGCCAAGTGCCGTCGAGTCGGATCCGACTCATGGCGAACCTAGGGACCAGGGTAGAACTGACTTTATATAGACCCTTGCTAAATATTATGGAAACCTAACAGGAAATAAGCTACTGATCATATAATCCACTGAAGGAAGTCAAGCTGTGGTAATAATTTAGAGACTCAGCTTATATGAAACATTGAATATATTGAGAAGGACGTTACACTTAATATTTCAATTGAGACATTAGAGGGTTTTACAAGGAAACTTGGTCTAATAAGTTTTAGAAATATGATTCCCCCAAACTGTTTTGTGAGAATCCAACTACTCATGGAACCCTGGAAGAGAAATTCTGAGCATTGCAAGATATGAGGTCATGAGTTTTTTATCAATTGATTAAATGTCAAGTCTGTATTAAGAAACTCTTAGACCCAAGGGAAGATTGATGACAAGGAGATTCCTCAAGAGGTGACAGAAACACAACCTTCCCCTTGGAGTTTACACTCTGAATTAGAAATTTCAGCCTACTAGAGTATCACAGAATGTATCTCTCTTAGTTAAATTCATCCACTTTTGGTATTTCTTAGTTAAATTCATCCATTTTTGGTATTTTGGTATTTCTGTTATAGCAACACTGGATAAGTATAACAGAATTCGGTACTATGCGATTGGTACCACATATATATATATACCATGGTGTATATATATATATATATATATATATATATATATATACCACATATATATACTATGGTATACTATAATGGGAAAGCAGTTTGGAAATTAAGTAATGGGTAGAGACTAGAAGAGTTATAAAATATCTATAATAAAAGTCTAGATAGCTTAGAAGAGACTGCTGATGAACACCAAAGACAATTCTGGTGAGGACTCAGAAGTCACTGAGAAGAGCATAAAACCAGAGATGGCATAGATGGCAAGAAGCAGCAGAAGAAGCACGACAGCAGCAGAAACAAGAGACTGACACAACGAAGTACAAGAGCAACCCATGAAGCAAGAGAGCTGAATGATTTTGAGGAGAATTCCCAGAAGAGTGTGATACCTTAGGGCACTTATCATTAGAGATAGGCATACTAATCCATGGAGCTAGACAGTGGAGTCCCTTCTGGTCAAGATTTGCTGGTAGATTGGGGTGCCTCTAGCCACTTACTGGTAGAGTGAAAGAGCCTTGGGACACTTGCCTAAGCAGGGCAGATTCCAGGCTAGCCCAAAGGCTCGAGGAACTGAAAGGACAATGAACAAGAAAGTGGAAACTAAAGAAACAAATACTACATGAAACAGAGGCAGTTAAGTTTCAAAGGACCAGGCCATGACCTCTGGAGTATCAAAGGGTAGGGCTACAGCCACCTAGGTTTGAAAAGTCATACTTTACCAACTCATTTCTGCTGTGTGGGGCTGCTTTTCATGATTGCCAGTGGGATGGAGTTGAATCCACTACCCAAAGCTGACAAGGCAGTGCTATCATACCCAAGGCACAGAACGGGGTCTCCCAGGGCTGAATGGATAAAATTGCCATTCAGCTAGACTAGAAAAACAGGATTGCCCAAAGCCAAGGCAGCATGGTTGCCATTCCAATGGAAGTAGAAAGCAGAGCTGAAGCCCACGGCTGAGGGACTCCCAACCATAATTCAGATAACATGGCCAATAACCAGAGTCTGGAGGGCAGGGTATTGCCTAAATGATCTCAGAGAACCAAGAATTATTTTCAAGCTCTGAAAGCTATTGTTATATGTTCCGCTGACTTTTTTGGAGCCTATTATCCCTTATTTCCCTCCAGTTTTTCCCAGTTGAAATGGAAATGTCCAACTTGTATGTGTTTCACCATTCCACTTTCAAAAAGATAACTTATACTCTAGATTTCACATATGAAGGGTAATTATGCAATAGGAGATTTTGGACTTAGAGTTGATTTAGGATTTGGGGGATGATACATGTGATGAATGTGTTTTCCACGTGGCAAGAACATAAATTTTTTTGAGGGGTGTCAAATTATAGAAAGGTATGAATTGAATTTTATCCTCCTAAAAACATGCATCAACTTAGCTAGGCCATGATTCCAAGCATTCTATGGTTGTCTACCATTTTGTGGTATTTAATGATTATCCTATGTGCTATAAATCCTAATCTCCATGAATGAGGCAGGATTAGAGGCAGTTATACCGAGGCAGGACTCAATTTACAGGATTAGGTTGAATCTTGAATCAAACTCTTGTTCAGATAATGGTGAAATTAGGACATTTCCAAATAGATATTAAGGGATTGTGCAAAAACCAAACCGAATTTACAAGAATTATTAAAAAGGGTCCTTTGGTCTAAGAAAAAACAAAATCAAATCACAGCATGAGTCTACGATGCAAGAGGGCATCAGTAAGATATCAGCCCAGGGAATGAACTCTCAGTGGCTATACGATACCAAAACAATTATGATAGGGAACCAGAGAGGTTAACTTGTAAATGTCAACCATGTCAGAAAAATAAAAGGCGGAATAAATGGTTTAGGTATAGAAAATTCTGATAGAACGGACGATAAGGAGAAAACAACTAATAATAGACTGGTTCAAACTAAGGAAGATAAGGGTAAATTTCAAAGTAACCACAAAGAAAGTTAACAAACCTATTCACTGAAATGAAGGAAAACAGAAAGTGTCAATAAAAACAAAATCTACAATAATAAAAAAATTCGTAAACACAAAAAATTCAGTACGACAGAGGAACAAAGGAAATATCAACACCACAAAAAAGCAGTACAAAATGACAGCAATAAAGTCATATCTATAAATAATTACATTAAATGTAAATAAGAGAGTGTAAGAAATATTACAGTAAATGTAAGAAACAGACAGTGACAGAATGGATAAAAATAACAGGATCCATCAATATATTGTCTACAAGAGACACACCTTAGAAGTAAAGACATAAATTTATTAAAAATCAAAAGATAGAGAAAATGTATAAAGCAAATCACTGCCAAAACAGAGCAGGAGGGGCAATATTAATCTCAGATAAAATAGACTTTAAAGTAAAATTTACTCTAAAAGACAAAGAAAGACACTATTCAGTGATTAAATAGATGATGCATCAAGAAGACTTAACCATAATAAACATCTGCATACCCAAAGATAGGGCTTCTAAATGCATAAAACAAACTCTAACAGCACTGAAAACAGAAACTGGCAGTTCCACAATAATAGTAGGAGACTTCAACACAATGTTTTCAGTAAAGAACAGAACATTTAGAAAGAAGCTCAGCAAGGATATTGAAGAGCTAAAGCGCACAGTCAACCAACCAGATCTCTTAGGGATGTATAGAACGCTCCATCCAACAGCTGCAAGGTACACATTCTTTTCCAACACACATGGAATGTTCTCCAGAACAGACAACATCTTAAGTAACAGAGCAAGCTTCAACATAATCCAGAGCATTGATATGATACAGAATATCCTCTCTGATCCCAATACCATCAAAGTAGAAATTAACAACAGGAAGATCAAGGGTAAAAATCAATTACATGGAAACTGAATAATACTCTGCTTCAGAAAAAAATCCTGGGAGTAGGAGAAATAAAAGATGAAGTAAAAAAATTCCTAGAATCAAAAGAGAATGAAAATACTTCATAACAAAACCTTTGACACACAGAAGAAAGGCAGTACTCAGAAGTCAATTTATAGCAATAGATGCAGACATCAATAAAAATGAAATGGACAAAATTAAAAAAATTAGCTACACAACTTGAATACAAAGAAAGAGAAAAGCAAAAGAAGTCTCCAAAAGAAGGAAATAATAGAAATTAGGGGAGAAATAAATGAAGACTTGAAAACAACAATAGAAAGCATTAACAAAATCAAAAAGTAGTTCAGTGAAAGGATCAACTAAATTGACAGACTGCTTGCCAAACTCACAAAAGTAAAAAAGGAGAAGATACAAAAAATCCAAATAAAAAATGACATGCAGACATTACAACAGACCCAACTGAAATAAAAAGCATCGTAACAGTGTCGTGAAAAAGTATGCCCCAACAAATTTGAAAACCTAGAGGAAATGAACAAATTTCTAGAAACATGCTACCTAAGCAAACTAACACAATCTGAACAGACCCATAACGAGAGAAGAGATTGAAAGGATAACTTTAAAAGTAGCACCATCACCACCAAGAAAAAAACATGGCCCAAAATGCTTCACTGTAGAATTCTACCAAACATTCAGAGAAGAGCTTACACAAGTACTACCCAAACTATTTCAGAACATAGAAAAGGAAGAAATGCTTTCAAATTCATTCTATAAAGCCAGCATGACTCTAATTCCAAAACCAGGCAAAGAAGAAAGAAAGAAGGTGGGTGGGGAGGAGAGGGCATGTGGGCGGGCGGGCAGGCAGGAAGGAATATACAAAAAGCAAACAATCCAATTAAAAAATAAGCAAAAACAATGAACAGTCTCTTCACCAAAGAAGACCTTCAAGCCACCAACAGAATATATAAAGAACATACAAAATAATATCAAGACATTAACAAAGTGGAATAGTCAAATAAATATTTCATTAAAAGGATATATGAATACCAGTTAAAATGTGAACAAATGTTCAATGTCATCATTCTTTATAGAAATGAATATCAAAACTATCAAGGACTGTGAAAGGTCTGTGTTTTTACTCAATTTAAATGTTAACAGTTTAGCCTGGTACTGTTTCATGAATGCTGGCAAAAGTCATTAAGACTGTATCAGAGAGAAAGAATATAACTTCTCAAGGCATAGGAAGCATCATGACAATCATGTGTGCTCATTTCCCTTTGCCCTAAGAGCACCACAAGGCTGATGCAGAGGGGCTTGGATAGGTTCTGTACATGCAGTTCCTTTGAGCATGTTAGTGAATTCTAAACTTAGGAAACCAGACACTGGTACAACAAAAGATATGTAGACTAATGGAAGAGAATTGAGAATTCAGATGGAAAATCATCCACCTATGAGTAGCTGATATTTGACAAAGGTCCAAATTTCATTAACTGGGGAAAAGACAGTCTCTTTAGCAAATGGTGTTGGCATAATTGGATATCTACCTGCAAGAAAATGAAACAAGACCCATACCTCACACCATGCACAAAAACTAACATTAAATAGATCAAAGACTGAAATATAAAATCTAAAATGATAAAGATCATGGAAGAAAACATAGGGACAATGCAAGAAGCCCTAATTCATTACATAAACAGAATGAAAAACAGTACTAAGAATGCACAAACTTCAGAAGAGAAAATAGATAACTGGGAGCTCCTAAAACTCAAACAACTATGCTCATTCCAAAGACTTCACCAAATGAGCATATAAACAACCTACAGACCAGGGGAAAAATTGTTCACTATGACAAACCTGATCAGCATCTAATCTCTAAAATTTACAAGTTACTGCAGAACCTCAACAAAAAAAAAGACAAAGCAGTTGAAAAGTGAGCAAAGGAGAGGAGGGAGGGCCAAGATGGTGGAATAGCTATATGTCTCCTTGATTACCTCTAAGAACTAAGGCCTAGAAAAACAACTGAATGAAACAAAATGGACATTTTAGAAGCCCCAAGATCAGGCAGAAAGCTTTGAGATCGAGCAGAACAACAGGAAGGGAAATATCTATCTTTGTTAGAAGCAAGATGACAATGCAAAGAGTCCTGTTGCTGCTGGTGTGGCAACAGAGAGACTGCAACAGGTATGGACACCATCTTTGTCAGCTGGAAGACTAGGACTACTGCACCTGAGAGTACAGCTGGGGCTGGTTGCCATACTGAGCAACAGTATCTGAGTGGACAGTGTCTTTCTCAACCGAGAAGCTGTACTTAAGACACCTGCACCTAGAGAACATAGCTGTGGCTAGCTGGCAAGTGCAGCAGTGTCCTACTCCCCTCCCTTCTCTGAGCTACACCATATCTTCCGCTGGTGTGGCAATAGAGAGGCTGCACAGGTACAGACATGGTCTTCGTCTGTCAGAAGGCTAGGACTGCTGCACCTGAGAGTCCAGCTGGCTGCCGTGCTGAGCAGCAGCGCCTGAGTGTAGGGCACCTCTCTCAAGAGAGAAGCTGTGATTAACACAACCACAGCTGAAGAACATAGCAGCAGCTGGCAGCTGAGTTCAGCAGCACCCTTACCCCTCCTTTCTCTGAGCTGTGCCATAGCTTCTGATGGCACAACAGTGAAAAGGCTTTCCGCTTCCCTTCACTGAGCTATTCCATTCTAGTGTACTACCTGGACTGGAACTAGGATTGTACATGTCTGCCCTGAGCTTTTCCCAGGGACTTGGGAGGAAGACAAAGGGAAGGGTAGAAGTAAACGTACACTGATCCAGGTGATCACTGCATCTACAAAACACCAAACAGATGCCACATATTTCAAGATAAGTTCTCAGGACACACCTCAAGGCTCAACCCTTTACTGCGTGCTGACTTCCCTCCCTGTCTTCAGCCTTTCCCACCTATATCCTCTGCTTTACACCTCAGGATAAATTCTGACACACTACCTGGGCAGAAGTGGGACATTTTGCTTATGTGACATGAGCTTTTCTTCCCAATTCAGAGAGGGAAAAAAAGTGAGGGTGAGATGACAAGTTCCACTGGCTCCTCAGAGATAGATTGCTGTACTTACTGGAGCTTTGCAAGCTAAGTGCGCGTTACTTTTCATGATTCAAACTTTTCCTATGCACAACTTCATTCCCTATACCCAGTGTTTTCCCCTCCCTTCACTGCTGTGTACCAGATCTAAATTCAAGAGCATAACCTGGCCCAGAAGTGGGAAATTTTATGTGCGTGCCCTGAGCTTTTCTACTGGACCTGGAGAGGGAAACAAATGGAGGGCTCAATGAAGAGTTCCACTGGTTCCCCTGAGCCAGAAACTTCTCCTACATCTTTCAGTGCAGTCATAACTCCAATCATCCGGTCAGGGCATCAGAATTATTTTGGCTCCAATAACCTCTCTAGCTCAAACAACCAGATTAACTGGACAGTCAAAATGAAATAAAATATATCAAAGCATAGAAAAATACGTACCATGCTAATAACACATTCAAAGAAGAGCAGGAATGACAATATTAAACTCAGATAAAACCGACTTTAAAGTAAAATCCACCACTGTGGACAAGGATGGTCACTATTTTTGCTTCAAGTTTCAGTACATAAGAAGGATATAACAATGTTAACAATATAACAGTTATGCACCCAATAGCAGAGCATCTAAATACATAAAAACAAAATGCTGACAACATTGAAAAGTGAGATTGCTCACTCCACAGTAACAGTGGGAGACTCAACACTCCACTTTCAGAAACAGACAGATCATCCAGAAAAAAGCTCAGTAAAGATATGGAAGAGCTTATTGTGACAATTAATGAACTCAACCTTATAGACATATACAGAACTCTTCACCCAACAACAGACAACTACACCTTCTTTTCCAACACACATGGAGCATTCTCCAGAATAGTCCACATATATGAGGGCATAAACAAAATCCAAACCATTGAAACATTGCTGATTGGACCTAGTAAGGAAGAAATATCAGTGACTCTGGACTTACTAGTTCAACATTTGCGTGCTAGAGGGTGGGAAATTAATCCCACAAAAATTCAGGCACCTTCCAACTCAGTGAAATTCCTAGGGGTCCAGTGGTGTGGGGCATGTCGCGATATCCCTTCTAAAGTGAAGGATAAATTATTGCACCTGGCTGCTCCGACAACTAAAAAAGAGGCACAGCGCCTAGTGGGTCTCTTTGGATTTTGGAGGCAACATATTCCTCATTTGGGTGTGCTACTTCGGCCTATTTATCAAGTGACTAGAAAGGCTGCTACTTTTGAGTGGGGCCCAGAACAGGAGAAGGCTCTGCAACAGGTTCAGGCTGCTGTGCAGGCTGCCCTGCCACTTGGGCCATACGATCCAGCTGATCCAATGGTGCTCGAGGTGTCAGTGGCAGATAGAGATGCTGTTTGGAGTCTTTGGCAGGCCCCTATTGGCGAATCACAGCGCAGACCTTTAGGATTTTGGAGCAAAGCTCTGCCATCCTCTGCAGATAACTACTCTCCTTTTGAAAAACAACTTTTGGCTTGTTACTGGGCCTTAGTAGAGACTGAGCGCTTAACCATGGGACACCAGGTCACCATGCGTCCTGAGCTGCCTATCATGAACTGGGTATTGTCTGACCCACAGAGTCATAAAGTTGGACGAGCACAGCAGCACTCCATCATTAAATGGAAGTGGTATATACGAGATCGGGCCCGTGCAGGACCTGAAGGCACAAGTAAATTGCATGAAGAAGTGGCCCAAATGCCCATGGTCTCCACTCCTGTAACATTATCTCCTGTCTCCCAGTTTGCACCTATGGCCTCATGGGGGATTCCTTATGACCAGCTGACCGAGGCAGAGAAAACTTGTGCTTGGTTTACAGATGGTTCTGCGCGGTATGCCGGCACCACTCGAAAGTGGACAGCAGCAGCACTACAGCCCCTTTCTGGGACCTCCCTCAAGGACAGTGGTGAAAGCAAATCCTCCCAGTGGGCAGAACTTCGAGCAGTGCATATGGTTGTTCACTTTGCTTGGAAGGAGAGGTGGCCAGATGTGCGGCTGTATACCGATTCATGGGCTGTGGCCAACGGCTTGGCCAGTTGGTCAGGGACTTGGAAGGAACATGACTGGAAGATTGGAGACAAGGATTTATGGGGGAGAGGTATGTGGATAGACCTCTCTGAATGGGCCAAACAAGTGAAGATATTTGTGTCTCATGTGAATGCTCATCAAAGAGTAACCTCAGCAGAGGATGAGTTTAACAATCAAGTGGATAGGATGACCCGTTCTGTGGGAACCAATCATCCTCTTTCTCCGGCTACCTCTGTCATTGCTCAGTGGGCCCATGAACAAAGTGGTCATGGTGGCAGGGACAGTGCTTATGCATGGGCTCAGCAACATGGGCTCCCGCTCACCAAGGCTGACTTGGCTACAGCCACTGCTGAGTGCCCAATTTGCCAGCAGCAGAGACCAACACTGAGTCCTCGATATGGCACTGTTCCTCGAGGTGATCAGCCGGCAACCTGGTGGCAAGTTGATTACATTGGACCGCTTCCATCATGGAAAGGAAAGCGTTTTGTCCTTACTGGGATAGATACTTACTCTGGATATGGATTTGCCTACCCAGCACGACATGCTTCTGCCAAAACTACCATCCGTGGACTTACAGAATGCCTCATCCACCGTCATGGAATCCCACACAGCATTGCCTCTGATCAAGGGACTCACTTCACAGCAAATGAAGTGCGGCAGTGGGCCCATGCTCACGGAATTCACTGGTCTTACCATGTTCCCCATCATCCTGAAGCAGCTGGCTTGATAGAACGATGGAATGGTCTCCTGAAGACACAATTACGCTGCCAGCTAGGTGGCAGTACCTTGCAGGGTTGGGGAAATGTTCTCCAGGAGGCTGTGTATGCTCTAAACCAGCGTCCAATATACGGTGCTGTTTCTCCTATTGCCAGGATTCATGGGTCCAGGAATCAAGGGGTGGAAACGGGAGTGGCACCACTCACTGTTACCCCTAGTGACCCACTTGCAAGATTTTTGCTTCCTGTCCCCATGACTTTATGTTCTGCAGGACTAAATGTCTTAGTTCCGAAGGGAGGAATGCTGCCGCCTGGAGACACATCAACGATTCCACTGAACTGGAAGCTAAAATTGCCACCAGGCCATTTTGGGCTCCTTGTACCTCTGGATCAACAGACAAAGAAGGGAGTTACAATACTGGCCAGTGTGATTGATCCTGACTATGAAGATGAAATTGGATTGACATTACATAACGGAAGTAAAGAGGAGTATGTTTGGAATGCAGGAGATCCCTTAGGACGCCTCCTAGTACTACCATGTCCTGTGATTAAGGTCAATGGAAAACTACAGCAACCCAACTCCAAAATGAGTGATAATAGCCCAGACCCTTCAGGAATGAAGGTTTGGGTCACCTCACCAGGCAAGGAACCACAACCAGCTGAGGTACTTGCTGAGGGCAAAGGGAATACAGAATGGGTTGTAGAAGAAGGTAGTTCTAAATATCAGTTACGGCCACGTGACCAGTTGCAGAAACGAGGACTGTAATTGCTATGAGTATTCCTGCTTTGTATGTGTGTATTGGATATTTTGTTTACTTATGAAACATAAGATGTAAATGGGTTAATGCATTTTCAGTTGTACATGTGTTAGTTATATCATGTTGACATAAGTATGACTTTGTAACTGTACCCCTTCAGAGACTGTGCATGGTAAGGTGAGATGTGTGAAGATGCCAAGTTGACAAGGGGTGGACTGTGGTGGTCAGGATTATGTCAACTTGGCTACTACCTATTTGGCTGCTGTATTAAGTGGCAGGGCGGGGTTTGTGGTGGCTTCCTGCCCCTCGGCTCTCATCTCGTGACCCTGGACTACAGCTGCTGATCGCTCACGTGACCAGGAGCTGCTGCTCTCTCTTGTTCCAGCGTCTGGTTCTGGGACTTGAGCTAGCGGCTGTTGGGCTCATCAGTCCTTACAGTCGGCACGTGAGAGTCCTGCTCCCTGACCTGCCAATCCTGCGCTCGCCAGCCTCTGCTCAGTCCTGCTCCCTGACCTGCCGATCTTGGGTTCTCCAGCCTCTGTCACTTCGCCTCGCCACCAGCTTGGGACCCACCGACCTCCAGCCTCTGTTGCATCGTCTCGCCGCCAGCTTGGGATCCACTGACCCACACAACCGGTGATCTGCAACTCTGGTCTCTGACTTGCTGACCTTGGGTTCCTCAGCTTCCGTGGACACGTGAGGCTTGTGCCAGAGCTTGGGACATTCAGCTTCTGTGATTACGTGAGCTGTTTCCTATATTTGTATCTATCTATCTGTCTATATATATATATATATTATAAATCTTTCCTAATACCTACACGTGTTACTGGTTTTGCTTCCCTAGAAAACCCAGCCTAAGACAGACATATACAGAACTCTTCACCCAACAACAGACAACTACACCTTCTTTTCCAACACACATGGAGCATTCTCCAGAATAGTCCACATATATGAGGGCATAAACAAAATCCAAACCATTGAAACATTGCAAAGAATCCTCTCAGACTATAAAGCTGTAAAAGTTGAAATCAATAGCAGAAAAAAAATAAGTAGAAATTGGAACTCATGGAAGCTAAACAACACCTTGTGCAAAAATTTGTGGGTTATAAGAGAAATCAAGGATGCAATAAAGAAATTCATGGAATCAAGTGAAAATGCAAACATATCCCACCAGAAACTATGGGATACAGAAAAAGTAGTGCTCAGAGGTCAATTTGTCTCTATCAACACAAACATTGAAAATGAAAAATGGGCCCAAGCCAAAGAATTAACCTTACAACTTGAACAAGTAGAAAAAGAACAACAAAAGAACCCCTTGGGCACCAGAAAAAAAATAAAATAAAAATTAGAGCAGAACTAAGTGACCTAGAGAATAGAAAAACAATGGAAAGAATTAACAATTCCAAACTCTGTTCTTCTGAAAAGATAAAGAAAACTGATGATTCATTGGTTACACTCACAAAACAGAAGAGGAACAAATGACCTGAATAAGAAATGAGATGGAAAATGTCACAACAGACCTAACCCAAATTAAAAGAATCATAATGGAACACTATGAAAAACAGTAAATACTCCTAATGGATTTGGAAACCTAGAGGAAATGGACAAATTTCTTGATTCACATCACCTACAGAAATTATCACAAAGTACAACAAGTTAATAAACCCATCACAAAATAAGAGATTGAAAAAACAATAAAAAAAAACCTACCAACCAAAAGTAGTCCTGACCCAGATGACTTCACTGGAGAATTCTACCAGACTTTTAGAGAAGAATTAATTCCAATACTACTGAAGCTATTTGACAAGATAGAAAAGGATGGAACACTCCCAAATTCATTCCAGGAAGCCAGCATAACCCTGATACCAAAGCTGAGTAAAGATCCCACAGAAAACGAACGCTATAGAGCAATATCTTCCACAAACCTAGATGCAAAAATTGTCAACAAAATCCTAGCCAGTACAATTCATCAACATATCAAAAAAAAAAAAAAATGACAATTACCATGATGAAGTATGATTCATAGCAGGGATGCAGGGCTGGTTCAACATCAGAAAAACAGTGTAATCAACCACATAAATAAACTAAAAATAAGGATCACCTGATCTTATCAATTGATGCAGAAAAGGCATTTAAGAAAGTCCAGTACCCACTCTTGTTAAAAACTTTCAGCAAAATAGGAATAGAGGGAAAATTCCTCAATGTAATAAGGGGCATCTATGTAAAGACAACAGCCAATGTCCTCCTTAATGGAGAGAGACTAAAAGAATTTCCCCTGAGAATGGGAACCATTGTCACCACTTCTATTCAACATTGTGCTGGAGTATCTAGCCAGAGCAATCAGACAAGATAAATAAAAGATACCTGCATTGGTAAAGAAGAAGTAAAAGTATTCCTATTTACAGATGATATGATCTTATGCACATAAAGCCCTAAAGAATCAGTAATTAAACTACGGCACTAATTGAAGAGCTCAGCAAAGTATCGGGATATAAGATAAACATAAATGAGTAAGTAGGATTCCTTTACACCAACAAAGAGGCTGTTAAAGGAGAAATTACCAAAGCAATAACATTTACGATAGCCCCCAAAAAGATAAAATATCTAGGAATAAATCTAACCAGAGACCTCTAGAGAGAAAATTACATGACCCTACTGCAAGAAACCAAGAAGGAATTACCTAAGTGGAGAAAACTCTTTTGCTCATGGATAGAAAATGTCTTTTCTACCCAAAGCAATCTATACATACAACACAATCCCAACACAAATTCCAATGGCAATTTTTTAATGATGTGGAGAAACAAATCACGAACTTCTTTTGGAAAGGGAAGTAATCCTGTATAAGTAAAGCACTATTGAAGAAGAACACAATGGGAGGCCTTACACTACCTGACTTTAGAACCTATTACATTGTCATGGTAGTCAAAACAGCCTCGTACTGGTACAAAAACATATAGCAATGAAGTGGGTAGAGAACCCAGAAATAACACCATCCACCTATGAATAGCTGATATTTGACAAAGGCCCAAAGACTGTGAACTCTCTTTAACAAATAGTGTTGGCAAAATTGGATGTCCATCTGCAAAACACTGAAACAAGAACCAAATTCCACACTTTACACAAAAAATAACTCAAAATGTATCCAATCTAAAATAACAAAAATTATGGAAGAATAAATACAGACAACACTGAGAATTCTGATACACAGCTCAAACAGACTACAAAATCTTACTAAGAATGCACAAACAGCAGGAGAGAAAATAGATAAAAGAGAACTACTAAAAATTAAACACTTGTGCTCATCCAAGGACTTTATCAAGAGGATAAAAAGATTGTCTACAGACTGTGAAAAACTATTTGGCAATCACGTATCTGATAGACATCTAATTTCCATCATCTACAAGGTATTGTGAAAAATCAACAAGAAAAAGACAAATAACCCGGTTAAACAACGGACAAAGGGTATGGATAGACACTTCTCTGAAGAAGACATCCAGGCAGCCAAAACACACATAAGTAAATGCTCACGATCATAGCTATTAGAGAAATGCAAATCAAAACTACAATGAGATACTACCTCACCCAAACAAGGTTGGCACTAATACAAAAAATGCAAAACAAAAAATGATGGAGAGGCTGTGGAAAGACTGGAACTCTTCTATACTGCTGGCAGGAATGTAAAGTGGTGCAACCTCTTTGGAAAACAATTTGGCACTTTCTTAAAAGGCTAGAAATAGAAAGATTATATGATCCAGCAATCCCACTGCTTGGAATATATCCTATAGAAATAGGGCTATTGCATGAACAGTTACATGCGCTTGAATGTTTATTGCAGCATAGTCCACAATTACAAAAAGATGGAGTCAACCTAGGCTCCCATTGACAGATGAATGGATAAACAAACTATGGTGCATATACTCAGTGGAACACTGTGCAATGATAAAGAACAATGATGGTTTCATGAAACATCTCTTAACCTGAAATCAACTGAAAGACATTATGCTGAGTGAAATCAGTCTGTTGCAAAATGACAAATATTGTATAAGACCATTATTATAAGGATTTAAGAAAAGACTTATGCACAGAAGAAAATACTCTTTGATGGCTAGAAGGATAGTGTCATGGATTAAATTGTGTCCCTCCAAAAATATGTGCAGTAATTTGGCTGGGGCAGGATTCCCTGTATTCTATGATTGTCCTCTATTTTGTGATTTTCCTATGCTGTATGTTAGAGCATTAGGATGGGACTGTAAATCCCTTCATAAGATCATCTCCCTGCTCCGCTGTAAAGGGAGTTCCCTGGAGTATGGCTTGTACCACCCTAATCCTTTCAGCCTGCAAGAGATAAAAAGAAAGAGAAGCAAGTAGAAAATTGAGAACCACACACCATCAAGCAAGCAGCACCAGAAGAAAAGCATGTCCTTCAGACCTGAGGTTCCTGTGCCAAGATGCTCCCTGGACAAAGACTGATGCAATACCAGAATTTCCTTCAGAGCCAACAGAGGGGAAAGCCTTCACCTGAAGCAGACATCCTGAATTTGGACTTGTAGCCTGTGGACTGTGTAAGAATAAACTTTCCTTTGTTGAAGCCATCCACTCTGTGGTATTTCTGTTACAGCAGTACCAGCTGACTGAAAAAAGTGGGGAAAGAGGGAGGGAGAAGGCTATTCATAATTTAGTTGATAGGAATTCAGTTGGGTGAAGGGAGTGACAGCATGTAGTATTAGGCAGGTCAGCATAACTGGCCTATACCAGAAGTTAAAAGATTTTCTAAATTCAACCCAACATTTCAAAGGCTAGAGTAGCAGAGACAGGTGTCTGGGGACAATGTTTTCAGAGGACATCGAGGTCAATTAGCGTAATTAGGCTTTTTCTAAAACAGTCTTCTACATTACATATTGGTAAGTGGTGCCTGGGTTCTTAAAAGCCAGCAAGCTGCCATCTGAGAAACATCAATCGGTCCCAACCTACCTGGAACAGATGACAACAAAGAACATCAAAGATACGAGGAAAAATGAGCCCAGGAACCATATGATTGGGAGACTCTATCAGCATAAGATCAGAAGAATAAGATGGTGCCCAGCCGCCACCAGAGACAGGCCTGACAGAGGACACAATGTAGTTTTTTGTAGCATGAGTTAAAGTGATGTGCAGATTGAGAATTCTATTAGAAGTCCAAAACTGATGATCTGACAACCTGGAGGGTTCCCTGATAACATGGCTCCTAGACTTGCTGCTAGCCCAGAGCTGAAACCAGTACAGAAACCAATACCTCAGATAAAGAATGGACTGGACTTGGAGACACAGAGTGATGCATGTGGTATGAGTATGGTTTAATATATATGTGGATGTCCTACTGGTTTCTTTTTAGAAGAGAGAGGAGAGGGTGAAGAGGAGGGACAGTGTTGGTTAAGTGGATACTGGAAGTAAAGAGTGGAAAAGGTGAGTGTACTGTCACAAGGTGAGGAGAGCAGATAGAATTGCAGTGGTGGCTACTTGATGTTTTATATGGAAAATTCACTTGGATTAAAAATTTGCACTTAATCACAATAAAAAAAAATGAGCAAAGGACATTGTTCACAGTAGTAGAAATTTGGAATCAACCTAAATGTGCATCAACAGATGATTGGATAAGCAAAGTGTGGTACATATACACGATAGAATGTTATATAACAAAAAAGAACAGCAATGAATCACTGAAGCATCTACTAACATGAAGGCAATCAAGGGCATTATACTGAATGAAATAAGTCAATCATTAAAGGAAAAATACTGTAAGAGACCACTATAATAAGAACTCAAGAAAAGATGGTGCCTGGCTACCATCAATGACTGCCCTGACACGGAACACAACAAAGAATTCCTATTAGAGAGGGAGAAAACTGGTCTGACAGACTGGAAGTTAACCAAAAAAGATGGCCTCTGTTAGCCTGGAACTAAAACCATTTCTGAAGTGAGCTCTGAAAAGATTAGGTGGGGCTATAAGACATAAAATGATACTTGTGAAGATACTTGAAAAAGTACATAAAATGTACCTTTTCCCTCAGGTAGATACATAAGACTAAATGAGCACCTCCTGTCCAGAGGAAAGATGAGAAGGCAGAAGGGGCCAGGAGCTGGTTGAATGGACATGGGAAATATAGGATGGAGAGGAGGAGTGTGCTTTCAAATTGTGTGGAGAGCAACTAGGGTCACATAACAATATATGTGTAAGTTTTTGTGTGAGAAACAGACCTGAATTATGAACTTTGACTTACAGCACAGTTTAAAAAAATAAAATAAACTTAAGAAACTTGAATCTTTTATATCGGAGATGAAGCATGTCTATCCAATGTTTGTGTGGATGTTCACCACATAAACATCCTTAGTCTAGAACAAAAGGGTATTCAGTACCTCTACTCACAAGATGTTTAGAAACAGAAGAGACTCAAAAGAACACAAAGAAAAACCAAAAATGAGGGGGTGGAGTCAAGATAGCAGACTAGACACGTCTCCTTAATTTACTCTGAAAACTAAGACCCGGATAGATAACTGAAAGGAGCTTTCTAAACACCCAGTGAGCCTTAGGACACTGCATTGAACTGTCAGTTTGGACTACATGTCACCAAGTAGGAAATTTCCTTTCTCTTGCTGATCTCTGCTTATGCTGAATGGCCAGCTAGCATGGAACAAAGGTACTGGCATTTTGAAGTTTTTGTTTCTTTTTGTTGGCTGATAGGTAGGGGATGGGCATGAGCAGGCAGCTAAGATGAGCCAAGGTTCTGAAGTGAACAGTGTGTACTGCAGCGGAGAGACAGTGTGTGGAACAACCACATTTTGAGAGCCTGGAGGCAGCCTGGGGTACCACAACCCCTCCACCTTCCCTTTTCAGAGCTCCACCATAGATTCAGCTATTTCACGGTGTAAGGGGTACCTTGACTGGGATGCTATCTTGTTCAGCTGGGAGATGGAGTTACCCAACTGGAAGCCCTCAGCAGGGGTTAAATTTTCAGGCTTGGAGGCAGTGCCAGCCTGGGGAGTACTTTCCCAGCAGAAAGGCTGTGTTAAGCACAGTGTTGTCTCATGGGTGGACTGGGCAGGCAATAACACCAGCATAGCAGCCTCTCCCTACTTTGAAATACACCATAGCTTTTGGGGATGACTGAAGAGGTACCTCCACTGTTAGCAGAAAGAAGGGGCCTGCCACACCTAACAGATTGATTCTGGAAGCGATCAGGTAGTTTTTAGTTTTCTAAAATAAGACTGCCTAGAGAGATAACTGATGTGAAGCCCAATTGCATCTCTTCCAGCCCTTACTGACTCACATTGCAGGGTCATTTGATGGCCCCCTGATTATTCCATAAGTAGGGCAGTGTCTTTGTGAGCCAGGAGGCAGAGCCTGCCACCCCAGAGAGTCCACAGAGGTTAGCCACTAGAGTACAAAGAGTGACCAACTCCTTTCTCAGAACTATGCCTGAGCTCCTGTTAAGGCAACACCAGAGACACTAAACAGCATCTAGATGTCCTGTAAGCAACAAATCATTACCAAGCATTTAAAGAAACATCCAACCATGGTTCCAGAAAACTCACAAAATAAACAATCAAAAAACTTCCAGATAAAGAAACCTTTCTGAAAATATCAGAGGTCAAGTACAAAAGAATTATGTATGGAGCCTTCCTAGAGATTAATCACAATGCAACAGAACAAAATAAAACAGCAAGCTGTTCAAACTGATGGACCATCAACGTTCTGAAATCTGACAGATCAATAATGAAATAACAGAATTAGACAATACAATTCAAAGCCAAAAGAGGACAACTGATGAAGTGGAAATTAGACTAAGTGACCTTGAAAACAGAGGTACTGACACCAGAATTATAAGGAAAAGTCAGAGAAAAGAAAAATGAAGAAGCATGAAGAAGTATGTGGGACTCTATCAAGAGGAATAATCTATGATTAATTGGAGTTCCTGAACAGGGAGAGATAGCTGAAAACACAGAGAGTATTGTTGTTGAGTTGCTGACAGAAAAGTCCCTGAAATTATGAAAGAAGAGAACATATAGAAATCCAAGATGTATATCAAGTGCCACAAAAAGTAGGTCTCAAAAGAAAGACACCAAGACATATTACAATCAAGCTTAATAAAACAAAATCTAAGCAGAAACTCTTAAAGGCAGTGTGACTCAAATCAAAGCTAACATTCAAATCAAAGCTAACATTCAGAGGGAAGCCCTGTAGGCTTTTGTCTGAATTCTTGACAGAAATGATGTTGGCATGGAGGCAGTGGGATGACATGCTCAAAGCCTTGAAGGAGAAAAACTTCCAACCAAGAGCTACATATCCTGCAAAACTCTCTTTCAAATATGAAGATGAAATGAAGGCATTCATAGATAATCAGAAGCTTGAAGACTTCGTAAAAACCAAACCCAAACTATAATAGTGAAAAAAGCTCTCTTCTTAGAAAAACAAAACCACTAAATGTATACTTAAAGAGGCAATGCAAGACACAACATACACAAATCTACTCAGGGAAGGCACAAAATTCAATCATAGCTACAACATTGAAAGAAGAGAACCACTAATCATATTATGAAAACTAAGATACTATCACATTAAAAAGAGGGATATAATATACTACAGTAGTTATAGTCCTTTCAGATGGAGATGAAGTTAATAAGATATGTAGAAGTTAAAATTGGGTTTAAACTCAGAATATTCACGGGTATCATAAGGGTTGCTGCAAAGCACAATAACAATGCAATGCATCAAAATAGGAAATGTAATATAGGAGTCTCAACAATCACAAAAACAACACTGAAAAAGATGAAAAGTCAACCCATAAAGAATAACCCACAACAGAATATTAAGAGCAACAGAGGAAACACCAGCAGAAAAGTAAATATATCAAAATGACAACACTAAACACACACCTATTAATAATTACACGGAATGTAACTGGTCTGGATGCTCCAGTAAAGAAACAATGAGTGACACCTTAGATCAAAAGACACAACCCATCTATATGTTGCTTACAAGAAACACACCTTAGACTTAAAGATATGAACAAACTGAAACTTAAAGGGTGGAATAATATATACCAAGCTAATAGTATACAAAGAAGAGCAGGTGTGGCAATACTAATCTCAGATAAAATAGATTTTGATGTAAAATCCACCATTGTGAACAAGGACAGTCACTATTTATTGCTGAAAGTTTCAATACACAAGCAGGACTTAACAATATTAAACATTTATGTACCCAATACCAGAGCATCTAAACACATTGAACAAACACTGACAGCATTGAAAAATGAGGTAGATCACTCCACAACAATAGTTGCAGACTTCAATACTCTAGTCGGTAATGGACAGATCATCAAGAAAAAAGCTCAGTAAAGGCACAGGATATCTTATTGCAACAATTAATTAATTAGATCTCATCTACGTATACAGAACTTTTTATCCATCAACAGATAAGTACACCTTCTTCTGCACATGGAACATTGGAACATTTTCCAGAATAGACCATGTGTTAGCACATAAAGGAAATATCAACAAAATCCAAACCATTGACTTATTTATCACAAAGCATCTTGTCAGACCATAAAACCATGAAAGTTGAAATCAGTAGCAGAAAAAACATTGATAGAAATTAGAACTCATGGAAACTGAACAACAGCTTGCTCAAAAAGCCATGGGTTATAGAAGAAATCAAGGATGAAATAAATTTATGGGTTCAAATGAGAATGAAAACACATCATACCAGAGCCTATGGGATACAGTCAAAGCAGTGCTCAGAGGTCAGTTTATCTCTGTAAACGCACATATCCAGGAGGAATAAAGGACCCAAACCAAAGAATTAACCCCACAGCTTGAACAAGCAGAAAGAGAGCAACAGAGGAACCTCTCAGAAAACCAGAACAGAATCTGGGGCTGGTTGCCATACTGAGCAACAGTATGAGTGGACAGTGTTTCTCAGCAGAAAAGCTGTACTTAAGACAGCTGCACCTAGAGAACACAGCTGTGGCTAGCAGGCTAGTGCAGCAGTACCTTGTATACACGTTTTTTTCTGTGAAGTTTCTAGAAAATTGTTTTCTTTCTTTTCTTTTTTCTGGTGGTACTGGGAAGGAAGTTTTCTTTTGGAATCAACCCTGATAATTTGATGGATCGTGGTCTATAGCTTATGATGAAGAAACCACTAAGCAAGATACCCTTCACAGCCATTCTTACTCATTCTAATTTCATTAGATGATATTTCCAGGGTTCACTGGTTCAAATTGTTTGCATAAAAGGCTATTGCAAACTCATCTTTCCAAAGTAGAAGGGGTAAGTGCCAGCCTGCTTTAGGCTGTGTGTCTTCTCACCTCTCATTTGAAGATAACTGCTTTTCAATAATCAAATGCTAAAATTCAACTAAATATAATTGTGGTAGAAACTTAGGGTTCTAGGAAAATTAAGGCAAGCAAGAATGGCATAATTATAGCTAAGTGATATTGAAATATTCATTAACACAGGATGAGCAGTACTGCCATTCTTAGTACTTCAGTCATACTGTGAACATGATGAAGTCAGTATTAGTTTAAAAAGGCACCAATATGTAACGGATATAGCAGGATATAGTGGGTGGAAGTCATAGTTTTTGATCACCTAAATGTTGAAAAAAAGGACCATAGTGAGGGACCAAAGACAAGGTTAAGCCTTCTAAGACCAAACCCACCAATAGAGAAAGTAGTGACAGCAAAGTTGATTAGATCCCAATGAAAAAAAGTGGCATTCTGTGTAGGGTTCTGAATCCAGCAGAAAGCACAAATTTTGAGAAGCAAGCCAGAGGCACAGGTCCAGGTGCAGAGACCAGGCCAGTAACACTGGTATATCCCATATGTTTCCAATTTTCAGCCCCTAGTGTTAGTATAGCAAGATAAAAGCTAAATCATACCAGCTGACAGTTTAAGTATATTAATTAGAGTATGTCTCAAACCTGATGATCTTTCTCCAAGGCAGATTCTAATGTGAGGGAGATCTGGAATTAGATTTACATTCTGTATTCCTGACAAACTCACAGATTATGCTGCTTCTTCTAATCAGAGAACCAAAGAATAAGGATAAATGTTAGGGGCAGGAGAAACGGACTTCAGATAGAATAAATCTGTGACTATAGCTCAGAGGAAGACAGAAAAGTGACTTACAATTAGTCACTTCATAGTCAGTGGCAGTCAATGACCTGTAGAATCCCAGGTGGTAAGTCTAGGTTCTGTGGGATCATTGTGACCTCGTATGGGTATTCTTTGATTCATTTAGGCAATGGTCTTGTCAGGGAAAGAGGACAACACAAGCCCCTTTCCTGGGACTCCCTAGCTTGCTTTCTCTGAGGTGACAGTTTGTGTCCAAATGCAGGTTCACCATTTGGACAGACTCAGGAATGGGGCACGGCAGGTGTAATCTTAGCTGGTTTATCTGTACAATGGTTGGAGGCAGGCACAACATTAGGCAGATAGTGGGCAGCTGGGCAGGCAGCAGCCTTGACAACAGGCAGCAACGCCTTGTGGCACAGTGATCTTATATACTGTTTTACAGAACAGTGGTTAGCTACCAGATACAAGCCCTGCGGTCATAAACAAGTTACATAACTACTGCTGAATCAGTTGAATTAGTCCCAGCCAGAAGATCTGTATACAGTCCAAAGGCCTGTGTAAAACCCTCCATATTGTCCACATACTCCACCCTGAAGGGTGTTTTGCTCACTGTACAATCTGTGTGTTAATTCTTCCACAAGGGTTCATTGGTGAGGCATGGGGCTATATTGATCCATCATCCACAGCAACAAAATAGGCAACAACACAAATAAGCTCACAGGCTATTCTTAGTACAGTAGTTAATGTGGCCTTCCACTTAAATCCCAGCTTTCCTCCCCCCATCATGTGGTATCATTCTATGGGGCAAATCTTTGACATAGATCCACAGCAATCTATCTAACATGGGGACCCTGGAGTCATCTGTTTTATGTACAGGTGGGTTTTGTCCCACAGTTGAACTACTTTAGCTGTGAGCCACCATGGGCTGCCCCAGATAGCATAACCCATCCAGATTGGGCATGGCTTACTTGTTTTCTCACCAGGAGCTTCACATGCCCCCAGGTAGCATTCCAGAGGGGGTCACCATGCCCCATCCTTGTAACCACCTCCAGTTTTCTCCAGTGCCAGAGTGAATTCTCCATGAGAGGTTTCTCACAGCACTGAGTGGCATTCGGTGCAAACCCAACAGGCTGATTGATTGGAGACCTCTGCCAGGGTGGGCCCAATGAACCAAAGTATTTCCAGTGGCCAACCTACTGCCTCAAAGAGAGAGATGTTAAAGAAACCAGTAGAAGGAGATCTTTCCTATCTGGCAAAATACAAACCACTTGTCCACTCTGGGACAAGAGAATAGCTGACTAGTGGAGTCTCCCTAGTCTCTCATACCAGACTTCAGCCCTGGTAACTAAAGTATAGCAGGCTCAGTATAGACATGCACAGGCCCTATATGTATAGGCCAAACACTCAGCACAAAGTCACCTTTAAGAACAGCAGGCACATTCACAGGAAGGGATTTTGTAATTTTCAGGGGCCATTTACATCTATCTTCCAGCATTTCAGGGGTTGCAGCCCTCTTTCAAATCTATAAAGCACACTTGGCAAGTGTCTGTCACCTGCTGCACTTCCTTTACACGACTAGCAGGGCCCAAGCCTGCACTGTGGCTTTATGCAGCCTCTCCTGTTATTCTAGGAAGGTGTTCATCTTCCCTCTGACCTCAGGCCCCTGTCCAGGCCTGTTTATCCCATTGGAGACCTGTTGTATGGATGGGTAGCACCACTTTATTTAATTCACAGTAGCCAACTGGGCCTCAGTATCTGGGACAAATGTAGTATGAATATTGCCAATATCTTAAAAGACTCAGGAATTTCTGTAACTTCTTCATAGTGCTAGGGACAGAGAAAGCTTGTACTTGATCTATCAGTTGCAGGGGCCCAGAGAACTACTCAGGGTTCCCATAATCAAGGGGCACTCAGCTCCAGTACCGATGCCATTACACATTGCACATTTGAGGAGGACCAATAAATGGTTAATTCCACATAGGGCCTCAGGACCCCATCGTCTCTCCCCACCCCTCCACTCCTTATGTGGAGACCGTGGCTTGCATCCCAGGCAAACTGCAAGGCAGCTGAGCCACAAAAGCCACCGGGGTCCTCTAAGTCTAGCTCCGTCTGTCAGGTTCCTCTTTTTGCCCCCCTCCCTTTCCTAAACTTAAGAGCATTATAATGCTATTCACGCTTAATTGCTGCTACAGCTCCAGCAGCGCACTATTAGGTTTCCTGTCCACTTTTTCTCAACTGACACCAGCCGCTAGTAGGTCAGCCCCATTTCAACTGGGTTATCTTAAGGGACTCCAATGCCCTGAGGGGCCTCTGTCCCCCATCAAACACCTATAGTGCCCGTACCCTGCACTTTTGACAAATGGACAGTGGCAGCAGCTCTGTGCATGGGCTCAGGACCAGGGCATCCACTAGTCAGCGTGCTGCCACCTCAGACTCTGTTTGCGTCAGGCTCCAGCTGCTTCGGGTTCTACTCACCTCAGGCTCTGGCTCTGGGCTATAGCCACATCAGTCTCCTCTTGCCCCAGCTCTGGCTGTTTCAAGTCAGATACCTTGTGCTGGGACCACAGCCAGGGACATCACATGTCTTCCCCAGCGTCCTACCTGTTGCCGTGGCAGGTGGCACCCACTTGTTAGCTCGAAGCCTCAGGGTCTGTTTGCCCTGGGCTCTGGCTGCCTCAGGCACCACCCCCATGGGCTCTGGCCACTTCAGACCCCCTTCCCACCCAGTGGTGCCTAAAGGCTCAGTCTCAGAACAGTTTCCAGAGGGACGGGGTGTCTCTGGGGGCTTGGCAATGGCAGGATTGACTTGTTGGCACTGCTCAGAGAGTGTGCCGCCCCTCCTGGGCTCAGCTATCGGAACATGTCCACAACTTTGTTCCACCGTAGGGGCCTCTGAACCTGCAGGAGGTGTCTGCTATGAGGCACAGCAAATGCCTACAGCTGCACCTGGGAAAATGGGCTGCTGCCTCACCAGCTCTGGGGGGCTCAGGGCCTCCCCCTGTTGGGATCACCTGTTTCTGGCCTGCGCTCTGCCTCTCCTGCTGTAGCATCCAGGCAGTCAGTGTCTTGCCCCTCTTTTAGCAAAACTCACTAGCTAATCCCATCAGCTGACTGAATATATGCCCTAATGACAGAGTAGTCCATGATTTCTGCTGGGGCATCCTCCCCCCACTCCTTGGGTGGTAGGTCTTGACCTCTTTTGGTTACCAAAGGGCAGGTATGCAACCTCCTCCTGCTCAGGGACCCTTCCCCCTCATCTGAGGAGTCTACAATGATAGGAGTGGGGAGCTGCATTCTCACAGGAAGTGTGGGGGAGTTTGGGTGAGAAGACTGAGTTTCCAGTGCAGCTGCTTGCTCCTGTTGTTGCCTCAGCTGCCCCTTGAGGCTGTCCACATCAGCTTGCAGTGCTTGTGCCTAGGCTTACACCTCCATCTCCACTTCTATAACCCCCTTCAAGGCTGTGAGAAAGTTCTAGCCCGGTGCCAGTGCAGGCTCCTTTTTCTCCAAAGTTTCCCCAAAGCATCCAGGACTTTCTCGACACTAGTCAGCATCCCATCCTCTGGTCAGTCCTGGAGTGGGGAACAAGCTGCCGGGATTGTCACCACCAGGGACTACATACTAGGGCGTGGCCAGCCCCCTAGTTCCCCCTCCATTATTATACTGGTCTGTACCAAATCTTACTGATGTCACCAGTTGTCTGCACACAGGTACTCAAGGTCAGGAACATACATTCACGATTTGGACAGACACAGGAAACAGGGCACAGCAGGTGTAATGACAGCCGGTTTACTGATAAAATGTTAGAGGCAAGTAAGACATTTGGCAGGCAGCTTGGTGGGTAGGTAGGCCGACTAAATAATCAGCAGCAGCGTCTCTTAGAGCAGTGACCTTATATACTGTTTTATGCAAGGGTGGCTAGCTGCCAGATACAGGGCCCCAAGGTCATACAAAAGTTATGTAACTACTGCTGAATCAACTGAATTAGTCCTGACCAGAAGGCCTGTATAGAGTCAAAAGACCTGAGCAAAACAACCTTCCATATTGTCTCCACAGTTTGTCTACTGCAGCAGAATTAATAGCAATGGGACAAGTATTAGGAATGCCCATCCTGGCAAGTCTTCCATTTTGTCTTGCCCTGGTTATGCCACATTCTCTTTTTGAAAGTTCAGTTACATATATAGTTAGAGACAAACCATGTTCTTTTATCGTTGAACTATCTTGATCTCAGGGAAGAAAATTTCTCCCAGCCGTGAAAGATTGGTAAGCAATCTTATTGCTGCAGGAAAAACTGAGCTCATAGAGGTAGAAAGTAACTTCAACAATAATCTTCCTCCCAACCCCCTGTAAGTACAGTTTCCTCAACTATGTCACCCAACTCTCCACATTTTCCCTGAACATTGCAGAAAGATCCCAGTGTCAATCTTCTACCAAGCTAAGAAGTAAAATAGTAGTCTAAGAATGAAAGCCAGTTAAAAAGATGATAAAGGCTCACGCTTTTAAACTGGGCACCAAACTGAGTGTTTTTACTGTGGCAAAGATGAGTTCTAAGCAGAGATAAAAAATTCTGATTTTTTTCCTTTAGTCTTCTGAGTGTTAGTAGCCATTACTCTCCGAAACTAGATGTCTGACAACTCCCAGAAATTTTCCAGTTACAAACACTGATATTATGCACCAAGAATCTTTGTACTCACAGTCACTTCGAAAGATATTTAAAGAACAATCCATTACACTTTCATGTTAGCTTATAGCACGCATCATCTCCTACTATCTCCAGAAATGACAGTTTGGTTATAATGTAATTATCTTTTTTTATGAAGCTAGTCAGATCTGACTCGATGGCACTTGGCTGGCTAGTAAGTAATTTTATCTCCAGATAAGTTTATGTTGTTTATATTTAAACTCATTACTGGAAAAGCAGCTATAGAGAGAAATATAAATAAATAACCTGCAGCCAGACCATTGTAATTCTCTTTAAAGAGGAGAGTCCTGTAAGTGCAGGGAAAGCACACTTGTCTGTTTTATATCATGTGTATTCCACTATTGGAAAGATAAATATCTCTTGTTTAAAAGGAAAGAGGTGGTTCTGTGTCAGTGGAGATGTTTTTATGGAAATGAAATAAATATATTTTTGCTGCCATAAGCAGCATGAGAGCCTCCAGCAACTGATAACTTGCTGTGGGGGAGAGCAACATCACACAGGGAGGAGACAGAGATGAGCCTATGTCAAGGCCCACTGGAAAACAAAATGCTAACATACCACGCTATGTAAACGAATGGGAAAAAATCTTCTTAGTCAACCCCTAAGTAACATCTCTTGTTCCTGTGGAGGAAGGGTTTATTATCTTCGAGTCAGTTCCCCACTCATAGAGACACCATGCACAACAATCAAAAACTGTCTGATCCTGCACCACCACCATGATCAGTTGTGGATGAGGTCATTGTGATCTGTAGGTTTATCACTGGGTGAGCTTTGGAAGTAGATCACCAGATGTTTCTTCCCAGTCTGCTTACTCTGGAAGCACCACTGAAACCTGTTCAGTATCATGCATACAATGTTTGTCAATTTACAGATGGCTCTCTTCTCTGAATTAGAATTAAGTTTTATTTGTTTTGTTTTTTTAATAGCCCATGAGGCAAATGTTTTAGGTTATCAAAAGAACTAGAGACTCACCCTTTTGATCTTAACATTAAACAATACTATCTTACATTCAATTATAAACATTTTGGTTATAGCATTGCATTTAGTATTGTATTTTTAAGCATATCTGAACCTCCAACCTTTCTGAAAAACAGTTATAGGACTTTCTGAAAACCAGACACACGCTTACAATTGACAACAATGACTAAATTAATCATCTCATTTTAATGAGGAGAAATGGTCAGGTCTCTGTCTTCTAATAGCAACACTAAATCACAATTTGATCTTTGTTATGAGAAATTATCATAGAAACTTAACAAATACTACATATTCTATTTGGTGTAATGCTATAAAGTGTATATTTTTTGAAAACAATGAGACCTTGGTGGGTATTTAAGTCACTTGTTTTCATAACTAAAAAAACTAGGACACAATTAAATATATGATATTATGGAAGATGCCTAGCCTATAAAAGCAAATTTAACCCCAAGTCTCTTGGAATATGAACCAACCTCTCCAGGTCACAGTGTTGTATGTATAAAGACCAACCATAGGGCTCTGATTGATGAAATTACACAAAATACACTTGAACATTATCTGTAGAAAGAGGCTGGGATACTTGAGAATATATTTAACTATGAAAAGACATCAAAGTATCCAATTATATTCGTCAGAAAAGATCATCAATACATTGAAACAAATGGTAATAATAATTTCTGCTATCTTCCCTAAGCCAGCCTAAAGGATTTTTGTGTAGATATAGTTGTCTGCGTAGATATATACTGTTGAATAGTCAAGTAATGGAGCACCTCCAGCAAAATAAAGTGTAAAATAAATATTTCTTTAGTAATTGGACATTCTGTCCAGTTCACTGATAACCCGAATAACACAGGTCTTAAAGAAGTTCCCTTTTCATGATTCAGATTCAGCACAATGAATCTAATGTAACTGGAGAAGTCAGTGTGGTAGGACATAGCCCTCTTTGTCTTTTTAGAGGAAGGACTGTGAAGAGTATAGAGTGGAAAGATGGATCACTTTAAGTTTCTGCTTAAATCTAAATGACTTGGGCAGATAGACCACACTGCACTGACACCATCCAACCTGTGATGACACTGCGAATGCGAGAGCATACAATGCACAAGAATAAATTCTGTCAACAGTGGCCAATGTAAGAGTCAAATCTTCCACTGAGTTTCTCCTGCATATAAAACCACAAACAAACAAAAACCTAATGTCTAGGATTGAGTAAAAATTACCACTGGAATTAAGAAATTTACTTTTACAGACTTGGGAAAGTGGAATGAAATTTCAAAATTAGTCATAATATGCAATTTTTAAATCCATTTGAGAAGGATTCCTAATAGAGAGATTATCATTATACATTCAACTACATCGTATAATTTTATTTAAAGACTTCACCATGTGTAAAGAATTGAGACCGAAAGTCATTTAACACAACATCAGAAGTGTCGTTTCAATTGTGTCCTTCAGTCATTTGTACTACATTTGAAACTGCAACATTTCTATGTACCATTACACTAGAGGTTTTTTTTTTTTCTTTTTCTTGTTTTTTTTTCCTGGGGTACTATTTACCACAGTTTCTTAAAAACTTCTCTGACACTTGAGAAAGATTATACAAATCTGATGTTGGTTTATAAATTATATGTGTCAGTTTAACTCAAACCAGCTGATGTTATTGTTATTATCCCTGTGAGGACATTGCCCTTTAAGGCAGTGAAGCAAAATGTTATAGTTAGGAGTATTTGGGTTAAAAATCATGAAGTCCAGAATTATTATTCTTAGATCCAATGAACTAAGATGGCTTGGAACTTAGTTACATTGTTATGGATAAAACTTGAGAGGGACCAATTGTATATGACACTACATAAAAAATTAACAAAAAATAAAGAGGCCTTGTCTTTTTAAGGAAACACAAAATAAAGCTAATACAGACACACCTTGAAGATATTGTGGGTTCAATTCCAGATCACTGCAGTAAAGTGAATATTGCAATAAAGCAAGTTGCACAACTTTTTTGGTTTCCCACTGTATATAAAATTATTTACGCTATAATGTAGTCTATTAAACATGAAATAGCATTGTGGCTAACAAAAGCACATACTTTAATTAAAAATAGTTTATTACTAAAAATGCTAACCATCACCTGGGTCTTCAGTAAGTCATAATCTTTTTGCTGGTGGAAGGTCTTGCGCCTGTGTTAGTGGCTGCTGACTTGATTGGGGTGGTGATTGCCAAAGGCTGAATAGTTGTGTCAACTGCTCTAAATAAAGTAAAAGTGAAGTTTGCTTCATCAGCTGACTCTTCCTTTCACAAAGATTTCTCTGTAGCATGTGATACTGTTTGACAGCATTTACCCACAGTAGAACTTCTTTCAAAATTGGAGTCAATCCTCTCAAATTCTGCCACTGCATTTCAACTAAGTTTACACAATATTAGTTGTAAATTCTTTCTTGTCATTTCAGCCATGTTCTCAGCATCTTCACCAGGAGAAGATTCTATCTCAAAAACAACTTTCCTTAACCATAAGAAGCAACTCTTCACCCATGAAAGTTTGTAATGAGATCGCAGCAATTCAATCACGTCTTCAGGCTCCTCTCTTAATTCTAGTTCTCTTACTGTTCCCAGCATATCTGCCATTACTTCCTTCACTGGAGTCTTTTTTTTTTTTTATTATGACTGTATAAATTTACACACCCACCTATATGCAGCTTCCACTGCTCTCCCTGCCCAGTGACAGCACACTGTTCCTTTCGGCTCCATACATGTCTCATCCTCCCCACAGTCTCCTTTCCTCTCCTCTCCACCCACTCCCCTTCCTCCAGCCAGAGGTCAGCAGGATGATATCCTATAGATGCGTAGAATCATAAAGTGCATCCAATATATGGTCACTCTGCATCACCAAGTCCAATCCATTCATGTCTGAAGAGTGGACCTTCGTTATGCTTCATGGGCAAGGGCAGCACCAGGGCCAGGGACCATGCTTCCAGGGGAACCCGGAAACTGTTGGACCATCAGTTGAGGTCTTTTAGTGGAGATCTCAGGGTGCACCCCTTTTTGTTCTTGTGTTGCCAGTGAGACTCCTCTCTGTGAGCTCCATCACAGCTATCACTGGTGGTGGCCGGGCACCATCCGATTCTTCTGGTCCCAAGTCGATGTAGGCACCCACTCACGTGGGTCTCTCTATCTTCTGGGTTGTCTTTACCCCGTGTCATTTTGGTCCTTGGTGAGCATCCATTCCTGCTGAGTTAGGACCATCTGCTGTGCGCTCGGATGGCAGCTTGGCAGCTTTTAAGATCCCAGACACCACTCACCAATGTGGGGTTCAGAGACCCCTCTTAGCAAAATGCTGGTTGTGCCAACTGGCCTCGATTTCACCCAAGAGCATGGTCCCCTGCCCCTGCCCCAGCTACTGTGCCCTTGTGATATTGGGTTAAGATGGAAGGAGTATTCAAGTTATGCTGAAGAATGCACTGAAGTCACACATGAGAGTTGGAGTCAACTTCTTCTAAACTCCTGTTAATGCTGCTGTTTTGACCTCCTCTCATGAATTAAAATTTTCTCAGTGGTATCTAGAATGGTGAATACTTTCCAGGAGTTTTTCAATGTACTCTGTCCAGATCTAGCAGAAGAATCACTATCTTTGGAAACTATAACCATACTAAATATATTTCTTAAACACTAAGACTTGAAAGTTAAAATTATCCCTTGATTCATGGGCTGAGAATGGATGTTCTGTTAGGAGGCATGAAAACAGCATTAATCTCCTATACCTCTCCTTTAAAGTTCTTGGGTGACAAGGTACATTTTGAAGGAATGGTAATATTTTGAAAGGAATCTTCTACCTGAGCAGCAAGTCTCGAGAGTGGGCTGAAAATATTCAGTAAACAAAATTGTAAACAGATGTACTGTCATCCAGACTTCGTTGTTTCATTTATAGAGCACAGGCAGAGTAGATTTAGCATAATTTTTGAGGTACATTGTCTTTACCTTAAAGTCAACAGCTGCATTAGCCAGTAACAAAAGAATCAACCTGTCCTTTGAGACTTTGAAACCAGGCATTAAGTGCTTTCTAGCTGTGAAAGTCTTAGATGGAATCTTCTTCCAATATAAGGCTGTTTCTACACTAAAAGACTTGTTTAGTATATGAGGTCTGACAACTGAGCCTGTGTACTTAATTGTTCTGTGTGCTACATACCTCATTGTTGAATATCAGTATGGTCAGCTTGGAAGTACTCACTATGGGAAGCTATGCACCAATGCCAGTGCCTCATCTACCCTTCAAAGCAATTTTGGAACTCTTTCTGGAATGGCCATTGTGCACAGTGACAAGTTGGCAAGTTTGGGAACTTAATTATATAGTTTTCTGTGAGAGAGTTTTTAGCCAGTAAACAAATAACTGTGTTGGAACACCTTTCCTAATCACCTGATCTGGCCCCCAGTGATTTTTTCTTTATGTGAGAATAGAGGAAATATTGAAAGGAAGGCATTTTGATGACACTCAGTACACCAAGGGCAATATGATCACAGTTCTGATGGTCATTCCAGAAAAAGACTTCCAAAACTGCTTTGAAGTATGGCCCAGGCACTGGTTTTGGTGCATAGCTTTCCATGGGGAGAACTTTGAAGGTGACTGTAGTAATATTCAACAATGAGGATAAGTAGCACTTTTTCTAGGATGAGTTTGTGAACTTAGTTGGCAGTCCTCATATACATCTCCAACAATTATCTAGATCTTCTGGATAACTTGATACAGTTTCTGCATCAGCATTTGTTTCACTTTGTACTTTTATGTTATAGGGATGGCTTCTTTAAATCTCATAAACCAACCTCTGCTAGCTTCAAACTTTTCTTCTGTAGCTTCCTTGCCTCTTTCAGCCTTCATAGAATTTCAGGGCTTAGCTTTGAATTAGGTGTAAGCCTAACTTCTATCTAGACCACTAAAATTTTTCTCCATACCAACGATAAAGCTATTACACTTTCTTATCATTCTTGTGTGCCCTGGATTAGAACTTTTAATTTATTTCAAGAACTTTTCATTTGCACTCGCATCTTGGTAACTTGTTTGGCGCCAGAGGCCCACCTAGTTTTTGGGCTGTCTCAGCTTTTCACAGGCTTTCCTCACTAAGCTGAATCCTTTCTGTTTTGATTTAAAGTGAGAGAGGTATGACTCTTCCTTCCACTGAACACTTAGAGCTCACTGTAAGGTTATTAATTGGCCTATTTCCAACACTGCTGTGTCTCGGGGAATAAGGAGGCCTAAGGAGAGGTAGAGAGGCAAGAGAACAACCAGTCAGAGCCACAGTCAGAAAACGTAGATTTATTGATTAAGTTTGCCATCTTATTTAGGCACCATTGGTGGTGCCCCAAATCAGTTACAATAGTAACACCAAAGATCACTGATCACAGACCATCATTACAGATATGATGAAAAGTTTGCAATATTGTGAGAATTACAAAAATGTGACACATAGACAGGAAGTAAATACATGCTGTTGGAAAAATGTTGCTGATAGACTTGTTCCATGCAGGGTTGCACAAATCTTCAGTTTGTAAATGATGCACTATCTGTGAAGGGCCATAAAGTTAAGTGCAATAAAATGAGGTATACTTGTATGTGTGTGTGTGCACATATATATATACATTTGAAATCCGTATAAACTTTTGCATGGTAGATACCAAGCTCTTGCAGTAAAAGTTTTTTTGCCTAGACTCTGTGAACACTAATCCATGTCACATCAAATTCTATTAACTTGGGACTGTTTCCTTCAGGACTTTTAACCAGTTCATTCTGATTCATACCTCTGATGAGAAGACTTTGTATTTCTAATATGTTCCCTGCTGAGAATTTGCATGTCTAACAAGTTCATAGGAAGTTATAAATAGCTGCTTAGGGATCTTGTGGAAACCTTGGTGGAGTAGTGGTTAGCGGCTATGGCTGCTAGGTTGGCAGTTCAAATCCACCAGGAAACTGCATGGAGCAGTTCTATTCTGTCCTATAGGGTCACTATGAGACTTAATCGACTTGATGGTAGTGGGTTTGTCTTTTGGGGGGTTGTTAAAATGTGGATTATGATTCAGTACATCTGGAATCGAGATGCAGATATGCAGCTGGGTTTGAACCAGAACTAACTGGTTTGAAACCTTGCTTTCCTTATCAGATAAACACCAGGCCAGCCTCCGCTTTTAGCTTGCCTTGGATAATGGCATAATGCAAGATTTTATGATGCCTAAAAGTGCATTACAACTATTTATTCCCATGGAGTAGGAAAAATCGTGAGTCAGAATGTTTTAGGAATATTTGTATCTTGGTCTCTTGGCTACTTGTCACGTAAGAATCCTTCTTTTACCTGGGAAATAGGTGAATTAGGAGATCTTAAGGGATTCTATTCTCAACAGGTATGAAACAACAAAAATATGAGATACTGTGCAGTTTTAATCTTGTAATAATCTTGTATGTTGTGAATATTTTTATATCATTTCTACATTATAATATTACTGTTATGGACTATATAGGAAGCCTACTTCTCCATGTGAAAAAAATATTTGTAATTACATATATAAGATTATTCAAAACTGTTGCCTTGAAAAGTTTAGGCAGGGATTGCTAGATGAGTAGAAGATTTGAAGCTCTCTGAGTTCATTTCCAATTGTATTTAATATTACACAGCAGCAGTAACTTCTTACAAGCTTACCTGCTTGTGAACCTCACTAGAATGTAGAAGGAGATAATTAACAGAAGACTGTGAACTTTGTTGTTCTTCTCTTAACTGATTCTCTCACAGCCCAGACTAGAGGGCTTTACTGCCAGCTAGTAACAGCCAAGTACAGAAACTGTTGACACAACTTTTTGATATCATATTAAGAAAATATTCAGATATGTAGTATAAATATGTGTGTGTGTATATATACATATATGTATATATACATGTATGTGTGTGTATATATATATACCCTCCAGCCAGGTCTCAACAACGCTACTTGAGACTATTTTTTTATTGACTAGTGTCTTTCTTCACTGTATCTTCACACTGAAGAGAAGCCATGTTGGTTTTTTTCTAATAGGGTCAGTATGACCAGCATTCAAAAGACCTGTATTTTCGCTCCAATTCCTTTTTAAAAGGAATCAGGAAATGGATCAGCTGTATTAGTCCTCAACTACTGAATCTTTCTTTTGGGATAAGGAAAGAAATAATAACTGGAAGAAGAAAGTGAGTGACAATCTATTATATTTCTTCTGTTTATATTTCTAGTTTCCTCTCCTGAGTGCCAGACTTGCATATTAAAAAAGTCTAGAGAGATGTTTACTAGAGACATCTCAAATTTAATATACCTAAAATTAAAATCGTAATATTTAGTCTATGACTAGTTCATTTTCCCATACAAAGTCTACCTCATCAACTGCATAACTATAAAGCCAATCACCTAAGCCAGGTAACTTGATACAATTCTTTCTTTTCTTTAGTCTTCACATTCAGATACCTCCCACATTCTATGAATTCTACCTCATAAATATTTCTCACATATATTTTACTTTTCCCCCTTCCTGGCTGCTTCTTTAATTCTAACTCTCATTTTTCTCATTTGGGTTATTATAATAGCTTCCAAACTACCACCAATTTTTCCTTTTTCTCATACATTCTCCACACTACAAAACAATTCTGTCTTAAATGAAAAGCTGATCAAGTTAAAGTGTCTTAATTGTTCTTCTCCATGAAAAAAAAATTCTTGCATCCATCTATTAAGCCAATAATTAGTGAGTGTGTTCACTGAGCCAGATATCTATCTAGCCAATGGTGACTTAAAAAAAAAAAAGCTTGCTGTCATGGGTTTACAGTTAGGGGAAAGAGGGTGGAGACATTAATCATTATAAATTCTATGTAACCATGAAAACTGGAGTAAATGTAGTGAAGAAAAATGTATAGTTCTATGAAATCATACGAGAGAAGGGCCTGATCTAATCTGGAAAGACTAATAGGAGTAGAGACACCTAGGAATAAGTTTTGGGAAAGCTCATCATTTAAAAGGTTGGGTGAAGAAAAATGGACTTATAAAATATCTAAGAAGGAGTAGACAGAATGATATTTCATGGTATCATAGAGATTTAAGGAATGGAAAATTTTAAGGACAGTGGCCTTCTGTGTCAAATAATTCTTAGAGGTCTAATAAAATGAAGTCTGGAAACTACCTCATATATAGTGGTATGGAGGTCATCAGTGACCTTAGAAATAACTAGGTGGGCTAACAGATGTAGAAAACAAACTGGAACGAGTTTAGAGGCTAGTACCATCTAAGGATGAGGAAGCAGTTGAAGCCAGAGCTTTCAAGAACCTCAGTGACCCGGCTCCTGGCCTCCTGTCTAGCTCCTTTCCTATCACCTTTTTACCCTCCTCCATCAAACGCATGCTATTCTACCACAACAACTCATTTGAAATTTGCTTAAGACTATACAGTTTCCTCTACCTTGGAACCCTGAAGTTATGTTGTTAGGTACTGTTGAGTCAGTTCCAACCCGTAGCAACCCTATGCACAGCAGAACAAAATGTTGCCTGGTCTTGCCCCATGCCACGATTATTTTTTTTAAGCCCATCATTGCAGGCACTGTGTCAATCCATCTTGTTGAGAGTGTTCCTCTTTTTCAGTGGCCCTCCACTCTGCCAAGCCTGATGTCCCTTTCCAGGGACTGATCCCTCCTGTCAACATGTCCAAAGTATGTAAGACTCAGTCTCGCCATCCCCGCTTTGAAGGAGCACTCTGGTTGTACTTCCTCTAGAACGGGTCTGTTTGTTCTTTTGGTAGTCTATAGTACATTCAATATTCTGCTTCAACACCACAATTCAAAGAAGTCAATTCTTCTGTCTTCCTTATTCATTGTCAGCTTTCACACGCATATGATGTGACTGAAAATATCACGGCTTGGTCATATACATCTTAGTCTTAAAGGTGACTTTACTTTTCAATATTTTAAAGAGACTGTTTGCAACAGATTTCTCAATGCAATGCATCTTTTGATTTCTTGACTGCTGCTTCCATTGGTGTCAATTGTAGAACCAAGTAAGATGAAATCCTTGACAAACTCAATCCTTCATCATTTATCATCATGTTGCTTACTGCTCCAGTAGTGAGGATTTTTGTTTTCCTGAAGGCTGTGGTCTCTGATCTTCACTGGTAGTGTTTTAAATCTTCGCTTCCATAAATCAAGGTTCTGTCATCTCATAAAACAGGTTATAAATGAGTCTTCCTCCAATCCTGATGCCTCACTTTAATTCATATTGTCAAGCTTCTCGGATTATGTGTTTGGCACACAAATTGAAAAGGTTTAGTGAATGGTCACAACACTGACACACTCCTTTCCTGACTTTAAACCATGCAGTGTCCCCTTGTTCTGTTCTCAACACTACTTTTTGATCCGTTTACAGATTCCTTAAAAGCACAAATAAGTGTTCTGGAAATCCCATTTGTCTGCAGTGTTGTCCATAATTTGTTATGATCCACACAGTCAAACACCTTTGCATAGTCAATGAAACACAGGTAAAGCTTTTCCTGGTATTCTCTGCTTTCAGCCAAGATCCATCCAACATCAGCAATGATATCCCTAGTTTTGTATCCTCTTCTGAATCCAGCTTGAATTCTGGTAGTTCCCGTAACTGTTTCAGTTGCTTTTGTGTGATTTTTAGCAAAATTTTACCTGCATGTGATATTAGATAATTTCCATTCAGTTAAATAACTGTTAGATAATTTCCATTCAGCTAAATAACCTTTCTTGGGGACAGGCATAAATATGGAACTCTTCCAGTCAGTTAGCCATGTAGATTCTCTCCAAATTTCTTGGCATGCATGAGTGAGTACTTCTAGAACTGCTTCCGTTTGTTGTAACATCTAGAGTGATATTCCTTTAATTCCTGGAACCTTGTTTTTTTTACCAATGCCTTCAATGCAGTTTCAGTTTCATCTTTCAGTACCATTGGTCCCTAATCAGATGAGGCTACCTCTTTAAATGTTTAAACATCAACCAGTTCTTTCCTAAATAATGACTCTGTGTATTATTTTCTGAGTCATTTAATATTTTCCCTGTATAATCAATCATTCACTATTGCAACTCGGGGCTTGAATTTTTCTTCAGTTCTTTCAGCTTGAGAAATGTAGAGCTTGTTCTTCCCTTTTGGTTTCCTATATCTAGCACATCTCATTATACTATGTTATTTTGTCTTCTCAATCAGCTCTTGGAAATCTTCTGTTCAGTTCTTTTTTTATTGTGATTAAGTGCAAGTATACAATCCAACTCAATTTTGCATGCCTGTCTGTCTGCAGCTCCATCTGCTCTGCTATCCAGTGACAGCAAAAGCCTCCTATTCACTGTATATTTCTAGTATCCTCTGAATGAGCACCTGTTCCCTCCTCCCACCCTCTTCTCTCCCATCTAGAAAGAAACCAATAAGACAGCCTCCTATAAATGTATAGCACCATAAAATACACACACCATATGGTCAAACTGTATCCCTGAATCCAGTCCATTCTTGTTTGAAGAGTTGACCTCGGTACCGGTTTCCTGTCAGGGCCAGCAGCAGGTCTAGGGATCATGCTCCCAGTGGGCCCTCTAGGCTGTCAGACCATCAGTTCTGCCCCATTAGTAGAGTTCTTGAACTGCAACTCTCTTTTTCTCATATTGCCTCAGGTAATCTACATTGTGTTTACCATCATGGCTGTATTTGTTGGTGGCCAAGCACCATCTGGTTCTGGTCTCATGCTGATACATTTGTCCATTCATATGTGTCCTTCTGTCTCCTGGGCTCTTTATTTCCCACTTCTTTATTGTTCTTGGTGATTATCTATTCCAGATAAGTTTGTACCATTTGGTGTACCTCAGATGGCAGCTTGCTAGCTTTTAAGACCCCAGATGTCATTCACCAATATGGGGTGCCAAAGACTCTCTTAGCAAAAGAGTAGTTGTGTCAGTTGGCCATGATGTCCCCTGAAAACATGGTCCCCAGACCCCCATTGCTGCTACTATATCCTTTGAAATTTTGGATTGAGTTTAGAAAACCTTTCCACTTATGGTGTAGGCCAATTACGTTGACCTGCTTTCTACTGAGTACTGCCACTGCTCTCACCTAGTCAAATTCCTGATCCATGACTCAACCTCTCCCTCCGTCCCTACTCTTGTAGCTGCCAGAGAGTCTTCTCTTCAATACGTAAGTCTCTTTTTAAGTTCTTATAGCAGAGGTCTCAAACAGTACTTGTCCTTTTACCTCTTACTGATTTCACCCAGCATGATAACTTCTAGTTGAAAGCAGGTTATGAAATGCTTCCTAAAATCATTATTGTTCTTTATTATTGTATAGTTTCCATTGAGTATGTTTACCATAGTTTTTTTATCCATTCTTCTGTTGATTGGCACCAAAGTTGGTTCCATCTTTTTGCTATTGTTGACACTGCTTCAAGAAACATTCACATGGAAGTATCTGTTTGTGTGACCATGTTTATTTATGTAGGATATATTCTGAGCAGTGGCATTGCTGGGTCATGTGGTATTTCTATTTCGAGCTTTACAAGGAAGTGCTGAATTGATTTCCAAAGAAGTTTTACCATTTTGCATTCCTATCAGCAGTGTAGGACACTTCCGGTCCCTCTCCAGCCTCTCCAGCATTTGTTGTTTTAGGGTTTTGGATTATGGCCAGCCTTGCTGGGGTGAGATGGTGCCTCATTGTAGTTTTAATTTGGATTTCTCTACTAGCTAGTAATTATAAACATTTCCTCATGGGTCTTTTGGCTGCCTAGATGTCTTCTTTGGAGAAGTATCTGTCCATCTCTTTGTCCATTGATTAATTGGGTTATTTACCTTTCTCTTCTTGATATTTTGCAGTACCTTGTAGATTATAGCAGACAGATGTTGATCTGACATATAGTTGCCATTTATTTTCCCCATTCTCTTGGTAGCCTTTCAACTCTCTTAATAAAGTCTTTGGATGAGCATAAGTGTTTGATTCTTGGTAGTTCCCATCTATTTCTTTTCTCTTCTGTTGTTTGTATATGGACAGATTTTGTAGTCTGTCTAAGCCATGTATTAGAACCTCCATTATTGACTGTATTTTCTCTTGAATGATCTTTATCCTTTTAGGTTTGATATTTAGATCTTTGATCTATTTTGAGTTAGTTTTTGTGTAAAGTGTGAGATATGGCTCTTGCTTCAGTTTTTTGCAGATCCAATTTTGCCAACACAGTTTCTTAAAGAGACTGTTTTCTCCCCATTTTACAATCTTAGGGCCTTTGTTTAATATCAACTGTTCATAAGAGGATGGTGATATTTCTGGGGTCTCAATTCTGTTCCATTGGTCTGTATGTCTCTCTTTGCACCAGTACCAGGCTGTTCTGACTACTGTGGCAGTGCAATAGGTTCTAAAATCAGGTAGTGTGAGGCCTCTCACTGTGTTCTTCTTCTTCAGTAGTGCTTTACATATCCAGGGTTTCTTCCCTTTCTGAAGAAAGCTGGTGATTTGTTTCTCCATCTCATTAAAAAAAAAATGACACTGGAGAGGGGTGGAGTCAAGATGGTGGGCTAAACACACATCTCCCTAAATCCCTCTGGAAACCAAGGCCTGAACTGATAATTAAATGGAGCCTTCTGTACACCTAGTGAACACTAGGACATGGCATAGGGTTGTCTATTTGGTCTATGTATCACTGAGCAGGAAACTTCTCTTTCGCTGACTCAAGCCCTTGATGAATATTGACTCTTGTGAACTCAAAGTAAATCACCATTTTAACTTTTGTTTCTCTCTGTTTTAGCCAGTGGGAGGGGGCTGAAGTTTGACTGGCAGCAAGGCTCAGCCCCACTGCTGATGAGATTGGCGAGCAGAGTTATCACATTTTGAGAGCCTGACCTTGGAATCTGTGCAGCTCGGCACCTCTGATAGCTCTCTCTCGGAATCTCCAAATCTCTGCTGTTGAATAGCTTTTTTTTTTTTTTTTAATGATCGAATGAAAACGTACATTCCCATATAAACTTGCATGCTGACCTATATGCAGCTTCCACTGCTCTCCCTACAGGGTGACAACACACTCTTTCTCTCTGCTCCGTACATGTCTTATCTTCCCAATAGTCTCCTATCTTCTCCTCTCCACTCATTCCCCTTCCTCCAGTGTGAGGTCCACAGGATGACTTCATATAGATGCCTAGAACCATAAAGTGCCCACACAATATGGTCACTCTGCATCACCAAGTCCAATCCATTGCTGTCTGAAAAGTTGACCTTCATTATTGAATAGCCTTTTCTGAGGTGGGTTGGGGAGCTTCTGTGGGACACCATCTTGATTCACTGGGAGGCAGATTTTCCTATATTGAGGCCTCAGCTGGACCCAATTCCCAGGCTGTGAGGCAGTGCCTGCCCAGAGAGCGCTTTTACAGCATTAAAGCAGTCTTTGATATAGAGGTGCTCACTTTGCCAGCTGGGAAGAGACTTGCACACCCAAAAGCCTGACTAATTTTGGGAACTGTCATATACCATTTACTTTTGAATAGAGAAATAACAGTAGTGCATCTGGATGGCATCTCTTCCAGCCTTTACTGTCTCACATTATAGGGTCAGCTGACACCTCCCCAGTGACTCTGTAAGTGGGGCTGTGTCTTTGCCAGTCAGAAGGTGGAGGCTGATATCCCAGAAATTCTACTGAGCCCAGTCTCTGGAGTACATAGAAGTGTCTGGTGAGCAACTTCCTTTTCAGATTTCACTTTAGATCCCATTAAGGTAACATCGGAGAAACAAAACAACCACCAGATGCCCATAAAGCAACAAACTTTGCACTGGAACATTAGGAAGAATTCATCTATGACTGCAGAAGGCCCACAAAAGAAAGATCCAAAGAGCTTCCCACATGAAGAAGCCTTTCTGAAACTATCAGAGAGTGAGTACAAAGGATTATATAGAGAACCCGCATAGACATTATACAAAATGCAGCAGAGCAAAACGAAAAATTAAGCAAGTTGTTCAATCTGATGGAACATCAGTACTCTGAAATCCAACAAATTGAGAACAAAATCAAAGACATAGAAAATTCAGTTCAAAGTGAAGAAAACAGAATGGAACAAATGGAAAAGAGACTTTCTGACTTGGAAGACAGAGCTACTGACTCCAGCATCTATGAGGAGAAATTAGAAAAGAGAAACAAGAAAAACAAAGAAGTATGTGGGACTCTATTAAGAGGAACAATCTATGATTAATTGGAGTTCCTGAACAGGATGTGACACCTGAGAACACAGAGAGTGTTGTGGCTGAGCTGCTGACAGAAAACTTCCCAGAAAATATGAAAGTAGGGAATATAGATATTCAAGATGCATATAGAATGCCACTCAATATAGACTCCAAGGCATATTATAATCAAGCTTAACAAAATGAAACACAAGCAGAAACTCATAAAGGTAGCAAGACTCAAAGCAAAGCTAACATTCAGACAGAAACCCTGTAGGATTTCATCAGATTTCTCAGCAGAAACCATGCTGGCATGGAGACAGTGGTATGACACATTCAAAGCCTTGAAGGAGAAGAACTTCCAACCAAGAATTATATATCCTGCAAAGCTATTTTTCCAATATGAAACTGAAATCAAGACATCTGCAGATAAACAGAAACTCAGAGACTTGTGAAAACCAACCCAAAACTACAAGAAATACTGAAAGAAGCTCTTGGCTTAGAGGAACAAAAACATTAATTTTATATTTTAGGAGGCAGCACAGGGCACATCATCCAGAAACCTACTCAGTCAGGGAAGGCTCCAAACTCAATCAAAGCTGTAATACTAAAAGAAGTGATCCAATGATCCTATCATGAAAACTATGATATCATGATATTAAAAAGAGGAATATCCTACAGTCATTATAGTCCTTCCAAATGGAGAGGAAGTTGATAAGACTGGTAGTAGTTAAAATTGGGTTTAAACATAGTACTATTAAGGGGGATCACAGAGGCAGCCACAAAGAACAATAAAGATGCAACATGTCAAATCAAGAAACATAATACAGGTCTCAACAACAACAAAACCAACCCTAAAAAAGGTGAAAAATCAACTCAAAAAGAAGAATGTTCCAGAACACAATAATAAGAACAGCAGAGAAAACATGAACACAAAAATAAACATATCACAATGACAGCACTAAACACATACCTATCAATAATTACATTAAATGTGAATAGACCGAACACTCCAATAAAGAGACAACAAGTGGCATCTTGGATGAAAACACACAACCTGTCTATATGCTGCTTACAAGAAACTCACCTTAGACTTAAAAGAAATGAACAAACTGAAAATTAAAGTATGGAAGAATATATATAAAGTTAACAACACACAAAGAAGAGCAGGTGTGGCGATACTAATCTCAGATAAAATAGATTTTAATGTCAAATCCACCAGCATGGACACTATCGCTGAAAGGTTCAATACACAAGGAACACTTAACAATATTAAATATTTATGAACCCAATACTAGAGCATCTAAACACATCAAAGAAACACTGACTACACTGAAAAAAGAGATAGATCACTCTGCAATAACAGTGGGAGACTTCAACACTCCACTCTCAATATTGTACAGATCGTCTAGAAAAAAGCTCAATAAAGACACAGAAGATCTTATTGCCACAATTAACCAACTAGACCTCATCAATATATATAGAACTTTCTATCCATGAGCAGACAACCGAGACCTTCCTCTCCAGTGCACATGGAACATTTCCCAGAATAGACATGTGTTAGGACATAAAGCAAACCTCAACAAAATCCATACCATTGAATTATTGCAAAGTATCTTCTCAGACAACAAAGCCATTAAAGTCAAGATCAATAGCAGGAAAAACATAAATAGAAAATGGAACTCATGGAAACTGAACAACATCTTGCTCAAAAAGCCATGGGTTATAGAAGAAATCAAGGATGAAATAAAGAAATTTATGGATTCCAAAGAGAATGAAAATACTTTCTACCAGAACCTATAGGATACAGCCAAAGCAGCACTCAGAGGTCAGTTTATCTCTATAAATGCACACAGTCAGAAGCAAAAAAGAACCCAAACCAAATATCTAACACTACAGCTTGACCAAGTAGAGACTGAGCAACAGAGAAAACTTCTCAGGCACAAGAAGAAAACAGATCATAAAGATTAGAGCAGAATTAAACAAATTAGAGAATAGAAGAATAATAGAAAAAATTGAAAAGACCAAAAAGCTGTTTTTTTTAAAAAAAAGATCAACAAAATTGACAAAACATTGACTAAACTTACTAAAGAAAAACAGGAAAGAAAACAAATAACCCAAATAAGAAATGAGAGGGGAGTTGTCACAACAGATCCAGCAGAAATAAGAAATATCATAGCAGAATACAACAAAAGTCTATACTCTAAAAAATTTGAAAACCTAGAGGAAATGGGCAAATTCTTAGATTCATATCACCTACCAAAATTATCACAAGGTGAAGCAGAACAACTTAATAAATGTATCAAAAAGGAAGAGATTGAAACAGTCATCAAAAAACTGCCAACCAAAAGAAAGCCCTGGCCCTGATGGCTTCACCACAGAATTCCACCAAGCTTTTAGAGAAGAGTTTCTCCAACACTACCGAGACTATTTCACAGCATAGAAGGGGATGGGATACTCCCAAATTCATTCTATGAAGCCAGCATAACCCTGACTCCAAAGCCAGGGAAAGACCCAACCAAAAAGGAGAACTACAAGCCAGTATCACTCATGAATCTAGATGCTAAAATCTTCAAAAAAATTCTTGCCAATAGACTTCAACAACGTATCAAAAAAATAATGCATCACAACCAATTTGGACTCATATCAGTGATGCAAGGCTGGGTCAACATCAGAAAAACAATTAATGTGATCAACTACATAAATAATACAGAAGACAGGAATCACCTGATTCTGTCAATTGATGCAGAAAAGGCATTTGATAAAGTCCCAAACCCATTCGTGCTAAAAACTCTCAGCAAAACAGGAATAGGTGGGAAATTCCTCAATACAATAAGGGCCATTAATACAAAGCCAACTGCCTATATTATCCTGAATGGAGAGAGGCTGAAACAATTCCCTTGGAGAACAAGAACAAGACAAGAATCCCCACTCTCACCTCTCCTATTCAACGTTGTACTAGAAGTTCTAGCCAGAGTAATTAGAGAAGACCAAGAAATAAAGGGCATCTGCATCAGCAAAGAACTAAAAATCTCCCTATTTGCAGATAATATGATTGCATATGCACAGAATCCATAAGTAAACTACTCCAACTGATAGAAGAGTTCAGCAAATTCTCAATATATAAGATAAACATAAGTAAATCAGTAAGATTCCTTTATACCAACAATGATACTATTAAAGAAGAAATCACCAAATCAATATCATTTACTATAGCCCCCAAGAAGAGAAAATACCATGGAATAAATCTAACCAGAAAAATAACAGACCTTTACAAAGAGAACTACAAGACCTTACTAAAAGAAACTAAGAGAGACTTGCAATGGAGAAACCTACCCTGCTCACTGATGGGAAGACTTAACATTGTGGAAGTGTCTATTTTACCCAAAGCAATTTACTTATATAATTCAATCCCAATACAAATTCCAGTGACTTTTTTAATGAGATGGAAAAACAAATCACCAACTTTGTTGGGAAAGGGAAGAAGCCTCGGATAAGCAAAACATTACTGAAGAAGAAGAACACACTGGGAGGCCTTTTGTTACCAGACTTTAGAACCTATCACACTGCCACAATTGTTGAAACAGCCTGGTACAAAAAGAGACAGATCAATGGAACAGAATTGAGACCCCAGAGATGACACCATGCTTCTAGGTACAGTTGATATTCGACAAAAGCCTTAAGACTTTTAACTGGGGCAAATACAATCTCATCAACAAATAGTCATCAAAAAATTGGATATCCATCTGCAATAAATTGAAACAAGACCCATATCTTACACCTTATACAAAAACCCACTCATACTGGATAAAAGACCTAAATATCAAACCTAAAATGATAAAGCTCATCCAACAAAAATTAGGATCAACAATGGAAGTTTTAATACACAACATAGACAGACTTCAAAATCTGTCAAGCAAAGCACAATCAACAGAAGAGAAAATAGATAGATGGGAACTACTAAGAATCAAACAATTCTGCTCATCCAAAGTCTTTATCAATAGAGTTAAAAGACCACCGACAGAATGGGAAAAAATATTTGGCAACTATATGTCAGACCGACACCTGATCTCCATAATCTATAAGGTACTGCAAAACATCAATAAGAAAAGGATAAATCACACAATTAAGTGATGGGCAAAGGAGATGGACAGACACTTCTCTAAAGAGGAGATCCAGGCAGCCAAAAAACACATGCAGACATGCTCACGATCACTAGCTATTAAAAAAATTCAAATAAAAATACAAAGAGATACCAGCTCACTCCAACGAGATTGGCCATGATCCAAAAAACCCCAAACAACAAGATGTTGGAAAGGCTGTCGAGAAACTGGAACTTTCCTACACTGTTGGTGGGATTGCAAAATGGTGCAACTTCTTTGGAAAGCAATCTGGCCCTTCCTTAAAAAGCTGAAAATAGATATACCATTGACCCTGTAATTCCACTGCTTGGAATATATCCTATAGAATCAAGGCCATTCACACCAACAGACACATGCACAAGAATGTTCATTGCAGCACAGTCCACAATAGCAGAAAGATGGAATCAACCCAGAAGCCCAATAACACAGGAATGGATAGGTAAATTATGGTATATACACTCAGTGGAACACTATGCAATGATAGAGAACAATGATCAACTTAGGAAGCATCTCATAACCTGATTTCAACTGGAGGACATTAGGCTGAGTGAAAGTAATCAGCAGCAAAAGGACAAATATTGTATGAGATCCCCACTATAAGAACTAAAACAGACTAGTGTATAGAAGAAAAGATTCTTTGACAGCTGTGAGGGTGGGGAGGGAGGGAGAGAGTGGGTTATTGATTAGACAGTTAACAGAAATTTGGTTGAGTGAAATCTGTGACAGCACACATTAGAAAGTAGATCAATTTTAACTGTACTTCAACATAACATTATTACTCCTCCCATCTTAACCCAATATTGCAAAGACAGAGTAGCTGGGGTGGGGCTCTGGGGACCATGCTCTCAGGGGACATAAAGGTCAATTGGCGTAACTAGCCAATTGTCTTCTGCACCCCAAACTGATGAGTGGCATCTGGGGTCTTAAAAGCTGCCTAGCTGCCATCTGAGGTACAGCAAATGGTCCCAACTTAGCAGGAATGGATGATCTCCAAGGACCAAAACAACATGGGGCAAAGAGAACCCAGAAGACAGAGAGACCACATGAGTGAGTGACTACGTAAACATGTGACCGGAAGAAATGGATGGTGCCCGGCCACCACCAGTGATAGTCATGACGGGGCTCACAAAGTTGAATCTCAGTGGCAACGTGAAAATAAAAAGGGGTGCACCCTGAGTTTTGCACTAAAAGACCACAATTGAGGGTCCAGGGACCTTGGGGTTTTCCCAGAAGCATGCCCCTGGCCCTGATGCTGCTCTTGTCCATAAATCATAATGGAGTTAACTCTTCAGACAGAAATGGATTGGACTTGGTGACACAGAGTGACCATATCATGTGTACACTTTATGATTCTATGCATCTATAAGATGTCATCCTGCTGACCACTTACTGGATGCAGGAGAGACGGTGGAGAGGAGGGGACAAGAAATTGTTAGGAGGATATGATATGTACAGAACGTAGAGGAGGAGTGTGCTGTCACCAGGCAGGGAGAGCAGTGGGAGCTGCTCATTGACGGGTATGCAAATTTATATGAGAATGTATATTTTCACTCAATCATATAAAAAAAAAAGACGCTGGTATTTGTATCGGGATTGCATTGTATATGTAGATCACTTTGAGTACAACAGGCATATTCACAATGTTAAGTATTCCCATCCATGAGCAAGGTAGGTTTCTCCACTTGTGTAAGTCTCTTAGGTTTTTTGCAGTAAGGTCCTATAACTTTCTCTGTATAGGTCTCTTATTTCTCTGGTTAGATATATTCCTAGGTATTTTATCTTCTTGAAGGCTATAGTAAGCAGTATTGATTTGATGATTTCCTCTTTGATGACCTCTTTGTGTGTAGCTTGGCATGTATTTTTCCATTGTTTGCTTTTCAGTTTGGTCCCGTCTTTGAGTGTAAGGTATGTTTCCTGTAAGCAACATATTGATGAATTGTATTTTTTGATCCAAGCTGTTGATCTGCCTTTTTAATGGAGCATTCTATCCATTTACATTCAGTGCCATTATTGATAGGTATGTTTTTCTACTCTGACCTCTAGGGTTGCTATGAGTCAGACCCAACTCAACGGCAGTGGGTTTTTTATGTTTTTAGTGCTGTCATTTTGGTGCAATTATTTTTTTCATTGTTGATGGTTTCTTCGTTCCTCTTAATATTCTGTTCTGGATCTTTTTTCTTTATGAGTTTACTTTTCATATTTTCCAGTGTTGATTTTGTGTTTGTTGAAATTCTTGTGTTATATTTCTTGTTTTGATATTGTTAGTTTGCTTTGCAGCTGCCCCTTTGATCCCCCTTAATGTTTGAAGTTTAAAACAGTCTTTAACTTCTGTATATACCCATAATTTTCTCTCCATCTGAAAGGGTTATATCTACGGTAATATATCCCTCTTTATAGTGTGATGATGTCACAGTTTTCATGTTAAGATCTCTAGTTCCCAACTTTTTAAAATATTTTAGTTTAGATTAAGTTTAGTTACTTCCTAGAGTAGGAGTCTGGATGCTATGACCTGCATTGCATCCTTAATTATACCTTTGATGTCATAGTTTTTCTAAACACAGTTTCTTTCAGTATTTCTGGTAGTTTTAGTTTGGTTTTCGAAAAGTCTCTGAGTTTCTGGTTCTCTATGAATGTCTTAGTTTTGCTGTCATATTTAAGAGACAGTTTTGCAGGATATATAACTCTTGGTTGGAAGTTTTTCTCCTTGGCTTTGTATGTGTCATCCCACTGTCTTCTTGCCAGCATAGTTTTTGCCAAGAAGCAGACAAAAGCCTATTGGGCTTCCCTTTGTATGTTAGTTTTGCTTCAAGCCTCTCTGCCTTTAAGAGACTCTCTTTATGTTTCACTTTGTTAAGCCTGATTGTAACAGATCTTGGTGTCTTTCTTTTGAGATCTAGTTTTTGTGGTGTTTGCTAAGCATCTTGAATATCTACATTTCTCCATTCACAATTTCGGGGAAGTTTTCTGTCATTAACTCTTCAATAATTCTCTCTGTATTTTCTGCTATCCCTCCCTGTTCAGGAATTCCAGTTATTTGTAGATTATTCCTTTTGACAGAGTCCCACATGCTTCTTAATGCTTCTTCATTTTTCTTGTTTCTTTTATCTTATTTTCTTATTGATCTGCCTGATTTCAGATTGTTGATGTTCTAGCCTTTATTATAGCTTTCTTAATTTTTTGTCGTCCTATGCTGCATTTTGCCTAATCTCTACAAGAGCTCTATACATAATTCTTTTGTATTCTACCTCCCATAATTTCAGAAAGGCTTCTTCATCTGGGAAATTTTTAGAGTCATTATTTTGGGAGTTTTCCATAGCCATGGTGGCCTGCTTCTTTAAATGGTTAGATATTGTGCCATCAAGAAACTGTTCCATTTCTCCAGTGTTACACCGATGGGAGCTGTGGTATAGTTCTACGAAGGGAGTGAGTAAGGGCATTGCTCGATTTGGTCATCATCTGCCCCACTGCATTCTCTAGGTGTAACTGACTTATGTATAACTTCTCTGGTGATATAGACAAGTCAAGCCCTACAATGCTGCTTGGCTTAGTAGATGGCCCCAGCTGGGCCATCAGGGTGGCAGGCCCTGCCTCCTGGTTGCTAAATGTGATGATCTATGTGTCCCAACTCTCTGTCATCATGCCAGTTGAGACTGTGGTGTAGCTCATGGAAGGGAGAATAGAAGGATGCCTCCACACTTGGCTGACAGGGACTGCTGTGTTCTCTAGAAGTGTTTGTCTTAAAACTGCTTTCCTGCTGAGAGGGATGCTGTGCAGCAGCTGCCAAAAACAGCCAGGCCCTCAGAGGTGGCAGGCCCTGCCTCCTGGCTGGCAAAGACAGCACTCTATTTATGGAGTCTCTCAGGAGCTGTCAGCCAACTCTATGATGTGGCTCAGTGAAGACTGGTAGAAATGGCACCACTACACTCAGGTGTCAGTCATCACTGTGTCTCTAGCTGCTCTTAACATAAAAGCTGCTTTTCTGCTGAGAGAGTCATTGACCAGCAGCAGCTGAAAGCAGACAGGCCCCCAGGGGTGGTAGGCCCCACTTCCTGGCTGGCAGAGACAGTGTCTAGCAAGCTGTTCCCAGATGATATGATATGGCTTAAGGAGGGGAGGAGTTAGGGCACTGCCTCACTCAGCTGCCAGCCCCCACAATGATTCCTAAGTATGATCATCTTAAAAACAGATGAGAGAAGCACTGTCTAGACAGATGCTGTTGCTAAGCATGGGAATTAGCCTCAGGTGAGATCTCAGTCATGGCTAACTCTGCCTCTCATCTTACCAAGATGGTGTGCTGCCTGAGCTGCCTTTCCTGCACTGAGTCAGCAGTACCTATGGTGCTGCTCAGAGAACAGAAGGAGAGGGGCAATGGCATCCTCAGTCAGCAGATGCAGCTGGATTCTCTAGATGTGGCTCTTCGAAGCACAGTCTCTCTCCTGGGGGATATGCTGCTTGCTTAACTACTACAGTTCACTGTAGTAGCCAGCTTGTGTCAGGCTCACAAGCTCAGAAGTCCAAGTCCCAGTTCCAGCCTCCTGGTTAACAAAGAAGGTGTCCATGCCTGTAATCATCTCAAATGATGCACCTGCAGAAGCAGGACTCAGTGTGCCACTGCCTTGCCTCTGACAGAGGTAGTTTCCCCACTTCCTTTCACCCATTCCAATCTCACAACCCTAAGCTAGATCTTCGGTCTCCTAGAATGTCCACACTGCTCCATTACTTATTTTTCTAGGCCTTAGTTCTCACATGGAATTGAGAAGGCATGTGTCTAGTCTGCCTTCTTGGCCTTCCTTCTGTTCAGTTGTTTTAATTTGTCATTAGCTTTAGCTGCTAAACATTTGAGAACAAGATCCAGAGTCTCTTCTGACATCCATTTAGGTCTTTTCTTTCTTTCCGGTCTTTTTAATGATCTCTTGCTTTCTTCATGTGTGATGTCTTTGATGTCATTCCACAACTCATCTTATTTTTGGCCATTAGTATTCAACTCATCAAATCTGTTCTGGAGATGGTCTCTAAACTCAATTGAGACATGTTTAAGATCATACTTTGGCTCTTGTTAGATTGTTCTAATTTTCTTCAGTTTCAGTTTAAGCTTACATATGAACAATTGATGGTCTGTGTTACAGTCAACACCTGGTGTTGTTCTGACTGCTGAAATGGAGCTTTTCCATCATTTTCTACACATGTAGTTGATTTCATCCCTGTGTATTCCATCTGGTAAGGTCTATGTATACAATCACCATTTGCATTGATGAAAAAAGATACTTGCAGTGAAGAAGTCATTGGTCCTGCAAAATTGTATCATGTAATCTCCAGCATCACTTCTGTCAACAAGGCTATATTTTCCAACTACCAGTACTTCTTGTTTGCTTCCAAATCTTGCATCCTAATCACCAGTCATTATCAGTGCATCCTCATTGTATGTTTGATCAGCTTGGACTGAAAATTTTCAATTTCTTCAACTTTGGCCTTAGTGGTTGGTACATAAATTTGAATAACAGTTGCATTAATCGGTTTTATTGTACTTCAGGATAGATTTTGAAATACACTTTCTTTTATTATGGTTGAATGAAAATGTACATTCCGATATAAATTTGCATGCCCACCTATATGCAGCTCCCACTGCTCTCCTTGCCCAGTGACAGCACACTCTTCCTCTCCACTCCATACATGTCTTGCCCTCCCAATCATCTCACATCCCCTCCTCTCCACCCACTTGCTCACCTCCAATATGAGGTCAGCAGGATGACATCCTATAGATGCATAGAACCATAAAGTGCACACACAATATGGTCACTCTGTGTTGCCAAGTCCAATCCATTCCTGTCCAAAGAGCTGACCTCCATTATGATTTATGGACAGGGGCAGCATCAGGGCCAGGGAACATGTTCCCAGGGGAACTCTGAGGCCCTTGAACCATCATTTGACAGCACAACACCATCCCTATTTAAGTTTTCATTCCCAGCATAGTAGAACATGTGATTATTTCATTCAAAATGGCCAGTGCTGGTCCATTTCAACTCACTAATGCCTAGGGTATTGATGTTTATGTGTTCCATTTCATTTTAGACAATTTCCAATTTTTCTAGATTCATACATCATACATTCCATGTTCTGATTATTAATGGATGTTTGCAGTTGTTTCTTCTCATTTTGAGTCATATCGCACGAGCAAATGAAGATCCTAAAGGCTTTTCTTCATCCACGTCATTAAGGTCAACTCCGCTTTGAGGAAGTAGTTCATCCCTAGTAATTTTTTGAGTACCTTCCAACCTTCAGAACTCATTTTCCAGCACTATATGTTGGTAGGTTGTACTCCGGCAATTTTTTTTTCAGTAGATTACTGGGACTGCTTCACAGTCTGCCTTAATCTATAAGCTCGGGTGAAACCATGGGTGGCCCTGGTGGTATCTGAATACCAGTGGCATAGCTTCCAGTATCGCAGCAACATACAAGCTCCCACAGTACAACAAACTGATAGACAGGTGGAGGTATACACTTAGAGTATACAGTTCACTCTGCCTAGAAGACCCTTCAACTTTCTCTATCTGGACAGTTGCTGTTTTTCCCCCAAGGCTCAGCAAAATCATCACTCCCTCAGGAAGGCTTCCTGATGGTCTATCCTCTATTAGCAGAGATAGCCCACCACTGCAACCCTACATTCTCTATGTGTTTATATTTACACACAGCTAGCATCACCTTTATGAAAGGTTCAACTCTGAATTTGTCTGTTTTCTCCACGAGATTGTGGGATGCACAATGATACAGTCTCTACCTCAGGTTTATGTACTCACAATGCGTTTGAAGAATGAATGAATGATCCATTTGATTTGTTCACTCTGGTAACACAAACTTTGTCCATAGCACGATAGGGTTCACAGATGGCTCAGGTCTGGGAGCAGCAGTGGTTCTGTAATCGCCATTGCGGATCTGCGCCACCTATCCACAAAACCAATACTGTGACAGGAGGTGAGGACAATGAGGACATTTATTGAGTGCCAGCACACAAGAAGCAAGAGGGAATTAGTTCCTCTAAAGCTTGCCTGCCTGTATAGGCTAAGCCTGGAGGTTATATAGGTTGATTGGCAGGGGGCGGGGCCATAAGCTGGCTAATATTTTTCCCAGTCCATGCAAGTAATCTTTTCAACATTTTAACAATATTCTTTGTGGGGGTCTCCATGGCTCCACCAAGTTGGGACTCGACAATCCTCTAACTATCTGGTGATTCAGTTCAGTAGTCTTAGAGAATGACTGAAGGGATATAAACAGAACAATTAATCAATATTTCTAAGAGGAAAGAATAGCCATGTGACTTACGACCAATTCAAGGGAAAATCAAGCTGTCAGGATTCAATGTTTATAACATGGTTGTCTTAACTACTGTTGTCTTAACTACTGTGCTACTGTTTGTAGTAAGATGGAGTCAGGCTGGCTAAGTGCCTCCCTTTCAGTTCTTGGACTATTGATACTTCAGCAGGACACCTTCTCTACTAAGTTTAGAGGATTTTATAGTTAGACTGATATATCTTTGAATCCTAAATCTCTGATCCTCAATTTCCTCATCCATAAGATGAAAATAATTTTAATATCAGCCTTACACTGTTTGGGGTGTATAAAATCAGAAAAATCCACATGGAATACTTAGCCTGGCTCTTGACCAGTAAGTAAAATAGCAAATAGTCAGTAGTTGATATTTATTATTGACACTGCTTGTATTACTTTCCTGTGGCCATTGTAACAAGTTGCCACAAACTGGACGGCTTAAAAGAACACAAATGTACTCTCTTATAGTTCTAGAAGCCACAAATTTGAAATGGATTTCACTAGGATGAGATCAAGATGTTGGTAGGTTGTACTCCTTCTGGAACCTCTAGAGTAGAGTCTTTTTCGAAGTCTTTTCAGCTGCTACTGGTGATACGTGTATCTTAGTTTGTAACTCCTTCCTCCACCATCAAAGCCAGTGGCATAGTGTCTCTTGTTTCTGACTCTTCTTCATTCTCTTCCTCTGTCTGTGTCAAATTTCGCTTCACTTCTGTCATGAAGACATATTTTTTTGCTTTTAGGGCCCATTCAGATAATATAAAATAATCTCTCAGTCTCAAAATTCTTGATTTAATCACACCTGAAAAATTTCTTTTGCCATATAAGGTGACATTATTTCGCCCATCATAGCATTTAGCTATTATTTAGCCTATCATTGCACTGTTATTATTATTAGAATTCATGGAATGATATACAAAACTTGTAATTATACACAAATTAAATGCCCAGTCATGGAATGTGGTACCTCTGAAAAATTATGATTACAATTTATTGCAATAGATTAATAAATTTTTGTGTTTTAAATTGTGATAAAGTTATGCACTTGATAAAAACAAGGGCTACAGATTCCCAACTATCTGAAAGTGGAGTTCCAGTGAAACCTTTCATAAGCTGAACTGCTGTAAAGGAAAGAAATAATTACCATTAATTTACATGGGAAAGATTTTGAGTGTTTTCAGACCCAAAAAATAACCTACTAATCATAAAATCTGGGTGAGAGCTGTGAAGGGTGGTCTCAGTAGGGTAGGCTCCCTAGGGAGTGGTGGAGCATGCCCAGAGGCTGTTGGATACCATTAGGAGACCTGGAACAGGAGGAAGGGGAGTAGGAAGGGTCAGCAGCAGAGGAATGAAGAGGAGATAGTTGCACAAGGTTTGGATCTGCTGGGCTTTTTGACCAGGCTGTTCCTCTGCCGGACCAGCCTGCATTGCAGTGCCTGGATGACAAACCAGATCTGCCACCCCCTCAAGCACATAGTACTTTAAGTTTCTGAACTGCTGTACCCGTGAAGTTACCAAGACGATAGCGGTACTGATAGCCACTTAGTGTTGCCAACCTGGTTTTCACCTAGTCAGTGGGATGTGCCTGCCCCTAAATTAGCTGTTTACATACAGGAGTGTTATTTTCATTTTTTGCCTATTTATCTCTTTAGTGAAAGTGAAATCCTCTTCAGGTTTCCTTTGGTTAGCAAAAACAGATACTAAATAGGTCTTCCCTAAAAGTGAAGTGGCATTAGGCAAACTTTCAGATAGCAAGGGAAACCTATATAGAGGCCTAGTTTCCTCCTACTTAAAACTCAAGAGGCAGTGAAGGGCATTCCAAGAAACAAGTTGCGTCAGATACATTTTCTGAAGATCAGCAGAAAAGCCCAAAGGGGACAGGAGATATAACTGCCCTACAGTACTTGTGTTATTGATTATCTGACATGCTCAGACAGGTTTTCATCCTCTCTTCCACCTTGCAAAATCTGTTTCTGGAGTAGCAATTGAAGAGAAAACAGGAAACAGGTTTCTCTCAAACCTAGACATCTCCTCTTAAACCAATCGATCTTTCCATTAAAACAAACATAAAAGGCTTGCTGTGGCGTTGGAGATAATTTTCAAGTCTGTGCACTTGACATTTGCTTGCAAATTTTGTGATTTGTTCTCCAGCCAACATACCTTCCTTATTAGAGGTGTAATTAGATTGGGAAAGGATTCTTAAGATAAACGAAAATCAAAAAAATAAATTGTAATTGCAAAAATCCTACTAAGTGAATTTCTTCCCAGTTTAAGCCCTTAAAAAAGATTTTACTTATAAATTGTTATATGCCTTTTTTTTCCCTCCATGTATTTTGGGTTGAAACCAAAAAGAAGACAAACTATATAAGTTCTGAATCTCAAAGCAAATCTGGACAGTTCATCTTCTCAGAGTATGCGAATTATCGTTAGTCCCAATTATAAACTCCAAAATGGAATATATTAAGATAACATGAAAATATAATTCAGTTGTGTGTGTGTGTGTGTGAGTGTGTATGTGACACAGAAAGAAAGATGGGGGAAGATTTATGGGTTATTAAATAGCAAATGCTTTTCAAAAACTATTTCTTTTTTTTATTATGACTGAGTGAAAATGTATATTCCTGTATAAACTTACACGCCCACCTATATGCAGCTTCCACTGCTCTCCCTGCCCAGTGACAGCACACTATTCCTCTCTGCTCCATACATGGCTCATCCTCCTAACAGCCTCCTTTCCCCTCCTCTCCACCCACTCTCCTTCCTCCAGCCAGAGGTCAAAAGGATGATATTCTATAGATGCATAGAACCATAAAGTGCATCCAGTATATGGTCAGACTGCATTGCCAAGTCCAATCCATTCGTGTCTGAAGAGTGGCCCTGATGCTGCCCTTGCCCATAAATCAAAAACTGTTTCTTTCCCAACTTATTTAGTGACTATTATAACTGTGATTGGAAACCTGTTAGCTGCTAACCCAAAAGTCAGCAGTACAAATTCACCATTGACTTCTTGAAAACTCTATGGGGAAGTTCTACTCCATCCTACAGGGTTAATGTGAGTTGGAATCAACTCAACAGAAATGGTTTGGGTTGGTTTTTTGTATAACTGTAATTAAAGTAGAAAACAAAAGAGGAAATGAAAAACTGCTTTGAAACCATTTTGTTTCAATCTAGGTAGCACTGATACAATAGACTCAGTGGTGTTCCTAGACGGATGTGGGGGTGTGGACTCCATTAGATTACCTGTCAGAGGGATAACAAAATAAGTATCTATAAAATTTTCATACAGCACTTCAGTATAAATTTATTATTTCTTAATAGAAATATCCCTGCGGCTAGTATTATAACAAAATTAGCTCAGTGTCCACATATCATTATACCTATACAAGGCTAAAACTATCATGCTAAGTTACTTTTCAAACTTTTTAGTACACTCTGGTCAGAGCCGTCTCAATTACAGTGATGCTTACTCAGTTACAATGGTACTTCAAATCACATGGTTTTGTCTGGGTATATGCAACAAGCATGTGCTGTTGTTTTTATTGCTGCCAGTGTCCTTACAGGCCCTAATTTTGTGAAATTTTTTGGTATTTTTGCTACAATATTTTAGTAATTACGATTTGTGAACTTATATTGATAACTTTTTTGAGAATGAGTAGTAATTAAAGGAAAAGGAGAAAATTTTAAAAGCATCCACTGTTATTAATGATGTTATAACTAGTGTTGTAATTCAATGTAAGATTTTACAGAACAATTTTCTTATTGATGTTGGTATAGCCTAAGAAATATTATATCTAAGTATAAAACCATGTTTATCACATATTATTCCATGATTAAAATGTATAATAAACATTTCTAAGAATTTCATATGCTCTGGTACAGGAGGTTTGTGGGGGTAACTGGTAACACTGCGAGTTATCACACTGAGTATACCAAACATAGTGATGCCACTGAGCAAACTGTTAATATAAATTAACGCTAAAACAAATGCTCTTTTATGAGAATCTCAAGCATTTTCATGAATAAGTATTGCTGTCATGATTATAAGGTAAATAAAACTAGGCTGAGTGAATAATTCACTATCTGGTTTATATGCAGTTGAATTTGAATTGGGCTCCATCTTGAGTATTTGAAAGAAGGTTAGAATCATTTCAGAGCAGCACCTGGCATTTGTCCTGTTCCTTTGTCTCATAAAAGACAGAGAGTCTGGAGGCAGGGTTACAGAGGTGGTAGGGAAAAGAATTCACTGGCTTCAGTAGTACAGAGTTGTCATGGATTGAATTCTGTCCTCCAAAAGATATCTGTAAAACTGTGTGTGGTAGTTTGGCTGAGATGTGAGATATGAAGGCAAAGGAGGCAAGCAGAGACTTAGGGACCTTATACCATCATGAAAGCAGTGGCAGGTGTGAAGCATGTGCTTTGCAAAGAACCCTGAGATCCCTGCACCTCAGAAGCTTTCAGTCCAGGGGAGGATTAGCTATAAGGAGCTTCTTCCAGAGCCAGCAGAGAAAGTCTTCCCCTGAGCTAACATCCTGAATTTGGCCTTTCAGCCTACTGGATTGTAACAAAATAAATTTTCTCTTTTTAAAGCCATCCACTTGTGATATTTCTGTTAGAGCAGTACCAGATGAGTGGGGGGTGGGGAAGAGCGGAAAAAAACACACTACTTTGACTGAGCAGCAATTGGTTCAGTCATGGCTGATAAAGCAGGACTGGGGCAAACCTAAGTTTTTACAATTTGTGTGATCCGGAATGATAAGCAGAACAGCAAAAATTATAGGTCCAAGTACTGGAATGGAAAACTTGGAAGACGAGTAGTGAGACTTTCAGGAATCTAGAGAGTGAGATTGGGTTATTTACAGGACTATGGAGAGTAATACGCATGTAAAGCAGCACAGCAGACAGCTATCTTTTAGCAGAGCACTGCTGTTTCTGTCTGTGCTCAACATTCAGTGAGCAAGAGATGTGGTTGCTGTGCAACATGTATACTGCTGTTGTTTTCTAAGATGGAAATTAGGTTTCTGGCACAGCATAAATTTGTAATTTTTCTTGTCTTAGTTATTGTTCTGGCTCATCCAAATTAAAAAACAAAAAACTTGAGTCTCTTTTTCTTTTTTTTTTTTTAACCTCTGTTGTGATTAAATTGGAAAGAACTGATTTGAAGCTCGGGGGTGGGGTGGGGTGGAGAATGCTCTACTTCACACCATTAAACTTCGTCTGATTATTCTCATTTCAGAGAAAAGGAACTTTGGGGAAGGAGCTGTACATGATTAACAGAAAATATCATGGGGGGCGGAGTCAAGATGGCAGACTAAGCACACGTCTCCTTATATCCCTCTGGAAACTAAGACCTGAATTGACAATCAAACAGAGCCTTCTGATCACCTAATCAGCCTCAGGGCACGGCACAGAGCTGTTAATTGGGACCTTCATACCACTCAGCGGAAAACCTCCTCTCTTTCACTGACTCCCACTCCTGGCTAGCCCCGGCTCTCACGGACAGAAGGTAAATGCACCAGTTTGACTTTTTTCTTCCTCGCGGCCGGCGGGCGGAGCTGGGTCCTGCCAGGCAGCTGGACTCAGACACGCTGCTGAGGGGATAGGCAGGCAAAATTCCCATATTCTGAGAGCCAGGCTCGGGACTCTGTTAATCTAGCCATTTTGAGCCTTTCGTTTAGTAGCTGCCTCAGCAGGTTTTGCGCGGAGCTTTGCAGTCAGTATGCAGAATGCCATGTTGGTACCAAGATTTTAGCGGAAACTCGTTCTTAGCCTGGGAGCCAGTGCCTGGAAACAGGACAGTGCTTCTCCGACAGAAAAGTAGTGATTTTGCACAGTGCTACCTACATTGGGGGCCCTGCAACAGAATCAGAGGAATCACTACCTCTCAGCACCTTTGGCCCCTCTGTCTGCTGCCTGTGTGGAGGACGACGTCTTGGATACGGTGGCCGCAGCCGGACCTAATTCTTAGCTTGGGAGCCAGAGCCTGCCCACAGGAGAGCACTTTCCTATCACAAAACCAGTACTCGACGCAGTATTGGATAAGGCTAGGCCCTGTCAGTAGAGGCCATTGCTGTACTCTGAACTAGTTTGTTATCATCTGGGGTTGGATATAGTGCCGCTTACTTTGTCAGATGAGAAGAGGGACCTCTACACCTGAAAACCTAACTGACTTGTGAACTGGTCAGATACCTTTTGCTTTACATTTGAAGACAGCCTAGAGAAACATTTGCAGTCCATCCTCACAGTACCTCTTCTAGCCTCTATATACTCACATGGGACCCAAAAACCAACAGACAATTGTGGCATACAAGCAATCACTCATGGCTTCAGAAGGCTCCCAAACAGAGCAACCAACGAGTTTTCCAGATGAAGAAACTTTTATGAAAGCATCAGAAAGTGAATACAAAATGATTATATACAGAGCCCTTCTAGACCTTATACAAAATGCAGGAGAACAAAATGAAAAATTAAGCAAGATGTTCGATCTGATGGAACACCAGTACTCTGAAATCCAATAGATCAAGAAGAAAATCAAAGACATAGAAACTTCCATGCAAAGCCAAGAAAACAGAATGGAACAAATGGAAAAAAGAATTTCTGACTTGGAAGACAGAGCTACTGATGCCAGCATCTATGAGCAGAAATCAGAAAAAAGAAACAAGAAAAATGAAGAAACATTAAGAAGCATGTGGGACTCTATTAAGAGGAACAACCTTCGATTAATTGGAGTACCTGAACAGGGTGAGACATCTGAGAACACAGAGAGTATTGTTGCTGAGCTGCTGAAAGAAAACTTCCCAGAAATCATGAAGGAAGAGAATATAGACATCTCAGATGCATATCGTACGCCACCCAATATAGATCTCAAAAGAAAGACTCCAAGACATATTATAATCAAGCTTAACAAAATGAAACATAAGCAGCAACTCTTAAAGGCAGCAAGACTCAAAGCAAAGCTAACATTCAGAGGGAAACCCTGTAGGGTCTCGTCAGATTTCTTAGCAGAAACCATGCTGGCACGGAGACAGTGGCATGACACATTCAAAGTCTTGAAGGAAAAGAACTTCCAACCAAGAATTATATATCCTGCAAAACTGTCTTTCAAATATGAAAATGAAATTAAGACATTCCCAGATAAACAGAAACTCAGAGGCTTTGTAAAAACCAAACCCAAACTACAAGAAATACTGAAAGAAGTTCTTGAATTTGGCTTGGAAGAACAAAACCATTAACTTTATATTTTAGAACGACACACTACTCAATACTCTACTCATTTAGGGAAGGCTCCAAAGTAAATCACAGCTTTGATATGGAAAGAAGCAATCCAATGATCATCATGAAAACTATGGTGTCATCATAACAAAAAGAGGGATGTACTACAGTCGTTATAGTCCTTCCAGATGGAGAGGAAGATGACAAGACTGGTAGTAATTAAAATTGGGTTTACAAATAGTTTATTAAGGGGATTCATAGGGGCAGTTGTAAAGCACAACAAAGATGTGTCATACCATTTCAAGAAATCTAACACACGAGTCTCAACAACTATAAAACCAGCTCTGAAAAAGGTGAAAAATCAACTCACAAAAAAGAGTGTCCCAGAACAGACTAATAAGATCAACAGAGAAAACATAGACATAAAAATCAACATATCACAATGGCAGCAGTGAACACATACCTATCAATAATTACATTGAATGTGAATGGACTGAATGCTCCAGTAAAGAGACACCGAGTGTCATCTTGGATCAAAAGACACGACCCATCCATATGTTTTCTACAAGAAACTCACTTGAGACCTAAAGACAGGAACAAACTGAAAATTGAAGGGTAGAAGAATATATATCAAGCTAACAATGAACAAAGAAGAGCAGGAGTGGCAATTCTAATCTCAGACAAAATCAATTTTAATGTCAAATCCACCATTATGGACAAAGATGGTCACCACTTATTGCTGAAAGGTTCAATACACAAGCAAGACTTAACTATATTAAATATTTATTCACCTAATGCCAGAGCACCTAAATATGTCGAAGAAACACTGACTACGCTCAAAAGAGAGTTAGACGACTCCACAATAACAGTGGGAAACTTTAACACTCCACTCTCATTACTAGACAGATCATCTAGAAAAAAGCTCAGCAAAGATACAGAAGACTTAATTGACACAGTTAACCAACTAAACCTCATTGATATATACAGAACTTTCCACCCATCAGCAGACAACTACACCTTCTTCTCCAGTGCACATGGAACATTCTTCAGAATTGACCACGTGATAGGCCATAATGCAATGCTCAACAAAATCCATACCATTGAATTACCACAAAGCATCTTCTCAGATCATAAAGCCATCAAAGTTGAAATCAATAGCAGAAAAAACAGAGATAGAAAGTGGAAATCTTGGAAACTGAACAACATCTTGCTCAAAAAAAATGGGTTATAGAGGAAATGAAGGATGAATTAAAGAAATTCATGGATTCCAATGACAACGAAAACACTTCCTACCAGAACCTATGGGATACAGCCAAAGCAGTGCTCAGAGGTCTGCTTATCTCCATAAATGCACACATCTGGAAGGAAGAAAGAAACCAAATCAAGGAACTAACTCTACAGCTTGAACAAGTAGAAAGGGAACAACAGAGGAACCCCTCAGGCACCAGAAGAAAGGAGATCATAAAGATTAGAGCAGAGCTAAATGAAGTAGAGAATAGAAAAACAATTGAAAAAATTGAAAAGACCAAAAGCTGGTTTTTTGAAAAGATCAACAAAATTGATAAACCACTGGCTAAACTTACTAAAGAAAAGCAGGAAAGGAAACAAATAACCCAAATTAGAAATGAGTGGGGAGTTGTCACCACAGAGCAACAGAAATCAAAAATATCATAACAGAATACTATGAAAGACTGTACTGTAATGAATTTGAAAACCTAGGGGAAATGGACCAATTCCTTGACTCATACCACCTACCCAAATTATCACAACATGAGGCAGAACAACTTAATAAACCCATCACAAAGGAAGAGATTGAAAAGGTCATCAAAACACTGCCAATCAAAAAATGTCTGGGCCCAGATGGCTTCATGGAAGAATTCTACCAAGCATTTAGAGAAGAGTTATCTCCAATACTACTGAGACTATTTCACAGTATAGAAAGGGATGGAGTACTCCCAAACTCATTCTGTGAAGCCAGCATAACCCTGATACCTAAGCCAGGGAAAGCTCCAACAAAGAGAGAACTACAGACCAATATCACTCATGAACTTAGGTGCAAAAATCTTCAACAAAATTCTTGCCAACAGAATACAACAACATATCAAGAAAATAATCCATCATGACCAAGTGGGATTCATACCAGGGATGCAAGGCTGGTTCAACATCAGGAAAACAATTAATGTGATAAACCACATAAATAACACAAAAGACAAGGATTACCTGATTTTGTCCGTTGATGCAGAAAAGGCATTTGATAAAGTCCAACACCCATTCATGCTAAAAACTCTTAGCAAAACGGGCATAGATGGCAAATTCCTCAACACAATAAGGGCCATTTATACAAAGCCAGTTGCCCACATCATCCTGAATGGAGAGAGACTCAAATACTTTCCCTTGAGATCAGGAACTAGACAAGGATGCCCACTGTCACCTCTCCTATTCAACATTGTGCTAGAAGTTCTGGTACTGGTACAAGAACAGACAGATCGATCAATGGAACAGAATTGAGACCCCAGAGATGACACCATCTGCCTATGAACACTTGATATTCGACAAAGGCCCTAAGACATTAAACTGGGGTAAAAACAGTCTCTTCAACAAATGGTGCTGGCAAAATTGGTTATCCATCTGCAATAAACTGAATCAAGATCCATATCTTACACCTTATACAAAAACCAACTCCAACTGGATAAAACACCTAAATATCAAACCTAAAATGATAAAGCTCATCCAAGAAAAGGTAGGAACAACAATGGAAGTTTTAATACACAATGAGGACAGACTCCAAAATCTGTCAAAGAAACCTCAATCAACAGAAGAGAAAGTAGATAAATGGGAACTACTAAGAATCAAACACTTTTGCTCATCCAAAGACTTTATTAATAGAATTAAAAGAACACCCACAGAGTGGGAAAAAATATTTGGCAACTCTATGTCAGATCAACGCCTGATCTCCATAATCTATAAGACACTACAAAATATCAATAAGAAGAAGATAAACCATCCAATTAAGCGATGGGCAAAGGAGATGGACAGACACTTCACTAAAGAGGAGATCCAGGCAGCCAAAAAACACATGTGGACATGTTCACGATCTTTAGTTATTAAAGAAATTCAAATCAAGACAACAATGAGATACCATCTCACCCCAACAAGATTGGCCATGATCCAGAAAACACAAAACAACAAATGCTGGAGAGGCTGTGGAGAAAGTGGAACCCTCCTACACTGTTGGTGGGGTTGCAAAATGGTCCAGCCTCTTTGGAAGGCAATGTGGCACTTCCTTAAAAAAATGGATATCGATATACCATTTGACCCAGTAATTCCACTACTTGGAATATATCCTACAGATTCAAGGCCTTTCACACCAACGGACACATGCACCAGAATGTTTACCGCAGCACAGTCCACGATAGCAAAAAGATGGAATCAACCCAGACACCCAACAATAGAAGAATGTATAGGTAAACCATGGTACATATACTCAGTGGAGCACTACGCAATGATAAAGAATAACAATGAATCCAGGAAACACCTCCTAACCTGGTTTCAACTGGAAGACATTATGTTGAGTGAAAGTAGTCAGCGACAAAGGGACAAATATTGTATGAGACCTCTACGAGAAGACCTCAAAAACAGACTTGTGTATAGAAGAAAGGACTCTTTGACAGCTGCAAGGGAAGGAACAGAGAGAGGGGGAGGGGGAGGGTTTAGTTTAGATAGTTACTAGAAATTTAGTTGGGAGAAAGCAGTGACAGCACACATTAGGAACAAGAACAACATTAAGTTGACTTCAGCATAACTTGAGTACTCCTTCCATCTTGACTCAATACTGCAAGGATAGAGTAGCTGGGGCAGGGGGCAGGGGACCATACTCTTAGGCGAATTCCAGGCCAATTGGCACAGCTAGCGTTTTGCTAAGAGAGCTCTCTGAACCCCACATTGGTGAGTGGTGTCTGGTGTCTTAAAAGCTGCCAAGGTGCCATCCGAGGACACAGCAAATGGTCCCAACTCTGTAGGAACGGATGCTCACCGAGGACCAAAATGACATGTGGTAAAGACAACCGAGAAGACAGAGAGACCCACAAGAGTGGGTTCCTACATTGACTTGGGACCAGAAGAACCGGATGGTGCCTGGCCACCACCAGTGATAGCCACAATGGAGCTCACAGAGAGGAGTCTCACTGGCAACACAAGAATAAAAAGGGGTGCATCATGAGATCTCCACTAAAAGACCTCAACTGATGGTCCAGTGGTTTTGTGGTTCCTCTAAGAGCATGGCCCCCAGCCCTGATGCTGCCCTTTCCTATAAATTATAACAAAGGTCCACTCTTTGGACACAAATGGATTGGACTTGGTAATGCAGAGTGACCACATATTGGAAGCACTTTGTGGTTCTAAACATCTATAAGATATCATCTTGCTGACCTCTGGCTGGAGGAAGGGGAGTGGACGGAGAGGAGGGGAAAGGAGGTTGTTGGGAGGATGAGACATGTATGGAGCACAGAGGAATAGTGTGCAGTCACCAGACAGGGAGAGCAGTGGAAGCTGCATATAGGTGGGCATGTAAATTTATATGTGAATGTACATTTTCACTCAGTTATGTTAAATAAATAAAAAAAAAGAAAATATCATGAAGGGAGTAATGGCCAAAATGACAAACTAGTCAAATACTCCACAGTCTCTCTGCAGCGAAGAACTAAAACACAAAGTGAAATAGATACAGATGTCACCTCTTGATCCCTGAGTATCAAATGAAAGGTTAAAGAACTAGATTGAATACTGAAAGAAAAAGGAAACTGACTGAAAAGTGTGAACAAGAAATGACTGAGCAAAGAAGATACCTAACCAATTGACCTAGCACAAGGAATTTCTCTGAAGACAAATTTCAGCCGTGGATGTGGAGCCCAGGAGGTAACTTGATAGAATTCCCTTCAGGGTACAGAGAAAATAGAAGACACAGCTGAATTAAAACAATGTGATTGGTGACATAAGCCCCTCAACCTCTACATTCCCAGTTCACTGGGGACAATGCTACAAGCCCACTTCCCCCCTCCCCTCGGTTTGGCTGCCTGCTCTATTCTACCCATTACCCAAGTGACCTGGGTGCAAGCAGGCTGTGCCATGTGACTTTGGCATGACCTTGTCTTTTCCACACCTGAACAGCAACCCAAGCAAGTCAGGGAACTCCACATGGCTTTGGCACAGCCCCACCCCACCCTCAACTTGAGAAAAGTAAGAATGAGCATGAGGCTTTAGCCTCACCCCACTCTCTAACCTGAGCATGGTCAGGCAGCTCCAGCCCCACTTACCCAGTGAACATCAACACCTGTGTACTCTTACACTTACAATCTAGCAGTACCTTCTACTTCCTTCAGCCACCTTCTCTGGGATTCTAAGGACCAATAACACACTTCTCCACAATGAGCTCCGGAGGACAGAAGTATACATTCCATCTGGACACCTATAGGCTGACAAAATCTTCCTCACATATAACTGGTAGATTATGCTTGTTTTGACCATGCCCACCCAGCCCAGCCTGCCAATGACAGTTGGTGAAACAATCCATGCCACTCACCCAGTGAGTGATAACCTGGGCACTCTTAACCAGAACACCTGGCAACCAACAGTGAGTGCTGACAATATCTAACCCAGTGACCAGTGAGAACACTTCCTGAACCTACATCCAGCTGTCATGAGACACATCATCTCACGAGAAACACTAGCTATATCCTCAGCTGTCCCAAAAGACCAATGAACAGCAAGTGAGCTCTCAACCAACATGGATTTAGTTGCTACAACTACCAGTGCAGCCACACTAGTGATGACAGTAATATACACACTCCACCTACTTGGATATCTCAAGACAAAATAAAAATTTAGTTCACAGAAAACATACAATAAATCAACATATATACTAGTACCTTGGTGCCTCAGAGACAACAAACAATATCAAATCACATAAATGAGTAGGTCAATACAGTTCCAGTAAGTGACCAAAATAAAGAATAAGATAATCTTTCCAGATGAAGAAATGGTAATAGACCTATCTGAAAAAGAAAATCAAACGACTAATATACAAGGCTCTCCAAGAGATCAACAAAGAGATTAAGGAAAGCACAAACCAGGCAATAGAGGAATTCAGGGAAACAATACAAGAATAGGACAACAAACTAAACAGACAACTAGACACCATCCCAAAACAGCAACTAGAAATCCAAAAATTTAACAAAAAATTCTCTGAAGTGCACAATTTAATAGGAGTAGAACTGAGTTACTGGAAGACAGACTTAGTGAAACTGAGGACAAATCCCATGACATCAACTTGTTTCTGGAAACATCAGAAGAAAGAAAAAAAAAAGAATAAAGAAAGCCTAAGAATTATGTGAGACACCAGCCAGGAAAACGAAAACTGCATAATTAGAGTTTCTGAATATGTGGACGCAAAAAGAAAACTTCCACTTTATCATGAAAAACAAGAAGTTAACCACTCAAGAAACTCAGTGACCTTTTACAGCATAGACCACAAAAGAAGCCACCAAGACATATCATAATCAAATTTGTGAAAACAAAGGACAAAAAAACCCTGAGAGCAGCTCAGGGAAAACAAAAAGTCACCTACCAATGGGAAGCAAGAAGATTGTCATGGATTAATTGCGTCCCCCCAAAAATATGTGTAGTAAAGCTGAGCCAGGACTCCCTGTATTCTGTGATTGTCCTCCACTTTGTGGTCTTCTGATGCTGTAAATCCTAATCCCTGACTGTGGCTAATAGATAGAATGAATATGTTAAAAGAGTATTAGGATAGGAGTGCAACATACTTGCTAAGGAGTTTCCCTGGAGTGTGGCTTGCACCCTTTATCCTTTCATCTAATGGAAGATAAAAGGAGACAGAAGCAAGGAGAGAATTGGGAACTTCACACCATCAAACAAGCAGCACTGGGAGAAGAGCGTGGCCTTCAGACCTGAATTTCCTGTGCCAAGATGCTCTCTGACCACAGGCTGATGTAACACTAGGACCTTCCTCAAGAGCTGACAGAGGGAAAGCCTTCCCCTGGAGTAGACACCCTAAATTCAGACTTGTAGCCTACTGGACTGTGTAAGAACAGACTTTCCTTTGTTGAAGCCATCCACTTTGCCGTATCTCTGCTAAAGCAGCACTAACTGACTAAAACAAAGACTAAACTCTGATTAATTGACAGAAACCATGCAAGCAAGAAGCAACAGGATATCATATATGAAGCCTTAAAAATGAAAAAACAAAAAGTGCAAACCAAGAACCGTACATCCAGTGCAAGTCTCTGAAATACTACAGTAAAAACAGGACATTTCCAGATAAACAGAAATTAAGGGAACTTTTAGAAGCCAGACTAAACTTACAAGAAATATTACAGGAAGTTCTTCAGAGAGAAACCAATAACATGAGATCAAGATATAGGTCAGTGTCAGCCAGATATCAAACCCGACAAAGAATTCTCTAAATAAATAAAGCAAAAAGACCGAAAACAGGAACCACAGATGTCAATCTGTAAGTGACAACACGAAAACCAAAAGGGTTGAAAATATTCTAGTTATAGAACTTTCATATGGGGAAGTCAATGAGATATCAAGAAGTAAAAGATTCTTTAAACTTATGAAGAAAAGTTAAATTACCAGGTAACCACTAATAAAGTTAGAAACCTAATCATCAGGGGGCACAATCAAGATGGTAGACTAGATACATGTCTCCTTAATTCCCCCTGAAAACTAAGGCCTGGATTGATAATTAAACAGAGCTTTCTGGATATCTAGTGAGTCCTAGGACATGACATAGGGCTGTCAGTTTGGACTACATGCCACTGAACAAGAAATTACTTATTTTTGGCTGAACCCTACTCTAGTTGAATCGGCTGGCTACCACAGACTGCAGGTAACTGGCATTTTTAACATCTTTCTTTTCATTGGCCAGTAGATGGGGGATTGGCTCAAACAGCGACTACACAGACCTGAAGTGCTAAAGTGATCAGCAGGTAGAATAGCCACATTTTGAGAGCCTTGCTCCAGACTCAGAGCACCACAGCCTTTCCACCCTCTCTTTTTGGATCTCCATCATTGATTCTGCTGTTTGGGGGACAGGACAGTTTGGCCAGGATGTGATCTTGTTAGACTGGGAGGTGGAAATACACAACTGGAGGCCTCAGAAGGAGCCAATTCTGAGAATGGGAGGCAGTCTCAGCCTGGCGTATGCTTTTCCAGAAAAAAAGCTTTATTTAACACAATGTAGCCTAATGTGCAGGGCTTGACAAGGGATGTCAGTAGGGCAGTAGCCTGTCCCTTGAACTATATGCCAGCATCTGGGGACAGATGATCAGTTGCCTCCTTTCTCAGATGGAAGTAGGGGCTTCCCACACCTACCAGCCTGATTGATTTTGGAAGAGTCAGACAGCTTTTACTTTTTAAAGAAAAACTGCCTAGAGAAATAACTGTGGTACAACGTGACAGCATCTCTTCCAATCTTTACTGACCCACAACATAGGGTTAGCTGATGACCCCCCAGTTACTACAGATGTAGTGCCATGTCTTTGCCTGCTAGGAGGTTGAGCCTGCCACCCCAGATTTTCTGCTGGGCCCAGTCTCTGGAGTACATAGAGATGGCTGGTGATCAACTTCCTGCTCAGAACTGTGCCTCAGCTCCTGTTAAGGCAACACCAGAGAAACTAAACAGCCTCTAGATGTTCCATAAACAACAGACACTAACCGAACATTTTAAAAAAATCCATGGCTTCAGAAAACTCCCAAAATAAAGAATTAAAGAACTTCCCAGATGAAAAAGCCTTTCTGAAACTATCAGAGGTGGAGTACAAAAGAATTCTATACAGAGCCCTCCTAGACATTATACAGTATGCAGCAGAGCAAAATGAACACCAGCATTCTGAAATCCAACGTATTAGTAACAAAACTACAGAATTAGACAATTTGATTCAAAGCCAAAAGAGCAGAACTGAACAACTGGAAACTAGACTTATTGACCTTGAGCTACTGACACCAGCATTTACGAGGACAAATCAGAGAAAAGAAACAAGAAAAATGAAGACGCATTAAGAAACATGTTGGACTGTATCAGAAGGAACAATCTATGATTAATTGGAGTTCCTGAACAGGGAGGGATACCTGAAAACATAGAGTATTGTTGTTGAGTTGCTGACAGGAAACTTCCTGAAATTATGAAAGAAGAGAACATAGATATCCAAGATGTGTACTGAATGCCACATAAAACTGACCCCAAAAGAAAGACACCAAACTATATTATAATCAAGCTTAACAAAATCAAACATAAGCAGAAACTCTTAAATGCAGCAAGACTCAAAGCAAAACTGACATTTAGAGGAAAGCCCTGTAGGCTTTTGTCTGACTTCTCGGTAGAAATAGTGTTGGCAGGGAGGCAGTGGGCTGACACATTCAAGTACTTGAAGGAGAAAAATTTCCAACCAAGAATTATATATCCTTCAAAACTGTCTTTCAAATATGAAGATGAAATTAAGACATTTGCAGAGAAACAGGAACTTAAAGACTTTGTAAAAAGCAAACCAAAGCTACAAGAAATATTGAAATAAGCTCTTGGCTTAGATAAATAAAACCATTAAGTCTATATTTAAGCAGACAATGCAGGACACAACATCCAGAAACATACTCAGAGAAGGCACAAACCTCAGTCAAAGCCATAATATTAAAAGAAGGGATCCAGTAATCATATCATGAAAATAAGATACCATCACATTAAAAAGGGGGATATACCACACTAGTTACAGTCTTTACAGATGGAGAGGAAGTTAATAAGATATGTAAAAGTTAAAATTGGGTTTAAATTTAGATTATTAAGGGGTATCATGAGGTAGCCACAAAACACAATAAAGATGCAGCATATCAAAACAAGAAACACAACACAGGAGTCTCAACAAACACAAAACTGACACTGAAAAGGATAAAAAATCAACCCATAAAGAACAACCCATAACAGAAAATTAAGAGCAACAGATAATCCAACAAAAAATAAATACATCAAAATGACAGCACTGAACACAAACCTATCAATAATTACACTCAGTGTAAATGGACTCAACACTCCAGTAAAAAGACAACAAGAGACATCTTGGATCAAAAGACATGACCCATCCATATATTGCTTACAAGAAATTCACCTTAGACTTAAAGATATGAACAAACTGAAAATAAAAGGATGGAAGAATATATACCAAACTAACAATACACAAAGAAGAGCAGGTGTGGCAATACTTATCTCAGATAAAATAGATTTTAATGTAAAATCCACCATTGTGGATGACGATGGTCACTACCTACCACTGAAATGTTCAATACGCAAGCAGGACTTAACAATATTAAATACTTATGCACCCAATACTAAAGCATCTAAATGCATTGAAGAAACACTGACTACATTCAAAAACGAGATAGAGAACTCCACAATGACAGTGGAAGACTTCAACATTCCATTTTCAGTACTGGACAGATCTTCTAGAAAAAGGCTCACTAAAGGTGCAGAAGGGTTTATTACCACAATTAACCAATTAGACCTCAGTGACGTATACAGAAATTTGTATCCATCAGCAGATAGCTACACCTTTTTCTCTAGTGCACATGGAACATTTTCCAGAATAGACCATGTGTTAGCACATAAAGCAAATCTCAACAAAATCCAAACCACTGAATTATTGCAAAGCATCTTCTCAGACCATAAAGCCATAAATGTCAAAATAAAAAGCAGAAAAAAACATATACACTGTAACTCATGGAAACTGAATAACACTTTGCTCAAACAGCCATTTCTTATAGAAGAAGTCAGGGGTGAGACAAAGAAATTTATGGATTCAAATGAGAACGAAAACACGTCCTACAAGAACCTATGGGATACAGGCAAAGCAGTACTCAGAGGTTAATTTATCTCTATAAATACACACATCTGGAAGGACGAAAAGACCAAAATAAAAAAAAATTAACCCTACAGCTTGAGCTAGTAGGAAAAGAGCAACCGAGGAACCCCTCAGGCAATCGAAGAAAAGAGATAATAAAGATTAGAGTAGAACAACTTAGTAAACCCATCACGAAGAAAGAGATTGAAAAAGTCATCCAAAAACTACCAGCCAAAAAACAACCTGGCCCAGATGCCTTCACCACAGAATTCGACCAAGCTTTTAGAGAAGAGTTAACTCCAATACTACAGAGACTATTTCATAGCATAGATATGGATGGAATACTCCCAAATTCATTCTATGAAGCCAGGATAACCCTGATACCAAAGCCAGGGAAAGATTCAACGAAAAAGGAGAATTAGACCAATATCACGCATGAACCTAGATGGAAAAATCTTCAACAAAATTCTTGCCAATAGAATTCAACAACATGTCAAAAAAATAATTCATCATGACCAAGTTGGACTTGTACCAGGAATGCAAGGCTAGTTCAACATCAGAAAAACAATTAATGTGATGATCAACCACGTAAATAACTCAAAAGAACCACCTGATTTTGTCAATTGATGCAGAAAAGGTATTTGACAAAGTCCATCACCCATTCATGATAAAAACTCTCAACAAAATAGAAATAGAAAGTAAATTCCTCAATGCAATAAAGGCATCTATGCAAAGCCAACTACCTACATCATCCTGAATGGAGATAGACTGAAACTGTTTCCCTTGAGAAAAGGAATTGGACAAGGATGCCCACTCTCACCTCTTCTATTTAACATTGTACTAGAAGTTCTGGCCAGAGCAAGTAGACAAGACAAGGAAACGAAGGGCATCCCACTGGCAAAGAAGAAGTAAAAATCTCCCTATTTGCAGACGACATGACTGTATACACAGAGAATCCTAAAGAATCCATAAGTAGACTACTCAAATTAATAGAAGAGTTTAGCAAAGTATCAGGATATAAGATAAACATAAGTAAATCAGTAGGATTCCTTAATACCAACAAAGAGATGATTAAATAAGAAATCAAATCAATACCATTTACTATAGCCCCCAAAAAGAGAAAATACCTAGGAATAAATTTAACTAGAGAAATAAGAGAACTCTAAGACAGACTTACGTAATGAGAAACCTACCCTGTTCATGAATAGGAAGACTTAACATTGTGAAAATGTCTATTTTACCCAAAGCGATCTCCATATACAATGCAATCCCAATACAAATTGCAGTGACATTTTTCAATGAGACAGAGAAACAAATCACCAACTTTGCTTGGAAGGAGAAGAAATGCCAGATGAGCAAAGCACCACTGAAGAGGAAGAACATGCTAGGAGCTTTCATTACCCGACTTTATAACCTATTACACAGCCGCAGCAGTCAAAACAGTCTGTTATGAGTACAAAAAGACACACATAGACCAAAGGAATAGAGTTGAGACTCCAGAGATGCCACCATCCTCTTATGAACAGCTGATATTTGACAAAGGCCTTAAGATTATAAACTGGGGTAAAAACAGTCTCTTTAACAAATGGTGGTGACAAAATTGGATATCTATATGCAAAAAATTGAAACAAGACCTATTATCTCACACCTTACACAAAGACCAATGCAAACTGGATAAAAGGCCCAAATATCAAACCTAAAATTATAAAGATTTTCCAAGAAAAAATAGGATCAACAACGGAAGTTGTGATACACAACTGACAAAACATAATCAACAGAAGAGAAAATAGATAAATGTGAACTACTAAGAATAAAACACTTTTACTTATCCAAAGACTTCATCAAAAAATTAAAAGACCACCTGCAGAATGGGTCTCACAATGTTGAGTCCCAGTGGCAACACCAGATAAAAGGGGTGCACCCTAAGAACTCCACTAAAAGACCACAGTTGATGGTCTGAAGGCCTGCGGGTTCCCCTGGGAGCATGGCCCCTAGACCTGATACTGTCCCTGAATATAAATTTTTACTGAGGTCAACTCTTTGGATGGGAATGGATTGGACTCAGTGACACAGAGTGACCATATCATGTGTGCACTTTATGGTTCTATGCATCTATAGGATGTTGTCCTACTGGCCTCTTACTAGAGGGGAGTGGAGAGGATAGAGAGTCACAGACAGGAGATTGTTAAGAGGATATGACACGTATAGAACAGAAAGGAGGAGTGTGCTGTCACTGAGCAAGGACAGCAGAAGGAGCTGCAGATAGGCAGGCATGCAAATTTAAACAGGATTGTACACTTTCACTCAATCACAATTAAAAAAAAGAAAATTATCAAAGGGAAAAGACAAAACATAAAATCTCAGTGTTCACAAATTCAATGACAACAAATGACATGGACAAAACACACTAAAAAATCACTGTGTAAAATTAAACAGAACAAATAAAACTTCAACCGACACACAAACACAATAAAATGAAAGCATTAAACACATAGCTATTGATAACCACACTTAAAGTAAATGACTTAAACACCCCAGTAAAGAGATAGTTGAAAAATGGAAAGTCAAGCCAGCCAAGTGCCATCGAGTCGGATCCGACTCAGCAAACAAAACAAATATGACCCATCAGTATGCTATCTACAAGAGACACACCTTAGATACAAAGACATAAATATATTAAGAAGCAAAGGATGGAAAATTATATCAAACAAACATACAAAAAAAGAAGAGCAGAAGTGGCAATATTAATCTTTGATAAAAGAGATTTCAAGGCAAAATCCAACATATAAGATAAATAAGGAAACTGTAAAACAATTAAAAGGTCAATTCACCAAAGAATATAACTGTACTAAACATATATTTACTTGATGCCAGGGTTCCAACATAGATAATGCAAACTCTAACAGCATTTTAAAGAGAAATAGTTATCTAATAATAGTGGGAAATTTTAAAACACAGCTTTTGGAGAAGGACAGAACATCTAGGAGGAAATTTAGTAAAGATACGGAAGAATTAATTGTCATAATCTATCAACTTGACCACATAGACATGTATAGAAAACTCCACTCAACATGAGAAAAGCATACATTTTTTTTCTGATTCACATAGATCATTCTCCAGAAGAAACCTTTTTAGGCCACAAAGCAAGTCTCATTAAAACCCAAATAACACAGTATTTTTTCTGATCACAATGCTATAAAAATTGGGATCAATAACAAGAAGACCAAGGGGAAAAAAACCAAATATAAAGAAACTAAATAATGTCTTATCTAAAAAACAGTGGGTAGTAGAAGAAACAAATGTGAAATTTAAAACCTCCTAGAATCAGATAAGAATGAAAATACATTTTACTGAAACCTTTTGGGACATAGCAAGAGTAGTTTCCACAGGAACATTTATAGCAATAGACACATACATTAAAAAAAATAATAACAAAGAAAGGGCCAAAATCTGAACATTCTACATACAGTGTGAACAAATAGAAAGAGAGCAACAAAAGGAATCCATGATCATGAGAGGAAATAAAGATTAAAGCAGAAAGAAATGAAATAGAGAACAGAAAGACAATAGGAGGAATCAACAAGATCACGAGTTGATTTTGTAAAAGGACTGACAAAATTAACAAGCCACTAGCCCAAATGACTAAATAAATAAGCAGGAGAGGAGGCAAATAACTAAAATGAGAAATGAGATGGTTGACATTACAACAGAAGCAATTGAAATAAAAAGGACCAGAAAAAAAGCATTATGAAAAACTATACTCCAAAAAATTTTAAAACCTAGGGAAAACAGACAAATTTCTAGAAATCTAAACTAACTCAAACTGAGAAAATATAAACAGACATATAATAAAAGAAAAAATTGCAGGACAAATTTTAAATGTTCCCCTCAAAAACCTCTTGGCCCAGAATTCTACCAAACATTCAGACAAGAACCAATACCAATCCTACTAAAGTTATCTCTGAGCATAGTAAAAGAAGGTATGTCCCCAAACCCATGCTACAAAGCCAGCATAGTCCTGATGGCAAAGCCAGGGAAAGACTCCATAAACAAAAAGAAAGAAAGAAAATTACAGACCAATATTCCTCATGAACCTAGACACAAAAGTTCTCAAAATTCTAGCCAGTAGAAATCATGAACACAAAAAAATAATAATAATAATTCATCGTGACCAACTGGAATTTATCCCAGATATGCAAGAATGATTTCAACTTTGGAAAAATCAGTGTAATCTACCATAGAAATTATACAGAAGAATCATGTGATCAATTTAACTGATGAAGTAAATGCAGTTGATAAAATCCAATACCAATTCCTGTTAAAAACTCTTGCCAGCATAGGAATAAAAGAGAAATTCCTCAGCATAACAAGAAGGATTTACACAAAATCAGCAACTAACATTATCCTCAGTGGAGAGACATTGATAGCTTTTGCTTTGAGAACAGGACCAAACAAAGACACACTTTAATACAACTGTTATTCAACATTGTACTGGAGGTCACAGCTGGAGTAACAAGACAAGAAAAGAAAATGAAGACATCCAAATTGGTAAGGAGGAAGTAAAACTACTTCTATTTGCAGACAATATGATCCTGAACATAGACAATCCCAAGGATTCTGTAAGAAACCTATCAAAACTAACATAAAGATTCAGTAAAGAAGCAAGATACAAAATCAACAAACAAAAATCAGTTAGATTCCTATACAACATAGAGAATTTCAAAAAAGAAATCAGGAAAATAATATCATTTATTGTGGCCCCCCACAAGATAAAATACTTAGAAATAAATTTCCCCAGGGACATAAAAGATTGATAAAAAGAAATCTACAAAATACCCACCACTGCAATAAACCAATGGTACATATACATATGGAAAAATATAACATGCTTGTAAACAGGAAGACTCAGCATTATGATCATATCAGTGCTACCCAAAATGATCTAGAGATATAATGCTGCTGTAATGCAAATTCAAGAAACATCCTTTACTGAAATGGAAAGAGGAATCACCAACTTTATACGGAAAGGAAAGTGCTCCTGGAAAAGTAAAGCAATACTGAAGAAGAACAAAGCAGGAGGCCTCACAATACATGATCTCAGAGCATACTACACAGCCATGGTAGTCAAAACAGCCTGGTAGTGGTATGAACACAGTCACACAGGTCAGTGGAACAAAAGTGAGAACCCAGACATAAACCTATCTACCAGTTATCAGCTGACTTTTGACAAAGGGCAAAAGTTCATAAAAGGGGGGAAAAGCAATCTTTAAAAACAACAACAAAAATACCGTGCTTTAAGTGAAAGTTCACAGTCCAAATCAATTTGCCATATAAAACACTGCACATATACCACCTATGCAACTCTAACTGCTCTTCCCCAAACCCGTGACAGTCCAATATCTCTCATGAGAAAGCCCTGGTGACATAACGGTTATGTGTTACAGCTGCTAACCAAAAAGTCAGCAGTTTGAGTCTGCCAGGTGCTCCTTGGAAACTCCATGGAACAGATCTACTCCTATTTCACATTGTTCTGAAAGTCCTAGCTACAGCATTAAGGCAAGAAAAAGGGAATAAAGGGCAATAAAATTAGTCAGGAAGAAATATGTCTATCCCTATTCATGAATCACATGTTAACACATAAGGAAGAAACCCTGGTGGCATAGTAGTTAAGAGTCATGGTTCTAAGTGAAAGGCTGCTGGTTCAAACTCAACAGGCTCTCCCTGAAAAGCATAAAGGGCAATTCTATTCTGTCTTATAGGGTTGCTTTCAGTTAGAAGTGACTCAATGTCAGTAGGTTTGGGTTTTTTTGTTGTTGCTTGGTTTATACATAGGTAACACTGAGGATGCTCCAAGAAAACTTCTGAAATGAACAGAAGCATTCAGCAGAGCAACAGGTTACAAGACAAATCAAACCCACTGCTGTAGAGTTGATTCTGACTCATAGTGACCTTATAGGACAGAGTAGAACTGCCCTATAGAGTTTCCATAGTGCTTAATCACTATGCAACCAGAGTTTCCAGTTGCGAGTTAAACATACAGAAATCACTTGTGTTCTACACACCAACAAAGAGAATAATGTAAAGAAACTCAGGAAAGTGATGCCACTTATAAGAGCCCCTTAAAAATTAAAATACTTAGGAATAAATCTAACCAGGGACATAAAAGACATATATGAAGAAAATAAAATGCTACTGCAAGATACAAAAAAAAAATAAAACCTATGTAAATGCAAAAACATACCACACTCATGGATAGGTACAGTCAACATCGTGAAAATGTCAATTTTACCCAAAGCAATCTATAAGTGCAATGTAATCCTAGTTCAAATACCAACAGTATTTTCCAACAGATGGAAAAACTATTAACTTTATGAAAAGAAACAGGTCCTAGATAAGCAAAGTATTATTGAAGAAAAAGAATGAAGTGGAGGCCTGCATTACCTGATCTCAGAATGTAATACACAGCTAGAATAGTCAAAATAGCCTCATATTGGTGCTATGACAGAAACATTGACCAGACGAACAGAATCAAGAATCAGATGTAAATCCATCTACCTATGGCCACATGATCTTTGACAAAAGCCTGAAGTCCATTAAATGGGGAAAAGACAGCCTCTTTAACAAATGCTATTGCCAAAAGTGATGTCCATCTGCAAAAACATGAAACAGGATTCATACTTCACACCATATCCGAGAAAGTTCTAATCTCTAAAATCTACAGGAAAATCTAACATCTCTGCAATAAAAAGACAAATAACACAATTAAAAAGGAACAAAGTATATGAACAGACACAGTAAAGACTTCCAGGGAGCTAACAGACACTTGAGGAAATGCTTGTAGCCACTAGCCATTACAGAATGCAAATCAAAACCACAATTAGATATCATCTCACTCCAACTTGACTGGCATAAGTCAATAAAAGGGGAAATAATAAATGTTGGAGAGATTTTGGGGAGATTGGAACACTTATGCACCACTGACAGCAATGTAAAACAGTATAATGATTTATGAAAATGATGCTTCCTTAAAAAGCTGGAAATAGAAATACCATGCAATCCAGCAATCTTCCTTCTAGAGAAATAAGAACAGTCACACAGATAGATATGTGCAGCATTTTTCCCAATAGCAAAAAGGTGGAAACAAACTAGGTGTCCATCAACAGAAAAATGAATAAACTATGGTGTGTATGTGTGTGTGTGTATATATATATATGTGTATACACATATATGTGTGTATGTATATATACATATTTGTATATACACACACAATGGACCACTACCAACAATGAATAAATGAATTCATCAATCTTAACAAATCCATGAAACATCTACCAACAAGAATAAATATGGAGGGCATTATGCTGTGTAAAATAAGTCAATCACAAAAGGACAAATAATGTATGAGGCTGCTATTATAAAAACACATGAAAATGTTTACACACAGAAAGAAACAATTGTTGATGGTTATGAGGGAGAGGAGGAAGGAGGAAGGAAAAACACTAACTAGATAGTAGATGAGCAGTAACCTGAGTGAAGAGAGAACAATACACAATACTGGGGAAGTCTGCACAACTTGACCAGGGCAAAGTCATAAGAGCTTCATATACACATCCAAAGGCCTTGAGACACCAAGTTACTGGGCTGAAGGCTCGGAATCTTGATCTAGTAGGACATCTAGCACAACTGTCATAACACAGTCTATAAACAAAATATTTTGCATTCAACTTTGGTGAGTGGTGTCTGTGGTCTTAAAAGCCTGGGAGTGGCCATCTCAGATACATCTACTGTCCCATCTTTGCTGGTGCAAAGGAGAAAGAAGAGGACCAAAGACACAAAGAAAAGATTAATTTGAAGGACTAGTAGACCACAGCTACCACAGTTACAGCATACTGAGCCCCAAACAACTAGATTAAGTACCTGGGTCATTGACTGCTCTGGCAAGAATCACTATAGAGGGTCTCAGGTAGAGCAGGAGAAAAAGTAGAACAAAATTCAAATTCATTAAATAAATAAACAAGTCCATGCTTACCGGTCTCAGTCTCACCCTTCAGCCAAAGATTAGACAGGTCTATAGGGCAAACAACATCACATACGATGAATGCGTTTCATAGTTTAATCATGTATATGAGACTAAATGAGCGTGCCAGCCCAAAATCCAAGACAAGAAGGCAGGAAGAGACAGGAAAAGCGTACAAATGACAACAGTCAACCTGGGGTGGAGAAGGGGAGAGTGTTGTCACTTGACAAGGTTAGAAACCAATGTCTCAAAACAATCTGTGTATCAACTGTTTAATGAGAAACTAATTTGCTATGTAAGCTTTCACCTAAATTGTAACTCAAAAAATATTAAACATTGAATATTAAACATACTCATTGAAATACTTCACCAAAAGAATAAAGAGAACCTACAGAACTGAGGGGAAAAATGGCTACAATATATCCAACCAGGGATATTTATGGAATTTGATGGAAAACTTCACATTCTCAACAAGAAAAAGACAATGACAAACAATCTGAATGAAAAATGGGCAAAGGATATCAACAAACACCTCACCAAAGTGGCTTACAAACATGTAAAGAAGTACTTGAGATAATTAGCTATTAAAGACATGCAAATAAAAATCATAGAGAGATACCATCTCACTGCTACATCACTAGTACTAATAATAATTAAAAAAGAAAAAACAGAAAATAACAGAAGTGGGCAAGATTCAGGGGAGGTTGGAACTCTATACTGTTGGTGGGAATGGAACAGAATTCCAAAAAGCTAGGAAGAGAAATACCATATAATTCAGCAATCCTACTTCTGGGTATATGTCCTAAAGAAGTAAGAGTCACAATACAAATAGGTATATGCCTACCCATGTTCACTGCAGCATTATTCACAACAGCAAAAAATGGAAATAACCTAAGTGCTCACAAACAAGTGAATAGATTAACAGACTGTAATACACACATGCAATGAAATATTATACAACAGTAAAAATAATGACAAATCTGTGAAGTATTTCACAACACGGATGAATTTGGAGAATATTATACTGAGTGAAATAAGCCAATTACAAAAGAACAAATATTATGTTGATCACTGCTCTAGAGTAATAACAAAAGATTTATAAAGGTTACCAGGGATAGGAGAAGAGTGAGTGAAAATCACCAATTAGAAGACAGAAATTAATACTGGTGAAGGAAAAAGTAGTACATTATATAAAGGAAGTCAGTACAACACGACCAAGGCAAAAGAGAAAATATGGAGAGGAACTTAAAATAAAGGGCAACTACATTACCACAGCAATAGTAATAATAGTTTATGAATAGACAAATAGGTAGATAGACATACCAAAATGTTTAGGAAGATGTAAGGAAATGTACCCATTGGCAACTACAGGGTTGGTGACAGATATTCCTATATACATGATTGTAAGCACGGTTCATAGATAATGCGAAAGAGGTAAAGGGAGGAAAACCTCTCAGACATAGTCAAATACCTTGCAAGATGAAGTCCTTAGGCTGGAAGACAAAGGACCGTGGACTCAGGATTCGTCTATGCTAACTGGTACAACACAATGCGTAAAGTCAATGTTCTGTATCTTACTTTGATGAGTAGGATCTGGGGACTTAAAAACTTATGGACAGCTACCTAAGATACAATTATGGGTCTCTTCCTGTCCAGAGCAAGGAAGGCTGAGGAGATGAAAGACTCAGGGAGCAATTAGTCCAAAAGACTAGTGGACCACATGAAACACAGGCTACACAACCCTGAGACAGAAATTATATCGTGTCCAGCTTTCACTGCCATCTACTTTGATTGCGATCACAACAGATAGCCCTGAATAGAGCAAGAAAAAATTGTAGAACAACAACAACAACAAATCGAACTCACGAAACAGATCATCTGACAGAGACTGGAGAAATCCCTGAGGCTATGGCCTAACACACTCTCCTCACCTGGAAAAGAAGCCACTACAGAAGACTACTTCGCCACTAAATGGCAGAGACAACTACATAAGACAGACAATAATACCAAGAGGAATGTACTCCTTAGAACATCTAATGATAGTATGAGAAGTCAAGAAGTAGTAGATAATCACAGAAAAGGAAAATGGGGAAACCAGGGCAAAAGTGGGAAATGAAACTAAGGTCTTGAAACACTTTGTGTATAAACTGTCAAGCGAGCAACTAAATTTTCTCTGTAAATTTTCACCGAAATACAAGAAGAAACAGAAGAACAAGAATGAGAAGAAGAAGAAGAAGAACAAGAACATACCATGGAACACAATTAACAAAAAACAGTACAATATATTTTTTTTTTCCTCTGTAGTATGTCCACATTAATATCTGAAGGCTTGGAGATGGTAGCACTCAAGCAAAACAAAGCTTAGCTCTTGCAGGCTGAAACTCCTAAATAATTGATACCCCCTGGGCCCCATGATATTTCTCTGATTTAGCCATTCACATTGTCTGGAAGGTAGGAGGCTCAAGTACTTTTTAAAAAGTTATCAGAGAAACAGAAGGCTGAAGGTTCCAGAAAAATTCCCCTGAATAATGACTAAGTTACCATGGGGGCATAGTAGTTAAGGACTACAGCTCCTAAACAAAAAAGTTAGCAGTTCAAATCTACCAGCTGCTCTTTACAAATGCTATGAAGAAGTTCTACTCTGTCTTGTTGGATTGGTATGAGTCACAACTGACTTGACAGCAATCGGTTTGACTTGGTGGGGTTATTATATCCAAGTGTGTTATTAAATTATTAAACCCAACTACAGTTACTACAGCTAATAAAGTGCAAGAAGCCCCGGAGGTGTAGTGATTAACTACTATAGCTGCTAACTAAAGGGCAGCAGTTCAAATCCACCAGGCACTCCTTGGAAACTATGGGGCTGTTCTACTCTGTCCTATAGCATTTCTCTGAGTTGAAATCGACTAGACTGTAACAGATTTTAGCAAAGTACACAACAGCAGCAGTAATTGTGTGGCAGTATGATGAAACAACGTGATGTAATAACTATTCCAATCCACCTTCAGCGATGGAGTCACAGCTATAACAATCAAACCAACCAGTGAAGAAGAGTGTTAAGATTAAAAATGATCAATGAAAAACAAGTTTTCACAGCAAAGCAATAAATCAATAGCAAATAATCATGCTGCACTATTTTACTAAAAAAGTTAAGATGATACTAAAAATCCACAGCCATTAAGTCGATTGTAACTCATAGCCGCCCTATAGAACAGAATAGAACTGCCCCACAGAGTTTCCAAGGAGGGTCTGGTGGATTCCAACTGCCAGTACCACCAAGATTTCCAGTTGTTGTAATCAGGCAACGGTTTCACTGTCTATTACTCTAGCTCGAGCTGAAGGGGAATTTAATTTTTTGTCAGTCTTTGCGGCATCTAAACAAATGCTCGTAATTGAATTTTTATTTTTAAGAATGATGTCATAGCAAGAAACCTTGTTTGTCAATAGCCTGTTTCCTGTCACTTTCTCCTTCCAAAGACTGAGTCAAATATTATGGTTTTCATGGCTACCAGAGAAAATGCAGAGCAGTGTTTGAGGGTTATCTGTACTGTATTTCAAGATCTTGAAAACACTTTCACCTGAGATTTTCTGCTCAAGTGACAAGTGAGGTGGCAGAGCAGACACCCTAACTGTATGTTACAGGGAGGAATATTGAGGCCTACCTCCATCATCTATGGTACGTGATCACTATCCTACTGAAGTCCAGGAGAAAGGATTTAAGGAAACCTCCAACGTCCCCTTCCCCTAGAAGCAGATGAAAGAGACTCAGGTCACGAAGAAAAGACTTTGCTTTTAGTCCACATGGTGAGGACTTAGCGCAGGTCTTTGACCTTTGGACAGACTATTAAAAAAATAATAAAATAGACTGCTGTAGAGTCAATTCCAATTTATAGTGTCCCTGTAGAACACCGTAGAACTGCCCCAAAGCATTTCCAAGGAGCGCCTGGTAGGTTCCAGTTGCTGACCTTTTCATTAACACCCATAGCTCTCAACAACTGCACTACCAGGGCTTCCAGATAGACTATCATAGTCACAAAATGACAACACTTGGGGAAGTTCTAGATGAATCTGCAGTCTCCAAGGCCCAATCTACTCTAGGCCTCTGCTTCTTGGAGTGCTCTAGAAGTGATCTTGACAGCATCCCTGAACATTTTGCTGCATTTTTCATTAGTAGTTTCTACCCCCCACACCACTGGAATCCCTGAGTGGTGCCGATTGTTAATGTGCTTGGCTGCTAACCAAAAGGCACCTTAGAAGAAAGACCTAGCAATTACCTTCTGAAAAATCAGACAGTGAAAGCATAATGAAGCACATTTATACTCTGACACACACAGAGGCTTCATGAATCAGAGTGAGGTTGGTGGCAACTGACATTTACAAGTACCACTGATTGAGCACTTAGGACGTGCCAGGCACTGTGCTAAGTGTTTCCCATACACCTTCTCAAAATGATCGCAGAATAACACCCATGAGCTTGTGCTATCATTCTCTTTTACAGATAAGAAAACTTAAGCTCAGAAAGACAATTTATACAGATTTACACAAAGTCAAGAGCAATTAAGTAGCGAAGCCTACATTAACAGTCAAGTTTCTGACTCTCCCCTTTAACCTGTTTTTCATGTCACACTGCACCACAATTTTGGGTGCAAATACTTAATAGTATATACTTTAAAGAACACTAACCCATTGATTCCACATTCCAAATGTTTCAAGAGTATTCATTTTGATCACATTTTCCACACAAACTCAAAATTAGTGAGAATAGGAAAGATAGATTACAGTTTCTATCAAGTAGTTTATACAACACATAATTTTAAAGGTTCAAGTTTATTAAATGACGGTAGAAAGGTGAGATGTCACAGGTCCCCAGAACCATCCCAAAGTTCATTGATCCCCTAGGAGGACTCACAGACTCAGTATACAATTGGGCTCACGACTGTGATATATTAGAAGATATAAAATAAAATTACCAGAGGAAAAAGGCAACAGGGAGAAGTCCAGAGAAAACCAGATGCAAGCTTCCAGAGACTTCTTCCGGTGGAATCACTTAGCATATACTTAATTCCACCACAAACAAATTATGGTAACATATATGAGATGTTAGCTACCTAGGAAACTCATTAAAGACTTACCATCCAATGTTTTTATTGGAGCTGGTCCCATAGGCACCTTCTGAATAGCTTATACCAAAACTCCTATACTTCCAAAATGAAAACAGGCATTTAACAATAACTATGTTACTTGCATAGTTTAGGTACAATGATAAGAAATTATAGGAACCCTCTGAAATACAAATTCCCAGATCCAGCCAAGGGCTAACCCTGTAAACAGGATATGCTAACTCTTTTCTGCATAGGTGAGGTTTGTCATGTCTTTTCATTTTATTTAGTTCTCCTTCCTACCTCCCTTCCTGTCTTCCTTGCTTCCTCCCTCCCTTCCTTCTCCCCCCTCCTCACTTCCACCCTTCCTGCCTCCCTCCGTCCTTTCCTCTTTCCCTATTTCCCTTCCTTCCTATTCTTTCTCCTCAAAGAACTGGAAGCCAGACTACTGTGATCCACTTCAGCTACTGCCATAATGTCAGATGATCATAAGTTTCTGTCTTGCATCTCCTTGTTAATTCATTTGCCTTTATTATAAGGTCTGGTCATCATTTATTATGAAAATCAAGCATCCTGGAGTTCCACCTCCTTGGTTTCTTTCATAATGCTGCCTTGCAGACTTTGGCAGCTGACAAATATGGTGGTGTAGTTTCTATTCTGGGCATGCTTGTGTGTGAGTAAGAACCGTTTTGTATCCACCCTCAATGACTCACAGGGCCCACCATCCACTCTGTAAAATAATTGGAAAGAATTACTGAGAACTTAACATTGCTCGTGGAGGTAGTATGAACCTATGTTTTTGCTTGTGAAACAGTCATGCCTTTCTAAGGCCTAAAGAAGCACCACTAGATGGCAGCTCTGGATTGCCTTTTTTTTTTTTTTTAATTGTGACTGAGTGAAAGTATACAGTCCAAATTAAATTTGCATGCCCGGCTACCTGCAGCTCCTTCTGTTCTCCTTGCCCAGTGACAACACACTCCTCCTTTTCTTTCTATATATGTCATATCCTCTTAACAAGCTCCTGTCCCCTCCTCTCCACCCTTTTCTCTCCCTTCAACTAAAAGGCCAGTAGGACAGCATCCTATAGATGCCCAGAACCATAAACCACACACTATATGGTCACATTGTGACCCTGTCTCCAGTCCATTCACATTTGAAGATTTGACCTCAGTAATGGTTAGCCTTTTGATATCTTCACTTCCGGCCATCTTGGTGCTATAGACAGAAATAACACAGTGTCCCTCCACAGCTATTCAACACCTTAAAGAGGCCTTTTATGGTACATTTGTCCAATGTGATAGGTTGTTTGATTTCTTGACTTCTGCTAACAGGGACTTTTATTGTGGATTCAAGTAAAATGAAATCCTTGGCAACTTCAGTTTTTTCCATTTATCATGATGCTGCTAAATGCCCACTTGTGAGGATTTTTCTTTTCTTTATGTTGAGGTACAATCCGTACTGAGGGCTGTAGTGTTTGAACTCCATTAGTAAGTGTTTCAAGTCCACTTGGCTTTCACCAAGCAAGGTTCTGTCATCTGTATATTGCAGGTTGTTGACGAGTCTTTCTTCAATCCTGATGCCACATTCTTCTTCATGTAGTCTAGCTTCTTGTATGTAGTATTTGCTCAGCACACAGACTGAATAAGTACAGTGAAAGCATATAACCTTGCTGCATACCTTTCCAGATTTTTTAACTTGAAGTTATTACCTCATTCCATTGAAATGACTAACTTTTGGTCTATGTGCAGGTATTGCGCTAGCACAATTGTTTTGGAATTCCAGTGTTTTGCAATGTTAACCCAGTATTTGTTACGATCCACACAGTTAAATGCCTTTGCATAGTCAATAAAACATGGGCAAACATCTTTCTGGTATTCTCTGCTTTCAGCCAAGATGCATCTGATATAAGCAACAATATCTCTCATTGGATATCCACTTCTGAATACCACTTGACTTTCTGGTATTTCCTTGGTGACGTACTGCTGCCACTGTTTTTGCATTATCTCCAGCAAAATTTCACTTACATGTAATATCAGTGATGTTGTTTGGTAATGTCCACATTTGGTTGGATCATCTTTCTTCTGAATAGGCATAAATATGGATCTCTTCCAGTTGGATGGCCTGATAGCTGTCTTCCAAATTTCTTTCCTTTTTTTTTATTATGACTGAGTGAAAATGTACATTCCCATATAAATTTACACGCCCACCTATATGCCGCTTGCACTGCTCTCCCTGCCTGGTGACAGCACACTATTCCTCTCTGCTCCATACATGTCTCATCCTCCCAACAGTCTCCTTTCCCTTCCTCTCCACCTACTCCCCTTATTCCAGCCAGAGATCAGCAGGATGATATCCTATAAATGCACAGAACCATAAAGTGCATCCAATATATGGTCACTCTACATCACCAAGTCCAATCTATTTGTGTCCGAAGAGTGGACCTTTATTATAATTTATGGGCAAGAGCAGCATCAGAGCCAAGGACCATGCTCCTAGGGGAACCCCGAAGCAGCTGGACCATCAATTGCAGTCTTTTAGTGAAGATTTCAGGGTGCACCCCTTTTTTTTCTTGTGTTGCCAGTGAGACTCAACTTAGTTCCATCGTGGCTATCACTGGCACTGTCCAGGCACCATCTGGTTCTTTCGGTCCCAAATGTACGGAGGCATCCACTCATGTGGGTCTCTCTTCTGGGTTGTCTTTACCCCATGTCATTTTGGTCCTTGGTGAGCCTCCATTCCTACTGAGTTGGGACCATTTGCTGTGCCCTCAGATGGCAGCTTTTAAGACCCCAGACACCACTCACCAATGTGGGGTGCAGAGAGCCTCTTAGCAATACGCTAGTTGTGCCAATTGGCCTTGATTTCACCTAAGAGCATGGTCCCCTGCCCCTTGCCCCTGGTACTCTGTCCTTGCAATATTGGGTTAAGATGGAAGGAGTATTCAAGTTATGTTGAAGTCCACTTAATATTGTTCTCGTTTCTAATGTGTGCTTTCACCAATTTCACCCAACCAAATTTCTACCAACTATCTAATCTAAACCCTCCTCCCCTCACCCCCCCTCCCTCCCCTCCCTTGCAGCTGTCAAAGAGTTTTTTCTTCTATACATAAGTCTGTTTTTGAGATCTTATCGTAGGGGTCTCATACAATTTTTGTCCTTTTGTCGCTGACTACTTTCACTCAACATAATGTCTTCTAGTTGAAACCAGGTTATGAGATGTTTCCTGGAATCATCATTATTCTTTATCATTGCATAGTGCTCCATTGAGTATATATACCATAGTTTACCTATCCATTCCTCTGTTGTTGGGCATCTGGGTTGATTCCATCTTTTTGCTATTGTGGACTGTGCTGCGATAAACATTCTTGTGCATGTATCCATTGGTGTGAATGGCCTTGATTCTGTAGAATATATTCCGAGTAGTGGAATTACTGGGTCAAATGGTATATCTATATCCACTTTTTTAAGGAAGCACCAGATTGCTTTCCAAAGAGGCCGGACCATTTTGCAACCCCACCAACAGTGTAGGAGAGTTCCACTTTTTCCACAGCCTTTCTAAATTTCTTGATGTAGATGAATGAGCACTTCTAGCACTGCATCTGTTGATTGAAACATCTCAGTTAGCACTGCATCAATTCTTGGAGCCTTGTTTTTCTCCAATACCTTTAGTATGGTTTGGACTCTTTCCTACAGTACCATCAGTTCTTGATTATATACTGCTTCCTAAAATGATGGAATGTTGACCAGTTTTTTGGTATAGTGACTTTGTGCATTCCTTCCATCTTCTTTTGATGTTCCCCACTTAGTTTAATATTTCTCCTGTAGAGTCCTTCAGTACTGCATCTCAAGGCTTGACTTTTCTTTTAAAATCTTTCTGCTTGTGTAATACCAACTGTATTCTTCCCTTTTGGTTTTCTAACTCCAAGTCTTTGCACATGTCTTTGTCATAATTTGTGTTGTCTTCTTGAGCTGCCTTTGTAATCTTCTGCTCTGCTCTTTTACTTCATCATTCCTACTTTTTTGCTTTAGCTTCTTCATGTTCAAGAACAAGCTTCAAAGTATCTTCTGGCATCTATTTTGGTCTTTCTTTCCTGCCTTTTAAATGACTTCTTGCTTTCTCCATTGTGATGTCCTTGACGTCACTTCACAACTCATCTGTTTTTCAGTCACTAGTTCTCAGTGAGTCAAAACTATTTTTCAGATGGTCTCTACATTAAGGTGGGATAAATACAAGGTCATATCTTGGCTCTCATTGGCTTGTTTTAATTTTCTTCAGCTTCAATTTGAACTTGCACATGATAAATTGATGGTTTGTGCCACAGTCAACCCTGCTCTTGTTCTGTCTAATTATATTGTGATTTTCCATTGTCTTTTCACACATACGTAGTTGATTTGATTCCTGTGTATTCTGTCTGGTGAGGTCCACGTGTATAGTTGTCATTTAGGTTGGTGAAAAGGATATTTTCCACGAATAAGTCTTGGTCTTACAAAATTCTACCATGTGATTTCCAGCATCATTTCTACCACCAAGGTTATATTTTCCCAACTACCAATCTTCTTCTTTCAGACTTTCACATTCCAATCACCAGTAATTATCAATGCATCTTGACTGTACCTATGATCCACTGCAGACTGCAGAAGTTGGTAAAAATCTCAATTTCTTTAGCTTTGCCCTCAGTTATTGGAACATATATTTGTATAATAGTTATACTAACCGCTTTTCTTGTAGGCATATAAATATTATCTATCTTTGACAGTGTTCTGCTTCAGGAAATATTTTGAAATGTTCTTTTGGACAATGGATGTGATGCCGTTCCTGTTGAGTTCATCATTTTTCTTTCTTTCCCTCTTTTTCTTTTTTTTGAGTTTTCACTGTTACTGCTTTTTAGTATCAGTAATTTTTTTTAATCCAACCTTTGTCTTTAGGGGATTGGAAACATTAGTGTCTTAATCTGAATTCTCCAGAGCAGTAAAACCAGTAAAGCATATAAATAAAGAGAGAGAGAGATTTATATCAAGGTAGTGGCTTATACAGTTGTAGAGTCACAAATTTGCAGAGGCTAGAACATCCCAAGTCCTTGGGTTAGGATAAAGACTTCTCTAGATTCATATAGCCCCAGAACCCATGAACTCCATATTAGGGCTCTTGCTCACTGGCTGTGAATACCGGCAAATCCCAAGATTAGCAAACAAGACTGCAGGTAAACTACTAGAATAAGTCCTGAGGCTTGAAGGTCAGATCAACTGGAGCAGCTGTAAGATACAGAATGAGCAAAAGCTCACAGGCCTTGGAAGCACATCCAGGCCTATGCCCAAGGAAACTCCCTTTGAAATAACTGGCTACCCACAGCAAATCCCATCATGGAGATGATCACATAGTATCAAATCTCAACATGGCAGTGATCACTATATCTTACCATTATCAAACCACTGAGACTCATGGTCCAGACAAGTTGACCTGCAACCTTAACTATCACAATTACATACAAAGTTAGAGATATATTTTAATACATATATACATGCATAAAAATACACAAATCATAAAAAGCTACTTCAGTGATAAAGAAGATTTTGACAATTTTGGCATTTTGTTGTTTGCAGTAGTGACTCCTCATTAGAAGGTTCTGAATCATCTAGATTATTCCTGGGAATGGAGATAACATTTCTAGTCAGAAAATTAGTGAGTTGTCTATACGTTCCTTCTCTTTTTGTCTTCATATATTTTAGAAAAACTTGTCACTGCTTCCCAAATCTCTATGAACTTTAGCAAAATGATCAGCATTTGGGTCCATGTTTATAAGCAACTAATGCCCCTGATTTAGTTTAGAGAAAAACCAGCTAATCCTTTCACTATAATTTTTTTTTGAAAACTTCTTCCTCTTCCTCATTATTTTTTTCTTCTTTATCATTTCCTTCCTCTTCAAAATCTTTTCATTCTTGATTTTTCAATTCCCCTTCTTTGTAACCTATGGGGTGTCTTACGTCTGTGATATCAAGTTCTACATTCAGCATCCTTGTCATATGGACAATTTTGCGATGGATCTCTTCCTCGTATTATCCTGATCAAATATTTGGAACATGTTCACGTAACTCAGCATTTTATCTCCACATCCCTTGCATGCGTTTACCTCTAACTTCCTCCCACAAACATGGAATAATGATAAGGTATATAAAAAAGAGACTGTCATAAGTGTGGTTCATACGAAATCAAATACATCTTAAGTCAGGAAATAACTGTAGTATGATTCTATGATAAATATGTTAATTTGATCACATGTGTTCTTATTTTTTCCTCCAAAGTTTGAGAATATTTTTGTTGCTCTTCAAAGCCTTTAATAAAGGTTCTACATGAAATAGATTCTCAATATATATTTATATGTGCTAATTAATTACATTATTTTCGACGAACATTCTATTCTGATTTCTCTGTGACAGAGGTTTTTAACTTTTGAGTGGTGTATCAATCAGTGTTCCCACCAATGACTGCCCAACAGAAAACACAACAGAGAGTACCCAACCAGCAGAGGAAAAAAGTGGAGCAGAAGTCAAATTTGCATAAAAATATCAGACTGAACGGTCTTACAGAAACTGGAGGAACCCTTGAAACTATGGTCCCTGAATGCTGTTAACCCAGAACTGAAACCATTCCCAAAGCCCATTCTTTAAAAATTAGACAGGAAAATACATACATACATGCAAAAAACACACTTCAGAATTGTGCTACTTAGTTTAATCAGATGCAGGAGACCAAATGGGTGGCCCCTGTCTAAAGGCAAGATGAGAAGGCAGATAGAGGTAGAAACTGGTTGAATGGACACAGAGAACCCAGGGTGGAAAGGCGCAGTGTGCTGTCACATTGTGGGGATTGCAAATAATGTTGCAAAACAAAAGGTGTATAAATTTTTGTATCAGGAATTAACTTGACCTACACTTTTATCTAAAGCACAATATAAGTAAATAAATAAAATTTCATGTTTCACAAACCTCCAGCTCTTGCATGAGTTCTTTACTCCACAGTGATACTTTAACTTTTTAAAATTTATTAATTAATGCTAACAGTATCCAGAAAATACAAGAGTATTTCCCACAGAGTGAATACAGTAATTCCACAGATCCACATAGGATGACCAGAAAGATTAGAACCCCCTTGATGATAGACTGCTTCTTATACTACCAGACTTCTCATCTTTGATGCTCTCCATAAAAGGCAGATGTACTGTTTACATCACCTTCTCTGTGAAGACTTCTGTCTTAAGCTGGGATCACTAGAGAAGTAAAACCAGTAAAGTATATAAATATACATAGATAGAGATGTGTATCAAGGAAACAGCTAAGGTGGTTGTGGAGGCTATGATGTTCCAATTCCATGGATTAGGCTCATAGCTTTTCTGATTCATGTATCCACAGGACCTGGAAAACCCAAGACTGGTAGATCAGATACCAGAACTGTTGCTCACAAGACATGAAGAACTATGAATCATAAGATTTTCAGGCAAAACAGCAGGTAAGCTGCTAGCTCAAGTCCCAAGAAAAAGGAATCAACAAACAGAAACCACCTGCAGGATCCAAAAGCCCTTGAGCCCATATAGGAGTCAGGTCACACCTCTGAGGAAACTCCCTTTCAACTGATTCACAGCAGATCCTATCGTAGAGATGATCCCATTATGTCAAGTCTCATCACTGAAGTTACCACATCATCATATGATTGTCAAACTACATCAAATCTGCCAAACCATTGAGAATTAGGGTAAGCTAAGTTGACATGCAAACTTAACCATCACTCCTTCCATGATTCTATGAAATAAACTGAACTATTCCTTCTTTATTTATCTCATTCCAGAGAATGAAAACTTTGGGTCAATGTATCCACTTCTATGTCAGCAACATCTAGTCCAGCAGAATATAAAATATAATTAACCAGGTAAAATACCATGCTGAATAGAAGACCACAGTGTTCTGATCTTTTTACTGAGTGTAATTCTATAGTCTATCTGAGTGAGAAATAAGTAGAACACTCTGCTGGCCACTTTACCAACCCCTGTCCTTCTAGATTACATGCGGGTTAGCATGGGACAAATACCAGCCAAATTAAATTTTATTTCATTTAATATGCTTGCCCAATTTCACCTGATAAAGCAGTTAATTATAAAGCATTGTATCATGAAAGGCTCTTTCAACTTGTGTTAAAGAGGGAGTGAGCACGAAGAATGAGCAGTGTTACACAGAGAATCAAACCCACTTATGATCTTATGACTGAGGTTTCCCATCTGTCTCCAGAGCTTATGATAGTTTCAGTTGGCTTGGAAGTATCTCTATTGGTCTCAGGAGGAGGACAATCAAGAGAAAGAAAGGGAAACAAGGTGCTATATTTGAAGTCAAATTATCAGACAACATGCAAAACACTCAGTTAAATTTGCATTTTCAAGTAAAGAATGAATGATTCCTTAGTACAGGTATGTCCCAAATACTGAATGGAATATATTCATGCCAAAAATTATTTTCATCTTCCACCCAAAATTCAAATTTAACTGGGCATCTTGAATTTTTATTTGCTAAATCTGCTAACACTAACTTGAGCTGATACTTCACAGTCAAAATAGAAGCCATGCATAGAAGCAGCATCACCATCTTCAGTCCTTCTCTGTTAAAAATATATTTGAACAACTTTGATGTCATTTTTGTTTGCTACGTTCTAAATACATGGCCTTTACTCCTGTTATGGACTGAATTGTGTCCTCCCCAAACAGGTGTCAACTTGAATAGGCAATGATTCCCATTAATGTGTGGTTGTCCTCCATTTTGTGATTTTCCTGTGCTATACTTGTACATCATAATCTCCACCTATAGTTAAAGAGGATTAGGGTGGAATGTGATACCCTTGCTCATGTTACATCTTAATCCAATATAAAGGAAGTTCCCCTGTGGTGTGGTCTGCAAATCCTTTTGTCTTGCAAGAAATAAAAGAAAAAGGAAGCAAGCAGAAAGATGGATACCTCATACTACCAGGAAAGCTGCCCCAGAAGTAAGGTGCATCCTTTGAACCTGGGGTTCGTGCATAGAGAAGAAGCCTCCAGTCCTCAGGAAGGTTGATGAGGAGGCGGGACTAAGATTGAGGACTAGAGACATGTCTCCTTGATTTCCTCGGAGAACTAAGGCCTAGAAAAGTAATTAAAAGGAGCAGTGTGGACATTCTGGGAGCTCCAAGATCAGGCATAGGTCGTGAGATTGGATGACAAAACAGGAAGAGGGAAAACATCTTGTAGGTGGTGATACAGTGGCAACAATGAGTGCTTCTTCTGCTGGTGCAGTGCCTGAGAGGTGTACAGTATGGATGGCTTCTTTGTCAACTGGGAGGCTGCGACTGGGTCTGCAGAATCTGTGACCTTGGCATGGCCCAGCTACTTTGCTGATCTGTAGTGCCTAAGTAAAAGTTTATCCCACAACAGAGACACTGTGCTTGGGACAGCCATATTTCGAGCAACTGAGGGTGCTAGTGCCTTTCTCCTGTCCCTTCTCTGAGTGGTGCCCCAAACTCTGCAACTCATTGTAATAAAGGTGGTTCAGGTAGGATGCTATCTTGGTCAGCTGAGAGGCAGAATTGGCTTCACCTGACAGCTCAGCTGAAGCTATTTATCATGCTGATCACCAGTCTCCGAACAGCAATTCTCCCAGTAGACAAATTGTTTTTAAAACAATCATATCTAGAGAAAGTAGTGGCAGCAGGTAGCCGAGTGTGGCAGGGCTATAACCACTCCGTTCTTTAAACCACAGCATGGTTGTCTGCTAACTGCCAATGAGGCACTGTCTTTGTCAGCCAGGGGGTGGGGTCAGCCCCCTCCCCCCTTCAGTGAGGGCCTGATTGCTATCAGCTGCAGTTGATTAGCACCTCTCTCAGCAGAAAACCAGCTTCTAAGTTAAGAGCAGCTAGAGAACTGCAGTGGTGAGTGGAAGCTGACTGTGGTGATGCCATTTTCACCAGCTTTCACTGAGCCACATCATAGCATCAGCTGACAGTTCCCCAGAAATTCCGTAAGTTCTGTCTTCGCCAAACACAGCCTGCCACTCCTGAGGGCCTGGCTGCTTTTGGCTGCTGCTGGACAGTGCTGCCTTTCAGCAGAAAAAGCAGTTTTTAAGCGCATCTGGAGAATGCAGTTGTTCTTGTTGGCTGAGTGTGGTAGCCCCTCCGTCATGCCTTTGCTGAGCTACATCATAGCCTTGACTGGTGTGACACCAGAGAGCCAATATAAGTAGCTCACAACTTTTATCAGCCAGGAGATGAGGCCTACCACCCATGAGGGCCCATCTGGTGCTAGCTACCAAGGCAAGTAGCACCACAGGGCTTGACAGAACATATATTGACAGAGAAGCTGTAGATAAGTTAGCTGCACCTAGAGAATGGAGTGGCAGCTGATGACAAAATCAAACAGTCCCATTACTCACTCCCTTCTTAGACCTATGCCACAGCTCCCATTGGTATAACACCAGAGAACTGAACAGCTTCTGGATGGCAAGAAGACAACAATCAACATCTAAACATTTAAAGAAGCAGACCACCATGGCTCCAAGCCAAGCCTAGTGCCATCAAGTCAGATCTGATTCATCGTGACTATGGCTCCAGAAAACCCTGAAATAAAGTTTCACAAACTTCCCAGATGAAGAAGCCTGTCTCAAATTATTGGAAGTAGGAAAAAAAAGAGTTGAGTATAGAGCCCTTCTAGAGATTAGACAAAATGAAAAATTAAGTAAGCTATGTGAACTGCTAGAATAACAACAATCAGAAATCCAGTAGATCAATAATAAAGTTACAGAATTAGGCAATTCAATGCAAAGCCAAAAGAGCAAGATGGAGGAACAGGAATGCAGAATTAGTGAGCTTGTAGATAAGGCAACTGATACCAGCACTTATAAGGAGAAGTCAAATAAAAGAAACAAGAAAAATGAAGAAGCATTGAGAAGCATATGAGACTCTATCAAGAGTAATAATTTACAAATAATTGGAATTCCTGAACAGGGAGTGATAGTGGAAAATATAGAGAGTTGTTGAGGAGTTGCTGACAGAAAACTTTCCTGACATCACGAAAGAAGAGAATGTAGATATTCAAGATGCTTATCGAATATCACACAAACTAAACCCAAAAGAGAGGCACCAAGACATATTATAATCATCCTTAATAAAATGAAACATAAAGAGAGGTTCTGAAAGGCACTGAGATTAAATCAAAACTAGCATACAAACGGAAGCCCTGTAGGCTTTCATCTTATTCCTCAGCAGGAACCATGTTGGCAAGAAGGCAGAGGAACAACACATACAAAGCCTTGAAGGAGAAAAACTTCCAATCAAGAATTACATATCCTGCAAAATTGTCTCTAAAACATGATGGTAAAATTAAGACATTCTCAGATAAACAGAAGCTTAGAGACTTTGAAAAACAAAATCAACTCTACAAGAAATACTGAAAGAAGTTCTTTGTTTAGAAAAACAGTAACATCAGTTGTATACATAAATATGCATTGCAGGACCCAGAATCCAGAGTGCTACTCAGACAAGGAAGTCACAAAGCTCAGCCAAAGCTAAAAAATTAAAGTAGAAAACTAGAGACCTTAACATGAAAACTATGACCTCATCACACTATAAAGAAGGATACATTACAGTAGTTACAACCATTTCACATGGAGAGGAAATTAAGGGGATATACAGAAGTCAAAGATTAAATTAAACTTAGAACATTAATTGGGATGAAAGGAGAAACCACAAAGCAAACAAACAATGCTACGTATCAAAACAAGAGACATAATATAGGAGTCTCAACAAACACAAAACCCAAACTGTAAGAAATGAAAAGTAAACTCTTAAGGAAAAAACAACTCAGAACAGAATATTAAGACAAAGAAAATAACACCACCACAAAAATAAAGGCACAAAATGACAGCACTAAACACACAACTATCAATGGATGTAAATGGAAGTAATGCTTGATTGTAAACAGATGGAATGCTCCAATAAAGAGGCAGAGAGTAACAGCTTGGATCAGAAAACACAATCCGTCTATCATTGCTTACAAGAAACATACCTTAGACTCAAAGATATGAACGAACTGAAAATCAAAGGATGGAAAAATATATACCAACCTAACAGCATGCAAAGAAGAGCATGAGTGGAAATACTAATCTCAGATAAAATAGATTTTAAAGTAAAATCAACCACTGTGGACAAGGGTGGTCACTATTGCTGAAAGATTCAATACATACATAGAGTATAACAATATTAAATATTTATGCACACAATACAAGAGCATCTAAATACATCAAAAAAATTCTGACAACACTGAAAAATTAGACAGATCACTCCACAATAATAGTTGGAGACTTCACGACTCCACTTTTGGTAATAGACAGATCTCCAGAAAAAAACCTCAGTAAAGATGCAGAAGAGCTTATTGTGACAATCAACCAACTACACCTCATTGATATGTACAGAACTTTTTACCTAGCAACAGATAAGTAGACCTTATTTTCCAGCGCACATGGAGCATTCTCCTGAATAGACCGTTTTTAGGTTATAAAGCAAGCCCTAACAAAATCCAAACCTTTGAATGATTGCAAAGCATCTTCTCAGATCCTAAAGCCATAAAAGTTGAAATCAATAGCAGAAAATACATGGATAGAAATTCGAACTCAAGGGGAATTGAACACCTTGCTTAAAAATTCATGGGTTACAGAAAAAATCAAGGATGCAATAAAGAAATTAATGGAATCAAATGAGAAATAACACACACTCTACCAGAACCTATGGAATACACCAAAAGCAATGCTCAGAGGTCAATTTATCTCTATAAATATACACATCTGGAATGAAGAAAGGGCCCAAACCAAAGAATTAACCCTACAACTTGAACAAATAGAGAAAAAAGAACAAAAGAACTCTTAGGGCACTAGAAGAAAACAGATAATAAAGATTAGAGAACCAAATGAAGTAGAGAATAGAAAAACAATTGAAAGAATTAACAAAAGCAAAAGCCAATGTTCTGAAAAGATCAACAAAATTGATAAACCATTGGCTAAACTTAGAAAAAAAAAAGACAAGAGTGGAAAGAACCTGAATAAGAAATGAGATGAGAGATGTCACAACAGACACAACCAAAATCTAAAGTGTCAAAACAGAAAACTGTGAAAGACTGTACTCTAACAGATTTGAACATCTAGAGGAAATGGGTAAGTTTCTAAGTTCACCTCATGTACTGAAATTATTACAAGGGGAAGTAGAACAATTTAATAAACCTGTCACAAAAGAAGAGATTGATAAAATAAAATAATTTAAAAAACTACCAGCCAAAAAAAGTCCTGGCCCAGGTGGCTTCACTGAAGACTTCTACCAAACTTTCAAAAAGTAGTTAATTCTAATATTACTGAGGCTATTTCATAGCATAAAAAAGAACAGAATACTCCCAAATTCAGCCTATGAAGCCAGCATAACCCTGATACCAAAGCTATAGAAAGATCCCACAAAAACGGAAAACTACAGACCAATATCACTCATGAATCTAGATGTAAAAGTCTTCAACAAAATCCTAGCCAATAGAATTCAAGAGCATATCAAAAACATAATTTAGCATGACCAACTTAGATTCACACCAGGGATGCAGGCTATTCAGAATCAGAAAAACAATAAATGTGATCAACCACATAAATAACACAAGGGATAAAATCATCTGAGTCTGTCAGTTGATGCCAGACTCCAATGACAAAGTCCAATGCTCATTCACATTGAAACTCTCAGCAAAATAGCAATAGAAGGGAAATTCTTTAATGCAGTAAGGAGCATCTATGAGAAGCAAACTGCCAACATCACCCAGAATGGACAGGGACTGAAAGAGTTCACCCTGAAAACAGGAGCCAGACAAGGATGCCCACTGTCATCCTGAATAGCCCATTACTATTCAGCATTGTGCTACAGGTTCTCTCCAGAGCAATTAGACAAGATAAAGAAATAAAGGACATCCACATTGGCAAGGAAGAAGTAAAAATCTCCCTCTTTGCAGATGATATGATAGTATACACAGAGAACCCAAAAGGATCAATAAATAAACCACTGGAACTAACAGAAGAGTTCAGCAAAGTATCAGGATATAAGATAAACGTAAGTAGAACAGAGGGGGTGGAGTCAAGATGGCAGACTAAACACACAGCTCCTCAATTCCCTCTAAAAACTAAGACCTGGATTGATAACTAAACAGAGTCTTCTAGATACCCAGTGAGCCCTAGGACACATCATAGGTCTGTCAATTTGGGCTACATGCCACTCACTGGGAAACTTCTCTTTCACTGACCTCGTCCTTGTTGAATCTCAGCTTTCATGAATGGAAGGTAACTTTTAACGTTTTTTTCTCCATCTTAGCTGGCAGGTGGGGATTGGGCTTAAATGGCAGCTAAACTAAGTCTCACTGCTGACAGGACCAGCAGGTGGAATAGCCAAATTTTGAGAGCCTGGCTCTGGACCCTATGCATAGTGGTCTCTCCACCCTCTCTTTCCAAACCTCCTCCTTAGAATCAACTGTTCCACAGCAAGTGGGAGAGCTTGTGCCAGACACAATCTTGTTTGACTGGGAAAAGGAGTTACCCAAATGGAGGCTTCAGCAGGGGTTATTTCCTGGGCTGGGAGGCAGTGCACGCCATTTTTTCCTGTCTTAGCTGGCAGGCCGGGCTTGGGCTTAACTGGTAGCAAAGCTCTGCCACAGTGTTGATGAGACCAGCAGATGAGATAGTCACATTTTGAGAGCCCAGCTTTGCTCTCTGTGTACCTTGGCCCCTCCACCTTCTCTTTCCAAACCTCTGCCATTGAATCTACTATTTCACAGCAGGTGGGAGAACTTGTACAGGGTGTCATCTTGTTTGACTGGGAAGTGGACTTACCAAAAATGGAGGCCTCAACAGGGGCTAATTCCCAGGCTGGTAGGCAGTGCCAGCCCAAGGAGAGCTTTTCCAACAGGAAAGCTGTATTTGCCACAGCGTGACCTTACAGGTGGAGTCCAGCAGCAGATAACAGCAGGGCACTAGCCTTTCCGTACTTTGAATAAGTTTACAACATCTGGAGTTGGACATAGAGGTGCTTACTTTGCCAGCTAGGAAGAGGGGCATGCACACTTGACAGCCTGACTGATTCTGGAAGCTGTCATATAGCTTCTACCTTCCAATATAAGACTACCTAAAGAAATAACTGTGGTGTATCCTGATGGCATCTCCTCCAACCTTTACAGACCTACATCATAGGGTCAGCTGATGGCCCTCCAGTGACTCTGTAGGTAAGGGCCATGTCTTTGCCAATCAGGAGGTGTAGCATGCTACCCCAGAGTTTCCACTGGGCCCAGTCTCTGGAGTACATACAGGTGAGTGATAATCACTTTCTGCTTGGCTGGCATCAGACTTTGCTTTAGATCAATACTGGAGAAACTAAACAATTTCCAGATGCCCCCAGAACAACAAACTCTGGACAAAAACTTACAGAAAAATTCACCTGTGGCTTCAGAAAGCCTCCAAAAAAAAAAAAAAAATGAAGAACTTCCCATACAAAGAAGCCTTTCCGAAACTATCAGAGGTTGAGCACAAAAGGATGATGTATAGAGTCCTCCTAGACATTATACAAAATGCAGCAGAGCAAAATGAAAAATTAAGCAAGCTGTTCAAACTGATGGAACACCGGTATTCTGAAACCCAACAGATCAATAACAAAATCAAAGACATATAAAATTCAATTCAAAACCAAGAAAATAGAATGGAACAAATGGAAAATAGACTTTCTGACTTGAAAGACAGAGCTACTGACTCCAGCATCTATGAGGAGAAATTAGAAAAAAGAAACAAGAAAAATGAAGAAGGATTAAGAAACATGTGGAATTCTATCAACAGGAACAATCTATGATTAATTGGAGTTCCTGAACAGGGAGGGATCCCCAAAAACACAGAGTATTGTTGTTGAGCTGCTGACAGAAAATTTTCCTGAAATTATGAAGGAAGAGAATATAGACATCCAAGATGGATATCAAACACCGCTCCATATAGATCCCAAAAGAAAAACTTCAAGACATAGTATAATCAAGCTTAAAAAAAGGAAACATAAGCAGACACTCTTAAAAGCAACAAGACTCAAAGCTAACATAGAGGGAAACCCTGTAGGCTTTTGTCTGACTTCTCAGCAGAAACAATGCTGGCACAAAGACAGTGGGATTACACATTCAAAGCCTTGAAAGAGAAAAAGTTCCAACCAAGAATTATATATCCTGCAAAACTAACTCTCAGGTATGAAAATGAAATTAAGACAATCACAAATAAACAGACACTTGAAACTTTGTAAAAAACAAACCAAAGTTACAAGTAATACTGGAAGAAGCTCTTGGCTTAGAAGAACAAAACTGTTAACCATATTTTAGAAGGCAATACAAGATGCATCATCCAGAAACCTACTCAGTTAGGGAAGGCACAAAACTCAATCAAAGCTATAATATTAAAAGAAGTGATCCAGTGACCGTATCATGAAAACTATGATATCATCACACTAAAAAGAGGGATGTACTACAGTAGTTATAGTCCTTTCAGATGGAGAGGAACTTAATAAGATATGTAGAAGTTAAAATTGGGTTTAAACATAGAACATTAAGGGGGGTATCAGGGATAGCTGCAAAGTACAATAAAGACGCAATATATCAAATCGAGAAACATAATACAGGGGTCTCAACAAACACAAAACCAACATCAAAAAGGGGGAAAATCAACGCATAAAGAACATCCAAGAAGAGAATAGTAAGAGCAACAGAGAAAACATCAACACAAAAATAAACATATCACAATGACAGCACTAAACACATACCTATAGATAATCACATTGAAGGTAAGTGGACTGAACGCTGCAATAAGAGACAACGAGTGACATACTGGATCAAAAGACACAACCCGCCTGTATGTTGCTTACAGGAAACTCACCTTAGACTTAAAGATATGGACAAACTGAAAATTAATGGGTGGAAGAATATGTACCAAACTAACAATACACAAAGAAGAGCAGGTGTGGCAATATCAATCTCAGATAAAATAGATTTTAATGTAAAATCCACCATCATCAACAAGGATGGACACTATTGCTGAAAGGTTTAATACACAAGCAGAACTTAACATTATTAAATATGTATGCACCCAATACTAGAACATCTAATACATCAAAGAAACACTGCCTACATTCAAAAGTGAGATAAATCACTCCACAATAATAGTGGGAGACTTCAACACTCCTCTCTCAGTATTGGACAGATCTTCAAGAAAAAAGCTCAGTGAAGACACAGAAAACTTTACTGCCACAATTAACCAATTAGACCTCATCAACATATACAGAAATTTCTATCTATCAGCAGATAACCGAGATCTTCTTCTCCAGTACACATAGAACATTTTCCAGAATAGACCATGTGTTAGCACATAAAGCAAATCTCAACAAGTTACATACCACTGAATTATTGCAAAGCATCTTCTCAGACCAGAAAGAGATAAAAGTTGAAATCAGTATAAAAAAAAAACATAGATAGAAAGTGAAACTCATGGAAACTGAGCAATATTTTGCTCAAGAAGTCATGGGTTATAGAAGAAATCAATGATGAAATAAAGAAATTTATGGATTCCAATGAGAATGAAAACACTTCCTACCAGAACCTGTGGGATACAGCCAAAGCAGTGCCCAGGGATCAGTTTAGCTCTGTAAGTACACACATCCAGAAGTAAGAAAGAACCCAAAACAAAGAATTAACCCTACAGCTTGAACAAGTAGAAAGAGAGAAACAGAAGAACACCTCAGGCACCAGAAGAAAGCAGATCCCAAAGGTTTAGAGCAGAACTAAATGAATTAGAGAACAGAAGAACAATTGAAAAGACTAAAAGATGGTGTTTTAAAAAGATAAACAAAGCTGATAAACCTTTGGCTAAGCTTAAGAAAAACAGGAAAGGAAACAAATAACTCAAATAAGAAATAAGAAGGGTGATGTCATAATAGATCCAACAGAAATAAGAAGTATCATAACAGAATACTATGAAAGACTGTACTCTGACAAATTTGAAAACCTAGAAGAAATGGACAAATTCCTAGATTAGTATCACCTACCTAAATTATCACAAGATCAAGCAGAACAACTTAATAAACCTATCACAAAGGAAGAGATTGAAAAAGTAAAAAAAAACTACCAACCAAAAAAAAGGCCTTGGCCCAGATGGCTTCATCACAGAATTCTACCAAGCTTTTAGAGAAGAGTTAACTCCAATACTACAGAGAGTATTTCACAGTATAGAAAGGGATAGAATACTCCCAAATTCATTCTATGAAGCCATCATAACCCTGATACCAAAGCCAGGGAAAGACTTAACAAAAAAGGAGAACTACAGACCAGTATCGCTCATGAATCTAGATGCAAAAATCTCCAACAAAATTCTTACCAGTAGAATTTAACAACATATTAAAAAATAATTCATCACAACCAAGTTGGATTCATACCAGGGATGCAAGGCTGGCCCAACATCAGGAAAACCATTAATGTGATCAACTACATAAATAACACAAAAGACAAGAATAACCTGATTTTGTCTATTGATGCAGGAAAGGCATTTGATAAAGTCCAACACCCATTCATGCTAAAAATTCTCAGCACAATAGGAATAGATGGCAAATTCCTGAATGCAACAAGGGCCATTTATACAAAGCCAATCGCCTACATCATCCTGAATGGAGAGAGACTGAAATAATTCCCCCTGAGAACAGGAACTAGACAAGGATGCCCACTCCCACCTCTCCTATTCAACATTGTACTAGAAGTTCTAGCCAGAGTAATTACAGAAGACCAAGACATAAAGGGCATCTGCATCAGCAAAGAAGTAAAAATCTCCCTATTTGCAGATATGATTGTATACGTAGAGAATCCTAAAGAATCTATAAGTAAACTACTCAAACTGATAGGAGAGTTCAGCAAAGTTTCAGGATACAAGACAAACATAAGTAAATCAGTAAGATTCCTTTATACCAACAATGATGTTATCAAAGAAGAAATCACCAAATCAGTACTATTTACTATAGTTCCCAAGAAGAGAAAATGCCTAGGAATAAATCTAATCAGAGAAATAACAGACCTTTACAAAGAGAACTACAAGATCTTACTACAAGACACTAAGACAGACTTACATAAATGGAGAAACCTACCCTACTCTTGAATAGGAAGACTTAACATTGTGAAAATGTCTATTTTACCCAAAGCAATCTACTTATACAAAGCAATCCCAATACATATTCCAGTGACATGTTTTAATGAGATGGAGAAACAAATCACGAACTTTGGAAACAGAAGAAGCCCTGGATAAATAAAGCACTGCTGAAGAAGATCACACTGGGAGGCCTCTCACTACCCAACTTTAGAACCTGTTACACTTGTTGTCAAAACAGCCTGGTACTGTAGATCAATGTAGATCATGTAGATCAGTGGAACAGAGTTGAGACCCCAGAGATGCCACCATCCTCCTATGAACAGCTGATATTCGACAAAGGCCCTAAGACGTTAAAATGGGGTAAAAGCAATCTCTTTAACAAATGGTGCTGACAAACTTGGATATCCATCTGCAAAGAGGTGAAACAAGACCCACATATTAAATCTTATACAAAAACCAACTCAAACTGAATAAAAGACATAAATATTAAAAATAAAACATTAAAGCTCACCCAAGAAAAAATAGGATCAATAACGGAAGCTTTAATACACAATGTAGACAGTCTTAAAAATCTGACAAGCACAATCAACAGAACAGAAAATAGACAAATAGGAACTACTAACAATCAAACATTTGCTCATCCAAGGACTTTATCAAGATAAAACACCGGGGAGTAAATCTAACCAGAGAAATAGGACACCTATATAGAGAAAATTACAAGACCCTGCTTCAGAAACCAAAATAGACTTATATAGGTGGAGAAACCTACCTTGCTTATGAAGACTTAACATTATGAACGTGTCCATTTTACCCAAAGCAATCTACATATACAGTGCAATCTCAATACAAATTCCAGTGTCATTCTTTAATGAGATGGAGAAACAAATCACCAATTTTGCTTGGAAAGGAAAAAAACCCAGATAATTAAAGTAGTACTGAAGAAGAACACAGTGGAAGACCTCACACTACTGGATCTTAGAACCTATTACACTGCCAGGGTAGACAACACAACTTGATACTGGAACAAAAACAGACATATAGACCAATGAACAGAATTGAGACCCCAGAAATGTCACCATTCTCTTATGAACAGTTGATATTTGACAAAATCCCACAGGCTGTAAACTGGGGCAAAAACAATCTCTTTAACAACTCGTGTTGGGAAAATTGGCTATCAATCTGCAAAAAACTGAAACAAGACTCATATCTCACACCTTACACAAAAACTAACTCAAAATGGGTCAAAGACCTAAATATCAGACCCAAAACAATAAAGATCATGCAGGAAAAAACTGGATCAACAATGGAAGTTCTAATACATGGTTTAGACTACAAAATCTGACAAAAAGTGCATGAACAACAGAAGATAGATAAACAGTAACTACTAAGAATCAAACACTTTTGCTCATCCAAAGACTTTATTTAAGAGTTAAAAGACTACCTACAGAATGGGAAAAAATATTTGGCAACTACATGTCGGATTGATGTCTGATCTCCATAATCTACGAGATACTACATAATATCAACAAGAAAAGGTAAGTAACCCAATTAAGCAATGGGCAAAGGAGATGGTCAGACACTTCACCAAAGAAGATGTCTAGGCAGCCAAAAGACACATGAGGAAATGTTCACGATCATTAGCTATTAGAGAAATCCAAATCAAAACTACAGTGGGATACCTTCTGTCATGGATTGAACTGTGTCCCCCCAAAAATGTGTGTACCCATGTGGCTGGGCCATGATTCCCATTGTTTTATGATTGTCCTCTGTTTTGTGATTTCCCTATGCTGTGTGTTAGAGGATTAGGGTGGGACTGTAAGTCCCTTCAGAAACCCTGGTGGTGGTAGTGGGTAAAGTGCTACATCTACTAACAGAAAGGTTGGCAGTTCAAATCCACCAGGCATCCCTTGGAAACTCTACAGGGCAGTTCTACTCTGACCTATAGGGTCAATATTAGTCAGAACCTGACTTGATAGCAGTGGGTTTGCTTTGGTTTTTGATATATTAGAGGATTAGGCTGGGACTGTAAATCCCTTCAGAAAGCCTGGTGGCATATTGGATTAAGTGCTATGTCTGCTAACCAAAAGGTTGACAGTTCAAATCTCACAGGCCCTTCTTGGAAACTCTATGGGGCAGTTCTACTCTGACATCAAAGGTCCCTATGCATCTGACCCAACTAGACAACAGTGGGATTTTCTTTTTTTTTTTTTTTTTTTTGGTATATTCCTTCATAAGATCACCTCTCTGCTCCACTGTAAAGGGAGTTTCCCTAGAGTGTGGCTTGCACCACCTTTTATCATTTCATCCTGCGAGAGATAAATGGAAAGGGAAGCAAGCAGAGAATCAGGAACCTCACACCATCAGGAAAGCAACACCAGGAAAAAAACACACCCTTCAGATCTGAGGTTCCTGCACCAAAATGCTCCCTGAACAAAGACTGATGCAACACAAGGACTTTTCAGAGCTGACAAGGGGAAAGGTCTTCACCTGGAGCAGACATCCTGAATTTGGACTTGTAGCCCACTGGACTGTGTAAAAACAAACATTTTTGTTAAAACGTCCATTTTGTGGTATTTCTGTTAGAGCACTGCCAGATGACTAAAACATAATCTCACCCCAACAAGGTTGGCAGTAACTCCAAGAACACAAAACATCAGATTCTGGAGAGGCTGTAGAGACACTGGAACTCTCCTACACTGCTGGTGGGAGTACAAAACAGTACAACCTCTTTGGAAAGCAATTTGCTGCTTCCTTAAAAAGCTAGAAATAGAAGTATCATAGGATCCAGCAATCCCACTGCTCAGAATATATCCTACAGAGAAATAAAAGCATTGACATGAACAGATACATGCACAGGAAAATTTATTGCAGCACGGTCCACGATAGCAAAAAGACAGAATTACCTAGATGTGCATCAACAGATGAATGGATAAACAGACTGTGGTACATAGCCCCAATGGAACGTTATGTAATGATAAAGAATAATGATGATTTTAAGAAGCACCTCATAACCTGGTTTCAGCTAGAAGACATTATGCTAAGTGAAATCAGTCAGCTGCAAAAAGCTAAGTATTGTATGAGACCTCTCCTATAATGACTTAAAAACAGATTTACGTGCACAAGAAAAGACTCTCTGATGGCTATAAGGGTGTGGAGGGAGGGAGAGGGTTGGTCATAGATTAGGTAGTCGACATAGTTTTGGTTATGTGGAGATAGTGACAGCATTCAGTAGAGAACAGGTCACATAACTGGACAACACCATAAACTGAAAGGCTTTCTAAACTCAACTCAATATTTCAAAGGATAGAGTGGCAGGGACAGGGGTCAGGGGGCTGTATTTTTAGGGGACATCGAGGTCAACTGATGTAACTAGCCTTTTGCTGGGAGAGTCTTCTTCACCCCATACTGGTGAGTGGAATCTGGGGTCTTAAAAGCTAGCAAGCTGCCACCTGAGGTACGTGAAATGGTCCCAACACATCTGGAATAGATGACGATCAAGAGTAAAAGTGACATGAGTAAATAAGAGCCCAGGGGACAGAAGAATCCATATGAATGGGAGACTGTTTCAACATGGGACCAGAAGAACCAGATGGTGCCCAGTCAAATGATGCATTGCATTGGGCAAATCTTCTCCAAAAGAACTGTTTCTAAAGCAGAGGTGTCATTTTGAGGACTAAGGTATATCTAGAAAAGCCATGATATCTTCTTTTTTTTAAGGGGGTGACGGTGTGAAATGACAATCATTTTATTATCTCGGTTCTTTTAATCCAGGCGTTTTTCTGCTGGCCACACTTGGGGTCTCTGATACAGGTTTTTTTTTTTTTTTTTCCACTTTAACAAATAAAAGTTTATTCTTTCACACTTTAGGAGGCTAGAAGTCCAAAAGTATGGTCCCAGCTCCAGTGGAAGACTTTCTCTCTGTGTCAGCTCTGACAGAAGATCCTTGTCATCAATCTTCCCTTGCCCTAGGAGCTTGTCAGCACAGGAACCTTGAATCTAAAGGACTCCCTCCCTTTCTGGTTCTGCATTCTTGGTGGTGGAAAGTTCCTATATGTCTCCACTTGTTTCACTCTTTCATATCTCAAGAGATTGAGTCCTTCCTCATTAACATAACTGTGGCTAATCCCACCTCATGCACATCACAGAGGAAGGATTTATAACACATAGGAAAACCACATCAGGTGGCAAAATTGTGAACAATCATACATTATGGGAATCATGGGCAATCCAAGTTTATGCATATTTTTCTTTCTTTTTTTAAATTGTGATGAAGTGAAAATATACAATCCAAATCGGTTTTGCATACTCACATAGCTGCAGCTCCTTCTGCTTTCCCCACCTGGAGACAGCACACTCCTCCTTTTCACTCTATATTTTTAGTATCCTCTTAACAAGCATCTGTCCTCTACTTTCCACTCTCTTCTCTCCCATCTAGAAAGAGACCAGTAGGAAGGCCTCCTATAAATGCATGGAGCCATAAAGTATGCATACCATATCATCACACTGTGTACCCAAGTCCAGTCCCTTCTACTCTGAAGAGATGACCTTTTTACTGATTTCTAGTCATGGTTTAGGGGCCGTGTCCCCAGGGGATCCTCTGGGCAGTCAGACCATCAGTTCAGGTCTTTTAGTAGAGTTCTTGGGCCGCACGTCTCTTTTTCTCATATTGCCTGAGAAATTCTACATTTTATCCCCCATCATGGCTGTCTTTGGTGATGGACAGGCACCATCTAGTGCTTCTGGTCTCATGCTGATACAGTCTCCCATTCATACGGGTCCTTCTGTCTACCGAGCTCTTTTTCCCTCATATCCTTGTTGTTCTTGGTGATCGTCTATTCCAGATGAGTTGGAACCATTCGGTGTACCTCAGATGGCAGCTTGCTAACTTTTAAGACTGCAGATGTGACTCACCAATATAGGGTGCAGAAGACTCTCTTAGTAATGGATTAGTTATGCCAATTGTCCCTGATATTCCCTGAATACTTGATCCCCAGACCCCTATCTTTACTACTCTATCCTTCGAAATATTGGGTTGAATTTAGAAAATCTTTCAGGTTATGGTGAGGTCCAGTTAAGTTGTTCTACTCTCTGCTGTCACTACTTTCACTTAAGCAAATTTAAATTGACTGTCTAACCTATGATGAACCCTCTCACTCTCTCCCCACACTTGTAACTGTCCGACTTTGTTCTTCTGTGCATAAGTCTGTTTTTAAGTCCTTACAGCAGGGTCTCATACAATATTTGTCCTTTTGCTGCTGACTGATTTCACTCAACATAATGTGTTCCAGTTGAAATAAGGTTGTGAGATTCTTCCTAAAATCATCACTGTTCTTTATCATTGCACAGCATTCCTTAGAGTACATATACCATAGTTTATCCATTCATATGTTGATGGGTACCTAGGTTGATTCTATCTTTTTGCTATTGCGGACAGTGCTATAATAAACATTTGTGGGCATATACTTGTTCACGTGACCACCTTAATTTCTGTAGCATAATACTCCAAGCAGTGGGATTACTGGATCAAATGGTATTTCTATTTCTAGCTTTTTAAGGAAGCGCCAAATTGCTTTCCAAAGAGGTTGTACCATTCTGCAATCCCACCAGCAGTGTAGGAGTGAGTGTTCCAGTCTCTCCACAGCCTCTCCAGCATTTGTTGTTTTGTGTTTTTTGGATTATGGCCAATCTTGTTGGGGTGAGATGGCATCTCAGTAGCTTTGATTTGGATTTCTCTTAACAGCTAATGATCCTGAGCATTTTCTCATGTGGTTTTGTCTGCTTGTATGTCTTCTTTGGTGAAATGCCTGCCCATCTCCTTTGCCCATTGCTTAATTGGGTTATTTAGCTTTTTCTGTTGATAGTTTGCAGTACCTTGTAGATTATAGAGATCAGACATCGGTCCAACATACAGTTGTCATGTATTTCTTTCCATTCTGTAGGTAGCTATTTTAGTCAGCTAGTGCTGCTCTAACAGAAATACCACAGAGTGGATGGTTTTAACAAAGGAAGGTTTATTCTTACACAGTTTGGTAGGCTACAAGTCCAAATTCAGGATGTCCACTCCAGAGGAAGGCCTTCCCCCTTGTTGGTGCTGAAGGAAAGTCCAGTATTGCATTAGTCTTTGTCCAGGGAGCATCTTGGCACAGGAACCTCAGGTCTGAATGCTGTGCTCTTCTCCTGATGCTGCTTTCTTGAAGGTGTGAGATTCCCAATTCTCTGCTTGTTTCCCTTTCCTTTTATCTCTTGTAGGATGAAAGAATTAAGGGTAGGGCAAGCCTTACTCCAGGAAAACTCCCTTTGTAGTAGAGCAGGGAAGTGACCTTACAAAGAGGTTTACAGTCCCACCCTAATCCTTTAACATACAGCAATAAGAAAATCACACAATGGAGGACAATCATAAAATACAGGGAATCATGGCTCAGCCACATGGCTACACATATTTTTGGGGGGACACAATTTGATCCATGACAGTAGCCTTCTAACTATCTTGATAAAGTCTTTGGATGAGCTAAAATGTTTGATTCTTAGTAGTTCCCATTCATTTATTTTCTCTTCTACTGTTCGTGCTTTGTCAGATTTTGGAAGTTTAAGTTGTCTGTTAGAACTTTCATTGTTGGCTCCATTTTTTTCTTGCATGATCTTTATCAGCTTTGGTTTGATATATAGGTCATTGATCCATTTTGAATTAGTTTTTATGTAAGGTGTGAAATATGGGTCCTGTTTCAGTTTTTTACAGATGGATATCCAAGGTATATGAACACATTTGTTAAAGAGACTATTTTTACCCCAGCTTATGACCTTTGGGCCTTTGTCAAATATCAACTGTTCATAAGAATTGATATCTCTTGTGTTGTTCCTGGGTCTCAATTCTGTTAACTTGGTTTATATGTCTCTCTTTGTACAAGTTAACAGGCTGTTTTGACTACTAGGGTAGTGTAACAGGTTCTAAGGTCAGGTAGTGTGAGGCCTTCCACTATATTCCTTTTCTTCAGCAGTGTTTTATTTATTTGAGATTCCTTCCCTTTCCAAACAAAGCTGGTGATTTGTTTCTCCATCTCATTAAAAAATGACACTGGAATTTCTATTGGGATTGCACTGTTTATGTAGACTGCTTTGGGTAAAATAGACATTTTCCCAATGTTAAATCCTCCTATCCATTAGCCAGGTAGGCTTCTCCATTTATGTGAGTCTCTTTGGTTTCTTGCAGTAATGTCTTATAATTCTCTCTGTATAAGTCTCTTGTTTCTTTGGTTAGATTTGTTCCTAGGTATTTTATTTTCTTGGGGGCCATAGTAAATGATATTGATTTGGTGATTTCCTCTTCGGTGTTCTCTTTGTTCATGTAAAGGAATCTTACCAATTTACTTAATTTTATATGCTGATACTTTGCTGAACTCTTCTATTAATTCCAGTAGTTTACTTACAGATTCTTTAAGATTCTCTGGCTATATGATCATACCATCTGCAAACAGAGCAATTTTTACTTCATCTTTACTGATATGGATGCCTTTTATTTCTTTGTCCTGTCTAATTGCTCTGGCTAGAATCTCTAGAACAATGTTGTATAGTAGTGGTAAGAGTGGGCATCCCTGTCTAATTCCTGTTTTCAAGGATATTTCTTTCAGTTTCTCTTGATTCAGGATGATTTAGGTTGTCTGCTATGCATACATGCCCCTTATTGCATTGAGGAATTTCTCATCTATTCCTACTTTGCTTAGAGTTTTTAACAAGGGGTGTTGGACTTTTTGAAATGCCTTCTCTGCATCAGTTGATTCTTATCCTTTGAGTTATTTATGCAGCTGATCACGTCATTTTTCTAATGTTGAACCAGGCTTGCATTCCTGGTGTAAATCCAACTTGGTCATGACAAATTAGTTTTTTGATAACTTCTCCTTTTGTTCAGAAATTCCTGTGACATTTTGATAAAGGTCTGGCCCTCCTCACCCAATCAACTGGGCTCCAGCAAGTGTCCCTCAGACAACCTCATGTACATTTTAAAGGTTTGTTCACCTCTAGTATCACTCTGTGTTTTGTATGGTCCAAATCAGTCTTTTCTGGAGAGCTAGCCCAATGCAGGATGCAGCTTGGGGTTAGAGAGTCTGGGGACCACACTCCCAGGGGGCCCTCCTTTCAGAAGGACCATCACGTGTGTTCTTTTGGTAGACTTTCAGCTCTGCCCTCCACTCCATCACCTACTGTATCCAGAGCTCAGTTCCACGTGCCCCATCCAAGCTGTCATTAGTGGTGGCCGGGAACCATCTAGTTCTTCTTGTCCCATACTGAAGCAGGCTATGGCTCATTTGGCCCTTTCCATCTGGTGGTCTCATAGTTTTCTCCTGTCCTCAATGACCTCCACTTGCCCCAGATCCAGGTGGATTGGGAACATTTAGTGCTATTTAGATAGCAGCTTGCTAGCTTTTAAGACCCTGGTCACCACTCACTCAAGTGGTATCTTGAGACAGAGAGAGAAAAAAGTCCCCTGAGAGTGTGCCCACCACCCTTATCCCAAACCCCATTTCTCTGCTCTTTCAAAGAGGTGGTCCACCTTAAGGGGACAATTTGGTTTTGAAGTTGAGTACGTGTGGGTATCCCACTTCTAATGCATGCTGTCATGTCCTACACCCATCCCTAATCCTAACCACTATCTAATTTGTAAAAATTCCTTCCCTTCCTGCCCACTATAACCATCAAATTGATTTCTACTGTTCTTAAATGACTAGGTGCATCCTTATAATAATGGTCTCATACAAAATTTGTCCTTTTGTGTCTGGCTACTTTCACTCAGCATAATTCCCTTTAGATGGTCCCATGTTGGCAGGTACTTCTCTAAGCCATCATTGTTTCTTATGATTGCATAGTATTCCAATGTATGACTATACCACAGTTTATTTAACCATTTGTCTGTTGATGGGCATCTGTTCCAACTTTTTGTTATTGTGGAGAGAGCTGCAATAAACTTTGGCGTGCAAGTGTCTGAGTAGTAATCATTACTTCTTTGGGATATATTCCAAGGAGTGGGATTACAAGATCACATGGTATTTCTCTTTCTAGTTTTTTAAGAAAGCACCAAATCGATTTCCATTGCCATTGAACAATTTAACAGTTCCACCAACACTGTAAAAGAGTTCCAATCCCTACATACCCTCTCAAGTATTTATTATTCTGGTTTTTGGATTACTGCCATCTTTGTTGGAGTGAGATGATATCTCATGGTGGTTTTGATTTGGATTTCTCTGATGGCTAACGATAGTGAACATTTCCTCATGTATTTGTTGGCAACCTGTATGTCTTCTCTGGTGAAGTGTCTGTTCGTGTCATTCGCCCATTTTTTAATTAGGCGGCAGTTGGAAGTGTGGTAGGTAAATATTCATTCCCACTCTGTAGGTAGTTTTTTCACTTTTTTGATAAAGATATCCACCTGAAGGCTTTGAATAAGCGTAAGTGTTTAATTTTTAAGGGTTCCTAATGATCTATTTTTTGTTTCTGATTATTGAAAGTTGTTGGTGTTTTTTGGTAGACTACTGATGCCATGGATTAGCACGTCGAAATTGCCTTTCTAGAATTTTATTGTTTTAGCTTTTACATTTAGGTAATTGATCCATCTTGAATTAGTTTTTGTGCATGGTGTGAGACAAGGCTCTTGCTTCATTTTTTGCAGGTGGATATCCAATTACGCCAACACCATTTGTTGAAGAGACTGTCTTTACCCCAATTCATTGTCTTTGGGCCTTTATCAAATATCAGCTGTTCATAAGTGGATGAAGTTGTGTTTGGATTTTTTATTCTGTTCATTGGTCTATGTGTCTGTTTTTGTGCTACTATCAGGCTGTCTTGACTACTGTGGCAGTGTGGTAGGTTTTAAGGTCAGGAAGGATGACCATTTTGTTCCTCTTTTTTAGTAATAACTTACTTATCCACACCTTCCTTCCTTTCCATATGAAGTTGGTCATTTGTTTCTCCATCTCATTAAAAAATGTCATTGGGAGTTGAATTGGGATTGCATTGCATGTATAGATTGCTTTGGGTAGTATGGACATTTTCACAACGTTAAGTCTTCCTATCCATGAGCAGGGTAGGTTTCTCCACTTATGTAAGTCATTTTTTGTTTCTTGCAGTAGTGACTTGTAGCTTTATTTGTGTAGTTCTTTACATCTCTGGTTAGATTTATCCCCAGGTATTTTATCATCTTAGGGACTACAGTAAATGGTCATGATCTACTGATTTCCTTTTGGTTATCTCTTGGTTGGTATATAGGAATGCCACTGATTTATGTATGTTTATCTTGTATCCTGATACTTTGCTTAGATCCAGCAGTTTTTTGGTAGATTCTTCAGGGTTTTCTGTGTTTAAGGTGATATTAACCACAAATATGAATACTTTGACTTCTTCCTTGCCAATTTGGAGGCCTCTTCTTTCTTTATCACGTCTAATTGCTCTGGCTAGGACCTCCAGAACAATGTTGACTAGAAATGGTGACAATGGGCATCCTTGTCTATTACCTGTTCTTAAAGGGAATGTTTTCAATTTCACTCCATTACGGCTGATGTTAGATGTTGATTTCGTGTACATGGCCTTTATTATGGTGAGGAATTTCCCTTCTATTCCTGTTGGGTGTTGGACTTTATCAAATGCCTTTTCCGTACTGATCAATAGAATCAAATGGTTCTTGTCTTTTATTTTGTTTATGTGGTTGATGGTGTCTATTGTTTTCCTTATGTTAAACCATCCCTGTATCCCTGGTATGAATCCTACTTGATCGTCATGAAGTATTTTTATTTACTTATTTTTTTGTGTATTGTTGAATTCCGTTAGCTAGGGTTTTGTTAAGAATTTTTGTGTCTAAGTTAATGAGAGATGCCAGCCAGCCAAGTGCCGTCAATTCAGATCCGACTCATGGCGAACCTAGGCTGTAATTTTCCTTTTGTGTGCTGTCTTTATCTAGTTTTGGTACCAGGGTTATATTAGCTTCATAGAACGAATTTGGGGGTATTCTATCCTTTTCTATACTCTGGAGTACCTTTAAAAGTAATGATGTTAACTCTTCTGTGAATGTTTGATAGAATTCTGCAGTGAAGCCATCCAGGCCATGGCTTTTTTTTGGATGGAAGTTTTTAAATAACCATTTCAATTTCTTCTTTTGTTTAATTGTTCTGTGATTTTCCTAGATTAGACAGGTGGTATTTTTTCCAGAAAATTGTCCATTTCTTCTAGGTTTTCAAATTTACTAGAGTATAATTTTTTGTAGTAGTCTTGTATGATTTTTTTAATTTCAGCAGGATTCATTGTGATATTCTCCATCCCGTTTCTACTTTGGATTTTTTTTCTTCTCCTGTTTTTCTTTTGTCAGTTTGCCCAATGGCTCATCAATTTTGTTGATCTTTTTGAAAAAACAGCTTTTGGACTTGTCTACTCTTTCAGTCATGTTTCTGTTTTCTATTTCATTTATTTCTGCTCTAATTTCAATAATCTCCTTTCTTCTGGAGCCCAATGGGTTCTTTTGCTGAGAACTTTCTATTTGTTCAAGTTGATGAGTTAATTCTTTTATTTGGGCCTTTTCTTCTTTTTGGATGTGTGCATTTATTGAGATTAACTGACCTCTGAGCACCACTTTCGCTGTTTCCCATAGATTTTGGTAGGATATGTCTTCCTTCTCATTTGATTCCATAAAATTCTTTATTGCATCCTTGATTTCTAATTTAACCCAGTATTTCTTGAGCAAAAGGTTATTCAATCTCCATTTGTTAAAATACAATTTGCATTTTTTTTTTCTGTTATTGATTCCTATCTTTACGGCTTTGTGGTCTGAGAAGAAGTTTTGTATTATTTCAATATTTTAAAATTTGTTGAGTATCACTCTGTGACCTAATATGTGGTCAATTCTGGAGAACGTTCCATGAGTACTGGGAAAGAAAGTATACTTGGCTTTAGTTGGATGAAGTGTTCTGGATACGTCTGCATGGTCAAGTTGGTTCATTGTAGCATTTAGAGCCTGCATGTGTTTACTAAGCTATTTTCAGGATGCTTGGTCCTTTACTGAGCGGTTTGCTGAAGTCTCCTACTATTACTGTGGAGCAGTCTATTTTTGTTTTCTGTGCAAATAGTGTTTGTTTTACGTGTTTTGGAGTCTTGTCATTGGATGCATAGATATTTTGTATGGTTATGTACTCCTGTTGATCGAGCCTTTGACCATTAGATGCCAAGCCAAAATCAAGTGCCATTAGATAGTGACCCTCTTTATTACATGTGATGGATTTAACTTTAAAGTCTATTTTGTCAAAGATTAATATTGCCACTCCTGCTCTTTTTAGAAAATTTTTTGCCTTTATTATTTTTTATTATTATTGAATGAAAACGTACATTCCCATATAAATTTGCATGCTAACCTACATACAGCTTCCACTGCTCTCCCTGAACGGTGACAACACACTCTTCCTCTCTGTTCCATACATGCCTTATCTTCCCAACAATCTCCTATCTTCTCCTCTCCACTCATTCCCCTTCCTCCAGTATGAGGTCAACAGGATGACCTCCTATAGATGCCCAAAACCATAAAGTGCCCACACAACGTGGTCACTCTGTGTCACCAAGTCCAATCCATTGCTGTCTGAAAAGTTGACCTTCATTATCATTTATGGACAGGGGCAGCATCAGGGCCAGAGTCCCTGCTCCCAGGAGAACCCTGAGGTCCCTGAACTATCAATTGTGGTCTTTTATGGAGATCTCAGGGTGCACACCGATTTACTCTTGTGTTGCCAGTGAGACTCAACTTTGTGAACTCCATCGTGGTTATTGCTAGTGGTAGCCAGGTACCATCTGGTTCTTCTGGTCACAAGTCAGTGTAGACATCCACTCACGTGGGTCTCTCTGTATTCTGGATTCTCTTTCCCCATGTCCTGTGGACTTTGGTGATCATCTGTTCCTGCTAAGTTGGGACCATTTGCTGTACCCTCAGATGACAGCTTGGCAGCTTTTTTTTAAATTAATTTTTTATTTAATATAACTGAGTGAAATGTACATTCCTGTATAAATTTACATGCCCACCTATATGCAGCTTCCACTGCTCTCCCTGCCCAGTGACAGTACACTATTCCTCTCTGCTCCAGATATGTCTCATTCTCCTAACAGTCTCTTTTTCCCCTCCTCTCCACCCACTCTCCTTCCTCCAGCCAGAGGTCAGCAGGATGACATCCTATAGATGTATAGAACCATAAAGTGCATCCAATATATGGACACTGCATCGCCAAGTCCAATCTATTCCTGTCCGAAGAGTGGACCTTCGTTATGATTTATGGTCAAGGGCAGCATCAGGGTGAGGGGCCATGCTTCCAGGGGAACCCCGAAACCACTGGACCATCAATTGAGGTCTTTTAGTGGGGATCTCAGGGTGCACCCCTTTTTATTCTTGTGTTGAGCTTGGTGGCTTTTAAGATCCCAGATGCCATTCACCAATGTGGGGTGCAGAGAGACCTCATTAGCAAAACGCTAGTTGTGTCATTTGGCCTCGATTTCCCCTGAGAGCATGGTCCCCTGCCCCCTGCCCCAGGTACTCTGTCCTTGCAATATTGGGTTAAGGTGGGAGGAGTACACAAGTCGTGTTGAAATCCCATTAATATTGATCGTCTTTCTAATGTGTGCTGTCACCAACTTCATCCAACCAAATTTCTAACAACTATCTAATCTAAACCCTCCTCCCTCGTCCTCCCACCCTTCCCATCCTTGCAGCCATCGAAGAATCTTATCTGTTATGCATGAGTCTGCTTTTAAGTTCTTATCGTAGGGGTCTCATACAATATTTGTCCTTCTGTCGCTGACTACTTTCACTCAACATAATGTCCTCCAGTTGAAACCAGGTTAAGAGATGTTTCCTGCTATCATCGTTGTTCTTTATGATTGCGTAGTGCTCCATTGAGTACATACACCATAGTTTACCCATCCATTTCTCTGTTATTGGGCATCTGGGTTGATTCCATCGTTTTGCTATTGTGGACTGTGCTGCGATGAAGATTCGTGTGCATGTATCAGTTGGTATGAATTACCTTGATTCTGTAGGATATGTTCCAAGAAGTAGAATTACTGGGTCAAATGGAATATCTATATCCAGCTTTTTAAGGAAGGACCAGATTGCTTTCCAAAGAGGTTGCACCATTTTACAATACCACCAACAGTGTAGGAGAGTTCCGATCTCTCCACAGCATTTAGTGTTTTGCTTTTTTTGGACCATGGTGAACATTGTTGGATTGAGATGATATCTCATTGTCATTTTGATTTTAATTTCTTTAATAGCTAATGATCGTGAGCATGTCTGCATGTGTTTTTTGGCTGCCTGGATCTCCTCTTTAGAGAAGTGTCTGTCAATCTCCTTTGCCAATCACATAATTGGATGATTTATCTGTTTCTTATAGATATTTTGTAGTACCTTATAGGTTATGGAGATCAGGCATTGGTCTGACATAGAGTTGCCAAATACTTTTTCCCATTCTGTAGGTGGCCTTTTAATTCTACTACTAAAGTCTTTGGATGAACAAAAGTGATTAATTCTTAGTAGTTCCCATTTATCTGTTTTCTCTTTTGTTGTTTGTGGTTTGTTTCACAGATTTTGAAGTCTGTCTACATTGTGTATTAAACCTTCCGTTGTTGTTCCTACCTTTTCTTGGATGAACTTTATCATTTTAGATTTGATATTTAGGTCTTTTATCCAGTTTGAGTTGGTTTTTGTACAAGGCGTAAGATACGGGTCTTGTTTTAATTTATTGCAGATGGACATCCAATTTTGCCAGCACCATTTGCTGAAGAGATTGTTTTTACCCCAGTTTAATGTCTTAGGGCCTTTGTCGAATATCAACTGTTCATAGGCAGATGATGTCATCTCTGGAGTCTCGATTCTGTTCCACTGATCTATCTGTCTGTTTCTGTACCAGTACCAGGCACTTTTGACTACTGTGGCAGTGTAATAGGTTCTAAGGTTGGGTCATGAGAGGCCTCCCAGTGTGTTCTTCATCTTTAGTAATGCTTTACTTATCCGGAGCTTCTTCCCTGTGGTGGTCAGGATTATGTCAACTTGGCTACTACATATTTGGCTGCTGTATTAAGTGGCAGGGGGGGGTTTGTGGTGGGTCCCTGCCCCTCGGCTGTCATCTCACGACCTTTTACTGTGGCGGCTGGTTGCTCACGTGGCCAGGAGCTCCTGCTCTCTTCTTCCAGCATCTGGTTCCAGGACTTGAACTAGCAGCTGTTGGACTCATCAGTCCTTACAGTCGGCACTTGAGAGTCCTGCTCCCTGACCTGCCAATCCTGGGTTCGCCAGCCTCTGCCGCTCCTGCTCCCTGACCTGCTGATCCTGGTTTTACCAGCCTCTGTCGCTTCGTCTCGCCACCAGCTTGGGATCCACTGACCTACACAACTGGTGATCTAGAATTCTGGTCTTTGACTTGCTGACTTTGGGTTCCTCAGCTTCCGTGGCCACGTGAGGCTTGTGCCAGAGCTTGGGACATTCAACTTCTGTGATTACGTGAGCAGTTTCCTATATCTGTATCTATCTATCTATCGATCTATCTATGTATCTATCTATCTATCTATATATATATATTATAAATCTTTCCTTGTACCTGCACATGTTACTAGTTTTGCTTCCCTAGAAAACCCAGCCTAAGATATTCCCTTTCCAGACAAACCTGGTAATTTGTTCCTCCATCTCATTAAAAAATATTAGTATTGGGATTGCATAATATAAGTAGATTGCTATGGGTAAAATAGACGTTTTCACAGTGTTAAGTCTTCCTATCCATGAGCAGGGTAGGTTTCTCCATTTATCTAACTCTCTCTTAGTTTCTTGTAGTAAGGGTTTGTAGTTCTCTTTGCAAAGGTCTGTTACGTCTCTGCTTAGATTTATTCCTAGATACTGTATCTTCTTAGGGGCTACAGTAAATGGTATTGACTTGGTAATTCCTTCCTTAATAATCTCGTTGTTGGTATACTGATTTACTTATGTTTATCTTGTATCCTGAGACTTTACCAAACTCCTCTATCAGTTTAAGTAGTTCCCTTATGGATTCTTTGGGATTTTCTGCATATACAATCATATCATCTTCAAATAGTGAGATTTTTAGTTCTTTGCTGATGCAGATGCCCTTTATTCCTTGGCCTTGTCTAATTGCTCTGGTTAGAACTTCTAGTACACTGTTGAATAGGAGAGCTGAGAGTGGGCATCCTTGTCCAATTCTTTTTCTCAAGGGAAACTGTTTCAGTCTCTCTCCATTCAGGATGATGTAGGCAGTTGGCTTTGTATAAATGGCCCTTATTGAGTTGAGGAATTGGCCATCTGTTGGTATTTTGCTGAGAGTTTTTAGCATGAATGGGTGTTGGATTTTATCAAATGCCTTTTCTGCATCATTTAACAAGATCAGATGATTCTTGTCTTTTGTGGTATTTATGTGGTTAATCACATTAATTGCTTATCTAATGTTGAACCATCCTTGCATCCCTTGTATGAATCCACGTTGGTCATGTTGTATTATTTTTTGATATGTTGTTGTATTCTGTTGGCAAGAACTTTGTTGAAGATTTTTGCCTCTAGATTTCTGAGTGATATCAGTCTGTAGTTCTCATTTTTGGTTGGGTCTTTCCTGGCTTTGGTATCAGGGTTATGTTGGCTTCATAGAATGAATTTGGGAGTATTCCATCCCTTTCTATACTGTGACATAGTCTCAGTAGTAGTGGAGATAACTCTTCTCTAAAAGCTTGGTTAGAATTATGCAGTGAAGCCAACTAGGCCAGGGCTTTTTGCAGTTGGCAGTTTTTTGATGACCTTTTCAGTCTCTTCCTTTGCGATGGGTATATTAAATTATTCTGCTTCACCTTGTGATAATTTGGGCAGGTTATATGAATGTAAGAATTTGTCCATTTCCTCCAGGTTTTCAAATTTGTCAGAGTACAGTCTTCTATAGTATTCTGTTATGATATTTTTGATTTCTGTTAGATCTGTTGTGAGAACTCCCCTCTCATTTCTTATTTGGGTTATTTGTTCCCTTTCCTGTTTTTCTTTAGTAAGTTTAGCCAATGGTTTGTCAATTTTGTTGATCTTTTCAAAAAACCAGCTTTTGGTCTTTTCAATTTTTTCAATTGTTCTCTTATTCTCTAATTCATTTAGTTCTACTCTGATCTTTATGATCTGTTTTCTTCTAGTGCCTGAGGTTCCTCTGCTGTTCTCTCTCTACTTATTGAAGCTGTAGGGTCAGTTCTTTGATTTGGTTTCTTTATTCCTTCCAGATGTGTGCATTTATGGAGATAAACTGACCTTTGAGCACTGCTTTGGCTGCATCCCATAGGTTCTGGTAGGAAGTGCTTTCATTCTCATTGGAATCCATAAATTTCTTTATTTCATCCTTGATTTCTTCTATAACCCAGGGCTTTTTGAGCAACATGTTGTTCAGTTTCGCTTTCTATCTATGTTATTTCTGCTACTGATTTCGTCTTTTATGGCTTTATGATCTGAGAAGACATTTTGCATTAATTCAGTGGTATGGATTTTTTTGAGAATTGCTTTATGTTCTAACACATGCTCTATTCTGGAGAATGTTCCATGTGCACTGGAGAAGAAGGTGTAGTTGTCTGCTGACGGATAGAAAGTTCTATATGTGTCGATGAGGTCTAGATGGTTAATTGTGGCAATCTTCTGTGTCCTTATTGAACTTTTTTGCTAGACGATCTGTCCAATATTGAGAGTGGAGTGTTGAAGTTTCCTACTATTATTGTGGAGTGATCTATCTCCTCTTTGAGTGTAGTCAGTGTTTCTTTGATGTATTTAGGTGCTCTAATATTAGGTGCATAAATATTTAATAGTTTTAAGTCCTGCTTGTGTATTGAGCCTTTCAGCAATAAATAGTGTCCATCCTTGTCCACGATGGTGGATTTTACACTAAAATCTATTTTATCCGAGATTAGTATTGCCACACCAGCTCTTCTTTGTTCATTGTGACTTTGATACATATTCTTTGATTTTCAGTTTGTTCATATCTTTAAGTCTAAGATGAGTTTCTTATAGGCAATATATGGATGGGTCATGTCTTGATCCAAGTTGTCACTTGATATCTCTTTACTGGAACATTCAGTCCATTCACATTCAATGTAATTATTGATAGGTATGTGTTCAATGCTGCCATTGTGACACGTTTATTTTTGTGTTGATGTTTTCTCTGTTGTTCTTATTAATCTGTTCTACAACCTTCTTCTTTGTGATTTGATTTATCACCTTTTTCAGGGTTGGTTTTGTGGTTGTTGAGATTCCTGTATTACATTTTTTAATATGGTATGTTGCTTCTTTTGTGTTTTATAGCTGCCCCTATGATCCCACTTAATAAACTATACATAAATCCAATTTTGATTGCTACCAGTCTTGCCAACTTCTTCTCCATCTGGAAGGACTATAACAGTTGTAGTATACCCCTCTCTTTAATATGATGATATCACAGTTTACATGATATGATCACTAGATCATTTCTTTCACGATTATAGCTTTGATTGTGTTTGGAGCCTTCCCTAAATGAGTAGGATTCTGGATAATGTGTCTTTCTAAAATACAAAGTAAGTGGTTTTGTTCTTCCAAGCCAAGGGATTCTTTCAGTATTTCTTGTAGCTTTCGTTTGGTTTTTACAGCATCTCTGAGTTTCTGTTTATCTGCAAATGTCTTAATTTCATTTTCATATTTGAAATACAAGCTTTGCAGGTTATATAATTCTTGGTTGGAAGTTCTCTGAGCCAACATCGTTTCTGCAGAGAAATTCGACAAAAGTCTACAGGGTTTCCCTCTGAATGTTAGCTTTGCTTTGAGTCTTGCTGCCTTTAAGAGTTGCTCCTTGTGTTTCATTTTGTTAAGCTTGATTATAACATGTCTTGGAGTCTTTCTATTGAGATCTATATTGAGTGGTGTTTGATACACATCTTGGATATCTATCTTCTCTTTCATAATTTCTGGAAAGTTTTCTGTCAGCAGCTCAGCCACAACACTCTCTGTGTTCTCAGGTTTCTCGCCCTGTTCAGGAACTCCAGTGAATTATAGATTGTTCTTCTCAATAGAATCCCACATGCTTCTTAATGCTTCTTCATTTTTCTTGTTTCTTTTTTCTGATTTCGCCTCATAGATGCTGGAGTCAGTGGCCCTGTCTTCCAAATCAGAAATTCTCTATTTCATTTGTTGCATTCTGTTTTCTTGGCTTTGAATTGAAGTTTTTATGTCTTTGATTTTGTTCTTGATCTGTTGGACATCTGAGTACTGATGTTCCATCAGTTTGAGCAGCTTGCTTAAGTTTTTGTTTTGTTCTGCTGCATTTTGTATGTATAATTCTTTTGTATTCACCTTCTGATAGTTTGAGAAAAGCTTCTTCATCTGGAAAGTTCTGAGGTGGTTTCTTTGGGGGGCCTTCTGATGCCATGGGTGACTTCGAGTTTACCATCCTCTCCAATGTTTGCTACTTTTGGGGCTTCATGTGGGTCCACAGAGGCTGGGGAAGATGCTGAGGATGAACCACAGTTGTTTCTCTAGGCCATCTTAAAATGAGAGGTAAAAAGTATTTGACAACTTCCAAAGTCACTCAGGTTTTCAGATGTATACGTCCCTCTTCCTAGCTCTCAAAGTAAGCACCTCTGTAAGCTAGCTCAAAATACAGAAAGGCTACTGGTCTGCTGGCCTCTGCTGTCGGGCCCCAGCTGTAGGTGATGCTGTGTAGAATTCTGCTTTTCTGTTGGAAAAGCAGTCTCTTCTAGGTAGAAACTGCCTCCCAGCCATGGAGTTAGGTCCAGCTGAGGCTTCCATATAGATGACCTTACCTCCCAGCAAAACAAGATGGCGTCCCACGTAAGCTCACCAGTTGGCTGGGACCAGGCTCCTGGCAGAAAGATAGGCCAAGAGTGCTGAAATGCCCAGAGTCCACAGCCTCCGCCACTAGGCCCCAGCTGCAGGTGACACTGCAAAATACCACCTCCCTGCTAGAAAAGCACTCTCCCCCTGGTGGGAGCCACCTCCCAGCCTAAGAACCAAGTCCGGCCGGGGCCTCTCCCTGGGCTTCTCCATTTCCCAGTAGGCCAGAGGAGCTGAGGTGTAGAGTCCAGAGCCAGGCTCTCAGAAACTGGCAATTATGCTTGCCAGTCCCACCAGCAGTACGTCTGAGACCAGCAGCTAGTCAAGTCCCAGATCGACCTCCTGGCCAAGACAGAGGAAAGAAAAATCGACATGGTGAGCTACCTTCAGTCTATGCAAGCCTGTGCTCACCGAGAGTGGGGTCAGTGAAAAAGAGGAGGTTTTGCATTCAGTGGTATGAAGTCCAAATTAACAGCCCTTTGCTGCTTCCCAGGGCTCACTAGGTGTCTAGAAGGCTCTGTTTAACTATCATTTTAGATCTTGGTTTCCAGAGGGATTTATGGAGAAGTGCATTTAGTCCGCCTTCTTGACTCTGGCCCTCTCTTTTTAGAATATTATTAGCCTGACATATTTTTTTCAACATTTAACTTGTAGTTCGTGTCTTTGAGTCTAAGGTGTGTCTCCTATAAGAAGCATATAGACGGGTCTTTTTTTTTTTAATCCAATCTATTACTCTCCTCTTAATTGGTACATTTAGTCCATTTACATTGTGTGATTATTGATAAATATGATGTTAGCATTGTCATTTTGATGCCTTTTGGGGGGTGTTTGGACAGTTCTACTGCATTCCATTTCCTGTGCTGTCTCTTTTCTTTATGTACTTTCTTTTCGTGGCTTTCAGTGTTTGTTTTCTTGAAATTGTGAGTTTGAATGTTGCTTTTTGATGTGTAAAATTACAGGTTTCTTTTGTGGTTACTCCCTTAGTCCCTTTTATTAATCTAAAAGTAGTCCAAACTTCAGTGTCTGTGTATCTCTTTGTCTTCTTCCACATCTGGAAGGTCTATGTGTACCTTTCTGACACTATTTTTCATATAATATAGTCACCAATTATATCCTGAGGTCTCTGAATGTCTATTTGTGATATGGTTTGGGTTATCATTTTTAGATTTTCTTTCTTGGTGTTCGGAGTCAGATCTGACTCAACAGCACTTGGCTTTATTGATGTTATCTAGACACTGTGTCAAGTGCTGGATCTTTAAGTATATATCTAATGCTATTGATTTTCTAATCTAAGTACTTCCTTTAATATTTCTTGTAATTTTGGTTAGATTCTTAAAAATTCTCTAAATTTGTGCTTATATGTCAAAGTCTTAATTTTCCCATTATATTTGAGAGACAGTTTTGCAGGATATATTATTCTTGGTTGGCAGCTTTATTCCTTCAGGGCTTTCTATATGTTATCATGCTGTCTTCTGGCCAGTATTGTTTCAGCTCAGTAGTCTGAGGTTAATCTTAATAATTTTCTTTTATAGGTTATTTTTTGCTTATTTCTGGCTGCCCTCAGTAGTTTATCCTTGCCTCTAGTTTTATTGAGCTTGATTATGATATGCTTTGGTGTATTTCCTTTGGGATCTGTCTGGAGTGGGGTTAGATGAGCATCCTGGATTGAAATCCTCTCATTTTTTCACAATATCAGGGAAGTTTACTGTCAGCAGGTCTTCAACTATTTGCTCTGTATTTTCAGCTATCCTACCTTGTTCTGGTACTCTGATCACACAAACATTATTTCTCTTAATAGAATCCCACGTCACCCTTAGGGATTCTTCACTTTTATCAAGTGTTTTATCTGATTTTGTGTGTGTGTGTGTATGCTGGTGTTGTTTGGTTTGTCTTCAAGCTCACTAATTCTGCCTTCCATGTCCTCAATCCTGCTCCTTTGACTTTCTGTTGAGTTATCAAGCTCATAGTTTTCATTGTTAATCTGTCAGATTTCAGGTTGTTGCTGCTCAAGCATTTCTTTCAGCTTATTTAATTTTTCAGTGTACTCTGCTGCATTTTGCCTGATCTCTCTCCTAATACCTTGCATAGCTCTGTACATCAATCTTTTGTATTCTGTCTCTGGTATTTGTAGGAACTCTTCTTCTGGGAAATCCATTCATGCTTTGGTTTGGGAGTTTTGGAAGCCATAGTAGTCTGATTCTTCAGGTATTTAGAGATTTATTGTTGTCTCTGAGCCATCCAGAAGTTGTTGCAGTGAAAACGATTTAATAGTTCAGCTGACCTGACTGGCATCTCTCTGTTGGGTCTGGGTCATAGGCTCTCTGTGCAGTCTGATTATTTTCTGTTGTTTGCTCTTACTGTCCTGTGCTAGTCTGTTTCTGCTGCTCGCACAGCTCACAGTTGGCACTCATGTCTGCTTTCAGCAGCACCACCACTTCTTTTGCCTCTGGGCTGGTGGGGGTTGCTTGTGCAAACACTGTGCTTTCGCAACCACTCCAAGGTGGGCAGGACTCAAGTGCTGCTGCTGCAGCTGCATCTGGTTTGAGCAGATCCCTCTTTGAGCCTCAGACTCAGACTCAGGTGTAGGGAGAGGTAGTGGTCACTGGCTTGTGCCCTATTCCCCAAGTTATGGCTCCAGAGGCTCCCTAGCCACTGAGGCAATCACTCCCCTTCCTTGATGTCACCTGAGCCCAAGTCTCCCTTGCACATTTGGGTCCAGTGGCTTCCCAGTCACAGGGGTGATTACTAACTCCTTTAGCATCACTGGAGCTAAGGCCACCCAGGTGCACTGGGTTCCAAAGGCTGCCTGGCTTCTGGGACAATCACTCCCCCTCCCATGGGTTGCCTGAGCCCAGTTCTCCCTTGTGCATGTGGCACCAATGGCTGTCTAGCCACTGGGGCAATCTCTCCCCTCTTCCTAACTCACCTGATCCCAAGCCTTCCTGCTGCATGCAGCACTAATGGCTGTCTAGCCAGTGGTGATCCCTGCCCTCCCCACATGGTCACCTGAGCCAAGATCTCCCTGGAGTGTGTGGCTCCAATGACTGTCCAGCTGCTAAGGTGATAACTTCCCTCCCCCCAGGTCACTTGAGCTTCAATCACTATGATACACTTGGCTCCATTGGCTGCTTCAGTGCTGGGGTAACTCTTCCCTCCTCATGGTTCTCTTGAGCCTAGGCCTCCCCACTGCACTCAGTACTTCCCTCTGCACTCAGCTACTAGAGGGATCATTCTGGACCTGCCTGGTTGCCTAAGCCAAAGCTTCATTGGCCCACACGTCTCCAGTCCTCTCCCAGCCATGGATATGCTCTCTCAGCCCCCCAGCCCCAGGCCGTGGGGTCCCAGAGATTCCTGGCCCACTGTCTCCAAGGCCGGTCCCAGGTCTGCCACCCACCTAGGTCTTGTGATCTCCTGCTCCTGCTCCACAGCCATGGACCGCCTGAACCCAGGCCTCCCAGTCCCATGCAGGATTAAGGACCGCTGTGTAGAGCACACTTGTGTGCTCCCCCCAGCTCTTCCCTCTCCTGCCTATCACCCTGGCACACTGGTGGCCCTGGCCTCCCATACCTGGGCTCCCTGCTGTGTCTCCATGCTCCTCCTGCTGAGGCCTCCTGGCCCCTTGCTGCTCTGAGTCAGCACCTGGCCGCCTGGCTGGTGGGTCTGTCTGGGCACTGACTGACAGACAGCCTTGTCCCTGAGCATTCCAAGCTGCATGGGTGTCTTCAGGTCTAGGCTGTGTGCTACAGCTGTGATGCTTCCTCTGGGGCAGGTCTCTTTAGTCAAATTCAAGGTTGCTCTAGCTCTTGTTTTATGCCTTCTCTTAGTTGATAAGATTTGCTGGAGGTGGGTTTTTCTCCCAGGCTGGGTTGCCTTCAGTTGACAGAGAATCTCCACCCAGGTTGCATTGTTTGGTCTGAGGTGGTTCAGGGGTCCTGAGATCTTCCTTTTGCTTGCTTTGTAGTTAGGGCTATTTAAGCACAGGTTAATCCTTCTAGATTGCTGTATTTGGTGGATTTCATTAATTTTGAGGTTCTTAGTGGTTCAAGGGTTTAGCAGGGATGTGTTGTTACTCTGCCATCTTGGCTCAGCCCCCTCAGTGATAATTGTGTTTACTTATTTTTTTTATGGTACTTTAGATTGTTTACAGAACATAGTAACTTCTCATCAAAGATTAACACATGCATAGTTTTCTGACACTGGTTGCCTACTCTATGACATGTCAAAACTCTCTGCTTCTCAACCTTGGTTCCCCGTTGCTAGCTTTCCTGTTCCTTCCTCCCTTCTGGCCCATGGGCTGTTTAGCTCCTTTAGTCTCATTTTGTCTTATGTGCCAGTCTAATCTTTGGCTGAAAGGTGAATCTCACTAAGCTAATAGGTGTCCAGGGACCATACTGCTGGGGTTCCTTCAGTCTCTGTCAGACCAGTAAGTCTGGTCTTTTGTGTGTGTGTTTGTTAGAATTTTATTAAACACTCTTCTACAGCCCTGTCTGAGACCCTCATTGTGAACTCTGTCAGACCATTTGATGGTGGTAGCTGGATACCATCTAGCTGGATGGATTCAGTCTGGTGGAGATTGTGGTAAAGTTGTGATTCATCATTCCTTTGGATTAGTCTTTCCCCTGGGTCTGTGGTTCTCTTCATTCTCCCTTGCTGGTGAGAAAGAAGCTGCTCACAATCTCTTAAGACCCCAGAAACTACTCACCAGGGTAGAATGTAGAACATTTTGTTTATAAGTGTTATGCCAGTTAAGCTAAATGTCCCCTGAAACCATGGTCCCCACAGCCCTCAGCCCAGTAATTTGATCCCTCAGGAGTTTAGATATGTCTGTGGTGCTTCCATGACCCCATATTGTACAAGTTGTACTGGCTTCCCCAGTATTGTGTGCTATCTCATCCTTCACCAAAGTTCTAAATTATCTATTATCTACTTAGTTTTTAATCTCCCCACCCCTCCCTTCCTTTGTAACCATCAAAGATTGTTTCTTTTTGTGCATAAATCATTATTGCATGAGTTCTTGAGATAGCAATTTCATATGTCTGTTCTTGTGTGTCTGACTTATTTCACTCAGCATAATGACCTCCAGATTCATTCATCTTATGACACGCATCACAGATTCATCACTACTCTTTATTGTTTCACAATATTTCTTTGTATGTACCATGGTTTGTTTCTCCATCTTTTGACAGGCATCTAAGTTGTTTCCATCTTTCTGCTACTGTGAATACTGCTATAGTTAGCATGGGTGTGTGTATGTCTATGTAATGCCTCTTATTTCTCTAGGATGTATTTTTAGGAGTGAGATTTCTATTTCTAGCTTTTTCCAAAATTGTTGTACCATTTTACATTCCCACCAACAGTGCATAAAAGTTCTAAAGTCCTCACAGCCTCTCCAACATTTGTTCTTTTCCTTTTTTTTTTTTTTTTTTTTTTTGATTCATGCAAGTAATATAGAGGTGAGATGATGTCTCATAGTGGTTTTGATTTTCATTTCTCTGATGGCTAGCAACTGCGGACATTTCTTCACAAGTCTGTTAGCTATTGGAATGTCTTCTTTGGTGAAGTGTCTGCTCATAACCTTTGCCCATTTAATTAGATTATTTGTCTCTTTGTTGCAAAAGTGTTGGATTTTCCTGTAGATTTTAGACACTAGTACTTTGCTGAAATTGTCATAGCCCAAATTTTTTCACAGTTTTTAGTTTTTCTTTGTACTCTTTTGATGACTGTTTTATTTTAATAAGATTTAAGTTATCTAACTTATGTTCTGGTGTTTGTGTATTGGTAATGTCATGTATTAGGGCCTCTAGTGTTCATTCTATTTTTTCTATGTTCTTTTAGAGTTTGTTTTGTTTTGTTTTTAAGGTCTTTGATTCATTTTGTATTAGTTTTTATGTACAGTTTAAGGTATCGGTTCTGTTCCTTTTTTTTTTTGGCAGATTGCCATCCATTTTTTTGCAAATGGACATACAGAAGAAAATCAGAACAAGTCCATGAGAGCCAAAATGCAACTTTGAATATTTCCTACCTGGACTTAAATACCATCTCATATTTGAATAGATTAGATTAGAATAGATTTGATGTGTTGAACACTGACAACTGAAGATCAAGTGAGATGCAGAAGGACATCAAGAGTATCACACATGATGAAAGCAAGAGATCATTTAAAACAAAAGAAATTAAAAAAACAAAACCTAAAATGAACGTCAGAACAAACTCTGAAACTTGCTCTTGAACATCAAGTAGCTAAAGAAAAAGGAAGAAACAATGAAGTAAAAGAATTGAACAGAAGACCTTTTTAGTTAAGGGTAGTCAAGAAGACAAAGTATAGTATTACAATGGAATGTGAAAAGACCTGACAGTAGACAAAGGGAAGGACATGCTCAGCATTTCTCAAGCTCAAAGAACTAAGAAAAACTTAAAGACTCAAGTTTTAACACTGATGGACTCTACAAGAAAAACATTAAATAACACAGGAAGCATGAAAAGAAAATAGAAGGAATACACAAAGTCAGTATACCAAAAGGAACTAGTCAACATTCAGCCATTTCAGGAGGTAGTATGATCAAGAACCAATGGTACTGAAGGAAGAAGTCCAAGCTATACTGAAGGCATGGGTGAAAAACAAGGCTACAGGAATTGATATGATACCAGCTGAGAGGTTTTGACAAAAGTATGCAGTACTGAAAGTGCACACTCATATATGCCAAGAAATTTGGAAGATAGATACCTGGGCAACTGACTGGACGACATCCATATTTATACTTATTCCCAAGAAAAATGATGCAGCTGGATGTGGAAATTATCAAACAATATTAATACAACACAAAAGTAAAATTTTGCTGAGGGTCATTGAAAAGCTGCTTCAGTAGTACAACAACAAAGAACTGCCAGAAATTCAAGCCAGAGTCAAAACAGAACTTGGAACAGCATATTATTACTGACATCAGATTGATTCTAGGTGAAAGGAGAAAATATTGGAAAGGTGTTTGCCTGCGTTTTATTGACTACTGTAGTGGTTAAGATTGTGTATCAACCTGGCTAGGCCATGATTCTCAGTGTTTTGGCAGTTACACAATAATGTGATCACGTCTCTGTCAAGATTTGATAGGTTATCACTCCCATCATGGGAACTGCTGTGGTACCAATGGAAGCAGAGCCTGTGTCACCTCACTGCCCTCCCTAGGGCACTGCCCTAGACTTCACTTGTCTATTCTCTGCCACCTCTGCTACCTCCCTCTTCTCCTTGCCAGGGCTTTTGATTATTCCAGATCCTGTAGCTAGTTCCTGTTGGTCTGATCTCCATTGTTTGGGACTTGAGCTAGAAGCTTACCTTTGTTCTTGCCTGCTGATCTTGAGATTTATTGATCTTCACAGCCCGTAAGCAACAGCGCTGCTCTCTGGCCTGCTGATATGGGTTTGTCAGCCCCTGTGGCTGCATTAGTTAGAAAAAGCCTCTTCCTTATCCCACAGAGTTGTGACATTATAGAATATAAGAACCACCTGAGCCATTTTCCTGATACAAATCTCTGTCTATTAACTGATCAATCAGTATGTTGATCAATTAACTGACACGCAGAGAAAGAGAGAGACACAGAGAGAGTAAGACTAAACAGAGAGAGAGAGAGAACCCAGACTAAGACAACTATGCAAAGGCTTTCAACTGTGTGGATCACAGTAAGTTATGGATAATGTTACAAAGAATGGTAATTCCAGAATACTTTAATGTGTGCATAAGAAACCTGTACATATATAAAAAGGCAGCTGCTGAAACAGAACAAGGAAATATTACATACATTAAAGTCTGGAAAGATGTGTGTCATGGTTGTATCTTTTTATCACACTTATTCAATATGTATGCTGAACAAATAATTAGAGAAGAAGAACAGGGATAACAAGATTGAAGGAAGACTCTTTAACAATCCATGATACACAGATAACACAACCTTGTTTGCTGAAAGGGAAGTAGGCTTGAGGTATTTACTGAAGAAGATCAAAGACTACAGGTTTCAGTACGGTTTACACTTCAACATTCAGGAAGAAAAATCCTCACCACTGGAGCAATAAGCAAAATTATAATAAATGGAGAAAATACTAAAGTTGTCAGGGATATCATTTGACTTAGATTCACAATCAACACCTATTGGAAGCATCATTTAAGAAATCAAATGACACATTTCGTCAGGCAAGTTTGTTACAAAAGACTTCTTTGGAGTATTGAAAAGCAAAGATGTGAACTTGAAGACTAAGGTGCAATTCACTCAAGGCTTAATGTTATCAACTTTCTCGTATGCATGCAAAAACTAGACAATGAATAAGGAAAACTAGAGGAGAATTGAAGCCTTTGAATTACAGTGTTCACAAAAAGTACTGAATATACCATGGACTGCCAAAAGAATAAACAAGTCTGTGTTGGAAGAAGTACAACCAGAAAGCTCCTTAGAAGCAAAGATGGCAAAACTATGTCTTGCACGCTTTGGACAAGTTGTCAGGAAAGATCAGTCTCTGGAGAATGACATCATGTTTGGTAAAGCAGAGGTTCAGTAAAAAAGATGAAGACTTTCAATGACATGGGTTGACATAGCAGTTGCAGTAATGGAGTGAAGAGTAAAAAACAGTTTGTGAGAATGGCAGAGGACTGGATAGTGTTCTGCTGTGCAAAAGGTCACTGTAAGCAGTAATCAACTCAGTGGTCACTGACAACAATTGATTCATTTTGAGTATGCTGTGAGGTATGGTCCTTGTTATTTTTTTTCATTTTTTTGTGTGTGCGGATGAACACCCAGTTGTGCCAGCATCGTTTGTTGAAAAGACCCTTTTCCCCATCTGATGGACTTTCAGACTTGGTCAAATATTAGATGAAAGTACACGAACTGCAGTGTCCAGAAAACTAGATGGCACATGACTATCACTACCAACCACTCTGATCAGACTCAGAGGGTCCTGGACAAAATCCAAATTCCTAAAAATGGCAAGAACTTACTGGTCCAAGGGAGAGTGAAGGAATCCTTGAGACTAAAGCCTTTACTCATCCATCCAATTCGGATCTGAAGCCACGTTAGAAGATTGCCTTTCAGCCAAATAATAGGCCTATAAAATAAACAATAACACCCATGAGAAAGGTGCTCCTTGAAACAATCACCTATATGAGACCAAAAGGGCAGCATCACCTCAAAAGCAAATATGAGAAGGCATGAAGGGGCAGGAAAACAGGGTGAATGGTAATAGGGATGTCAGGGTAGAAATGGAGAGAGTACTGACACATTGTGGAGATTGAAACCAATGTCACCAAACACTGTGCATATTGAATAGGAAGTAACTGCTTTGTAAACTTTCACCTAAAGCAAAATTAAAAAGAAGAAGCATATTAGGTGACCTTGGGTAGATGGATTTATATCTGTGTTCTCATTTCCATTCCACTGGTCCAAGTGGATGTCACTGTAGCAGTACCAGGCTGTTTTGGCCACTGTAACTTTACAGTAGGTTGTGAGATCAGATAATGTAAATATTCCTACTTTCCTCCTCGTCTTCAACAGTATTTTACTTATCTAGGACCTCTTTCCTTACCACATAAATTTTACAGTTAGTGTTTCCATCTCCTTAAAGGAAATTGTTGGTATTTTGATCAGGATTGAATTGTATTTGCAGACTGCTTTGGGAAGAATTGATATTTTCATAATCCAGTCTACCTATGTTTTACATGGTATGTTTCCTTTTGGTTTCTTGTAGAAGTGTTTTGTAGTTCTCTTTGGATAGGTCTTACATCTCTGGTTAGAAATATTTCCAGTTATTTCATTTTTTAGAGGCTACTAAAAATGGTATTGTTTTCCTGATGTTCTTTCCATTTTTGATCTTCATTGGTGTATAGGAATCCAACTGATTTTCGTATGTTTATCTTGTATCTTGCTGCTCTTTTGAAACTATTAGTTCCAATAGTTTTCTTGTAGAGTGTTTTGGGTTTTCTATATATAGTATCATATCATCCATACATAGAGACAGTTTTACTGCTTTCTTACCAATTTGTATGAACTTTTTTCCTTTTTCTTACTTTGTTGCTCTAGCTAGAACTTCCATTTATAGGAGTAGTGATAAAGGGCATCTTTGTCTTGAACGTGTAGTCAAAGGGAATGTTTTCGATCTCTCTCCATCGAGAATGATGTTGTCCACTGGTTTTAAATAGACTCTCTTCACTATTTTGAGATTTTCCCATATGTACCTATTTTATTGACAATTTTTATCAGGAACAAGTGTTGGATATTGTTAAATGCCTTTGCTGTACTGATTGAGAGGATTATGTGGTTCTTATATTTTATTTATGTGATGGATTATGTCAATTTTCTAATGTTGAACCATCCTTGAACTCCTTGTATACATCCAACTTGGTTGTGGAATTTTTTTTTTTCTTTTAATGTGGAACTGATTTCTATTGGCAGGAATTCGGTAGAGAATTTTTGCATCTACACTCATGAGATGTATTGGTAGGTAATTTTTTTTTTTTTTTTTTTGGTGTCTGTGTGACTTGACGGCACTTGGCTTGGCTTTAGCCTGATTTTAGTATGAGTTATAATGGCTTCATAGAGTGAATTCAGAAGTATGCCTTCTTTTTCTGCATTCAGAAATGGCTTGAGTAGTACTGACATAACCTCTGAATGTTTAGTAGACTTCCTCAGTGAAGCCATCTGGGCAAGCTCTTTTTTTGGCTGAGATTTCTATCACCTTTTGAATCTGTTTTTCTTGTTACAAATCTGTTCAGATTTTCAACTTCAGTTTACATTAGTTTTGGTAAGTAGTATGTTTCCAGAAATTTGTCTATTTGTTGGAGCATAGTTTTTCATAGTATTCCATTATGATCCTTTTTATTTCAGTTGTTTCTGTTGCAATACCTCCCATTTCATTTCTTAGCTGGGTTATTTACACCCTCCCTTATTTTACATCTGTCACTTTGGCTAATGGTTTGTCAGTATTGTTGATCCTTTCAAATAACTTAACTTGGTTTTGTTGGTTCTTTCTATTGTTTTTCTATTTTCTATTTCATTTACTCATATTCTGATCTCTACTATTTTTTTTTCCTTCAGGTGGCTGTAGGTATGTTTTGTAGTTCTCTGTTTGCTCAAGTTTTGATTGTTGTTTCTTTCTTCTTTTTTTGATATACTCATCTATTGCTGTAAAATGGACCTCTGCCGTGTACCTGTCTTAGTTATCTAGTGCAGCTAAAAAATACCAGAAGGGGGTGGCTTCTTAAAGAAGGGACATTTATTTTCTCACAGAAAAGTAGAGTAAACACCCAAATTTAGGGTGTGAACTCCAGGGGAAGGCTTTCTCTGTTCTCTCTGGTAGAAGGTCCTTGTCATAAATCTTCCTTTACACTAGGAGCTTCTCAAGCACTTCTTTCTTGGTGTATGAGGTCCCCAACTTTCTGCTTGCTTCTCTTTATCTCCCACAAGAGTGTATCAAGGCACAATACAATCTTGTAGCTTGAGACCTGCCTCACCAACACAGACTGCTGCCCACCCTCTGTCATTACTACCTACAGGAAAATCACACAATACCAGGAATCATAGCCCAGTCAAATTTACATAGCCCATTACAAATTTTCATAAGCTTTACAGGGAACATAATTCAATTCATGACAGTACTTAAGGTTTTGGTATGATATGTTTTCATTCTCATTTGATTTTAGGAATTTTTAGATTCCACCTTTGACTTCTTCTACTACTCCGTGATTTTTACACAGGGTGTTATTCAGTTTCTGTGTATTTTACTTTTTTTCTTGCTCTTCCTGATGTTAATTTCTATTTTGATGGCATTGTGATAAGGGAAAATACTTTGTATTATCTCAGTGTTTTTGGATATTGAGGGTTGCTTTGAGGGCCTAAGATGTGGTTTGTTCTGGGGAATGTTCTGTGTACATTGGAAAAGAATGTGTACTTTACAGTTGTAGGGTGGAGTGTTTTATGTATATCTATGAGGTCAAGTTGGCTGATTGTGATCTTTAGGTGTTCTATATCTTTGTTGAGTTTCATTGTATGTGTTCTGGCCTTTACCAAGGGTGATACGTTGAAGTCTGTTACTATTATTGCAGAACTTCCTATTTCTCTTACTGGTGTTGTTAGAGTTTGTTTTATGTATTTTGAGCCCCAGTTTCTGGGTGCATAGATGTCTATTACAGTTTTGTCTAAATAATTGTATAGGACCCTTCTTTGTCTTTTATGGTGGATTTTGCTTTAAAGTATATTGTATCTGAGGTTAGTATTGTGACTCATGCTGTGTTTTGGTAGCTATTTGCTTCACATACTTTTTTCCTTCCTTTGATTTTCAATAAGCCTATGTCTTTGTTTCTGTGGTGTGTCTCTTGTAGACCACATATGGATAGGTCCTTTTTTTATTTTAAATCCATCCTTTCACTGTCTTTTTCTTTATGAGTGCATTTAGTTCATTTACCCTGAGTGGGATTATCCATGAGTGTGAGTTTATTGCTGTCATTTTGTAGTGTCTTTCTTTTTTCTTTTTTCGTGGTACTGATGTCTTCTTTGTTGCTTTTATTCTTCTGTGCTGAATTCCTTTTGTTTGTAGATTTTTTTTTGTTTTGTTTATAGATTTGTGTTTACTGAGATTTTATGCTTTTCTTCTTTATTTTGATGAGTAGGTTTGTTAACTTTTGGGGGTGACCTTGAAATTTATTCCTATCTTCCTAACTTTGTGTCAGTCTTTCACTACCTGCTATTACTTTGACTTCCTGTCCATTTGAGTGTTTTATACCAACATTCTTTATTGTCTCTTTCATTGTTCTAACATTGATGATATTTATGGTTAACCTCTCTGGTTCCCTGTTGTATATGCTAGTTTTGTTTTATCCTCGAGATTTGTCTAGTGTGATATATGACTGATGTTGTCTTGCATCCTAGATTCAGCCTATTGTCTGATGCTGTTGATTCTCTAACTCCCTTTAATAATTCTTGTAAATTTGGTTTCTTTTTTACATAATCTCTTAATTTCTGTTTACCTAGAAATGTCTTAATTTCTGTCCCATATTTGAATGAGAGTTTTGTAGACTATTGTATTCTTAGTTGACAACTTTTTCTTTCTTATGAGGTGTTATGCATGTCATCCCATTGCCTTCTTGCCTGCATGGTATCTTCTCAATAATCAGAGTTTAATCTTGCATTTTGATATGTCTTGGTAATTTTCTTTTGGGGCCTATCATACACCAGATTCATTAAACTTCTTGGTATGTCAGCTTTTCCTCTTTGATGATAATAGGTAAGTTCTCTGTCAACAATTCTTCAGCGATCCTCTGTTTTCTGTTCCCTCACACTGGTTTGGAATCCCTAGCACTTGCAAAGTTTTGCTTTTGATTTTATCACACATTGTTCTTGGGGTTTCTTCCATTTTCTCTGACTTTTTCCAAAAAAAAAAAAAAAGCAAATGATGTCCAAAGATTTGTCTTCGGTTTAGCTGATCCAGTCTTCCATTACTCCAAACTTGCTCTTCAAATCTTCTATGACACTGCCCATTTCTGAAAAAAAATTTTTTTTTTGGACTTTTAATTGCTGTATGTGTATGATTTTTAGTTGTGAGTTTACTTTAACATATTCGTTTTTGTATTACTTTCCAGAATTCTTTCATTGTGTTGTTTGTGTTTTCCAGAATTCTATTTCTTCCTTACTTTTGTCTGTTTTTTTTCTTCTTGTTGGATAGCCCCGAATATTAGAGTTTTGAATTTGTATCAGATAGTTCCAGTGCCCTTCCTTCTACTGGAATATTCTCTGATGTTTTATTTTGGTCACCTATTGGAACCATCCCATCCTGTATTTTTTATAAGTTTTTATATTGTCTACTGTTTGGGGGATGTTCCATAATTATTTTCTTTATTGATTGTAGATTTGCTTGTTTCATCTTAGGCATGTGGGATGGGTATTTTTGTCATTTAGTCATCAGTGGGAACAATGCTTCTTACCTCCTTGTCCAATTTTCAGGGCCAGTCATTCAGCTATGATGCAGAAGGGCAGGTCCTGTGGACAGGGAGGGTTCAGATGGGTGTGTACAGCTTACCCTGAGGCCAACGGGGCAGGGTCAAGAGACAGTTCAAGGAACATCATTTGGTCCACACTTCTGCCACTCGGGTACAGTGCTCAGCATGTGGTACAGATAGCCACGACAGAAGGGAGACAACGTGATATGTGGAACTAAGTGGATGTGTAAAAGAAGATATACACAGAGAAAAGAAGTCAAAAAAAGGATATTGAGTGAGTCCACCTTTGGAGTAGGGCAGACTGAGGGAAGCTTTGTGCTGGTGGCTTCAAAGAAAGGCTTTGTAGCACAGGCTTTAAAGACAGTACAGAGTCACCACATGTGGCTAGGTGGGCAGAAGGAAGGAAAGAAAGGAAGGAAGAAAGAGAGAGATAGAAACTGAGAGGAGAGGAAGCATGAAAGACAGAGAAAGGCACATGTAGCCAAGGGGTTGGGTGAAATGAAAGGTAGAGACAAGAAACTGAGACAAAAAATGCCAAATGTCCAGCAGAAAAGAGGCTAAAGAAGGCAGAGACAGAAACTGAGCAACAAAGAAAAATACTCCCCCAGGGGGTCCACCCAATGACAGCACAGAACAGGAAAGAGCTCCCTAACTGAGCAATACTACACAGTCTATCAAGAAGGAGAGAAGATGGCACACAGTTCCAGGTGTTTGAGAGAAAAGAAAGGAAGGAAGGAAGAGGGAGACAAGAAACCTAGAAAAGAGGGGGAGAAAAGCCCTGAAGGAGTCCATTAGCTTGGCAGTGTGGACCAAGAAAGCAATTCCTCAGTTAAGTGGTGCTGCTCAGCCCATTAAGAATGAGCAGTGATGGCATGTGGCACCAGGTGTTTGGAAGAATGGAAAAGAAAGAACTGAGGAGAAAAGAAATCAAAAGAATCCAAAAAATGCAACAACTACAACAAAATAATGGCACTGAAGAAAGTAGTCAGCAGGGCCAAGGGGGAATCCAGGAGACTGTGACGTGCTGGAGAGCTGCAAAGGCTATGCAGAGGGAAGAAGGTAGAGAGTGAGAAAGTACGTATACCTGCTCAGAGGGTGCTCTATCTCCTGTTGGGAGCTCTGTGAAGCCACCTTCCTGTATTCTCTGCTTGATGTTCTTGGTGGCTGGGGGATCCAAGATGGCAAATCGATGTCACATCATCTGATAGCAGACCTCTACTCCATAGCTTTCCTCATTTTCTGTTCTCTGTCAATTTCTTATTCCATTCAGTGCTTGGCTGAGTTCTTTATTCCTTCATCTGGTGTTTAGGGTTCCAGGACTGACATTTGAATTCTTTTTTAATTAGTTTTCTGGGTCTTTGCTGTGGAGAGATGGTATGATGCTTCTGTCTACAGCACCATCTGGCTCTACACCCAGGATTTTGCTTTTAACCACTCTATTGACAACAACCAAAGTTTGCCTGACACAAACTACTTTGTAAGATGCATATTTTTTAGATGAATGAATAAAGGATTCTATCTGAGATGAGCAAGTGAATTTTACTGCCATTCACTGATAAAGGAAACACAGAGGCAGAAGACAAAACGGTAAGTTCACCTTTGAAACATGTTGAGTTTGAAGTTTCTGTGTGATACTCAGATGAGGATGTTAAATAGGAATTTAGTTACATAGAGCATATAGATGTGAATATGATTAGTTTGTGGAGATAACTGCAATCATAGGAATAGCTGAGATCCCTGAGCTAGGAGATTAGGTACCATAATGACCAAAAAAGATAGGCCTTGGCCTCCCAGATCTTCCTCCTCTGATGTCTGCTCCTCCTAACAGCCTCAACAGGCAGGGGTCTCAGTACACATTCCATCCTTGAGGCAAATGGTCTTACCTCTAATTTCACTGGCCTCCCTATCAAGAAAGACAAGCTCTGGAAAGCTGGTTCTGCATACTCTATCTATCCTGCTCTATTAGACTCATGCTCATCCCTGATGTTACAGATGTAGGAGAGTCAATACATGCATCCCATGGGGCCTTACAGAAGCAGACAGCAGACCCCACTTGCTTAGTCAAACACTTGCTACCAGTCCTTCTGGCAAAACTCCCAGAAAGAAAAGATGGGGATGTGAAAGAGTATTTTTTCTGCAATTCACAGCAGCAGCTAGCTGTCTCCCTAATGATTATATGTATTCATATAGAAATCTGTTCAACAAAGGAATTCTAGCTCAGAAGGAACTCCTCCTCAGTAATACACATTACAGGCCTACAAAGTGTTTTGGTAATGTATTGTATCTCTGCCCTGGGGCTGTTAGAGATACATCATGTTATCTCATAGCCTCTCAAGAATAAAGAAAAATTGAGTACTTAGTACACAAAGTCATAGTGATCTGTCTGGTGACTCTCAGAGACCGATTCTGTTACTAAAGTTCACACTGCTGCTCCAAATTCTCATTTCAAACTCTTCCTGTGTCCTAGTAGTAGTTTTTCAGTAACATACCATACTTCTAAAAGTTTTTTCAGTCTCAGCAGATTAATTAGTTCAATAGCATTCAAGTACTCTTTAAGCTCTACTAAGTGAAGGCTATTTTTTTTCAGTAGATGCTTAAAAAAATCATATTGTGATTTAAGTGCTGGTTTAAATTATTTTCTTATTCAACAATTTATATGCAGCTTGTTCTGTGACATTAGCTTCTACTTCTCAATATGTAAGCATTCTCTCTACCTCAACTCTAGTGCCCCCATTTCCATTTGTCCAGCTTTCCTGACCCTTCCTGCCTTCTGAACTTTGTCTTTGGGCAAATAATGCCATTTTGGTTTCATATAGTTGCTTGTTCTGGGTAGCACATTCAGTAACACCCTCCTGAGATTTTTTATTCACTTTATAGACTTTCTATTCTTCAGCTGAAAGGTGATCTCTTGAATGGTTTCAGTTTCAAGTCTGAAGGCTGTCTAAGGGTTCTACCAGTCTCTAACAGACCAGTAAGTCTGTTTTTGTTTTTCATTTTTTAAATGAATTTGAGTTTCCTTCTACATTTTTCTCCTGCTCTGTCTAGGAAATTCTATTGTGATCCTGTTCAGAGTAGTCCACAGAGGAAGCCAGGCACCACCTCGTTTTCCAGTCTCAGACTAGTGGATGATGTGATTCCTGTGGTCTGTTAGTTTTGTGGAAGAGTTGTTTCCTTGGGTCTCAGTTTTTCTTTACTCTTCTTTGTTCCAAATGGGAAAAGAACAATAGTCGTATCTTGTATGGCCACTCACAAACTTTTAAGGCCTCAGTCACTATTCACCAAAGTAAGATGTAGAGCATTCTCTTTACGAAATATATTATGCCAATTGACCTAGATGTCTGCCAAAACTATAGTCCTCAGCTCTCAAGCCCAGTGAACTTAGTGAATTGAGTCGGTACTGACTCATAGATTGCAGATGATGTAATTATATCTGCAGAAAATCCAGAGGTTCTACAAAAAGGCTACTCATACTAGTGGATGGATTCAGGATTGCACCTAATGACAACAAACACCCATTTCTGATAAAAACTCTCAGCACAATAGATACAGAAGGGAAATTCCTCAGTGCAGTAAGGTTCTTGATTATACGCTGTCATGGATTGAATTGTGTCCCCCCCCCCCCAATATGTGTAGTCGTGTGGCTGAGCCATGATTCAGGGTGATGATTCTCCATATTCTATGATTGTCCTCCATTTTGTGATTTTCCTATCTGTATGTTAAAAGATTAGGGTGGGACTGTAAATCCCTTCATAGGATCACCTCTCTGCTCCACTGTAAAGGGAGGTTCCATGGAGTGTGGCTGGCACCACCGTTAATCCTTTCACCCTAGGAGAGATAAAAGGAGAATGAAGCAAACGGAGAATTAGTAATCTCACACCATCAAGAAAGCAGCACTGCGAGAAGAGCATGTCCTTCAGACCAGCCTGGACAAAGACTGATGCCATATCAGACTTTCCTCCAGAGCCAACAAGGGGGAAATCCTTCCCTTGGTGCAGACATCCTGAATTTGGACTTGTAGCCTTCGGACTGTGTAAGAATAAACTTTTCTTTGTTAAAGCCATCAGTATTTCTGTTAGAGTAGTACCAGGTGACTAAAACACTACTTCTTGAAATGGCTGAAAGTTGACTAGTTCTTTCTGGTGTAATGACTGTATATTCTTTCCACCTTCTATTTTCCAGTAGAATATAATCCACTACATAAGTAAAACAAAGGAAAAGGCTTGGTCCTTTGTTTTTTGTATGTGGTGGATTACATTGATTTTCAAATGTTGCACCATCCTTGCATACCTGGAATGAAAATCACTTGGTTATGATGCATTATTTTGTGACATGCTGTTGAATTCTATTAGCTAGAATTTTTTTTTTTTTGGAGAATTTTTGGTTGTATATTCATGAGCAATATTCATCTATAATTTTCCTCTTTTGTGTTATTGTGACAAGCTGAGTCAGATCCGACTCGACAGCACTTGGCTTGGTATCAAGGTTATTCAGGCTTCATAGGACAAATTAAGGAATATTTCTTTCTTTATGTTCTGAAAAAGTTTAAGTAGTTTTGGTGTGAACTCTTCTCTGAACATTTGAGTTATTTGCAACTTCTCTTTCTTTTGTTTTGTAAATTTGACCAGTGGTTTGTCAATTTTATTGGTCATTTCAAAGAAATGTCTTCCAGTCTTATTGTTTTTTTCTATTGTTTTTCTGTTCTGTTTCCTTTATTTCTATTCTAGTGTTTATTTTTCCCTTCATTGTGATGATAGTGGGCTTTCAGCTGCTCTTTTTGAATTTGAGTTGTAGTGTTAAGGTATTGACTTTAGCCCTTCTTTTATTTTATATTATGAATAGATTGATCATGTGAATTAAATTACTTTGCTGTTTTAATCATTGTTTGTTATAGGGCAAAAATATTAACTAATATAATTTGCCAGAACAATAACAAAATAAAAAGAAGAAAATATTGGATACTAAGTTATATTTTTTAAAGCTGTGTTTTTAAAACATTTAAATGTTCCAGCGATAATATAAACATAGCAAAAGTTTTAATTATATGCTGCCAAACTAAAACAAGTTTGTTCTGCTTGTCCTGTCAGCCAAAATTCAGAGATGGGGAGGAAGGTTCAATGCTTTATAAGCAGACAAGCATACTGGCCATGAGACAGTAAGAATAACTTCTCCAAAAAAACTGTCCTTGTTTGAGCTACATATCCAATGGTTTTCATAGCCAAAATTCAAAGTGATTGCCATTTGGCGCAGAACAATAGTCAGGAACCACAAGATTCCATTACAACATACGGTTTCATTACATCTTATCAAACTGTGAATTACCCAAAATTTCACTGTCTCTCTCTGAGGTCTTAATCAATTTTACTTCCTCAGAGATAGGGAGAGGAATGCAGACATGCTAATCTTGTCTGAGGGTGATAATTGTGGCAGAGGATGGAACGTAGCTTAATAACATAAGTGACCTGTGTTAGATTCTTACATTTACCACCATTCCCCACTCGTAGTTTATTTATCTCATATCTATGAAATAGGTTTTAAATGAAAATAACTGCTTTGATTTATAGCGTTAATTCTAGGAGGAAGACTTTGATTGGGAGGTGACTCTTTACAACATGAGATACAGTAAGTCATGAGGTAGGGCATACCTTGTATAAGGCAACAAACAGTCCATAAACAACTATGATTATGATTCCCATTATTAGTGTGCTTAGCCAGCCTAGGTTGGGGGGCCATGAAAACGACTTCTCAAATTCCGACCCAAAGAAGCTTTCATTCTGTTAGAGGAATTGTGATGTTACCTGGACTCTATACTTTTTCACGTCCCTGGGCAAGGTGGGTGATGTTATCTGGCTCAATCCTCTGGGCGGGATCCAAAAAAAGCTTCAGTCTCCAGGTTAGTTTTAGTCAACCTGAGAGATCAGCCAAAGATTTTTAATCAATATTTTACAATTACTAGCTCTTTCATTTCCCACTGCTAGTATTATAGCATCTTATACCTATGAGTCAGTTTGCTGTGAAAGTAACTGTCCCGGTCATTAGTATTTTTTTTAAATACATTTTGTCTACCTTAACTTCCCTGAGAGATTTCATACCCAAAATTTTGATGGGAACATGGGTGAAGGTCTCTTCTTCTGTATCTGCCTCATGCTGAGTAGGGGCATAGGCCTGCCTATTTGACTAGAAATCTCTCGTTGACAGTGTTAATCATTTATAATGGTCAGGATGACAATTACTGAGTGTCACTTAGGACCCATGAAACATTTTCTTTGGAGCTTTTGCAACCTCAATATATGAGTCTTTTTGGAAATCCAGACTGGAGATATCTAGTTTTCCATCCTCCTCTCTCCTTTTTCTACTTCCTCTTTACCTTCTCTTCACTTTTTCAGTCTTTCTGCCTTTCTCCCCTTTTGTTTTAAATTTCTCTTTTCCCTTTCTTTTTTCCTTCTCTATTTCTTCTCTCTCCGTTTTTTGCCTCTCCTCCATTTGTCTCCCATATGGCTATGTCGCAAACTTTTAATGGAACCAGACTGAGAATGTTTGGCATGTGTCTCAATAACTGTGACCCCATCAGACACAATAGCAAATTTTCACCTTGGGTTTTTAGTCCAAGCCAGTAATTATTACAGTCCCACTTGGAGAGTGGGCCCATTTAAGGTAAAGAAGGTAGCTTTTTGTGTCTAAGGTAAATTTAATCTCCTTATCTTCCACATCGAGCATAAGCTTTGGTTTCCCCATGGAGATGTTGATGGTGTGGCCATAAGCCCAGCTGGTCTCAGAGCTCTGTCTATAGTCTGTCTCTTCAGACCTCTCTTCTAAGAGTTATTATAGGAGGGCCTGTCCATCTCAGCCTGTGTGAAGTCAGCTAGACATCTTGTTTTAGGGCACTCAGGACATTCCACTTTTCTAGCCTCATTTTTTTGAACAGTACCTGTATTGGTCAGATTCAGTACTCATAAGCCAGTGAGGTGATCTAAGTCTTGATCTCAGGAGCCAAGTGAGTTACCTTGAGGTGAGAGCACCAGAAGGTTACAGCTAACAGTTGGGCCTTCTTTTTCATTTAGTTTTTCTGCAAGAAAATCTCTTGTTATTACACAGCTTAAAGGCCTCCTCTACCAATTGGGAGAGTGAGGTCTGAAGTTCTGATAGAGGGCCATAAAAGTCTGTATATAGGGAATCATTTCATTTCCCCTGTGTTTACAAAATAGAACACCAAGAGTAAAACAGCCCAATTTAGTCTATCTAGATCATCATTTGACTTAAATGGCTTTAGGAACCTGCTTTCCTAAAGCTCACAGTTTAAAAGGAGATTAATTGAATGCCATCAGATTTTCAAGATCTCAAGCATTATGCAGTGAACTATGACGTAGAATACAAACAGCAACAATATCAGGCCAATTATATAAAAGAACCAATGAAAGTATGACCCTACAGTCTCCGAAGAAAACATGAGGCATTTATACACAAGTAGCATCAACCATTTTTCATGTGTCTCAGCAGTAATTGCATTTTATAAAACCTCAGATATTATATTAGTAAACCCATTAAATTATTAGCTTATTTTTAAAAGTAGGAGCTCAAATCATCAGCAATATTTTTTACATAAAACTCATAGTATATTCATTTAACCAGCCTTGTGTAATTATTCTCTGTTTCACATATTCTGGAACAGTTGTAGTTTGTGGGGCCATCAGTTCTGCACAACAGGCTTGAATATCTTGAGCCACAGTCCTTTTCATAAGCCTAAAATCTTTGTTGAGATATTCTGGTCTAATGTTTTCAGAAAATCAGCAAAAAAAAAAAAAAAATACTGTTAATGAACTTCAGATAGCATACATATTAATATTGAGGCATCATGCTACATAGTCAGGATATACAAAGATTATTAAGTCTCTAAATACCTATATAGTATAAAAATAAATTTATCGATAAATAATTTAAATTCTCCAGTCAAAGCACTGGCTTTCATGATGCTAGATTACAATAACAATAGTAAAGTTATAGTCAAGTTAGCAAACCAAACCAAGTGTCGTGGAGTTAATTCTGAATCATAGCAACCCTACAGGACAGAGTAGAACCACTCCACAGAGCTCCCAAGGAGTGCCTAGTCGACTCAAACTGCTGACCTTTTGGATAACAGGCATAGCACTTAACCACTATGCCATGCCAGTAGGGTTTCTCCAGTTAGCAATTAAGAAATAGTAATAAAATTATGACTTAATATTATGCATTTGTTAAATAATATTAGGCAAAAATGTAAGAGGAAATAACCAACATAACTTTTACTCCAGTAAGATTTGGGCATTTGCTTTTAACCCATGTCATAGAATTTATAAAATAAGACTGTTTCCACCTTTTCCTTTAGAAAAGAATATTCGTGGCTTTCTATGAAGTTTCAGAGTTGTTAAGAGTTTGTTACAGGTTAACAAGAAACAATACTAAAGTTACTTGACTAAAAATCTAAAAGTAAGAAAAGCTTAGTTTTTCCAATTTTATTGTCCTGTGCCTTGACTTTCTGACTTAAGAGATCTTATTCTAATGAGAAGTCAAATCTTTGCCTAGAAGAGAGATTACATAAGGAATAAATTAACTGTTTACTCATAAGATTATTATTTAGCAGTGATAAAGCCAATTCTTTCTAACATTAATGTTCTTAAAAATCTCATAAATTAAACCATTAAACCTTTGTCAGACAAACTTCTGACCAAGTCAAATAAATATTTTTTCAATAAACCTCTATAGCGCAATCTCTTAAACAGCAATAAAAAATTCATTAAGACGTATGTAGTATATATTTTTCCCTGTTGCTTAAAAAGCAAACAGCATATAAATTTATATTATATCAGACATCTATTAAACGTAATTACTCTAAAAGTCCAGGCCTGAAATAAAGCTTGTTTAAACGGTCTAGGTCTTTAATTAACTATTATAGTTTTATCAGCTGGCTTTCAGAAATTACACAAGTCTCTGTTCAACTGTCTTGGAAATCACAAAGTCCCATTCCTGATATAGACATATCTCTAAATCTCTCAGATAGGTCTCAGAGTTGTCCTGCAATAGTCATAATTCTTTTCTGGATTTACCTAATTTATGATAATCACAGTAATCCTTATCTGTTTTTATTTTTGTCCCCCCCCCCGCCCCCAAATTCTTCCCAGGTGCTATGATTTGAGCTAATTTCTGCCCTTATCTCTGCTGCTTTCTGGAGGACAAAATATCACTGATTTCCTTTCTACTGTTTTGGAATTGTTTTTTCTTTAAGATAAAGTTATACCTTAAACTAAGACTTGTAAAGTTAAGTTTTTCAGCCCAGTGACAGTATGTCTGGATCTACATGAAATTCAGCTTTTTTATCAACTTTAATTTAGCTCAAGCAAGATTCTGAAAATTGGGTACATTGGCAAGGACAAGACATAATACACTTAACAGACTGTTTCATGAAAACAGATATTGAATAAGACAACACAGGGGAGAAAAAATTCTGAGATTGCACTGGGCAAAATGTGTAGTCCAAAACAAACATTAAACACTCAATCGATAGGAATTAGACACTTGTTCACCGAAAATTATAAAGTCTGGGGTCTCTACAAACAGCTTGTGTAAGTATGACACAGATATTTCCAAAATCCCCCAGAAAGCAAAATGAAAAACATACCACAAATATATTTATCTTATCAAATGCACATGGAGGGCTCATGCAATCACACACATACAGCTTCACCTTACACAGCCTGTTTCTGTCTTAGTTAAAGTGAGCTTAGCAAGTACTTTCATGATTTTTGACAAAAGAGCTCTATTTGCAGGATAGGAGAATAATTTTATAGATCCATTCAACTGCCAACTGTCTCTGGAGTCTAGTTGGTACTTTGGCAGGGCATATTATTGTGAAACTTCATTTGATCTTTAGTCACAGATGGGTACCCATACTGAGGCCAGACAGACAGAATCTTCCCTGTTGCACTTTCTTGGAAGCGGGGTCTTATTTCACATTATAACAGAATATACAGATACAGAGCAAGCTTTCTTAGTTGGGACAGATGTTCCTTCTTTCCACACAGACAGTATTGAGACGGAACTTTGAACACTGATGAGAACTTGAGTTCTCTGCATGCAACCAGAATTAAGTACTTAACCCCTTTTTAAATAAGTGAATCAATGCCAGGCACGGATGGGTAACTTTCAAAGGCTCCCAAGAAAAAGATTCTTGGCACTGCTGCTCAGAGCATTCGGAAGCCACACCTCCAGACCTGCCTGTCCAGGCAGACAAGGGGTACTCTGTCTGTCCCAGGTCAAGCTGAAGAAGAGAGGAAGAAAGGAGATGAAGCTGAAGTATTCACTTTTTAACATAACAGGATAGTGGAGGTCCAGGGAAATGGGAGGTGTTATGCTTGGACCAATGTGTATCTCAGTTTGCATGAAGTTTTTCTTGCAGGGAGCAGATACTTTCCTGATCTGCTCCATGTACCCCCTAATCCTGTCATGGGAGCCTTCCAGCAGCAGATACCGTTTTGCTCTTAAATGTCTGACCCGTGCCTGCAAATTGTTTTATGGACCTTATCCTCAGCCTTTGAACCAAAGAGATAGGTACCCTCACCCATGCAGACCATAGTTACTGGGGCAATATGACCAGTTCGGCCTTCAGAATTCACCAGGGGATGTGCCCTGGTTGTGATTCTTCAATTGCCATGGCAGCTATCAACCTGTTCATTATGGGTTTTTAGACATGTAGCAGAAAAGTGGAAGAGAGAAAAGTTGGGAAAGAACTTACCAGTGGGGTCCCCAAAGTCCTGATGAGGTTGCCAGAAATGCTGACAGCCAAAATTCAGTTAGTGAGACAGGCTCAGTGCTTTATTAGCAGACAAGCATGCTGGATGGAAGACAGTGAGAGTAAATTCTCCAGAAAAACAGTTCCCATTTGGGTTTCATTCCAGTAGTTTTTATAGCCAGAATTCAAAGTGATTGGCATTTAGCACAGAACTATGGTCAGGAGTCACAAAATTTCATTACATCACAAAGTTTCATTATATCTTATCAAACGTGTGAATTACACAAAATCTCATTGTGTTTCTCCGAAGCCTTAATCAATTTTACTTCCTCAGAGATAGGGGAGGAATGCAGACCTGCTAATTCAGTCTCAGGGTGATAACTGAGGCAGAAGATGGAATGTAGCTTAATAATCTAAGTGACATTTGTTAGATTCTTACATTTACCACCATAAATAAAATTCTTTTCTTTTTTGATGTGTGCATTTATTGCTATAAATTGAATTCTGAGTGTAGTTTTAGGTATGTCCCAAAGGCTGTGGTAAGATATATTTTCATTCTCATTTGATTCTTAGAATGTTTATTATTATTATTATTTCCCCTTTCTCTGTTACTCAGCGGTTTTTAAGCAAGGTGTTACTTGGTTTCCATGTGCTCGATTTTTTTTCCTTGTTATTCCTGTTGTTGATTTCTAATTTTATAGGATTGTGATCAGAGAAGATGCTTTGCATTATTTCAGTGCTTTCAAATTTATTGAGTTTTTCTTTGTGTCCTGATATGCCAACTGTTTTAGTCAGCCAGGGCTGCTCTAATAGAAATATCACAAAGTGGATGGCTTTAACAAAGGAAGGGTTATTCTTACATAGTCTGGTAGACTGCAAGTCCATATTCAGGGTGTCTGCTCCAGGGGAAGGCTTTCCCCTTGTCGACTCAGGAGGCAAGTCCAGTATTACATCAGTGTTTGTCCAGGGAGCATTTTGGCACAGGAACGTCAGGTATGAAGGACACGCTCTTCTCCTGGTGCTGCTTTCTCGATGGCACGAGGTTCCCAGTTCTCTGCCTGCTTCTCTGTCCTTTTATCTCTTGTAGGATGAATGGATTAAGGGTGGGGCAAGTCATACTTCAGGGAAACTCCATTTACAGTGGAGCAGGCAGGTAATCCTGTGAAGGGATTTACAGCCCGACCCTAATCCTTTAACATATGGTTTAGGAAAACCACAAAATGGAGGACAGTCACAAGGTACTGGAAATCATGGCCCAGCCACATGGCTACACATATTTTGGGGGGGGGACACAATTCAATCCATGACATCCCACCTTTTGGCACCCCAAAAATCACATCATAGAAACATGTAACACATTTATCTCATCATAGCAAAATCATGCCCATCCCATATGATAGAAGTCTTAAATCAGTTCCAAGTGCAAAATACAAAAACCCTTACACATCTGTGAAACCTAGAAGGTAAGCTATCTGCTTCTAAAGGTACAATGGCAAAATAGGCCCAAGTTAGACATTCCATTACAAATGGGAGAAACTGCAGGTAAAGAAGACATTAACAGGTAACAGGCAAGTCAACAGAACACATTACATTAGCCCTCAAAGCTTTGTAAATACTCGTACATTTTCTGAGACATTCTACACAATGGCCCTGCTCTCTAGACGCTAGATATTAGCTACACTCTCTGGATTTTGAGTGGAGACTTGCAGCCCCATGCTACAACTCTGCCTTCAAGACCCACTTGGACAGAAACTCTGCCCCATCAGCTTTAGGAGCACCCTAAGCCCAACTGAGTGGCTATTCCACCCTTACGAACACATGACGCCATGGTTCCACCTTTTCAAATCCCTCATGTCATGGCCATAACTTTTGAGACTGAGGCAGCTCAGCTTCTCACGCTGTTTGTCTCTTCTTCTTCAGCTTCCTATGGCCATATGGCCTGGGCCTCAGGCCCACATCTGCCCTGCCAGGCAGGTGTTTCAAAGCTCTGTAGCTGCACTGATTTAAGTGCCTGGAGGCACCCCCACTCTTGCTAGAAAGTGTCCTTCCCAAAGGCACTCAGCTCTCTCACTCTATGGGTCAGCAGGGCCAGCTCCATGGATTTAAGTGCCCAGAGGCACCCCAATCCACAAGGAAAACTCTGTGGGCAGGCACTAAGCTCTCTCACTCCATGGGTCTGCTCCAGCGCAGCCCCTCGTTCTGCTGCACTGCTGCTGCTCTCACCAGTCTTCCGTTTCTCACCATCTGAGCCTTCTTTGTTCCTTCTGAATCTTCTACCCATTCACAGTTTCAAAGTGGCTTCTACATTTTGGGTATTTGCTAGAGCAGCACCCCACTCTCACGGTACCAAATTCAGTTTTAGTCAGCTAGGGCTGCTCTAACAGAAATACCACAAAGTGAATGGCTTTAACAAAGGAAAGTTTATTCTTACATAGTCTGGTAGGCTGTGAGTCCATATTCAGGGTGTCTGCTCCAGGGGAAGGCTTTCCCCTTGTCAGCTCTAGAGGAAAGTCCAGTATTGCATCAGTCTTTGTCCAGGGAGTATCTTAGCACAGGAAACCTCAGGTCTGAAGGATGCACTCTTCTCCCAGTGCTGCTTTCTTGGTGGTAGGAGGTTCCCAATTCTCTGCCTGCTTCTCTGTCCTTTTATCTCTTGCAGGATGAATGTATTAAGGGTGGGGAAAGCCATACTTCAGGGAAACTTCCTTTATAGTGGAGCAGGGAGATAATCCTGTGAAGAGATTTACAGCCCCACCCTAATCCTTTAACATACAGTTTAGGAAAACCACAAAATGGAGGACAGTCACAAGATACTGGGAATCATGGCCAGCCACATGGCTACACATATTTTTGGGGGGGACACAATTCAATCCATGACACCGACTATTATGAAGAATGTCCATGTGCATTGGAGATGAATGAGTACTTTGCTGCTGTTGGGGGTTCTGTATATGCCTATGAGATCAAGTTGGTTGACTGTGGCATTTAGATCTTCTGTATCTTTGCTGAGTTTCTATCTGTTCTACTCAGAACTGAAAGTGGTGTGTTAAAGTCTCCTACTATTATTCTGGAGCCATTTACTTCTGTTTTCAAAGCTGTTAGGGTTTGTTTTATGTATTTTGAAGCATTGCCATTGGGTAGATAGCTATTTTTTATTGTTATGTCCTCTTAGTGAATTGACACTTTAATCATTATATAATGTCCGTCTTTGTCGTTATGGTAGATTTTGTCTTAAAGTACATTTTAGTTTTGTTTTAGTCAGCTAGTGCTGCTGTAACAGAAATACCAAATGTGGATGGCTTTAAAAAGAGAAATTTTATTTGTGACAGTGCAATATGCTGAAATTCCAAATTCAGGGTGTCAACTCCAGGGGAAAGCTTTCTCTGCTGGCAGTGGAGAAAGGTTCTTTTTGTCAGTCTTCCCCTGGACTGGAAGCTTAAGAGGTGCAGGGACCCCAGTCCTCTACAAAGCTCAGCTCCCAGCACTGCTTTTTGGTGGTATGAGATCTCTGGAAGTCTCTGCCAGTTGCTCTTCTTTATATCTTAAGAGACTGACTCAGGGCACAAAACAAACTCACAGATTGAGTCTTGCTCTACCAACACAACTGCTGCCCATCCAGTCTCATTAACATCATAAAGGCAAGAATTCCAACATAGAGGAACATCACATAATACCAAGAATTATGGCACAGCCAGATGACTACAGATTTTGGGGGGAATGCAATACAATTCCTAACAATCCTATTCTTTTTTGGTTATTATTTGTTCAATAAAGTTTTCCCCATTGTTTGAATTTTAGTTTATTTATATCATGTGTCTAAGTTGTATTTCTTGTAGATAGTATATTGATGGGTCATGTTTTTTAAATCCTGTAACTCTATTGCTTCACTGGTGCATTTAAACTATTTACTTTCAATGGGATTTTCAGTAAGTGTGAGTTTACTGCTGTCATTTTGGTTTTCTTTGTGTGTGTGTGTAGTGTTGACAGTTTCTTTGTTCCACTTAATTTTCTGTGATGAGTGCTCTATGTGGATTTTCTTTTAATTTCTTTCATTGTCAATTTTGTGCATACTGAGCCTTTATAATTTTCTTCTTTTTATTTTGATGAGTTCATTTTTGAGTATTTCTTTGTGGTGTTGTTATGTGCTATTGAGTCAGTTACAGCTCATATTAACCCAATGTAGAGCAGAATGAAACGATACCCAGTCCTATGCTATCTTCATAGTCATTGTTTCAGTCATTGAGTCAATCCATTTTTTAAAGAGATTTACTTTCCTTTACTGACCCTTCACCAAGCATGATGTTCAGGGGTTGCTATGATACAGAATTAACTCCACAACACTTGGTTGAGTTTCAATTGCTAACTTGACAATAACCTTGTTATTATTATTATTTTAATCTAACATCATCAAAGCCAATGCTTTGACTGGGGAATTCAAATTATTTACCTATAAATTCATTTTTATACTATATAGGTACTTAGAGAGTTGGTAATCTTGGTACATCCTGAATATGTAGTATTACGCATGAAGATTATTATGTATGATATCTGAAGTTCTTTAAAAATATGGGTAATAATTATATTTAGAAGCATTATTGTCTAAAGTTTTCAAACAGATTGTTTTACTTGGCCTTTACATTTTGATAACTTTTATTAATCATGATCTTATTAAGTTTTGTCATCTATAGTTTTTTTTCCTTGATTTTCTGACTTTGAATGTTTCATGCCACTGTCTACATGCCAGTGTTGTTTCTGCTAAGAAATCCAACAAAAGTCTACAGGGTTTCCCTCTGAATATTAGCTTTGCTTTGAGTCTTGCTGCCTTTAAGAGTTTCTGCTTATGTTTCACTTTGTTAAGCTTGATTATAAAATGTCTTGGAGTCTTTCTTTTGATATTCTGTATTGAGTGGTGTTCAATACATATCTTGGGTATCTATATTCTCTTTCATAATTTCAGGGAAGTTTTCTGTCAGCAGCTCAGCAACAATGCTCTCTGTATTCTCAGGTGTCTCATCCTGTTCAGGAGCTCCAATTAATCATAGATTGTTCCTCTTAATAGAGTCCCACATGCTTCTTAATGCTTCTTCATTTTTCTTGTTTCTTTTTTCTGATTTCTCCACATAGATACTGGAATCATCAGCTCTGTCTTTCAAATCATAAAATCTATTTTCCATTTGTTCCATTCTGTTTTCTTGGCTTTGAATTGAAGTTTTTGTGTCTTCAATTTTGTTCTTAATCTGTTGGGTTTCAGAGTACTGGTGTTCCATCAGATGGAACAGCTGGCTTAATTTTTCATTTTGCTCTGCTATATTTTGTATAAACTCTAGGAGGGCTCTGTATATGATCCTTTTGTATTCATCTTCTGATAGTTTCAGAAAACCTTCTTCTTCTGGGAAGTTCTGAGGTGGTTTCTTTTGGGGGCCTTCTGATGCCATAATTTCTTGGCTATGGTTTTTTCAGAGTTTGTTGCTTTGGGGGCTTCATTTGGGTCAACAGGGGCTGGGAGAGATGCTGTGAGGATGGACCACAGTTGTTTCTCTAGGCCATCTTAAAATGAGAGGTAAAAAGTATCTGACATCTTCCAAAGTCACTCAGGTTTTCAGGTGTATAGGTCCCTCTTCCCAGCTGGCAAAGTAAGCATCTCTGTGTCAACCTCCAGGTTTTATAAACTAGCTCAAAATACAGAAAGGCTACTGGCCTGCTGGCTGGTGCTGTGGGGCCTCAGCTGTAGGTGATACTGTGTAGAATTCTACTTTTCTGCTGGAAAAGTGCTCTCTTCTGGGCAGGCACTGCCTCCCAGCCCAGGAATTGGGTCCAACTGAGGCTTCCATATGAGTAAACCCACCTCCCAGCAGAACAAGATGGTGTCCTGCACAAGCTTGCCACCCTACTGGACCAGGCTACTGGAAGAAGGAGAAACCAAAAGTTCCGAGATGCCAAGAGTCCATAGCCTCTGTTGCTGGACCCCAGCCTCAGGTGACACATTGAAAAACACTACCTCTCTGTCAGAAAAACACTCTCCCCCCAGCAGGCACCACCTCCCAGCCTAGGAACCAAGTCCAGCTGGGGCCTCTGTGTGGGCATGTCCATCTCCCAATGGATCAAGATGGTATCCCGCACAAACTCGCCACCACATCTGTATGGCTACCACATGGCAGAGGTAGAAAAAATAGGCCAAAGGAGCCAAGATGCACAGCCAAAGCTAGGCTCTCAGAACAAGGCAACTATGCTTGCCGATCCCACTAGCAGTGCGTCTGAGAACAGTGGCTAGTCAAGTCCCAGCTCCACCATCAAAATGGTGGTGCAAGCCCACGCTCACCAAGAGTGGGGTCAGTGAAATGGAGGAGGTTTTGCATTCAGTGATGTGAAGTCCAAATTAACAGGCCTATGCTGCATCCTAGGGCTTACTAGGTGTCCAGAAGTCTCCATTTAATTATCAGTTCAGGTCTTGGTTTCCAGAGGGATTTAGGGAGATGTGTGTTTAGTCTGCCATCTTGACTCTGTCCCCCTTTTTTTGCTGATTTTCTGAAAAGATTTGACTGGAATATCTCAACAAACATTTTAGATTAATGAAAAGGACTGTAACTCAAGATATCCAAGCTCTTGTGCAGAACTGATGTCCTCACAAATTGCAGCTGGTCCAGAATAGGTGAAACAGAGAATAATTACACAAGGCTTAGTAAATTACTATACTGTGAAGTTTATGTAAAAATATTGCTGATGTTTGTTTTGAGATCCTACTTTTAAATATAAGCTAAATTAAATCAATGGGTTAATTAACATGGAACCTGTGACTTTATAAAATGCAATTACTACTGAGACACATAAAAAATGAATACTGATGCTAGCCAAGTGCCATTGAGTCGGATGCAACGCATACTGATGCTACTTACGTATAAATGTTTCATGCCTTGCTCAGAGACTGTAGGGTCATACTTTCATTGGTTCTTTCAGATAATTGGTATGATATTGCTGATATTTCCATTCTAACTTATAGTTCACTGTGTGTTGCTTGAGATCTTGAAAATCTGATGGAATTCAATTGATCTCCTTTTAAACTGTGAGCTTTAGGAAAGCAGGTTCCTAAGACCAATTAAGTCAAATGATGATCTAGATAGACTAAGTCTTACTATTTTACTCTAGGTGTTCTGTTTAGTAGATATAAGGGAAAATGAAAAGATCCCCTATGTACAGACTTTTATGGCCCTCTATCAGAACCTCAGACCCCAGTCTCCCAGTTGGTAGAGGAGGCCTTTAAGCTGTGTAATAACAAGACATTTGGTGGCAAAAAAAAGAACGAAAAAAAAGAAACAGAAGGACTAACTTGGTTACAGCCCTCTGGGGCCCACCTCAAGTTAACCTAGTTGACCCCTGAGATCAAGACTTAGATCACCTTACTGACTGATCAATACTGACCCTGATCAATACAGGTACTGTCAAAAAATGAGACCAGGAAAGTGGAACATCCTGAGTGCCCTAAAACAAGATGTCTAGCTGACTTCACACAGGCTGAGATGGACAGGCCCTCCTATAATAACTCTTAGAAGAGAGGTCTGAAGAGACAGACTATAGACAGAGCTCTGAGACCAGCTGGGCTTTTGGCCACACCATCAACATCTTCATGGGGAAACCAAAGCTTACACTCAATGTGGAAGATAAGGAGATTAAATTTGCCTTAGACATGAAAAGCTACCTTCTTTACCTTAAATGGGCCCACTCTCCAAGTGGGACTGTAATAATTACTGGCTTGGACTAAAAACCCAAGGTGAAAATTTGCTATTGTGTCTGATGGGGTCACAGTTATTGAGACACATGCCAAACATTCTCAGTCTGGTTCCATTAAAAGTTTGAGACATAGCCATGTGGGAGGCAAATGGAGGAGAGAGGGAAAAAAGGAGAGAGAAGAAATAGAGAAGGAAAAAAGACAAGGGAAAAGAGGAATTTAAAAAAAAGGGGGAGAAAGGCAGAAAGACTAAAAAAGTGAAGAGAAAGTAAAGAGGAAGTAGAAAAAGGAGAGAGGAGGATGAAAAACTAGATAGCCCCAATCTAGATTTCCAAAAAGACTCATATATTGAGGTTGCAAAAGCTCCAAAGAAGATAATGTTTCATGGGTCCTAAGTGACACTCAGTAATTGTCATCCTGACCATTATAAATGATTAACACTGTCAACGAGAGATTTCTAGTCAAATAGGCAGGCCTATGCCCCTACTCAGCATGAAGCAGATACGGAAGAAGAGACTTCCACCCACATTCCTATAAAAATTTTGGATATGAAATCTCTCAGGTAAGTTAAAGTAGACAAAAAGTATTTTTTAAAAAAAATGCAGAAGACCAGGACAATCACTTTCACAGTAAACTAATCTCATAGCTATGAGATGTTATAATACTGACAATGGGAAGTAAAGGTGCTAATTAATATAACATATTAAAAGTCCTTGCCTAATGTCTCAGACTGACTAAAACTAACCTGGAGACTGAAGCTTTTTTTTCATCTTTCCCAGGAAACTGAGCCAGATAACTTCACTCACCATGACCAGGGACCTGAAAAACTACAGAGTCCAGATAATATCATAGTTCTTATAACAGCATGAAGACTTCTGCCATGAATTGAATTGTGTCCCCCCAAAATATGTGTAGCCATGTGGCTGGCCATGATTCCCAGTATCTTGTGACTGTCCTCCATTTTGTGGTTTTCCTCTGCTGTATGTTAAAGGATTAGGGTGAAGCTGTAAATTCCTTTATAAGATCACCTCCCTGCTCCACTGTAAAGGGAGTTTCCCTGGAGTATGGCTTGCCCCATCCTTAATCTCTTCATCCTGCAAGAGATAAACTGAAAGGGAAGCAGGCAGAGAACTGGCAACTTCACACCATCAAGCGAGCAGCACTGGTAGAAGATCATCTCCTTCAGACCTGAGGTTCCCGTGTCAAGATGCTCTCTTGACAAAGACTGATGCAAAACTGGACTTTCCTCCAGAGCCAACAAGGGGGAAAGCCTTCCTCTGGAGCAGACATCCTGAATTTGGACTTGTAGCCTGCCAGACTGTGTAAGAATAAACCTTCCTTTGTTAAAGCTGTGGTATTTCTGTTATAGCAGCCCTAGCTGACTAAAACAACTTCTTTGGGTCAAAGTTTAAAAAAAATTTTCATGGCTCCCCCACCTATGTTGGCTGCATGCTCTGACAATGAGAATTGTAATCATAATTGTCTGTGAACTATTTGTTACTTTATACACTGTATACCCTGCCTCATGACTAACTGTACTTCATGTTGTACAGAGTTGATTCATAATCAAAAATTTAATCCTAGAGTTAATACTATAATTCAAGAGAGTTATTTTCATTTAAAACTTATTTCCTCACTATGAAATTTAAAAAATAGGAGTGGGGAGTGTTGGTGAATATAGGAATCTAACAAAGGTCACTTAGGTTATTCCATCCTCTGCCTCAATAATCACCCTCAGACCATGTCTTAGGCTGGGTTTTCTAGGGAAGCAAAACCAGTAACACATGTAGCTACAAGGAAAGATTTATAACGTATATAGTTAGTGTAAGCCAGCTAGGGCTCCTCTAACAAAAATACCACAGAGTGGTAGGCTTTAATAAAGGAAAGTTTATTCGTACATAGTCCGGTAGGCTGCAAGTCCATATTCAGAGTCTCCACTCCAGGGGAAGGCTTTTCCCTTGTCAGCCCTGGAGAAAAGTCCAATATTGCATCAGTCTTTGTCCAGGGAGCATCTTGGCACAGGAACCTCAGGTCTGAAGGACACCCTCTTCTCTCAGTGCTGTTTTCTTGATGGTACAAGGTTCCCAATTCTCTACCCGCTTCTCTGTCCTTTTATCTCTCATAGGATGAAAGGATTAAGGGTGGGGCAAGCCATACTCCAAGGAAATTCCCTTTACAGTGGAGCAGGGAGGTGATCCTATGAAGGGATTTACAGCCCCACCCTAATCCTTTAACATACAGTTTAGGAAAACCACAAAATGGAGGACAGTCACAAGATACTGGCAATCATGGCCAGCCACATGACTACACATATTTTTGGGGGGACACAATTCAATCCATGACAGACAGATAGATATAGATATAGGAAACAGCTCATACAATCACAGAAGCTGAATGTCCCAAGTCCTGGCACAAGCCTCATGTGGCCACGGAAGCTGAGGAACCCAAAGTCAACAGGTCAGCGACCAGAGGTCTACATCACCAGTTGTGTAGGTCAGTGAATCACAAGCTGGTGGCGAGACAGAGCAGCAGAGGCTGCCGAACCCAGGATCAGCAGGTGAGGGAGCAGGACTGTCAAGTGCCGGCTTTAAGGATTGATGAATCCAACAGCTGCTAGTTCAAGTCCAGGAACCAGACGCCAGAAGAAGAGAGCAGGAGCTCCTGGCTACGTGAACAGTAGTAGTGGAAGGTCAAGAGATGAGAGCCGAGGGGTGGGAAGCCACCACAAACCCCGCCCTGCCACTTAATATAGCAGCCAAATATGGAGTAACCAAATTGACATAATTCTGACCACCACAGACCAGATTAGCATGTCTGCATTCCTCTCCCTATCTCCGAGGAAATAAAATTAAGACCTCAGAGAGATGAAACTTTGGGTAATTCACATTATTTGATAAGTTTTAATGAAATCTTACAATGTAACGGAATCCTACGCCTCCTGGCTTTTGTCCTGTGACAGATGCCAATCCCTTTGAAATCTGGCTATAATAACACTAGAAATGTAACTCAAGGGGGGATGGTTTTTTGGAAAAGTTATTCTCACTGTTTTCCCAGATTTGTCAGCTTATGTAAAAATAAAGCATTCTTTGAACTCCCTGCTGTCTCTGAATTTTCAGACAATGACAGGTAAAATGAACTTGCTTCAGTCCGGCAGCAGTGACATCACTGATTCATAGCAAAATCTGTGTTGCAAGGTATCCTAGAAATTCCTGATTCCTCCTCTAAATTTTGCCAATGAGGTAATTCCCAGAGATTCTGAGTCTAAGGTCACAAAATCAGCTAAACACAGAGCCAGGCAAGAATTCAAGTCTCTTGACTCAGAATGCCCTCTATGCACGGACAGATTACCCAAATAAGTAAGGTGTGTATGGGTTTACTTAATAATCTGTAGTAAACAATTTCACACGTTTTCACCCACGTCAAAGGTTCTGCTTCTAGATAGGCTGGCGTCTCACCCACCCTATAGCACCTTTCTTTAGAATCAAAGCTTCTTTCAAATTTATAGTCCTTGATAGGGGCATAAAACCAATATGCTTGCCTTGTTTATTATGTATTCCATCCTTGTTAATAAGAAACCACCAGGGACTTTAGTGCTTTTATGTCATCTCCATGCCTGAGAAAGTATGACCTCCACATTCTTCAGGGTCAAAGATCAACTCTCCTCTCCAAAACATACTGGATATAAGAGCCATATACATATATGGCTTCACAGTTTCTGCATTACGTGTGGCTAAACACCAGCTTCCTTTTCACTCAGGTGGGCCCTTTTAGAGTACAGGCTGAGAAAGGAGTTTTCTTGACAAACACTATCATTTTCCACTTTCACGCCCCGAGTGTACCATGAGCAAAACTCTCTAAGTTTGTAGCTTCTTCCCACAGCATTAGCTGCTTACACCTCTTTACTTTGCATTCTTACATAAAGGGTACCCCAATCCTTAGAACTGTGTTTTAATTTTCAATAAAAGGTGAGCATCACAAAGAGCCTTTTATTCTTTTTCAGGAAACAGAGAAGTTAGCTTTAACTATCCAGCTATGTCATGGACTGAATTGTGTCCCTCCCCCCACCAAAATGTGTAGCCATGTGGCCAGGCTGTGATTCCCAGTATCTTGTGACTGTCCTCCATTGTGTGGTTTTCCTATGCTGTATGTTAAAGGATTAGAGTGGGGCTGTAAATCCCTTCATAGGATTACCTCCCTGCTCCACTGTAAAGGGAGATTCCCTGGAGTATGGCTTTTCCCACCCTTAATCCTTTCATCCTATGAGAAATAAAAGGACAGAGAAGCAGGCAGAGAATTGGCAACCTCGTACCACCAAGAAAGCAGCGCTGGGAGAAGAGGGTGTCCTTCAGACCTGAGGTTCCTGTGCCAAGATGCTCCCTGGACAAAGACTGATGCAATATCGGACTTTTCTCCAGAGCTGACAAGGGAAAAGCCTTCCCCTGGAGCGGACACCCTGAATATGGACTTGCAGCCTACCAGACTATATATGAATAAACTTTCCTTTATTAAAGTCTTCCACTCTGTTGGAGCAGCCCTAGCTGACTAAAACAAGTTATTGAGGAGCTCAAAGATGTAGGCAAAATAGATAAAAGCAGAGAAAGGAACCATTCAGTAACCTAACCAGATAAAAGCAGGGAGGGGGTCCTTCTGCCTGGCACAAAACTTTCTTGTCCCTGAGTTCCCATCAGATGGGGATCCTCAAGTCTGATGAGGCACTAACTTAATACTTACTTAGACAGACAACTGCAACATGATCTTCTTGAGCACTGACCCTCAAACCTGACCAATTATCAAGGTCGTCTTGGAGTTTTTAAATTGAATCTCACCTCTCATCATGGATCCAGACATGTATATTTTAACAAAGTATATAACTTGAGTCTTACATAGCTTGTAGCCTTCTAGGACCTTAAGTCTACTGCTATAAGTATTTATAATAACAAAGAGTTGAGAATGAATTTTACGTAAGACATTCTGACATGGAGAAAATATATTTTTATGTGCAGAGGGTGTTTTACAGAAGAAATCTTAAAAGGAATTGGAGACAAAGAGTTCCTCTGTGAAAAATCAAAGCAGTTATAGTAATGTATGTATGACGAGACTTGAACAACTGTTGCACACTGAAAACACGACAGTATGCCTTGTACTTAGTGACCTTCCAAAACAGTCATGGATTTTATCCAACCTAAAATTGGAGAAAAAAAACTGATTTTCTATCTCAAGGGCAATAACTTGTGTCTGTTTACAGAGGGGCACTTCCTGTACCATGCTGTACTCTATATCATGCACTCCCAAGCAGTGCATCTCATAGGCATTCCAACACCTCAGGACAGAGGTAGTGAAATGGAAAATAACTAGCTCTTCAGCAAACTCATTTCCTCTTACTCCTAGACACACAGTGAGACTACATTTTGCACCTTGCCCTACAATTAGATGTGACGTTTGATGAGTTCTGGCTAATGAATGTGGGTGATACAGGTGATGCAGAAAGTCCAATAGTGGGCTTGAGGCCACGCAAATAACAGTCATAAGAAGAGATGGACCTGGGTGTCTTAGATTCACAAGAAGGTACCTTTAAAGAAAAGAATGTATTTTCTCACTATCCAGGAGGATAAACCACCAAAACCAAACTCACTGCCATCAAGTCAATTCTGACTCATAGCAACCTACCAACAGGCCATAACTGCCCTTAGAGTTTCCAAGGAGTGCCCAGTGTACTTGAACTGCTGACCTTCTGGTTAGCAGCAGCAGCACTTAACAACTATGCCACCATGGTCTCCATCCATGAGGGCAGAGGTCTAAATTTAGGTCACTCTAGTGGAAGGCTCTCTCTTGTTAGCTCTGGAAGAGCATCTTTTTCTTCCAGCTTCCTTGTTTCATTGGTGATCTTTACATGGCATCTCTCTTCCTCCATATGTGCTCGTTTGCCTCTCTGTCTATGATTCTCTTTGTAACTCAGTAACAGTTAAGTTTAGGACACAATGTACACTGACAAATCCTCATTCACATAACAAAGAAAAGCTTACATCCAGAGGATTACATCCAGATGTCTAAGACTAGGGAAAATTAACTTCTTTTTTCTTCTTTATTTTGCTTTTAGCTACTAAAATTTTGTACTATTGCTCCAGCAGCTAATCTTTCTGTCAAATACAAATATCCAAAGAGAAAGTAGAATGCTACTTAATGAAATCCTAAAAGATGTGAGATTATTTTAATGGTCAGATAGTAGACAGTACAGAAATAAAAATAGAAAGCTAGAGAGATTGAAAACCTTGTAATCTCTGGAGAAACATTTCATGTAAGTGTCATCTGCAATAATTTAAGACACAGGCATCCGAGTTTTAAACTGTAAGGACAGTGTTTGGAAAAAGAGAGTAAAAAGCATGTTGATTACTGTCTTAGGCTGAGTTTTCTAGGGAAGCAAAACCAGTAACGTGTATGCACAAGGAAAGATATAGATAGATAGATATAGGAAACAGCTCACACAATTGTAGAAGCTTAACGTCACATGTCCTGGCACAAGCCTCACATGGCCACCGTAGCTGGTCAACCCAAGGTCAGCAGGTCAGAGACCAGAGTTCTAGATCACTGGTTGTGTACGTCAACGGATTCCAAGCTGGTGGCGAGATGGACCTGCAGAGGCTTGGTGAACCCAGGATCAGAAGGTCAGGGAACAGGACTCTCAAGTGCCAGCTCTAAGGGTTGATTAATACAACAGCTGCTAGTTCAAGTCCAAGAACCAGACACCACAGAAGAGAGCAGGAGCTGCTGGCTATGTGACAGACGGGCAGTAGGTGGTAGAAAGCGAGGAGAAGAGAGCTGAGAGTCGGGGTGCCACTACAGGCCCCACCCTGCCACTTAATACAGCAGACAAATATGGAGTAGCCAAGTTAACATAATCCTGACCACCACAGTCCACGCCTTGTCAACTTGCCATCTGTACAAGTCTCACCTTACCATCTATAGTGTCTGAAGGAATACAATTACAAAGTCATACTTATATCTAACATGACGTAACTAACACATGTACAATTGAAAATGAATTAGCCCATTTACATCTTATGTTTCATAAGTAAACAAAAATATCCAATACACACATACAAAGCAGGAATTCTCATATCAATTACAGCCCTCGTTTCAGCAATTGGTCACAAGGCCATAACTGATATTTAGAACTACCTTCTTCTACAACCCATGCTCTATTCCCTTTGCCCTCAGCAAGCACCTCAGCTGATCATGGTTCCTTGCCTGATGAGGTGACACAAACCTTCATTCCTGAAGGATCTGGGCTATTAGCAGTCATTTTGGAATTGGGTAGCTATAGTTTTCCATTGACTTTAATCACAGGTCATGGTAGTACTAGGAGGCATCCTGAGAGTTCTCCTGCATTCCAAACATACTCTTCTTTGCCTCTGTTAAGTAATGTCAATCCAATTTCATCTTCATAGTCCAGATCAATCACACCAGCCAGTATGGTAACTCCCTTCTTTGTTGATCCAGAGGCATAAGGAGCCCAAAATGGCCTGGTGGCAATTTTAGCTTCCAGTTCAGTGGAATCACTGATGTGTCTCCAGGTAGCAGCATTCCTCTGTTTGGAACTAAGACATTTAACCCTGCAGAGCATAAGGTCATGGGGCAGGAAGCAAACATCTTCCAAGTGGGTCACTAGGGGTAACAGTGAGTGGTGCCACTCCCATTTCCACCCCTTGATTTCTGGACCCATGAATCCTGGCTATAGGAGAAACAGCACCACATATTAGACACTGGTTTAGAGCATACATAGCCTCTTGGAGAACATTTCCTCAACTCTGCAAGGTATTGCCACCTGGCTGGCAGCATAATTGTGTCTTCAAGAGGCCATTCCATTGTTCTATCAAGCCAGCTGCTTCAGGATGAATTTCATGATCATGGGCCCACTGCCACACTTCATTTGCTGTGAAGTGAGTCCCTTGATTAGAGGCAATGCTGTGTGGGATACCATGATGGTGGATAAGGCATTCTGTAAGTCCACAGATAGTAGTTTTGGCAGAAGCATGTCATGCTGGGAAGGCAAATCCATATCCAGAGTAAGTATCTATCCCAGTAAGGACAAAGCGCTTTCCTTTCCATGATGGAAGTGGTCCAATGTAATCAACTTGCCACCAGGTTGCCAGCTGATCACCTCGAGGAATAGTGCCATATAGAGGATTAAGTGTTGGTCTCTGCTGCTGGCAGACTGGGCACTCAGCAGTGGCTGTAGCCAAGTCAGCCTTGGTGAGTGTGGGTCCATGTTACTCGGCCCATGTGTGACCACTGTCCCTGCCATGATAACCACTTTGTTCATGAGCTCATTGAGCAATGACCGGGGTAGCCAGGGAAAGAGGATGACTGGTTCCTACATAACATGTCATCTTATCCACTTGATTGTTAAACTCATTCTCTGCTAATGTCACTCTTTGATGAGCATTCACATGAGACACAAATATCTTCACCTTGGTCCATTCAGAGAGGTCTATCCACATACCTCTCCCCCATAAATCCTTGTCTCCAATCTTCCAATCATGTTCCTTCCAAGTCCCTGACCAACTGGCCATAGCCCATGAATCAGTATACTGCCGCACATCTGGCCATCTCTCCTTCCAAGCAAAGTGAACCACCAGATGCATTGCTCAAAGTTCTGACCATTGGGAGGATTTGCTTTTGTCACTCTCCTTCAGGGAGGTCCCAGAAAGGGGCTGCAGTGCTGCTGCTGTCCACTTCTGAATGGTTCTCCATATTGCGCAGAACCGTCTGTAAACCAGGCATGAGTTTTCTCTTCCTTGGTCAGCTGGTCATAAGGAACTCCCCATGAGGCCATAGGTGCAAAGTGAGAAATGGAAGGTAACATTACAGAAGTGGAGACCATAGGCATTTGGGCCACTTCCTCATGCAATTTACTTGTGCCTTCAGGTCCTGCATGGGCCTGATCTCGTATATATCACTTCCATTTAATGAGCACAGCGCTGCTGTGCTCATCCAACTTTATGACTCTGTGGGTCAGACAATACCCAGTTCATGATAGGCAGCTCAGGACGCATGGTGACTTGGTGTTCCATGGTTGAGCGTTCAGTCTCTACTAAGCCCTAGTAACAAGCCAAAAGTTGTTTTTCCAAAGAAGACTAGTTACCAGCAGAGGATGGCAGAGCTTTGCTCCAAAATCCTAAAGGTCTGTGCTGTGATTCACCAACAAGAGCCTGCCAAAGACTCCAAACAGCATGTCTATCTGCCACTGACACTTCAAGCACCATTGGATCAGCTAGATCATATGGTCCAAGTGGCAGAGCAGCCTGCACAGCAGCCTGAACCTGTTGCAGAGCCTCCTCTTGTTGTACTCCCCGCTCAAAAGTAGCAGCCTTTTGAGTCACATGATAAATAGGCTGAAGTAGCACACCCAGATGAGGAATATGTTGTCTCCAAAATCCAAAGAGACCCACTAGGCGCCGTGCCTCCTTTTTAATTGTTGGAGCAGCCAGGTGCAGTAACTTACACTTCACTTTAGAAGGAATATCGCGACATGCCCCCACCACTGAACCTCTAGGAATTTCACTGGGAAGGTGCCTGAATTTTTGTGTGATTAATTTCCCACTCTCTAGCAGGCAAATGTTTAACTAATAAGTCCAGAGTCACTGATACTTCTTCCTTACTAGGTCCAGTCAGCGTAATGTCATCTATGTAATGCACCAGTGTCACATCTTGTGGAAGAGAGAATCAATCAAGTTCCCCAAGGACTAAATTATGACATAGGGCTGGAGAGTTAATGCAGCCCTGAGGCAGGCAAGTGAAACTGTATTGCTGTCCATGCCAGCTGAAAGCAGACTGCTTCTGGTGGTCCTTGGAAACAGGTGTGAGGAAGAAAGCATTAACCAGACCAATAGCTGCATACCAAGTACCAAGAGATGTATTAATTTGCTCAAGCAATGAAACTACACCTGGAACAGTAGTTGCAATGAGGGTTACCACCTCGTTAAATTTGCAGTAATCTACTATCATTCTCCAAGATCCATCTGTTTTTCACACAGGCCAAGTAGGCAAGCTAAAGGAGATGTGGTGGGGATCACCACTCCTGCATCCTTTAAGTCCTTAATGCTGGCAGTACTTTCCGCAATCCCTCCAGGAATGCGGTATTGCTTTTGGTTCACTATTTTCCTAGGCAGTGGCAGTTCTAGTGGCTTCCATTTGGCTCTTTCCACCATAATAGCCCTCATTCCATTTGTCAGGGATCCAATTTGGAGTTCTGCCAATTGCTGAGTATATCTTTTCCAAGTATACATTCTGGAACTGGGGAAATCACTACAGGAATAGGTTTGGGGACCCACTGGACCCACTGTGAGACGAACATGAGCCAAGACTCCATTAATAACCTGACCTCCATATGCCCCCACTCTGACTGGTGGACCACAGTGATGTTTTGGGTCTCCTGAAATTAGTGTCACTTCAGAGCCAGTATCTTGTAGTCCCCAAAAAGTCCGATTATTTCCTTTTTCCCAGTGGACAGTCACTCTCATGAAAGGCCATAGATCCCTTTGGGGGAGGGCAGGAGAAAGATTAACAGTATCAATTTTTGGTAGGGTATTAGAATTCTTCCTCAAAGGGACCTGGTCTCTGCTTCATTCAAGGGGTTGTCTGTCCTTAAACTCAAGTTTGGGAATTGATTGAGGGACTGTGACTCTCTGTTCTGGTGATTTGAGTTAGACTGCTGTTCACCTGACCTAGAATTCATCCTTTCATAAAGATCAAATAAATATTTAGTAGGCTGATTATCTATTTCACTCCTAGGGATACCGTGACTTAGTAGCCATATGTCCATATGAGTCAGACAATTACAATTACTATTTTGCCTCCACTATTGTTCATTATTGTAAGCACGCCCACCTTGTCTTTGCCAATTGAGTGCAGACAGTTGACCCCTACCACCGCAGGATCCAGTCAGTTCCATTGTAGTTAGGTGTCTTGATTCAGTTAGGGCAGCTCCCACTGTCATATCTGATTTACATAAAAAGGCAGTCACAGCAGTCTTCAAGGACCCTGGAGCACCCTTCACAAATTTGTTTCTCACAGTTGTGGTAAAAGTGGTGTCCTCTGGACATACTATGTGTGCATTTGAAGTCTAACCGAATAAATCAACTCTAGCATGCCAATTTCCCTAAGCCTTTGAGGGTACCTAAGAGGGTATCTCTTCTACAATACACCAAGACAGATCTGGCAATTCAATTTGTTTTAGTGTAGGCCACTTCATCATCCATGCTTCGGCAATCCAGCCAAACAATAAGTGCTTTCCTAACTTCTCAAGCTGAAACACTGAATGAAGAATCTGCTCAGTGGACCAATGTCAAAAAACTCAGACTGATCCAACTTTATGTTCCTTGTACGATTATCCCACACTCTTAGCAGCCATTCTCATGCATATTCCCCAGGTTTCTGTTTGTACATATTAGAAAAGTCAAGTAGTTCCTTTGGAGTATAGCATATCTCCTGCTGGGTCACACTTTGTACTTCACCTTCTAGGGCTTGCTTGGAGTTAAGTCTAGTTACAGGTCTAGAAGACAAAATCGGTAGTATGAGGAAGTGTTTTTAGAACCTTCAGCATGTTCTCCTAAAGTATCTGCCTTAGGCCCTGCCCCAGGCAATGACTCAGGCAGGGACTCTTTAGAGGGAGCCAGCTACAGCTAATCTGGTTAGATTGGAGTGGAGGGGATAATGGTTTTCCTGGGCAGAGTGGTTTAGCAGACAAACATGAAGTAATCCTTTCACATGGCTGTGGTTCTGCTGGCAGGAGTGATTCACTGGAAGTTAGGGGCTCAGTGTCCCCAGCTTCCTCATCATCTGCCCATATGTCTCCATTCCAAGTTTCAGAATCCCATTTTTTCCCAATCAATGCTCTCACTTTAAGTTCAGATACCTCTCCATATGGCAATTGAGCTGGTGTTGCAATTCCACCCCTCTAATGATAAGCACCTGGGTTTGGCTTTCAGCAGTATCTGCTCTGCCGTTACAGGTAATGAGGTTTTCTTTTAAAGCACAAGTAGAAGCTTTGAGGTTTCTTACATGGCAGAAGAACTTTGAATCCAAAGCCTTGAGCTCATCTCTTTCTTTAATCAGTTTATCTAATGCAGGTAGGACCAGCCAACCAACTTCCTTATACTTCTCATCCTCACATAATTTCGAAAAGTTATCACACATGTTTTTGTTAGGCTGAAACCCAAGCCTCCTCCCCACAACCAGTCCCAGAGCGGCTGGAGCCAAAACATTTTATCCGCCAGCTATTCCTGAAATTCCATTCAAATGAGATGAGCTGCCTGGGGCAGACTAGCCCTCACTCCTCTCCCATAGGCTCAACTCCACTGAAATGAAACCCCCTTATGTTAAATTAAGTAACTTTAATCATCCACAACCCCATAGGCTACTTGCCATGGACACCATTCTCATCATCACAGGAGCTGTTTTCAGCGCTGTCCTCAATAAGGTCCGCCTGCCCCCTTTATAAACCCCTGACTCCCAAGCCAGCTTGAGGTTTTGCAGGCTCCATCCCGGGAACTCTGTAAAGCCGCCGGGATGCAAATAAACTTTTCCTTTTCTTCCTCCTTCTCTCTCTGGTTTTTCCTCCACATACTTTTGATTAAACAAAACCCATTGCATCCAAAAATCTCTAACCTTTTTCACCCTGAGCGTCACCTTTCACCAATTGTTGGAATGAAACATAAGTAAACTCCTTTCTGAACCTCAGATTCCTTCTTGGGCAAAGGGCAGTGAAAATTCAGGATAGAAGGCTCCAGGAAATAATTTAGCAGAAAAATAACAAGCAAAACCCTAGGGTGGTTTCACCCTTATCTTACAAAGGACAAAAGCCTAGAGGCAGCCTTACAGAGCCCCGGGAGCCAGCCCTAATCACAAGCTATTGAAACATCCACTTTTACAGCTTACAGAAATTCCATGTGGTTGAAACATTCACCAATGTAGCTGACATACTCACCAATGGCTACATTTTGCAACCCGCAAAAATTCTATATGGTCTCAACCAATCCATACAAAGATCAGCTCCCCCCTCCCTACCTTGCGATCTCACGACTTAAATACTGGGAAATACTGGGCGCTGAGGAAGCTCGTGGTAACCTCCTCTCTGCACAGATTGGAGTGCGTCCCTGGTGCACCAATTTTTTTCCTATTGGGCATATTTTTTAATAAAATTTAACCTTTAAAGAAATTCTGGGTTGCATCTTGAAATTCGAACCCCAACACAATATCTGATCTATAGGTGGTGCTATTTTACGACGGCAGTCCATGGACTAGCACCTAGAGAGGAAGAAAAAGCTTTTAAGAAAGCTGAAATTGGCTGGCTGGAATGCTGGCTGGAATGCATGACATCAGATCCTTGAAAACTACGGGTCTGGCCTGCTGAATGTGACCTCTGCACCCACACCCAGACCTGGGTGCTTTCCTCCTCGAAAGGTGAATTCACTTGAGGAAGTAGCCTTTGTTATGCCGTTTAGATTAAGAAGGCACCAGTTTGCTTTGGGAGGAACTTCACAAACCCTATTTGAATCAATGCCTGCTTTCTGCCTAATGCCTAAATTAGAGTTGGGGCACCATCATCTCTCTGCCCCCCATAGAAATTCTGAGATAAGCTCAGTTTCTAAGGAGAAGGTAAAAATCCAGATACCTCTCTCTGGCACCAGCCCAATATGCTCCGTCCCCCCATAGAAATCCTTGATAAGCCCAGTTTCTACGGAGGAGGTAGCTTCCTCCCATGCAACTTAATGCTAACTGCTTAGCTAGTGCCTTTTTTGTGTTAGGGTCCATGATTTTCAAGATGCGACACTGTTACTTTAAAGGTTAAATTTTATTAAAAAAATATGCCCAATAGGAAAAATACTGGTGCACCAGGGACGCACCCTAAGCTACACAGAGCAGGGGGCAACAACGAGTTTCCTCAGTGCCCAGTATTTAAGTCGTGAGATTGCAAGGCAGGGAGAGTGAACTGACCTTTACACTGAGTGGTTAACTCCTATTAGTTGTAAAATGTGGTCAAGGTCTAGGGGTCACTTGCAGGCTGTCACTTGCAAGGTTGCCCCCAGGCTTGTCTTGTGACAATGTTTTGTAAGACAAAGGTGAGATTATTCTATGGTATTTTCTGCTATTAAGTTGTTTCCTGGGGCTTTCTTTAATACCTCGAATTTTTACCGTGCCCTTCCTCATTTCAACACTTTAAGTATGCTAGACCAATAGAAATGCAATATGAAAATCTGTATACCTGTAACTGCCAGTTAACAGAATATATGGAAATTCCTTTGTCTACTTTCTTGTAAAAATGTACAAGTAGATATGTCTGATAACAGAACAGGGTATACAGCTATTTTTCAGACTTGAGTCCATCTGCTGCACTGCTAGCTAATAAACAGACTCTTCCTCTACAAACAAGATGGTGTTCGAGGTGCTTTTTTCTCTGTAAGCCAAACTTACCTTTTTCCTACGACAACATGGCACTCTTTACTGGTAAGGAGCAGGATTATCAACAGTGTTACTATTAGCTAGACTCAAGAACCACTTGAAAGGATTGATTTTTACAGGTTTGTTTCCCTATAACCACTCCTGGTGCCAAATTGTCTTAGGCTGGGTTTTCTAGGGAAGCGAAACCTGTAACACGTGTATGTACAAGGAAAGATTTATATATATAAAGTACAAGGAAAGATAAATAGAGATAGAGAGAGAGATAGGAAACAGCTCATGCAATTGCAGAAGCTGAACATCCCAAGTCCTGGCACAAGCCTCATGTGGCCACGGGAGCTGGTGAACCCAAGGTCAGCAGGTCAGAGACCAGAGTTCTAGATCACTGGTTGTGTAAGTCAATGGATCACAAGCTGGCAGCGAGACGGAGCTGCAGAGGCTGGCGAACCCAGGATTGGCAGGTCAGGTAACAGGACTCTCAAGTTCTGGCTCTAAGGGTTGATGAATCCAACAGCTGCTAGTTCAAGTCCCCGAACCTGACGCCAGAAGAAAACAGAGATGCTGGCTACGGGAGCAGACTGGCAGTAGTTGGTAGAAAGCAGAGAGAAGAGAGCTGAGGAGTGGGGAGCCACCACAGGCCCCACCCTGCCACTTAATGCCAAAAGCCAAGTGCCGTTGAGTTGGATCCAACTCTGGTGACCCTAGCTTATTACAGCAGCCAAATATACAGTAGCCAATCCGACTCGATGGCACTTGGCTTGGCAAGTTGATATAATCCTGACCACTACAATAACTATTAAATGTGCTTAGTAAAGGAGCTCAGGCAAGAAATTACTTTTTCATGCAGAAATTGAAAGGAGTGGAGAAAATCCAAAGATCAAGAGAGAGTCTTACAAGTCTGGGAGAGCCAGCTGCTTCTGGAGTCCAAGTAGTGAGAGGTGTGACTGGAAAATGTCCTGAGTTTCAAGGACCCACTAAAAATTCTTGTTGAAACGGTGACCTGGCTTTGTAGCAAAGTCAGATCAAGAGGACAGTCTTGACTTCAGTGCCCATTTTTTCACTGATCCTCAAGTTAGCTACCATTAAGCCGAGAAAGTGTGCGATCCTCCATACCAAAAAGCAGGACAATATAGGACCAACCCCCTCAGCGTTCCAGGAACTTACCTAACCACAAAAGGCTAGTTTCGGGAGTAACAGGAAGAAAATGTACCCGAAATAACCACCCTAGCCCCGAGCCCTGAGCTTATGCAAACCACGAATTGCCGAAATCAACCTCCCCAACGCAGAACCTTTCCCCAACCCCACCTCCCCCAGGAATGTAAGACCCCGCCTTTATATACTCTGTAATTCTCTTGTTCGGGGCTCACTCCCTCTACTCTGACAAGAGTATGGACTGAGCCCCAGCGCGCTGGAATAAAAACCTCTTGCTGTTTGCATCAAGAACCGTCTCTTGTGAGTGAATGCAGGGTGGCGTTCGCACTCAGGACCTTACAAAAGGAATTCATAGAGATGAAAAAGAAAAGAAATAAATCAGACTCTACAATTATGTCTAGGAAAGAACTGGAGTGTGATTACTAGTACCTGGTACTGATTGGAAGCAAATACATCATAAGTCTACTGAATCTTTGAGAAAATTATATTGGCAACATAACCACAAGCTTTTTCTACAAAGCTTCTGCTTGTTTAAGGCTTAAAACAACTTTTAAGCCCTCCTAAACTTACACGAGCAAGAAGCAGGGTGTGAATGCCGTAAATCTCCCACAGAGACTGCATTCACTGTGGTCTCTTAAGATGTAGCTATAGAGAGAAATAAAGAATGAAGGAAGCCCAGTGTGGAACAGGCCGTGAGGAATAATGGACAGGGTAGTTTCCCTCCGCAGCATCCACTTGGGGTGGATAGACCTACTCAGGGTCTGGTCAAGTAACATCCTTCACTGCCAGGGCAGGGTCCTTCAAAATCTCTACTCAAAGGTTTCAGAAACGTGGTGGGCCTGTGACTGCTAAGTGTCTCCCAGTCTGCCCTTTTCCATTTAGGCTTTTAAATTTTGCATTGCTTCACCATAGTTTATGGAGGGTGAAGAGTAGAAATTGATAGCTTACTTTTTCACTCTTTAAGTCACCAGACTAAGAGGCTGTACATCCAAACATGATGAGGACTTGGCATAGCTGTGTGTGAAGCCAGACATAGGAACTAGGTGGGATTTATAATTGTCTCCCTTGAGAAAGGCATGGATATGTATAAGAAGAATAAGATCCATATTTTATAACCAGAAAGGTAGATTGGGACTATTAAACTACCTCTTCACAAAACCTGTTTTCTTCCTTGCACAATCAACTAAATCATTTTTTTAGCCTCTTTCGCATAGACATGGGTCATGTAGAGGTGCTGGTGACTGGAATATGGGCAGAAGTGATGTGTCCACTTCTAAGTCTGGTTTAGTCAACATGTGTCAAACATTTTTTCACTCATTTGCTGGCTACAAAGGATTAAACAGAGGACTTCAAGATCTAAGGAAGAGCCTAGATTTCTACATGCCTGTCTTGGACAAAAGTACCTTCACCACCCCCGCACACCACTACACATACACATGCACATACACATCTCCCAACTGACTTGACATCAACAAACAAACTAAGCAAAAGGACACACATACACACATCTCCAAAGTGACTGACTTGATAACAACGCAATAAATTGTGTTAAGCCCTGGAAGTTGTCTCATCCAGCAACAAATCTTCCCTTACTAATTCAGGTGGAGAAGGTGTCAATCACACTTATTTATAGCATCTTTAACTGAAGGGGAATTCTGACAATTCATTAGTTCTCAGACTTCTGAAAAACCTATTTTTCTTTTTCTGTATATCAAACATAGAATCACAGAACAAGCAGGATTCCACTGTGAAATAAATGCAGCCTGATTTTAAAGGAGATCTGCCACAACTTTGCAGCTTGTTCTTGGAAAAGTCATTTTGTATTTCTAAATTATTTACTTTATTATGAAGAGGAAATGACAACATGTGGACATGCTTAGCAGGTATACAATATGTATTGATTTTCTTTCACAACTAACAGTTATTGAGCTGTTACTCTGTGCAAGGCCCTCCAAGTGTTTGTTTACATATTGTTTCATTTCATTCTTACAACAACCCTATGGCATTGGTAATAGTATCCAAATTTTGCAAATGATGGAAGTGAGGCACAGAGAAACTAGAGACTGTTCAAGAACACACCATCAGTAAATGGATTAAAGTAATCCATTGCTGTCAATTCTAACTCGTAATGACCTAGAGAACAGAGTAGAATCAGTTGGTAGATTCAAACTGCTGATCTTCTGGCTAGCACAGTTAGCTGCAGCTCTGAACCACTGCACCACCAGAGTTCCATGAATTAAAATACAGAGGCCTTATTCCAGAGCCCATTTTCCCTTTGTCTGTGCAATAATGCTGCCTGTAGTCATCTAGCCTAGTAACAAGGAGAACAGATTTCTGTAAATGTACAAGTGCTATACAAGAGTTAGATAACATTTCCTATATTGCTTCTTCTGATCCACTTGTGTCTTAGGCTGGGTTCTCTAGAGAAGCAAAAGCATTAAAGTGTATAAATATACATAGAGAGAGATTTATATCAAGGAAACAGCTCATGCAAATGTAGAGACTGGAACACCCCTAGTCCATGGATTGGGATAGAGGCCTCTTACAATTCACACAGCCACAGCTGGTGAACCCAAGATTGGCAGGTCAAAGAGCAAGACTCTCTCTTACAGGCTGTGAAGGCTGATGAATCCCAAGATCTGCATGCAATGACTGTAAAGTTTCTACTGATTCACACAGCTGCATGGTCTGGCAAACCCCAAATCATCAGGGCATGGTGCAGGACTCTTGTCTTCAGGCTGTGAAGATCACTGTATCTCAAGATTGATAGGTAAACTGCTAGTTCAAGTTCCAAGATCCAAGATCCAAGTTCCAAGATCCAAGATGGATACTGGATGTAAAACAAGCTAAAAGCCTTTGCAAAGTGAACAGGAAGTAAGTAAGTGGTAGAGGGTGAAGAGATGAAGGCTGAGGGAGTGATGAGGTGCCACATGACCCACCCCACTGGTACCACTGAGTAGATTTTGTCACGAGGATGAACATATCAGGTTTCAACAGGAAAAGTAATCACAAAATATACAACTACCAAAAACACTTAGAATCGTGTTCCAGCCATGTTGGCACACAATCCTAACCATCACTTTTTTTTTTTTGTCTTTTTTTTTTCTGGCTGGCTTATTCTTTTCCTGTCACTGACTCTTTTTTTAACACATTAGATGCACAGCTTCTCATTGCTGTAACTAGACAGTAAAGGCAAGTGTTGCTATTTGTCTGGGTTTGCTTAATGAGGGTGTTGAAGTGAAAGTCAGACAGAAGCAGATTACTGAGCTGTCTCTTTTTTCTGTCACATTTGCTGCAGTGGCCTCCTCATTCTGCACAATGACAGAGAAGAATCATAATGGTCTGTATGTGTCCTCTGAAGTGACTGGGGAAACAGTTGTTCAAGAATTGAGTGAAAACTGTTTAGGAAACAAAGTTATGAAACTTAAAGTTCTCATAACTGGTCACCATTTGGGCAAACGCTGAAGGAGAACATACCTCCCAGAATGTGGAATATGCACAGGATGGGCGATTTCTCCACAAACTAAAAGTCTGCACTGAAGAGACACAGCCTCTCGCTGGCCTGTTACACCAGAACCCATGTGTCTAATGGATAGGTTTCCATGTGTCAGCCAATTTAAGAGAAACACATCTTCTCCTCTATTGTCTCTTATATGTTGTCAGTAGTAATACTTTTATAGTGGTGCTTTTATCAACATCAAGAGAAAGCTTACTACATCTTGACTTTTAGTACTTTATTTTCTTTCTTTTGTTTTTAAATAAAATGTATTGTGATTTAAGGACAAGTAAACAATCCATTTCAGTTTGCCATACAACATTTGGAACTCACACCACTATTTTACTTGACCTGCTCTCCCCTCCCTTCTCCACCCTTCCATGACAGCATACTCCCCCTTATCATCCAGAAATTCTCATGCCTATTTGATCAAGACCTGTCCCTGCCTTATCATATCTTCTCACCTCCAACAAGGAGTTTCTCAGACAGCACCAGTATATTTACTTAAGCCCAAAAGTTTGTTTGGCATCAAGATTGCTGCAAGTCATATGTAGTCTAATTCAGTCTTTGGGGAGCTTACATTATCAGTACTGGATATTGTTTGGGGTTTCATATTCCAGGGCCCACACTCTCAGGAGGCCCCATCAGGGACTGAGTGCATTCCCTAAAAAAATTGGTAACAACTCGGCTGTGCCATAATTCCTCGTATTGGTGATGTTGGGTGAAGTGTTCTGAATACGTCTGCGAGGTCGAGTTGGTTCATTGTAGCATTTAGATCCTCTGTGTCTTTACTGAGCTTTTTCTGAGATATTCTGTTCTTTACTAAGAGTGGTGTGTTGAAATCTACTGTTACTGTGGAGCTATCCATTTCTTTTTTCAGTGCAAGCAGTGTTTGCATTATGTATTTTGAAGGTTTGTCGTTGGGTGTGGTAGATGTTTAATATGGTTATGTCCTCCTGCTGTACTGAGCCCTTAAACAATATGTGCTCTCCAACCTTATCCTGCAAAGAGGATTTAGTTTTAAAGTCTGTTTTTTCAGAAATTAGCATTCCCATTCCTGCTCTTTTGTGGATATTGTTAGCCTGGTATATTGTTTTCCATCCTTTGAGTTGTAGTTTATTTGTGTCTTTGAGTCCAAGGTGTGTCTCCTGCAAACAACATAAAGATGGATCTTATTTTTGTTTATTTTTAATACAATCTGATGCTCTCTCTTCATTGGTGAATTTATGCTATTTACATTCACTGTGATTATTGATGTGTGTGAGCTTAATGTTGTCATTTGGTGTCCTTTGTAGTGTGTTATGGGCAATTCCTCTCCTATTTAATTTTCTGTGCTGAGTCTTTATTCTTTATGAGTTGTCTTTGCCTAAATTTCTGTAATTGCTGAGGCTTTGTATTTTGCTTTTTTTTGTTTTAGTTTGTTTGATAATTTCATATGTAGATTTATACATTTCTGTTGTTATTACACCCTTATACCCCTTTATTAATCTAAAATAGTCCAATCTACAGTGACATTGTCTATATTCCAGTCTACAGTAACTTTCCTAGGCTTCCTCCCTGTCTGAAAGATCTGTGGATACATTAATTAGGCCCTGTTTTTCATACGATGTCATAAATTAAATCTTGGGGTCTCTGAATTTCTCTTTTTTGTGATTTGGCTTTGGATATTTTTTTGTGAATTTCTTAACCTGATGGGGATTGGGTGCTCTCTCAAATGTTGGGTGTTTGAATGTATATCTATCACTGTTGATTTTCTAATCAAAGGACTTCCTCCAGTGTTTCTTGTAGTTGTGGTTTGGTTTTTACAAATTCTCTAAATTTCTGTTTATCTGTGAGAGTTCTAGTTTCACCTTCACAGATGAGAGCCAATTTTGCAGGGTATATAATTCTCAGTTGGAAGTTTTTCTCCTTCAGGGCTCTGTATATGTTGTCCCATTGTCTTCTTGCCAGCATGGATTCTGTTGAATAATCTGAACAGAGGCTAATAATTTTCACTTGTAAGTTATTTTTTGTTTAAGTCTAGCTGCCTTTAGTTGTGTCTCCTTATCTTTAATTTTATTGAGTTTGATTATAATATGCCTTGGTGTGCTTCTTTGGTACCTGTCTTGAGAGGGGTTTCATGGGCATCCTGGATGGATACTTTCTCCTTTATAATACTGGGGATGTTTCCTGTCAGCAGGTCTTCTACAGTTCTCTCTGTGCTGCAGATATTCTTCCTTCCTCTGGCACTCCAATCACCATACACAGGTCCTCTCAATAGAATCCCACACAACTTTTGGTGATTCTTTGTTTTTTTATCCGATTTTTCCTCATGTATGTTGGTGTCATTTACTTTGTCTTCATTCTCACTAATTCTGCATTCCATTTCCTCAATCCTAGTCCTTTCACTTTCTACTGACTTGTCAAACTCTGTAATTTTGTTGTTAATCAATTGAATTTCAGATTGTTTCTGCTGAAGCATTTCTTGTAGGATGTTTGTCAGTGTGTTCTGTTGCATTTTGCTTGATCTCTTTCTTGATATCATGTACTGCTCTGTACATCAGTCTTTAGCATTCTACCTCTGATAATTTTAGGAAGTCTTCTTCATCTGGGAAATCTACTGCATCTTTGTTTTGGAAGTTTTCAGCAGCCATGGTAATCTGCTTTTTTAGATATTTAAAAATAGACTGTTGTCTCTGAACCATCAGAAAGTTGTTGCTATTTTTGTTTGGTTATTAGGTGGCCATGAATCGGATCTGACTCGTCAGCACTTGGCTGGCATTGTGGTTTAAGTTGTATCTATGGATACTCCAGAGTATTAAGTTGGTTTGATTTGGGGGACTTGATAATTTGATTGAGCTGTCTGGAGTCTGGGCTGGCATTTATCTGTACCTTCTGTTGACTTTCTGCTGTGATGTTACTGTCCCATGCTGTGGACCACTGGCTGGCAGGTAAGGCTCTCCTCAGTCTAACCCGATGCATTTTTGTTTGGCTGATTCAGAATTAATCTGGTCTGTACTCTCTTGCATGACTGCTGGGGCAGTGCATACACACACGCCACAAACCAGGATCATCTGCTACAACACCTTACTGGCCTGCATAGGCCTATGCCACAGCTTTGGGTCACTGGGGCCTTGTCCTGTTAACCCAACTTGTCTGTCAGGTTGTGAATGCATTCATGCAGGTCCTGCAATCACCTGCTCTGTACTCCTGGATCACCTGGACTCAGGCCTCACTTGCCTGCTCTGCTCCAAGGTCTTCTCAGCTGCAGCCTTGTTCACTCTGCCCCTCTGGGTCCCACAGTTCATCTATTCCAGGCTCCCAGGCCTGCCAGCCATGGGTGCAGTCACTCTGTCCTCCACGTTGACTGAGATCAGGCCTCCCTGGTGCACCCAACCCTAATGCCTGCCTAGCCTCTGGGGTGATTGCTCCACTCCCCCCAAGACACCAGAGCACAGGTCACCCTGGCTTCAATGCCTTTCTAGTGGCTGATGCAATCACTCTGCTCCCCCCCCCCAGGTCACCAAAGCCCAGGCCTTCCTGGTGAACACAGCTCTAATGGCTGCCTTGTTACTGGCATGATCACTTCACTCCCCTGTGTCAGCTGAGCCAAGGCCTTCCTAATGTACGTGGCTCTAACGGCTGCCTAGCTGCTGATTCACTCACTCAGCTCTCTGTAGGTCACTTAAGCCTAGGCCTACCTGTTGCACAAGGCTCTAATGCCTGCCTAATCACTAGGGTACTTACTCCACTCCCCCTGCGTCACATAAACCCAGGCCTCCCTGGCAAACACTGTTCCAATACCTGCCCGGCTGCTGGGGAGATCACTCTCCTCTCCCTCGGTTGCCTGAGACCAGGCCTCCCTGACGCATGCAGCACTATTGACTGCCTAACTAATTGCTTAAGAGATTAATTCACTCTTCTCAGATCACCTCAGCCCAAGCCTCCCAGGCATGCTTTGCCCCAATGGCTGCCTAGCCACTGGGATGATCACATCACTTTCCCAGGGTCATCTGGGTCCAGGCTTCCCTTGTGAATTTGGCATTAATAGCTGCCTAGCTGCTGGGGTGATCGCTCCTCTGCCCCCAGTCACCTGAGCCCAGGGCTCCCTGGTACACGCAGCTCTAATCTGCTTAGTTACTGGGCCAATCACTCCACTCCTGCCTGGTCACCTGAACCCAAGCCTCCCTGCTTAGGCATAGGCATGCTAACTCAGATCCCTCTAGGTCACAAGAGCCCAGAAGTTCTTGGCCAGTTCCAGGATCTGCCCACCGACTGGGCTATTCACTCCACACCAACCTGCTCCATTGTCATGGGTCACCTGGACCCAGGTTTCATAGTGCCAAGTAGAACTACGGTATGCTGTGCAGAACGCACTTCTGTTCCTCCCGTCAGGCTCTGCCTTCTCCTGCCCTGTCACCAGAGTCACAGGAACCTAAGCCTCCTGTCCTCATGCTCTATGCCCCATCTCTCTGCTCCTTGGGCTGAGGACTCCCAGACCCTTGCTGCTGTGAGTCATGCCTGAATGGTGAGTGATAAGGGGTACTGACCACCAGCCAGCCCTGAGCTAGGGTGTTCTAACTTGCATGGAGGTTTTCTGTTCTGGACTGTGGGCTGCAATGCTTAGGCTGGGGACAATCTCCTTAGTCAAATTCAAGGTTACTCCAGCTCATAAATTGTTTCTTGGCTCCTCCTGTTACTAAGATTCATTGGAGACAGTATTTCTCTCCACCCTGCTTGCCTTCAGTTCACAGAGAATCTCTGCCCAGGCTGCATTGTTTTATCTGTGGTGATTCAGTTTTCCTAAGATCCTCCTTTTGCTCCTTTTGTACTTAAGGCTCTCTATGCACAGTTCAGGCTTTCTGGATTATTGTATTTGATCAATTTCATTAATTTTGAAGTTCTCAGTTGTTTAAGGGTTTAGCAGGGACATGTTGTTACTCTGCTATCTTGGCTCTGCCCCCTGATACTTTATTTTCTATCTTTGTTTTCTTATCCTTTTCTAATCCAAAATCACCTTTCAGCTAAATGTTTTTCTCTTCCAGAGCCTAAAGGGTTCTTTTGTTGTCCTTTTTCTATCTGTTGAAGTTGTAGGGTTAGTTCTTTGATTGAGATCCTTTATCATTTTGAATGTGTGCATTTATTGAGATAAATTGACCTCTGAGCACTGCTTTTCTGTATCTCGTACTTTCTGGCAGGAAGTCTTTTCATTCTCATTTAATTCTGTGAATTTCTTTATTGTATCCTTGATTTCTTCTATAACCCATGAATTTTTTTAGCAAGGTGTTGTTCAGTTTCCATGAGTTAGAGTTTTTACCCATGTTTTTTCTGCCACTGATTTCAACTTTTATGGCTTTATGGTCTGAGAAAATGCTTTGTAATATTTTAATGCTTTGTATTTTTTTTAGACATGCTTTATGGACTAATACATGGTCTATTCTGGAGAATATTCCAAGTGCACTGGAAAAGAAGGTGCACCTGTCTGTTGTTGGGTGGAGTGTTCTGTATATGTCCATCAGGTTAAGTTAGCTGATTGTCACAATAAGATCTTCTATATCTATAGTTAACTTCTTTCTGGATGTTCTGTCTATTACTGAAAGTGATGGTTGAAGTCTCCTACTATCATTGTGGAACAATCTATTTCACTTTTCAATGCTGTCAGTGTTTGATGTATTTAGATGCTCTGACATTGGCTGTATAAATACTTAATATTGTTATATCCTCCTTCATGGTGACCCTAGAGGCCAGGTGTATTGAGCCTTTAAGGAATAGTGACCATCTTTGTCCACAATGGTAGATTTTACATTGAAGTCTATTTTATCTAAGATTAGTATTGCCACTCCTGCTCTTCTTTGTGTGCTGTTGGCGTGGTATATATTTGTTTATCCTTTGATTTTCAGTTTGTTCATGTCTTTGAGTTTTTGTAAGCAGCGTGTAGACAGATCATAGTTTTTGATCCAACCTGTTACTCTCTATCTCTTTACTGGTACATTTAATCCATTTACATTTGGTCTAATTATCGATAGGTATGAATTTAGTACTATCATTTTGGTGTCTTTTTTGCATTTTTGACAGTTTCTCTGTTCTATTTAATATCCTGTTCTGTGTTGTTTTTCTTTGTGGGTTTTCTTTTCATCTTTTCAATGTTGGTTTTACATCTGTTGAGACTTCCAGACTGTGTTTCCTGTTTTGACCTGTGTTTTAGTCAGCTAAGACTGCTCTAACAGAAATACCACAGAGTGGATGGCTTTAACAAAGGAAAGTTTATTCTTACTTAGTCCGCTAGGCTACAAGTCCATATCCAGGGTGTCCACTCCAGGTGAAGGCTTTTCCGCTTGTCGGCTCTGGAGGATAGTCCGGTATTACATCAGTCTCTGTCTAGGGAGTATTTTGGTGCAGGAACCTCAGGTCTGAAGGATGCTCTCTTGTCCCAGTGCTGCTTTCTTGATGGCATGAGGTTCCCAATTCTCTGCCTGCTTTCTGTCCTTTTATCTCTCATAGGATGAAAGGATTAAGGGTGAGGCAAGCCATACTCCAGGGAAACTCCCTTTACAGTGGAGCAGGGAGGTGATCTTATAAAGGGATTTACAGCCCCACCCTAATCCTTTAACATACAGCATAGGAAAACCACAAAACTGAAGACAGCCACATGGCTACACATATTTTTTGGGGAACAGAATTCAATCCATGACAATCTGTATTATTGTTAGTTTACTTTGCAGTTACCTCATCACTCCCTTATAATGTTCTAAGTTTAAGCCAGTCTTTAACCTTTTTGTATCACCTTGCATTTCTGTCCATTTGAAAAGTCTATGGATACATTAATTTGTCCTTCTTTTTAATTTAATGTTGTCATAATTTACAAACTGAGATCTTTGTCTCCCTAAGTTTAATATTTTTGCTTTGATTGATCTTTGTGGCTTCCCTAACCAATTTGGACTCTGGATGTTGTGTCCTGCATTGTATTCTTGACTATATAGCTGATGTTATTGATTTTCTAATTAAAGAACTTCCTTTAGTGTTTCTTGTAATACTGGTTTGGTTTTCGCAAATCCTCTAAACTTCTGTTTATCTTGGAATGACCCAAATTCATTATCACATTTGAGAGACAGTTTTCTAGGACATATAATTCTTAGTTGGAAGTTTTTATCCTTCAAGCATTTGTATGTCATCCCATTACCTTCTTGCCAACATGGTTTCTGCTGAATAACTGAAGATCAGTCTGAAGGACTTTCCTTTGTAAATTAGTTTTAGTTTGAGCCTAGCTGCCTTTAAGGACCTCTCCTTATCTTTCATTTAGTTGAATGTGATTATAATATTCCTTGGTGTCTTTCCTTTGGGATCTACTTTTTGTGGAGTTTTATGAGCATCTCAGACAGACATCTTCTCGTATTTAGTGATGTCAGGAAAGTTTTTTGTCAGCAAATCTTAAACAATTATCTCTGTGTTTCTTAGTATCCCTCCCTGTTCTCATACTCCAATCACTCAAAATTATTCTTCTTGATAGAAATTGATTAACATAACTGTAATGATTCTTCATTTTTCTTAATTCTTTTCTTCTACTTCTTTTCCTCATGAATGCTGGTGTCAGCTGCTTTAATCTCACTAATTCTGCATTCCAATGCCCCAGTCCCACTCTTTTGACTTTTGACTGAATTCTCTAACTCAGTAATTTTATTTTTAATCTACTGAATTTCAGATAGTTTTTGCTCTAGCAATTCTTGTAGCTTGTTTAATTTTTCATTTTGTTCTGTTGCACTTTGTATAATCTCCATCCTACTTTCTTGAAGCATTCTATACATAACTCCTCTGTACTCTGCCTCTGATAATTGTAGAAAGATTTCCCCATCTGGGAAATTTTCTGATTCTTTATCTTGGAAGTTCTCTGGAACCACGGTGCTCTGCTTCTTTCAATGTCTAGAAATTGATTGTTGTCTTTCAGCCATCAGAAGCTGTTGTGATTTATTTGTTAGGTTATTTCAATCTAACATATAGAGATAAAGACAGCAATAGAGAGACAGAGATAGATGTAGATATACAGAGGGGTGTGTGTGTGCATATATATGTATTTTAATTTGTTTTTGTCTGTCCAAGTAGTCTAGCCTTTTGAGCTAGAGTGGTTATTGGAGCCTTAAAAATTCTGATGCTGTGACACACAATGGTTGGAGTGCTGACTGCACTGGAAGATGTAGCAGGAGTTGCTGGCTCAGGGGAGTCAGTGGAACTCTTCTTCCAGCCCTCTGTTTTCCTCCCCAGGTCCAGGAGAAAAACTCAGGGCACATACAAACACATAAAAACATACAAGCACACACACCTCAATTTTAACCCAGGTAGTGCTCCTGAATTTAGATCCAGTATAGAACAGAGACCCCAGTGCCACTGAGTTGATTTGAACTCATAAGGACCCTATAGGGCAGAGTAAAACTGCTCCATAAAGTTTCCAAGGAGTGGTTGGTGGGTTTGAACTGCAGACTTTTTGTTTAGAGCAGAGGAGGGTGTGGTGGTCAGGATTATGTCAACTTGGCTACTACCTATTTGGCTGCTGTATTAAGTGGCAGGGTGGGGTTTGTGGTGGCTCCCTGCCCCTCGGCTCTCATCTCATGACCTTGGACTATGGCTGCTGATCGCTCACGTGGCCAGGAGCTCCTGCTCTCTTCTTCCAGCGTCGGGTTCCAGGACTTGAGCTAGCAGCTGTTGGGCTCATCAGTCCTTACAGTCGGCACTTGAGAGTCCTGCTCCCTGACCTGCCCATCCTGCACTCGCCAGCCTCTGCCCAGTCCTGCTCCCTGACCTGCCGATCCCGGGTTCGCCAGCCTCTGTCGCTTTGTCTCGCCACCAGCTTGGGATCCACTGACCTACACAACTGGTGATCTGCAACTCTGGTCCCTGACTTGCTGACCTTGGGTTCCTCAGCTTCCATGGACACGTGAGGCTTGTGCCAGAGCTTGGGACATTCAGCTTCTGTGATTACATGAGCTGTTTCCTATATCTGTATCTATCTATCTGTCTATATATATGTATTATAAATCTTTCCTTGTACCTACATGTGTTACTGATTTTGCTTCCCTAGAAAACCCAGCCTAAGACAATTTGGTACCGGGAGTGGTTCTAGGGAAACAAAATTGTAAAAATGAATCCTTTCAAGTGGTTCTTGAGTCTGGCTAATAGTAACACTGTTGCTAACTCTGCTCCTATCAGTAAAAAGTGCCCTGCTAGTCCGTGGGCTGAGGTGGCAGTACACATCTGCAAAATAGCCCCACCGATATATCAGATATTGGTGAAAGGTGACCCTCAGGGTGAAAACATGTGTGATAACTTTTCGAAATTATGTGTGGATGAGTAGTACAAGGAAGTTGGGTGGCTGGTCCTACTTGCATTCGATAAGCTGGTAAAGGAAAAAGATGAGCTCAGGGCCTTGGAATCAAAGCTCTCATGTCGTGTAAGAGACCTCAAAGCTGCTACTTGTGCTTTAAAAGAAAACCTCATTACCTGTAATAGCAGAGCCCAAACTGCTGAAAGCCAAACCCAGATGCTTATTGTTAGAGTGGCAGAATTGCAACGCCAGCTCAATTGCCAATCTCGAGAAGTATCTGAAATTAAAGTGAGGGCACTGATCGGGAAAAAATGGGACCCTGAAACTTGGAATGGAGACATATGGGAGGATGATATGGAAGCTGGGGACGCTGAACCCCTCACTTCCAGTAAAGCACTCCTGTCAGCTGAACCACACCCAGGTGAAGGGATTACTTCGCCTTTGTCTGCGAAACCGCCCCGCCCAGTAAAGCCATTATCCCCTCCACTCCAACTTGATGAGATTAGCTGTAGCCCCCATGCCGCTGAAGAGCGCCTGCCAGAGCCATTGCCTGGGGCACGGCCTAAGGCAGAGGCTTTACGAGACCCTGCTGAAGATTCTAAGAACACTTCGGCACTGCCAATTTTGGCTTCTAGGTCTGTAACTAGACTTAAGTCCAAGCAAGCTCCAAAAGGTGAAGTACAAAGTGTGATCCAGGAGGAGATATGCTACACTCCAAAGGAACTACTTGACTTTTCTAACACATACAAACAGAAACCTGGGGAATATGCTTGGGAATGGCTGTTAAGGGTGTGGGATAATGGTGCAAGGAACATAAAGCTGGATCAGTCTGAATTTCTTGACCTGGGTCCACTGAGCACAGACCCTTCATTCAAAGTTTCAGCTCGAGAAGTTAGGAGAGGACCTAATAGTTTGTTTGACTGGATTGCTGAAGCATGGCTGATGCGGTGGCCTACATTAAATCAAGTTGAATTGCCAGACTTGTCTTGGGGTACTGTAGAAGAGGGTATCCAAAGGCTTAGGGAAATTGGCATGCTAGAGTGGATTTATTCAGTTAGGCCTTCAAATCCACACATAGCATGTCCAGAGGACACAACTTTCACCACACCGTGAGAAACAAATTTGTGAAGGGAGCTCTGGGATCCTTGAAGACTACTGTGATTGCCATTTTATGTAAATCAGACATGACAGTGGGAGCTGCCCTAGCTGAATTAAGACACCTAGCTACAATGGGGCTGACTGGATCCCGTGGTGGTAGGAGTCAAGTGGCGGCACTCAGTCGACAAAGACGAGGTGGGCATCTTTACAGTAATGGACAGCAGAGGCAAAATAGTAATCGTAATAATCTGACTCGTGCGGACATGTGGAACTGGCTCCTTAGTCATGGTGTCCCTAGCAGTGCAATAGATGATCAGCCTACTAAGTATTTACGTGATATGTATAAAAGGATGAACTCTAGGTCAGGTGAACAGCAATCTAACTCAAATTGCCAGAAGAGAGAGTCGCGGTCCCTCAATCAATTCCCAGACTTGAGGGAGTTTAAGGACCCACGACCCCTTGAATGAAGGGGAGGCCAGGTCCCTTTGAGGAAGAATTCTGATATCCTGCCAAAAATTTACACTGTTAATCTTTCTCCTGCCCTTCCCCCAAAGGGATCTACGGCCTTCTACGAGAGTGACTGTTCACTGGGGAAAAGGAAATAATCAGACTTTTCGGGGACTACTGGATACTGGCTCTGAAGTGACACTAATTCCAGGAGACCTAAAACGTCACTGTGGCCCACCAGTAAGAGCAGGGGCATATGGAGGTCAGGTTATTGATGGAGTCTTGGCTCATGTTCGTCTCACAGTGGGTCCAGTGGGTCCCCGAACCCATCCTGTAGTAATTTCCCCAGTTCCAGAATGCATAATTGGAATAGATATACTCAGCAATTGGCAGAAGTCTCACGTTGGATCCCTGACAAGTGGAGTGAGAGCTATTATGGTGGGAAGAGCCAAATGGAAGCCACTAGAACTGCCACTGCCTAGGAAAATAGTGAACCAAAAGCAATACCGTATTCCTGGAGGAATTGCTGAAATTACTGCCACCATTAAGGACTTGAAGGACGCAGGGGTGGTGATTCTGACCACATCCCCATTCAATTCGCCTATTTGGCCTGTGCGAAAAACGGATGGATATTGGAGAATGACAGTAGATTATCGCAAACTTAACAAGGTGGTAACCCCCATTGCAGCTGCTGTTCCAGATGTAGTTTCAATGCTTGAGCAAATTAATACATCTCCTGGTACTTGGTATGCAGCTATTGATCTGGCTAATGCTTTCTTCTCCAGACCTGTTTCCAAGGACCACCAGAAGCAGTTTGCATTCACCTGGCAAGGCCAACAATACACTTTCACTTGCCTGCCTCAGGGCTGCATTAACTCTCCAGCCCTATGTCATAATCTAGTCTGCAGGGACCTTGATTGCTTCTCTCTTCCACAAGATGTGACATTGGTCCATTATATAGATGACATTATGCTGATTGGACCTAGTAAGGAAGAAATATCAGTGACTCTGGACTTATTAGTTAAACATTTGCGTGCTAGAGGGTGGAAAATTAATCCCACAAAAATTCAGGCACCTTCCAACTCAGTGAAATTCCTAGGGGTCCAGTGGTGTGGGGCATGTCGCGATATCCCTTCTAAAGTGAAGGATAAGTTATTGTACCTGGCTGCTCCAACAACTAAAATAGAGGCACAGTGCCTAGTGCGTCTCTTTGGATTTTGGAGGCAACATATTCTTCATTTGGGTGTGCTACTTCAGCCTATTTATAAAGTAACTAGAAAGCCTGCTACTTTTGAGTGGGGCCCAGAAAAGGAGAAGGCTCTGCAACAGGTTCAGGCTGCTGTGCAGGCTGCCCTGCCACTTGGGCCATACGATTCAGCTGATCCAATGGTGCTCGAGGTGTCAGTGGCAGATAGAGATGCTGTTTGGAGTCTTTGGCAGGCCCCTATTGGTGAATCACAGCGCAGACCTTTAGGATTTTGTAGCAAAGCTCTGCCATCCTCTGCAGATAACTACTCTCCTTTTGAAAAACAACTTTTGGCTTGTTACTGGGCCTTAGTAGAGACTGAGCGCTTAACCATGGGACACCAGGTCGCCATGCGTCCTGAGCTGCCTATCATGAACTGGGTATTGTCTGACCCACAGAGTCATAAAGCTGGACGAGCACAGCAGCACTCCATCATTAAATGGAAGTGGTATATACGAGATCGGGCCCGTGCAGGACCTGAAGGCACAAGTAAATTGCATGAGGAAGTGGCCCAAATGCCCATGGTCTCCACTCCGGTAACATTACCTCCTGTCTCCCAGTTTGCACCTATGGCCTCATGGGGGATTCCTTATGACCAGCTGACTGAGGCAGAGAAAACTCGTGCTTGGTTTACAGAGGGTTCTGCACTGTTTTAGTCAGCTAGGGCTGCTCTAACAGAAATACCACAGAGTGGATGGCTTTAACAAAGAAAGATTTATTCTTACACAGTCCGGTAGGTTGCAAGTCCATATTCAGGGTGTCCGCTCCAGGGAAAGACATTCCCCTTGACGGCTCTGGAGGAAAGTCCGGTATCGCATCAGTCATTGTCCAGGGAGTGTCCTAACGCAAAATGACGCACTCTGCTCCCGGTGCTGCTTGCTTGATGGTAGCGAGGTTCTCAAATTGTCCTTGGTTCTTTTTCCTTTTATTCCTTGCAAGCTAAAAGCATTAAGGGTGGGGCAAGCCATACTCCAGGGAAACTTGCCCCACAGCAGGAATTCACAGCCCCACCCTAATCCTTTAACATACAGGTTAGCAAAACCACACAATGGAGGGCAGTCCCAAGATACTGGGAACCATATCCCAGCCATGTGGCTGCACACATTTTTGGGGGGACACAATTCAAACCATGACATGCACGGCATGCCGGCACCACTCGAAAGTGGACAGCAGCAGCACTACAGCCCCTTTCTGGGACCTCCCTCAAAGACAGTGGTGAAAGCAAATCCTCCCAGTGGGCAGAACTTCGAGCAGTGCATATGGTTGTTCACTTTGCTTGGAAGGAGAGGTGGCCAGATGTGCGGCTGTATACCGATTCATGGGCTGTGGCCAATGGCTTGGCCAGTTGGTCAGGGACTTGGAAGGAACATGACTGGAAGATTGGAGACAAGGATTTATAGGGGAGAGGTATGTGGATAGACCTCTCTGAATGGGCCAAAGAAGTGAAGATATTTGTGTCTCATGTGAATGCTCATCAAAGAGTAACCTCAGCAGAGGATGAGTTTAACTATCAAGTGGATAGGATGACCCGTTCTGTGGGAACCAATCATCCTCTTTCTCTGGCTACCTCTGTCATTGCTCAGTGGGCCCATGAACAAAGTGGTCATGGTGGCAGGGACAGTGGTTATGCATGGGCCCAGCAACATGGGCTCCCGCTCACCAAGGCTGACTTGGCTACAGCCACTGCTGAGTGCCCAATCTGCCAGCAGCAGAGACCAACACTGAGTCCTTGATATGGCACTGTTCCTCGAGATGATCAGCCGGCAACCTGGTGGCAAGTTGATTACATTGGACCACTTCCATCATGGAAAAGAAAGCGTTTTGTCCTTACTGGGATAGATACTTACTCTGGATATGGATTTGCCTACCCAGCACTACATGCTTCTGCCAAAACTACCATCCGTGGACTTACAGAATGCCTCATCCACCGTCATGGAATCCCACACAGCATTGCTTCTGATCAAGGGACTTACTTCACAGCAAATGAAGTGCGGCAGTGGGCCCATGCTCATGGAATTCACTGGTCTTACCATGTTCCCCATCATCCTGAAGCAGCTGGCTTGATAGAACGATGGAATGGTCTCCTGAAGACACAATTATGCTGCCAGCTAGGTGGCAGTACCTTGCAGGGTTGTGGAAATGTTCTCCAGGAGGCTGTGTATGCTCTAAACCAGCGTCCAATATACGGTGCTGTTTCTCCTATTGCCAGGATTCATGGGTCCAGGAATCAAGGGGTGGAAATGGGAGTGGCACCACTCACTGTTACCCCTAGTGACCCACTTGCAAGATTTTTTCTTCCTGTCCCCATGACTTTATGTTCCACAGGACTAAATGTCTTAGTTCCGAAGAGAGGAATGCTGCCGCCTGGAGACACATCAACGATTCCACTGAACTGGAAGCTAAAATTGCCACCAGGCCATTTTGGGCTTCTTGTACCTCTGGATCAACAGACAAAGAAGGGAGTTACAATACTGGCTGGTGTGATTGATCCTGACTATGAAGGTGAAATTGGATTGATATTACATAACGGAAGTAAAGAAGAGTATGTTTGGAATGCAGGAGATCCCTTAGGACGCCTCCTAGTACTACCATGTCCTGTGATTAAGGTCAATTGAAAACTACAGCAACCCAACTCCAAAATGAGTGATAATAGCCCAGACCCTTCAGGAATGAAGGTTTGGGTCACCTCACCAGGCAAGGAACCACAACCAGCTGAGGTACTTGCCGAGGGCAAAGGGAATACAGAATGGGTTGTAGAAGAAGGTAGTTCTAAATATCAGTTACAGCCACGTGACCAGTTGCAGAAACGAGGACTGTAATTGCTATGAGTATTCCTGCTTTGTATGTGTGTATTGGATATTTTGTTCACTTATGAAACATAAGATGTAAATGGGTTAATGCATTTTCAGTTGTACATGTGTTAGTTATATCATGTTGACATAAGTATGACTTTGTAGCTGTACCCCTTCAGAGACTGTGCATGGTAAGGTGAGATGTGTGCAGATGCCAAGTTGACAAGGGGTGGACTGTGGTGGTCAGGATTATGTCAACTTGGCTACTACCTATTTGGCTGCTGTATTAAGTGGCAGGGCAGGGTTTGTGGTGGCTCCCTGCCCCTTGGCTCTCATCTCCTGACCTTGGACTACAGCTGCTGATCACTCACGTGGCCAGGAGCTCCTGCTCTCTTCTTCCAGCATCTGGTTCCAGGACTTGAGCTAGCAGCTGTTGGGCTCATCAGTCCTTACAGTCGGCACTTGAGAGTCCTGCTCCCTGACCTGCCGATCCTGCACTCGCCAGCCTCTGCCCAGTCCTGTTCCCTGTCCCGCCGATCCTGGGTTTGCCAGCCTCTGTCGCTTCGTCTCGCCACCAGCTTAGGATCCACTGACCTACACAACCGGTGATCTGCAACTCTGGTCCCTGATTTGATGACCTTGGGTTCCTCAGTTTCCGTGGACACGTGAGGCTTGTGCCAGAGCTTGGGACATTCAGCTTCTGTGATTACGTGAGCTGTTTCCTATATTTGTATCTATCTATCTGTCTATATATATATATATATATATATATATATATATGTTATAAATCTTTCCTTGTATCTACATGTGTTACTGATTTTGCTTCCCTAGAAAACCCAGCCTAAGACAAAGGGAGTGGGGAATGGCTGGGTATACAGAATAAAGTCACTGTGTAGGAAAGGTTTCAGTCACGAAGGTTGATTCTCACTTACCATGTGATGCTCCAGTAAGTGTAGTAATCTGCAAGTCTGAGGACCCAGTGGAATTTGTCTTCTATCACTCCCTTTGTTTCCTCTCCAAGTCTGGGAAAAAGACTCAGGACATGCCAGTAAAATGTCCCATTTCTGCCCAGGTAGTGAATCAGAATTTAGCCTGAGGTGTAAAGCAGAGAAGGTAGGTGGGAAAGGCTGAAGACAGAAAGGGAAGTCAGCACTTAACAAGGACTGAGCTACAAGCACTTATCTTGAGACATATGATATTTGACTGTGGGGCTCTGTAGATGCAGTGATTGGCAGTTCAAGGGGTCATCGGTGGTTTTCTTCTACCCTATTCTTTGTTTTCCTCTTTGAGTACCAGAGAAAAGCTCACGGCACACATGTACAATCCCATATTTGGCCCAGGTAGTGCACCAGAATTTAGCCTACAGCGTAGCTCAGAGAAGGGAGGGGAGAAGGAGTCTGCTGCACTCATCCACCAGCCACTGCTCTGTTCTCTAAGTGTGGTTGTCCAAAGCACAACTTCTTGGTTGAGATAAACACTCTCCACTCAAGTGCCACTGCTCAGTTTGGCAGCCAGACCCAGCCGGGCACAGCAGTCCCAGTCCTACCCTTCCAGACCCCGAAGATGGTGTCTGTACCTGTGTAGACTCTCTGCTCCTTCACCAGCAGAAGTGGGACCCTTTGCACTGCTGTTTCACTTCTGACATAGGTAATTATTCCCCTTCCTGTCACTCAGTCTGATCTCACAACTTTGTGCCTAATCTTAGATTTCCTAGAATGTGCTTTTTTGTTCCATTCAGTTGTTTTTCAAGGCCTTAGTTATTAGAAGGATCAGAGGATACTTGTGACTGTTTTGCCATCTTTGCCACGCCAGCCTAGATGCTTTTCTCAGTGTAAAAGTCAGTAGCCTCAGAGGAAAGGCTTAGGTAAATGTAACAGATACAATTAAATTGATAGTACAACTTTTAAGCTAGATTATAGAACATTTCCCCCTCCCCCACAGACACACACACACACACACACACACACATTCATGTTTCACATCCATCCTGCCCTTATGTGAATTTCAAGTTATGAGTGATCCAATTAAAATTTTCAAATGATACAACATATAAAGTGTTCCTTCACTTTTGCCTTAAGAAGCTTCTCAGTCAGCTTTGGGAGAAGTAACCATAACAAATATTGGACTAGTTTGTGCATTTTTTAGATGAATGCTTAATTTTCAGTGGACACCAAGGCCTCCTAGAAGTGAACCCACGAATTCTGTCAACTCCTGTACAGTTATAAGTTACTATTACAGGGAAATCCGTCTTACATACTTTAAAGGAGGAAAAACATCTTAACTGGATAGAGATGTCACTCTATTTATAGAGAATCAGTATAAATAGCTCTCCAAACATGTCAGCATACAAAGCTGTTTTGTAAAATACTGACTTGCTATTCTATAAAAGGTATTCAACACCTGGGTCATGGTAAGGAAAGGAGGGTAACAGCATCAGATAAGTAGGGAAACAACATCAGGTAAGGGGGATAACAGCATCAGGTGAGGAGGATAAAGATAGAGTGAGCTATCTGTCAGTGGAAGCTTGCTTGTTGCTGTGATGCTGGAAGCTATGCCACTGGTATTTAGGTACCAGCAGGGTCACCCATGGTAGACAGGTTTCAGGTGAGCTTCTAGTCCAACACAGACTAGAAGGACCCAGAAGTTTACTTCTGAAAAGAATTAGCCACAGAAAACCTTATGAATAGCAGTGAACATTATCAGATATAGTTCAGGAAAATGAGCCACCCAGGTTGAACGGCACTCAGAAGATGACTAGGGAAGAGCTGCCTCCACGTGTGGAGGAAGGGAGGGCTGGGTAGCTAGAATAGAATAGAGGTGAAAGTTCTGAGTGTTACATGGTAACATGACATAGACTGTAAAATTATTATTGATTCATAATTTGAAAATATGTCAATAAGGTTTGACAGCCTTCAAACAAGAAAAAAAAGAGCTGCCTCCTCAAAGTAGAGTCGACTTTAATGTCATGGATGGAGTAAAGTCTTCAGGATCTTTGTCCACTGATATGGCACAACTCAAAATGAGAAAGAAACAGCTGCAAACATCCAATAATAATCAGAAAATGGAATGTACAAAGTATGAATCTAGGAAAACTGGAAATTGTCAAAAATAAAATGGAACATATAAATATTGATATCCTAGGCATTAGTGAGCAGAAAACGACTGGCATTGGCCATTTTGAGTCCAACAGTCATATAGGGTACTAAGCTGGGAATAAAAATGAGAAGAGGAATGGTGCTACTTTCACCATCAGAAAGAAAACTTCAAGATCTGTCCTGAAATACAGTGTTGTCAGTGATGGGATGATATCAATACGCGTACAAGAAAGGCCAGCTAATATGACCATTATTCAAATTTATACTAACCACTAAGGCCAAAAATGAAGAGACTGAAGATTTTTACTAGCTTCTGCAGTCAGAAATTGATCAAACATGCCATCAGGATGCATTGACAATTACTGGTGACTGGAATGCAAAAGTTGGAAACAAGGAAGGATTGGTAGTTGGAAAATATGGCTTAGGTGTTAGAAATAATGCCAGAGATCACATGATAGAATTTTGCTGGACTAATGACTTCTTCATTGCAAATACCTTTTTTAATCAACACAAACAGCAACTGAACATGTGGACCTCACCAGATGGAATACACAGGAACCAAATTGACTACGTCTGTGGAAAAGGATGATGGAAAAGCTGCGTATCAGCAGTGAGAACAAGAACAGGTTTTGACTGTAGCACAGATCATCAATCACTCACATGCAAATTCAAATTGCAACTGAATAAAATTAGAAAAAGTCCACAAGAGCCAAAGTATGACCTTGAGTATATCCCTCGTGAGTTTAAAGACCATCTCAAGAACAGATTTGATGTGTTGACCACTAATGACCCAAGACCAGACGAACTGTGGGATGACACCAAAGACAGCATCCATGAAGAGAGCAAGAGGTCATTAAAAAGACAGAAAGAAAATACCAAACTGAATGTCAGAAGAGACTCTGAAACTTGCTCTCAAACACTGAGCAGCTAAAGCAAAAGGAAAGAATAGTGAAGTAAAATATCTAAACAGAAGTGAAAATTTCAAAGAGCAACTTGAGAAGACAAAATAAAGTATTATGTGACATGTGCAAAGAGCTGAAAATGGAAAACCAGAAGGAAAGAACATGTTCTCCATTTCTCAAGCTGAAACAGCTGAAGAAAAAATTCAAGTCTTGAGTTGCAATAGTGAAGGATTCTACAGGGAAGCTATTAAAAGACTAAGGGAGCCTCAAAGGAGATAGAAGGAATACACAGAGTCATTATACTAGAAAGAACTGCTCTATGTTCAGCCATTTGAAGAAGTAGCATATGATCAGGAACAGATGGTACTGAAGGAAGAAGTTGAAGCTTCAGTGAAGGCACTGACAAAAACCAGGGCTCCAGGCATCGATGGAATATCAATTGAGATATTTCAGCAAATAGATGCAACACTGAAAGTGCTCACTCTTTTGTGACAAGAAATTTGGAGGAGAACGACCTGGCCAACTGACTAGCAGAGATCCATACTTGTGTCCATTCCAAAGAAAGTTGATCCAACTGAATGTGGAAATTAGTGAACAATATAATTAACATAACATAGCAAGTAAAATTTTGCTCAAGATCATTCAAAGGTGACTGCAACAGTATACTGACAAGGAACTCTCAGAAATTCAAGTTGAATTCAGAAGAGGACATGGAACCAGGACTATCACTGCTGATGTGAGATGAATCTTGGTTGAAAGCAGAGAATACCAGAAAGATGTTTACCTGTGTTTCATTGACTATGCAAAGACGTTCGACTATGTGGATCACAATAAATTATGGCTAACATTGTGGAGGATGAAAACTCCAGAACACTTAATTGTGCTCTTAAGGAATCTGTGTATGGAACAAGAGGCAATCGTATGAAAAGAACAAGGGAACACTGCATGGTTTAAAGTCAGAAAATGTGTGCATCAGGATTGTATCCTTTCACCATACCTTTTAAATCTGTATGCCGAGCAACTAATCTAAGAAACTGGATTACATGAAGAAGAATGAGGCATCAGGGTTGGAGAACAACTCATCAACAATCTGCGTTACACAGACAACACCACCTCACTTGCTGGAAGGGAAGAAGATTTGAAACACTGATGAAGATCAAGGACCACAGCCTTCAGTATGGAGCGCACCTGAACATCAAGAAAACAAAAATCTTCACAACTGGACCAGTAAGCAGCATCTTCAAAAATCGAGAAAGGATTGAAGTTGTCAAGGATTTCGCTTTACTTGGGTCCACAATCAACACCCATGGAAGCAGCAGTCAAGAAATCAACAGAGGTATTGCAGTGGGAAAATCTGCCACAAAAGATCTCTTTAAAGTATTGAAAATAAGGTGTCGTCTTGAAGACTAAAGTGTGCCTGACCCAAGCCATGGTATTTTGAATCTCATCATATGCATGTGAAACGTACACAATGAACAAAGAAGACAGAAGAAGAACTAATGTCTTTGAACTGCATTGTTGGAGAAGAATGTTGAATGAACTATGGACCACCAAAAGAACAAACAGATCTGGAAGAAGTACAACTAGAATGCTCCTTGGAAGCAAAGATGGCAAGACTGTGTCTTACATTCTTTGGCCATGTCAGGAAGGATCAGTCCCTGGAGAAGGACATTATGCTTGGTTGAGTGGAGGGTCAGTGAAAAAGAGGAAGGATCCTCAACAAGATGCAACAAAGGGCTTAAAAATAAAAACAATTTTTGACACGGCCCAAGACAAGGCAGTGTTTCATTCTGTTGTGCATAGGGTCACTATGAGTCAAAACTGACCCAATGGCACCTAATAACAACAACAGGTCATGGGTGATTTTTCCCCTCGTGAGGTTACAGTAAAATAACTGAGTGCTAACCAGTGGGATAACCTTAAAAGTAAACTTCTGATCTAAGAGTTAACAGAATAATATATATTTGAAAATAGACACTTTGAATAAGCAAGAGTCAATTGATAAAATCATGAAGTAATTGTTTTTCTCCCACTATTTCCTTAAAATGTCTCCATATATAATGCAGGAGAATACTCTTTGCTGTGCTCGTGGATAAAAACATAGTTTCATAAATTTTTCAGGCATTCTTAAGTAATAAGTCTATATTCACTCTAAATCCCCAAACAGTATTAAATCCCAAAGCAATACTAAAAATGTCTAATCGTATATCACCAAAATTCCAAATAGGACATAAAGTTATACCAGGAAGCTGAAAGGGATGGGGGGGAACAGGGGAGGGGGGCTTCATTTTTCTTTTTTCCTTTCCTTTTCATCTTATTAACTGTGATTTCTTATGCCTCTGGGGTCAAATCAGAGGGAGAAAGAAACAAAATGTTCTTTTTGGATTAGTAATGTTATAAAATGCTTTCATGATTCCGATGTCTGATTGAGTACACTTTCATTCATGGGAATTCTCTTGGGTCTCCAGAACCACTCCCACTGGCAGTGCTGAGGAGTGCTAACTCTGCTACCCATTCAACGAGCAACTTAGTAGTTTTGATGCCAATTATTCCCAACTGGTTACTCTTCCTGCAGTCCCTAGAAATTTACCAACACCTCTTCAACTTGTCTCTGCTCAGGCCATTTTGCCTTCAGCTATTCTAAAGAACAAAGCCTCATAGAAGTACACACTGGATTTTTGAATGAGGCTCAATTAAATATTCATCCACTCTTTACCTTCACAAGCTCTGGGCAAAAAGCTATGATACTAAAGCAGCCATTTTTAGCTTCAGCTCGTCTGTCAGAATCTATACTGTCCGGCCCTCTGTCTTGATTTTTGGGTGGGAGACTAATGTACTTCCACTTGTCCTTGACTTACAGAGAATACATGTCAAATTATCCCAGTCATCTACTTGAAGCTCTTCCGGTCAGAGAAAAGGGGGAAGCAACCGTCTTAACCTCTTTAGATACAACTCCTAGTGCAACTCGTCTCAAACAAGTGATCTCCAGAAGTCGCACACTTCTGATCTTCAACCACTTGATACTTTTATATACACTCAGTGTGGATAAGGAGGTTGGAAGTTGTAAACTGGTTTTTAAGTTACCTTTGAAGTTTTGCTACTTGGCCTAGAACTTCACTTTGGAACGTCACACATAGCCATTATTATCTTTGTGTTTCCATTGAAACTTCCAATTTAATACCCTAATATATTCATTACTGGAAATCTGAAGAATGTAAGTGTTACGCTGAAACCCAAGTCCCCTTCCCCAACCATTCCCGGAACTGCCCGAGTCAAAACGTCTGATCCACCAGCTATTCCGGAAATTCCATTCAAATAAGACTAGCTGCTCAGACGGACTAGCTACCACTTCTTTCCTATAGGCTCAACTAGAGCTATTTTAACCTCACTGCACTGGTATAATACCCCCTTATGTTAATTAAGCGACTCTAATCGTCCACAACCCCATAGGCTACTTGCTGCAGTCACTGTTCTCATCATTAGGGGCGCCGGTCTCAGCACTGTCCTCAACAAGGTCTTCTGGAACCCCTTTATAAACCCGAACCCCTGAGCCAGCACGTGGTTCTACAGACTCCCTTCCGAGAACTCTGTAAAGCCTCCTGGGACTCAGATAAACTCTTTTTCTTTGCCTCCTCTCTCTGGTTTTTCCTCTACAGAATTTCGATTACATGAAACCCACTGCATCCAAAAGTCTCTAACAATAAGAGGTCATAATAAATAAAAATTACTCATAATCTCACTTCTCACTCAAATATAACTACTGTCAACAATTAGGGAATATTCAGTATTTTTCATTGGCTGACAACATATTTTAAAATATGTACTTTCAGGAAATGGTGCTATACTATACACCCCATATACAAACTTATCCTTTCATTTTTAATATATTTGAACATATTTTGAAGTCAATAAATGTATTTCTACATATTTTTGATGCCTTTTCAGGTATCATCTTTGGACATATTACTATTGATTCAGCAAATTATTTACTGTTAGATACTTAGGTTGTTTCCAGTGATTCTACTACATGTAAAAACATTGTCGTGATCATCTTTGTTTATAAATGTTTGCATTAGTAGTAGAGAATAAATAATAAAATAAAAAATACAAATTATAATAAAAACCAAAAATACAAACAAAACTAGTTGCTACTAAGTCAGTTCCAACTCACAGTGACTATATGTGTTTGACAGTAGAACTGTGCTGTCTAGCATTTTCAGTGTCTGATTTTTCTGCAGTAGACCACCAGGACTTTCTTCTGAGGTATCTCAGAGTGGACTCAACTGCCATCCTTTCAGTTAGCAACAGAGTATATTAACTGTTGCTGTAATCAATCACTTATACCTTAGTGTAAATTAAGGGTCTATTTTAGGCTGGGTTCCCTAGCTAACCAATAAAGTGTATAAATATATAGAGAGCGATTTATATCAAGGAAAAATCTCATGCAATTGTAGAAGGTGAAACATCCCAGGTCCTCAACCAGGGCAGAGGCTTCTTCTGATCCACACAACTGCGGAAACTGGCAAACCCAAAATCAGCAGCTGAGAGAGCAGGTCTCCCACTCACAGACTCTGAAGATCAACTAATCTTAAGATGGCAGGTAAGACCTCAAGATTTCTCCTGATTCACCTTGCTGCAGCAGCTGATGAACACAAGAACAGGAGGTTAGGAAATAAGACTCTTACTCACAGGTTTTGAAGCCTGAGGAATCCCAAGACTGACAAGCAAACTACTAGCTCAAATGCCAAGAACCAGAGATCAGAAGAGAAAGTGAGGCCGCTGCTGGCTCCCCAGAACGCCAAAGACCTTGGCAAGGTATGCAGGAAGGACGTAGGCAGTGGAAGGTGAAGAGCAGAAGTCTGAGAGTTGGTAATCCACTGCAGGCCCCTGTCCCACTAGTACCATTCAGGAGATTCCATCAAGGGAGTGATAACAGTGTCATACAACTGCAAAAAGACTTGAGAATCATGACCCAGTCAAGCTGACACACAATCTTAATTATGACAGGGTGTAAGAGCAGATTTTGAATAAATATCCAACAGAAAGGCATCATAGCTCATAAAGTCGATTCCAGTATATTAGGGAAAAAATCAATCTTCACATTTTTTTTCTAAAACCTACTGTTACACTCACTGTCCAAGAACATCACCAAATACTATTTATTCTATTTCAGAAACATTTACTGGATTCAGTCTCTGCAATGTTGTTGTTGTTGTTAGGTACCTTAGAGTCAGTTTCAACTCACAGCAATTCTAGGTATAAAAGAACAAAATACAGCCTGGTCCTGTGCCATCCTCACAATTGTTACGTGTAAGCCCATTTTTGCAGCTACTATGTCAATCCATCTCATCGAGGGTCTTCTTTTTCACTGACTCTCTACTAAGCGTGGTATTCCTCTCCAGGGACTGATCCCCTCAATAACATGTCCAAAATATACGAGACATAGTCTCTCCATCCACTTGATTGCAGTAGATTTTGTATTGTTTAATGTATACCTTATTCATGCCCTTGATGAACCAGGAGTAACGTAGGCTGTAGATCTTGAACTCTAATAAAAAATCCAGACTGAAGGATCCCCAGAAGACATGTTAACCCAGGAGACTCTGTTAGCCCACAACTGAAATCATTCCAAAAGCCAACTCCTCAGAAAAAGATTGAACTGGTATGTAAGACACAAAATCATGCTGCTAAACAGCATGCTTCTTGGCTTAAGTAGATACACTAACTGGGCAGCTCCTGTCCAGAGGTGAGATGAGAAGGCAGAGGGTGACAGAAGCTAGTTGAACAGACAAGTGAAGTACAGGATAGAGAGGAAGAGTGTGTTGTCACAGTGTGGGGAGAGCACCTAGGGTTACATAACAAAGCGTGTGTAAGTTTTTGTATGAGAAACTGAGTCAAACTGTAAATCCTCATTTAATATGTGATGAAAAAATAAATTACCTGTCATGGGTTGAATTGTGTGCCCCCCAAAATATGTGTAGCCATGTGGCTGGGCCATGATTCCCAGTATCTTGTGACTGTCCTCCATTTTGTGGTTTTCCTATGCTGTATGTTAAAGGATTAGGGTAGGGCTGTAAATCCCTTTATAAGATCACCTCGCTGCTCCACTGTAAAGGGAGTTTCCCTGGAGTGTGGCTTGCCCCATCCTTAATCCTTTCATCCTACAAGAGATAAAAGGAAAGAGAAGCAAGCAGAGAATTAGGAACCTCACACCATCAAGCAAGCAGCACCAGGAGAAGAGCACTTCCTTCAGACCTGAGATTCCTGTGCCAAGATGCTCCCTGGACAAAGACTGATACACAGACTTTCCTCCAGAGCCGACCACGGGGATAGCCTTCCCCTGGAGTGGACGTCCTGATTTTGGAATTGTATCCTACTGGACTGTGTAAGAATAAATGTTCCTTTGTTAAAGCCATCCAGTCTGTGATATTTCTGTTAGAGCAGCCCTAGCTGATTAAAACATTACCTAGTTTAAAATAAATTTATACATGCAAAAGGTGGCTGTCATGGATTGAAATGAATGCTCCAAAACTAAATGCCAACTTGGCTAGGTCATGATTCTAAGTATTATGTGGTTGTCCTCCATTTGTGATTTTCCTATGTATTTAAATCATAATCTCTGCCTGTGGTTAAAAAGAACTAGGGTGGGATGTAACACCCTTGCTCAGGTCACATCTCTGATCCAACCTAAAGGGAGATTCACTGGGGTATGACCTGCCCTACTTTTTATCTTGCAAGATTTAAAAGGAAACGGAAGCAAACAGAGATCTCATACCACCAAAAAAGCAGCACTGGGAGTAAAGAGTGTCCTTTGGACCCAGGGTTCCTGGGAGGAGAAACTTCTAGTCCAAGGGAAGATCCAAGGACTTTTCTCCAAAGCCAGCAGAGAAAATCTTCCCATGGAGCCGATGTCCTGAACTCAAACTTCTAGCCCAAACTTCCATCTGTTAAAGCCATCTACTTGTGGAATTCCTGCTATATTAGCACTAGATGACTAAGACACTGGACAGTGAAAACAGAAGACTGAAGAACTGATGTATTTGGATCTCAGTATTGGTGAAGAATATTGGACTTACCATGAATTACCATAAGAATGAACAAATAAGTTCTAGAAGAAAACGCAATACAACTGTAATACCTCTTAGAAGCCAGCCTAGTGAGACTTCACCTTGCTTATTTTGGACATGTTGTCAGAAAAAAAACAAGCAATAGAAAAGGGAAAACATGACTGGCAAAGTGGATGGTGAACAAAAATAAGGAAAATTTCTAATGAAATGAACTGACAATGGCCTCAAACATATCAAAGATCATGGATATGGTACAGGAACAGGCAATGCTTTGTTCTGTTACACCTAATGGTGCCATGAGTTGGAGTCAACTTGATGATAACTAACAACTACAACAATGTAAAATTATTTCAATATCATAAATTTCCCCAAAAGATAAAATTGACATTTGAGAGAGTAATTCTTTATAAATAAATATATATACATATATACTTGTAATTATCTTATAAATAAGAAAGAAAGACTACATTTACACCGAGGCAGTTACAAGCAAAAAGTACCATGTGAATGTAAATAGTAATGAACAAAACAGATTGAGTTTATTCTCACTGGAAAAGATGAGACCTTGAGCTGTGATTTTAATGGAACTTTGTAAAATCCTAAATCAATAGAAGGCGAGAGCCATTAATTATCTGTATAGATAAGTTCTGGGGGTAGGGGAAAAGCTCTAGAGACCATCATCTGAAAATAAGAAAAGAGGGCAAAAAGGATTTAGAGCAGTAATTTTCTCACATAGAGATATAGGCACTCTGTATTTGATCAGGTCAGACGTTGAACACTTCTTCCCTCATATCATACCTGAAACAGAACCCTCACCCAGTAGTATGCTGGTAAATGTTAACTGGTCCCTATGGGGCAGGATGGATCCATGGATATAGTAAAAAAATACTATACATTTTACTGATATAAAAGTTGTGTATCAGACAATTTACAAATAACAAAATATACATTATTTTTAATGTGCATTCTGTATAGTTAGTTGATTCTCAATAACCAGTGCTTTATTGGTTTTTGCCATACTTTTGGATCCAAAGCCAGCGTATGATTGCAAGTGGACAAGTGTGGTGCAGACTTATTTATGTTACTGAACATAGAATTGGAAGAGATCTGTGATAGCACACCATTATATAGTATCTCCATCATACAGATACAGAAAACTAAAAACCAAACCCACTGTCATTGAATCAATTCTGATTTGTAGCAGTTCTATGGGCAGAGTAGAATTGTCCCATAGAGTTTTCAAGGAGCTCCTGGCAGATTTGAACTGCCAACTTTTCGGTTAGCAGATATAGCACTTAACCACTATGCCACCAGAGTTTCTATAGATGCAATAGGTATAAATAACCACAAAACATGTATAATAGCAAAATTAGAAAATTATGAGTCTTTAGTCTATATAGTTCGACTTTTAATATGATTTATCTAAGTTTATATAATTTGATTTTAAAAAATGAGTGTGTTTCAATAACTGATTTGCTAAGTTCTTCTAGATTTAACAATTCTCTCTCCATCTGGTATTAATTAGCTCCAGCACACCACTATCTTGCTTCACACCTGAAACTGTCTCTTTGTCCTGTGTATTAGTGTTCAAGGGCTGCAATGACAAAACACCACAAACTGCAGCTGGTAAGAACAAAAATTTATTGCCTTGCAATTCTGGAGGCTACAAGTCCAAATTAACATGTTGGTTGGGCCGAACTTCTTCCAAAGTCTCTAAAGGCAGATCCTTTTTTTGTGTCTCTTGGCTTCTGGCAGCCCTAGGTTCCCTGGCTTGCAAGATGCAGCTTCACACGATACTCCTTTCTCTGTTTGTCTCTTCTCCTCTCTTATAGGACCGCTATTCAGACTGGGGAGATGTTTTAGTCAGCTAGTGCTGCTCTAATGGAAATACCATAAAGTAGATGGCTTTAACAAAGGAAAGTTTATTCTTACACAGTCCAGTAGGTTACAAATCCAAATTCAAGGTGTTTGTTACTAGTATCCAGGGTGTTCACTATTACTAGGATTCAAATATTATTTAGTAATATGTTTACTGTCTGTTTCCAATCCTCATAATATAAACTGTACAATGGAGAATATATTTGTCACATACACATATTACTCTTACATTCAGAATACCTATGTCCTCATTACCTAAAATAAAGTCTGGCCCACAGACACATTAATATTTGACTGATTAATGCAATATCACCTGAAAAGATGAAGGTGTACAAACTCCTATTTTGTTAGAGTCAAATTAGAAATGATACATTTTAATTAAAACCAGTGGTTTTAATTTCATCTCCACCTAAGAATTCAGGATAGTTGTGGTGTTCCAAACTCAGTGTTTCATTTGTTTTCAGTGCTGAAAACCCAGAGAGAAGAGTTTTATTATAATTTTTCAGGTTATTTGCTCTCAAACAGCAAGATACCTGTCAGTATTCACTGTCTTCAGTTCAGTGCTTGGCAAAACAAATATGCAGGCATTCTCAGGATCATGAAAGCTTCCCAACTAAATTTATAAATGGCAATGAGGAAACCAATTTGCCTCTCCCATGGACAGTATAGTAAGTTCCTTATCTAAAAGAAATCACTCACCAGCATGTGCCCATGGAGATTCTATCCTTGTTGAAATTAAAGTAGCCTGATTCTTGATGCTGACTTCTCTGCTAGCAAAACAGAGATAAGTATAGTTTTGTTGAGGACAGTGGTGGCTTAGCGGTAGACTTATCTTCCATGCAAGAGACCCAGGTTTGATTCCCAGAGAATGTACGTCATGTGCAGTCACTGACCTGTCCATTACTAGAGGCTTGAGTTTTGCTATGATCCTGAATAGGTTTCAATGGAGCTTCTAGACTAAGACAGACTAGGTAGCAAGGCCTGGTTGTCCTTTTCCAAAAACTTAGCCTAAAAAAACCCTGAAGATCATACATGAGTTTGCCAGAAGTCAGGGGCTTACTTAAAGGTAGTTAACAGCAACATCAAACCAAATCCATTGCCATCAAGTCAATTCCAATTCATAGTGACCCTGTAGGACAGCATAGAATCGCTTCACAGGGTTTTCAGGGAATGACTGGTGGATATGAACTACCAACATTTTGGTTAGCAGCCTGAACTCTTAACCACCACCAATAACAACATATATAGGTTGTCTGATTATTCTACAAATAACTTCCAAAGTCTCTCTATTCCAGTTATTTGCAGTGTAGCAAGCTATTCCAAAATGTACTGCTTGAAACAACAACCATTTTATCCTTTGTGTGGATTAATTAGTACACTAGCAGACAGCACAGCAAGAATGGCTTATCTGGCACCTCATCTGAGAAAACTCAAAGACTGGAGGTGACTTGATGGCGGTGTTCTTTCAGTCATATATCTAGTGCCTAGACTGAGGTTACTTAAAGACTAGGACTGCTAACAGGAGCACCTACATGTGGTCTATCCATGCAACTTAACTTCATTATAGCATAGCAGCCTCAGAGTAGCCAGACTTATTACATTGTATTTCAGGGCTCCAAATGAAAGTATTTCAGTGAACAAGGAAGTTTAACCACCTTCTTGGTGCTCATGTCACTCATCACACAACATCATTACCACCATATTCTAGTGGCCAAGGCAGTAGAAAGATTCAGGGAAGGAGACATAGGCTTCAGTTATCACTGAGAGGAAAGTCAAAGAATTTTCAATCAATTTTTAAACTGCTGCACTTTGCTTTCCTCTAAAATTTACTGACCTCTCAAGGTAGCTTTTCAACAAGTAAACAAGTGCCTCAGTTACTTAATTCTGTGAAATTTTGAGTAACTCATTTTTTTGTTACTTCATCTATATAATGAGAGCACTAGACTTAATGGATTTGAAGTTGCCTTCCTTCTACGAGTTACATACCATGATATTACCTTCTTTCACCTCTCTCTTTAACAAATCAAACCTTAACTGTATTTATTGATACTGCCATCTAATCAGCTCTGCCTGATTCATGGTGGCCTTGTGTATGACAAAATGAAATGTTGTCCAGTCCTGCATCTTCTTCTTAATCACTGGCATGTTTCAGTTCATTGTTGCATCTATTGTATCAATCTATCTTATTGACGCTTTCCCTGATTTTTATCGGCCCTCTCCCAAACATGATGATCAAGCACAACCACTACTTTTCTGTTAGTTTGTTGTACTATCATGGCTTGCATGTTGCTGTGATGTTGGAAGTTATCCCACCAGTATTTCGCATACCAGCAAGGGGCGGCAGGTGGAGCCAAGCAGATGGAGAGGAAGTTAATAAGACTGGTAGTGACTGAAACTGGGTTTATACATAGTATATTAACAAGGATCACAGGGCAAACCATAAAGCACAATAAAGATGCAACACATCAAATCGAGAAACATAATCCAGGAGTCTCAACAATGACAAAACCAACCCTAAAAAAGGTGAAAAATCAACTCACAAAGAAGAATGGCCCAGAACAGATTAATAAGAACAACAGAGAAAATGTCAACACAAAAATAAACACATCACAATGGCAGCACTGAACACATACTTATGAATAATTACATTGAATGTGAATGGACTGAACGTTCCAGTAAAATACACTGAGTGACATCTTGGATCAAAAGACATGACCCATCCATATGTTGCCTACAAGAAACTCACCTTAGACTTAAAATACGAACAAACTGAAAATTAAAGGATGGAAGAATATATATCAAGCTAACAATAAGCAAAGAAGAGCAGGTGTGGCAATTCTAATCTCCGATAAAATCGATTTTAATGTAAAATCCACCGTTACAGACAAGGATGGACCCTATTGCTGAAAGCTTCAGTACACAAGCAGCACTCAGCAATATTAAATATTTATGCACCTAGTACTGGAACACTTAAATACGTCAAAGAAACACTGACTACACTCAAAAATGAGATAGATCACTCTACAGTAATACTGGGAGACTTCAACACTCCACTCAATATTAGACAGAACATCTAGAAAAAAGCTCAGTAAAGACACAGAAGATCTTGTTGCCACAGTTAACCAACTAGACCTGATCAACATACACAGAACTTTCTATCCATCAGTGGACAACTACACCTTCTTCTCAAGGGCACATGGAACATTCTCCAGAATAGACTATGTGTTAGGAAATAAAGCAATTCTCAACAAAATCCATACCATTGAATTAATGCAAAGCATCTTCTAAGATCATAAAGCCATAAAAGTCAAAATCAATAGCAGAACAAACATAGGTAGAAAGTCAAACTCATGGAAACTGAACAATGTCTTGCTCAAAAACCCATGGGTTATAGAAGAAATCAAGGATGAATTAAATAAATTTATGGATTCCCATGAGAATGAAAACACTTCCTACCAGAACCTATGGGATATAGCCAAAGCAGTGCTCAGAGGTCAGTTTACCTCCATAAACACACAGTCTGGAAGGAAGAAAGAAACCAAACCAAAGAACTAAAACTACAGTTTGAACAAGTAGAAAGAGAACAACAGAGGAACCCCTCAGGCACAAGAAAAAAATCAGATCAGAACGATTAGAGCAGAACTAATAGAGCAGAACTAAATGAATTAGAGAATAGAAGAACAATTGAAAACACTAAAAGCTGTTTTTTTTTTTAAGATCAACAAAATTGACAAATCATTGGCTAAACCTTCTAAAGAAAAGCAGAAACGGAAACAACTCATATAAGAAATGAGGGGGGAGTTGACATAACAGATCCAACAAAAATAAAAAATATCATAACAGAATACTATGAGAGACTGTACTCTAACAAATTTGAAAATCTAGAGGAAATGGACAAATTCCTTAATTCACATCACCTACCAAAATTATCACAAGGTGAAGCAGAACAATTTAATAAACACATCACAAAGGAAGAGATTGAAAAAGTCATCAAAAAACTGTCAACCAAAAAAAAGCCCTGCCCTAGATGGTTTTGCCACAGAATGCTACCAAGCTTTCAGAGAAGAGTTAATTCCAACATGACTGAGACTGTTTCATAGCATAGAAAGGGATGGAATACTCCCAAATTCATTCTATGAAGCCAGCATAACCCTTATACCAAAGCAGGGGAAAGACCTAACCAAAAAGGAGAACTACAGACCAATATCACTCATGAACCTAGATGCAAAAATCTTCAACAAAATTCTTGCCAACAGAATACAACAATATATCAAAAAAAATAATCCATTATGACCAAATTGGATTCATACCAGGCATGCAAGGCTGGTTCAACATCAGAAAAACAATTAATGATATCAACCACATAAATACCACAAAACACACCTGATCTTGCAGAAAAGGCATTTGATAAAGTCCAGCACCCATTCATGTTAAAAGCTCTCAGCAAAATGTTAATAGACAGCAAATTCCTCAATGCAATAAGGGCTGTTTATACAAAGCCAACTGCCTACATCATCCTGAATGGAGAGAGACTGAAACAGTTTCCCTTGAGAACTGGAACTATACAAGGATGTCCACTCTCATCTCTCCTATCCAACATTGTACTAGAAGTTCTAGCTAGAGTAATCAGACAAGACCAAGAAAAAAAGGACATCTGCATTGGTAAAGAAGAAATAAAAATCTCCCTATTTGCAAATGATATGATTGTATGTGCAGAGAATCCCAAAGAATCCATAAGGAAACTACTCAGACTGATAGAGGAGTTCAGCAAAGTCTCAGGATTCAAGATAAACATAAGTAAATCAGTAGGATTCCTTTATGCCAATGAGATTATTAATGAAGAAATCACCAAGTCAATACCATTTACTAAAGCCCTTAAGAAGATAAAATACCGAGCAATAAATCTAACCAGAGATATAACAGACCTTTACGAAGGGAACTACAAGTCCTTACTACAACAAAGAGAGACTTACATAAGTGGAGAAATCTACCCTGCTTGTGGATAGGAAGACTTACCATTCTGAAAATGTCTATGTTACCCAAAGCAATCTACCTATATAATGCAATCCTTATACAAATTCCAGTGGCATTTTAAAAAAATTTTTAGTGATTGAGTAAAAATATACATTCCCATATATATTTGCATGCCCACCTATCTGCAGCTTCCACTGCTCTCCCTGCCCTGTGACAGCATACTATTCCTCTCTGCTCCATACATGTCTCATCCTCCCAACAGTCTCCTTTCCCCTCTTCTCCACCCACTCCCCTTCCTGCAGCCAGAGGTCAGCAGGATGATATCCTATAGATACATTGAACCATAAAGTGCATTCAATATATGGTCACCCTGCATCACCAGTGGCACTTTTTAATGAGATGGAGAAACAAATCACCAACTTCATTTGGAATAGGAACAAGCCCCAGATAAGAAAAGCACTACTGAAGAACACGCCAGAAAGCCTCTCACTACATGACTTTAGAACCTGTTACACTGCCGCAGTAGTCAAAACAGCTTGGTACTGGTACAAAAAGAGATAGATAGATCAGCGGAACAGAATTGAGACCCCAGAGATGACACCATCTTCCTATGAATAGTTGATATTCAACAAAGGCCGTAAGACATTAAACTGGGGTAAAAACAATCTCTTCAACAAATGGTGCTGTCAAAATTGGATATCCATCTGCAACAATTTGGAACAAGACCCATGTCTTACACCTTATACAAAAAACAACTCAAACTGGCTAAAAGATGTAAATATCAAATCTAAATTGATAAAGCTCATCCAAGAAAAGGTAGGAACAACAATAGAAGTTTTAATACACAACGTAGATAGACTTCAAAATCTGCCAAACAAACCACAAACAACAGAAAATAGATAAATGGAAACTAGTAAGAATCAAACACTTTTTCTCATCCATAGACTTTACTGATAGAATTAAAAGGCCACCTAAAGAATGGGAAAAAATATTTGACAACTTTCGGATCCGACTCGATGGCACTTGGCTTGGCCGTGTCAGACTGACACCTGATCTCCGTAATCTATAAGGTACTACAAAATATCAATAAGAAAAAGATAAATAATTCAATTAAGCACTGGGCAAAAGAGATGGACAGATACTTCTCTAAAGAGAAGATTCAGGCAGCCAAAAATCACATGTGGACATGCTCACGATCACTAGCTATTAAAGAAATTCAAATCAAAACTACAGTGAGATACCATCTCATCCCAACAAGGTTGGCCATGATCCAAAACACACAAAGCAGCAAACGCTGGAGAGGCTGTGGAGATACTGGCACTTTCCTATACTGTTGGTGGGATTGCAAAATGGGGCAACCTCTGGAAAGCAATCTGGCCCTTCCTTAAAAAGCTGGATATAGATATTCCATTTGACCCAGTAATTCCTCTGCTCAGATTATATCCTACAGCATCAAGGCCATTCACGCCATCTGATACATGCATACAAATGTTCATTGCAGCACAGTCCACAATAGCAAAAAGGTGGAATCAACTCAGATGCCCAACAACAGAGGAATGGATAAGTAAACTATAGTATATATACTCAATGGAACACTATGCAATGATGAAGAACAACAATGATTTTAGGAAACATCTCATAAGCTGGTTTCAATGGGAGGACACTATGCTGAGTGAAAGTAGTCAGCGACAAAAAGACAAATGTTGTGTGAGACCCCTACTATAAGAACTTAAAAACAGACTCATGTGTAGAAGAAAAGACTCTGATGGCTGTGAGGGTGGGGAAGCGGGAGGGCAAAGGGAGGAGGGATTGGATTTGATAGTTGATAGAAGTTTGGTTGGGTGAAATCTGTGACAGCACATATTAGAAGGAAGATCAATATTAATGGTATTTCAACAGAACTTGAGTACTCCTCCCATCTTAACCCAATATTGCAAGGACAAAGTAGCTGGGGTAGGGGGCAGGGACCATGCTCTCAGGAAAAATCGAGGAGAATTGGCACAACTAGCATTTTGCTAGGAGAGTCTTCTGCATCCCCCATTGGTGAGTGATGTCTGGGGTCTTAAAAGCTGCCAAGCTGCCGTCTGAGGGTACAGCAAATGGTCAAAACTCTGCAAGAATGGATGATCACCAAGGACCAAAACAACATGGGGGAAAGAAAACCCAGAAGACAGAGGGACCCACGTGAGTGGGTGACTACATCAACTTGTGACCGGAAGAGCGAGATGGTGCCTGGCCACTACCAGTGATAGCCATGATGAAGCTCAGAAAGCTGAGTCTCACTGGCAACACAAAATAAATAGATCTCCACTAAAAGACTGCAATTGAGGGGGCGGAGTCAAGGTGGCCGACTAAGCACACGTCTCCGTGTATCCCTCTGGAAACCAAGACCTGAACTGACAATCAAACAGAGCCTTCTGATCACCTAATCAGCCTCAGGACACGGCACAGAGCTGTTAATTGGGACTTCATACCACTCAGTGAAAAACCTCCTCTCTTTCGCTGACTCCCGCTCCTGGCTAGCCCCGGCTCTCACGGACGGAAGGTAAACGCACCATTTTGATTTTTTTTTTCCTCTGTCTCGGCTGGCGGGCGGAGCTGGGTCTTGCCTGGCGGCTGGACTCAGACACGCTGCTGGGGGGATAGGCAGGCGAAATTCCCATATTCTGAGAGCCAGGCTCGGGACTCTGTTAATCTAGACACTTTGAGCCTTTCGTTTTGTAGCTGCCTCAGTGGGGTTTGTGCGGAGCTCCGCGGTCAGGGTGCGGGACGCCATGTTGGTACCGAAATTTTAGCGGGACCTCATTCTTAGCCTGGGAGCCAGCGCCTGCAAACGGGACAGCACTTCTCTGTCAGAAAAGTAGTGATTTTGCACAGTGCTGCCTACGTTGGGGGCCCTGCAACAGAAGCAGAGGAATCGCTGTCTCTCGGCACCTTTAGCCCCTCTGTCTGCTGCCTGTGTGGAGGACGCCATCTTGAGTATGGTAGCCACAGCTGGACCTAATTCTTAGCTTAGGAGCCAGAGCCTGCCCACAAGAGAGCACTTTTCTATCACAAAACAAGTACTCGACGCAGTGTTGGATAAGGCTAGGCCCTGTCAGCAGAGGCCACCAGGGCAGTAGCAGTGCTATATTCTGAACCAGTTTGTTATCATCTGGGGTTGGATATAGTGGCGCTTACTTTGTGAGATCAGAAGAGAGACCTCTACACCTGAAAACTTAACTGACTTGTGAACCGGTCAGATACCTTTTGCTTTACATTTGAAGACAGCCTAGAGAAACATTTGCAATCCATCCTCACAGTACCTCTTCCAGCCTCTATATACTCACATGGGATCCAAAAAGCAACAGACAATTGTGGCATACAAGCAATCACTCATGGCTTCAGAAGGCTCCCAAATAAAGCAACCAAGGAGTTTTCCAGATGAAGAAACTTTTATGAAAGCATCAGGAAGTGAATACAAATTGATTATATACAGAGCCCTTCTAGACCTTATACAAAATGCAGCAGAACAAAATGAAAAATTAAGCAAGTTGTTCGATCTGATGGAACACCAGTACTCTGAAATCCAACAGATTAAGAAGAAAATCAAAGACATAGAACCTTCCATGCAAAGCCAAGAAAACAGAATGGAACAAATGGAAAAAAGAATTTCTGACTTGGAAGACAGAGCTACTGATGCCAGTGTCTATGAGCAGAAATCAGAAAAAAGAAGCCAGAAAAATGAAGAAACATTAAGAAGCATGTGGGACTCTATTAAGAGAAACAACCTTCGATTAATTGGAGTCCCTGAACAGGGTGAGACATCTGAGAACACAGAGAGTATTGTTTCTGAGCTGCTGAAAGAAAACTTCCCAGAAATCATGAAGGAAGAGAATATAGACATCTCAGATGCACATTGTACGCCACCCAATATAGATCTCAAAAGAAAGACTCCAAGACATATTATAATCAAGCTTAACAAAATGAAACATAAGCAGCAACTCTTAAAGGCAGCAAGACTCAAGGCAAAGCTAACATTCAGAGGGAAACCCTGTAGGGTGTCGTCAGATTTCTCAGCAGAAACCATGCTGGCATGGAGACAGTGGCACGACACATTCAAAGTCTTGAAGGAGAAGAACTTCCAACCCAGAATTATATATCCTGCAAAACTATCTTTCAAATACGAAAATGAAATTAAGACATTCCCAGATAAACAGAAACTCAGAGACTGTAAAAACCAAACCCAAACTACAAGAAATACTGAAAGAAGTTCTTGGCTTTGGCTTAGAAGAACAAAACCACTAACTTTATATTTTAGAACGACACACTACTTAATACTCATTTAGGGAAGGCTCCAAAGTAAATCACAGCTTTGATTTGGAAAGAAGCAATCCAGTGATCATCATGAAAACTATGGTGTCATCATAATAAAAGAGGGATGTACTACAGTCATTATAGTCCTTCCAGATGGAGAGGAAGATGACCAGACTGGTAGTAATTAAAATTGGGTTTATAAATAGTTTATTAAGGGAGTTCATAGGGGAAGCTGTAAAGCACAACAAAGATGTATCACAACATTTCAAGAAATCTAACACACGAGTCTCAACAACTATAAAACCAGCTCTGAAAAAGGTGAAAAATCAACTGACAAAAAAGAGTGTCTCAGAACAAACTAATAAGAACAGAGAAAACATCAACATAAAAATCAACATATCACAATGGCAGCAGTGAACACATACCTATCAATAATTACATTGAATGTGAATGGACTGAATACTCCAGTAAAGAGACACCGAGTGTCATCTTGGATCAAAAGACACGACCCCTCCATATGTTTTCTACAAGAAATTCACTTGAGACCTAAAGACAGGAACAAACTGAAAATTAAAGGATGGAAGAATATATATCAAGCTAACAATGAACAAAGAAGAGCAGGGGTGGCAATTCTAATCTCAGACAAAATCAATTTTAATGTCAAATCCACCATCGTGGACAAAGATGGACACTATTTATTGCTGAAAGGTTCAGTACACAAGCAAGACTTAACTATATTAAACATTTATGCACCTAATGTCAGAGCACCTAAATATGTCGAAGAAACACTGACTATGCTCAAAAGAGAGTTAGATGATTCCACAATAATAGTGGGAGACTTTAACACTCCACTCTCATTACCAGACAGATCATCTAGAAAAAAGCTCAGTAAAGATACAGAAGACCTCATTGACACAATTAACCAACTAAACCTCATTGATATATACAGAACTTTCCACCCATCAGCAGACAACTACACCTTCTTCTCCAGTGCACATGGAACATTCTTCAGAATTGACCACGTGATAGGCCATAATGCAATGCTCAACAAAATCCATACCGTTGAATTACTGCAAAGCATCTTCTCAGATCATAAAGCCATCAAAGTTGAAATCAATATCAGAAAAAACAGAGATAGAAAGTGGAACTCTTGGAAACTGAACAACATCTTGCTCAAAAAAACATGGGTTATAGAGGAAATCAGGGATGAATTAAAGAAATTCATGGATTCCAATGAGAATGAAAACACTTCCTAGCAGAACCTATGGTATACAGCCAAAGCAGTGCTCAGAGGTCTGTTTATCTCCATAAATGCAGATATCTGGAAGGAAGAAAGAAACCAAATCAAGGAACTAACTCTACAGCTTGAAAAAGTAGAAAGAGAACAACAGAGGAACCCCTTGGGCACCAGAAGAAAGGAGATTATAAAGATTAGAGCAGAGCTAAATGAATTAGAGAATAGAAAAACAATTGAAAAAATTGAAAAGACCAAAAGCTGGTTTTTTTGAAAAGATCAACAAAATTGATAAACCACTGGCTAAACTTACTAAAGAAAAGCAGGAAAGGAAACAAATAACTCAAATTAGAAACGAGAAGGGAGTTGTCACCACAGATGCAACAGAAATCAAAAATATCATAACAGAATACTATGTAAGACTGTACTCTAACAAATTTGAAAACCTAGGGGAAATGGACCAATTCCTTGACTCATACCACCTACCCAAATTATCACAACGTGAAGCAGAACAACTTAATAAACCCATCACAAGGAAGAGATCGAAAAGGTCATCAAAACACTGCCAACAAAAAAAAGTCCGGGCCCAGATGGCTTCACGGCAGAATTCTACCAAGCATTTAGAGAAGAGTTATCCCCAATACTATTGAAACTATTTCACAGTATAGAAAGGGATGGAGTACTCCCAAACTCATTCTATGAAGCCAGCATAACCCTGATACCTAAGCCAGGGAAAGATCCAACAAAGACAGAGAACTACAGATCGATATCACTCATGAACCTAGATGCAAAAATCTTCAACAAAATTCTTGCCAACAGAATACAACAACATATCAAGAAACTAATCCATCATGACCAAGTGGGATTCATACCAGGGATGCAAGGCTGGTTCAACATCAGGAAAACAATTAATGTGATTAACCACATGAATAACACAAAAGACAAAGATCACCTGATTTTGTCCATTGACGCCGAAAAGGCATTTGATAAAGTCCAACACCCATTCATGCTAAAAACTCTTAGCAAAATGGGCATAGACGGCAAATTCCTCAACACAATAAGGGCCATTTATACAAAGCCAATTGCCCACATCATCCTGAATGGAGAGAGACTCCAAGACTTTCCCCTGAGATCAGGAACTAGACAAGGATGCCCACTCTCACCTCTCCTATTCAACATTGTGCTAGAAGTTCTAGCCAGAGCAATTAGACAAGACGAAGAAATAAAGGACATCTGCATTGGCAAAGAGGAAGTTAAAATCTCCGTGTTCGCAGATGATATGATTGTATATGCAGAGAACCCCAAGGAAGCTACTTAAACTGATAGAAGAGTTCAGCAAAGTCTCAGGATACAAGATAAACATAAGTAAATCAGTAGGTTTCCTCTATACCATCAATGAGACTGTTAAGGAGGAAATTATTAAATCAATACCATTTACGATAGCCCCTAAGGAGATAAAGTACCTAGGAATTAATCCAACCAGAGAAACAACAGACCTTTACAAAGAGAACTACAAGCCCTTACTACAAGAAACTAAGAGAGACTTAGAGAAATGGAAAAACCTACCCTGCTCATGGATAGGAAGACTTAACATTGTGAAAATGCCTATTTTACCCAAAGCAATTTATTTATATAATGCAGTTCCAATACAAGTTCCAGCATCATTTTTTAATGAGATTGAGAAACAAATCACCAGTTTTGTTTGGACAAGGAAGAAGCCCCGGATAAGTAAGGTACTACTAAAGAAGAAGAACACACTGGGAGGCCTCTCATTACCCGACCTTAGAACATACTATACTGTCACGGTGGTCAAAACAGCCTGGTACTGGTACAAGAACAGACAGATCGATCAGTGGAACAGAATTGAGACCCCGGAGATGATACCATCTGCCTATGAACAGTTGATATTCGACAAAGGCCCTAAGACATTAAACTGGGGTAAAAACAGTCTCTTCAACAAATGGTGCTGGCAAAATTGGTTATCCATCTGCAATAAACTGAATCAAGATCCATATCTTACACCTTATACAAAAACCAACTCCAACTGGATAAAACACCTAAATATCAAACCTAAAATGATAAAGCTCATCCAAGAAAAGGTAGGAACAACAATAGAAGTTTTAATACACAATGAGGACAGACTCCAAAGTCTGTCAAAGAAACCTCAATCAACAGAAGAGAAAATAGATAAATGGGAACTATTAAGAATCAAACACTTTTGCTCACCCAAAGACTTTATTAATAGAATTAAAAGAACACCCACAGAATGGGAAAAAATATTTGGCAACTCTATGTCAGACCGACGCCTGATCTCCATAATCTATAAGATACTACAAAGTATCAAGAAGAAGAAGATAAACCATCCAATTAAACGATGGGCAAAGGAGATGGACAGACACTTCACTAAAGAGGAGATCCAGGCAGCCAAAAAACACACGCGGACATGTTCACGATCTTTAGTTATTAAAGAAATTCAAATCAAGACAACAATGAGATACCACCTCACCCCAACAAGATTGGCCATGATCCAAAAAACACAAAACAACAAATGCTGAGAGGCTGTGGAGAAATTGGAACCCTCCTACACTGTTGGTGGGGTTGCAAAATGGTCCAGCCTCTTTGGAAGGCAATCTGGCACTTCCTTAAAAAAATAGATATTGATATACCATTTGACCCAGTAATTCCACTACTTGGAATATATCCTACAGATTCCAGGCCTTTCACACCAACAGACACATGCACCAGAATGTTTATCGCAGCACAGTCCACAATAGCAAAAAGATGGAATCAACCCAGATGCCCAACAATAGAAGAATGGATAGGTAAACTGTGGTACATATACTCAATGGAGCACTACGCAATGATAAAGAATAACGATGATTCCAGGAAACATCTCCTAACCTGGTTTCAACTGGAAGACATTATGTTGAGTGAAAGTAGTCAGCGACAAAAGGACAAATACTGTATGAGACCTCTACGATAAGATCTCAAAAACAGACTTATGTATAGAAGAACAGACTCTTTGACAGCTGCAAGGGAGGGAGGGAGGGAAGGTGGGGGGGAGGGATTAGTTTAGATAGTTACTAGAAATCTAGTTGGGAGAAAGCGGTGACAGCACACATTAGGAACAAGAACAACATTAAGTGGACTTCAGCATAACTTGAGTACTCCTTCCATCTTAACTCAATACTGCAAGGATAGAGTAGCTGGGGCGGGGGGCAGGGGCCCATGCTCTTAGGCGAATTCCAGGCCAATTGGCACAACTAGCATTTTGCTAAGAGAGCTCTCTGCACCCCACATTGGTGAGTGGCGTCTGGGGTCTTAAAAGCTGCCAAGCTGCCATCCGAGGACACAGCAAATGGTCCCAACTCAGCAGGAACGGGTGCTCACCGAGAGCCTAAATGGCATGCGGTAAATACAACAGAGGAGACAGAGAGACCCACAAGAGTGGGTGCCTACATCGACTTGGGACCGGAAGAACCGGATGGTGCCCAGCCACCACCAGTGATAGCCACGACGGAGCTCACAGAGAGGAGCCTCACTGGCAACACAAGAATAAAAAGAGGTGCATCATGAGATCTCCACTAAAAGACCTCAATTGATGGTCCAGCAGTTTTGGGGTTCCTCTGAGAGCATGGCCCCCTTCCCTGATGCTGCCCTTTCCCATAAATTATAACAAAGGTCCACTCTTTGGACAGGAATGGATTGGACTTGGCAAAGCAGAGTAACCATATATTGGAAGCACTTTATGGTTATATACATCTATAGGATATCATCTTGCTGACCTCTGGCTGGAGGAAGGGGAGTGGACGGAGAGAAGGGGAAAGCAGACTGTTGGGAGGATGAGACACGTATGGAGCAGAGAGGAATAGTGTGCAGTCACCGGACAGGGAGAGCAGTGGAAGCTGCATATAGGGGGGCATGTAAATTTATACGTGAATGTACATTTTCACTCAGTTATGTTAAATAAAAATAAAAATTTTTTAAAAAAAAGACTGCAATTGATGGTCCAGGGGCCTTAGGGTTCTCCTGGCAGCATGGTCCCTGGCCCTGATGCTGCCTCTGTACATAAATCATAATGGAGGTCAACTCTTCAGACAGGAATGGATTGGACTTGGTGACACAGAGTGACTATACCATGTGTGCATTTTATGGTTCTATGCATCCATAGGATATCGTCCTACTGACCTCTTATTGGAGGTAGGGCAGTGGGTGGAAAGGAAGTGATAAGAGATTGTTGGAACAATAGGACATGTATGGAGCAGAGAGGAAAAGTGTGCTGTCACCGGGCAGAGAGAGCAGTGGGAGCTGCATATGAGTGGGGATGTAAATTTATATGGGAATGTAGAGTTTCATTGAATCACAAACAAATAAATAAATAAATAGAAATTTCAAGGGGAAAAATAAAAATACCAGGCCACTTACAGTTGGACAGGTTTCAGAAGAGCTTCCTGACTAGCCAGTGTAGGAAGAAAGGCTTGGGAAACTACTTTTGAAAATTAGTAACTGTCCACTACCAAAGTTAAAAAAAACTCTCCTTCCCTCCTAACACCAGTTTCACAGCAATGAGTTCTTTAGTGAATACAGCAACAAGAAATCAAAATGAAAGAAAACACTGGCAGAGTACATTCATGATCCAAAACTTTAGTGCACCCTGTCCATTTGTTAACTACTTTCTTCTTGTTGTTTAGCTTGTACAAAACGTATGGTGGATGAGGAAATACTCAGTTGCTATTCTAGCCTATAGAACAGAGTGTAACTATCCGACAGGGTTTCCAAGAAGTGCCCACTGGATTTGAATTGCTGACCATTTGGTCAACAACATCCCTCTTAACCACTATGCTACCAGCATTTCCAAGGAAGTACTACCATGTGTAAAAATACAGACATGCTCTGACACATTCTCTATAGGAGGGAAGAAAAGAGGTAGATAGAAAAATGCATGAGTCATGTTTACAGCTGTGAGGCTGAAATACAGTGATCTGTATTCTGAAGATACGAGAGGATATATTTTATAGAATTATGAAGCCAAATCAAGTAAGCACTTTTGTAAAAGAAAAAAAGGGGGAAGGTACTTTTCGCCTTAGACTCTAGAAAAAAACAGAAGTAAAAAAATAACAGTAAGTAGGGTAAGATCATAAATATGATGTATGACAAGTCTGTACACTGAATTGTTCTAAGTGCTACATATGGCAATGCTGTCTGTGAGGCAGTTTTTAGCCAGTAAACAAATAACTGTATTGGAACACCCTCCTTACTCACCTGATCTTGCCCCCAATGACTTTTTTCTTTACCCAGAAATAAAGGAAATATTGAAAGGATGATGTTTCAATGACGTTCAGGATACCAAGAGTAATATGACGACACTTCTGATGGCTGTTCCAGAAAAAGAGTTCCAAAATTGCTTTGACCTGCAGACTAGGCACTGGTGTCAGTACACAGCTTTCCAAGGAGAGTACTTCAAAGGTGACCACAGTGATATTCAGCAATGAGATATGTAGCACTTTTTCTAGGCTGAGTTTGTGAACTTAATTGGCAGTCCTTGTAATGTCCAAATAAACCCTAAAACTGAAAATCATTCAATAGTTCACATTTTGACTTCTTATAACACTGCAAACTGTCAGATGCTATCCACTCCTTTGCAACTCGAAGGATTCTTTTTCCCTTCCTTTTAACTCTAATACAACACTCATTCTAGCGTGCTTACTTATGGATTCAGAAATGTGGAACATCCCTGCACAGGAGAACAGCCCTCCTTCCTCCACATGTCGTTTAAATTTTTAATTCCTGAAAGCTGAAAATAAATGAATAGAAAGAATCCGCAAGCCAAAATGAAACGTTAAAGTGAATAGTAAGAAAGGATTCAACTGTAGCCAACGTATTCTCCTGATCTGAGCAACAAACTCATATAATTTGAGTTCTTGCTGTCATTTAACTTTCAGAGTGATTAGAAGACCTTGTTATATTTTGAAAGAAAATATCTTTTCCATGACATTCTGCAAAAATCACAAGCTAAACTAGCCTGAAAGAATAACTTATTTTTGAGAAAGATTAGAATGTGCATTTTCTAAAGTTATCACAGCTCATGCTAAGATGCAAAAGGTACAACTAATAAGATACTTAGAATATAGAGCTTTGCACCATTAAGAGGGTTATTTATTTATTTATTTTTATTTCTACATATTTTCAGAATGTTGTGGGGGAAAGGAACATATGTAATAAGAACATTAATTTTTCATCTACAAGGCAAAGTATAAAAGGAACAGCAATAAACTTCAACTAAAGGAAGACATCAATTAAAGAAGAGCAAAATAGACTGCCTGGCACATCAGGCAGGACAGTGTCTACTGAGTAACTTCTCAGAACCCTTCTAGAAGATGAAGAAATTAAGACTTTTTGTTCTTATATTGCGGTTTAGTCAGCTTTGTACCAGGTTGAGGTAATCATCTGTATGACTGCAAGCCCTGCCTATTACCAGAGGCTGTCACTTCAGGAAGTGATGTCTGCACTTCAGGCCAGAGTTAGACTTCACTTTAGTTTTCAAGATACTCCATGCTGATAAAATAAAATAGATTATGATGCATAAAGGAAAAAGACAGGGAGCAAGTGATAGGAGGGAGGATCAGAGGAAAGAGGATGGGACAGGGAGAGTAAGAGAACAAAAGCTTGAATAGGGGACTGGGCAAGAAGATGGTCTAAAATACAGCAAAACTGTTTTAAAGTATAGCAAATCTGAGGTACAGGGCCAAGATGGCAGACTAGTCATGTGTCTCTTTGATTCCTTCTAAGAACTAAGGCTTAGAAAAACAACTGAATGGAACAAAATGGACGTTTTAGAAGCTCTAAGATCAGGCAGAAAGCTGTGAGATTAGACTGGGTGACAGTAAAGGGAACAACTACCTTTGTCAGAAGAAAGACAAGGGCATGAACAGCCCACTACTGCTGGCACAGCAACAGAGAGGCTGCACAGGTACAGACACCATCTTTGTTGGCTGGTTGGCTAGGACTGGGACTGTCATGCTTGAGATCCTGGATGGGACCAGCTGCCATGCTGAGCAGCAGTGCTTTAATGGACAGCATCTCTCTTAGCAGAGAAGCTGTGCTTAAGAAAGCCACACCTAAAGAACACAGCTGTGGCTAGTAACCAAGTACAGCAGTGCCCTTCCCCCAGTGTCTCTGAGGTAGGCCATTCTGGTGCACTACCTGGACAGGAACTGGGATTTTACATGTGTGCCCTGAGTTTTTTCCCAGGATTCAGGAGAGAAACAAAGGGAAAAGTAAAAGTAAACCTCTGCTGAGACAGGTGATGACTGCATGTGCAAAACATCAGGCAAATTCCACTCATTTCAAGTGCTCAGGATACCTGAGGGCTCAGTCTTCTCCTACTTGCTGACTTCCCTCTCTGTCTTCAGCCTTTTCCACCGAACTTCTCTGCTTTACACATCAGGCTAAATTCTGATGCCGTACCTTAGCAAAAGTGAGTCATTTTAATTGTGTGCCCTAAGCTGTTCTCAGAGATGAAAACAAACAGAAAGGCAGATGTCAAAATCCACTGGCTCCTCAGAGCTACAGATTACTGCACTTACTAAAGCATTGAAAGCTAAGTGTGCATTAACTTTCATGACTCAAACCTATCCGATGCACTATTTCATTCTCTGTACCAAGCCTTTCCCCACTCCCTTCTCCACTCTATACCGGATCTAAATTCTAGAGCACTACCTTGGTCAGAAATGGGGTATTTTATGTGTGTTCCCTGAGCTTTCTCCCAGCCTCGAGGAGCAAAACTAAGGAAGGGCTGGAAGAAGAGTTGAGCTGGCTGCCCTGAGTCAGCAACTCTGGCTACATCTCTCAGTGCAGTCACCACTCCAACCATCAGGTAATAGGGCAACAAAATTATTCAGGCTTCAATGACATCTCTAGCACAAATGACTAGACTACTTGGACAGTCAAAACCAAATTCATATATAATGTTAGATTACAATAACCTAACAATTAAATTACAATAGTTTTCTGATGGCTTGGAGACAATAATGAATGGTTCCAGAAAACTCCCAAAATAATCAAAATATTCCCCAGATAGAAAAAACAAAAAACTTCCCAGATAGAGAAGGCTTTCTGAAATTATCGGAAGTATAATACAAAAGGATTATGTATAGTGGCCTTCTAGATCTTAGGACGGTAATTGGATAAAATTCAACAGAACAAAGTGATAAATTAAACAACTACATGAATCGCTAGAACAACAACAATCTGAAATCAGTAAATGAATAATAAAATCACAGAGTTAGACAATTCAATTGAAAGCCAAAGGAGCAGGATCAAGGAAAAGGAATGCAGACTTAGTGAGACAGAAGATAGAGCAACTGACACCAGCATTTATGAGGACAAATCAGATGAAAGAATCAAGAAAAATAAAAACTCATCAAGAGTTATATGGGACTCTATCAAAAGGAATAATTTAAGAGGAATCAGTGTTCTGCTATCAGGAAATAATAGCAGAAAATATAGAGAGAACTGTTGAAGAGATGCTTTCAGAAAACTTTCCTGACATCATAAAAGACAAGAGGGTATCTATCCAAGATGCTCATTAAATGCCCCAAAAAATAGATACCAAAGAAAGACACCAAGACATACTAAAATCAAGCTTAACAAAATGAAACATAAGGAGAGGCTCTTAAAGGATTAAACCAAAACTAATTTACAAAGAAGAGCCCATTAGACTGAGCTCCAATTACTCAGCCAAAACCATGTTGACAAGAAGGCAATAGTGTGACACATACAAAGCCTTGAACGAAAAATAAAGAAAAGAAAGAAAACTTCCAACCAAGAATTACACATCCTGGAACACTGTCTCTCAGATATAATGGTGAAACTAAGACATTCCCAGATGAAAAGAAACTTAAGAGACCTCACAAAAACCAAACCAAAATTACCAGAAGTACTGAAGGAAGTTCCTCGATTAGAAAATCAATAATATCAGACATATGCTCAAGGATGCAATAAAGGGCACAGCATCCAGAGTCCTACTATGTTAAGGAAGTCACAAAGCTCAATGAAAGCTAAAGTATTAAAATAAAGGAAACAGAGATCTCAGTACGTAAGCTATGACAACATTACATTGAAAAGAGAGTTTACTGTTGTGTTCAGCAACCTTCCAGATGGAGAAGAAATAAAAGAGATACAAAGAAGCTAAAGACTGGTTTAAATTTAGAACATTAAAGGGGAATAGTGGAGTAGCCGCAAAGCAAACTAGCAATACTACATGTCAAAAAGAGAAACCTATTGTAGAAGTTTCAACAGATACAAAGCCAACATTGAAAAAGATGAAAAGAAAATCTGTAAAGAAAAATGACTCAAAATGGAATATTAACTGGAACAAAGAAACTGTCAACAACACACAAAGGAACCAAATGACAGCACTAAATTCATATCTATCAATAATTACACTGAATATATATGGATTAAATGTACCAATAAAGAGACAGAGTAACAGGCTGGAGCAAAAAACACGATCTGTCTATATGTTGCTTACAAGAAACACACCTTAGACTGAAAAATATGAAAAAACTGAAAATCAAATGATGGGAAAATATATACCACACTAACAACATGCAAAAAGAGAGGAGTAATGGCAATACTAATCTCAGATAAAACAGACTTTAAACTAAAATCCAATGCACATGTAACATTTCCAACGCACATGGAATATTCTCCACAATAGACCATGTATTAGGCCATAAAGCAAGTCTCAACAAAATCCAAAACGCTGAACTACTACAAAGCATCTTCTCAGACCACAAAGCTATAAAAGTTGAGATCAAAAGCAGGAAAAAATGGTAGAAATTCAAACTCATGGAAACTCAACAGCACTTTGCTCAAAAATTCATTGGTTATAAAACAAATCAAAGATGCAATAAGGAAATTCATGGACTCAAATGAGCATGAAAATACATCCTACCAGAGCCTGTGGGACATAGAAAAAGTAGTGTTCAAAGGTCGGTTTACCTCAATAAATGCACACATACAAAGTGAAGAAAGGGCCTAAACCAAAGAATTAATCCTAGAACTCAAAAAGTAGAAAGAGAACAAAAAAGGAACCCCTCAGTCATGAGAAGAAAACATACAATAAAAATTAGAGCAGAACTAAATGAATTAGAGAATGGAAAAACTACTGAAAAAATTAACAAAACCAAAAGCTATTTTTTAAAAAGATCAACAAAATCAATAAACCACTGGCTAAGTTCACAAAAGAAAAACATGAGAGGAAACAGATAACCCAAATAAGAAATGAGATGGGAGATGGTACAACAAACCCAACTGAAATCAAAAATAAATAAATAGTAGTAGAAAACCATGAAAAACTGTACTTTACTAGATTTGAAAATTCAGAGGAAACGGACAATTTCTAGAATTACATTACCTACCGAAACTATCACAAAGAGAACTGGAACAACTTGGTAAATCCATCACAAAACTAGAGATTGAAAAAGTAAACAAAAAGCTACCAACCAAAGAATTCCTGGCCCAGATGACTACACTGACAAATTCTGCCTAACTTTTAGACAGCAGTTAATTCCAGTCCTCCTAGAGCTATTTATTTCATGCATAGAAAGGGGTGGAACACTCCCAAAATTATTCCATGAAGCCTGCATAACCCTGATACCAAAGCTAGGTAAAGGTAGCATACATAAAAAATAAAATTACAGACCAGTATCTCACATGACGCTAGATACAAAAATCTTCAACAAAATCCTAGCCAACAGAATTCAACAACATATCAAAAGAGTAATTCACTGTGACTAGGTAGGATTCATACCAGGGCTGCACGGTTGGTTCAACATCAGAACAACAATAAATGTAGTCAACCACATATATAAAACAAAAGATAAGAAGTGCTTGATTTTATCAATTATTGCAGAAAAGGCATTTGGCAAAATCTAACACTCATTCATATTAAAAACTCTCAGAAAATAGGAATTGAAGGGAAATTTCTTAACATAATAAGGAGTATCTAGGCAAAGCCAACATCATCCTAAATGGAGAGAGACTGAAAGAATTCCCCAGAGAGTGGGAACCAGACAAGGGTGCACATTGTCTTCACTTTTACTCAACATTGTACTGGAGGCTGTAGTCAGAGCAATCAGACAAGATAAAGAACTAAAGGGCATCCACATTTACAAAGAAGAAGTAAAATAATCTGTTTGCAGATGATACAATGTTATACACAGAAAATCCTTAAAAATCCATAAACTCCTGGAACTAATGTAAGAGTTCAGCAAAGTATCAGAATATAAGATAAACATAACTAAATCAGTATGATTCCTTTACACCAACAAACAGGCCATCAAAGAAGAGATCACCAAATCAATCATTTACAATAGCTGTCAAGAAGATAAAATACCTAGGAATAAATCTAACCAAAGATGTAAAAAAGAAAGAAAATTACAAGAGCCTATTGCAAGAAACCAAAAGACACTTATGTAAGTGGAGAAACCTACTTTTCTTATGGATAGGAAGTTTTAGCATTGTGAAATGTCTATTCAACTCAAAGGGATCTACCAATATGATGAAATCCCAATACAAATTCCAGTGTCATTTTTTTCATGAGATGGACAAACAAATCACCAACTTCATTTGGACAAAGAAACCCCAGATAATTAGCCCCTTAATGAAGAAGAGGATCACAGTGGGAGGCCTCACACCACTTGACCTTATAACCTATTATAATGCCAGAGTAGTCAAAACAGCCTGATACTGGTATATAGATATATAGACCAAAGTAGCAGAATAAAGAATCCAGAAATAACACCATCCACCTATGAGTAGCTGGTATTTGAGATAGGCCCAAAAGCTGTGAACTGAGAAAAAAAAAAATCTCTTTAATAAATGGTGTTGGCAAGATTGGATATGAACTTGCAAAACACTGAAACAAGATCCGTATCTAACACCTTACACAAAAACTAACTCAAAATGGATCAAAGACCTAAATATCAAATTTAAAACAATTGAAGACCATGAAAGAAAACATAGAGACAACACTAGACTTCCTAATACATGGCTTAAACAGACTACAAAATCTTCCTAACAATGCACAAACAGCAGAAGAGAAAATAGATAAGTGGAAACTACTAAAAATCAAATACTTAATGCTCATCCAAACACTTTATCGAAAGAGTAGAAAGATTGCCTACAGACCAGGAAAAAATACACGGCAACCACATATCTGATCAACATCTATTTTGCATACTGTACAAGGTACTGTGACATATCAACAAGAAAAAAGACTAATAGTCCAGTTAAATGATGGGCAAAGAATATGGATAGACACTTCTCCAAAGAAGACATCCAGGACGCCAAAGAACATATGAGCAAATGCTCATGATCATTAGCCATTAGAGAAATGCAAATCAAAACTACAGTGAGATACCATCCCACCCCAACGAGGTTGGCATGAATCTAAAAAGCACAAACAGAGGCTGTGGTTAGGCTAGAACTCTTGTACACTGCTAGTGGTACAACCTCTTTGAAAGCAATTCAACATTTTCTTAAAAAACAAGTAATAGAAATGCCATACAATCCAGCATCCCACCACTTGGAATATATCCTGCAGAAAAAAGGCTGTCACACGAACAGATACATACACACATAAATGTTTATTGCTGCGCTATCTACAATAGCAAAAAGATGGAATCATGTATAACAATGCAACACTATTCAATGATAAAGAACAATCATGATTTTAGGAAAATCTAATAATCTAGAATCAACTGGTAGACATTATATTGAGTGAAGTCTGACAGCTGCAAAAGGAAAAGTATTGTATGAGACCATGTTATAAGGACTTAAAAGACTTAGGCACAGAAGAAAATATTCTTTGATGGCTACAGGAATAGGGAAGGAGGGAGAGGGTTACTCAGAGATTATACAATCAATAGCAATTTCATTAGATGAAGGGTGTGACACCACATAGTAGGAGGCAGGTCAGCATAACTGGACCACACCATAAGCTAAAAGGTTTCTAAATTCAACCCAACATTTTAAGGGACAGAGTGGCAGGAGAAATGTGGGGACCATGTTTTCAGGGGACATCGAGGTCAAGTGACATAACTAGTCTTTATGTAAGAGAGTGTTCTGCAGCACATATTGAGGAATGGTGCCTGGGGTCTTAAAAGCCAGCAAGCTGCCATCTGAGAAACATCAATTTGTCCCAACCCACCTGGAGCAGTTGACAACAAAGAACTTCAAAGACATGAGGAAAACAAGCCCAAGAGACAGAAGGACCCATGTGATTGGGAGACTACATCAGCAGAACAGAAAACCTAGACGGTGCCCAGCTACCACCAAAGACAGCCCTGACAGAGAACACAATGTAGTCCCTGACATAGCATGAGAAAAAGAGGCATGCAGAACAAGAACTCCATTAAAGGGCAGATTTGATGGTCCAACAACCTGGTGGGTCCCCTGAGATCATACCCCTACACTTCCCCTGTCCCACAGCTTAAATCATTTCTGAGTCCAACATTTCAGACAAAGAATGGACTGGACTTGGTGACATAGAGTTATGCAAGTGGTGTATGTACTTTACTGCTTAATATAATGAGGCTGTCTTACTGGTTTATTTTAGATGGTAGAGGAGAGGTTGCAGAGGAGAAAACGAGTGTTGGTTGAGTGGGTACTGGAAGTAAAGTGTGGAGAAGAAGAGTGTACCGTCACAACGTGAGGAGGGCAGATAAAGAGTTGCAGAGAAGTGAATGCTCAGGGTTTTATATGGAAAATTGGCTTGGATTGTAAATTTTCAGTGAATCACAATTATATATATATATATTAAAGAATACGGTACTTGGCTTGGCTTGGCTTGGTTATATCTGTATTTGCAGTTGGGGGAAAGCACTATGAGTAAGTAGAAAATATTTCCTTTGACAAACGAGTCCATGCTTAGTCCCTACGTATATCTCACTAAACCTTGGGTGCCAGGTCCCCCAATATGGGAGAACACATCGACATATTATAAATGAATCTCCATGAGAAAACATGGAAGAATGGCTTTGGAGCTGACCCTGGTTAATGTTAGGGGGGATGGAGTAAAGTGCATGTCCAGTAGGCTACCTGATGTGGTTTTCAGAAATCTGTGAATGAACAGTTCTAGAGAAATAGCAGCCCTGGAGTAAGGCCCGGGACTGATTGACAGCAATCCCAGTAAAACCATAGGAGGTCTCCTTCACCTCCAAGAAGGCCATCTACCGGTTGTGCACCTCCCACATGACCGCACATTTCTAACCACACCTACTGACATGAGTAAAGCAAGATTGGCCTAGGAAAAATCCCAAAGGGTGAGTCCACAGTACCTCTTCTTGCTGTGGTCAGGGCTGGGGCAGATAGAGCAGGCTTAAGGGAAACCTAATCCCTTGTTTCTCAAGGTGGCGGCGCTTTAAGATGACTGATCTTGTGAGTAGGATTGCCTGAAGAGTATTCCTTAGTTTATGGGTGAATCAAATTATGTTTGTCAAGATCACCTCTGTTATTCCTGTGAGTGTCTGAGAGGTTGAGATGGCCAGGAGTGAGAGGAACACCAGCCAAGTTGTGTGTGTGTGTGTTCTGTATGTATGTCAGAGTGACTATAAATGTGAAGCTGAGGAAACCTGGCACTGCCCCCTCCATTGCTATGCTAATCCTTACTTGCACAGGCCCTTATGCTAGATACTGGTATGTTTGGGGTCCTGGTTCAATTACTGCAAATACATAGCTCCAAAAATTATCACAGGTTTATTAGGCCTGAGGTGTCCTAGAACAAAGCTTCTGAGGGGATTGAGGATGAGGCATATGAATAAGGGGAGTACAGGGTGAATTGAACATAATTAGAAGGGAAGTGATCTTTTCAGTGGATGATTAGAGTTTCTATAAATAGGCTAGGAGAAAGAAGATTTACCCATCTAAAACTATAATGTGGGGGGATTATCTATTACAACTGACTCCCCTTAGGGTACCTTCTAGCAAAGTGGAACAGATACAGTTATGAGCCCAGACTAAGAAAAAGAAGGTGTTTTTGTGCAATAATATTTGGCCCTAATATCCATTATGATATTAGAAGTTACAGAGATTTACACAGAGAACTACCAGCTATAACTACAAGAAAATAAGAGAGACTTAGATAACTGGCAAAACCAATGTTGTTCATGGAGTTGGGAGAACTTAGCATTGTGAAAACTTCTCTTTCCCAGAAACAAATCTACTTCTATAAGACAACGAAACAGTGAACATAGAAAGGATGAGTTTCATACGATTTAGAACAGATAGTAACAAGAGAAAGTACATAGTGATTCATCTACCCAGAGAAGTTAGAGAGATTTACACAGAGAACTACCAGCTATAACAACAACAAAATAAGAGAGACTTAGATAACTGGCAAAATCAACATTGTTCATGGAGTTGGGAGTACTTAACATTGTGAAAACTTCTCTTTCCCAGAAACAAATCTACTTCTATGAGACAACGAAACAGTGAACATAGAAAGGATGAGTTCCATACGATTTAGAACAGATAATAACAAGAGAAAGTATACAGTGAATCATCAACACAGAGAACTTACAGAGCTTTACACAGAGAACTCCCAGCTATAACTACAAAAAAACAAGAGAGACTTAGATAACTGGCAAAATCTATGTTGTTCGTGGAGTTGGGAGGACTTAGCATTGTGAAAACATCTCTTTCCCAGGAAGAAATCTAATTCTATAAGACACTCTGAGTGCAAGTTTCAGCACTTACCTTTTTAGTAGAGGATACGTTGGTAGAAACCAAAAATCGCAAGAAATATATAAATAAACCTTGTAACTGATAGGGGAGTATACGAAAATCACAGGCCATAAGACAAACTGCACTAAATCAGTAGGATTCCTTTACAGAAACGAGACAGTGAACACAGAAAGTATGAATTTCATACGATTAAGAACAGATAAAACAAGAGAAAGTACATAGTGATTCATCTACACAGAGAAGTTATACACATTCACACAGAGAACTCCCAGCTATAAATACAAGTAAATAACAGAGACTTAGATAACTGGCAAAATCAACGTTATTCACGGAGTTGGGAGTACTTAGCATTGTGAAAACATCACTTTCCCAGAAAGAAATGTACTTCTATAAGAAAATGAGATCGTGAACATAAAAGTATGAGTTCCATACTATTTAGAACAGATAGTAACAAGAGAAAGTACATAGTGATTTATCTACACAGAGAAGTTAAGGGATTTACACAGAGAACTCCAGGCTATAACTACAAGAAAACAGGAGAGAATTAGATAACTGGCAAAATCAACGTTTTTCATGGAGTTGGGAGTACGTAGCATTGTGAAAACTTCTCTTTCCCAAAAACAAATCTACTTCTATAAGACAACGAAACAGTGAACATAGAAAGGATGAGTTTCATACGATTTAGAACAGATAGCAACAAGAGAAAGTACATAGTGATTCATCTACCCAGAGAAGTTACAGAGATTTACACAGAGAACTCCCAGCTATAACTACAAGGAAATAACAGAGACTTACATAACTGGCAAAATCAACGTTGTTCATGGAGTCGGGAGTACTTAGCACTGTGAAAACGTCACTTTCACAGAAAGAAGTCTACTTCTGTAAGACAACGTGACCGTGAGTAGAGAAATTATGAGTTTCTTAAGATTTAGAACACACAGTAACAAGAGAAAGTACATGATGATTCATCTGCCCAGAGAAGTTACAGAGATTTACACAGAGAACTCCCAGCTATAACTACAAGAAAATAAGAGAGACTTAGATAACTGGCAAAATCTACGTTGTTCATGGAGTTGGGAGTACTTAGCACTGTGAAAACATCACTTTCCCAGAAAAATATCTACTTCTCTAAGACAGTGAAAAGAGAAAGTATGAGTTTCTTAAGATTTTGAACAGATAGTAACAACAGAAAGTACATAGTGATTCATCCACCCAGAGAAGTTATAGAGATTTACACAGAGAAGCCCCAGCTATAACTACAAGAAAATGAGAGACTTAGATAAGTGGCAAAATTTACATTGTTCATGGAATTGGGAGTACTTAGCATTGTGAAATCAACCCTTTCTCACAAAGAAATCTGCTTCTCTAAGACAATGATTCAGTGAACAGAGAAAGTATGAGTTTCTTAAGATTTAGAACAGATATGTCAAGGTTGGAATTGTGACCCCCAAAGATGTGTGCAGCCACGTGGCTGGGATATGGTTCCCAGTATATTGGGACTGTCCTCCATTGTGTGGTTTTGCTAACCTGTATGTTAAAGGATTAGGGTGGGGCTGTGAATTCCTGCTGTAGTGGGAGTTTCCCTGGAGTATGGTTTGCCCCACCCTTAATGCTTTTATCTTGCAAGGAATAAAAGAAAAAAAAGACCAAGGACAATTTGAGAACCTCGCTACCATCAAGCAAGCAGCACCGGGAGCAGAGCACGTCCTTCAGACCAGAGGTTCTTGTGTGAGGATGCTCCCTGGACAAAGACTGATACAATACCAGACTTTCCTCCAGAGCCGACAAGGGGAAAGTCTTTCCCTGGAGCGGACACCCTGAATATGGACTTGCAACCTACCGGACTGTGTAAGAATAAATCTTTCTTTGTTAAAACCATCCACTCTGTGGTATTTCTGTTAGAGCAGCCCTAGCTGACTAAAACAGAATTGTTACTGTGGGAATGGGGTGCTGCTCTAGCAAATACCTAAAATGTGGAAGCCACTTTGAAACTGTGAATGGATAGAATATTTAGAAGGAACGAAGAAGACGCAGATGTTGAGAAACAACAGAGAATCGGCAGCAGCAGCAGCGGCAGCAGCAGAACCAGAGGCAGTGCTGTAGCTGACCCGTGGAGAGAGAGAGGTGAGTGCTTGCGCAGAGTTTTCCTCGTGGAACGGGGTGCCTCTGGGCACTTGAATTGGTGGAGCTGGCCTTGCCGACCCACGGAGTGAGAGAGTTGAGTGCCTTTGGGCAGGACGCTTTCCAGCAAGAGTCGGGTGCCTCCAGGCACTTAAACCAGTGGAGCTACATAGGTTTCGAACACTTGCCAGGAAGGGCAGTTGTGGGCCCAAGGCCCGGGCCATGCGGCCATAGGAAGCTGAAGCTGAAGAGACAAATAGCGTGAGAAGCTGAGCTGCCTCAGTCTCAACAGGTATGGCCATGACCTCAGGGGTTTGAAAGGATGAAACCATGACGTGCTGTGTTCGTAAGGGTGGAATTGCCACTCAGTTGGGCTTAGGGTGCTCCTAAAGCCGACGGGACAGAGTTTCTGTCCAAGTGGGCCTTGAAGGCAGAGTTGTAGCATGGGGCTGGAGGTCTCCACTCAGAAACCAGAGAGTGTGGCCGATACCTAGATTCTGGAGAGCATTGCTGTTGTGTAGAATGTCTCAGAAAATGTAAGAGTATTTCCAAAGCTTTGAGGGCTAATGTAATGTGTTCTGTTGACTGGCCTGTTGCCTGTTAATGCGGTCTAAGTTTCACAGATGTAGAAGAGTTTTTGTATTTTGGACTTGGAACTCATTTAAGACTTCTGTTATATGGATGGACATAATTTTGCTATGGTGAGATGAATGTGTTAAATGTTTTGTGATGTGATTTTTGTGTTGTCAAAGGGTGGGATGTCATGGTTGGAATTGTGTCCCCCCAAAAATGTGTGCAGCCACATGGCTGGGATATGGTTCCCAGTATATTGGGACTGTCCTCCATTGTGTGGTTTTGCTAACCTGTATGTTAAAGGATAAAGGTGGAGCTGTGAATTCCTGCTGTAGGGGGAGTTTCCCTGGAGTATGGCTTGCCCCACCCTTAATGCTTTTAGCTTGCAAGGAATAAAAGGAAAAAGAGACAAATGACAATTTGAGAACCTCGCTACCATCAAACAAGCAGCACCGGGAGCAGAGTGCATCCTTCAGACCAGAGTTTCTTGCGTGAGGATGCTCCCTGGACAAAGACTGATGCAATACCGGACTTTCCTCCAGAGCCGACAAGGGGAAAGTCTTTCCCTGGAGCGGACACCCTGAATATGGACTTGCAACATACCGGACTGTGTAAGAATAAATCTTTCTCTGTCAAAGCCATCCACTCTGTGGTATTTCTGTTAGAGCAGACCTAGCTGACTAAAACAAGATACCAGAAAGAGAAAGTACACAGTGATTCATCTATGCAGAGAAGATACAGAGATTTGCAGAGAATTCTCAGCTATAGCTACAAGAAAATAAGTGACACTTAGATAAGTGGCAAAATCTACGTTGTTCATGGAGTTGGGAGTAATTAGCATTGTTAAAACATCACTTTTCCAGAAAGAAATCTACTTCCCTAAAACAACAAGACAGTGACCAGAGAAAATATGTGTTTCTTAAGGATTAGAACAGATAGTAACAAGACAAAGTACATAGTGATTCATCTACCCAGAGAAGTTACAGTCGTTTACACAGAGAACTACCAGCTACAACTACATAGAAATAAGAGAGACTTAGATAACTGGCAAAATCTACGTTGTTCACAGAGTTGGGAGTACTTAGCACTGTGAAAACGTCACCTTCACCGAAAGAAATCTACTTCTCTAAGACAACATCACAGTGAGTAGAGAAATTATGAGTTTCTTAACATTTAGAACAGATAGTAACAAGAGAAAGTTCATAGTGATTCATCTACGCAGACAAGTTACAGAGATTTACACAGAGAACTCCCATCTATAACTACGTGAAAATAAAACAGACTAAGATAACTGGCAACATCTATGTTTTTCATGGAGTTGTGAGTACTTAGCATTGTGAAAACATCACTTTCCTAGAAAGAAATCTACTTCTCTAAGACAACTAGACAGTGAACAGAGAAAGTATGAGTTTATTAAGATTTAAACAGATAATAGCAAGAGAAAATACAAAGTCATTCATCCACACAGAGAAGCTACAGAGATTGACACAGAGAACTCCCACTCATAACCGCAAGAAAATAAGAAAGACTTAGATAACTGGAAAATCTACGCTGTTTATAGATTTGGGAGTACTTAGCATTGTGAAAACCTCACTTTCCCAGAAAGAAATCTAGTTCTCTAAGGCAACGAGACACTGAAAATAAAATTATGACTTTCATACAATTTAGAACAGACAGTAACAAGGGAAAGTACATAGTGATTCATCTACCCAGAGAAGTTACAGACATTTACACAAGAAACTCCCAGCTATAACTACAAGAAAACAAGACAGACTTAGATAACTGGCAAAATCTACGTTCTTCATGGAGTTGGGGGTACTTAGCATTGTGAAAACATCACTTTCTCAGAAAGAAATCTACTTCTCTAAGACAACGAGACACAACTTTCTCACCAGAGAAAGTACAGAGATTTACACACAGAACTCCCACTTATAACTACAAGAAAATAAGAGAGACTTAGATAACTGCCAAAATCTACGTTGTTCATGGATTTCTGAGAACTTAGCAATGTGAAAACCTTGCTTTCCCAGAAAGAAATCTACTTCTCTAAGAGGACAAGACACTGAAAATAAAAGTATGGCATTCATACGATTTAGAAGAGACAGTAACAAGGGAAAGCAGATCATCATTGATCTACCCAGAGAAGTTATAGAGGTTTACACAGAGAAATCCCAGCTGTAACTACAAGAAAATTAGAGAGACTTAGATAACTTACAAAATTTACATTGTTCATGAAGATGGGAATACTTAGTATTGTGAAAACATCACTTTCACAGAAAGAAACCTACTTTTTAATACGAGACAGTAAGCTGAGAAATTATGAGTTTCCTAAGATTAAGAACAGATAGAAACAAGAGAAAGTACATAATGATTCATTTACCCAGAGATGTTACAGAGGGTTACACAGAGAACTCCCAGCTATAACTACAAGAAAATAAGAGAGACTTAGATAAGTGGCAAAATCTACGTTGTTAATCGATTTGGGAGTACTTAGCATTGTCAAAACATCACTTTCGCAGAAAGAAATGTAGTTCTCTAAGACAATGAGACATTGAAAAGAGAAAGTTTAAGTTTCTTAAGATTAAGAACAGATAGAAACAAGAGAAAGTACATAATGAGATGTTACGGAGGTTTACACAGAGAACTCCCAGCTATAACTACAAGTAAATAAGAAAGACTTAAATAAGTGGTAAAATCTACGTTGTTCATGGATTTGGGAGTAGTTAGCATTGTGAAAACATGACTTTCTCAGAAAGAAATCTAATTCTCCCATACGAGACAGTGAACTGAGAAAGTATGAGGTTCTTATCATTAAGAACAGACAGAAACAAGAGAAAGTACATAGTGATTCATCTACCCAGAGAAGTTACAGAGGATTACACAGAGAACTACCAGCCATAACTAGAAGAAAATAAGAGAGACTTAGATAACTGGCAAAATCTACATAGTTCATGGAGCTGGGAGTACTTAGCATTGTGAAAACATCACATTCTTAGAAAGAAATCTACTTCTGTAATACGAGACAGATAAATGAAACAGTATGAGTTTCTTAAGATTAAGAACAGATAGAAACAAGAGAAAGTACATAGTGATTCTTCTATACAGAGAAGTTACAGAGGTTTACACAGAGAACTCCCAGATATAACCACAACAAAATAAGAGAGACATAGATACCTACCAAAATCTACGTTGTTCACGGAGTTGGGAGTACTTAGCATTGTGAAAATATCACTTTCGCAGAAAGAAATCTACTGTAATATGTGAGAGTGAACTGAGAAAGTATGAGTTTCTTAAGATTAAGAACAGATACAAACAAGAGAAAGTACATAGTGATTCATCTACGCAGAGAAGTTACAAAGGTTTATACAGAGAACTCCCAGCTATGACTACAAGAAACTAACAGAGACTTAGATACTGGGAAAATCTACGTTGTTCATGGAGTTGGGAGTACTTAGCATTTTGAAAACATGACTTTCACAGAGAGAAATCTAATTCTCTAATACAAGACAGTGAACTGAGAAAGCATGAGTTTCTTAAGATTAGCAACAGATAGAAACAAGAGAAAGTATACACTGATTCATTTACGCAGAGAAATTACACAGGTTTACACAGAGAACTCCCAGCTATAACTACAAGGAACTAACAGAGACTTAGATAACTGGGAAAATCTACGTTGTTCCTGGAGTTGGGAGTACTTAGCATTGTGAAAACATCACTTTCGCAGAAAGAAATCTACTTCTCTAAGACAACGAGATAGTGAAAAGAGAAAGTTTGAGTTTCTCAAGATTAAGAAAAGACAGAAACAAGAGAAAGTACACAGTGAGTAATCTACCCAGAGAAGTTACAGGGGTGTACACAGAGAACTCCCAGTTATAACTACAAGAAACTAACAGAGAGTTAGATAACTGGGAAAATCTACGTTGTTCATGGCGTTGGGGGTACTTAGCATTGTGAAAACATCACTTTCGCAGAAAGAAATGTACTTCTCTAATAAGAGACCGTGAAATGAGAAAGTGTGAGTTTCTTAAGATTAAGAACAGATAGAAACAAGAGAAAGAACATAGTGATTCTTCTACCCAGAGAAGTTACAGAAGTTTACACAGAGAACTCCCAGATATAACCACAACAAAATAAGAGAGACATAGATACCTACCAAAATCTACGTTGTTCATGGAGTTGGGAGTACTTAGCATTGTGAAAACATCACTTTCGCAGAAAGAAATCTACTGTAACATGAGACAGTGAACTGAGAAAGTGTGAGTTTCTTAAGATTTAGAAGAGATAGAAGCAAGAAAAAGTACATAGTGATTCTTCTACCCAGAGAAGTTACAGAGCTTTACACCGAGAATTCACAGACATAACTGCAAGAAAATAAGAGAGACTTAGATAAGTGGCAAAATGTACGTTGTTCATGGAGTTGGGAGTAATTAGCATTGTGAAAACATCACTTTCTCAGAAAGAAATCAACTTCGCTGATACGAGACACTTAAATGAGAAAGTGTGTTTCTTAAGATTAAGAAGAGATAGAAACAAGAGAATGTACATAGTGATTCATTTACCCAGAGAAGTTACAGAGGTTTACACAGAGAACTACCTGCCATGACTAGAAGAAAATAAGAGAGACTTAGATAACTGGCAATATCTACGTTGTTTATGCAGTTACTAGTACTTAGCATTGTGAAAACATCACTTTCGCAAAAGAAATCTACTTCTCTAGGACAAGGAGACACTGAAAAGAGAAAGTCTGAGTTCCTTAAGATTAAGGACAAACACAAACAAGAGAAAGTACATAGTGATTGATCTACCCAGAGAAGTTACAGACGTTTACACAGAGAACTCCCAGCTATAACTGCAAGAAAATAAGAAAGACTTAGATAAGTGGCAAGTCTAGGTTTTTCATGGAGTTGGAGTACTTAGCAATATGGAAACATCACTTTCTGCGAAAGAAATGTGCTTCTCTAATATGAAACAGTGAAATGAGATAGTATGAGTCTCTTAAGATTAAGAACAGATAGAAACAAGAAAAAGTACATAGTGATTAACCTACCCATAGAAGTTACAGAGGTTTACACAGAGAACTACCAGCCATAACTAGAAGAAAATAAGAGAGACTTACATAACTGGCAAAATCTGCCTAGTTCATGGAGTTGGGAGTACTTAGCATTGTGAAAATATCACTTTCGCAGAAAGAAATCTACTATAATATGTGGGAGTGAATTGAGAAAGTATGACTTTCTTAAGATTTACAAGAGATAGAAACAAGAGAATGTACATAGTGATTCTTCTACCCAGAGAAGTTACAGACCTCCCAAATATAAGTGCAAGAATATAAGAAAGACTTAGATAAGTGGGAAAATCTACATTGTTCATGGAGTTCGGAGCAGTTAGCATTGGGAAAACATCACTTTCTCAGAAAGAAATCTGATTCTCTCATACGAGACAGTGAACTGAGAAAGTATGAGTTTCTTAACATTAAGAACAGATAGAAACAAGAGAAAGTACATAGTGATTCATTTACACAGAGAAGTTTCAGAGGTTTACTCAGAGAACTCTGAGATATAACTACAGGAAACTAACAGAGACTTAGATAACTGGGAAAATCTACGTTGTTCCTGTAGTTGGGAGTACTTAGCATTGTGAACACATCACTTTCACAGAAAGAAATCTACTTGTCTCAAACAAGGAGACATTGAAAAGCGAAAGTTTCAGTTCCTTAAGTTTAAGAACAGATACAAAGAATACAAAGTACATAGTGATTCATCTACCCAGAGAAGATACAGAGGTTTCCACAGAGAACTCCCAACAATAACTACAAGAAACTAACAGAGACTTAGATAACTGGGAAAATCTACCTTGTTCATGGAGTTCGGAGTACTTAGCATTGTGAAAACATCACTTTTGCAGAAAGAAATGTAGTTCTCTAATACAAGACCGTTAAATGAGAAAGTATGAGTTTGTTAAGATTTAGAAGAGATAGAAACAAGAGAAAGTACATACTGATTCTTCTACCCAGAGAAGTTACACAGCTCTACACAGAGAATTCCCAGATATAACTGCAAGAAAATAAGAGAGACATAGGTAAGTTGCAAAATCTACGTTGTTCATGGAGTTGGGAGTACTTAGCATTGTGAAAACATCACTTTCACAGATAGAACCTACTTTTCCAATACGAGACAGTAAACTGAGGAATTATGAGTTTCTTAAGATTAAGAACAGATAGAAACAACAGAAAGTACATAGTGATTCATCTATCCAGAGAAGTTACAGAGCTTTACACAGAGAACTTCCAGCTATAACTGCAAGAAACTATCAGAGACTTAGATAACTGGCAAAATCTACGTTGTTCATGGAGTTGGGAGTACTTAGCATTGTGAAAACATCATTTCTGCAGAAAGAAATCTACTTCTCTAAGACAACGAGACATTGAAAAGAGAAAGTTTGAGTTTCTTAGGATTAAGAACAGATAGAAACAGGAGAAAGTACACAATGATTCATCTACCCAGAGATGTTACAGAAGCTTACACAGAGAACTACCATCCATAACTACAAGAAAATAAGAGCGAGTTAGATAAGTGGCAAAATCGACGTTGTTCATGGAGTTGGGAGTGCTTAGCATTGTAAAAACTTGACTTTCTCAGAAAGAAATCTAATTCTCTCATAGAAGACAGTGAACTGAGAAAGTATGAGTCTCTTAAAATGAAGAACAGATAGAAACAAGAGAAAGTATGTAGTGATTCATCTACGCAGAGAAGTTACAGAGGTTTACACAGAGAACTTCAGCTATAACGACAAGAAAATAAGAGAGAGTGAGAAAACCGGCAAAATCTATGATGTTCTTGGAGTTGGGAGTACTTATAATTCTGAAAATATCACTTTCTGAGAAAGAAATCTACTTCTCTAAGACAGCAATACAGTGAACAGAGAAAGTATTAGTTTCTTGAGATTGAGAACCGATAGAAACAAGAGAAAGTACACAGCGATTCATTGTCCCAGAGAAGTTACAGAGGTCTACACAGAGAACTTCAGCTATAACTACAAGAAAATAAGAGAGAGTGAGAAAACCAGCAAAATCTATGATGTTCTTGGAGTTGGGAGTACTTATCATTCTGAAAACATCACTTTCGCAGAAAGAAATCTACATCTCTAAGACAACATTAGAGTGAACAGAGAAAGTATTTGTTTCTTCAGATTGAGAACAGATAGAAACAAGAGAAATTACACAGTGATTCATCTACCCAGAGAAGTTTCAGAGGTTTACACAGAGAACTTCAGCTATAACAACAAGAAAACAAGAGACACTTAGATAACTGGCAAAATCTACGTTGTTCATGAAGTTGGGAGTACTCAGCATTCTGAAAACATCACTTTCACCGAAAGAAATCTACTACTCTATGACAAAGATACAATGAACAGAGAAAGCATTAGTTTTTTCAGATTCAGAACAGATAGAAACAAGAGAAAGTACACAGTGATTCATCTACCCAGAGCAGGTACAGAGGTTTACACAGAGAACTTCAGCTATAACTACAAGAAAATAAGAGAGAGTGAGAAAAACGGCAAAATCTACGATGTTCTTAGAGCTGGGAGTACTTAGCATTCTGAAAACATAACTTTCGGAGAAAGAAATCTACTTCTCTAAGACAGCAATACAGTGAACAGAGAAAGTATTAGTTTCTTGTGATTGAGAACCGATAGAAAGAAGAGAAAGTACACAGTGATTCATCTACCCAGAGAAGTTACAGAGGTTTACACAGAGAACTTCAGCTAAAAGTAGAAGAAAATAAGAGAGAGTGAGAAAACCGGCAAAATCTACGTTGTTCTTGGAGTTGGGAGTACTTAGCATTCGGAAAACTTCACTTTCGCAGAAAGATATCTACTTCTTTAAGACGGCAATACAGTGAACAGAGAAAGTATTAGTTTCTTAAGACTGAGAATCGATGGGAACAAGAGAAAGTACACAGTGATTCATCTACCGAGAGAAGTTACAGAGGTTTACACAGAGAATTCCAAGTATAAGTACAAGAAAATAAGAGAGACTTATAGAACCGGTAAAACCTACATTGTTGATACAGTTGGGAGTACATAGCAGTGTGAAAACAGCACTTCCGCACAAAGAAATCTACCTCTCTGAGACCGAGAAACAGTGAACAGAGAATGTATGAGTTTCTCAAGTTTGGTAACAGATAGAAAGAAGAGAAAGTACACAGTGATTCATCTACCTAGAGAAGTTACAGAGGTTTACACACAGAATTCCAAGTATAACTCTAAGACAATAAGAGATACTTATATAACTGGTAAAACATACATTGTTGATAGAGTTGGGAGTACTTAGCACTGTGAAAACAGCACTTTTGCAGAAAGAAATCTACTTCTCTAAGACTGGGAAACAGTGAACAGAGAATGTATGAGTTTCTCTAGATTGGTAAGAGATAGAAACAAGAGAATGTACACAGTGATTCATCTACCTAGAGAAGTTACAGAGGTTTACACAGAGTAGCCCAAGTATAAGTACAAGAAAATAAGAGAGACTTATAATACTGGTATAACCTACATTGTTGATAGAGTTGGGAGTACTTAGCACTGTGAAAACAGCACTTTCACAGAAAGAAATATACTTCTCTAAGACCGGGTAACAGTAAACAGAGAATGTATGAGTTTCTCAAGATTGGTAACAGATAAAAAGAAGGGAAAGTATACAGTGATTCATCTACCTAGAGAAGTTACAAAAGTTTACACAGAGAAGTCGAAGTATAAGTACAAGAAAATAAGAGAGACTTACAAAACTGGTAAAACCTACATTGTTGATAGATTTGGGAGTACTTAGCACTGTGAAACCAGCTCTCTCGCACAAAGAAATCTACTTCTCTAAGAACACGAAACAGTGAACAGAGAATGTATGAGTTTTTCAAGTTTGGTAACAGATAGAAAGAATAGAAAGTACACAGTGATTCATGTACCTAGAGAAGTTACAGAGGTTTACACAGAGAAGTCCAAGTATAAGTACAAGAAAATAAGAGAGACTTAGAAAACTGGTAAAACCTACATTGTTGATAGAGTTGGGAGTACTTAGCACTGTGAAAACAGCATTTTTGAAGAAAGAAATCTACTTCTTTAAGACCGGGAAACAGTGAACAGAATGTATGAGTTTCTCAGGATGGGTAACAGATAGAAAGTAGAGAAAGTACACAGTGATTCATCAACCTAGAGAAGTTACAGAGGTTTACATAGAGAAAACTAAGTACAAGAAAATAAGAGAGACTTAGAAAACTGGAAAAACCTACATTGTTGATAGAGTTGGGAGTACTTAGCACTGTGAAAACGGCATTTTCGCAGACAGAAATCTACTTTTCTAAGTTTGGGAAACAGAGAAGAGAGAATGTATGAGATTCTCAAGACGACTAACAGATAGAAAGAAGAGAAAGTAGACAGTGATTTATGTACCTAGAGAAGTTACAGAGGTTTACATAGAGAAGTCCAAGTATAACTCCAAGAAAATAGGAGAGACTTAGAAAACTGGTAAAACCTACAAAGTTGATAGAGTTGGGAGTACTTACCACTGTGAAAACAGCACTTTCGCAGAAGGAAATCTACTTCTTTCAGACCGGAAAACAGTGAACAGAGAATGTATGAGTTTCTCAAGATTGGTAACAGATAGAGAGAAGAGAAAGTACACAGTGATTCATCTACCCAGAGAAGTTGCAGAGGTTTACACAGAGAACTTCAGCTGTAACTACACGAAAATAACAGAGAGTGAGACAATCGGAAATATCTACGTTGTTCTTGGAGTTGGAAGTACTTAGCATTCTGAAAACATCACCACTTTCACGGAAAGAAATCTACTTCTCTAAGACAGCAATATAGTCAACAAAGAAATTATTGGTTTCTTTAGATTGAGAAGAGATAGAAACAAGAGAAAGTACACAGTGATTCATCTACCTAGAGAAGTTACAGAGGTCTACACAGAGTAGTCCAAGTATAAGTACAAGAAAATAAGAGAGACTTAGAAAACTGGAAAAACCTACATTGTTGATAGAGTTGGGAGTACTTAGCACTGTGAAAACAGCACTTTCGCAAAAAGATATCTACTTCTCTAAGACCGGGAAACAGTGAACAGAGAATATATGAGTTTCTCAAGATTGGTAACAGATAGAAACAGGAGAAAGTACACAGTGATTCATCTACCTAGAGAATTTATAGAGGTTTACACACAGAATTCCAAGTATAAGTACAAGAAAATAAGAGAGACTTAGAAAACTGGTAAAACCTACATTGTTGATAGATTTGGGAGTACTTAGTACTGTGAAAACAGCACGTTCGCAGAAGGCAATCTACTTCTCTGTGACAGGGAAACAGTGAACAGAGAATGTATGAGTTTCTCAAGATTAGTAACAGATAGAAACAAGAGTAAGTACCCAGTGATTCATCTAACTAGAGAATTTACAGAGGTTTACACACAGAATTCCAAGTATAAGTACAAGAAAATAAGAGATACTTATAAAAGTGGTAAACCCTACATTGCTGATAGATTTGGGAGTATTTAGCCCTGTGAAAACAGCACTTTCGCAGAATGAATTCTACTTCTCTAAGACCGGGAAACATTCAGCAGAGAATGTATGAGTTTTTCAAGATTCGTAACAGATAGAAAAAAGAGAAAGTACACAGTGATTCATATACGTAGAGAAGTTACAGAGGTTCACACAGAGAACTTCAGGTATAACATCAAGAAAACAAGAGACACTTAGATAACTGGCAAAATCTGCATTGTTCATGGAGTTGGAAGTACTTAGCATTCTGAAAACATCACTTTCGCTGTAAGAAACCTACTTCTCTGAGACAGCAATACAGTGAACAGAGAAAGTATCAGTTTATTCAGATTGAGAACAGATAGAAACCAGAATATGTACACAGTGCTTCATCTACCCAGAAAAGTTACAGAGGTTTACACAGCGAACTTCAGCTATAACTACAAAAAAATAAGAGAGACATAGAAATCCGTCCAAATCTACGATGTTCTTCAAGTTGGGAGTACTTAGCATTCTGAGAACGTCACTTTCACCGAAAGAAATCTACTACTCTATGACAAAAATACAGTGAACAGAGAAAGTATTAGTTTCTTTAGATTGAGAACAGATAGAAACAAGAGAAACTACACAGTGATTCATCTACCCAGATAAGTTACAGAGGTTTACACGGAGAACTTCAGCTATAACTACAAAAAAATAAGAGAGAGTGAGAAAACCGGAAAAATCTACGTTGTTCTTGTAGTTGGGAGTACTCAGCATTCTGAAAGCATCACTTTCGCAGAAAGAAATCTACTTCTCTAAGACAGCAATACAGTGAACAGAGAAAGTATTAGTTTCTTAAGATTGAGAAGAGATAGAAACGAGAGAAAGTACACATTAATTCATCTGCATGGAGAAGTTACAGAGGTTTACACAGAGAACTTCAGGTATAACAACAAGAAAACAAGAGACATTTAGATAACTGGCAAAATCTACGTTGTTCATGGATTTGGGAGTGCTTAGCATTATGAAAACATCACTTTCGCAGAAAGAAATCTACTTCTCTAAGACAGCAATACAGTGAACAGAGAAAGTATTAGTTTCTTAAGATTGAGAACAGACAGAAACCAGAGAAAGTACACAGTGATTCATCTACCCATAGAAGTTACAGAGGTTTACACAGAGAACTTCAGGTATAACTACAAAAAATAAGAGAGAGTGAGAAACCCGGCAAAATCGACGTTGTTCTTCGAGTTGGGAGTACTTAGCATTCTGAGAACATCACTTTCCCAGAAAGAAGTCTACTTCTCTAAGACAGCAATACAGTGAACAGAGAAAGTATTAGTTTCTTCAGATTGAGAACAGATAGAAACAAGAGAAAGGAAACAGTGATTAATCTACCCAAAGAAGTTACAGAGATTTACACAGCGAACTTCAGCTATAACTAGAAGAAAATAAGAGAGACTTAGAAAACCGCTCAAATCTACATGTTCTTGAAGTTGGGAGTACGTACCATTCTGAAAACATCACTTTCACCGAAGGAAATCTACTACTCTATGACACCGATACAGTGAACAGAGAAAGTATTAGTTTCTTAAGATTCAGAAGAGATAGAAAGAAGAAAAAGTACTCAGTGATTCATCTACTCAGAGAAGGTACAGAGGTATACACAGAGAATTTCAGCTGTAACTACAAGAAAATAAGAGAGAGTGAGAAAACCGGCAAAATCTACGTTGTTCTTGGAGTTGGAAGTACTTAGCATTCTGAAAACATCACTTTCACGGAAAGAAATCTACTTCTCTAAGACAACAATATAGTGAACAGAGAAAGTATTGGTTTCTTCCGATTGAGAACAGATAGAAACAAGACAAAGTACACAGTGATTCATCTGCCCAGAGAAGTTACAGAGATTTACAGCAGGAACTTCAGTTATAACAACAAGAAAACAAGAGACATTTAGATAAATGGCAAAATCTACGTTGTTCATGGAGTTGGGAGTACTTAGCATTCTGAAACATCACTTTGGCAGAAAGAAATCTACTTCTCTAAGACAGCAATAAAGTGAACAGAGAAAGTATTAGTTTCTTCAGATTGAGAAGAGATAGAAACAAGAGAAAGTACACAGCGATTCATCTACCCAGAGAAGTTACAGAGGTTTACACAGAGAAATTCAGGTATAACAACAAGAAAACAAGAGACACTTAGAAAACCGGCAAAATCTACGTTGTTCTTGGAGTTGGAAGTATTTAGTATTCTGAAAACATCACTTTCGCGGAAAGAAATCTACTTCTCTAAGACAACAATATAGTGAACAGAGAAAGTATTGGTTCCGTCAAATTGAGAACACGTAGAAACAAGAGAAAGTACACAGTGATTCATCTACCCAGAGAAGTTACAGAGGTTTACACAGAGATCTTCAGCTATAACTACAAGAAAATAAGAGAGAGTGAGAAAACCGACAAAATCTACGTTGTTCTTGGAGTTGGGAGTACTTAGCATTCTGAAAATATCACATTCACAGAAAGAAATCTACTACTCTATGACAAAGATGAAGTGAACAGAGAAAGTATAAGTTTCTTGAGATTGAGAACAGATAGAAACAAGAGAAAGTACACAGTGATTCATCTACCCAGAGAAGTTACAGAAGTTTACACAGAGATTTCGCAGCTATAACTAGAAGAATATTAGAGAGACTTAGATAACTGGCAAAATCTACCTTGTTTATGGAGTTAGGAGTACTTAGCATTCTGAAAACATCACTTTCGCAGAAAGAAATCTACTTCTCTAAGACAACAATACAGTGAACTGAGAAAGTATTAGTTTCTTGAGATTGAGAACAGATAGAAACAAGAGAAAGTACACAGTGATTCATCTACCCAGAGAAGTTATAGAGGTTTACACAGAGAACTTCACATATAACAACAAGAAAACAAGAGACACTTACATAACTGGCAAAATTTACGTTGTTCATGGATTTGGGAGTACTTAGCATTCTGAAAACATGACTTTTGCAGAAAGAATTCTACTTCTCTAAGACAGCAATACAGTTTACAGAGAAAGTGTTAGTTTCTTGAGATTGAGAACAGATAGAAACCAGAGAAAGGACACAGTGATTCATCTACCAAGAGAAGTTACAGAGGTTTACACAGCGAATTTCAGCTATAACTACAATAATATAAGAGAGACTTAGAAATCCGTACAAATCTACGATTTTCTGGAATTTGGGATTACTTACCATACTGAAAACATCACTTTCACCGAAAGAAATCTACTACTCTATGACAACGATACAGTGAACAGAGGAAGCATTAGTTTCTTAAGATTCAGAAGAGATAGAAACAAGAGAGAGTACACAGTGATCATCTACCCAGAGAAGGTACAGAGGTTTACACAGAGAACTTGAGCTATAACAGCAAGAAAATAAGAGAGAGTTAGAAAACCGGAAAAATCTACGTTGTTCGTGGAGTTGGGAGTACTTAGCATTCTAAAAACATCACTTTCACGGAAAGAAATCCACTTCTCTAAGAAAACAATATAGTGAACAGAGAAAGTATTAGTTTCTTCAGATTGAGAACAGATAGAAACAAGAGAAAGTACACAGTGATTCATCTACCCAAAGAAGATACAGAGGTTTACACAGAGAACTTCACCTATAACAACAAGAAAATAAGAGAGAGTGAGAAAACCCGGAAAACCTACGTTGTTCTTGGAGTTGGGAGTACTTAGCATTCTGAAAACTTCACTTTCGCAGAAAGAAATCTTCTTCTCTAAGACAGCAATACAGTGAACAAAGTATTAGTTTCTTAAGATTGAGAATCGATAGAAACAAGAGAAAGTACACAGTGATGCATCTACCCAGAGAAGTTACAGAGGTTTACACAGAGAATTTCAAGTATAAGTACAAGAAAATAAGAGAGACTTATAATAATGGTAAAACCTACATTGTTGATAGAGTTGAGAGTACATAGCACTGTCAAAACAGCACTTTCGCACAAAGAAATCTACTTCTGTAAGACTGGGAAACAGTGAACAGAGAATGTATGAGTTTCTCAAGATTAGTAACAGATAGAAACAAAAGAAAGTACCCAGTGATTCCTCTACCTAGAGAATTTACAGAGGTTTACACACACAATTCCAAGTATAACTCTAAGAAAATAAGAGACACTTATAAAACTGGTAAAGCCTACATTGTCGGTAGAGTTGGGAGTACTTATCATTGTGAAAACTTCACTTTCGCAGAAAGAAATCTACTTCTCTAAGACCGCGAAACAGTGAACAGAGAATGTATGAGTGTCTCAAGATTGGTAGCAGATAGAAACAAGAGAAAGTACACAGTGATTCATCTACCTAGAGAAGTTACAGAGGTTTACACAGAGAAGTCTAATGATAAGTACAAGAATATAAGAGAGACTTAGAAAACTGGAAAAACCTACATTGTTGATAGAGTTGGGAGTACTTAGCAGTGTGAAAACAGCACTTTCGCAGAAAGAAATCTACTTCTCTAAGACCGCGAAACAGTGACCAGAGAATGTATGAGTTTCTCAAGATTGGTAACAGATACAAAGAAGAGAAAGTACACAGTGATTCATCTAGCTAGAGACGTTACAGAGGTTTACACAGAGAATTCCAAGTGTAAGTGCAAGAAAATAAGAGAGACTTTCTTGGAGTAACACTTGGAATTCTCTGTGTAAACCTCTGTAACTTCTCTAGGTAGATGAATCACTGTGTACTTTCTCTTGTTTCTATGTGTTACCAATCTTGAGAAACTCATACATTCTCTTTTCACTGTTTCCCGGTCTTAGAGAATTAGATTTCTTTCTGTGAAAGTGCTGTTTTCACAGTGCTAAGTACTGCCAAATCTATCAACAATGTAGGTTTTACCAGTTTTCTATGTCTCTCTTATTTTCTTGTACTTATACTTGGAATTCTCTGTGTAAACCTCTGTAACTTCTCTAGGTAGATGAATCACTGTGTGCTTTCTCTTGTTTCTATCTGTTACCAATCTTGAGAAACTCATACATTCTCTGTTCACCGTTTCCCGGTCTTATACAAGCAGTTTTCTTTCGGCGAAAGTGATGTTTTCACAGAGCTAAGTACTTCCAACTCAGTCAACAATGTAGGATTTACCAGTTTTCTAAGTCTCTCTTATTTTCTTGTGCTTACACTTTGATTTTTCTGTGTAAACCTCTATAACTTCTCTAGGTAGATGAATCACTGTGTACTTTCTCTTGTTTCTATGTGTTACCAATCTTGAGAAACTCATACATTCTCTGTTCACTGTTTCGTAGTCTTATCGAAGTAAATTTCCTTCTGCGAAAGTGCTGTTTTCACAGTGCTAAGTACTCCCAACACTATCAACAATGTAGGTTTTACCAGTTTTCGAAGTCTCTCTTATTTTTTTGTACTTTCACTTGGAATTCTCTGTGTAAACCTCTGTAACTTCTCTAGGTAGATGAATCACTGTGTACTTTCCCTTGTTTCTATCTGTTACCAATCTTGAGAAACTCATACATTCTCTGTTCACTGTTTCCCGGTCTTGGAGAAGTAGTTTTCTTTCAGCGAAAGTGATGTTTTCACAGTGCTAAGTATTCCCAACTCAGTCAACAATGTAGGTTTTACCAGTTTTCTAAATCTCTCTTACTTTCTTGTACTTATACTTGGAATTCTCTGTGTAAACCTCTGTAACTTCTCTAGGTAGATGAATCCCTGTGTACTTTCTCTTGTTTCTATCTGTTACGAATCTTGAGAAACTCATAAATTCTCTCTTCACTTTTTCACGGTCTTAGAGAAGTAGATTTCTTTCTTTGAAGGTGCTGTTTTCACAGTGCTGAGTACTCCCAACTCTACCAACAATGTAGGCTTTACCACTATTCTAAGTCTCTCTTATTTTCTTGTACTTACACATAAATTTCTCTGTGTAAATCTCTGTAACTTCTCTAGGTAGATGAATCACTGTGTACTTTCTCTTGTTTCTATCTGTTATCAATTTTGAGAAACTCATACATTCTCTGTTCACTGTTTCGCAGTCTTACCGAAGTAAATTTCCTTCTGCGAAAGTGCTGTTTTCACAGTGCTAAGTACTCCGAACTCTATCAACAATGTAGATTTTACTAGTTTTCTAAGTCTCTCTTATTTTCTTGTACTTACATTTGGAATTCTCTGTGTAAACCTCTGTAACTTCTCTAGCTAGATGAATCACTGTGTACTTTCTATTGTATCTATCTGTTATCAATCTTGAGAAACTCATATATTCTCTGTTCACTGTTTACCGGTCTTAGAGAAGTAGATTTCTTTCTGCGAAAGTGCTGTTTTCACAGTGCTAAGTACTCCCAACTGAGTCAACAAGGTAGGTTTTACCAGTTTTCTAAGTCTCTCTTATTTTCTTGGAGTAACACTTGGAATTATCTGTGTAACCCTCTGTAACTTCTCTAGGTAGATGAATCACTGTGTACCTTCTCTTGTTTCTATCTGTAATCAATCTTGAGAAACTCACACATTCTCTGTTCACTGTTTCCCGGTCTTAGAGAAGTAGATTTCTTTCGACGAAAGTACTGTTTTCACAGTGCTAGGTACTCCCAACTCAGTCAACAATGTAGGTTTTACCAGTTTTCTAAGTCTCTCTTACTTGCTTGGAGTTCCACTTGTAATTCTCTATGTAAACCTCTGTAACTTCTCTAGGTAGATGAATCACTGTGTACTTTCTCTTGTTTCTATCTGTTACCAATCGTGAGAAACTCATACATTCTCTGTTCACTGTTTCACGGTCTTAGAGAAGTAGATTTCTTTCTGAGAAAGTGCTGTTTTCACAGTGCTAAGTACTCCCAACTCTATCAGCAATGTAGGTTTTACCAGTTTTCTAAGTCTCTCTTATTTTCTTGTACTTATACTTGGAATTCTCTGTGTAAACCTCTGTAACTTCTCTTGGTAGATGAATCACTGTGTACTTTCTCTTGTTTCTATCTGTTATCAATCTTGAGAAACTCATACATTCTCTGTTCACTGTTTCGCAGTCTTACCGAAGTAAATTTCCCTCTGCGAAAGTGCTGTTTTCACAGTGCTAAGTACTCCGAACTCTATCAACTATGTAGGTTTTACCAGTTTTCTAAATCTCTCTTATTTTCTTGGAGTAACACTTGGAATTCTCTGTGTAAACCTCTGTAACTTCTCTAGGTAGATGAATCACTGTGAACTTTCTCTTGTCTCTATCTGTTACCAGTCTGGAGAAACTCATACGTTCTCTGTTCACTCTTTCCCAGTCTCAGAGAAGTAGATTTCTTTCTGCGAAAGTGCTGTTTTCACAGTGCTAAGTACTCCGAACACTATCAACAATGTAGGTTTTACCAATTTTCTAAGACTCTCTTATATTCTTGGGGTAACACTTGGAATTCTCTGTGTGAACCTCTGTAACTTCTCTAGGTAGATGAATCACTGTGTACTTTCTCTTCTTTCTATCTGTTACGAATCTTGACAAACTCATACATTCTCTCTTCACTGTTTCACGGTCTTAGAGAAGTAAATTTCTTTCTGTGTGTCATGGTTCGAATTGTGTCCCCCCAAAATTTGTGAAGCCATGTGGCTGGGATATGATTCCCAGTATCTTGGAAATGTCCTCCATTGTGTGGTTTTGCTAACCTGTATGTTAAAGGATTAGGGTGGGGCTGTGAATTCCTGCTATGGGGGAAGTTTCCCTGGAGTATGGCTTGCCCCACCCTTAATGCTTTTAGCTTGCAAGGAATAAAAGGAAAAAGAACCAAGGACAACTTGAGAACCTCGCTACCATCAAGCAAGCAGCACCGGGAGCAGAGCGCGTCGTTAAGACCAGAGGTTCTTGCGTTAGGACACTCCCTGGACAATGACTGATGCAATACCGGACTTTCCTCCAGAGCCGAACAGGGGAAAGTCTTTCCCTGGAGCGGACACCCTGAATATGGACTCCAACCTACCGGACTGTGTAAGAATAAATCTTTCTTTGTTAAAGCCATCCACTCTGTGGTATTTCTGTTAGAGCAGCCTAGCTCACTAAAACAGAATTGGTACCGTGGGAGTGGGGTGCTGCTCTAGCAAATACCTAAAATTTGGAAGCCACTTTGAAACTGCGAATGGATAGAAGATTCAGAAGGAACGAAGAAGGCGCAGATGGGGAGAAACAACAGAGGACCGGCAGCAGCGGCAGCTGTAGCAGCAAAACCAGAGGCAGCGCTGGAGCCGACCCGTGGAGCGAGAGAGGTCAGTGCCTGCGCAGAGTTTTCCTCGTGGAACGGGGTGCCTCTAGGCACTTGAATCGGTGAGCTGGCCTTGCTGACCCACGGACTGAGAGAGTTGAGTGCCTTTGGGCAGGACGCTTTCCAGCAAGAGTGGGGTGCCTCCGGGCACTTAAACCAGTGGAGCTAGAGAGCTTTGGAACACTTGCCCGGCAGGGCAGATGTGGGCCTCAGTCCCAGGCCATGCGGCCATAGGAAGCGGAAGCTGAAGAGGCAGATAGCGTGAGAAGCTGAGCTGCCTCAGTCTTAAGAGGTATGGCCATGACCTCAGGGGTTTGAAAGGGTGGAACCATGGCGTGCTGTGTTCGTAAGGGTGGAATTGCCACTCAGTTGGGCTTAGGGTGCTCCTAAAGCCGATGGGACAGAGTTTCTGTCCAAGTGGGCCTTGAAGGCAACGTTGTAGCACGGGGCTGGAGGTCTCCACTCAGAAACCTGAGAGTGTGGCCGATACCTAGATTCTGGAGAGCATTGCTGTTGTGTAGAATGTCTCAGAAAATGTAAGAGTATTTCCAAAGCTTTGAGGGCTAATGTAATGTGTTCTGTTGACTTGCCTGTTGCCTGTTAATGCCTTCTAAGTTTCACAGATGTAGAAGAGTTTTTGTATTTTGGACTTGGAACTGATTTAAGACTTCTGTTATATGGATGGACATAATTTTGCTATGGTGAGATGAATGTGTTAAATGTTTTGTGATGTGATTTTTGGGTTGTCAAAGGGTGGGATGTCATGGTTGGAATTGTGTCCCCTCAAAAATGTGTGCAGCCATGTGGCTGGGATATGGTTCCCAGTATCTTGGAAATGTCCTCCATTGTGTGGTTTTGCTAACCTGTATGTTACAGGATTAGGGTGGGGCTGTGAATTCCTGCTATAGGGGAAGTTTCCCTGGAGTATGGCTTGCCCCACCCTTAATGCTTTTAGCTTGCAAAGAATAAAAGGAAAAAGAACCAAGGACAATTTGAGAACCTCGCTACCATCAAGCAAGCAGCACCGGGAGCAGAGCGTATCGTTAAGACCAGAGGTTCTTGCGTTAGGACACTCCCTGGACAATGACTGATGCAATACCGGACTTTCCTCCAGAGCAGCCTAGCTGACTGAAACACTGTGAAAGTGATGTTTTCACAATGCTAAGTAGTCCCAACTCTATCAACTATGTAGGTTTTACCAGATTTCTAAGTCTCTCTTAATTTCTTGTACTTATGCATGGAATTCTCTGTGTAAACTTCTGTAACTTCTCTATGTAGATGAATCACTGGGTACTTTCTCTTGTTTCTATCTGTTACCAATCTTAAGAAACTGATACATTCTCTGCTCACTCTTTCGTGGTCTTAGAGAAGTAGATTACTTTCTGCGAAAGTGCTGTTTTCACAGGGCTAAGTACTCCCAATTCTATCAGCAATGTAGGTTTTACCAGTTTTCTAAGTCTCTCTTATGTTTTTGGAGTAACACTTGGAATTCTCTGTGTAAACCTCTGTAACTTCTCTAGCTAGATGAATCACTGTGTACTTTCTCTTGTATCTATTTGTTACCAATCTTGAGAAACTCATAATTCTCTGTTCACTGTTTCCCTGTCATAGAGAAGTAGATTTCTTTCTGTGAAAGTGCTGTTTTCACAGTGCTAGGTACTCCCAACTATATCAACAATGTAGGTTTTACGAGTTTTCTAAGTCTCTCTTATTTTCTTGTACTTATACTTGGAATTCTTTGTGTAAACCTCTGTAACTTCTCTTGGTAGATGAATCACTGTGTACTTTCTCTTGTTTCTATCTGTTACCAATCTTGAGAAACTCATACATTCTCTGTTCACTGTTTCCCGGTCTTAGAGAAGTAGTTTTCTTTCGGCGAAAGTGATGTTTTCACAGTGTTAAGTAATCCCAACTATACCAACAATGTAGGTTTTACCAGTTTTCTAAGTCTCTCTTATTTTCTTGTACTTACACTTGGATTTCTCTGTGTAAACGTCTGTAACTACTCTAGGTAGATGAATCACTGTGTACTTTCTCTTGTTTCTATCTGTTACCAATCTTGTGAAACTCATACATTCTCTATTCACTGTTTCGCAGTCTTAACGAAGTAAACTTCCTTCTGTGAAAGTGCTGTTTTCACAGTGCTAAGTACTCCGAACTCTATCAACAATGTAGGTTTTCCCAGGTTTCTAAGTCTCTCTTATTATCTTGTACTTACAGTTGGAATTCTCTGTGTAAACCTCTGTAACTTCTCTAGGTAGTTGAATCACTGTGTACTTTCTCTTGTTTCTATCTGTTACCAATCTTGAGAAACTCATACATTCTCTGTTCACTGTTTCCCGGTCTTAGAGAAGTAGATTTCTTTCTGCGAAAGTGCTGTTTTCACAGTGCTAAGTACTCCCAACTCTATCATCAATGTAGGTTTTACCAGTTTCCTAAGTCTCTCTTATTTTCTTGGAGTAACACTTGGAATTCTCTGTGTAAACCTCTGTAACTTCTCTAGCTAGATGAATCACTGTGTACTTTCTCTTGTATCTATCTGTTACCAATCTTGAGCAACTCATACATTCTCTGTTCACTGTTTCCCTGTCTTAGAGAAGTAGATTTCTTTCTGTGAAAGTGCTGTTTTCACAGTGCTAGGTACTCCCAACTATATCAACAATGTAGGTTTTACGAGTTTTCTAAGTCTCTCTTATTTTCTTGTACTTATACTTGGAATTCTTTGTGTAAACCTCTGTAACTTCTCTTGGTAGATGAATCACTGTGTACTTTCTCTTGTTTCTATCTGTTACCAATCTTGAGAAACTCATACATTCTCTGTTCACTGTTTCCCGTTCTTAGAGAAGTAGTTTGCTTTCGGCGAAAGTGATGTTTTCACAGTGTTAAGTACTCCCAACTATACCAACAATGTAGGTTTTACCAGTTTTCTAAGTCTCTCTTATTTTCTTGTACTTACACTTGGATTTCTCTGTGTAAACGTCTGTAACTACTCTAGGTAGATGAATCACTGTGTACTTTCTCTTGTTTCTATCTGTTACCAATCTTGTGAAACTCATACATTCTCTATTCACTGTTTCGCTGTCTTAACGAAGTAAACTTCCTTCTGTGAAAGTGCTGTTTTCACAGTGCTAAGTACTCCGAAATCTATCAACAATGTAGGTTTTCCCAGGTTTCTAAGTCTCTCTTATTTTCTTGTACTTACAGTTGGAATTCTCTGTGTAAACCTCTGTAACTTCTCTAGGTAGTTGAAGCACTGTGTACTTTCTCTTGTTTCTATCTGTTACCAATCTTGAGAAACTCATATATTCTCTGTTCACTGTTTCCCGGTCTTAGAGAAGTAGATTTCTTTCTGGGAAAGTGCTGTTTTCACAGTGCTAAGTACTCCCAACTCTATCATCAATGTAGGTTTTACCAGTTTCCTAAGTCTCTCTTATTTTCTTGGAGTAACACTTGGAATTCTCTGTGTAAACCTCTGTAACTTCTCTAGCTAGATGAATCACTGTGGACTTTCTCTTGTATCTATCTGTTACCAATCTTGAGAAACTCATACATTCTCTGTTCACTGTTTCCCGGTCTTAGAGAAGTAGATTTCTTTCTGAGAGAGTGCTGTTTTCACAGTGCTAGGTACTCCGAACTCTATCAACAATGTAGGTTTTACGAGTTTTCTAAGTCTCTCTGTACTTATACTTGGAATTCTCTGTGTAAACCTCTGTAACTTCTCTAGGTAGATGAATCACTGTGTACTTTCTCTGTTACCAATCTTGAGAAACTCATACATTCTCTGTTCACAGTTTCCCGGTCTAAGAGAAATAGATGTCTTTCTACGAAAGTGCTGTTTTCACAGTGCTAAGTATTCCGAACTCTATCAACAATGTAGGTTTTAGCAGTTTTTAAAGTCTCTCTTATTTTATGGATTAACACTTGGAATTCTCTGTGTAAACCTCTGTAACTTCTCTAGGTAGGTGAATCACTGGGCACTTTCTCTTGTTTCTATCTGTTACCAATCTTGAGAAACTCATACTTCCTCTGTTCACTGTTTCCCGGTCTCAGAGAAGTAGATTTCTTTCTGCGAAAGTGCTATTTTCACAGTATTAAGTACTCCCAACTCTATCACCAATGTAGGTTTTACCAGTTTTCTAAGTCTCTCTTATTTTCTTGTACTTATACTTGGAATTCGCTGTGTAAACCTCTGTAACTTCTCTAGGTAGATGAATCACTGTGTACTTTCTCTTGTTTCTATCTGTTACCAATCTGGAGAAACTCATGCATTCTCTGTTCACTGTTTTCCGGTCTTAGAGACGTAAATTTCTTTCTGTGAAAGTGATGTTTTCACAATGCTAAGTACTCCCAACTCTATCAACAATGTAGGTTTTACGAGATTTCTAAGTCTCTCTTATTTTCTTGGAGTTACATTTGGAATTCTCTGTGTAAACCTCTGTAATTTCTCTAGGTAGATGAATAACTTTGTACTTTGTCTTGTTTCTATCTGTTACCAATCTTGAGAAACTCATACATTCTCTGTTCACTATTTCGCGGTATTAGAGAAGTAGAATTCTTTCGGACAAAGTGCTGTTTTCACAGTGCTAACTACTCCCAAATCTATCAACAATGTAGGTTTTACGAGTTTTCTAAGTCTCTCTTATTTTCTTGTACTTATACTTGGAATTCTCTGTGTAATCCTCTGTAACTTCTGTAGGTAGATGAATTACTGTGTAACTTCTCTTGTTTCTATCTGTTACCAATCTTGAGAAACTCATACATTCTCTGTTCACTGTTTCCCGGTCTTAGAGAAGTAGATTTCTTTCTGTGAAAGTGCTGTTTCCACAGTGTTAAGTACTCCCAACTCTATCAAAAATGTAGGTTTTACCAGTTTTCTAAGTGCCTCTTATTTTCTTGGAGTAATACTTGGAAATTTCTGTGTAAACCTCTGTAACTTCTCTAGGTAGATCTGTTACGAATCTTGAGAATCTCATACATTTCCTTTTCATTGTTTCCCGATCTTAGAGAAGTAGATTTCTTTCTGCGAAACTGCTTTTTTCACAGTGCTAAGTACTCCCAACTCTATCAACAATGTAGGTTTTACCAGTTTTCCAAGTCTCTCTTATTTTCTTGGAGTAACACTTGGAATTCTCTGTGTAAACTTCTGTATCTTCTCTAGGTCGATGAATCACTGTGTACTTTCTCTTGTTTTTATCTCTTACCAATCTTGAGAAACTCATACAATCTCTGTTCAATGTTTCCCTGTCTTAGAGAAGTAGATTTCTTTCTGCGAATGTGCTCTTTTCACAGTGCTAAGTACTCCCAACTCTATCAACAATGTAGGTTTTACCAGTTTTCTAAGTCTCCCTTATTTTCTTGTACTTATCCTTGGAATTCTCTGTGTAATCCTCTGTAACTTCTCTAGGTAGATGAATCACTGTGTACTTTCTCTTGTTTCTATCTGTTACCAATCTTGAGAAAGTCATACATCATCTGTTCACTGTTTCGCGGTCTTAGAGAAGTAGATTTCGTTCTGAGAAAGTGCGTTTTTCACGGTGCTAAGTACTCCGAACTCTATCAACAATGTAGGTTTTACCAGTTTTCTAAGTCTCTCTTATTTTCTTGGAGTAACCCTTGGAATTCTCTGTGTAAAACTCTGTAACTTCTCTAGGTAGATGAATCACTGTGTATTTTCTCTTGTTTCTATCTGTTACCAATCATGAGAAACTCATACATTCTCTTTTCACTATTTCCCGGTCTTAGAGAAGTAGATTTCTTTCGGCGAAACTGATGTTTTCACAGTGCTAAGTACTCCCAACTCAGTCAACAATGTGTTACCAGTTTTCTAAGTCTCTCTTATTTTCTTGGAGTTACACTTGTAATTCTCTGTGTATACCTCTCTACCTTCTCTAGGTAGATGAATCACTGTGTACTTTCTCTTCTTTCTATCTCTTACCAATCTTGAGAAATTCATACATTCTCTGTTCACTGTTTCCCGGTCTTAAAGAAATAGTTTTTTTCGGTGAAAGTGATTTTTTCACAGTGCTAAGTACTCCCAACTCAGTCAACAATGTAGGTTTTACCAGTTTTCTAAGTCTGTCTTATTTTCTTGGAGTTACACTTGTAATTCTCTGTGTAAACCTCTGTAAATTCTCTAGCTAGATGAATAACTTTGTACTTTCTCTTGTTTGTATCTGTTACCAATCTTCAGAAACTCATAAATGCTCTCTTCACTGTTTCACGGTCTTAGAGAAGTAAATTTCATTCTGTAAAAGTCATGTTTTCACAATGCTAAGTACTCCCAACTCTATTAACAATGTAGGTTTTACCAGTTTTCTAAGTGTCTCTTATTTTCTTGGAGTAACACTTGGTATTTTCTGTGTAAACCTCTGTAATTTCTCTAGGTAGACAAATCACGGTGTACTTTCTCTTGGTTTTATCTGTTACAAATCTTGAGAAACTCATACATTCTCTGTTGACTGTTTCCCGGTCTTAGGGAAGTATATTTCTTTCTGCGAAAGTGCTGTGTTCACGGTGCTAAGTACTCCCAACTCTATCAACAATGTAGGTTTTACCATTTTTCTAAGTCTCTCTTATTTTCTTGTACTTACACTTGGATTTCTCTGTGTAAACCTCTGTAACTTCTCTAGGTAGATGAATAACTGTGTACTTTCTCTTGTTTCTATCTGTTACCAATCTTGAGAAACTCATACATTGTCTGTTCACTGTTTCGCAGTCTTAGCGAACTAAATTTCTTTCTGCGAAAGTGTTGTTTTCACAGTGCTAAGTACTCCGAACTCTATCAGCAATGTAGATTATACCAGATTTCTAAGTTTCTCGTATATTCTTGGAGTTACACTTGGAATTCTCTTTTTAAACCTCTGTAACTTGTCTAGGTAGATGAATCACTGTGTACTTTCTCTTGTTTCTATCTGTTACCAATCTTGAGAAACTCATACATTCTCTGTTCACTGTTTCCTGGTCTTAGAGACGTAGATTTCTTTCTGCGAAAGTATTGTTTTCACAGTGCTGATTACTCCGAAATCTATCAACAATGTAGGTTTTATCAGTTTCTAAGTCTCTCTTCTTTTCTTCGAGTAATACTTGGAATTCTCTGCGTAAACCTCTGTAACTTCTCTAGGTAGATGAATCACTGTGTACTTTCCCTTGTTTCTATCTGTTACCAATCTTGAGAAACTCATACATTCTCTGTTGACTGTTTCACGGTCTTAGGGAAGTAGATTTCCTTCTGCGAAAGTGCTGTTTTCACTGTGCTAAATACTCCCAACTCTATCAACAATGTAGGTTTTACAAATTTTATATGTCTTTCTTATTTTCTTGTACTTATACTGGGAATTATGTGTGGAAACCTCTGTAAATTCTCCAGGTAGATGAATCACTGGGTACTATCTCTTGTTTCTATCTGTTACTAATCTTGAGAAACTCATACATTCTCTGTTCACTGTTTCACGGTCTTAGAGAAGTAGATTTCTTTCTGTGACAGTGCTGTTTTCACAGTGCTACGTACTCCCAACTCTATCAGCAATGTAGGTTTTTCCAGTTTTCTAAGTCTCTCTTATTTTCTTGTACTTATACTTGGAGTACTCTGTGTAAACCTCTGTAACTTCTTTAGGTAGATGAATCACTGTTTACTTACTCTTCTTTCTATCTGTTACCAATCTTGAGAAACCCATGCATTCACTGTTCAATCTTTCCTGGTCTTAGAGAACTACATTTCTTTGTGCAAAAATGCTGTTTTCACAGTGCTAAGTACTCCCAACTCTATCAACAGTGTAGGTTTTACCAGTTTTCTAAGTCTCTCTTATTTTCTGGTACTTATACTGGGAATTCTCTGTGTTAACCTCTGAAAATTCTCTAGCTAGATGAATCACTGTGTGCTTTCTCTTGTTTGTATCTGTTACCAATCTTGAGAAACTCATACATTCTCTGTTCAATTTTCCTTGTCTTAGAGAAGTAGATTTCGTTCTGCGAAAATGCTGTTTTCACTGTGCTAAGTACTACCAAATCTATCAACAATGTAGGTTTTACCAGTTTTATAAGTGTCTCTTATTTTCTTAGAGTTATACTTGGAATTCTGTGTGCAAACCTCTGTAACTTCTCTAGGTAGATGAATCACTGTGAACTTTCTCTTCTTTCTATCTGTTCCCAATCTTGAGAAACTCATAAATTCTCTGTTGACTGTTTCGCGGTCTTAGAGAAGCAGAATTTTTTCTGCGAAAGTAATGTTTTCATAGTGCTAAGTACTCCCAACTCAGTCAACAACGTAGGTTTTACGAGTTTTCTAAGTCCCCCTTATTTTCTTGTACTTATACTTCGAATCCTCTGTGTAAACCTCTGTAAATTCTCTAACTAGATGAATCACTGTGTACTTTCTCTTGTTTTATCTGTTACGAATCTTCAGAAACTCATAAATTCTCTCTTCACTGTTTCACGGTCTTAGAGAAGTAAATTTCTTTCTGTAAAAGTCATGTTTTCACAATGCTAACTATTCCCAACTCTATGAACAATGTAGTTTTTACCAGATTTCTAAGTTTCTCTTATTTTCTTGGTTTTAAACTTGGAATTCTCTGTGTAAACCTCTGTAACTTCTCTCGGTAGATGAATCACTGTGTACTTTCTTTTGTTTCTATCTGTTACCAATCTTGAGAAACTCATACATTCTCTGTTCACTGTTTCCCGGTCTTAGAGAAGTAGATTTCTTTCTGCGAAAGTGCTGTTTTAACAGTACTAAGTACTTCAAACTCTGTCAACAATGTTGGTTTTACCAGTATTCTAAGTCTCTCTTATTTCCTTGTACTTATACTTGGAATTCTCTGTGTAAACCTCTGTAACTTCTCTAGGTAGATGAATCACTGTGTACTTTCTCTTGTTTCTATCTGTTACCAATCTTGAAAAACTCATAAATTCTCTCTTCACAGTTTCACGGTCTTAGAGAAGTAAATTTCTTTCTGTAAAAGTCATGTTTTCACAATGCTAAGTACTCCCAACTCTATCAACAGTGTAGGTTTTACGAGTTTTCTAAGTTTCTCTTATTTTCTTGGAGTAACACTTGGAATTCTCTTTGTAAACCTCTGTAACTTCTCTAGTTAGATGAATCACTGTGTATTTTCTCTTGTTTCTATCTGTTACCAATCTTGAGAAACTCATACATTCTCTGTACACTGTTTCCCGGTCTTATAGAAGTAGTTTTCTTTCGGCGAAAGTGATGTTTTCACAGTGCTAAGTACTCCCAAATCAGTCAACAATGTAGGATTTACCAGTTTTCTAAGTCTCTCTTATTTTCTTGTACGTACACTTGGATTTGTCTGTGTAAACCTCTGTAACTTCTCTAGGTAGATGAATCACTGTGTACTTTCTCTTGTTTCTATCTGTTACCAATCTTGAGAAACTCATACATTCTCTGTTCACTGTTTCGCAGTCTTATCGAAGTAAATTTCCTTCTGCGAAAGTGCTGTTTTCTCAGTGCTAAGTACTCCAAACTCTATCAACAATGTAGGTTTTACCAGTTTTCTAAATCTCTCTTATTTTCTTGTACTTCCACTTGGAATTCTCTGTGTAAACCTCTGTAACTTCTCTAGGTAGATGAATCACAGTGTACTATCTCTTGTTTCTATCTGTTACGAATCTTGAGAAACTCTCACATTCCCTGTTCACTGTTTCCCGGTCCTAGAGAAGTAGATTTCTTTCTGAGAAAGTGCTGTTTTCACAGTGCTTAGGACTCCCAAATCTATCAGCAATGTAGGTTTTACCAGTTTTCTACGTCTCTCTTATTTTCTTGGAGTAACACTTGGAATTCTCTGTGTAAACCTCTGTAACTTCTCTAGGTAGATGAATCACTGTGTACCTTCTCTTGTTTCTATCTGTAACCAATCTTGAGAAACTCACACATTCTCTGTTCACTGTTTCCCGGTCTTAGAGAAGTAGATTTCTTTCGACGAAAGTGCTGTTTTCACAGTGCTAGGTACTCCCAACTCAGTCAACAATGTAGGGTTTACCAGTTTTCTAAGTCTCTCTTACTTGCTTGGAGTTACACTTGTAATTCTCTATGTAAACCTGTGTAACTTCTCTTGGTAGATGAATCACTGTGTACTTTCTCTTGTTTCTATCTTTTACCTAACTTGAAAAACTCATACATTCTCTGTTCACTGTTTCCCGGGCTAAGAGAAGTAGATGTCTTTCTACGAAAGTGCTGTTTTCACAGTGCTAAGTACTCCGAACTCTATCAACTATATAGGTTTTACCAGTTTTCTAAATCTCTCTTATTTTCTTGGAGTAACACTGGGAATTCTCTGTGTAAACCTCTGTAACTTCTCTAGGTAGATGAATCACTGTGAACTTTCTCTTGTCTCTATCTGTTACCAGTCTGGAGAAACTCATACGTTCTCTGTTCACTCTTTCCCAGTCTCAGAGAAGTAGATTTCTTTCTGCGAAAGTGCTGTTTTCACAGTGCTAAGTACTCCGAACACTATCAACAATGTAGGTTTTACCAATTTTCTAAGACTCTCTTATATTCTTGGAGTAACACTTGGAATTCTCTGTGTGAACCTCTGTAACTTCTCTAGGTAGATGAATCACTGTGTACTTTCTCTTGTTTCTATCTGTTACGAATCTTGGCAAACTCATACATTCTCTGTTCACTGTTTCACGGTCTTAGAGAAGTAAATTTCTTTCTGTGTGTCATGGTTCGAATTGTGTCCCCCCAAAAATGTGTGCAGCCATGTGGCTGGGATATGGTTCCCAGTATCTTGGAAATGTCCTCCATTGTGTAGTTTTGCTAACCTGTATGTTAAAGGATTAGGGTGGGGCTTTGAATTCCTGCTATGGGGGAAGTTTCCCTGGAGTATGGTTTGCCCCACCCTTAATGCTTTTAGCTTGCAAGGAATAAAAGGAAAAAGAACCAAGGACAATTTGAGAACCTCGCTATCATCAAGCAAGCAGCACCGGGAGCAGAGTGCGTCGTTAAGACCAGAGGTTCTTGCGTTAGGACACTCCCTGGACAATGACTGATGCAATACCGGACTTTCCTCCAGAGCCGAACAGGGGAAAGTCTTTCCCTGGAGCGGACACCCTGAATATGGACTTGCAACCTACCGGACTGTGTAAGAATAAATCTTTCTTTGTTAAAGCCATCCACTCTGTGGTATTTCTGTTAGAGCAGCCTAGCTCACTAAAACAGAATTGGTACCGTGGGAGTGGGGTGCTGCTCTAGCAAATACTTAAAATGTGGAAGCCACTTTGAAACTGCGAATGGATAGAAGATTCAGAAGGAACGAAGAAGGCGCAGATGGGGAGAAACAACAGAGGAACGGCAGCAGTGGCAGCGGCAGCAGCAAAACCAGAGGCCGCACTAGAGCCGACCCATGCAGCGAGAGAGGTCAGTGCCTGCGCAGAGTTTTCCTCGTGGAACGGGGTGCCTCTGGGCACTTGAATCGGTGAGCTGGCCTTGCTGACCCACGGACTGAGAGAGTTGAGTGCCTTTGGGCAGGACGCTATCCAGCAAGAGTGGGGTGCCTCCGGACACTTAAACCAGTGGAGCTAGAGAGCTTTGGAACACTTGCCGGGCAGGGCAGATGTGGGCCTGAGGCCCAGGCTATGCGGCCATAGGAAGCTGAAGCTGAAGATGCAGATAGCGTGAGAAGCTGAGCTGCCTCAGTCTTAAGGGGTATTACCATGACCTCAGGGGTTTGAAAGGGTGGAACCATGGCGTGCTGTGTTCGTAAGGGTGGAATTGCCACTCAGTTGGGCTTAGGGTGCTCCTAAAGCCGATGGGACAGAGTTTCTGTCCAAGTGGGCCTTGAAGGCAACGTTGTAGCGCGGGGCTGGAGGTCTCCACTCAGAAACCTGAGAGTGTGGCCGATACCTAGATTCTAGAGAGCATTGCTGTTGTGTAGAATGTCTCAGAAAATGTAAGAGTATTTCCAAAGCTTTGAGGGCTAATGTAATGTGTTCTGTTGACGTGCCTGTTGCCTGTTAATGCCTTCTAAGTTTCACAGATGTAGAAGAGTTTTTGTATTTTGGACTTGGAACTGATTTAAGACTTCTGTTATATGGATGGACATAATTTTGCTTTGGTGAGATGAATGTGTTAAATGTTTTGTGATGTGATTTTTGGGTTGTCAAAGGATGGGATGTCATGGTTGGAATTGTGTCCCCCCAAAAATGTGTGCAGCCATGTGGCTGGGATATGGTTCCCAGTATCTTGGAAATGTCCTCCATTATGGGGTCTTCCTAACCTGTATGTTAAAGGATTAGGGTGGGGCTGTGAATTCCTGCTATGGGGGAAGTTTCCCTGGAGTATGGCTTGCCCCACCCTTAATGCTTTTAGCTTGCAAAGAATAAAAGGAAAAAGGAACAAAGAACAATTTGAGAACCTCGCTACCATCAAGCAAGCAGCACCGGGAGCAGAGCGCATCGTTAAGACCAGAGGTTCTTGCGTTAGGACACTCCCTGGACAATGACTGATGCAATACCGGACTTTCCTCCAGAGCCGACAAGGGGAAAGACTTTCCCTGGAGCGGACACCCTGAATATGGACTTGCAACCTACCGGACTGTGTAAGAATAAATCTTTCTTTGTTAAAGCCATCCACAATGTGGTATTTCTGTTAAAGCAGCCTAGCTGACTAAAACACTGTGAAAGTGATGTTTTCACAATGCTAAGTACTCCCAGCTCTATCAACAATGTAGGTTTTACCAGATTTCTAAGTTTCTCTTACTTTTAGGAGTTACACTTGGAATTCTCTGTGTAAACCTCTGTAACTTGTCTAGCTAGATGAATCACTGTGTACTTTCTCTTGTATCTATCTGTTACCAATCTTGAGAAACTCATACATTCTCTGTTCACTGTTTCCCGGTCTTAGAGAATTAGATTTCTTTCGGCGCAAGAACTGTTTTCACAGTGCTAAGTCCTTCGAACTCTATCAACAATGTAGGTTTTACGAGTTTTCTAAGTCTCTCTTATTTTCTTGGAGTAACACTTGGAATTCTCTGTGTAAATCTCTGTAAATTCTCTAGCTAGATGAATCACTGTGTACTTTCTCTTGTATCTATCTGTTACCAATCTTGAGAAACTCATACATTCTCTGTTGACTGTTTCCCGGTCTTAGAGAAGTAGATTTCTTTCGGCGAAAGTGCTGTTTTAACAATGCTAAGTACTGCGAACTCTATGAACAATGTAGGTTTTACGAGTTTTCTAAGTCTCTCTTATTTTCTTCTACTTATACCTGGAATTCTCTGTGTAAACCTCTGTAACTTCTCTCGTAGATGAATCACTGTGTACTTTCTCTTGTTTCTATCTCTTACCAATCTTGAGAAACTCATACATCCTCTGTTCACTGTTTCGCGGTCTTAGAGAAGTAGATTTCGTTCTGAGAAAGTTATGTTTTCACAATGCTAAGTACTCCCAACTCCATCAACAATGTAGGTTTTCCCAGTTTCTAAGTCTCTCTTATTTTCTTGTACTTACACTTGGAATTCTCTGTGTAAACCTCTGTAACTTCTCTAGGTAGTTGAAGCACTGTGTACTTTCTCTTGTTTCTATCTGTTACCAATCTTGAGAAACTCATATATTCTCTGTTCACTGTTTCCCGGTCTTAGAGAAGTAGATTTCTTTCTGGGAAAGTGCTGTTTTCACAGTGCTAAGTACTCCCAACTCTATCATCAATGTAGGTTTTACCAGTTTCCTAAGTCTCTCTTATTTTCTTGGAGTAACACTTGGAATTCTCTGTGTAAACCTCTGTAACTTCTCTAGCTAGATGAATCACTGTGGACTTTCTCTTGTATCTATCTGTTACCAATCTTGAGAAACTCATACATTCTCTGTTCACTGTTTCCCGGTCTTAGAGAAGTAGATTTCTTTCTGAGAGAGTGCTGTTTTCACAGTGCTAGGTACTCCGAACTCTATCAACAATGTAGGTTTTACGAGTTTTCTAAGTCTCTCTGTACTTATACTTGGAATTCTCTGTGTAAACCTCTGTAACTTCTCTAGGTAGATGAATCACTGTGTACTTTCTCTGTTACCAATCTTGAGAAACTCATACATTCTCTGTTCACAGTTTCCCGGTCTAAGAGAAATAGATGTCTTTCTACGAAAGTGCTGTTTTCACAGTGCTAAGTATTCCGAACTCTATCAACAATGTAGGTTTTACCAGTTTTTAAAGTCTCTCTTATTTTATGGATTAACACTTGGAATTCTCTGTGTAAACCTCTGTAACTTCTCTAGGTAGGTGAATCACTGGGCACTTTCTCTTGTTTCTATCTGTTACCAATCTTGAGAAACTCATACTTCCTCTGTTCACTGTTTCCCGGTCTCAGAGAAGTAGATTTCTTTCTGCGAAAGTGCTATTTTCACAGTATTAAGTACTCCCAACTCTATCACCAATGTAGGTTTTACCAGTTTTCTAAGTCTCTCTTATTTTCTTGTACTTATACTTGGAATTCGCTGTGTAAACCTCTGTAACTTCTCTAGGTAGATGAATCACTGTGTACTTTCTCTTGTTTCTATCTGTTACCAATCTGGAGAAACTCATGCATTCTCTGTTCACTGTTTTCCGGTCTTAGAGACGTAAATTTCTTTCTGTGAAAGTGATGTTTTCACAATGCTAAGTACTCCCAACTCTATCAACAATGTAGGTTTTACGAGATTTCTAAGTCTCTCTTATTTTCTTGGAGTTACATTTGGAATTCTCTGTGTAAACCTCTGTAATTTCTCTAGGTAGATGAATAACTTTGTACCTTGTCTTGTTTCTATCTGTTACCAATCTTGAGAAACTCATACATTCTCTGTTCACTATTTCGCGGTATTAGAGAAGTAGAATTCTTTCGGACAAAGTGCTGTTTTCACAGTGCTAACTACTCCCAAATCTATCAACAATGTAGGTTTTACGAGTTTTCTAAGTCTCTCTTATTTTCTTGTACTTATACTTGGAATTCTCTGTGTAATCCTCTGTAACTTCTGTAGGTAGATGAATTACTGTGTAACTTCTCTTGTTTCTATCTGTTACCAATCTTGAGAAACTCATACATTCTCTGTTCACTGTTTCCCGGTCTTAGAGAAGTAGATTTCTTTCTGTGAAAGTGCTGTTTCCACAGTGTTAAGTACTCCCAACTCTATCAAAAATGTAGGTTTTACCAGTTTTCTAAGTGCCTCTTATTTTCTTGGAGTAATACTTGGAAATTTCTGTGTAAACCTCTGTAACTTCTCTAGGTAGATCTGTTACGAATCTTGAGAATCTCATACATTTCCTTTTCATTGTTTCCCGATCTTAGAGAAGTAGATTTCTTTCTGCGAAACTGCTTTTTTCACAGTGCTAAGTACTCCCAACTCTATCAACAATGTAGGTTTTACCAGTTTTCCAAGTCTCTCTTATTTTCTTGAAGTAACACTTGGAATTCTCTGTGTAAACTTCTGTATCTTCTCTAGGTCGATGAATCACTGTGTACTTTCTCTTGTTTTTATCTCTTACCAATCTTGAGAAACTCATACAATCTCTGTTCAATGTTTCCCTGTCTTAGAGAAGTAGATTTCTTTCTGCGAATGTGCTCTTTTCACAGTGCTAAGTACTCCCAACTCTATCAACAATGTAGGTTTTACCAGTTTTCTAAGTCTCCCTTATTTTCTTGTACTTATCCTTGGAATTCTCTGTGTAATCCTCTGTAACTTCTCTAGGTAGATGAATCACTGTGTACTTTCTCTTGTTTCTATCTGTTACCAATCTTGAGAAAGTCATACATCATCTGTTCACTGTTTCGCGGTCTTAGAGAAGTAGATTTCGTTCTGAGAAAGTGCGTTTTTCACGGTGCTAAGTACTCCGAACTCTATCAACAATGTAGGTTTTACCAGTTTTCTAAGTCTCTCTTATTTTCTTGGAGTAACCCTTGGAATTCTCTGTGTAAAACTCTGTAACTTCTCTAGGTAGATGAATCACTGTGTATTTTCTCTTGTTTCTATCTGTTACCAATCATGAGAAACTCATACATTCTCTTTTCACTATTTCCCGGTCTTAGAGAAGTAGATTTCTTTCGGCGAAACTGATGTTTTCACAGTGCTAAGTACTCCCAACTCAGTCAACAATGTGTTACCAGTTTTCTAAGTCTCTCTTATTTTCTTGGAGTTACACTTGTAATTCTCTGTGTATACCTCTCTACCTTCTCTAGGTAGATGAATCACTGTGTACTTTCTCTTCTTTCTATCTCTTACCAATCTTGAGAAATTCATACATTCTCTGTTCACTGTTTCCCGGTCTTAAAGAAATAGTTTTTTTCGGTGAAAGTGATTTTTTCACAGTGCTAAGTACTCCCAACTCAGTCAACAATGTAGGTTTTACCAGTTTTCTAAGTCTGTCTTATTTTCTTGGAGTTACACTTGTAATTCTCTGTGTAAACCTCTGTAAATTCTCTAGCTAGATGAATAACTTTGTACTTTCTCTTGTTTGTATCTGTTACCAATCTTCAGAAACTCATAAATGCTCTCTTCACTGTTTCACGGTCTTAGAGAAGTAAATTTCATTCTGTAAAAGTCATGTTTTCACAATGCTAAGTACTCCCAACTCTATTAACAATGTAGGTTTTACCAGTTTTCTAAGTGTCTCTTATTTTCTTGGAGTAACACTTGGTATTTTCTGTGTAAACCTCTGTAATTTCTCTAGGTAGACAAATCACGGTGTACTTTCTCTTGGTTTTATCTGTTACAAATCTTGAGAAACTCATACATTCTCTGTTGACTGTTTCCCGGTCTTAGGGAAGTATATTTCTTTCTGCGAAAGTGCTGTGTTCACGGTGCTAAGTACTCCCAACTCTATCAACAATGTAGGTTTTACCATTTTTCTAAGTCTCTCTTATTTTCTTGTACTTACACTTGGATTTCTCTGTGTAAACCTCTGTAACTTCTCTAGGTAGATGAATAACTGTGTACTTTCTCTTGTTTCTATCTGTTACCAATCTTGAGAAACTCATACATTGTCTGTTCACTGTTTCGCAGTCTTAGCGAACTAAATTTCTTTCTGCGAAAGTGTTGTTTTCACAGTGCTAAGTACTCCGAACTCTATCAGCAATGTAGATTATACCAGATTTCTAAGTTTCTCGTATATTCTTGGAGTTACACTTGGAATTCTCTTTTTAAACCTCTGTAACTTGTCTAGGTAGATGAATCACTGTGTACTTTCTCTTGTTTCTATCTGTTACCAATCTTGAGAAACTCATACATTCTCTGTTCACTGTTTCCTGGTCTTAGAGACGTAGATTTCTTTCTGCGAAAGTATTGTTTTCACAGTGCTCATTACTCCGAAATCTATCAACAATGTAGGTTTTATCAGTTTCTAAGTCTCTCTTCTTTTCTTCGAGTAATACTTGGAATTCTCTGCGTAAACCTCTGTAACTTCTCTAGGTAGATGAATCACTGTGTACTTTCCCTTGTTTCTATCTGTTACCAATCTTGAGAAACTCATACATTCTCTGTTGACTGTTTCACGGTCTTAGGGAAGTAGATTTCCTTCTGCGAAAGTGCTGTTTTCACTGTGCTAAATACTCCCAACTCTATCAACAATGTAGGTTTTACAAATTTTATATGTCTTTCTTATTTTCTTGTACTTATACTGGGAATTATGTGTGGAAACCTCTGTAAATTCTCTAGGTAGATGAATCACTGGGTACTATCTCTTGTTTCTATCTGTTACTAATCTTGAGAAACTCATACATTCTCTGTTCACTGTTTCACGGTCTTAGAGAAGTAGATTTCTTTCTGTGACAGTGCTGTTTTCACAGTGCTACGTACTCCCAACTCTATCAGCAATGTAGGTTTTTCCAGTTTTCTAAGTCTCTCTTATTTTCTTGTACTTATACTTGGAGTACTCTGTGTAAACCTCTGTAACTTCTTTAGGTAGATGAATCACTGTTTACTTACTCTTCTTTCTATCTGTTACCAATCTTGAGAAACCCATGCATTCACTGTTCAATCTTTCCTGGTCTTAGAGAACTACATTTCTTTGTGCAAAAATGCTGTTTTCACAGTGCTAAGTACTCCCAACTCTATCAACAGTGTAGGTTTTACCAGTTTTCTAAGTCTCTCTTATTTTCTGGTACTTATACTGGGAATTCTCTGTGTTAACCTCTGAAAATTCTCTAGCTAGATGAATCACTGTGTGCTTTCTCTTGTTTGTATCTGTTACCAATCTTGAGAAACTCATACATTCTCTGTTCAATTTTCCTTGTCTTAGAGAAGTAGATTTCGTTCTGCGAAAATGCTGTTTTCACTGTGCTAAGTACTACCAAATCTATCAACAATGTAGGTTTTACCAGTTTTATAAGTGTCTCTTATTTTCTTAGAGTTATACTTGGAATTCTGTGTGCAAACCTCTGTAACTTCTCTAGGTAGATGAATCACTGTGAACTTTCTCTTCTTTCTATCTGTTCCCAATCTTGAGAAACTCATAAATTCTCTGTTGACTGTTTCGCGGTCTTAGAGAAGCAGAATTTTTTCTGCGAAAGTAATGTTTTCATAGTGCTAAGTACTCCCAACTCAGTCAACAACGTAGGTTTTACGAGTTTTCTAAGTCCCCCTTATTTTCTTGTACTTATACTTCGAATCCTCTGTGTAAACCTCTGTAAATTCTCTAACTAGATGAATCACTGTGTACTTTCTCTTGTTTTATCTGTTACGAATCTTCAGAAACTCATAAATTCTCTCTTCACTGTTTCACGGTCTTAGAGAAGTAAATTTCTTTCTGTAAAAGTCATGTTTTCACAATGCTAACTATTCCCAACTCTATGAACAATGTAGTTTTTACCAGATTTCTAAGTTTCTCTTATTTTCTTGGTTTTAAACTTGGAATTCTCTGTGTAAACCTCTGTAACTTCTCTCGGTAGATGAATCACTGTGTACTTTCTTTTGTTTCTATCTGTTACCAATCTTGAGAAACTCATACATTCTCTGTTCACTGTTTCCCGGTCTTAGAGAAGTAGATTTCTTTCTGCGAAAGTGCTGTTTTAACAGTACTAAGTACTTCAAACTCTGTCAACAATGTTGGTTTTACCAGTATTCTAAGTCTCTCTTATTTCCTTGTACTTATACTTGGAATTCTCTGTGTAAACCTCTGTAACTTCTCTAGGTAGATGAATCACTGTGTACTTTCTCTTGTTTCTATCTGTTACCAATCTTGAAAAACTCATAAATTCTCTCTTCACAGTTTCACGGTCTTAGAGAAGTAAATTTCTTTCTGTAAAAGTCATGTTTTCACAATGCTAAGTACTCCCAACTCTATCAACAGTGTAGGTTTTACGAGTTTTCTAAGTTTCTCTTATTTTCTTGGAGTAACACTTGGAATTCTCTTTGTAAACCTCTGTAACTTCTCTAGTTAGATGAATCACTGTGTATTTTCTCTTGTTTCTATCTGTTACCAATCTTGAGAAACTCATACATTCTCTGTACACTGTTTCCCGGTCTTATAGAAGTAGTTTTCTTTCGGCAAATGTGATGTTTTCACAGTGCTAAGTACTCCCAAATCAGTCAACAATGTAGGATTTACCAGTTTTCTAAGTCTCTCTTATTTTCTTGTACGTACACTTGGATTTGTCTGTGTAAACCTCTGTAACTTCTCTAGGTAGATGAATCACTGTGTACTTTCTCTTGTTTCTATCTGTTACCAATCTTGAGAAACTCATACATTCTCTGTTCACTGTTTCGCAGTCTTATCGAAGTAAATTTCCTTCTGCGAAAGTGCTGTTTTCTCAGTGCTAAGTACTCCAAACTCTATCAACAATGTAGGTTTTACCAGTTTTCTAAATCTCTCTTATTTTCTTGTACTTCCACTTGGAATTCTCTGTGTAAACCTCTGTAACTTCTCTAGGTAGATGAATCACAGTGTACTATCTCTTGTTTCTATCTGTTACGAATCTTGAGAAACTCTCACATTCCCTGTTCACTGTTTCCCGGTCCTAGAGAAGTAGATTTCTTTCTGAGAAAGTGCTGTTTTCACAGTGCTTAGGACTCCCAAATCTATCAGCAATGTAGGTTTTACCAGTTTTCTACGTCTCTCTTATTTTCTTGGAGTAACACTTGGAATTCTCTGTGTAAACCTCTGTAACTTCTCTAGGTAGATGAATCACTGTGTACCTTCTCTTGTTTCTATCTGTAACCAATCTTGAGAAACTCACACATTCTCTGTTCACTGTTTCCCGGTCTTAGAGAAGTAGATTTCTTTCGACGAAAGTGCTGTTTTCACAGTGCTAGGTACTCCCAACTCAGTCAACAATGTAGGGTTTACCAGTTTTCTAAGTCTCTCTTACTTGCTTGGAGTTACACTTGTAATTCTCTATGTAAACCTGTGTAACTTCTCTTGGTAGATGAATCACTGTGTACTTTCTCTTGTTTCTATCTTTTACCTAACTTGAAAAACTCATACATTCTCTGTTCACTGTTTCCCGGGCTAAGAGAAGTAGATGTCTTTCTACGAAAGTGCTGTTTTCACAGTGCTAAGTACTCCGAACTCTATCAACTATATAGGTTTTACCAGTTTTCTAAATCTCTCTTATTTTCTTGGAGTAACACTGGGAATTCTCTGTGTAAACCTCTGTAACTTCTCTAGGTAGATGAATCACTGTGAACTTTCTCTTGTCTCTATCTGTTACCAGTCTGGAGAAACTCATACGTTCTCTGTTCACTCTTTCCCAGTCTCAGAGAAGTAGATTTCTTTCTGCGAAAGTGCTGTTTTCACAGTGCTAAGTACTCCGAACACTATCAACAATGTAGGTTTTACCAATTTTCTAAGACTCTCTTATATTCTTGGAGTAACACTTGGAATTCTCTGTGTGAACCTCTGTAACTTCTCTAGGTAGATGAATCACTGTGTACTTTCTCTTGTTTCTATCTGTTACGAATCTTGGCAAACTCATACATTCTCTGTTCACTGTTTCACGGTCTTAGAGAAGTAAATTTCTTTCTGTGTGTCATGGTTCGAATTGTGTCCCCCCAAAAATGTGTGCAGCCATGTGGCTGGGATATGGTTCCCAGTATCTTGGAAATGTCCTCCATTGTGTAGTTTTGCTAACCTGTATGTTAAAGGATTAGGGTGGGGCTTTGAATTCCTGCTATGGGGGAAGTTTCCCTGGAGTATGGTTTGCCCCACCCTTAATGCTTTTAGCTTGCAAGGAATAAAAGGAAAAAGAACCAAGGACAATTTGAGAACCTCGCTATCATCAAGCAAGCAGCACCGGGAGCAGAGTGCGTCGTTAAGACCAGAGGTTCTTGCGTTAGGACACTCCCTGGACAATGACTGATGCAATACCGGACTTTCCTCCAGAGCCGAACAGGGGAAAGTCTTTCCCTGGAGCGGACACCCTGAATATGGACTTGCAACCTACCGGACTGTGTAAGAATAAATCTTTCTTTGTTAAAGCCATCCACTCTGTGGTATTTCTGTTAGAGCAGCCTAGCTCACTAAAACAGAATTGGTACCGTGGGAGTGGGGTGCTGCTCTAGCAAATACTTAAAATGTGGAAGCCACTTTGAAACTGCGAATGGATAGAAGATTCAGAAGGAACGAAGAAGGCGCAGATGGGGAGAAACAACAGAGGAACGGCAGCAGTGGCAGCGGCAGCAGCAAAACCAGAGGCCGCACTAGAGCCGACCCATGCAGCGAGAGAGGTCAGTGCCTGCGCAGAGTTTTCCTCGTGGAACGGGGTGCCTCTGGGCACTTGAATCGGTGAGCTGGCCTTGCTGACCCACGGACTGAGAGAGTTGAGTGCCTTTGGGCAGGACGCTATCCAGCAAGAGTGGGGTGCCTCCGGACACTTAAACCAGTGGAGCTAGAGAGCTTTGGAACACTTGCCGGGCAGGGCAGATGTGGGCCTGAGGCCCAGGCTATGCGGCCATAGGAAGCTGAAGCTGAAGATGCAGATAGCGTGAGAAGCTGAGCTGCCTCAGTCTTAAGGGGTATTACCATGACCTCAGGGGTTTGAAAGGGTGGAACCATGGCGTGCTGTGTTCGTAAGGGTGGAATTGCCACTCAGTTGGGCTTAGGGTGCTCCTAAAGCCGATGGGACAGAGTTTCTGTCCAAGTGGGCCTTGAAGGCAACGTTGTAGCGCGGGGCTGGAGGTCTCCACTCAGAAACCTGAGAGTGTGGCCGATACCTAGATTCTAGAGAGCATTGCTGTTGTGTAGAATGTCTCAGAAAATGTAAGAGTATTTCCAAAGCTTTGAGGGCTAATGTAATGTGTTCTGTTGACGTGCCTGTTGCCTGTTAATGCCTTCTAAGTTTCACAGATGTAGAAGAGTTTTTGTATTTTGGACTTGGAACTGATTTAAGACTTCTGTTATATGGATGGACATAATTTTGCTTTGGTGAGATGAATGTGTTAAATGTTTTGTGATGTGATTTTTGGGTTGTCAAAGGATGGGATGTCATGGTTGGAATTGTGTCCCCCCAAAAATGTGTGCAGCCATGTGGCTGGGATATGGTTCCCAGTATCTTGGAAATGTCCTCCATTATGGGGTCTTCCTAACCTGTATGTTAAAGGATTAGGGTGGGGCTGTGAATTCCTGCTATGGGGGAAGTTTCCCTGGAGTATGGCTTGCCCCACCCTTAATGCTTTTAGCTTGCAAAGAATAAAAGGAAAAAGGAACAAAGAACAATTTGAGAACCTCGCTACCATCAAGCAAGCAGCACCGGGAGCAGAGCGCATCGTTAAGACCAGAGGTTCTTGCGTTAGGACACTCCCTGGACAATGACTGATGCAATACCGGACTTTCCTCCAGAGCCGACAAGGGGAAAGACTTTCCCTGGAGCGGACACCCTGAATATGGACTTGCAACCTACCGGACTGTGTAAGAATAAATCTTTCTTTGTTAAAGCCATCCACAATGTGGTATTTCTGTTAAAGCAGCCTAGCTGACTAAAACACTGTGAAAGTGATGTTTTCACAATGCTAAGTACTCCCAGCTCTATCAACAATGTAGGTTTTACCAGATTTCTAAGTTTCTCTTACTTTTAGGAGTTACACTTGGAATTCTCTGTGTAAACCTCTGTAACTTGTCTAGCTAGATGAATCACTGTGTACTTTCTCTTGTATCTATCTGTTACCAATCTTGAGAAACTCATACATTCTCTGTTCACTGTTTCCCGGTCTTAGAGAATTAGATTTCTTTCGGAGCAAGAACTGTTTTCACAGTGCTAAGTCCTTCGAACTCTATCAACAATGTAGGTTTTACGAGTTTTCTAAGTCTCTCTTATTTTCTTGGAGTAACACTTGGAATTCTCTGTGTAAATCTCTGTAAATTCTCTAGCTAGATGAATCACTGTGTACTTTCTCTTGTATCTATCTGTTACCAATCTTGAGAAACTCATACATTCTCTGTTGACTGTTTCCCGGTCTTAGAGAAGTAGATTTCTTTCGGCGAAAGTGCTGTTTTAACAATGCTAAGTACTGCGAACTCTATGAACAATGTAGGTTTTACGAGTTTTCTAAGTCTCTCTTATTTTCTTCTACTTATACCTGGAATTCTCTGTGTAAACCTCTGTAACTTCTCTCGTAGATGAATCACTGTGTACTTTCTCTTGTTTCTATCTCTTACCAATCTTGAGAAACTCATACATCCTCTGTTCACTGTTTCGCGGTCTTAGAGAAGTAGATTTCGTTCTGAGAAAGTTATGTTTTCACAATGCTAAGTACTCCCAACTCCATCAACAATGTAGGTTTTCCCAGTTTCTAAGTCTCTCTTATTTTCTTGTACTTACACTTGGAATTCTCTGTGTAAACCTCTGTAACTTCTCTAGGTAGATGAATCACTGTGTACCTTCTCTTGTTTCTATCTGTAACCAATCTTGAGAAAATTACACATTCTCTGTTCACTGTTTCCCGGTCTTAGAGAAGTAGATTTCTTTCTGGGAAAGTGCTGTTTTCACAGTGCTAGGTACTCCCAACTCAGTCAACAATGTAGGTTTTACCAGTTTTCTAAGTCTCTCTTACTTGCTTGGAGTTACACTTGTAATTCTCTATGTAAACCTGCGTAACTTCGCTAGGTAGATGAATCACTGTGTACTTTCTCTTGTTTCTATCTGTTACCAATCTTGAGAAACTCATACATTCTCTGTTCACTGTTTCCCAGTCTTAGAGAAGTAGATTTCCTTCTGCGAAAGTGCTGTTTTCACAGTGCTAAGTACTCCCAACTCTATCAACAATGTAGGTTTTACCAGATTTCTAAGTCTCTCTTATTTTCTTGGAGTTACACTTGGAAATCTCTGTGTAAACCTCTGTAACTTCTCTAGGTAGATAAATCACTGGGTCCTTTCTCTTGTTTCTATCTGTTACCATACTTGAGAAACTCATACATTCTGTGTTCACTGTTTCCCGGTCTAAGAGAAGTAGATGTCTTTCTACGAAAGTGCTGTTTCCACAGTGCTAAGTACGCCCAACTCTATCAACAATGTAGGTTTTACGAGATTTCTAAGTCTCTCTTATTTTCTTGGAGTTACATTTGGAATTCTCTGTGTAAACCTCTGTAACTTCGCTAGTTAGATGAATAACTTTGTACTTTGTCTTGTTTCTATCTGTTACCAATCTTGAGAAACTCATACATTCTCTTTTCACTGTTTCGCGGTATTAGAGAAGTAGAATTCTTTCGGACAAAGTGCTATTTTCACAGTGCTAAGTACCCCCAACTCTATCAACAATGTAGGTTTTACGAATTTTCTAAGTCTCTCTTATTTTCTTGTACTTATACTTGGAATTCTCTGTGTAAACCTCTGTAACTTCTGTAGGTAGATGAATCACTGTGTACTTTCTCTTGTTTCTATCTGTTACCAATCTTGAGAAACTCATACATTCTCTGCTCACTCTTTCGTGATCTTAGAGAAGTAGATTTCTTTCACCGAAAGTGCTGTTTTCACAGTGCTAAGTACTCCCAACTCTATCATCATTGTAGGTTTTACCAGTTTTCTAACTCTCTCTTATTTTCTTGGAGTAACACTTGTAATGCTCTGTGTAAACCTCTGTAACTTCTCTAGCTAGATGAATCACTGTGTACTTTCTCTGGTATCTATCTGTTACCAATCTTGAGAAACTCATACATTCTCTGTTCACTGTTTCCAGGTCTTAGAGAAGTAAATTTCTTTCTGCGAAAGTGCTGTTTTCACAGTGCTAGGTACTCCGAACTCTATCAACAATGTAGGTTTTCCGATTTTTCTAAGTCTCTCTTTTTTTCTTGTACTTACACTTGGAATTCTCTTTGTAAACCTCTGTAACTTCTCTAGGTAGATGAATCACTGTGTACTTTCTCTTGTTTCTATCTGTTATCAGTCTTGAGAAACTCATACATTCTCTGTTGACTGTTTCCCGGTCTTAGAGAAGTAGATTTCTTTCGGCGAAAGTGCTGTTTTAACAATGCTAAGTACTGCGAACTCTATGAACAATGTAGGTTTTACGAGTTTTCTAAGTCTCTCTTATTTTCTTCTACTTATACCTGGAATTCTCTGTGTAAACCTCTGTAACTTCTCTCGTAGATGAATCACTGTGTACTTTCTCTTGTTTCTATCTCTTACCAATCTTGAGAAACTCATACATCCTCTGTTCACTGTTTCGCGGTCTTAGAGAAGTAGATTTCGTTCTGAGAAAGTTATGTTTTCACAATGCTAAGTACTCCCAACTCCATCAACAATGTAGGTTTTCCCAGTTTCTAAGTCTCTCTTATTTTCTTGTACTTACACTTGGAATTCTCTGTGTAAACCTCTGTAACTTCTCTAGGTAGATGAATCACTGTGTACCTTCTCTTGTTTCTATCTGTAACCAATCTTGAGAAAATTACACATTCTCTGTTCACTGTTTCCCGGTCTTAGAGAAGTAGATTTCTTTCTGTGAAAGTGCTGTTTTCACAGTGCTAGGTACTCCCAACTCAGTCAACAATGTAGGTTTTACCAGTTTTCTAAGTCTCTCTTACTTGCTTGGAGTTACAATTGTAATTCTCTATGTAAACCTGCGTAACTTCGCTAGGTAGATGAATCACTGTGTACTTTCTCTTGTTTCTATCTGTTACCAATCTTGAGAAACTCATACATTGTCTGTTCACTGTTTCGCGGTCTTAGATAAGTAGATTTCTTTCTGCGAAAGTGCTGTTTTCACAGTGCTAAGTACTCCCAACTCTATCAACAATGTAGGTTTTACCAGTTTTTTAAGTCTCTCTTATTTTCTTGTACTTATACTTGGAATTCTCTGGGTAAACCTCTGTAACTTCTCTTGGTAGATAAATCACTGTGTACTTTCTCTTGTTTCTATCTGTTACCAATCTTGAGAAACTCATACATTCTCTGTTCACTGTTTCCCAGTCTTAGAGAAGTAGATTTCCTTCTGCGAAAGTGCTGTTTTCACAGTGCTAAGTACTCCCAACTCTATCAACAATGTAGGTTTTACCAGATTTCTAAGTCTCTTTTATTTTCTTGGAGTTACACTTGGAAATCTCTGTGTAAACCTCTGTAACTTCTCTAGGTAGATAAATCACTGGGTCCTTTCTCTTGTTTCTATCTGTTACCAAACTTGAGAAACTCATACATTCTGTGTTCACTGTTTCCCGGTCTAAGAGAAGTAGATGTCTTTCTACGAAAGTGCTGTTTCCACAGTGCTAAGTACGCCCAACTCTATCAACAATGTAGGTTTTACGAGATTTCTAAGTCTCTCTTATTTTCTTGGAGTTACATTTGGAATTCTCTGTGTAAACCTCTGTAACTTCGCTAGTTAGATGAATAACTTTGTACTTTGTCTTGTTTCTATCTGTTACCAATCTTGAGAAACTCATACATTCTCTTTTCACTGTTTCGCGGTATTAGAGAAGTAGAATTCTTTCGGACAAAGTGCTATTTTCACAGTGCTAAGTACTCCCAACTCTATCAACAATGTAGGTTTTACGAATTTTCTAAGTCTCTCTTATTTTCTTGTACTTATACTTGGAATTCTCTGTGTAAACCTCTGTAACTTCTGTAGGTAGATGAATCACTGTGTACTTTCTCTTGTTTCTATCTGTTACCAATCTTGAGAAACTCATACATTCTCTGCTCACTCTTTCGTGATCTTAGAGAAGTAGATTTCTTTCACCGAAAGTGCTGTTTTCACAGTGCTAAGTACTCCCAACTCTATCATCATTGTAGGTTTTACCAGTTTTCTAACTCTCTCTTATTTTCTTGGAGTAACACTTGTAATGCTCTGTGTAAACCTCTGTAACTTCTCTAGCTAGATGAATCACTGTGTACTTTCTCTGGTATCTATCTGTTACCAATCTTGAGAAACTCATACATTCTCTGTTCACTGTTTCCAGGTCTTAGAGAAGTAAATTTCTTTCTGCGAAAGTGCTGTTTTCACAGTGCTAGGTACTCCGAACTCTATCAACAATGTAGGTTTTCCGATTTTTCTAAGTCTCTCTTTTTTTCTTGTACTTACACTTGGATTTCTCTGTGTGAACCTCTGTAACTTCTCTAGGTAGATGAATCACTGGGTACTTTCTCTTGTTTCTATCTGTTACCAATCTTGAGAAAATCATACATTCTCTGTTCACTGTTTCGCAGTGTTAGCGAAGTAAATTTCTTTCTGCGAAAGTCCTGTTTTCACAGTGCTACATACCCCCAACTCTCTCAACGATGTAGGTTTTACCAGTTTTCTAAGTCTCTCTTATTTTCTTGTACTTACACTTGGAATTTTCTGTGTAAACCGCTGTAACTTCTCTAGGTAGATGAATCACTGTGTACTTTCTTTTGTTTCTCTCTGTTACGAATCTAGAGAAACTCATACATTCTCTTTCACGGTTTCTCGGTCTTAGAGAAGTAGATTTCTTTCTGTGAAAGTGATGTTTTCACAGTGCTTAATACTCCCAACTCTGTCAACAATGTAGTTCTTACCAGTTTTGTACGTCTCTCTTATTTTCTTGTACTTGTTCTTGGAATTCTCTGTGTAAACCTCTGTAACTTCTCTACGTAGATGAATCACTGTGTACTTTGTCTTATTTCTATCTGTTACCAATCTTGAGAAACTCATACATTCTCTCTTGACTGTTTCCCGGTCTTAGAGAAGTAGATTTCTTTCGGTGAAAGTGATATTTTCACAGTGCTAAGTATTCCCAACTCTATCAACAATGTAGGTTTCACGAGTATTCTAAGTCTCTCTTATTATCTTTTACTTATACTTGGAATTCTCTGTGTTAACCTCTGTAACTTCTCTAGATAGATGAATCACTGTGTACTTTCTCTTGTTTCCATCTGTTACCAGTCTTGAGAAACTCATACATTCTCTGTTCACTGTTTCCCTGTCTTAGAGAAGTAGATTTCTTTCTGCTAAAGAGCTGTTTTCACATTGCTAAGTACTCCCAACTTTATCAACAATGTAGGTATTACCAGTTTTCTAAGTCTCTCTTATTTTCTTGGAGTAACACTTGGAATTCTCTGTCTAAACCTCTGTAACTTCCCTACGTAGATGAATCACTGTGTACTTTCTCTTCTTTCTATCTGTTACCAATCTTGAGAAACTCGTACATTCTCTCTTCACTGTTTCCCGGTCTTACAGAAGTAGATTTCTTTCGGCGAAAGTGCTGTTTTCACAGTGCTAAGTACTCCCAACTCTATCAACAATGTAGGTTTTACCAGTTTTCAAAGTCTGTCTCAATTTCTTGTACTTATACTTGGAATACTCTATGTAAACCTCTGTAAATTCTCTAGCTAGATGAATCACTGTGTACTTTGCCTTGTTTCTATCTGTTACCAATCTTGAGAAACTCATACATTCTCTGTTCACTTTTTCCCGGTCTTAGAGAAGTAGATTTCTTTCTGCGAAAGTGCTGTTTTCACAGTGCTAAGTACTCCAAACTCAGTCAACAATGTAGGTTATACCAGTTTTTTAAGTCTCTCTTATGTTCTTCGAGTTACAGTTGTAATTCTCAGTGAAAACCTCTGTAACTTCTCTAGGTAGATGAATCACTGTGTACTTTCTTTTATTTCTATCTGTTACGAATCTTTAGAAACTCATACATTCTGTAATCACTGTTTCCCGGTCTTAGAGTAGTAGATTTCTTTCTGAGAATGTGCTGTTTTCACAGTTAGAAGTACTCCCAACTGTATCAACAATGTAGGTTTACCAGTTTTCTAAGTCTCTCTTATTTTCTTGTACTTATACTTGAAATTCTCTGTGTAAACCTCTGTAACTTCTCTAGGTAGATGAATCACTGTGTACTTTCTCTTGTTTCTATCTGTTACCAATATTGAGACACTCATACATTGTCTGTTCACTGTTTCCCGGTCTTACAGAAGTAGATTTCTTTCTACGAAAGAGCTGTTTTCACAGTGCTAAGTACTCCCAACTCTCTCAACAATGTAGGTTTTACCAGTTCTCTAAGTCTCTCTTTATTTCTTGCACTTATACTTGGAATTCTCTGTGTAAACCTCTGTAACTTCACTAGCTGGATGAATCACTGTGTACTTTCTCTTGTTTCTATCTGTTACCAATCTTGAGAAACTCATACATTCTCTGTTCACTGTTTCCCGGTCTTAGAGAAGTACATTTCTTTCTGCGAAAGTGCTGTTTTCACAGTGCTAAGTACTCCCAACTCAGTCAACAATGTAGGTTATACCAGTTTTCTAAGTCTCTCTTATGTTTTCGAGTTACAGTTGTAATTCTCTGTGTAAACTTCTGTAACTTCTCTAGGTAGATGAATCACTGTGTACTTTCTTGTATATCTATCTGTTACGAATCTTTAGAAACTCATACATTCTCTGTTCACTGTTTCCCAGTCTTAGAGTAGTAGATTTCTTTCTGAGAATGTGCTGTTTTCACAGTGCTAAGTACTCCCAACTCTATCAACAATGTAGGTTTTACCAGTTTTCTAAGTCTCTCTTATTTTCTTGTACTTATACTTGGTATTCTCTATGTAAACGTCTGTAACTTCTCTAGGTAGATGAATCGCTGTGTACTTTCTCTTGTTTCCATCTGTTACCAAACTTGAGAAACTCATACATTCTCTGTTCACTGTTTCCCGCTCTTAGAGAAGTAGATTTCTTTCTGCGAAAGTGCTCTTTTCACAGTGCTAAGTACTCCCAACCTTATGAACAATGTAGATTTTACCAGATTTCTAAGTCTCTCTTAATTTCTTGTACTTATACTTGGAATTCTCTGTGTAAACCTCTGTAACTTCTCTAGGTAGATGAATCACTGGGTACTTTCTCTTGTTTCTATCTCTTACCAATCTTAAGAAACTGATACATTCTCTGTTCACTCTTTCGTGGTCTTAGAGAAGTAGATTTCTTTCTGCGAAAGTGCTGTTTTCACCGTGCTAAGTACTCCCAACTCTATCAACAATGTAGTTATTACCAGTTTTCTACGTCTCTCTTATTTTCTTGTACTTATACTTCAAATTCGCTGTGTAAACCTCCGTAACTTCTCTAGGTAGATGAATCACTGTGTACTTTCTCTTCTTTCTATCTGCTACTAATCTTGAGAAACTCATACAATCTTTGCTCACTGTTTCCCGGTCTTAGAGAAGTATATTTCTTTCTGCGAAAGTTCTGTTTTCACAGTGCTAAGTACTCCCAACTCTATCAACAATATAGGTTTTACAACTTTTCAAAGTCTCTATTATATTCTTGGAGTAACACTTGGAATTCTCTGTGTAAAACTCTGTAACGTCTCTAGGTAGATGAATCACTGTGTACTTTCTCTTGTTTCTGTCTGTTCCCAATCTTGAGAAACCATACTTTCTCTTTTCACTGTTTCCCGAACTTAGAGAAGTAGATTTCTTTCGGCGAAATTGCTGTTTTCACAGTGCTAAGTACTCCCAACTCTATCAACAATGTAGGTTTTACGAGTTTTCTAAGTCTCTCATTTTGTTATACTTATACTTGGAATTCTCTGTGTAAACCTCTATAACTTCTCTAGCCAGATGAATCACTGTGTACTTTCTCTTGTTTCTATCTGTTACCAATCTTGAGAAACTCATACAATCTTTGCTCACTGTTTCGCGGTCTTAGAGAAGTAGATTTCATTCTCGGAAAGTGCTGTTTTCACAATACTAAGTACTCCCAACTCTCTCAACAATTTATGTTTTACGAGTTTTCTAAGTCTCTCTTATTTTCTTTTACTTATAATTGGAATTCTCTGTGTAAACCTCTGTCACTTCTCTACCTAGATGTATCACTGTGTACTTTCTCTTGTTTCTATCAGTTACCAATCTTGAGAAACTCAAACAATCTCTGTTCACTGTTTCGCGGTCTTAGAGAAGTAGATTTCTTTCTGCAAAAGTGCTGTTTTCACAGTGCTAAGTACTCCCAACTCTATCAACAATGTAGGTTTCACCAGTTTTCTAAGTCTCTCTTATTTTCTTGGAGTAACACTGGGAGTTCTCTGTGTAAACCTCTGTAACTTCTCTACGTAGATAATCACTGTGTACTTTCTCTTGTTTCTATCTGTTACCAATCTTGAGAAACTCTTACATTCTGTGTTCACTGTTTCCCGGTCTTAGAGAAGTAGATTTCGTTCTGGGAAAGGGCTGTTTTCACAATGCTAAGTACTCCCAACTCTATCAACAATATAGATTTTACCCAGTTTTCTAAGTCTCTCTTATTTTCTTGTACTTATACTTGGAATTCTCTGTGTAAACCTCTGTCACTTCTCTAGCTAGATGAATCAGTGTGTACTTTCTCTTGTTTCTATCTGTTACCAATGTTGAGAAACTCATACATTCTCTGTTGACTGTATCCCTGTCTTACACAAGTAGTTTTCTTTCTGCGAAAGTGCTGTTTTCACAGTGCGAAGTACTCCCAACTCTATCAACAATGTAGGTTTTACCACTTTTCTAATTATCTCTTTTTTTCTTGTACTTATATGGAATTCTCTGTGTAAACCTCTTTAACTTCTCTTTGTAGATGAATCACTGTGTGCTTTCTCTTGTTTCTATCTGTTACCAATCTTGAGAAACTCATACCTTCTCTGTTCACTGTTTCCCGGTTTTAGAGAAGTAGATTTCTTTCTGCGAAAGTGCTGTTTTCACAGTGCTAAGTACTCCCAACTCTATCAACAATGTAGGTTTTACCAGTTTTCTAAGTCTCTCTTATTTTCTTGGAGTAACACTTGGAATTCTCTGTGTAAACCTCTGTAACTTCTCTAGGTAGATGAATCACAGTGTACTTTCTCTTGTTTCAATCTGTTATCAATCTTGAGAAACTGATACATTCTCCGTTCACTGTTTCCAGGTCTTAGGGAAGTAGATTTCTTTCTGCGAAAGAGCTGTTTTCACAGTGTTAAGTACTCCCAACTCTATCAACAATGTAGGTTTTACCAGTTTTCTAAGTCTCTCTTATTTTCTTGGAGTAACACTTGGAATTCTCTGTGTAAACCTCTGAAACTTCTCTAGGTAGATGAATCACTGTATACTTTCTCTTGTTTCTGTCTGTTCCCAATCTTGAGAAACCCATACATTCTCTGTTCACCTTTTCCCGGTCTTAGAGAAGTAGATTTCTTTGGGCGAAAGTGCTGTTTTCACAGTGCTAAGTACTCCCAACTCTATCAACTATGTAGGTTTTACCAGTTTTCTAAGTCTCTCTTATTTGCTTGGAATTACGCTTGCAATTCTCTGTGTAAACCTCTGTAACTTCTGTAGGTAGATGAATCACTGTGTACTTTGAGGTTTGAGGGTTTGAGTGTTTGAGGGTTTGAGGGTTTGAGGGTTTGAGCGTTTGAGGGTTTGAGGGTTTGAGGGTTTGAGGGTTTGAGGTTTTGATGGTTTGAGGGTTTGAGGGTTTGAGGGTTTGAGGGTTTGAGGGTTTGAGGGTTTGAGGGTTTGAGGGTTTGAGGTTTTGAGGGTTTGAGGGTTTGAGGTTTTGATGGTTTGAGGGTTTGAGGGTGAGGGTGAGGGTGAGGGTGAGGGTGAGGGTGAGGGTGAGGGTGAGGGTGAGGGGTAGGGTGAGGGTGAGGGTGAGGGTGAGTTGTAGGGTGAGGGTGAGGGTGAGGAATAGGGTTCGGTTTATTGTTTGGATTTGGGTTTGGGTTTTAGGGTTAGGGTTAGGGTTAGGGTTAGGTTTAGGGTTAGGGTAATTTCTCTAGCTAGATGAATCAGTGTGTACTTTCTCTTGTTTCTATCTGTTACCAATCTTGAGAAACTCATACATTCTCTGTTCACTGTTTCCCTGTCTTACAGAAGTAGATTTCTTTGTGCGAAAGTGCTGTTTTCACAGTGCTAAGTACTCCCAACTCTATCAACAATGTAGGTTTTACCAGTTTTCTAAGTCTCTCTTATTTTCTTGTACTTATACCTGGAATTCTCTGTGTAAACCTCTGTAACTTCTCTAGGTAGATGAAGCACTGTGCACTTTCTCTTGTTTCTATCCGTTGCTAATCTTGAGAAACTCATACATTCTCTGTTCACTGTTTCGCGGTCTCAGAGAAGTAGATTTCTTTCTGCGAAAGTGCTGTTTTCATAGTACTAAGTACTCCCAACTCTATCAACAATGTAGGTTTTACCAGTTTTCTAAGTCTCTCTTATTTTCTTGTACTTATACTTGGTTTTCTCTGTGTAAACCTCTGTAACTTCTCTAAGTAGATGAATCACTGTGTACTTTCTCTTGTTTCTGTCTGTTCCCAATATTGAGAAACTCATACATTCTCTGTTCACCTTTCCCGGTCTTAGAGAAGTAGATTTGTTTCGGCGAAAGTGCTGTTTTCACAGTGCTAAGTACTCCCAACTCTATCAACAATGTAGGTTTTACCAGTTTTCAAAGTCTCTGTTATTTTCTTGGAGTAACCCTTGAAATTCTCTGTGTAAACCTCTGTAACTTCTCTAGGTAGATGAATCACAGTGTACTTTCTCTTGTTTCTGTCTGTTACCTAACTTGAGAAACTCTTACATTCTCTGTTCACTGTTTCTCGGTCTTAGAGAAGTAGATTTCTTTCTGCGAAAGTGCTGTTTTCACAGTGCTAAGTACTCCAAACTCTATCAACAATGTAGCTTTTACCAGTTTTCTAAGTCTCTCTTATTTTCTTGCCCTGATACTTGGAATTCTCTCTGTAAACCTCTGTAACTTCTCTAGATAGATGAATCACTCTGTACTTTCTCTTGTTTCTATCTGTTACCAATCTTGAGAAACTCATACATTCTCTGTTCACTGTTTCCCAGTCTTAGAGAAGTAGATTTCTTTGTGCGAAAGTGCTGTTTTCACAGCGCTAAGTACTCCCATCTCTATCAACAATGTAGTTTTTACCAGTTTTCTAAGTCTCTCTTATTTTCTTGGAGTAAAACTTGGAATTCTCTGTGTAAACCTCTGTAACTTCTCTAGGTAGATGAATCACTGTGTACTTTCTCTTGTTTCTATCTGTTACCAATCTTGAGAAACTCTTACATTCTCTGTTCACTGTTTCCCTGTCGTAGAGAATTAGATTTCTTTCTGCGAAAGTGCTGTTTTCGCAGTGCTAAGAACTCCCCACTCTATCAACAATGTAGGTTTTACCAGTTTTCTAAATCTCTCTTAATTTCTTGTACTTATACTTGGAATTCTCTGTGTAAACCTCTGTAACTTCTCTAGGTAGATGAATCACTGTGTACTTTCTCTTGTTTCTATCTGTAACCAATCTTCAGAAACTCATACATTCTCTGTTCACGGTTGCACGGTCTTAGAGAAGTAGATTTCTTACGGCGAAAATGATGTTTACACAGTGCTACGTACTACCAACTCAGTAAACATAGTAGGTTTTACCAGTTTTCTAAGTCTCTGTTATTTGCTTGGAGTTACGCTTGTAATTCTCTGTGTAAACTTCTGTAACTTCTCAAGGTAGACGAATCACTGTGTACTTTCTCTTGTTTCTATCTCTTACCAATTTTGAGAAACTCATACATTCTCTGTTCACTGTTTCCCTTTCTTAGAGAAGTAGATTTCTTTCAGCGAAAGTGCTGTTTTCACAGTGCTAAGTACTCCCAACTCTATCAACAATGTAGGTTTTACCAGTTTTCTAAGTCTCTCTTATTTTCTTGGAGTAACACTTGGAATTCTCTGTGTGAACCTCTTTAACTTCTCTAGGTAGATGAATCACTGTGTACTTTCTCTTGTTTCTATCGTTACCAGTCTTGAGAAACTCTTACATTCTCTGTTCACTGTTTCCCAGTCTTAGAGAAGTAGATTTCTTTTTGCGAAAGTGCTGTTTTCACAGTGCTAAGTACTCCCAACTCTATCAACAATGTTGGTTTTAGCAATTTCCTAAGTCTCTCTTATTTTCTTGGAGTAACACTTTTAATTCTCTGTGTAAACCTCTGTAACTTCTCTAGCTAGATGAATCAGTGTGTACTTTCTCTTGTTTCTATCTGTTACCAATGTTGAGAAACTCATACATTCTCCGTTCACTGTTTCCCTGTCTTACAAAAGTAGATTTCTTTCTGCGAAAGTGCTCTTTTCACAGTGCTAAGTACTCCCAGCACTATCAAAAATGTAGGTTTTACAAGTTTTCTAAGTCTCTCTTATTTTCTTGGAGTAACACTTGGAATTCTCTGTGTAAACCTCTGTAACTTCCCTACCTAGATGAATCACTGTGTACTTTCTCTTGTTTCTATCTGTTACAAATCTTGAGAAACTCAAACAATCTCTGTTCACTGTTTCGCGGTCTTAGAGAAGTAGATTTCTTTCTGCCAAAGTGCTGTTTTCACAGTCCTAAGTACTCCCGGCCCTATCAACAATGTAGGTTTCACCAGTTTTCTAAGTCTCTCATATTTTCTTGGACTAACACTGGGAATTCTCTGTGTAAACCGCTGTTACTTCTCTAGGTAGATGAATCACTGTGTACTTTCTCTTGTTTCTATCTGTTACCAATCTTGAGAAACTCATACATTCTCTGTTCACTGTTTCCCTGTTTTAGAGAAGTAGATTTCTTTCTGCGAAAGTGCTGTTTTCACAGTGCTAAGAACTCCCAACTGTATCAACAATGTAGGTCTTACCAGTTTTCTAAATCTCTATTAATTTCTTGTACTTATACTTGGAATTCTCTGTGTAACCCTCTGTAACTTCTGTAGGTAGATGAATCACTCTGTACTTTCTCTTGTTTCCATCTGTTACCAATCTTGAGAAACTCGTACATTCTCTGTTCACTGTTTCGCGGTCTAAGAAAAGTAGATTTCTTTCTGCGAAAGTGCTGTTTTCACAGTGCTAAGAACTCCCAACTCTATCAACAATGTAGGTTTTACCAGTTTTCTAAATCTCTCTTAATTTCTTTTACTTATACTTGGAATTCTCTGTGTAAACATCTGTAACTTCTCTAGCCAGATGAATCACTGTGTACTTTCTCTTGTGTGTATCTGTAACCAATCTTCAGAAACTTATACATTCTCTGTTCACGGTTACACCGTCTTAGAGAAGTAGATTTCTTTCAGCGAAAGTGATGTTTTCACAGTGCTTCGTACTCCCAACTCAGTCAACAATGTAGGTTTTAACATTTTTCTAAGTCTCTCTTATTTGCTTGGAGTTACGCTTGCAATTCTCTGTGTAAACCTCTGTAACTTCTGTAGGTAGATGAATCACTGTGTACTTTGAGGTTTGAGGGTTTGAGGGTTTGAGGGTTTGAGGGTTTGAGGGTTTGAGGGTTTGAGGGTTTGAGGGTTTGAGGGTTTGAGGGTTTTTGAGGGTTTGAGGGTTTGAGGGTGAGGGTGAGAGTGAGGGTGAGGGTGAGGGTGAGGGTGAGGGGTAGGGTGAGGGTGAGGGTGAGGGTGAGGGGTAGGGTGAGGGTGAGGGTGAGGATTAGGCTTAGGTTTGGGGTTTGGGTTTGGGTTTGGGTTTTAGGGTTAGGGTTAGGGTTAGGGTTAGGGTTAGGGTTAGGTTTAGGGTTAGGGTAGTTTCTCTAGCTAGATGAATCAGTGTGTACTTTCTCTTGTTTCTATCTGTTACCAATCTTGAGAAACTCATACATTCTCTGTTCACTGTTTCCCTGTCTTACAGAAGTAGATTTCTTTCTGCGAAAGTGCTGTTTTCACAGTGCTAAGTACTCCCAACTCTATCAAAATGTAGGTTTTACCAGTTTTCTAAGTATCTCTTATTTTCTTGTACTTATACCTGCAATTCTCTGTGTAAACCTCTGTAACTTCTCTAGGTAGATGAAGCACTGTGCACTTTCTCTTGTTTCTATCCGTTACTAATCTTGAGAAACTCATACATTCTCTGTTCACTGTTTCGCGGTCTCAGAGAAGTAGATTTCTTTCTGCGAAAGTGCTGTTTTCATAGTGCTAAGTACTCCCAACTCTATCAACAATGTAGGTTTTACCAGTTTTCTAAGTCTCTCTTATTTTCTTCGAGTAACACTTGGAACTCTCTGTGTAAACCTCTGTAACTTCTCTAAGTAGATGAATCACTGTGTACTTTCTCTTGTTTCTGTCTGTTCCCAATATTGAGAAACTCATACATTCTCTGTTCACCTTCCCGGTCTTAGAGAAGTAGATTTGTTTCGGCGAAAGTGCTGTTTTCACAGTGCTAAGTACTCCCAAATCTATCAACAATGTAGGTTTTACCAGTTTTCTAAGTCTCTCTTATTTTCTTCGAGTAACACTTGAAATTCTCTGTGTAAACCTCTGTAACTTCTGTAGGTAGATGAATCACTGTGTACTTTGAGGTTTGAGGGTTTGACGGTTTGAGGGTTTGAGGGTTTGAGGGTTTGAGGGTTTGAGGGTTTGAGGGTTTGAGGGTTTGAGGGTTTGAGGGTTTGAGGGTTTGAGGGTTTGAGGGTTTGAGGGTTTGAGGGTTTGAGGGTTTGAGGGTTTGAGGTTTTGAGGGCTTGAGGGTTTGAGGTTTTGAGGGTTTGAGGGTTTGACGGTGAGGGTGAGGGTGAGGGTGAGGGTGAGGGGTAGGGTGAGGGTGAGGGTGAGGGTGAGTTGTAGGGTGAGGGTGAGGGTGAGGGTGAGGAATAGGGTTCGGTTTATTGTTTGGGTTTGGGTTTGGGTTTTAGGGTTAGGGTTAGGGTTAGGGTTAGGGTTAGGGTTAGGTTTAGGGTTAGGGTAATTTCTCTAGCTAGATGAATCAGTGTGTACTTTCTCTTGTTTCTATCTGTTACCAATCTTGAGAAACTCATACATTCTCTGTTCACTGTTTCCCTGTCTTACAGAAGTAGATTTCTTTGTGCGAAAGTGCTGTTTTCACAGTGCTAAGTACTCCCAACTCTATCAACAATGTAGGTTTTACCAGTTTTCTAAGTCTCTCTTATTTTCTTGTACTTATACCTGGAATTCTCTGAGTAAACTTCTGTAACTTCTCTAGGTAGATGAAGCACTGTGCACTTTCTCTTGTTTCTATCCGTTGCTAATCTTGAGAAACTCATACATTCTCTGTTCACTGTTTCGCGGTCTCAGAGAAGTAGATTTCTTTCTGCGAAAGTGCTGTTTTCATAGTGCTAAGTACTCCCAACTCTATCAACAATGTAGGTTTTACCAGTTTTCTAAGTCTCTCTTATTTTCTTGTACTTATACTTGGTTTTCTCTGTGTAAACCTCTGTAACTTCTCTAAGTAGATGAATCACTGTGTACTTTCTCTTGTTTCTGTCTGTTCCCAATATTGAGAAACTCATACATTCTCTGTTCACCTTTCCCGGTCTTAGAGAAGTAGATTTGTTTCGGCGAAAGTGCTGTTTTCACAGTGCTAAGTACTCCCAACTCTATCAACAATGTAGGTTTTACCAGTTTTCTAAGTCTCTCTTATTTTCTTGGAGTAACCCTTGAAATTCTCTGTGTAAACCTCTGTAACTTCTCTAGGTAGATGAATCACAGTGTACTTTCTCTTGTTTCTATCTGTTACCTAACTTGAGAAACTCTTACATTCTCTGTTCACTGTTTCTCGGTCTTAGAGAAGTAGATTTCTTTCTGCGAAAGTGCTGTTTTCACAGTGCTAAGTACTCCAAACTCTATCAACAATGTAGCTTTTACCAGTTTTCTAAGTCTCTCTTATTTTCTTGCCCTGATACTTGGAATTCTCTCTGTAAACCTCTGTAACTTCTCTAGATAGATGAATCACTCTGTACTTTCTCTTGTTTCTATCTGTTACCAATCTTGAGAAACTCATACATTCTCTGTTCACTGTTTCCCAGTCTTAGAGAAGTAGATTTCTTTGTGCGAAAGTGCTGTTTTCACAGCGCTAAGTACTCCCATCTCTATCAACAATGTAGTTTTTACCAGTTTTCTAAGTCTCTCTTATTTTCTTGGAGTAAAACTTGGAATTCTCTGTGTAAACCTCTGTAACTTCTCTAGGTAGATGAATCATTGTGTACTTTCTCTTGTTTCTATCTGTTACCAATCTTGAGAAACTCTTACATTCTCTGTTGACTGTTTCCCTGTCGTAGAGAATTAGATTTCTCTCTGCGAAAGTGCTGTTTTCACAGTGCTAAGAACTCCCAACTCTATCAACAATGTAGGTTTTACCAGTTTTCTAAATCTCTCTTAATTTCTTGTACTTATACTTGGAATTCTCTGTGTAAACCTCTGTAACTTCTCTAGGTAGATGAATCACTGTGTACTTTCTCTTGTTTCTATCTGTAACCAATCTTCAGAAACTCATACATTCTCTGTTCACGGTTGCACGGTCTTAGAGAAGTAGATTTCTTACGGCGAAAGTGATGTTTACACAGTGCTACGTACTACCAACTCAGTCAACAATGTAGGTTTTACCAGTTTTCTAAGTCTCTGTTATTTGCTTGGAGTTACGCTTGTAATTCTCTGTGTAAACTTCTGTAACTTCTCTAGGTAGATGAATCACTGTGTACTTTCTCTTGTTTCTATCTCTTACCAATTTTGAGAAACTCATACATTCTCTGTTCACTGTTTCCCTTTCTTAGAGAAGTAGATTTCTTTCGGCGAAAGTGCTGTTTTCACAGTGCTAAGTACTCCCAACTCTATCAACAATGTAGGTTTTACCAGTTTTCTAAGTCTCTCTTATTTTCTTGGAGTAACACTTGGAATTCTCTGTGTGAACCTCTTTAACTTCTCTAGGTAGATGAATCACTGTGTACTTTCTCTTGTTTCTATCGTTACCAGTCTTGAGAAACTCTTACATTCTCTGTTCACTGTTTCCCAGTCTTAGAGAAGTAGATTTCTTTTTGCAAAAGTGCTGTTTTCACAGTGCTAAGTACTCCCAACTCTATCAACAATGTTGGTTTTAGCAATTTCCTAAGTCTCTCTTATTTTCTTGGAGTAACACTTTTAATTCTCTGTGTAAACCTCTGTAACTTCTCTAGCTAGATGAATCAGTGTGTACTTTCTCTTGTTTCTATCTGTTACCAATGTTGAGAAACTCATACATTCTCTGTTCACTGTTTCCCTGTCTTACAAAAGTAGATTTCTTTCTGCGAAAGTGCTGTTTTCATAGTGCTAAGTACTCCCAACTCTATCAACAATGTAGGTTTTACCAGTTTTCTAAGTCTCTCTTATTTTCTTATACTTATACTTGGTTTTCTCTGTGTAAACCTCTGTAACTTCTCTAAGTAGATGAATCACTGTGTACTTTCTCTTGTTTCTGTCTGTTCCCAATATTGAGAAACTCATACATTCTCTGTTCACCTTTCCCGGTCTTAGAGAAGTAAATTTGTTTCGGTGAAAGTGCTGTTTTCACAGTGCTAAGTACTCGCAACTCTATCCACAATGTAGGTTTTACCAGTTTTCTAAGTCTCTCTTATTTTCTTGTACTTATACTTGGAATTCTCTGTGTAAACCTCTGTAACTTCTCTCGCCAGATGAATCACTGTGGACTTTCTCTTGTTTCTATCTGTTACCAATCTTGAGAAACTCATACATTCTCTGTTTACTGTTTTGCGGTCTTAGAGAAGTAGATTTCTTTGTGCGAAAGTGCTGTTTTCACAGTGCTAAGTACTCCCAACTCTATCAACAATGTAGTTTTTACCAGTTTTCTAAGTCTCTCTTATTTTCTTGAAGTTACACTTGGATTTCTCTGTGTAAACCTCTGTAACTTCTCTGGATAGATGAATCACTGTGTACTTTCTCTTGTTTCTATCTGTTACCAATCTTGAGAAAATCATACATTTTCTGTTCACTGTTTCCCAGACTTAGAGAAATAGATTTCTTTGTGCAAAAGTGCTGTTTTCACAGTGCTAAGTACTCCCAAATCTATCAACAATGTAGGTTTTACCGGTTTTCTAAGTCTCTCTTATTTGCTTGTACTTATACTTGGAATTCTCTGTGTAAACCTCTGTAACTTCTCTAGGTAGATGAATCACTGTGTACTTTCTCTTGTTTCTATCTGTTAACAATCTGGAGAAACTCATACATTCTCTGTTCACTGTTTCCCAGTCTTAGAGAAGTAGATTTCTTTCTGCGAAAGTGCTGTTTTCACAGTGCTAAGTACTCCCAACTCTATCCACAATGTAGGTTTTACCAGTTTTCTAAGTCTCTCTTATTTTCTTGTACTTATACTTGGAATTCTCTGAATAAACTTCTGTAACTTCTCTAGGTAGATGAATCACTGCGTACTTTCTCTTGTTTCTATCTGTTACCAATCTTGGGAAACTCATACATTCTCTGTTCACTGTTTCCCGGTCTTAGAGAAGTAGATTACTTTCGGCGAAAGTGTTGTTTTCACAGTGCTTAGTACTCCCAACTCCATCCACAATGTAGGTTTTACCAGTTTTCTAAGTCTCTCTTATTTTCTTGTACTTATACATATACTTCTCTGTGTAAACTTCTGTAACTTCTCTAGGTATATGAATCACTGTGTACTTTCTCTAGTTTCTATCTGTTACCAATCTTCAGAAACTCATACATTCTCTGTTCACTGTTTCAGGGACGTAGAGAACTAAATTTCTTTCTGGGAAAGTGCTGTTTTCACAGTGCTAAGTACTCCCAACTCTATCAACAATGTAGGTTTTACCAGTTTTCTAAGTCTCTCTTGTTTTCTTGTACTTATACTTGGAATTCTCTGTGTAAACCTCTGTAACTTCTCTAGGTAGATGAATCACTGTGTACTTTCTCTTGTTTCTATCTGTTACCAATCTTGAGAGACTCATACATTCTCTGTTCACTGATTCCCAGTCTTAGAGAAGTAGATTTCTTTCGGCGAAAGTGCTGTTTTCACAGTGCTAAGTACTCCCAACTCTATCCACAATGTAGGTTTTACCAGTTTTCTAAGTCTGTCTTACTGTTTTGTACTTATACTTGGAATTCTCTGTGTAAACCTCTGTAACTTTTCTAGGTAGATGAATCACTGTGTACTTTCTCTTGTTTCTATCTGATACCAATCTTGAGAAACTCATACATTCTCTGTTCACTGTTTCACGGACTTAGAGAACGAAATTTCTTTCGGTGAAAGTGCTGTTTTCACAGTGCTAAGTACTCCCAACTCTATCAACAATGTAGGTTTTGCCAGTTTTCTAAGTCTCTCTTATTTTCTTGTACTTATACTTGGAATTCTCTGTGTAAACCTCTGTAACTTTTCTAGGTAGACGAATCACCGTGTACTTTCTCTTGTTTCTATCTGTTACCAATCTTGAGAAACTCATAAATTCTCTGTTCACTGTTTCAGTGACTTAGAGAACTAAATTTCTTTCGGCGAAAGTGCTGTTTTCACAGTGCTAAGTACTCCCAACTCTATCAACAATGTAGGTTTTACCAGTTTTCTAAGTCTCTCTTATTTTGTTGTACTTATACTTGGAATTCTCTGTGTAAACTTCTGTAACTTCTCTAGGTACATGAATCACTGTGTACTTTCTCTTGTTTGAATCTGTTACCAATCTTGAGAAGCTCACACAATCTCTGTTCACTGTTTCACGGACTTAGAGAACTAAATTTCCTACCGCGAAAGTGCCGTTTTCACAGTGCTAAGTACTCCCAACTCTATCAACAATGTAGGTTTTACCAGTTTTCTAAGTCTCTCTTATTTTCTTGTACTTATACTTGGAATTCTCTGTGTAAACCTCTGTAACTTCTCTAGGTAGATGAATCACTGTGTACTTTCTCTTGTTTCTATCTGTTACCAATCTTGAGAAACTCATACATTCTCTGTTCACTGTTTCCCAGTCTTAGAGAAGTAGATTTCTTTCGGCGAAAGTGCTGTTTTCACAGTGCTAAGTACTCCCAACTCTATCCACAATGTAGGTTGTACCAGTTTTCTAAGTCTGTCTTACTGTCTTGTACTTATACTTGGAATTCTCTGTGTAAACCTCTGTAACTTTTCTAGGTAGATGAATCACTGTGCAGTTTCTCTTGTTTCTGTCTGTTACCAATCTTGAGAAACTGATACATTCTCTTTTCACTATTTCACGGACTTAGAAAACTAAATTTCTTTCGACGAAAGTGCTGTTTTCACAGTTCTAAGTACTGCCAACTCTATCAACAATGTAGGTTTTACCAGTTTTCTAAGTCTCTCTTATTTTCTTGTACTTATACCTGGAATTCTCTGTGTAAACCTCGGTAACTTCTCTAGCTAGATGAATCACTGTGTGCTTTCTCTTGTTTCTATCTGTAACCAATCTTTAGAAACTCATACATTCTCTGTTGACTGTTTCTCAGTCTTAGAGAAGTAGATTTCTTTCTGGGAAAGTGCTGTTTTCACAGTGCTAGGTACTCCCAACTCTATCCACAATGTAGGTTTTACCAGTTTTGTAAGTCTCTCTTATTTTCTTCTACTTATCCTTGGAATTCTCTGTGTAAACCTCTGTAACTTCTCTAGGTAAATGAATCACTGTGTACTTTCTCTTGTTTCTGTTACCAATCTTGAGGAACTCATACATTCTCTGTTCACTGTTTCACGGACCTAGAGAACTAAATTTCCTTCGGCGAAAGTGCTGTTTTCTCAGTGCTAAGTAATCCCAACTCTATCAACAATGTCGGCTTTACCATTTTTCTAAGTTTCTCTTATTTTCTTATACTTACACTTGGAATTCTCTGTGTAAACCTCTGTAACTTTTCTAGGTAGATGAATCACGGTGTACCTTCTCTTCTTTCTATCTGTTACCAATCTTGAGAAACTGATACATTCTCTTTTCACTGTTTCATGGACTTAGAAAACTAAATTTCTTTCGGCTAAAGTGCTGTTTTCACAGTGCTAAGTAATCCCAACTCTATCAACAATGTAGGTTTTACCATTTATCTAAGTCTCTCTTATTTTCTTGTACTTATACTTGGAATTCTCTGTGTAAACCTCCGTAACTTTTCTAGGTAGATGAATCACTGTGTGCTTTCTCTTCTTTCTATCTGTTACCAATCTTGAGAAACTCGTACATTCTCTGTTCACTGTTTCCCAGTGTTAGAGAAGTAGATTTCTTTCTGTGAAAGTGCTGTTTTCACAGTGCTAAGTACTCCCAACTGTATGAACAATGTAGGTTTTACGAGTTTTCTAAGTCTCTCTTATTTTCTTGTACTTATACTTGGAATTCTCTGTGTAAACCTCTGTAACTTTTCTAGGTAGATGAATCACTGTGTACTTTCTCTTGTTTCTATCTGTTACCAATCTTGAGAAACTCATACATTCTCTGTTCACTGTTTCACGGACTTAGAGAACTAACTTTCCTACGGCGAAAGTGCTGTTTTCACAGTGCTAAGTACCCCCAACTCTATCAACAATGTAGGTTTTACCAGTTTTCTAAGTCTCTCTCATTTTCTTGTACTTATACTTGGTATTCTCTGTGTAAACCTCTGTAACTTCTCTAGGTAGATGAATCACTGTGTACTTTCTCTTGTTTCTGTTACCAATCTTGAGGAACTCATACATTCTCTGTTCACTGTTTCCCAGTCTTAGAAAACTAGATTTCTTTCTGCGAAAGTGCTGTTTTCACAGTGCTAAGTACTCCCAACTCTATCAACAATGTAGGTTTTACCAGTTTTCTAAGTCTCTCTTATTTTCTTGTACTTATACTTGGAATTCTCTGTGTAAACCTCTGTAACTTTTCTAGGTAGATGAATCACTGTGTACTTTCTCTTGTTTCTATCTGTTACCAATCTTGAGAAACTCATACATTCTCTGTTCACTGTTTTCCAGTCTTAGAGAACTAGATTTCTTTCTGGGAAACTGCTGTTTTCACAGTGCTAAGTACTCCCAACTCTATCAACAACGTAGGTTTTACCAGTTTTCTAAGTCTCTCTTATTTTCTTGTACTTATACTTGGTTTTCTCTGTGTAAACCTCTGTAACTTTTCTAGGTAGATGAATCACTGTGTACTTTCTCTTGTTTCTGTCTGTTACCAATCTTGAGAAACTCATACATTCTCTGTTCACTGTTTCACGGACTTAGAGAACTAAATTTCTTTGAGCGAAAGTGCTGTTTTCACAGTGCTAAGTACTCCCAACCCTATCTACAATGTAGGTTTTAACAGTTTTCTAAGTCTCTCTTATTTTCTTGCACTTATACGTGGAATTCTCTGTGTAAACCTCTGTAACTTTTCTAGGTAGATGAATCACTGTGTACTTTCTCTTGTTTCTATCTGTTATCAATCTTGAGAAAATCATACATTCTCTGTTCACTGTTTCACGGACTTAGAGAACTAAATTTCTTTCGGTGAAAGTGCTGTTTTCACAGTGCTAAGTACTACCAACTCTATCAACAATCTAGGTTTTGCCAGTTTTCTAAGTCTCTCTTATTTTCTTGTACTTATACCTCGAATTCTCTGTGTAAACCTCTGTAACTTTTCTAGGTAGATGAATCACTGTGTACTTTCTCTTGTTTCTATCTGTTACCAATCTTGAGAAACTCATACATTCCCTGTTCACTGTTTCAGTGACTTAGAGAACTAAATTTCTTTCGGCGAAAGTGCTGTTTTCACAGTGCTAAGTACTCCCAACTCTATCAACAATGTAGGTTTTACCAGTTTTCTAAGTCTCTCTTATTTTCTTGTACTTATACTTGGAATTCTCTGTGTAAACCTCTGTAACTTTTCTAGGTAGATGAATCACTGTGTACTTTCTCTTGTTTGTATCTGTTACCAATCTTGAGAAACTCATACATTCTCTGTTCACTGTTTCCCAGTCTTAGAGAACTAGATTTCTTTCTGGGAAACTGCTGTTTTCACAGTGCTAAGTACTCCCAACTCTATCAACAACGTAGGTTTTACCAGTTTTCTAAGTCTCTCTTATTTTCTTGTACTTATACTTGGTTTTCTCTGTGTAAACCTCTGTAACTTTTCTAGGTAGATGAATCACTGTGTACTTTCTCTTGTTTCTATCTGTTACCAATCTTGAGAAACTCATACATTCTCTGTTCACTGTTTCACGGACTTAGAGAACTAAATTTCTTTGAGCGAAAGTGCTGTTTTCACAGTGCTAAGTACTCCCAACCCTATCTACAATGTAGGTTTTAACAGTTTTCTAAGTCTCTCTTATTTTCTTGCACTTATACGTGGAATTCTCTGTGTAAACCTCTGTAACTTTTCTAGGTAGATGAATCACTGTGTACTTTCTCTTGTTTCTATCTGTTACCAATCTTGAGAAACTGATACATTCTCTGTTCACTGTTTCCCAGTCTTAGAGAAGTAGATTTCTTTCTGCGAAAGTGCTGTTTTCACAGTGCTAAGTACTCCCAACTGTATCAACAATGTAGGTGTTACCAGTATTCTAAGTCTCTCTTATTTTCTTGTCCTTATACTTGGTTTTCTCTGTGTAAACCTCTGAAACCTTTCTAGGTAGATGAATCACTGTGTACTTTCTCTTGTTTCTATCTGTTACCAATCTTGAGAAACTCATACATTCTCTGTTCATTGTTTCGCGGACTTAGAGAACTAAATTTCTTTCGGCGAAAGTGCTGTTTTCACAGTGCTAAGTACTCCCAACTCTATCAAAAATGTAGGTTTTACCAGTTTTCTAAGTCTCTCTTATTTTCTTGTACTTATACTTGGAATTCTCTGTGTAAACCTCTGTAACTTTTCTAGGTAGATGAATCAGTGTGTACTTTCTCTTGTTTCTATCTGTTACCAATCTTGAGAAACTCATACATTCTCTGTTAACTGTTTCACGGACTTACAGAACCAAATTTCCTTCGGCGAAAGTGCTGTTTTCTCAGTGCTAGGTACTCCCAACTCTATCAACCATGTAGGTTTTACCAGTTTTCTAAGTCTCTCTTATTTTCTTGTACTTATACTTGGTATTCTCTGTGTAAACCTCTGTAACTTTTCTAGGTAGATGAATCACTGTGTACTTTCTCTTGTTTCTATCTGTTACCAATCTTGAGAAACTCATACATTCTCTGTTCATTGTTTCGCGGACTTAGAGAACTAAATTTCTTTCGGCGAAAGTGCTGTTTTCACAGTGCTAAGTACTCCCAAATCTATCAAAAATGTAGGTTTTACCAGTTTTCTAAGTCTCTCTTATTTTCTTGTACTTACACTTGGAATTCGCTGTGTAAACCTCTGTAACTTTTCTAGGTAGATGAATCACTGTGTACTTTCTCTTGTTTTTATCTGTTACCAATCTTGAGAAACTCATACATTCTCTGTTCCCTGTTTCACGGGCTTAGAGAACTAAATTTCCTTCTGCGAAAGTGGTGTTTTCACAGTGCTAAGTACTGTCAACTCTATCAACAATGTAGGTTTTACCAGTTTTCTAAGTCTCTCTCATTTTCTTGTACTTATACTTGGAATTCTCTGTGTAAACCTCTGTAACTTCTCTAGGTAAATGAATCACTGTGTACTTTCTCTTGTTTCTGTTACCAATCTTGAGGAACTCATACATTCTCTGTTCACTGTTTCCCAGTCTTAGAAAACTAGATCTCTTTCTGCGAAAGTGCTGTTTTCACAGTACTAAGTACTCCCAACTCTATCCACAATGTAGGTTTTACCAGTTTTCTAAGTCTCTCTTATTTTCTTTTACTTATCCTTGGAATTCTCTGTGTAAACCTCTGTAACTTTTTTAGGTAGATGAATCACTGTGTACTTTCGCTTGTTTCTATCTGTTACCAAACTTGAGAAACTCATACATTCTCTATTCACTGTTTCACGGACTTAGAGAACTAAATTTCCTTCAGCGAAAGTGCTGTTTTCACAGTGCTAAGTACTCCCAACTCTATCCACAATGTAGGTTTTACCAGTTTTCTAAGTCTCCCTCATTTTCTTGTACTTATACTTGGAATTCTCTGTGTAAACCTCTGTAACTTCTCTAGGTAGGTGAATCACTGTGTACTTTCTCTTGTTTCTATCTGTTACCAATCTGGAGAAACTCATACATTCTCTGTTCACTGTTTCCCAGTCTTAGAGAAGTAGATTTCTTTCTGGGAAAGTGCTGTTTTCACAGTGCTAAGTACTCCCAACTGTATCAACAATGGAGGTTTTACCAGTATTCTAGGTCTCTCTTATTTTCTTGTACTTATCCTTGGAATTCTCTATGTAAACCTCTGCAACTTTTCTAGGTAGATGAATCACTGTGTACTTTCTCTCGTTTCTATCTGTTACCAATCTTGAGAAACTCATACGTTCTCTGTTCAGTGTTTCACAGACATAAAGAACTAAATTTCCTTCAGCGAAAGTGCTGTTTTCACAGTGCTAGGTACTCCCAACTCTATCAACAATGTAGGTTTTACCAGTTTTATAAGTCTCTCTCATTTTCTTGTACTTATACTTGGAATTCTCTGTGTAAACCTCTGTAACTTCTCTAGGTAGATGAATCACTGTGTACTTTCTCTTGTTTCTATCTGTTACCAATCTTGAGAAACTCATACATTCTCTGTTAACTGTTTCACGGACTTACAGAACTAAATTTCCTTTGGCGAAAGTGCTGTTTTCTCAGTGCTAGGTACTCCCAACTCTATCAACAATGTAGGTTTTACCAGTTTTCTAAGTCTCTCTTATTTTCTTGTACTTATACTTGGTATTCTCTGTGTAAACCTCTGTAACTTTTCTAGGTAGATGAATCACTGTGTACTTTCTCTTGTTTCTATCTGTTACCAATCTTGAGAAACTCATACATTCTCTGTTCATTGTTTCGCGGACTTAGAGAACTAAATTTCTTTCGGCGAAAGTGATGTTTTCACAGTGCTAAGTACTCCCAAATCTATCAAAAATGTAGGTTTTACCAGTTTTCTAAGTCTCTCTTATTTTCTTGTACTTACACTTGGAATTCTCTGTGTAAACCTCTGTAACTTTTCTAGGTAGATGAATCACTGTGTACTTTCTCTTGTTTTTATCTGTTACCAATCTTGAGAAACTCATACATTCTCTGTTCCCTGTTTCACGGGCTTAGAGAACTAAATTTCCTTCTGCGAAAGTGGTGTTTTCACAGTGCTAAGTACTGCCAACTCTATCAACAATGTAGCTTTTACCAGTTTTCTAAGTCTCTCTCATTTTCTTGTACTTATACTTGGAATTCTCTGTGTAAACCTCTGTAACTTCTCTAGGTAAATGAATCACTGTGTACTTTCTCTTCTTTCTGTTACCAATGTTGAGGAACTCATACATTCTCTGTTCACTGTTTCCCAGTCTTAGAAAACTAGATCTCTTTCTGCGAAAGTGCTGTTTTCACAGTACTAAGTACTCCCAACTCTATCCACAATGTAGGTTTTACCAGTTTTCTAAGTCTCTCTTATTTTCTTGTACTTATACTTGGAATTCTCTGTGTAAACCTCTGTAACTTTTTTAGGTAGATGAATCACTGTGTACTTTCGCTTGTTTCTATCTGTTACCAAACTTGAGAAACTCATACATTCTCTATTCACTGTTTCACGGACTTAGAGAACTAAATTTCCTTCAGCGAAAGTGCTGTTTTCACAGTGCTAAGTACTCCCAACTCTATCCACAATGTAGGTTTTACCAGTTTTCTAAGTCTCTCTTATTTTCTTGTACTTATACTTGGAATTCTCTGTGTAAACCTCTGTAACTTCTCTAGGTAGATGAATCACTGTGTACTTTCTCTTGTTTCTATCTGTTATCAATCTGGAGAAACTCATACATTTTCTGTTCACTGTTTCCCAGTCTTAGAGAAGTAGATTTCTTTCTGGGAAAGTGCTGTTTTCACAGTGCTAGGTACTCCCAACTCTATCCACAATGTAGGTTTTACCAGTTTTCTAAGTCTCTCTTATTTTCTTGTACTTATACATGGAATTCTCTGAGTAAACTTCTGTAACTTCTCTAGGTAGGTGAATCACTGTGTACTTTCTCTTGTTTCTATCTGTTACCAATCTTGAGAAACTGATACATTCTCTGTTCACTGTTTTCCAGTGTTAGAGAAGTAGATTTCTTTCTGGGAAAGTGCTGTTTTCACAGTGCTAAGTACTCCCAACTCTATCAACAATGTAAGTTTTACCAGTTTTCTAAGTCTCTCTTATTTTCTTGTACTTATACTTGGAATTCTCTGTGTAAACCTCTGTAACTTTTCTAGGTAAATGAATCACGGTGTACCTTCTCTTGTTTCTATCTGTTACCAATCTTGAGAAACTGATACATTCTCTTTTCACTGTTTCATGGACTTAGAAAACTAAATTTCTTTCGGCGAAAGTGCTGTTTTCACAGTGCTAAGTAATCCCAACTCTATCAACAATGTAGGTTTTACCAGTTTTCTAAGTCTGTCTTATTTTCTTGTACTTATACTTGGAATTCTCTGTGTAAACCTCCGTAACTTTTCTAGGTAGATGAATCACTGTGTACTTTCTCTTGTTTCTATCTGTTACCAATCTTGAGAAACTCGTACATTCTCTGTTCACTGTTTCCCAGTGTTAGAGAAGTAGATTTCTTTCTTTGAAAGTGCTGTTTTCACAGGGCTAAGTACTCCCAACTGTATCAACAATGTAGGTTTTACGAGTTTTCTAAGTCTCTCTTAATTTCTTGTACTTATCCTTGGAATTCTCTGTGTAAACCTCTGTAACTTCTCTAGGTAGATGAATCACTGTGTACTTTCTCTTGTTTCTATCTGTTACCAATCTTGAGAAACTCATACATTCTTTGTTCACTGTTTCACGGACTTAGAGAACTAACTTTCCTACGGCGAAAGTGCTGTTTTCACAGTGCTAAGTACTCCCAACTCTATCAACAATGTAGGTTTTACCAGTTTTCTTAGTCTCTCTGATTTTCTTGTACTTATCCTGGAATTCTCTGTGTAAACCTCTGTAACTTTTCTAGGTAGATGAATCACTGTGTACTTTCTCTTGTTGCTATCTGTTACCAATTTTGAGAAACTCATACATTCTCTGTTAACTGTTTCACGGACTTACAGAACTAAGTTTCCTTCGGCGAAAGTGCTGTTTTCTCAGTGCTAGGTACTCCCAACTCTATCAACAATGTAGGTTTTACCAGTTTTCTAAGACTCTCTTATTTTCTTGTACTTATACTTGGAATTCTCTGTGTAAACCTCTGTAACTTTTCTAGGTAGATGAATCACTGTGTACTTTCTCTTGTTTCTATCTGTTACCAATCTTGAGAAACTCATACATTCTCTGTTCATTGTTTCGCGGACTTAGAGAACTAAATTTCTTTCGGCGAAAGTGCTGTTTTCACAGTGCTAAGTACTCCCAACTCTATCAACAATGTAGGTTTTGCCAGTTTTCTAAGTCTCTCTAATTTTCTTGTACTTCTACTTGGAATTCTCTGTGTAAACCTCTGTAACTTCTCTAGGTAAATGAATCACTGTGTACTTTCTCTTGTTTCTGTTACCAATCTTGAGGAACTCATACATTCTCTGTTCACTGTTTCCCAGTCTTAGAAAACTAGATCTCTTTCTGCGAAAGTGCTGTTTTCACAGTACTAAGTGCTCCCAACTCTATCCACAATGTAGGTTTTACCAGTTTTCTAAGTCTCTCTTATTTTCTTGTACTTATCCTTGGAATTCTCTGTGTAAACCTCTGTAACTTCTCTAGGTAGATGAATCACTGTGTACTTTCTCTTGTTTCTATCTGTTACCAATCTGGAGAAACTCATACATTTTCTGTTCACTGTTTCCCAGTCTTAGAGAAGTAGATTTCTTTCTGGGAAAGTGCTGTTTTCACAGTGCTAGGTACTCCCAACTCTATCCACAATGTAGGTTTTACCAGTTTTCTAAGTCTCTCTTATTTTCTTGTACTTATACATGGAATTCTCTGAGTAAACTTCTGTAACTTCTCTAGGTAGGTGAATCACTGTGTACTTTCGCTTGTTTCTATCTGTTACCAAACTTGAGAAACTCATACATTCTCTATTCACTGTTTCACGGACTTAGAGAACTAAATTTCCTTCAGCGAAAGTGCTGTTTTCACAGTGCTAAGTACTCCCAACTCTATCCACAATGTAGGTTTTACCAGTTTTCTAAGTCTCTCTTATTTTCTTGTACTTATACTTGGAATTCTCTGTGTAAACCTCTGTAACTTCTCTAGGTAGATGAATCACTGTGTACTTTCTCTTGTTTCTATCTGTTACCAATCTGGAGAAACTCATACATTTTCTGTTCACTGTTTCCCAGTCTTAGAGAAGTAGATTTCTTTCTGGGAAAGTGCTGTTTTCACAGTGCTAGGTACTCCCAACTCTATCCACAATGTAGGTTTTACCAGTTTTCTAAGTCTCTCTTATTTTCTTGTACTTATACATGGAATTCTCTGAGTAAACTTCTGTAACTTCTCTAGGTAGGTGAATCACTGTGTACTTTCTCTTGTTTCTATCTGTTACCAATCTTGAGAAACTCAAACATTCTCTGTTCAATGTTTTCCTGTGTTAGAGAAGTAGATTTCTTTCTGGGAAAGTGCTGTTTTCACAGTGCTAAGTACTCCCAACTCTATCAACAATGTAGGTTTTACCAGTTTTCTAAGTCTCTCTTATTTTCTTGTACTTATACTTGGAATTCTCTGTGTAAACCTCTGTAACTTTTCGAGGTAAATGAATCACGGTGTACCTTCTCTTGTTTCTATCTGTTACCAATCTTGAGAAACAGATACATTCTCTTTTCACTGTTTCATGGACTTAGAAAACTAAATTTCTTTCGGCGAAAGTGCTGTTTTCACAGTGCTAAGTAATCCCAACTCTATCAACAATGTAGGTTTTACCAGTTTTCTAAGTCTGTCTTATTTTCTTGTACTTACACTTGGAATTCTCTGTGTAAACCTCCGTAACTTTTCTAGGTAGATGAATCACTGTGTACTTTCTCTTGTTTCTATGTGTTACCAAGCTCGAGAAACTCGTACATTCTCTGTTCACTGTTTCCCAGTGTTAGAGAAGTAGATTTCTTTCTTTGAAAGTGCTGTTTTCACAGGGCTAAGTACTCCCAACTGTATCAACAATGTAGGTTTTACGAGTTTTCTAAATCTCTCTTATTTTCTTGTCCTTATACTTGGTTTTCTCTGTGTAAACCTCTGAAACCTTTCTAGGTAGATGAATCACTGTGTACTTTCTCTTGTTTCTATCTGTTACCAATCTTGAGAAACTCATACATTTTCTGTTCACTGTTTCACAGACTTAGAGAACTAAATTTCTTTCGGCGAAAGTACTGTTTTCACAGTGCTAAGTACTCCCAACTCTATCAACAATGTAGGTTTTACCAGTTTTCTAAGTCTCTCTTATTTTCTTGTACTTATACTTGGAATTCTCTGTGTAATCCTCTGTAACTTTTCTAGGTAGATGAATCACTGTGTACTTTCTCTTGTTTCTATCTGTTACCAATCTTGAGAAACTGATACATTCTCTTTTCACTGTTTCACGGACTTAGAAATCTAAATTTCTTTCGGTGAAAGTGCTGTTTTCACAGTGCTAAGTACTCCCAACTCTATCAACAATGTAGGTTTTACCGGTTTTCTAAGTCGCTCTTATTTTCTTGTACTTATACTTGGAATTCTCTGTGTAAACCTCAGTAACTTTTCTAGGTAGATGAATCACTGTGTACTTTCTCTTGTTTCTATCTGTTACCAATCTTGAGAAAGTCATACATTCTCTGTTCACTGTTTCACGGACTTAGAGAACCAAATTTCTTACGGCGAAAGTGCTGTTTTCACAGTGCTAAGTACTCCCAACTCTATCAACAATGTAGGTTTTACGAGTTTACTAAGTCTCTCTTATTTTCTTGTACTTATCCTAGGAATTCTCTGTGTAAACCTCTGTAACTTTTCTAGGTAGATGAATCACTGTGTACTTTCTCTTGTTTCTATCTGTTACCAATCTTGAGAAACTCATACATTCTCTGTTCACTGTTTCACGGACTTAGAGAACTAAATTTCTTTCGGTGAAAGTGCTGTTTTCACAGAGCTAAGTACTCCCAACTCTATGAACAATGTAGGTTTTGCCAGTTTTCTAAGTCTCTCTTATTTTCTTGTACTTATACTTGGAATTCTCTCTGTAAACCTCTGTAACTTCTCTAGGTAGATGAATCACTGTGTACTTTCTCTTGTTTCTATCTGTTACCAATCTTGAGAAACTCATACATTCTCTGTTCACTGTTTCCCAGTGTTAGAGAAGTTGATTTCCTTCTGGGAAAGTGCTGTTTTCACAGTGCTAAGTACTCACAACTCTATCAACAATGTAGGTTTTACCATTTTTGTAAGTCTCTCTTATTTTCTTGTACTTATACTTGAAATTCTCTGTGTAAACCTCTGTAACTTTTCTAGGTAGATGAATCACTGCGTACTTTCTCTTGTTTCTATCTGTTACCAATCTTGAGAAACTCATACATTCTCTGTTCACTGTTTCCCAGTCTTAGAGAAGTAGATTGCTTTCTCCGAAAGTGCTGTTTTCACAGTGCTAAGTACTCCCAAATCTATCGACATTGTCGGTTTTACCAGTTTTCTAAGTCTCTCTTATTTTCTTGTACTTATACTTGAAATTCTCTCTGTAATCCTCTGTAACTTCTCTAGGTAGATGAATCACTGTGTACTTTCTCTTGTTTCTATTTGTTACCAAGCTGGAGTAACTCATACATTCTCTGTTCACTGTTTCCCAGTCTTAGAGAAGGAGATTTCTTTCTGCGAAAGTGCTCTTTTCACAGTGCTAAGTACTCTCAACTCTATCAACAATGTAGGTTTTACCAGTTTTCTAAATCTCTTTTATTTTTTGTACTTATACATGGAATACTCTGAGTAAACTTCTGTAACTTCTCTAGGTAGATGAATCACTGTGTACTTTCTCTTGTTTCTATCTGTTACCAATCTTGAGAAACTCATACATTCTCTGTTCACAGTTTCCCAGTGTTAGAGAAGAAGATTTCTTTCTGGGAAAGTGCTGTTTTCACAGTGCTAAGTACTCCCAACTCTATCAACAATGTAGATTTTACCAGTTTTCTAAGTCTCTCTTATTTTCTTGTACTTATCCTTGGAATTCTTTTTGTAGGCTTAGCGTTAGAGTTAGGGTTGGGGTTAGGGTTGGGGTTAGGGTTGGGGTTAGGGTTGGGATTAGGGTTGGGGTTAGGGTTGGGGTTAGGTTTGGGGTTAGGGTTGGGGTTAGGGTTGGGGTTAGGGTTGGGGTTAGGGTTGGGGTTAGGGTTGGGGTTAGGGTTGGGGTTAGGGTTGGGGTTAGGGTTGGGGTTAGGGTTGGGGTTAGGGTTGGGGTTAGGGTTGGGGTTAGGGTTGGGGTTAGGGTTGGGGTTAGGGTTGGGGTTAGGGTTGGGGTTAGGGTTGGGGTTAGGGTTGGGGTTAGGGTTGGGGTTAGGGTTGGCGTTAGGGTTGGGGTTAGGGTTGGGGTTAGGGTTGGGGTTAGGGTTGGGGTTAGGGTTGGGGTTAGGGTTGGGGTTAGGGTTGGGGTTAGGGTTGGGGTTAGGGTTGGGGTTAGGTTTGGGGTTAGGGTTGGGGTTAGGGTTGGGGTTAGGGTTGGGGTTAGGGTTGGGGTTAGGGTTGGGGTTAGGGTTGGGGTTAGGGTTGGGGTTAGGGTTGGGGTTAGGGTTGGGGTTAGGGTTGGGGTTAGGGTTGGGGTTAGGGTTGGGGTTAGGGTTGGGGTTAGGGTTGGGGTTAGGGTTGGGGTTAGGGTTGGGGTTAGGGTTGGGGTTAGGGTTGGGGTTAGGGTTGGGGTTAGGGTTGGGGTTAGGGTTGGGGTTAGGGTTGGGGTTAGGGTTGGGGTTAGGGTTGGGGTTAGGGTTGGGGTTAGGGTTGGGGTTAGGGTTGGGGTTAGGGTTGGGGTTAGGGTTGGGGTTAGGGTTGGGGTTAGGGTTGGGGTTAGGGTTGGGGTTAGGGTTGGGGTTAGGGTTGGGGTTAGGGTTGGGGTTAGGGTTGGGGTTAGGGTTGGGGTTAGGGTTGGGGTTCGGGTTGGGGTTCGGGTTGGGGTTCGGGTTGGGGTTCGGGTTGGGGTTCGGGTTGGGGTTAGGGTTGGGGTTAGGGTTGGGGTTAGGGTTGGGGTTAGGGTTGGGGTTAGGGTTGGGGTTAGGGTTGGGGTTAGGGTTGGGGTTAGGGTTGGGGTTAGGGTTGGGGTTAGGGTTGGGGTTAGGGTTGGGGTTAGGGTTGGGGTTAGGGTTGGGGTTAGGGTTGGGGTTAGGGTTGGGGTTAGGGTTGGGGTTAGGGTTGGGGTTAGGGTTGGGGTTAGGGTTGGGGTTAGGGTTGGGGTTAGGGTTGGGGTTAGGGTTGGGGTTAGGGTTGGGGTTAGGGTTGGGGTTAGGGTTGGGGTTAGGGTTGGGGTTAGGGTTGGGGTTAGGGTTGGGGTTAGGGTTGGGGTTAGGGTTGGGGTTAGGGTTGGGGTTAGGGTTGTTAGGGTTAGGGTTAGGGTTGTTAGGGTTAGGGTTAGGGTTAGGGTAACTTCTCTAGCTAGATGAATCAGTGTGTACTTTCTCATGTTTCTATCTGTTACCAATCTTGAGAAACTCATACATTCTCTTTTCACTGTTTCCCTGTCTTACAGAAGTAGATTTCTTTGTGCGAAAGTGCTGTTTTCGCAGTGCTAAGTACTGCCAACTCTATCAACAATGTAGGTTTTACCAGTTTTCTAAGTCTCTCTTATTTTCTTGTACTTATACCTGGAATTCTTTGTGTAAACCTCGGTAACTTCTCTAGCTAGATGAATCACTGTTTACTTTCTCTTGTTTCTATCTGTAACCAATCTTCAGAAACTCATACATTCTCTGTTCACTGTTTCTCAGTCTTAGAGAAGTAGATTTCTTTCTGGGAAAGTGCTGTTTTCACAGTGCTAGGTATTCCCAACTCTATCCACAATGTAGGTTTTACCAGTTTTGTAAGTCTCTCTTATTTTCTTGTACTTATACATGGAATTCTCTGAGTAAACTTCTGTAACTTCTCTAGGTAGGTGAATCACTGTGTACATTCTCTTGTTTCTATGTGCTACCAATCTTGAGAAACTCATACATTCTCTGTTCAATGTTTCCCAGTGTTAGAGAAGTAGATTTCTTTCTGGCATAGTGCTGTTTTCACAGTGCTAAGTACTCCCAACTCTATCAACAATGTAGGTTTTACCAGTTTTCTAAGTCTCTCTTATTTTCTTGTACTTACACTTGGAATTCTCTGTGTAAACCTCTGTAACTTTTCTAGGTAGATGAATCACTGTGTACTTTCTCTTGTTTCTATCTGTTACCAATCTTGAGAAACTGATACATTCTCTTTTCACTGTTTCACGGACTTGGAAAACTAAATTTCTTTCTGGGAATGTGCTGTTTTCACAGTGCTAAGTACTCCCAACTCTATAAACAATGTAGGTTTTACCAGTTTTCTAAGTCTCCCTTATTTTCTTTTACTTATACTTGGAATTCTCTGTGTAAACCTCTGTAACTTTTCTAGGTAGATGAATCACTGTGTACTTTCTCTTGTTTCTATCTGTTACCAATCTTGAGAAAGTCATACATTCTCTGTTCACTATTTCCCAGTCTTACAGAAGTAGATTTCATTCTGCAATAGTGCTTTTTTCACAGTGCTAAGTACTCCCAACTCTATCCACAATGTAGGTTTTACCAGTTTTCTAAGTCTCTCTTATTTTCTTGTACTTACACTTGGAATTCTCTGTGTAAACCTCTGTAACTTCTCTAGGTAGATGAATCACTGTGTACTTTCTCTTGTTTCTATCTGTTACCAATCTTGAGAAACTGATACATTCTCTGTTCACTGTGTCCCAGTCTTAGAGAAGTAGATTTCTTTCTGCGAAAGTACTGTTTTCACAGTGCTATGTACTCCCAACTCTATCCACAATGTAGGTTTTACCAGTTTTCTAAGTCTCTCTTATTTTCTTGTACTTATACTTGGAATTCTCTGTGTAAACCTCTGTAACTTCTCTAGGTAGATGAATCACTGTGTACTTTCTCTTGTTTCTATCTGTTACCAATCTTGAGAAAGTCATACATTCTCTGTTCACTGTTTCACGGACTTAGAGAACCAAATTTCTTACGGCGAAAGTGCTGTTTTCACAGTGCTAAGTACTCCCAACTCTATCAACAATGTAGGTTTTACGAGTTTACTAAGTCTCTCTTATTTTCTTGTACTTATCCTTGGAATTCTCTGTGTAAACCTCTGTAACTTTTCTAGGTAGATGAATCACTGTGTACTTTCTCTTGTTTCTATCTGTTACCAATCTTGAGAAACTCATACATTCTCTGTTCACTGTTTCACGGACTTAGAGAACTAAATTTCTTTCGGTGAAAGTGCTGTTTTCACAGAGCTAAGTACTCCCAACTCTATGAACAATGTAGGTTTTGCCAGTTTTCTAAGTCTCTCTTATTTTCTTGTACTTATACTTGGAATTCTCTCTGTAAACCTCTGTAACTTCTCTAGGTAGATGAATCACTGTGTACTTTCTCTTGTTTCTATCTGTTACCAATCTTGAGAAACTCATACATTCTCTGTTCACTGTTTCCCAGTGTTAGAGAAGTTGATTTCCTTCTGGGAAAGTGCTGTTTTCACAGTGCTAAGTACTCACAACTCTATCAACAATGTAGGTTTTACCATTTTTGTAAGTCTCTCTTATTTTCTTGTACTTATACTTGAAATTCTCTGTGTAAACCTCTGTAACTTTTCTAGGTAGATGAATCACTGCCTACTTTCTCTTGTTTCTATCTGTTACCAATCTTGAGAAACTCATACATTCTCTGTTCACTGTTTCCCAGTCTTAGAGAAGTAGATTGCTTTCTCCGAAAGTGCTGTTTTCACAGTGCTAAGTACTCCCAAATCTATCGACATTGTCGGTTTTACCAGTTTTCTAAGTCTCTCTTATTTTCTTGTACTTATACTTGAAATTCTCTCTGTAAACCTCTGTAACTTCTCTAGGTAGATGAATCACTGTGTACTTTCTCTTGTTTCTATCTGTTACCAAGCTGGAGTAACTCATACATTCTCTGTTCACTGTTTCCCAGTCTTAGAGAAGGAGATTTCTTTCTGCGAAAGTGCTCTTTTCACAGTGCTAAGTACTCTCAACTCTATCAACAATGTAGGTTTTACCAGTTTTCTAAATCTCTCTTATTTTTTGTACTTATACATGGAATACTCTGAGTAAACTTCTGTAACTTCTCTAGGTAGATGAATCACTGTGTACTTTCTCTTGTTTCTATCTGTTACCAATCTTGAGAAACTCATACATTCTCTGTTCACAGTTTCCCAGTGTTAGAGAAGAAGATTTCTTTCTGGGAAAGTGCTGTTTTCACAGTGCTAAGTACTCCCAACTCTATCAACAATGTAGATTTTACCAGTTTTCTAAGTCTCTCTTATTTTCTTGTACTTATCCTTGGAATTCTTTTTGTAGGCTTAGCGTTAGAGTTAGGGTTGGGGTTAGGGTTGGGGTTAGGGTTGGGGTTAGGGTTGGGATTAGGGTTGGGGTTAGGGTTGGGGTTAGGTTTGGGGTTAGGGTTGGGGTTAGGGTTGGGGTTAGGGTTGGGGTTAGGGTTGGGGTTAGGGTTGGGGTTAGGGTTGGGGTTAGGGTTGGGGTTAGGGTTGGGGTTAGGGTTGGGGTTAGGGTTGGGGTTAGGGTTGGGGTTAGGGTTGGGGTTAGGGTTGGGGTTAGGGTTGGGGTTAGGGTTGGGGTTAGGGTTGGGGTTAGGGTTGGGGTTAGGGTTGGGGTTAGGGTTGGGGTTAGGGTTGGGGTTAGGGTTGGGGTTAGGGTTGGGGTTAGGGTTGGGGTTAGGGTTGGGGTTAGGGTTGGGGTTAGGGTTGGGGTTAGGGTTGGCGTTAGGGTTGGCGTTAGGGTTGGGGTTAGGGTTGGGGTTAGGGTTGGGGTTAGGGTTGGGGTTAGGGTTGGGTTTAGGGTTGGGGTTAGGGTTGGGGTTAGGTTTGGGGTTAGGGTTGGGGTTAGGGTTGGGGTTAGGGTTGGGGTTAGGGTTGGGGTTAGGGTTGGGGTTAGGGTTGGGGTTAGGGTTGGGGTTAGGGTTGGGGTTAGGGTTGGGGTTAGGGTTGGGGTTAGGGTTGGGGTTAGGGTTGGGGTTAGGGTTGGGGTTAGGGTTGGGGTTAGGGTTGGGGTTAGGGTTGGGGTTAGGGTTGGGGTTAGGGTTGGGGTTAGGGTTGGGGTTAGGGTTGGGGTTAGGGTTGGGGTTAGGGTTGGGGTTAGGGTTGGGGTTAGGGTTGGGGTTAGGGTTGGGGTTAGGGTTGGGGTTAGGGTTGGGGTTAGGGTTGGGGTTAGGGTTGGGGTTAGGGTTGGGGTTAGGGTTGGGGTTAGGGTTGGGGTTAGGGTTGGGGTTAGGGTTGGGGTTAGGGTTGGGGTTAGGGTTGGGGTTAGGGTTGGGGTTAGGGTTGGGGTTAGGGTTGGGGTTAGGGTTGGGGTTAGGGTTGGGGTTAGGGTTGGGGTTAGGGTTGGGGTTAGGGTTGGGGTTAGGGTTGGGGTTAGGGTTGGGGTTAGGGTTGGGGTTAGGGTTGGGGTTAGGGTTGGGGTTAGGGTTGGGGTTAGGGTTGGGGTTAGGGTTGGGGTTAGGGTTGGGGTTAGGGTTGGGGTTAGGGTTGGGGTTAGGGTTGGGGTTAGGGTTGGGGTTAGGGTTGGGGTTAGGGTTGGGGTTAGGGTTGGGGTTAGGGTTGGGGTTAGGGTTGGGGTTAGGGTTGGGGTTAGGGTTGGGGTTAGGGTTGGGGTTAGGGTTGGGGTTAGGGTTGGGGTTAGGGTTGGGGTTAGGGTTGGGGTTAGGGTTGGGGTTAGGTTTGGGGTTAGGGTTGGGGTTAGGGTTGGGGTTAGGGTTGGGGTTAGGGTTGTTAGGGTTAGGGTTAGGGTTGTTAGGGTTAGGGTTAGGGTTAGGGTAACTTCTCTAGCTAGATGAATCAGTGTGTACTTTCTCATGTTTCTATCTGTTACCAATCTTGAGAAACTCATACATTCTCTTTTCACTGTTTCCCTGTCTTACAGAAGTAGATTTCTTTGTGCGAAAGTGCTGTTTTCGCAGTGCTAAGTACTGCCAACTCTATCAACAATGTAGGTTTTACCAGTTTTGTAAGTCTCTCTTATTTTCTTGTACTTATACATGGAATTCTCTGAGTAAACTTCTGTAACTTCTCTAGGTAGGTGAATCACTGTGTACATTCTCTTGTTTCTATGTGCTACCAATCTTGAGAAACTCATACATTCTCTGTTCAATGTTTCCCAGTGTTAGAGAAGTAGATTTCTTTCTGGCATAGTGCTGTTTTCACAGTGCTAAGTACTCCCAACTCTATCAACAATGTAGGTTTTACCAGTTTTCTAAGTCTCTCTTATTTTCTTGTACTTACACTTGGAATTCTCTGTGTAAACCTCTGTAACTTTTCTAGGTAGATGAATCACTGTGTACTTTCTCTTGTTTCTATCTGTTACCAATCTTGAGAAACTGATACATTCTCTTTTCACTGTTTCACGGACTTAGAAAACTAAATTTCTTTCTGGGAATGTGCTGTTTTCACAGTGCTAAGTACTCCCAACTCTATAAACAATGTAGGTTTTACCAGTTTTCTAAGTCTCCCTTATTTTCTTTTACTTATACTTGGAATTCTCTGTGTAAACCTCTGTAACTTTTCTAGGTAGATGAATCACTGTGTACTTTCTCTTGTTTCTATCTGTTACCAATCTTGAGAAAGTCATACATTCTCTGTTCACTATTTCCCAGTCTTACAGAAGTAGATTTCATTCTGCAATAGTGCTTTTTTCACAGTGCTAAGTACTCCCCACTCTATCCACAATGTAGGTTTTACCAGTTTTCTAAGTCTCTCTTATTTTCTTGTACTTACACTTGGAATTCTCTGTGTAAACCTCTGTAACTTCTCTAGGTAGATGAATCACTGTGTACTTTCTCTTGTTTCTATCTGTTACCAATCTTGAGAAACTGATACATTCTCTGTTCACTGTGTCCCAGTCTTAGAGAAGTAGATTTCTTTCTGCGAAAGTACTGTTTTCACAGTGCTATGTACTCCCAACTCTATCCACAATGTAGGTTTTACCAGTTTTCTAAGTCTCTCTTATTTTCTTGTACTTATACTTGGAATTCTCTGTGTAAACCTCTGTAACTTCTCTAGGTAGATGAATCACTGTGTACTTTCTCTTGTTTCTATCTGTTACCAATCTTGAGAAACTCATACATTCTCTGTTCACTGTTTCACGGACTTAGAGAACTAAATTTCTTTCAGTGAAATGCTGTTTTCACAGTGCTAAGTACTCCCAACTCTATCAACAATGTAGGTTTTGCCAGTTTTCTAAGTCTCTCTTATTTTCTTGTACTTATACTTGGAATTCTCTGTGTAAACCTCTGTAACTTTTCGAGGTAGATGAATCACTGTGTACTTTCTCTTGTTTCTATCTGTTTCCAATCTTGAGAAACTCATACATTCTCTGTTCAATGTTTCACGGACTTACAGAACTAAATTTCCTTCGGCGAAAGTGGTGTTTTCACAGTCCTAAGTACTGCCAACTCTATCAACAATGTAGGTTTTACCAGTTTTCTAAGTCTCTCTCATTTTCTTGTACTTATCCTTGGAATTCTCTGTGTAAACCTCTGTAACTTCTCTAGGTAGATGAATCACTGTGTACTTTCTCTTGTTTCTATCTGTTACCAATCTTGAGAAACTCATACATTCTCTGTGCACTGTTTCCCAGTGTTAGAGAAGTAGATTTCTTTCTGCAAAAGTGCTCTTTTCACAGTGCTAAGTACTCCCAACTCTATCCACAATGTAGGTTTTACCAGTTTTCTAAGTCTCTCTTATTTTCTTTTACTTATCCTTGGAATTCTCTGTGTAAACCTCTGTAACTTCTCTAGGTAGATGAATCACTGTGTACTTTCTCCTGTTTCTATCTGTTACCAATCTTGAGAAACTCATACATTCTCTATTCACTGTGTCCCAATCTTAGAGAAGTAGATTTCTTTCTGCGAAAGTGCTGTTTTCACAGTGCTAAGTACGCTCAACTCTATCAACAATGTAGGTTTTGCCAGTTTTCTAAGTCTCTCTTATTTTCTTGTACTTATACTTGGAATTCTCTGTGTAAAGCTCTGTAACTTTTCTAGGTAGATGAATCACTGTGTACTTTCTCTTGTTTCTATCTGTTACCAATCTTGCGAAACTCATACATTCTCTGTTCACTGTTTCACGGACTTACAGAACTAAATTTCCTTCGGCGAAAGTGCTGTTTTCTCAGTGCTAAGTACTGCCAACTCTATCAACAATGTAGGTTTTACCAGTTTTCTAAGTCTCTCTTATTTTCTTGTACTTATACTTGGAATTCTCTGTGTAAACCTCTGTAACTTCTCTAGGTAGATGAATCACTGTGTACTTTCTCTTGTGTCTATCTATTACCAATCTTGAGAAACTCATACATTCTCTGTTCACTGTGTCCCAGACTTAGAGAAGTAGATTTCTTTCTACGAAAGTACTGTTTTCACAGTGCTAAGTACTCCCAACTCTATCCACAATGTAGGTTTTACCAGTTTTCTAAGTCTCTCTTATTTTCTTGTACTTATACTTGGAATTCTCTGTGTAAACCTCTGTAACTTCTCTAGGTAGATGAATCACTGTGTACTTTCTCTTGTTTCTATCTGTTACCAATCTTGAGAAACTCGTACATTCTCTGTTCACTGTGTCCCAGTCTTAGAGAAGTAGATTTCTTTCTGCGAAAGTGCTGTTTTCACAGTGCTAAGTACTCCCAACTCTATCCACAATGTAGGTTTTACTAGTTTTCTAAGTCTCTCTTATTTTCTTGTACTTATCCTTGGAATTCTCTGTGTAAACCTCTGTAACTTCTCTAGGTAGATGAATCACTGTATACTTTCTCTTGTTTCTATCTGTTACCAATCTGGAGAAACTCATACATTCTCTGTTCACTGTTTCCCAGTCTTAGAGAAGTAGATTTCTTTCTGGGAAAGTGCTGTTTTCACAGTGCTCAGTACTTCCAACTCTATCAACAGTGTACGTTTTACCAGTTTTCTAAGTCTCTCTTATTTTCTTGTACTTATACTTGGAATTCTCTGTGTAAACCTCTGTAACTTTTCTAGGTAGATGAATCACTGTGTACTTTCTCTTGTTTCTATCTGTTACCAATCTTGAGAAACTGATACACTCTCTGTTCACTGTTTCATGGACTTGCAGAACTAAATTTCCTTCGGCGAAAGGGCTGTTTTCTCAGTGCTAAGTACTCCCAACTCTATCCACAATGTAGGTTTTACCAGTTTTCTAAGTCTCTCTTATTTTCTTGTACTTATACATGGAATTCTCTGAGTAAACTTCTGTAACTTCTCTAGGTAGGTGAATCACTGTGTACTTTCTCTTGTTTCTATCTGTTACCAATGTTGAGAAACTCATACATTCTCTGTTCACTGTTTCCCAGTGTTAGAGAAGTAGGTATCTTTCTGGGATAGTGCTGTTTTCACAGTGCTAAGTGCTCCCAACTCTATCAACAATGTAGGTTTTACCAGTTTTCTAAGTCTCTCTTATTTTCTTGTACTTATACTTGGAATTCTCTGTGTAAACCTCTGTAACTTTTCTAGGTAGATGAATCACTGTGTACTTTCTCTTGTTTCTATCTGTTACCAATCTTGAGAAAGTCATACATTCTCTGTTCACTATTTCCCAGTCTTACAGAAGTAGATTTCATTCTGCAATAGTGCTTTTTTCACAGTGCTAAGTACTCCCAACTCTATCCACAATGTAGGTTTTACCAGTTTTCTAAGTCTCTCTTATTTTCTTCTACTTATACTTGGAATTCTATGTGTAAACCTCTGTAACTTTTCTAGGTAGATGAATCACTGTGTACTTTCTCTTGTTTCTATCTGTTACCAATCTTGAGAAACTCATACATTCTCTGTTCACTGTTTCACGGACTTAGAGAACTAAATTTCTTTCGGCGAAAGTGCTGTTTTCACAGTGCTAAGTACTCCCAACTCTATCAACAATGTAGGTTTTACCAGTTTTCTAGGTCTCTCTTATTTTCTTGTACTTATACTTGGAATTCTCTGTGTAAAGCTCTGTAACTTTTCTAGGTAGATGAATCACTGAGTACTTTCTCTTGTTTCTATCTGTTACCAATCTTGCGAAACTCATACATTCTCTGTTCACTGTTTCACGGACTTACAGAACTAAATTTCCTTCGGCGAAAGTGCTGTTTTCTCAGTGCTAAGTACTGCCAACTCTATCAACAATGTAGGTTTTACCAGTTTTCTAAGTCTCTCTTATTTTCTTGTACTTATACTTGGAATTCTCTGTGTAAACCTCTGTAACTTCTCTAGGTAGATGAATCACTGTGTACTTTCTCTCTTTTCTATCTATTACCAATCTTGAGAAACTCATACATTCTCTGTTCACTGTGTCCCAGACTTAGAGAAGTAGATTTCTTTCTACGAATGTACTGTTTTCACAGTGCTAAGTACTCCCAACTCTATCCACAATGTAGGTTTTACCAATTTTCTAAGTCTCTCTTATTTTCTTGTACTTATACATGGAATTCTCTGAGTAAACTTCTGTAACTTCTCTAGGTAGATGAATCACTGTGTACTTCCTCTTGTTTCTATCTGTTACCAATCTTGAGAAACTCATTCATTCTCTGTTCACTGTTTCACGTACTTAGAGAACTAGATTTCTTTCGGTGAAAGTGCTGTTTTCACAGTGCTAAGTACTCCGAACTCTATCCACAATGTAGGTTTTACCAGTTTTCTAAGTCTCTCTTATTTTCTTGTACTTATACTTGGAATTCTCTGTGTAAACCTCTGTAACTTCTCTAGGTAGATGAATCACTGTGTACTTTCTCTTGTTTCTATCTGTTACCAATCTTGAGAAACTCGTACATTCTCTGTTCACTGTGTCCCAGTCTTAGAGAAGTAGATTTCTTTCTGCGAAAGTGCTGTTTTCACAGTGCTAAGTACTCCCAACTCTATCCACAATGTAGGTTTTACTAGTTTTCTAAGTCTCTCTTATTTTCTTGTACTTATCCTTGGAATTCTCTGTGTAAACCTCTGTAACTTCTCTAGGTAGATGAATCACTTTATACTTTCTCTTGTTTCTATCTGTTGCCAATCTGGAGAAACTCATACATTCTCTGTTCACTGTTTCCCAGTCTTAGAGAAGTAGATTTCTTTCTGGGAAAGTGCTGTTTTCACAGTGCTCAGTACTCCCAACTCTATCCACAATGTAGGTTTTACCAGTTTTCTAAGTCTCTCTTATTTTCTTGTACTTATACATGGAATTCTCTGAGTAAACTTCTGTAACCTCTCTAGGTAGATGAATCACTGTGTACTTTCTCTCTTTTCTATCTGTTACCAATCTTGAGAAACTCATTCATTCTCTGTTCACTGTTTCACGGACTTAGAGAACTAAATTTCTTTCGGTGAAAGTGCTGTTTTCACAGTGCTAAGTACTCCCAACTCTATCAACAATGTAGGTTTTGCCAGTTTTCTAAGTCTCTCTTATTTTCTTGTACTTATACTTGGAATTCTCTGTGTAAACCTCTGTAACTTTTCGAGGTAGATGAATCACTGTGTACTTTCTCTTGTTTCTATCTGTTACCAATCTTGAGAAACTCATACATTCTCTTTTCACTGTTTCACGGACTTAGAGAACTAAATTTCCTTCGGCGAAAGTGCTGTTTTCACAGTGCTAAGTACTCCCAACTCTATCAACAATGTAGGTTTTACCAGTTTTCTAAGTCTCTCTTATTTTCTTGTACTTATACTTGGAATTCTCTGTGTAAACCTCTGTAACTTTTCTAAGTAGATGAATCACTGTGTACTTTCTCTTGTTTCTATCTGTTACCAATCTTGAAAAACTCATACATTCTCTGTTCACTGTATCCCAGTCTTAGAGAAGTAGATTTGATTCTGCAATAGTGCTTTTTTCACAGTGCTAAGTACTCCCAACTCAATCAACAATGTAGGTTTTACCAGTTTTCTAAGTCTCTCTTATTTTCTTGTACTTATACTTGGAATTCTATGTGTAAACCTCTGTAACTTTTCTAGGTAGATGAATCACTGTGTACTTTCTCTTGTTTCTATCTGTTACCAATCTTGAGAAACTCATACATTCTCTGTTCACTGTGTCCCAGTCTTAGAGAAGTAGATTTCTTTGTGCGAAAGTGCTGTTTTCACAGTGCTAAGTACTCCCAACTCTATCCACAATGTAGGTTTTACCAGATTTCTAAGTCTCTCTTATTTTCTTGTACTTATACTTGGAATTCTCTGTGTAAACCTCTGTAACTTTTCTAGGTAGATGAATCACTGTGTACTTTCTCTTGTTTCTATCTGTTACCAATCTTGAGAAACTCATACATTCTCTGTTCACTGTTTCACGGACTTAGAGAACTAAATTTCTTTCAGTGAAAGTGCTGTTTTCACAGTACTAAGTACTCGAAACTCTATCAACAATGTAGGTTTTGCCAGTTTTCTAAGTCTCTCTTATTTTCTTGTACTTATACTTGGAATTCTCTGTGTAAAACTCTGTAACTTTTCTAGGTAGATGAATCACTGTGTACTTTCTCTTGTTTCTATCTGTTACCAATCTTGAGAAACTCCTACATTCTCTGTTCACTGTTTCAGGGACTTACAGAACTAAATTTCTTTCGGCGAAAGTGTTGTTTTCACAGTGCTAAGTACTCCCAACTCTATCCACAATGTAGGTTTTACCAGTTTTCTAAGTCTCTATTATTTTCTTGTACTTATGCTTGGAATTCTCTGTGTAAACCTCTGTAACTTCTCTAGGTAGATGAATCACTGTGTACTTTCTCTTGTTTCTATCTGTTACCAATTTTGAGAAACTCATACATTCTCTGTTCTCTGTTTCCCGGTCTTTGAGAAGGAGATTTCTTTCGGCGAAAGTGCTGTTTTCACAGTGCTAAGTACTCGCAACTGTATCAACAATGTAGGTTTTACCAGTTTTCTAAGTCTCTCTTATTTTCTTGGAGTAACACTTGGAATTCTCTGTGTAAACCTCTGTAACTTCTCTACGTAGATGAATCACTGTGTGCTTTCTCTTGTCTCTATCTGTTACCAATCTTCAGAAATTCTTACATTCTCTGCTCACTGTTTCCCGGTCTTACAGAAGTAGATTTCATTCTGCGAAAGTGCTGTTTTCACAGTGCTAAGTACTCCAAACTCTATCAACAATGTAGGTTTTACTTATTTTCTAAGTCTCTCTTATTTTCTTGTACTTATTCTTTGAATTTTCTGTGTAAACCTCTGTAACTTCTCTAGCTAGATGAATCACTGTGTACTTTCTCTTGTTTCTATCTGTTACCAATTTTGAGAAACTCATACAATCTCTGCTGACTGTTTCCCTGTCTTAGAGAAGTAGATTTCTTTCTGCGAAAGTGCTGATTTCACAGTGCTAAGTACTCCCAACTCTATCAGCAGTGTAGATTTTACCAGTTTTCTAAGTCTCTCTTATTTTCTTGTACTTATTCTTGGAATTGTCTGTGTAAACCTCTGTAACTTTTCTCGGTAGATGAATCCCTGTGTACTTTCTCTTGTTTCCATCTGTTACCAATCTTGAGAAACTCATACATTCTCTGTTCACTGTTTCCCAGTCTTAGAGAAGTAGATTTCATTCTTCAATAGTGCTTTTTTCACAGTGCTAAGTACTCCCATCACTATCAACAATGTAGATTTTACCAGTTTTCTAAGTCTCTCTTATTTTCTTGTACTTATACTTGGAATTCTCTGTGTAAACCTCTGTAACTTCTCTCGGTAGATGAATCCCTGTGTACTTTCTCTTGTTTCTATCTGTTACCAATCTTGAGAAACTCATACATTCTCTGTTCACTGTGTCCCAGTCTTAGAGAAGTAGATTTCTTTCTGCGAAAGTGCTGTTTTCACAGTGCTAAGTACTCCCAACTCTATCCACAATGTAGGTTTTACCAGTTTTCTAAGTCTCTCTTATTTTCTTGTACTTATACATGGAATTCTCTGAGTAAACTTCTGTAACTTCTCTAGGTAGATGAATCACTGTGTACTTTCTCTTGTTTCTATCTGTTACCAATCTTGAGAAACTCATTCATTCTCTGTTCACTGTTTCACGGACTTAGAGAACTAGATTTCTTTCGGTGAAAGTGCTGTTTTCACAGCGCTAAGTACTCCCAACTCTATCAACAGTGTAGGTTTTGCCAGTTTTCTAAGTCTCTCTTATTTTCTTGTACTTACACTTGGAATTCTCTGTGTAAACCTCTGTAACTTTTCGAGGTAGATGAATCACTGTGTACTTTCTCTTGTTTCTATCTGTTACCAATCTTGAGAAACTCATACATTCTCTGTTCACTGTTTCACGGACTTACAGAACTAAATTTCCTTCGGCGAAAATGCTGTTTTCACAGTGCTAAGTACTGCCAACTCAATCAACAATGTAGGTTTTGCCAGTTTTCTAAGTGTCTCTTATTTTCTTGTACTTATACTTGGAATTCTCTGTGTAAACCTCTGTAACTTCTCAAGGTAGATGAATCACTGTGTACTTTCTCCTGCTTCTATGTGTTACCAATCTGGAGAAACTCATACATTCTCTGTTCACTGTTTCAGGGACTTAGAGAACTAAATTTCTTTCGGCGAAAGTTCTGTTTTCACAGTGCTAAGTACTCCCAACTCTATCCACAATGTAGGTTTAACCAGTTTTCTAAGTCTCTCTTATTTTCTTGTACTTATACTTGGAATTCTCTGTGTAACCCTCTGTAACTTCTCTAGGTAGATGAATCACTGTGTACTTTCTCTTGTTTCTATCTGTTACCAATCTTGAGAAACTCATACATTCTCTGTTCACTGTGTCCTAGTCTTAGAGAAGTAGATTTCTTTCGGCGAAAGTCCTGTTTTCTCAGTGCTAAGTACTCCCAACTCTATCAACAATGTAGGTTTTACCAGTTTTCTAAGTCTCTCTTATTTTCTTGTACTTACACTTGGAATTCTCTGTGTAAACCTCTGTAACTTCTCTCGGTAGATGAATCACTGTGTACTTTCTCTTGTTTCTATCTGTTACAAATCTTGAGAAAATCATACATTCTCTGTTCACTGTTTCCCAGTCTTAGAGAAGTAGATTTCTTTCTGGGAAAGTGCTGTTTTCACAGTGCTAAGTACTCCCAACTCTATCCACAAGGTAGGTTTTACCAGTTTTCTAAGTCTCTCTTATTTTCTTGTACTTATACATGGAATTCTCTGAGTAAACTTCTGTAACCTCTCTAGGTAGATGAATCACTGTGTACTTTCTCTCTTTTCTATCTGTTACCAATCTTCAGAAACTCATTCATTCTCTGTTCACTGTTTCACGGACTTAGAGAACTAAATTTCCTTCGGCGAAAGTGCTGTTTTCACAGTGCTAAGTACTCCCAGCTCTATCAACAATGTGGGTTTTACCAGTTTTCTAAGTCTCTCTTATTTTCTTGTACTTATACTTGGAATTCTCTGTGTAAACCTCTGTAACTTTTCTAGGTAGATGAATCACTGTGTACTTTCTCTTGTTTCTATCTGTTACCAATCTTGAGAAACTCATACATTCTCTGTTCACTGTATCCCAGTCTTAGAGAAGTAGATTTCATTCTGCAATAGTGCTTTTTTCACAGTGCTAAGTATTCCCAACTCTATCAACAATGTAGGTTTTACCAGTTTTCTAAGTCTGTCTTATTTTCTTGTACTTATCCTTGGAATTCTCTGTGTAAACCTCTGTAACTTCTCTAGGTAGATGAATCACTGTGTACTTTCTCCTGTTTCTATCTGTTACCAATCTTGAGAAACTCATACATTCTCTATTCACTGTGTCCCAGTCTTAGAGAAGTAGATTTCTTTCTGCGAAAGTGCTGTTTTCACAGTGCTAAGTACGCTCAACTCTATCAACAATGTAGGTTTTGCCAGTTTTCTAAGTCTCTCTTATTTTCTTGTACTTATAGTTGGAATTCTCTGTGTAAAGCTCTGTAACTTTTCTAGGTAGATGAATCACTGTGTACTTTCTCTTGTTTCTATCTGTTACCAATCTTGCGAAACTCATACATTCTCTGTTCACTGTTTCACGGACTTACAGAACTAAATTTCCTTCGGCGAAAGTGCTGTTTTCTCAGTGCTAAGTACTCCCAACTCTATCAACAATGTAGGTTTTACCAGTTTTCTAAGTCTCTCTTATTTTCTTGTACTTATACTTGGAATTCTCTGTGTAAACCTCTGTAACTTCTCTAGGTAGATGAATCACTGTGTACTTTCTCTTGTTTCTATCTGTTACCAATGTTGAGAAACTCGTACATTCTCTGTTCACTGTGTCCCAGTCTTAGAGAAGTAGATTTCTTTCTGCGAAAGTGCTGTTTTCACAGTGCTAAGTACTCCCAACTCTATCCACAATGTAGGTTTTACTAGTTTTCTAAGTCTCTCTTATTTTCTTGTACTTATCCTTGGAATTCTCTGTGTAAACCTCTGTAACTTTTCTAGGTAGATGAATCACTGTATACTTTCTCTTGTTTCTATCTGTTACCAATCTGGAGAAACTCATACATTCTCTGTTCACTGTTTCCCAGTCTTAGAGAAGTAGATTTCTTTCTGGGAAAGTGCTGTTTTCACAGTGCTAAGTACTCCCAACTCTATCCACAATGTAGGTTTTACCAGTTTTCTAAGTCTCTCTTATTTTCTTGTACTTATACATGGAATTCTCTGAGTAAACTTCTGTAACCTCTCTAGGTAGATGAATCACTGTGTACTTTCTCTCTTTTCTATCTGTTACCAATCTTGAGAAACTCATTCTTTCTCTGTTCACTGTTTCACGGACTTAGAGAACTAAATTTCTTTCGGTGAAAGTGCTGTTTTCACAGTGCTAAGTATTCCCAACTCTATCAACAATGTAGGTTTTGCCAGTTTTCTAAGTCTCTCTTATTTTCTTGTACTTATACTTGGAATTCTCTGTGTAAACCTCTGTAACTTTTCGAGGTAGATGAATCACTGTGTACTTTCTCTTGTTTCTATCTGTTACCAATCTTGAGAAACTCATACATTCTCTGTTCACTGTTTCCCGGTCTTTGAGAAGGAGATTTCTTTCGGCGAAAGTGCTGTTTTCACAGTGCTAAGTACTCGCAACTGTATCAACAATGTAGGTTTTACCAGTTTTCTAAGTCTCTCTTATTTTCTTGGAGTAACACTTGGAATTCTCTGTGTAAACCTCTGTAACTTCTCTACGTAGATGAATCACTGTGTGCTTTCTCTTGTCTCTATCTGTTACCAATCTTCAGAAATTCTTACATTCTCTGCTCACTGTTTCCCAGTCTTACAGAAGTAGATTTCATTCTGCGAAAGTGCTGTTTTCACAGTGCTAAGTACTCCAAACTCTATCAACAATGTAGGTTTTACTTATTTTCTAAGTCTCTCTTATTTTCTTGTACTTATTCTTTGAATTTTCTGTGTAAACCTCTGTAACTTCTCTAGCTAGATGAATCATTGTGTACTTTCTCTTGTTTCTATCTGTTACCAATTTTGAGAAACTGATACAATCTCTGCTCACTGTTTCCCTGTCTTAGAGAAGTAGATTTCTTTCTGCGAAAGTGCTGATTTCACAGTGCTAAGTACTCCCAACTCTATCAGCAATGTAGGTTTTACCAGTTTTCTAAGTCTCTCTTATTTTCTTGTATTTATCCTTGGAATTCTCTGTGTAAACCTCTGTAACTTTTCTCGGTAGATGAATCCCTGTGTACTTTCTCTTGTTTCTATCTGTTACCAATCTTGGGAAACTCATACATTCTCTGTTCACTGTTTCCCAGTCTTAGAGAAGTAGATTTCATTCTTCAATAGTGCTTTTTTCACAGTGCTAAGTTCTCCCATCACTATCAACAATGTAGATTTTACCAGTTTTCTAAGTCTCTCTTATTTTCTTGTACTTATACTTGGAATTCTCTGTGTAAACCTCTGTAACTTCTCTCGGTAGATGAATCCCTGTGTACTTTCTCTTGTTTCTATCTGTTACCAATCTTGACAAACTCATACATTCTCTGTTCACTGTTTCCCAGTCTTAGAGAAGTAGATTTCTTTCTGCGAAAGTGCTGTTTTCACAGTGCTAAGTACTCCCAACTCTATCCACAATGTAGGTTTTACCAGTTTTCTAAGTCTCTCTTATTTTCTTGTACTTATACATGGAATTCTCTGAGTAAACTTCTGTAACTTCTCTAGGTAGATGAATCACTGTGTACTTTCTCTTGTTTCTATCTGTTACCAATCTTGAGAAACTCATTCATTCTCTGTTCACTGTTTCACGGATTTAGAGAACTAGATTTCTTTCGGTGAAAGTGCTGTTTTCACAGTGCTAAGTACTCCCAACTCTATCAACAATGTAGGTTTTGCCAGTTTTCTAAGTCTCTCTTATTTTCTTGTACTTATACTTGGAATTCTCTGTGTAAACCTCTGTAACTTTTCGAGGTAGATGAATCACTGTGTACTTTCTCTTGTTTCTATCTGTTACCAATCTTGAGAAACTCATACATTCTCTGTTCACTGTTTCACGGACTTACAGAACTAAATTTCCTTCGGCGAAAATGCTGTTTTCACAGTGCTAAGTACTGCCAACTCTATCAACAATGTAGGTTTTGCCAGTTTTCTAAGTCTCTCTTATTTTCTTGTACTTATACTTGGAATTCTCTGTGTAAACCTCTGTAACTTCTCTAGGTAGATGAATCACTGTGTACTTTCTCTTGCTTCTATCTGTTACCAATCTGGAGAAACTCATACATTCTCTGTTCACTGTTTCAGGGACTTAGAGAACTAAATTTCTTTCAGTGAAAGTGCTGTTTTCACAGTACTAAGTACTCCCAACTCTATCAACAATGTAGGTTTTGCCAGTTTTCTAAGTCTCTCTTATTTTCTTGTACTTATACTTGGAATTCTCTGTGTAAGCCTCTGTAACTTTTCTAGGTAGATGAATCACTGTGTACTTTCTCTTGTTTCTATCTGTTAACAATCTTGAGAAACTCATACATTCTCTGTTCACTGTTTAACGGACTTACAGAAGTAAATTTCCTTCCGCAAGTGCTGTTTTCTCAGTGCTAAGTACTCCCAACTCTATCAACAAAGTAGGTTTTACCAGTTTTCTAAGTCTCTCTTATTTTCTTGTACTTATACTTGGAATTCTCTGTGTAAACCTCTGTAACTTCTCTAGGTAGATGAATCACTGTGTACTTTCTCTTGTTTCTATCTGTTACCAATCTTGAGAAACTCATACATTCTCTGTTCACTGTGTCCCAGTCTTAGAGAAGCAGATTTCTTTCGGTGAAAGTGCTGTTTTCACAGTGCTAAGTACTCCCAACTCTATCAACAATGTAGGTTTTGCCAGTTTTCTAAGTCTCTCTTATTTTCTTGTACTTATACTTGGAATTCTCTGTGTAAACCTCTGTAACTTCTCTAGGTAGATGAATCACTGTGTACTTTCTCTTGTTTCTATCTGTTACCAATCTTGAGAAACTCATACATTCTCTGTTCACTGTTTCAGGGACTTAGAGAACTAAATTTCTTTCGGCGAAAGTGCTGTTTTCACAGTGCTAAGTACTCCCAACTCTATCCACAATGTAGGTTTTACCAGTTTTCTAAGTCTCTCTTATTTTCTTGTACTTATACTTGGAATTCTCTGTGTAAACCTCTGTAACTTCTCTAGGTAGATGAATCACTGTGTACTTTCTCTTGTTTCTATCTGTTACCAATCTTGAGAAACTCATAAATTCTCTGTTCACTGTGTCCAAGTCTTAGAGAAGTAGATTTCTTTCTGCGAAAGTGCTGTTTTCACAGTGCTAACTACTCCCAACTCTATCCACTATGTAGGTTTTACCAGTTTTCTAAGTCTCTCTTATTTTCTTGTACTTATACTTGGAATTCTCTGTGTAAACCTCTGTAACTTCTATAGGTAGATGAATCACTGTGTACTTTCTCTTGTTTCTATCTGTTCCCAAACTTGAGAAACTCATACATTCTCTGTTCACTGTTTCACGGACTTACAGAACTAAATTTCCTTCGGCGAAAATGCTGTTTTCACAGTGCTAAGTACTCCCAACTCTATCAACAATGTAGGTTTTGCCAGTTTTCTAAGTCTCTCTTATTTTCTTGTACTTATACTTGGAATTCTATGTGTAAACCTCTGTAACTTCTCTAGGTAGATGAATCACTGTGTACTTTCTCTTGTTTCTATCTGTTACCAATCTTGAGAAACTCATACATTCTCTGTTCACTGTGTCCAAGTCTTAGAGAAGTAGATTTCTTTCTGCGAAAGTGCTGTTTTCACAGTGCTAAGTACTCCCAACTCTATCCACTATGTAGATTTTACCAGTTTTCTAAGTCTCTCTTATTTTCTTGTACTTATACATGGAATTCTCTGAGTAAACTTCTGTAACTTCTCTAGGTAGATGAATCACTGTGTACTTTCTCTTGTTTCTATCTGTTACCAATCTTGAGAAACTCATACATTCTCTTTTCACTGTTTCACGGACTTACAGAACTAAATTTCCTTCGGCGAAAGTGCTGTTTTCACAGTGCTAAGTACTCCCAGCTCTATCAACAATGTGGGTTTTACCAGTTTTCTAAGTCTCTCTTATTTTCTTGTACTTATACTTGGAATTCTCTGTGTAAACCTCTGTAACTTTTCTAGGTAGATGAATCACTGGGTACTTTCTCTTGTTTCTATCTGTTACCAATCTTGAGAAACTCATACATTCTCTGTTCACTGTATCCCAGTCTTAGAGAAGTAGATTTCATTCTGCAATAGTGCTTTTTTCACAGTGCTAAGTACTCCCAACTCTATCAACAATGTAGGTTTTACCAGTTTTCTAAGTCTCTCTTATTTTCTTGTACTTATACTTGGAATTCTCTGTGTAAACCTCTGTAACTTTTCTAGGTAGATGAATCACTGGGTACTTTCTCTTGTTTCTATCTGTTACCAATCTTGAGAAACTCATACATTCTCTGTTCACTGTGTCCCAGTCTTAAGGAAGTAGATTTCTTTGTGCGAAAGTGCTGTTTTCACAGTGCTAAGTACTCCCAACTCTATCAACAATGTAGGTTTTACCAGTTTTCTAAGTCTCTCTTATTTTCTTGTACTTATCCTTGGAATTCTTTTTGTAGCCTTAGGGTTAGGGTTAGGGTTGGGGTTAGGGTTGGGGTTAGGGTTAGGGTTAGGGTTAGGGTTAGGGTTAGGGTTCGCGTTAGGGTTAGGGTTAGGGTTAGGGTTGGGGTTGGGGTTGGGGTTGGGGTTGGGTTTGGGGTTGGGGTTGGGGTTGGGGTTGGGGTTGGGGTTGGGGTTGGGGTTGGGGTTGGGGTTGGGGTTGGGGTTGGGGTTGGGGTTGCGGTTGGGGTTGGGCTTGGGCTTGGGCTTGGGCTTGGGGTTGGGGTTGGGGTTGGGGTTGGGGTTGGGGTTGGGGTTGGGGTTGGGGTTGGGGTTGGGGTTGGGGTTGGGGTTGGGGTTGGGGTTGGGGTTGGGTTTGGGGTTGGGGTTGGGGTTGGGGTTGGGGTTGGGGTTGGGGTTGGGGTTGGGGTTGGGGTTGGGGTAACTTCTCTAGCTAGATGAATCAGTGTGTACTTTCTCTTGTTTCTATGTGTTACCAATCTTGAGAAACTCATACATTCTCTGTTCACTGTTTCCCTGTCTTAGAGAAGTAGATTTCTTTGTGCGAAAGTGCTGTTTTCACAGTGCTAAGTACTGCCAACTCTATCAACAATGTAGGTTTTACGAGTTTTCTAAGTCTCTCTTATTTTCTTGTACTTATACCTGGAATTGTTTGTGTAAACCTCGGTAACTTCTCTAGCTAGATGAATCACTGTGTACTTTCTCTTGTTTCTATCTGTAACCAATCTTCAGAAACTCATACATTCTCTGTTCACTGTTTCTCAGTCTTAGAGAAGTAGATTTCTTTCTGGGAAAGTGCTGTTTTGACAGTGCTAGGTACTCCCAACTCTATCCACAATGTAGGTTTTACCAGTTTTGTAAGTCTCTCTTATTTCCTTGTACTTACACTTGGTTTTCTCTGGGTAAATCTCTGTAACTTTTCTAGGTAGATGAATCACTGTGTACTCTCTCTTGTTTCTATCTGTTACCAATCTTGAGAAAGTCATACATTCTCTGTTCACTGTTTCACGGACTTAGAGAACCAAATTTCTTACGGCGAAAGTGCTGTTTTCACAGTGCTAAGTACTCCCAACTCTATCAACAATGTAGGTTTTAACAGTTCTCTAAGTCTCTCTTATTTTCTTGTACTTATACTAGGAATTCTCTGTGTAAACCTCTGTAACTTCTCTAGGTAGATGAATCACTGTGTTCTTTCTCTTGTTTCTATCTGTTACCAATCTGGAGAAACTCATACATTCTCTGTTCAGTGTTTCCCAGCCTTAGAGAAGTAGATTTCTTTCTGGGAAAGTGCTGTTTTCACAGTGCTAAGTACTCCCAACTCTATCCACAATGTAGGTTTTACCAGTTTTCTAAGTCTCTCTTATATTCTGGTACTTATACATGGAATTCTCTGAGTAAACTTCTTTAACTTCTCTAGGTAGATGAATCACTGTGTACTTTTTCTTGTCTCTATCTGTTACCAATCTTGAGAAACTCATACATTCTCTGCTCACTGTGTCCCAGTCTTAGAGAAGTAGATTTCTTTCTGCGAAAGTGCTGTTTTCACAGTGCTAAGTACTCCCAACTCTATCCACAATGTAGGTTTTACCAGTTTTCTAAGTCTCTCTTATTTTCTTTTACTTATACTTGGAATTCTCTGTGTAAACCTCTGTAACTTTTCTAGGTAGATGAATCACTGGGTACTTTCTCTTGTTTCTGTCTGTTACCAATCTTGAGAAACTCATACATTCTCTGTTCACTGTTTCCCAGTCTTAGAGAAGTAGATTTCTTTCTGCGAAAGTGCTGTTTTCACAGTGCTAGGTACTACCAACTCTATCAACAATCTAGGTTTTGCCAGTTTTCTAAGTCTCTCTTATTTTCTTGTACTTCTACCTGGAATTCTCTGTGTAAACCTCTGTAACTTTTCTAGGTAGATGAATAACTGTGTACTTTCTCTTGTTTCTATCTGTTACCAATCTTGATAAACTCATACATTCTCTGTTCACTGTTTCACGGACTTACAAAACTAAATTTCCTTCGGCGAAAGTGCTGTTTTCTCAGTGCTAAGTACTCCCAACTCTATCAACAATGTAGGTTTTACCAGTTTTCTAAGTCTGTCGTATTTTCTTTTACTTATACTTGGAATTCTCTGTGTAAACCTCTGTAACTTTTCTAGGTAGATGAATCACTGTGTACTTTCTCTTGTTTCTATCTGTTACCAATCTTGAGAAACTCATACATTCTCTGTTCACTGTTTCATGGACTTAGAGAACTAAATTTCTTTCGGTGAAAGTGCTGTTTTCACAGTGCTAAGTACTGCCAACTCTATCAACAATGTAGGTTTTACCAGTTTTCTAAGTCTCTCTTATTTTCTTGTACTTATACTTGGAATTCTCTGTGTAAACCTCTGTAACTTTTCTAGGTAGATGAATCACTGCGTACTTTCTCTTGTTTCTATCTGTTACCAATCTTGAGAAAGTCATACATTCTCTGTTCACTGTTTCACGGACTTGGAGAACCAAATTTCTTACGGCGAAAGTGCTGTTTTCACAGTGCTAAGTACTCCCTACTCTATCAACATTGTAGGTTTAACAGTTTTCTAAGTCTCTCTTATTTTCTTGTACTTATCCTAGGAATTCTCTGTGTAAACCTCTGTAACTTTTTTAGGTAGATGAATCACTGTGTAGTTTCTCTTGTTTCTATCTGTTACCAATCTTGAGAAACTGATACATTCCCTTTTCACTGTTTCACGGACTTAGAAAACTAAATTTCTTTCGGCGAATGTGCTGTTTTCACAGTGCTAAGTACTCCCAACTCTATCAACAATGTAGGTTTTACCAGTTTTCTAAGTCTCTCTTATTTTCTTGTACTTATACTTGGAATTCTCTGTGTAAACCCCTGTAACTTCTCTAGGTAGATGAATCACTGTGTACTTTCTCTTGTTTCTATCTCTTACCAATCTTGAGAAACTGATACATTCTCTTTTCACTGTTTCACGGACTTAGAAAACTAAATTTCTTTCGCCGAAAGTGCTGTTTTCACAGTGCTAAGTACTCCCAACTCTATCAACAATGTAGGTTTTACCGGTTTTCTAAGTCCCTCTTATTTTCTTGTACTTATACTTGGAATTCTCTGTGTAAACCTCAGTAACTTTTCAAGGTAGATGAATCACTGTGTACTTTCTCTTTTTTCTATCTGTTACCAATCTTGAAAAACTCATACATTCTCTGTTCACGGTTTCCCAGTGTTAGAGAAGTAGATTTCTCTCTGCGAAAGTGCTGTTTTCACAGTGCTAAGTACTCTCAACTCTATTAACAATGTAGGTTTTACCACTATTGTAGGAATCTCTTAATTTCTTGTACTTATCCTTGGAATTCTCTATGTAAACATCTGTAACTTTTCTAGGTAGATGAATCACTGTGTACTTTCTCTTCTTTCTATCTGTTACCAATCTTGAGAAAGTCATACATTCTCTGTTCACTGTTTCACAAACTTAGAGAACCAAATTTCTTACGGCGAAAGTGCTGTTTTCACAGTGCTAAGTACTCCCAACTCTATCAACAATGTAGGTTTTAACAGTTTTCTAAGTCTCTCTTATTTTCTTGTACTTATACTAGGAATTCTCTGTGTAAACCTCTGTAACTTCTCTAGGTCGATGAATCACTGTGTTCTTTCTCTTGTTTCTATCTGTTACCAATCTGGAGAAACTCATACATTCTCTGTTCAGTGTTTCCCAGCCTTAGAGAAGTAGATTTCTTTCTGGGAAAGTGCTGTTTTCACAGTGCTAAGTACTCCCAACTCTATCCACAATGTAGGTTTTACCAGTTTTCTAAGTCTCTCTTATTTTCTGGTACTTATACATGGAATTCTCTGAGTAAACTTCTTTAACTTCTCTAGGTAGATGAATCACTGTGTACTTTTTCTTGTCTCTATCTGTTACCAATCTTGAGAAACTCGTACATTCTCTGTTCACTGTTTCCCAGTGTTAGAGAAGTAGATTTCTTTCTGTAAAAGTGCTGTTTTCACAGTGCTAAGTACTCGAAACTGTATCAACAATGTAGGTTTTACCAGTTTTCTAAGTCTCTCTTATTTTCTTGTACTTATCCTTGGAATTCTCTGTGTAAACCTCTGTAACTTCTCTAGGTAGATGAATCACTGTGTACTTTCTCTTGTTTCTATCTGTTACCAATCTTGAGAAACTCATACATTCTCTGTTAACTGTTTCACGGACTTACAGAACAAAATTTCCTTCGGCGAAAGTGCTGTTTTCTCAGTGCTAAGTACTCCCAACTCTATCAACAATGTAGGTTTTACCAGTTTTCAAAGTCTCTCTTATTTTCTTGTACTTATCCTTGGAATTCTCTGTGTAAACCTCTGCAACTTTTCTAGGTAGATGAATCACTGTGTACTTTCTCTTGTTTCTGTTACCAATCTTGAGGAACTCATACATTCTCTGTTCACTGTTTCACGGGCTTAGAGAACTAAATTTCCTTCTGCGAAAGTGGTGTTTTCACAGTGCTAAGTACTCCCAACTCTATCCACAATGTAGGTTTTACCAGTTTTCGAAGTCTCTCTCATTTTCTTGTACTTATACTTGGAATACTCTGTGTAAAACACTGTAACTTCTCTAGGTAGATGAATCACTGTGTACTTTCTCTTGTTTCTGTTACCAATCTTGAGGAACTCATACATTCTCTGTTCACTGTTTCCCAGTCTTAGAAAACTGGATTTCTTTCTGTGAAAGTGCTGTTTTCACAGTGCTAAGTACTCCCAACTCTATCAACAATGTAGGTTTTACCAGTTTTCTAAGTCTCTCTTATTTTCTTGTACTTATACTTGGAATTCTCTGTGTAAACCTCTGTAACTTTTCTAGGTAGATGAATCACTGTGTACTTTCTCTTGTTTCTATCTGTTACCAATCTTGAGAAACTGATACATTCTCTGTTCACTGTTTCTCAGTCTTAGAGAACTAGATTTCTTTCTGGAAAGTGCTGTTTTCACTGTCCTAAGTACTCCCAACTCTATCAACAATGTAGGTTTTACCAGTTTTCTAAGTCTCTCTTATTTTCTTGTACTTGTACTTGGTTTTCTCTGTGTAAACCTCTGTAACTTTTCTAGGTAGATGAATCACTGTGTACTTTCTCTTGTTTCTATCTGTTACAAATCTTGAGAAACTCATACATTCTCTGTTCACTGTTTCACGGCCTTAGAGAACTAAATTTCTTTTGGCGAAAGTGCTGTTTTCACAGTGCTAAGTACTCCCAACTCTATCAACAATGTAGGTTTTAACAGTTTTCTAAGTCTCTCTTATTTTCTTTTACTTATACTTGGAATTCTCTGTGTAAACCTTTGTAACTTTTCTAGGTAGATGAATCACTGTGTACTTTCTCTTCTTTCTATCTGTTATCAATCTTGAGAAACTCATACATTCTCTGTTCACTGTTTCACGGACTTAGAAAACTAAATTTCTTTCGGTGAAAGTGCTGTTTTCACAGTGCTAAGTACTCCCAACTCTATCAACAATCTAGCTTTTGCCAGTTATCTAAGTCTCTCTTATTTTCTTGTACTTATACCTGGAATTCTCTGTGTAAACTTCTGTAACTTTTCTAGGTAGATGAATCACTGTGTACTTTCTCTTGTTTCTATATGTTACCAATCTTGAGAAACTCATACATTCTCTGTTCACTGTTTCACGGGCTTAGAGAACTAAATTTCCTTCTGCGAAAGTGGTGTTTTCACAGTGCTAAGTACTGTCAACTCTATCAACAATGTAGGTTTTACCAGTTTTCTAAGTCTCTCATTTTCTTGTACTTATCCTTGGAATTCTCTGTGTAAACCTCTGTAACTTCTCTAGGTAGATGAATCACTGTGTACTTTCTCTTGTTTCTGTTACCAATCTTGAGGAACTCATACATTCTCTGTTCACTGTTTCCCAGTCTTAGAAAACTAGATTTCTTTCTGCGAAAGTGCTGTTTTCACAGTGCTAAGTACTCACAACTCTATCAACAATGTAGGTTTTACAAGTTTTCTAAGTCTCTCTTATTTTCTTGTACTTATCCTTGGAATTCTCTGTGTAAACCTCTGTAACTTTTCTAGGTAGATGAATCACTGTGTACTTTCTCTTGTTTCTATCTGTTACCAATCTTGAGAAACTCATACATTCTCTGTTCACTGTTTCGTGGACTTAGAGAACTAACTTTCCTACGGCGAAAGTGCTGTTTTCACATTGCTAAGTACTCCCAACTCTATCAGCAATGTAGGTTTTACCAGTTTTCTAAGTCTCTCTTATTTTCTTGTACTTATACTTGGAATTCTCTGTGTAAACCTCTGTAACTTTTCTAGGTAGATGAATCACTGTGTACTTTCTCTTGTTTCTATCTGTTACCAATCTTGAGAAACTCATACATTCTCTGTTCACTGTTTCACGGGCTTAGAGAACTAAATTTCTTTCTGTGAAAGTGGTGTTTTCACAGTGCTAAGTACTGCCAACTCTATCAACAATGTAGGTTATACCAGTTTTCTAAGTCTCTTTCATTTTCTTGTACTTATACTTGGTATTCTCTGTGTAAACCTCTGTAACTTCTCTAGGTAGATGAATCACTGTGTACTTTCTCTTGTTTCTGTTACCAATCTTGAGGAACTCATACATTCTCTGTTCACTGTTTCCCAGTCTTAGAAAACTAGATTTCTTTCTGCGAAAGTGCTGTTTTCACACTGCTAAGTACTCCCAACTCTATCAACAATGTAGGTTTTACCAGTTTTCTAAGTCTCTCTTATTTTCTTGTACTTATACTTGGAATTCTCTGTGTAAACCTCTGTAACTTTTCTAGGTAGATGAATCGCTGTGTACTTTCTCTTGTTTCTATCTGTTACCAATCTTGAGAAACTCATACATTCTCTGTTCACTGTTTCACGGGCTTAGAGAACTAAATTTCCTTCTGCGAAAGTGGAGTTTTCACAGTGCTAAGTACTGCCAACTCTATCAACAATGTAGGTTTTACCAGTTTTCTACGTCTCTCTCATTTTATTGTACTTATACTTGGAATTCTCTGTGTAAACCTCTGTAACTTCTCTAGGTAAATGAATCACTGTGTACTTTCTCTTGTTTCTGTTACCAATCTTGAGGAACTCATACATTCTCTGTTCACTGTTTCCCAGTCTTACAAAACTAGATCTCTTTCTGCGAAAGTGCTGTTTTCACAGTACTAAGTACTCCCAACCCTATCCACAATGTAGGTTTTACCAGTTTTCTAAGTCTCTCTTATTTTCTTGTACTTATCCTTGGAATTCTCTGTGTAAACCTCTGTAACTTTTTTGGGTAGATGAATCACTGTGTACTTTCGCTTGTTTCTATCTGTTACCAAACTTGAGAAACTCACACATTCTCTGTTCACTGTTTCAAGGACTTAGAGAACTAAATTAACTTCGGCGAAAGTGCTGTTTTCACAGTGCTAAGTACTCCCAACTCTATCCACAATGTAGGTTTTACCAGTTTTCTAAGTCTCTCTTATTTTCTTGTACTTATACTTGGAATTCTCTGTGTAAACCTCTGTAACTTCTCTAGGTAGATGAATCACTGTGTACTTTCTCTTGTTTCTATCTCTTACCAATCTGCAGAAACTCATACATTTTCTGTTTACTATTTCCCAGTCTTAGAGAAGTAGATTTCTTTCTGGGAAAGTGCTGTTTTCACAGTGCTAAGTACTCCCAACTGTATGAACAATGTAGGTTTTACGAGTTTTCTAAGTCTCTCTTATTTTCTTGTACTTATCCTTGGAATTCTCTGTGTAAACCTCTGTAACTTTTCTAGGTAGATGAATCACTGTGTACTTTCTCTTGTTTCTATCTGTTACCAATCTTGAGAAACTCATGCATTCTCTGTTCACTGTTTCACGGACTTAGAGAACTAACTTTCCTACGGGGAAAGTGCTGTTTTCACAGTGCTAAGTACTCCCAGCTCTATCAACAATGTAGGTTTTACCAGTTTTCTAAGTCTCTCTTATTTTCTTGTACTTATCCTTGGAATTCTCTGTGTAAACCTCTGTAACTTTTCTAGGTAGATAAATCACTGTGTACTTTCTCTTCTTTCTATCTGTTACGAATCTTGACAAACTCATACATTCTCTGTTCACTGTTTCACGGACTTAGAGAACTAACTTTCCTACGGCGAAAGTGCTGTTTTCACAGTGTTAAGTACTCCCAACTCTACCAACAATGTAGGTTTTACCAGTTTTCTAAGTCTCTCTTATTTTCTTGTACTTATACTTGGAATTCTCTCTGTAAACCTCTGTAACTTTTCTAGGTAGATGAATCACTGTGTACTTTCTCTTGTTTCTATCTGTTACCAATCTTGAGAAACTCATACATTCTCTGTTCACTGTTTCGTGGACTTAGAGAACTAAATTTCTTTCGTCGAAAGTGCTGTTTTCACAGTGCTAAGTACTCCCAACTCTATCAGCAATGTAGGTTTTACCAGTTTTCTAAGTCTCTCTCATTTTCTTGTACTTATACTTGGTATTCTCTGTGTAAACCTCTGTAACTTCTCTAGGTAGATGAATCACTGTGTACTTTCTCTTGTTTCTGTTACCAATCTTGAGGAACTCATACATTCTCTGTTCACTGTTTCCCAGTCTTAGAAAACTAGATTTCTTTCTGCGAAAGTGCTGTTTTCACAGTGCTAAGTACTCCCAACTCTATCAACAATGTAGGTTTTACCAGTTTTCTAAGTCTGTCTTATTTTCTTGTACTTATACTTGGAATTCTCTGTGTAAACCTCTGTAACTTTTCTAGGTAGATGAATCGCTGTGTAGTTTCTCTTGTTTCTATCTGTTACCAATCTTGAGAAAGTCATACATTCTCTGTTCACTGTTTCCCAGTGTTAGAGAAGTAGATTTCTTTCTGCGAAAGTGCTGTTTTCACAGTGCTAAGTACTCTCAACACTATTAACAATGTAGATTTTACCAGTATTCTAGGAATCTCTTATTTTCTTGTACTTATCCTTGGAATTCTCTATGTAAACATCTGTAACTTTTCTAGGTAGATGAATCACTGTGTACTTTCTCTTGTTTCTATCTGTTACCAATCTTGAGAAAGTCATACATTCTCTATTCACTGTTTCAGGGACTTAGAGAACTAAATTTCTATCGGCGAAAGTGCTGTTTTCACAGTGCTAAGTACTCCCAACTCTATCCACAATGTAGGTTTTACCAGTTTTCTAAGTCTCTCTTATTTTCTTGTACTTATACTTCGAATTCTCTGTGTAAACCTCTGTAACTTCTCTAGGTAGATGAATCACTGTGTACTTTCTCTTGTTTCTATCTGTTACCAATCTTGAGAAATTCATACATTCTCTGTTCACTGAGTCCCAGTCTTAGAGAAGTAGATTTCTTTCTGCGAAAGTGCTGTTTTCACAGTGCTAAGTACTCCCAACTCTATCCACAATATAGGTTTTACCAGTTTTCTAAGTCTCTCTTATTTTCATGTACTTATCCTTGGAATTCTCTGTGTAAACCTATGTAACTTCTCTAGGTAGATGAGTCACTGTGTACTTTCTCTTGTTTCTATCTGTTACCAATCTGGAGAAACTCATACATTCTCTGTTCATTGTTTCCCAGTCTTGGAGAAGTAGATTTCTTTCTGGGAAAGTGCTGTTTTCACAGTGTTAAGTACTCCCAACTCTATGCACAATGTAGGTTTTACCAGTTTTCTAAGTCTCTCTTATTTTCTTGTACTTATACATGGAATTCTCCGAGTAAACTTCTGTAACCTCTCTAGGTAGATGAATCACTGTGTACTTTCTCTTGTTTCTATCTGTTACCAATCTTGAGAAACTCATTCATTCTCTGTTCACTGTTTCACAGACTTAGAGAACTAAATTTCTTTTGGTGAAAGTGCTGTTTTCACAGTGCTAAGTTCTCCCAACTCTATCAACAATGTAGGTTTTGCCAGTTTTCTAAGTCTCTCTTATTTTCTTGTACTTATACTTGGAATTCTCTGTGTAAACCTCTGTAACTTTTCTAGGTAGATGAATCACTGTGTACTTTCTCTTGTTTCTATCTGTTACCAATCTTGAGAAACTCATACATTCTCTGTTCACTGTTTCACGGACTTAGAGAACTAAATTTCTTTCAGTGAAAGTGCTGTTTTCACAGTGCTAAGTACTCCCAACTCTATCAACAATGTAGGTTTTGCCAGTTTTCTAAGTCTCTCTTATTTTCTTGTACTTATCCTTGGAATTCTCTGTGTAAACCTCTGTAACTTCTCTAGGTAGATGAATCACTGTGTACTTTCTCTTGTTTCTGTTACCAATCTTGAGGAACTCATACATTCTCTGTTCACTGTTTCCCAGTCTTAGAGAAGTAGATTTCTTTCTGTGAAAGTGCTGTTTTCACAGTGCTAAGTACTCCCAACTGTATCAACAATGTAGATTTTACGAGTTTTCTAAGTCTCTCTTATTTTCTTGTAGTTATCCTTGGAATTCTCTGTGTAAACCTCTGTAACTTTTCTAGGTAGATGAATCGCTGTGTACTTTCTCTTGTTTCTATCTGTTACCAATCTTGAGAAACTCATACATTCTCTGTTGACTGTTTCTCAGTCTTAGAGAAGTAGATTTCTTTCTGGGAAAGTGCTGTTTTCACAGTGCTAGGTACTCCCAACTGTATCAACAATGTAGATTTTACGAGTTTTCTAAGTCTCTCTTATTTTCTTGTAGTTATCCTTGGAATTCTCTGTGTAAACCTCTGTAACTTTTCTAGCTAGATGAATCGCTGTGTACTTTCTCTTGTTTCTATCTGTTACCAATCTTGAGAAACTCATACATTCTCTGTTCACTGTTTCACGGACTTAGAGAACTAAATTTCTTGCAGTGAAAGTGCTGTTTTCACAGTGCTAAGTACTCCCAACTCTATCAACAATGTAGGTTTTGCCAGTTTTCTAAGTCTCTCTTATTTTCTTGTACTTATACTTGGAATTCTCTGTGTAAACCTCTGTAACTTTTCTAGGTAGATGAATCACTGTGTACTTTCTCTTGTTTCTATCTGTTACCAAACTTGAGAAACTCATACATTCTCTGTTCACTGTTTCACGGGCTGAGAGAACTAAATTTCCTTCTGCGAAAGTGGTGTTTTCACAGTGCTAAGTACTGCCAACTCTATCAACAATGTAGGTTTTACCTGTTTTCTAAGTCTCTCTCATTTTCTTGTACTTATACTTGGAATTCTCTGTGTAAACCTCTGTAACTTCTCTAGGTAAATGAATCACTGTGTACTTCCTCTTGTTTCTATCTGTTACAAATCTTGAGAAACTCATACATTCTCTGTTCACTGTTTCCCAGTCTTAGAGAAGTAGATTTCTTTCTGGGAAAGTGGTGTTTTCACAGTGCTAGGTACTCCCAACTCTATCCACAATGTAGGTTTTACCTGTTTTCTAAATCTCTCTTATTTTCTTGTACTTATACATGGAATTCTCTGAGTAAACTTTTGTAACTTCTCTAGGTAGGTGAATCACTGTGTACTTTCTCTTGTTTCTATCTATTACCAATCTTGAGAAACTCATACATTCTCTGTTCAATGTTTCCCAGTGTTAGAGAAGTAGATTTCTTTCTGGCATAGTGCTGTTTTCACAGTGCTAAATACTCCCAACTCTATCAACAATGTAGGTTTTACCAGTTTTCTAAGTCTCTCTTATTTTCTTGTACTTATCCTTGGAATTCTCTGTGTAAACCTCTGTAACTTTTCTAGGTAGATGAATCACTGTGTACTTTCTCTTGTTTCTATCTGTTACCAATCTTGAGAAACTCGTACATTCTCTGTTCACTGTTTCCCAGTGTTAGAGAAGTAGATTTCTTTCTGTAAAAGTGCTGTTTTCACAGTGCTAAGTACTCGAAACTGTATCAACAATGTAGGTTTTACCAGTTTTCTAAGTCTCTCTTATTTTCTTGTACTTATCCTTGGAATTCTCTGTGTAAACCTCTGTAACTTCTCTAGGTAGATGAATCACTGTGTACTTTCTCTTGTTTCTATCTGTTACCAATCTTGAGAAACTCATACATTCTCTGTTAACTGTTTCACGGACTTACAGAACAAAATTTCCTTCGGCGAAAGTGCTGTTTTCTCAGTGCTAAGTACTCCCAACTCTATCAACAATGTAGGTTTTACCAGTTTTCAAAGTCTCTCTTATTTTCTTGTACTTATCCTTGGAATTCTCTGTGTAAACCTCTGCAACTTTTCTAGGTAGATGAATCACTGTGTACTTTCTCTTGTTTCTGTTACCAATCTTGAGGAACTCATACATTCTCTGTTCACTGTTTCACGGGCTTAGAGAACTAAATTTCCTTCTGCGAAAGTGGTGTTTTCACAGTGCTAAGTACTCCCAACTCTATCCACAATGTAGGTTTTACCAGTTTTCGAAGTCTCTCTCATTTTCTTGTACTTATACTTGGAATACTCTGTGTAAAACACTGTAACTTCTCTAGGTAGATGAATCACTGTGTACTTTCTCTTGTTTCTGTTACCAATCTTGAGGAACTCATACATTCTCTGTTCACTGTTTCCCAGTCTTAGAAAACTGGATTTCTTTCTGTGAAAGTGCTGTTTTCACAGTGCTAAGTACTCCCAACTCTATCAACAATGTAGGTTTTACCAGTTTTCTAAGTCTCTCTTATTTTCTTGTACTTATACTTGGAATTCTCTGTGTAAACCTCTGTAACTTTTCTAGGTAGATGAATCACTGTGTACTTTCTCTTGTTTCTATCTGTTACCAATCTTGAGAAACTGATACATTCTCTGTTCACTGTTTCTCAGTCTTAGAGAACTAGATTTCTTTCTGGAAAGTGCTGTTTTCACTGTCCTAAGTACTCCCAACTCTATCAACAATGTAGGTTTTACCAGTTTTCTAAGTCTCTCTTATTTTCTTGTACTTGTACTTGGTTTTCTCTGTGTAAACCTCTGTAACTTTTCTAGGTAGATGAATCACTGTGTACTTTCTCTTGTTTCTATCTGTTACAAATCTTGAGAAATTCATACATTCTCTGTTCACTGTTTCACGGCCTTAGAGAACTAAATTTCTTTTGGCGAAAGTGCTGTTTTCACAGTGCTAAGTACTCCCAACTCTATCAACAATGTAGGTTTTAACAGTTTTCTAAGTCTCTCTTATTTTCTTTTACTTATACTTGGAATTCTCTGTGTAAACCTTTGTAACTTTTCTAGGTAGATGAATCACTGTGTACTTTCTCTTCTTTCTATCTGTTATCAATCTTGAGAAACTCATACATTCTCTGTTCACTGTTTCACGGACTTAGAAAACTAAATTTCTTTCGGTGAAAGTGCTGTTTTCACAGTGCTAAGTACTCCCAACTCTATCAACAATCTAGCTTTTGCCAGTTATCTAAGTCTCTCTTATTTTCTTGTACTTATACCTGGAATTCTCTGTGTAAACTTCTGTAACTTTTCTAGGTAGATGAATCACTGTGTACTTTCTCTTGTTTCTATATGTTACCAATCTTGAGAAACTCATACATTCTCTGTTCACTGTTTCACGGGCTTAGAGAACTAAATTTCCTTCTGCGAAAGTGGTGTTTTCACAGTGCTAAGTACTGTCAACTCTATCAACAATGTAGGTTTTACCAGTTTTCTAAGTCTCTCATTTTCTTGTACTTATCCTTGGAATTCTCTGTGTAAACCTCTGTAACTTCTCTAGGTAGATGAATCACTGTGTACTTTCTCTTGTTTCTGTTACCAATCTTGAGGAACTCATACATTCTCTGTTCACTGTTTCCCAGTCTTAGAAAACTAGATTTCTTTCTGCGAAAGTGCTGTTTTCACAGTGCTAAGTACTCACAACTCTATCAACAATGTAGGTTTTACAAGTTTTCTAAGTCTCTCTTATTTTCTTGTACTTATCCTTGGAATTCTCTGTGTAAACCTCTGTAACTTTTCTAGGTAGATGAATCACTGTGTACTTTCTCTTGTTTCTATCTGTTACCAATCTTGAGAAACTCATACATTCTCTGTTCACTGTTTCGTGGACTTAGAGAACTAACTTTCCTACGGCGAAAGTGCTGTTTTCACATTGCTAAGTACTCCCAACTCTATCAGCAATGTAGGTTTTACCAGTTTTCTAAGTCTCTCTTATTTTCTTGTACTTATACTTGGAATTCTCTGTGTAAACCTCTGTAACTTTTCTAGGTAGATGAATCACTGTGTACTTTCTCTTGTTTCTATCTGTTACCAATCTTGAGAAACTCATACATTCTCTGTTCACTGTTTCACGGGCTTAGAGAACTAAATTTCTTTCTGTGAAAGTGGTGTTTTCACAGTGCTAAGTACTGCCAACTCTATCAACAATGTAGGTTATACCAGTTTTCTAAGTCTCTTTCATTTTCTTGTACTTATACTTGGTATTCTCTGTGTAAACCTCTGTAACTTCTCTAGGTAGATGAATCACTGTGTACTTTCTCTTGTTTCTGTTACCAATCTTGAGGAACTCATACATTCTCTGTTCACTGTTTCCCAGTCTTAGAAAACTAGATTTCTTTCTGCGAAAGTGCTGTTTTCACACTGCTAAGTACTCCCAACTCTATCAACAATGTAGGTTTTACCAGTTTTCTAAGTCTCTCTTATTTTCTTGTACTTATACTTGGAATTCTCTGTGTAAACCTCTGTAACTTTTCTAGGTAGATGAATCGCTGTGTACTTTCTCTTGTTTCTATCTGTTACCAATCTTGAGAAACTCATACATTCTCTGTTCACTGTTTCACGGGCTTAGAGAACTAAATTTCCTTCTGCGAAAGTGGAGTTTTCACAGTGCTAAGTACTGCCAACTCTATCAACAATGTAGGTTTTACCAGTTTTCTACGTCTCTCTCATTTTATTGTACTTATACTTGGAATTCTCTGTGTAAACCTCTGTAACTTCTCTAGGTAAATGAATCACTGTGTACTTTCTCTTGTTTCTGTTACCAATCTTGAGGAACTCATACATTCTCTGTTCACTGTTTCCCAGTCTTACAAAACTAGATCTCTTTCTGCGAAAGTGCTGTTTTCACAGTACTAAGTACTCCCAACCCTATCCACAATGTAGGTTTTACCAGTTTTCTAAGTCTCTCTTATTTTCTTGTACTTATCCTTGGAATTCTCTGTGTAAACCTCTGTAACTTTTTTGGGTAGATGAATCACTGTGTACTTTCGCTTGTTTCTATCTGTTACCAAACTTGAGAAACTCACACATTCTCTGTTCACTGTTTCAAGGACTTAGAGAACTAAATTAACTTCGGCGAAAGTGCTGTTTTCACAGTGCTAAGTACTCCCAACTCTATCCACAATGTAGGTTTTACCAGTTTTCTAAGTCTCTCTTATTTTCTTGTACTTATACTTGGAATTCTCTGTGTAAACCTCTGTAACTTCTCTAGGTAGATGAATCACTGTGTACTTTCTCTTGTTTCTATCTCTTACCAATCTGCAGAAACTCATACATTTTCTGTTTACTATTTCCCAGTCTTAGAGAAGTAGATTTCTTTCTGGGAAAGTGCTGTTTTCACAGTGCTAAGTACTCCCAACTGTATGAACAATGTAGGTTTTACGAGTTTTCTAAGTCTCTCTTATTTTCTTGTACTTATCCTTGGAATTCTCTGTGTAAACCTCTGTAACTTTTCTAGGTAGATGAATCACTGTGTACTTTCTCTTGTTTCTATCTGTTACCAATCTTGAGAAACTCATGCATTCTCTGTTCACTGTTTCACGGACTTAGAGAACTAACTTTCCTACGGGGAAAGTGCTGTTTTCACAGTGCTAAGTACTCCCAACTCTATCAACAATGTAGGTTTTACCAGTTTTCTAAGTCTCTCTTATTTTCTTGTACTTATCCTTGGAATTCTCTGTGTAAACCTCTGTAACTTTTCTAGGTAGATAAATCACTGTGTACTTTCTCTTCTTTCTATCTGTTACGAATCTTGACAAACTCATACATTCTCTGTTCACTGTTTCACGGACTTAGAGAACTAACTTTCCTACGGCGAAAGTGCTGTTTTCACAGTGTTAAGTACTCCCAACTCTACCAACAATGTAGGTTTTACCAGTTTTCTAAGTCTCTCTTATTTTCTTGTACTTATACTTGGAATTCTCTCTGTAAACCTCTGTAACTTTTCTAGGTAGATGAATCACTGTGTACTTTCTCTTGTTTCTATCTGTTACCAATCTTGAGAAACTCATACATTCTCTGTTCACTGTTTCGTGGACTTAGAGAACTAAATTTCTTTCGTCGAAAGTGCTGTTTTCACAGTGCTAAGTACTCCCAACTCTATCAGCAATGTAGGTTTTACCAGTTTTCTAAGTCTCTCTCATTTTCTTGTACTTATACTTGGTATTCTCTGTGTAAACCTCTGTAACTTCTCTAGGTAGATGAATCACTGTGTACTTTCTCTTGTTTCTGTTACCAATCTTGAGGAACTCATACATTCTCTGTTCACTGTTTCCCAGTCTTAGAAAACTAGATTTCTTTCTGCGAAAGTGCTGTTTTCACAGTGCTAAGTACTCCCAACTCTATCAACAATGTAGGTTTTACCAGTTTTCTAAGTCTGTCTTATTTTCTTGTACTTATACTTGGAATTCTCTGTGTAAACCTCTGTAACTTTTCTAGGTAGATGAATCGCTGTGTAGTTTCTCTTGTTTCTATCTGTTACCAATCTTGAGAAAGTCATACATTCTCTGTTCACTGTTTCCCAGTGTTAGAGAAGTAGATTTCTTTCTGCGAAAGTGCTGTTTTCACAGTGCTAAGTACTCTCAACACTATTAACAATGTAGATTTTACCAGTATTCTAGGAATCTCTTATTTTCTTGTACTTATCCTTGGAATTCTCTATGTAAACATCTGTAACTTTTCTAGGTAGATGAATCACTGTGTACTTTCTCTTGTTTCTATCTGTTACCAATCTTGAGAAAGTCATACATTCTCTATTCACTGTTTCAGGGACTTAGAGAACTAAATTTCTATCGGCGAAAGTGCTGTTTTCACAGTGCTAAGTACTCCCAACTCTATCCACAATATAGGTTTTACCAGTTTTCTAAGTCTCTCTTATTTTCATGTACTTATCCTTGGAATTCTCTGTGTAAACCTATGTAACTTCTCTAGGTAGATGAGTCACTGTGTACTTTCTCTTGTTTCTATCTGTTACCAATCTGGAGAAACTCATACATTCTCTGTTCATTGTTTCCCAGTCTTGGAGAAGTAGATTTCTTTCTGGGAAAGTGCTGTTTTCACAGTGTTAAGTACTCCCAACTCTATGCACAATGTAGGTTTTACCAGTTTTCTAAGTCTCTCTTATTTTCTTGTACTTATACATGGAATTCTCCGAGTAAACTTCTGTAACCTCTCTAGGTAGATGAATCACTGTGTACTTTCTCTTGTTTCTATCTGTTACCAATCTTGAGAAACTCATTCATTCTCTGTTCACTGTTTCACAGACTTAGAGAACTAAATTTCTTTTGGTGAAAGTGCTGTTTTCACAGTGCTAAGTTCTCCCAACTCTATCAACAATGTAGGTTTTGCCAGTTTTCTAAGTCTCTCTTATTTTCTTGTACTTATACTTGGAATTCTCTGTGTAAACCTCTGTAACTTTTCTAGGTAGATGAATCACTGTGTACTTTCTCTTGTTTCTATCTGTTACCAATCTTGAGAAACTCATACATTCTCTGTTCACTGTTTCACGGACTTAGAGAACTAAATTTCTTTCAGTGAAAGTGCTGTTTTCACAGTGCTAAGTACTCCCAACTCTATCAACAATGTAGGTTTTGCCAGTTTTCTAAGTCTCTCTTATTTTCTTGTACTTATCCTTGGAATTCTCTGTGTAAACCTCTGTAACTTCTCTAGGTAGATGAATCACTGTGTACTTTCTCTTGTTTCTGTTACCAATCTTGAGGAACTCATACATTCTCTGTTCACTGTTTCCCAGTGTTAGAGAAGTAGATTTCTTTCTGTGAAAGTGCTGTTTTCACAGTGCTAAGTACTCCCAACTGTATCAACAATGTAGATTTTACGAGTTTTCTAAGTCTCTCTTATTTTCTTGTAGTTATCCTTGGAATTCTCTGTGTAAACCTCTGTAACTTTTCTAGGTAGATGAATCGCTGTGTACTTTCTCTTGTTTCTATCTGTTACCAATCTTGAGAAACTCATACATTCTCTGTTCACTGATTTCCAGTGTTAGAGAAGTAGATTTCTTTCTGGGAAAGTGCTGTTTTCACAGTGCTAAGTACTGCCAACTCTATCAACAATGTAGGTTTTACCAGTTTTCTAAGTCTCTCTTATTTTCTTGTACTTACACTTGGAATTCTCTGTGTAAACCTCTGTAACTTTTCTAGGTAGATGAATCACGGTGTACCTTCTCTTGTTTCTATCTGTCACCAATCTTGAGAAACTGATACATTCTCTTTTCACTGTTTCATGGACTTAGAAAACTAAATTTCTTTCGGCGAAAGTGCTGTTTTCACAGTGCTAAGTAATCCCAACTCTATCAACAATGTAGGTTTTACCATTTTTCTAAGTCTCTCTTATTTTCTTGTACTTATACTTGGAATTTTCTGTGTAAACCTCCGTAACTTTTCTAGGTAGATGAATCACTGTGTACTTTCTCTTGTTTCTATCTGTTACCAATCTTGAGGAACTCGTACATTCTCTGTTCACTGTTTCCCAGTGTTAGAGAAGTAGATTTCTTTATGTGAAAGTGCTGTTTTCACAGTGCTAAGTACTCCCAACTGTATGAACAATGTAGGTTTTACCAGTTTTCTAAGTCTCTCTTATTTTCTTGTACTTATCCTTGGAATTCTCTGTGTAAACCTCTGTAACTTTTCTAGGTAGATGAATCACTGTGTACTTTCTCTTGTTTCTATCTGTTACCAATCTTGAGAAACTCATACATTCTCTGTTCACTGTTTCACGGACTTAGAGAACTAACTTTCCTACGGCGAAAGTGCTGTTTTCACAGTGCTAAGTACTCCCAACTCTATCAACAATGTAGGTTTTACCAGTTTTCTAAGTCTCTCTCATTTTCTTGTACTTATACTTGGTATTCTCTGTGTAAACCTCTGTAACTTCTCTACTTAGATGAATCACTGTGTACTTTCTCTTGTTTCTGTTACCAATCTTGAGGAACTCATACATTCTCTGTTCACTGTTTCCCAGTCTTAGAAAACTAGATTTCTTTCTGCGAAAGTGCTGTTTTCACAGTGCTAAGTACTCCCAACTCTATCAACAATGTAGGTTTTACCAGTTTTCTAAGTCTCTCTTATTTTCTTGTACTTATACTTGGAATTCTCTGTGTAAACCTCTGTAACTTTTCTAGGTAGATGAATCACTGTGTACTTTCTCTTGTTTCTATCTGTTACCAATCTTGAGAAACTCATACATTCTCTGTTCACTGTTTCCCAGTCTTAGAGAACTAGATTTCTTTCTGGGAAACTGCTGTTTTCACAGTGCTAAGTACTCCCAACTCTATCAACAATGTAGGTTTTAACAGTTTTCTAAGTCTCTCTTATTTTCTTGTCCTTATACTTGGTTTTCTCTGTGTAAACCTCTGAAACCTTTCTAGATAGATGAATCACTGTGTACTTTCTCTTGTTTCTATCTGTTACCAATCTTGAGAAACTCATACATTTTCTGTTCACTGTTTCACGGACTTAGAGAACTAAATTTCTTTCGGCGAAAGTGCTGTTTTCACAGCGCTAAGTAGTCCCAACTCTATCAACAATGTAGGTTTTACCAGTTTTCTAAGTCTCTCTTATTTTCTTGTACTTATACTTGGAATTCTCTGTGTAATCCTCTGTAACTTTTCTAGGTAGATGAATCACTGTGTACTTTGTCTTGTTTCTATCTGTTACCAATCTTGAGAAACTGATACATTCCCTTTTCACTGTTTCACGGACTTAGAAAACTAAATTTCTTTCGGCGAAAGTGCTGTTTTCACAGTGCTAAGTACTCCCAACTCTATCAACAACGTAGGTTTTACCGGTTTTCTAAGTCGCTCTTATTTTCTTGTACTTCTACTTGGAATTCTCTGTGTAAACCTCTGTAACTTCTGTAGGTAGATGAATCACTGTGTACTTTCTCTTGTTTCTGTTACCAATCTTGAGGAACTCATACATTCTCTGTTCACTGTTTCCCAGTCTTAGAGAACTAGATTTCTTTCTGGGAAAGTGCTGTTTTCACAGTGCGAAGTACTCCCAACTCTATCAACAATGTAGGTTTTACCAGTTTTCTAAGTCTCTCTCATTTTCTTGTACTTATACTTGGTTTTCTCTGTGTAAACCTCTGTAACTTTTCTAGGTAGATGAATCACTGTGTACTTTCTCTTGTTTCTATCTGTTACCAATCTTGAGAAACTCATACATTCTCTGTTCATTGTTTCGCGGACTTAGAGAACTAAATTTCTTTCTGCGAAAGTGCTGTTTTCACAGTGCTAAGTACTCCCAACTCTATCAAAAATGTAGGTTTTACCAGTTTTCTAAGTCTCTCTTATTTTCTTGTACTTATACTTGGAATTCTCTGTGTAAACCTCTGTAACTTTTCTAGGTAGATGAATCACTGTGTACTTTCTCTTGTTTCTATCTGTTACCAATCTTGAGAAACTCATACATTCTCTGTTCACTGTTTCACGGGCTTAGATAACTATATTTCCTTCTGCGAAAGTGCTGTTTTCACAGTGCTAAGTACTCCCAACTCTATCAACAATGTAGGTTTTACCAGTTTTCTAAGTCTCTCTCACTTTCTTATACTTATACTTGGAATTCTCTGTGTAAACCTCTGTAACTTCTCTAGGTAAATGAATCACTGTGTACTTTCTCTTGTTTCTGTTACCAATCTTGAGGAACTCATACATTCTCTGTTCACTGTTTCCCAGTCTTAGAAAACTAGATCTCTTTCTGCGAAAGTGCTGTTTTCACAGTACTAAGTGCTCCCAACTCTATCCACAATGTAGGTTTTACCAGTTTTCTAAGTCTCTCTTATTTTCTTGTACTTATCCTTGGAATTCTCTGTGTGAACCTCTGTAACTTTTTTAGGTAGATGAATCACTGTGTACTTTCGCTTGTTTCTATCTGTTACCAAACTTGAGAAACTCATACATTCTCTATTCACTGTTTCACGGACTTAGAGAACTAAATTTCCTTCAGCGAAAGTGCTGTTTTCACAGTGCTAAGTACTCCCAACTCTATCCACAATGTAGGTTTTACCAGTTTTCTAAGTCTCTCTTATTTTCTTGTACTTATACTTGGAATTCTCTGTGTAAACCTCTGTAACTTCTCTAGGTAGATGAATCACTGTGTACTTTCTCTTGTTTCTATCTGTTACCAATCTGGAGAAACTCATACATTTTCTGTTCACTGTTTCCCAGTCTTAGAGAAGTAGATTTCTTTCTGGGAAAGTGCTGTTTTCACAGTGCTAGGTACTCCCAACTCTATCCACAATGTACGTTTTACCAGTTTTCTAAGTCTCTCTTATTTTCTTGTACTTATACATGGAATTCTCTGAGTAAACTTCTGTAACTTCTCAAGGTAGGTGAATCACTGTGTACTTTCTCTTGTTTCTATCTGTTACCAATCTTGAGAAACTCATACATTCTCTGTTCAATGTTTTCCGGTGTTAGAGAAGTAGATTTCTTTCTGGGAAAGTGCTGTTTTCACAGTGCTAAGTACTCCCAACTCTATCAACAATGTAGGTTTTACCAGTTTTCTAAGTCTCTCTTATTTTCTTGTACTTATACTTGGAATTCTCTGTGTAAACCTCTGTAACTTTTCTAGGTAAATGAATCATGGTGTACCTTCTCTTGTTTCTATCTGTTACCAATCTTGAGAAACAGATACATTCTCTTTTCACTGTTGCATGGACTTAGAAAACTAAATTTCTTTCGGCGAAAGTGCTGTTTTCACAGTGCTAAGTAATCCCAACTCTATCAACAATGTAGGTTTTACCAGTTTTCTAAGTCTGTCTTATTTTCTTGTACTTATACTTGGAATTCTCTGTGTAAACCTCCGTAACTTTTCTAGGTAGATGAATCACTGTGTACTTTCTCTTGTTTCTATCTGTTACCAATCTCGAGAAACTCGTACATTCTCTGTTCACTGTTTCCCAGTGTTAGAGAAGTAGATTTCATTCTTTGAAAGTGCTGTTTTCACAGGGCTAAGTACTCCCAACTGTATCAACAATGTAGGTTTTACCAGTTTTCTAAGTCTCTCTTATTTTCTTGTACTTATCCTTGGAATTCTCTGTGTAAACCTCTGTAACATTTCTAGGTAGATGAATCACTGTGTACTTTCTCTTGTTTCTATCTGTTACCAATCTTGAGAAACTGATACATTCTCTGTTCACTGTTTCCCAGTCTTAGAGAAGTAGATTTCTTTCTGCGAAAGTGCTGTTTTCACAGTGCTAAGTACTCCCAACTCTATCAACAATGTAGGTTTTACCAGTTTTCTAAGTCTCTCTTATTTTCTTGTACTTATACTTGGAATTCTCTGTGTAAACCTCTGTAACTTTTCTAGGTAGATGAATCACTGTGTACTTTCTCTTGTTTCTATCTGTTACCAATCTTGAGAAACTGATACATTCTCTGTTCACTGTTTCCCAGTCTTAGAGAAGTAGATTTCTTTCTGCGAAAGTGCTGTTTTCACAGTGCTAAGTACTCCCAACTCTATCAGCAATGTAGGTTTTACCAGTTTTCTAAGTCTCTCTCATTTTCTTGTACTTATACTTGGTATTCTCTGTGTAAACCTCTGTAACTTCTCTAGGTAGATGAATCACTGTGTACTTTCTCTTGTTTCTGTTACCAATCTTGAGGAACTCATACATTCTCTGTTCACTGTTTCCCAGTCTTAGAAAACTAGATTTCTTTCTGCGAAAGTGCTGCTTTCACAGTGCTAAGTACTCCCAACTCTATCAACAATGTAGGTTTTACCAGTTTTCTAAGTCTGTCTTCATTTCTTGTACTTATACTTGGAATTCTCTGTGTAAACCTCTGTAACTTTTCTAGGTAGATGAATCGCTGTGTAGTTTCTCTTGTTTCTATCTGTTACCAATCTTGAGAAAGTCATACATTCTCTGTTCACTGTTTCCCAGTGTTAGAGAAGTAGATTTCTTTCTGCGAAAGTGCTGTTTTCACAGTGCTAAGTACTCTCAACTCTATTAACAATGTAGATTTTACCAGTATTCTAGGAATCTCTTATTTTCTTGTACTTATCCTTGGAATTCTCTATGTAAACATCTGTAACTTTTCTAGGTAGATGAATCACTGTGTACTTTCTCTTGTTTCTATCTGTTACCAATCTTGAGAAAGTCATACATTCTCTATTCACTGTTTCAGGGACTTAGAGAACTAAATTTCTATCGGCGAAAGTGCTGTTTTCACAGTGCTAAGTACTCCCAACTCTATCCACAATGTAGGTTTTACCAGTTTTCTAAGTCTCTCTTATTTTCTTCTACTTATACTTCGAATTCTCTGTGTAAACCTCTGTAACTTCTCTAGGTAGATGAATCACTGTGTACTTTCTCTTGTTTCTATCTGTTACCAATCTTGAGAAACTCATACATTCTCTGTTCACTGAGTCCCAGTCTTAGAGAAGTAGATTTCTTTCTGCGAAAGTGCTGTTTTCACAGTGCTAAGTACTCCCAACTCTATCCACAATATAGGTTTTACCAGTTTTCTAAGTCTCTCTTATTTTCATGTACTTATCCTTGGAATTCTCTGTGTAAACCTATGTAAATTCTCTAGGTAGATGAGTCACTGTGTACTTTCTCTTGTTTCTATCTGTTACCAATCTGGAGAAACTCATACATTCTCTGTTCATTGTTTCCCAGTCTTAG